>OX016542.1:70635655-73035655 GCA_943590905.1 Sphaerophoria taeniata | reverse complement strand
GTGAGCACGGAAAACACTATATTCAACAAGTCCACCCAGCTCCTAGGCTATGCGGACGACATAGACATCATCGGTCGATCCAACAGAGCTGTGCTTGAGGCCCTCACAGCGATTGAAGAACAGGCGAAACTCGTTGGTCTTGAAGTGAATGAGGACAAAACAAAGTACATGCTATCAACAAACAAAGCAACATCTGCCCACCGCCTAGGACAAGACGTCACTGTTGGTAGCAGCTATTTCGAGGTAGTTAAGGAGTTCACCTACCTTGGAACAAACATCAATCCCACAAACGTCACCTTATTGGAGATCCGAATTACCCTAGCGAACCGCTGCTGTTTCGGTTTGCAAAACAACTGGGTTCAAAATCCTCACTCGAAAGACAAAGTGTCTGCTATACAAAACTTTGATTTTACCAGTCCTACTCTACGGCGCCGAGTGCTGGACGATAACTAAAAAAGGGGAATTGATACTGGGCACTTTCGAACGACGGATTTTCGGTCCCGTATGTGAAGATGGCGAATGGAGAAGAAGGTTCAACCGAGAACTGTACGAGCTATGCCAAGATGTGGATGTAGTCCAGAAGGCCAAGAAAAGACGACTACATTGGCTCGGCAACATCGAGCGAATGGACTACTACGCTCCAGCCAAGAGAGTCTTCTCATCCCAGCCCCCAGGTTCGAGACGACAAGGAAGACCGAATCTACGGTACAAGGACTAAGTGACTGCGCATGCCAGAGCGCTTGGTTGCGGCGACTGGATAGTGCATGCGAGATCCTTCATGGATTGTGAGCCGGATAAGTAAAGTAAGTAAGTAGTACATTTATATTATATATAATTAGACTTACATCTGGAAGATCTACAAATTCTAATGGTTTATAAAATTTGCTGTTGTTAACAGTTTCACATCCTCTACTCTCCGCTTGATTTATTGTATCGTTCTTGGCTAGAGAAGTGTCGATGTCTTCATGTTTACATACAAAGTACTTGACATTTCCGGAAGACGAACTACCAGTAGTTGTTAATTTTGAATCGCCTTCGATATCTCCCTGAAGTGAAATACTAGCCAACTTCTGAATTCGACACTGTGGTCTTATATACAGAACTGGAAACCGTTGAATGTTACATTTCTTTTTCTTATCCGATTGCTCACTCTGGCGTTGAAGATTAAATAGACCTTTGGCGGGCTCTGAACAAATGATATCAATGTTTTCTCTTGCTTCATTGATGTTGTCTTTTAGAGCGTTTTGGGCCGCGGTATTTCTTTTAATCTTTAATGACTTTGGTATTGGTCTTTTTTTAACGTGATTTTGCATCAGAATGCCGTTCCATGTTTCCTTTTCTATTTTGGCCTTGGGATGAATTGATTTTAATTGTTTAGGTCTTACTTCAGCTTGCACCAAATTTACAGATTCTACGTTTTTCAAAGGTGAATCGCAAGCTGCTTTTTTGAATCTTCTTGGAAACAAAGTTGTTTGTTCAGGTGAACATTCCAGCTCTAATTCGGGATGTTCAATTGAAAAGTTTGTGTTTTTGTTTACCGAATCAACGAATCTTTGTAATGGCAGTCGATTCGAGCTGGTTGACGTTAATTTTTTGGATTCCAAGCTGGTCTTACTGGCTTTGAGAGTATTTTCATTTAAATTTGAACAAATATTCCGACTTTGAACTTTGATTGGAACTTGAATTTGTCTCCTGTAGTTTCCCGAATTAGGAGTTCGAACAGAGGCAGGCTTTCTGTCATAACTTATCATAGGCTGTGCTTCACTGTTTGAATGTTTTTGCTTTATAACCTTTTGAGGTTTTGTGGCTGGAAATTTGTTTGAATTTATGGCTTGATTTGGTTTTGGAGATGAATTAGTTTTATTTATAAAATAATCAACTGGAATATGTTGCGTTTGGGATCTAGACGTCGGCACTTGCTGCTCATTGAACTCTCTCATCGTTGGGGACTCTGTAGACTGCAAGCCCAGTTCCTTTTTTATTTTATGTTGCAACTGTTTAGAACTTTTAATTAGACTTTTTACATTTTCAAAGCTAATGTCAAAACTACTCATTTTCGTTTGGAAATACAACTCTCATCATCTAATAGAACCAGAACGCAACTTAAGGGTTTGCAAATTGAATTAATTTAATGGAAGTTTTCAAGTTTGTTTATGTACAATGGTAGACGTCAAAAAAGTTATAATAACCACAGATCAGAGAGGAGCATTTAAGAAATATGACATTTGCTCACTCAAAACCAGAGACTAAAAGAAGAAGATAAAGAACTTCGTTAATCTTTTCTCAACTCAAAGTAATGTGGTTTTTCTCTTTGTATATATTTTTGACATGTATAATCGACCTGGACTTCAACTATAGCGCCACCTAGTTACAAGCAGAGATAGCCATTTTTTTGGCTCTACTTTCCTGATAGGGCTTTGGGTTTGGGGCACAAAACTAGTCTCACTCGATAGGTAATCTTTTAAAACACTCTACACAATTAGTTTTATTGGTCGGCAATTGTTAAAAGTTTTTTTAATTTAATTAATAAAATTTCGTTTTCTTATACAAAAAGTCTGTATTTTTTATTTGATAAACACAATATGACTGGGTTCAGAATGTCAAAATCTTTGGTGTATTTGCTTTTTTCTTGTCATTTTGATGTTCACCTTTCAGTTCAAATGACAGCAGATTCTTGAATCAGCTGATTTCTTTCGTTAAGTGTGGAAAGACTGTAAGTTTGTTTTGATTTTTTATTGGGATATTCTGGGATTTTTTTTTTTTTTTGGTAATTCGTAAGAAACCGATGGGAAGTTTTTCCTTATGTTGGAGCTTAATGTTTTATTGTGCAGTAACTATTTTGAACTATTATCTTATCTGATTTTCAGAATTATTTTCACAAAACAAAGTAATAGTTTTAAATTTAATTTTTTTCTGCAGGGGGTTTATTATCTGTGGTCTTACCTTAGTTGCTCAAGAAAGGGCTTTTCCACTCAATTGCTTTCTTAGCCTAAAGAAACAGCGATTAGCAAGAGCAATTCTTCGTCTTATCTCGGCGCTGGTGTTATTGCCCGTGTTAATAGCGGAGCCTAGGTTGACAAACTAATCTGATACCTCGAAGTTGTATGCGTCTATTGTAACGTTCTGTCCGAGCCGTTCGCCCGTGTTGGGTGTCTTTTCTCGAAGACAGCGTATACATACTTCGTTTTTCCCTCATTTACCGCTAAACCCATTTTTGCCGCTTCCGTCTCAATTCTCACAAAAGCGCCATTGATATTACGCTGCTTTCTTCCCATTTTATCAACATCGGCGTACGCGAGAAGTTGAACAGATTTTTGGAAAATAGTGTATCTGGTGTTGACGGTGGAGTTTTGCACTATCTTCTCAAGAACGATGTTAAAGAAATCGCACGACAGTGCATCGCCTTGACTGAATCCTTTTTTGACGTCGAAAGATTTCGTAAGCTCATTGCCAACCTTGATGGAGCTGCGAGAGTTCTCCATCGTCATTTTGCACACGCGAACGAGCTTAGCAGGGATGCCAAAACTAGACATAGCTTTATACAGTTCGTCGTCGCCGTTATACAGTCTACAGAAGTGGTCTTTCCAAATCTCCAGCATTGACTACGATGCTACTATGATGTTTCCTTGTTTATCTCTGCAGGCATCGGCTCTTGCTCGATGACCTTGAGCCAGCTGTTTTAAAAATAAATAAATAGAGTGGCGCGACAGCTCTGTAAGAGCCAAGGCCTAAGTGGCTTACTCTCATCAACAATTATCTGAGTGCGTGTGAAGAATTGTGGGGGCCTTCAATATTCAATTTAACGCCGATTCCGAACGGCAGAGTTGAGAAGCACTTTTTCATGACAGATTGATACTCTTGGAAGATTTGTCAGGTCTTCGCAAGAGGCAATGCCCGTGAAAGATGAAACAAAAACTTGGCCTGAGTAGGACTCGAACCAACGCACTTACCAACTAAGCTACGAGCAACTTTAACAGCCAGCTGTTTTACCTTCCCATAAAACCTCCGAACTTCATTCCTGTTGTTGTCTTCGATCTGACGCTTCTCATGTTCTCTCTTTTTTCTCCTGAGAAGCCGGCGGCGTTTCTCTCTCCTCTTTTGTTCGTAGAGCTCACGAGCAGCTCTTGTCCTTCTATGCAGCGCCGCTTTGTATGCCTCCTACTTGGTTGCATGGGCCTGTCTGCATTCTTCGTCAAACCAGGGGTTTCATTTTGGTGGCTGTGTGAAACCCAGCACATGAGAGGCGGCATCTCTAACTGCTATCTGGCAATGTTGTCACTGGTCTTCGATACTTGATGTTGGCGGCATAGGACTTCGTATGGAGCTATTTGACACTCGATCAGAGAAGGATCTGGCGATCTCTTTTCTTGCAGCATTTCCTTGTTTTGGCCGTTGTCTTGATATTCGTAGCACTAACTTAGCTAGGACAATGTAATGGTCCGAGTCGATGTTGGCTCCTCGGAAAGTTCGAACATCTAGAATGCTGGACAAGGGCTTTCCGTCGATCGCAATGTGATCAATCTGGTTGACGGTTGATAGATCAGGAGATCTCCTTGTTCCTTCATAGATGTTGAGATGTGGGAACCAGGTGCTTGCTACCACAACATTTCGCCCTCGATCAACCGACCAAAGATGTCCTCTTTTCTCAGCTTTGCGTTAAAATCAATCAGGACGATTTTAATGTCATAGCTAGGACATTGCTCATGTTTTGTCGAGAAACTCGTATGCGCGCATATTAGGCTTATGTTGCCGAATTTAGCCTTGATTTGGATCGTCGTGGTGCGTTCGCTTACACATTTGAAGCTCAAGACTTATTGCCTGAGTCTGCTTCCCACGACGAATCCGCATCCAAAGAGTCGCTGTTGTTGCTCCCGTTAACAATCACCATAGAAGATGTCGCAGTTTTTCATCCTCCTTTTGCCCGGTCCATCCCATCGCATTTCCTGGATAGCGGTAATGTCTGCTTTGTAGCAGTGGAGGGTCTCCGCTAATTGTTCGGCAGCACGTGGGCTAGTAGGGGACCTAACATTCCACGTGCATATCCGGAATTCGTTGTCCTTAATACATTTGCTTGGGTCGTCATCAGTGTATCCGTCCGTTTCCGAGGCCTGTTGTTGCTTCGCAACTAAATGTTCTTTTATACGTAGTCGGGAAGTCACCCCGAAGTACAACTCCCAACCTGTAGTACCAGGCACTTGATGTGACTCCAAGTACAAGAGCCGGAAAAATCGCTCCTTTTACGGCCTGGACTTCAAATAAGTCGAAGTAGCCCGTAAAAGTGTTCACCAAGTAATCCGGCCTAACTGGAACTGAAGACGCCATCATTGATTCCAAAAAAAGAAATTCATCCGCTGCCGTCCCTCGTTGAAAGTGCCTTGGTGGGAACACTCCTTCGTTGTGGAAATTGGATTGGAAAAAAAAAATCTGTAAAATTCTATTATAAAATCTACCTACATTCCTTAAATACTGCAAATTCCTGAAATTATAATTAACCAAGCGAAAGTCTGAAGTGTCTGGAAAAAAAAACATGTGTTACCATGTAGTAGTTTCCCCTTGTCTTACTTTTCCTATTTAAATTTATTTTCATTAATTCGTTTTGTGTGTAGCATATACACTGCCAATCACTAGGATGAGGCCATATATTTTTCAACCGATTTTCGCTCTGTATAGCTGTTGGAATTTGTTTAGCACGGAAAATCTTACTACATGAGAGTAGGTACATATTTTCTTAAAATAAAGTGATACAATTATAGGGTTAATTAGAAAAGATCGTTGGAATTTCGCTACATTAACGAATGAGCTACTTGAAAAGGATATAAAAAAGTGCGTCACTAGGATGAGGCCATTGCGAATACTTCGTTGTAGAAGTTCACATCAGCGATTTTTTTCAAAATTTTGGTTGCAATATTTAAGAACATTTTATAAATAACTCTTTTTATTTAATTTCAACAGCAATGTAAAGAGGCCTTAAAGGAACTGGATATGAGCGTCACATCAGCAATTTTTTTTTCAAAATTTTGGTTGCAATATTTAAGAACATTTTATAAATAACTCTTTTTATTTAATTTCAACAGCAATGTAAAGAGGCCTTAAAGGAACTGGATATGAGCGTCACTCTTATCTGGATACCGGGCCATAGGGGCTATGAGGGAAATGAGAAGGCAGATGAGCTAGCTAGGCAAGGATCAGCCCTACACAACTCTCTGGCAGTGAGAGTATATGCTCCTCTTGGAGTTGTGAAGGGCAATATCCTGACCAAATACACATCAGAAGTAAATCATAGGTGGAGTAGTTTAACGAGTTGCGTTATATCCAGGAAAATCTGGCCCGCCTATAACAAACCAAAATCAATCAATTTAATTTCCAAACCAAGGCATGACATAGCAAGGATTGTCGCTACCTGCACAGGGCATTGGCCTGTAGGGGAGCATGCGGCAAAATTGGGTATACCACATAACCCTTTCTGCCGCAGCTGCGAGAACCGGGATGAAAAAGAAACAGTCCCACACTTTCTTTGCCACTGTCCGGCCCTGGCCAGGAAAAGAGCACTCCACTTGGGTAAGGAATTCTTCAACGGTATTGAGGAACTCTCAGAATTCAAGATCAAAGATTTGATCTCATACCTAAATAGCACAAAGTGGCTTTAACCCCCTCCCCCTTATATCTCCCTCACTAAATGGTACTATGAGATAATAGGCCGTAGGGTAGGAGAATAAAATTACATTTTATATTTTACATAGGACTGCATGTGCGGAACGTGCACCATCCATAGCCCATTTTCAAATCCTTTCAGAATCTCACGAGGTATGGTATCAAAACGGCGCACTCAGCGCTAATTGTGTCCTGCGCGAAGCAGGACAGCCATTTCTACCTACCTACCTACCATTTAATTTCAATTACAAATGGGTTCCGGAAAGACGTTGACAGTGGCAGAAAGAGGACAAATCGATGCTTTGAAGGAAATGGGACTCTCAAGCCGAGAAATAGCAAGGAAGCTGTACAGAAGTAAGACAGTTGTAAGCAACTATCTTGCTGATGCTCAAAACTTTGGAAAAAAAAACAAAAAGGACGCACATTCCAGGCAACAACATCCCGAGAAAAGTGGTTAATCCTACGTATTGCTTCAAATTCCACTCAACCAGCTACTAAAATAAGGTCCAAAAGCGGAGTATCAGCCGGTATTTCGACAGTCCGAAGGATAATAAATAAAGATGGCACTATCCAGAGAAGAAAACTCAAAAAGCAGCCTGTTCTAAAGCAAGTACACAAGGAGCTGCGAATGAACTTTGCAACAGAACATGTCGCTTGGTACAGTCAATGGAAACGCGTTGTCTTTTCGGACGAAAAAAAGTTTAACCTTGACGGCCCCGATATGGTTATAACTTTTATTTCCATATTTAAGAAAAGAGGAACTAATTTTGGGAAGACATCACAGCCATACATCAGGTGTCATGGTGTAGGGGGCTATCACCTACTATGGCAAAATCGAGTTGGAGTTTCTTTCTACAACAATGAACGGAAACAGCTACAAATGATTGTTGGAACGGTCATTTCCAAAGATGAAAAATATTTTTGGACCTCTGCCTTGGATTTTCCAACAAGACAATGCCCCCATCCATACTTCCAGGGTTGTAAAAAGCTGGATTTTATCAGAAGAAGTAGAGCCATGGCTGCCCTATTCAACGGACTTGAACATAATCGAAAACGTATGGTCATGGCTATCTCAAAAAGTTTATGAAGGCGGTAGACAATTTGAACACAAGGACACCTTACCTTAATTGAAGCTATCCGTGATGATGGGGACGAGATTTCGCTTGACTATTTAAAAAAAACTTTATGATTCC
Organism: Sphaerophoria taeniata; assembly: GCA_943590905.1. NCBI lineage: Eukaryota > Metazoa > Arthropoda > Insecta > Diptera > Syrphidae > Sphaerophoria > Sphaerophoria taeniata. The sequence continues at coordinate 73,027,811 of OX016542.1, read as the reverse complement.
ATTCCAAACCGTCTAATAGAGGTCATATCGAAAAATGGGGGGCATACTCATTATTAATGGAGAAAAACTTAATAAATAAATGTTTGAAAACCAAAAACTGTAAACATTTCTTTCATTTTTTTATATTTTATAAGATTTTTCTTGTGGCCTCATCAAAGTGACGCACTTTTTCATACTGTTTTTAAGTAGCTCTTTGATTGATGTAGGGAAATTCCAACAGTCTATTCTAATTAACCCCTTAGTTTTATGAATTCCTTTAAAGAAAATATCTACCTACTCGAATGTAGTAAATTTTTATGAGGAAGAAATTTCCAGCAGGTATAAAGAGCGAAAATCGATTAAAAAATATGTGGCCTCATCCTAGTGATTTTGAGTGTATATGTAAAGCGTGGTTCTGGTGTTAGCATTTAGCAACAAGAAAACAAAATTTATTTATTAATATTAACAGATAATAGATACAAAAAAAACATAATTTAATACAAATTAAATACCTATTCATTTCCCCCTATCTGAAAAATAATATAGCTTCAACAAGCAGTTCGGCTCAGTTCACTACGGCGGATACTCATCTTTGATATACCAAGAAAGTAATTGGTATAGTAATTTTATTGGGGCATTCATATCATATTTTCAATATTTTCTTATATCATTGCCTTGGGAAACATATTAATTCCAAAATTATAACCATATTGCCCAATAACCGCACTTAATTTTTCCAGTCAATTTTCATTCATAGTTTTTTCCTTCTTACCTTCTTTTATTTGATAAAAAAAAAAAACGATATAAAAAGATTTCATGTTTCTATTTCTTCTTTTGTAATACAAATTTAAACTAACTAATTTCAAAAATAAATACATGTATGTAAAAGTAAATACATAATTTGTAATTTCAACAAATTTGTCTGACTCAATGGAGATGAATTATGTAGGTTGAGTCAACAGAATATGATAGCCGTGATGAACTTAAATTTTAGTTTGTTTTGGTCAATCATATTGATGATGCTGTAGATAGAGGTAACCGTTGAATTTTATCCGGTTTTGGGCTGCTGCATAATTTGGAGGAAGCAGTAGCTATGGTATCCTAATGGGATACATAGGGTGGGTAAATCCTCCGAGGGTCTCTAACACCTAGACCCTCCCATTCTGCAACACGCCCTTCCCCTCTCCAAAGCTTGGAGTCCAAGGAATTTTTCTGAAACCCTTTGATTATTTTTTGGCATGATAAAAAAGTAACATCCAGCGCTGCGGCTACGAGAACCCCTCCCCCCTCCGTCGAACAAGTCTTAGGCATATACAAGCATGCCACGTAGTCATAGCCTGGATTCCCTCTCCGTCCTGCCGCCTGGCTCGGCCTTAGGGTCCTGCAGTACTAAGGTCGTAAAGGTGGTTTCGGTTTCGTTACAGCCTCGAGTCAACTTCTATTCCAAGAATAAAGTTTTAATTTTTTTAATCTTGAGTTTTTATTGGTACAACACGCTAAAAATGTAAGATAGATATATGTATATAAAAAAAACACTTAAAGTCAACGAACTTCTAAACCCAACTGAAGGTCGTTCTTTCAACGGAATAACGAACGTTTAAGATTGTGCCAACCGACACTCTGGAATGCAAAATAGACTATGTATTCAAATAATACAATTCTACATTCATACATGCATATGTACATGGAATTCATGATGTCGAATACGAAATGCGGTTGTTATTAAAATACGCACTACGCCAGAACACAATTTTTGAACAATTCTTATTCCGTATCCGTAACACAATGACACTGGACTTTACGGTTTTGAAATTTGGCAACAATCAAAGAAAATTAGGCACGTTCAAAACAAAGTTTTAGGTATTGTGGATGTTATCCACATAGCAAATACAGAGGTTGGTGGGTGACAGCAACGATAGCAATAACAGTGACCAGAATCAAAATTACCAACTTATTTTACGCAGCTCGTATCGCCGATGAGTACAAAAGAGATACACAATCTGCACAACATGCTATTCGTGCAGAACCTGATGGTGTGAGGCGAATACGAAATTGAACTTTAAAGTGAAGTTGTGTCTTTTTGCTTTATATAAATACGAGTTCGGAATTTAAAAAAGTAAACTTCGAGCAACTAGAATAGTATAAATATTTTCCTGCCAACTAATGTAATTACTAAATATACATCTACGAACATATGAGAATATAATAGAATACAGACGGAAAATCATGACTTTCCGTGACTAAAGCAAGTTTAACATACTGCATGCGATGCAAGTGCACAGGCACGCATTATTTGTAAAGTTAAGACATTAGTGTGCTTAAAGTTCTAATTTGGGAGCGGGTCACAATTCTGGTTTCAAAATTCTGCTTCTTAAAATTCTGCTTTTTAATCGAAAATTCTGATATTCAAATTTTGCATTCTGGTCACCGAAATTCTGTTTTTTTTTTTTTTTAATTCTGCTTTTCAAAATTCTGGCTGTTTTAAATAAAAACATTCTGTTTCTTTGTTTTTTGGGTTGGGGGTCAAAATTCTGCCGTGGTCAAAATTATTTTGTCAAAATTCTGCTTTTCAAAATTCTGCTTTCAAAATTCTGCTTTTCAAATCCTGCGAATAATACAGAAAATATGTATTAAAAAGTGCGTGCTTTTTAATATTTTCAAACCTATCTTTTCTATATTATTCGCAACATACCTTCTCTCATTAGAGTTTGGGCGGATAGCCTACCTTAGATAGCCTATCCAACTCGTTTTTCATGAACGAGTTCGATAGCTTAATTTGGATTGCTGTGAAAACACGTGAACAAAAATCAGCTGTTTACGAATTTCAATGGCTGTTCTGTCAGATAGCCACCTATACCAGAAATTGTTGGATAGCTTTTGGTTTGTTTGGTTTAAGCCTCTGCTATTTTTTTTACATGAAAAACAAAAACAAAAAGCTATCCGGATAGCCTATCCAAGTCAAAGTGAACGCGCCCATTATGTATGCATGTTTGCATACATAGTTACATCAGTATGTTGTATAATGTGTACCTACTTTATTGTAAGCTGTAAGCACAGATAATAAATTTATACAGATGTCTCACCCTTATGGCGAGAAATGATATATGAAACTGAAAGCTACCAAGAAAAAAACAACACATTCACTAAATGCATTCAAAATCTATTTTCGCTCACCTCATTGCCTATAAATGAATACTTAGGCAACGAAAAAAGCTTGTGAAAGCTCCTTGTCTGTTAAGGTTTTGTCTGTTAAGAGTAAAAAATGTCTAATTTTTTTCTGCAGGGATGAGACATCTGTATACAGATGTCTCACCTTTATGGCGAGAAATGATAATATGAAACTGAAAGCTTTTTCCAAAAGCTTTAACGCATTCACTTAATGCAATAAAAATCTATTTTCGCTGGCCTCATTGCCCATAAATGAATACTTAGGCAAGGAAAAAAGAAGAAAGTTTTATATTTGTGTAGCTTTTCAAGACAAAACATATAGCCATCAACACAAAGTTTAACTTTTCCCTTATTAGATTTTACATTCGAAATATTCATGGCTTAATTTGAACACTTAATTGAAGGCATAACAAATAAGAATATCCTTACAGCACAGATAATAAATTTATACAGATGTCTCATCCCTGCAGACAGAAATGGAACATATTTTGCTCTTAACTGACAACGCCTTAGCTGACAAGGAGCTGTTTGAAGCTTTTTGAAGCTTTTTTCCTTGCTTAAATATTCATTTGATTTTGTCAATCGTCTCTTGAATCAAATTATTGTCCTTGCATGCAATAATAATATCGTCTACAAAAAGCAAAATTATAATCAGATTATTGTTTTCTTCTTTTATATACAAGCATGGATCAGCCTTTCCCCTTCTGAATCCAAAATAAGTGAACACGTCATTAATTTTGTGATTCCAACATCGAGCTGATTGTTTGAGTCCATAGATGCTCTTATTTAATTTGCAAACTAAATTTTCTTTTCCAGAAATCTCATATCCTTTAGGCTGTTTAAGGTAAATTTCGGTATCTAAATCACTGTTGATAAATGCTGTTTTTACATCTAGATGCTTAACTATCATATTCCGTATAATTCCAAGTGTTGTTTGCGTGTATGGATGCGATTTCTTCTTCCATGGCTTGAATCCAGTGTTTTCTCTCTGAACAACTTATAGCTTCACAATACTTTTTAGGCTCTTCAGTTGAAGCTGACGCTTTCATCACTAATCGGTCCGGTGGAATACCTTTTGTCGACCTTGAAGAAATTCGTCTGTTGTCTACTTGAATACTTTCTATATTTTGAGTGATATCGTCGTTTCTGTAATCTTCACCACATTCATAATATTCGTCATTTTCATTATTTTCGTCACTTTCCGGTTGTAATTTATAATTCTTCTCATCATCCAAATGTACTAAGACATTATCTTCCAAGTCTAGTCGTTCACTTGCATTTTTACTGGGAAATTTCGATTCAATTATTTCGACATTTCTGCTGATTAAAATTTTATTTGTCTTAGTGTCTAGTAACCGATACGCTTTAGATTCTTCGGAATATCCAACAAATATATATTTAGCAGCCACTTTATCCAATTTTCTACGATTTTCTTTTGGAATTTGGACATACGCTTCTGTTCCAAAAATCTTTATATGGTTCATTGTTGGTATTCTTCCAAACCAAATTTCATATGGTGTGACCGTTGTTGCTTTACCTGGGAGACGATTTTGAATGTAATTGGCTGTGTTAACGGATTCACCCCAGTACTTCAAATGCATTCCAGCTTCAATTAATAAACATCTTGCCATTTCTACAAGACTTCTATTTTTTCTTTCTGCAACTCCATTTTGTTCTGGAGTATATGGAGCAGTGAGTTGATGAATAATTCCCTTGCTTTTTAGGAAAACGTTCATTTCTTTAGTTAAATATTCACCTCCTCTATCCGAACCTAAGATTTTAATTGTTTTGCCAAACTGATTTTCTGTTAAAGCAACAAACTCTTTAATTTTGGTTAGAGCTTCACTCTTCTTTTGAAGAAAATAAACCGTGCAAAATCGACTGCAATCATCAATTAAAGTCAAAAAATATTTGTTCCCACTCGGTGTTGAATTTTGCATAGGTCCACAGAGATCACTGTGTATTAAGTCCAAAATATTAGAAGCTCGGTTCGTTGAAAATTTAGGAAAAGCTTTTCTTGTCAATTTACCTTCCAAACAAGTTTCACATTTGATTTTACAAGAACAACCTTTTAATAAAACACCATTCATGTAACCATTATTAATTCCAAATTTAATTGTATCTGAATCTCTGTGCCCAAAACGACGACGCCATACGTGAATACATTCGGATTTTATACATGATGAAGTTTGTTTGACATAATTGTTCACATCTAATTTATACAAATCATTTTCTAAAGAAGCAGTAGCAAAAATAATACCATCTTGCATAATTACACAGCTTTCGTTTTTAAAAATTACTTCAAAACCGTGGTTTGTTAATCTTGCAACTGATAACAAATTACTATCTAATTGTGGTACGAATAAAACATTACGAACAGTAATGGACTTATCTTTACACCGTAATATCCCTTCTCCAGATCCTTTGGCTGTGATTTCCGTTCCATCAGCTAAGAAAATTGTATCGTTGGATGTGTTGTTCAGAACAGTAAAAAGCGATTCATTGCAACTCATGTGACAGGTAGCTGCTGAATCCACATACCAATTTTGTGACCGTTCTTTCACTGACACATTTTTAAAACAATAGTTAGGATTGTTTGTAGTTTCTTGCAATAATTTGTTTGCCTTATGTTGACTGAAAGGTCTTATATTTGGACAATTTTTCTTCAAATGTCCAATTTCACCACAATAATAACATTTAGGGATGTATTTCAATTTACCTTGAGTTTTCAAAACAGCTTCAGGATTAAGGTCTTTTATGCCTTCTTGCCTTCTTTTGAATTCTTGAATAAGTTTTTCTTTTACCAGATCGAGTGTAAGACTTCCTTCATCTCGAACTTCTAGGGCTGTTATTAATGAGCTGTAGTCATCAGGTAAACCAACCAAGAAGAAAAGCAACTATTAAATTCTCTGCAAGAACTTCACCTAGTCCACTTAAGCGATCGACCGTATCTAGCATATTATTTATGTGGCGTTCCATGGTTTGGTCTTCCTTAAGCTGCATCCTGCAAAGTTTCTTCAGCATTGAAACTTTGTTAGAAAGCGACGACTTCTCTTGATTTTTCTTCAAGGCTAGCCAATATTCTCCAGAAGTTTCCAGCTTTCGGAGATGAATTTATTGATTATCTTCCACCAAAAGCCCAATTATTGCTCTAGCTTTTCTGTCCTTCACCAACCAATTTGCATCTTCTTTTGTAGGCTTTTCGCAATTCACAACATCCCAAAGCTCATCTTTCATAAGCAGCAATTCCAGCTTATATTTCCAGATTTGGTAGTTAACTCTCAGAAGAGTTAAGCTTCTGGATCGAACTCTTGATATCCTCCATTCTTGAAATCCTGGTTGATCAGAAAAATAACCCAAAGCAAACAAAAGATTTCTTTTTTTATGCAATGGATGACTTATTTATGTAGTTAGTAAGGGTCCATAACCTATTAGCTGAGTACAGCAATAGAAACGCAAGTTTTTTTTATACAAAATGTGAATATGTTTATTTGATCAGTAATAGAAGAATAATAAAGAAAATTATTGAAAACATTTAGAGTCAATGAAAACAAACTATATACATTTAATATTTTATACAGTAGTTATTGTTAAAGTATAATATACCTCTAACAAGTTTGCACCAAAAATATTCTTAATCATAAATGTTGCTAGTAGGGCATAAATTAGGGGGAAGAATATGTACAACCTAAGTCTCTTAAGTAAAACATAGTGACTGAAGTTTGTTTTGACAAATAATTTTGCTGTGAATAAAAATTAATAAGTATGAGAGAAAGGAATATTTTTATTCTTTTGATGAACTTTCTTTCTATAAAAGATTTCGTTTAACGAAGAATATGACAATTCATATTTTGGAGCAGAAATGTTTGTAGCAATTTTAGTGCTTTACTTAACACAACCCTTAAGTTCTGACGACATTCTCATGGAAGGTATTTTAAGTAGATACTTCATGGGGTTCTTTCTTTTTTACTTTTCGGTTCTTCTTGGTTCGCGTGTTTTATTTCACCTTTTAAATTATTATGATGGAGGGATAAATTTTCCAACAGCGAGCAAAAAGTCAATACTACAAAGGCATTGATAGATATTTTTAATTCCCAAAATCAAGGCTTTTAAGTTTACCACTTGAATGCACAAAGTTTTCTTTGGAAAAATTGACGAGTTTCGGGATTTGTTTGAGGGTTCGGAGGTTGATTTAATTGCGGTTTCTGAAACATGGTTTAAAAGCGATGTAATTGACAAAATATATTCCATGAAAGGATATACACTTTTTAGAGCAGATAGAATCGATCGAACTTAAATGGAAACGCTTCAGGATAGCCGAGGATCGTCAACAATATCGACTGCTTCGGAACAAGTTTGTTGGTCTTATTAATTCTGCAAAAACAAGGTGGTTTTCTAATCATTTGAACATTTCACAGAATGGTCGCAAGATCTTTAAAAACCTCCGTGAAGTTGGAATTGGTAAACAAATTTCACCAAGTATAGAAGTGGATTGAAATGAATTGAACCAATTTTTTATATCATCTGTTCCCCAACCCACAAATCCATCTATAGTACAAGTTGAGCCTTTGGGACCCAACCTCCGAGATTCTTTTTACCCCTCAAGACGTTGTGGAGAGTTTTATCTCAATAAAATCAAATTCCATTGGATTTGATCAATTAAATCCAACATTTGTTAAAGCAGCATTGCCACTTATTTTGCCTTATTTGACCTTTGCCATCAATTCGATGTTTTCTAAGAGCACATTTCCATCTTCATGGAAATCTTCAAAAATTATACCGATATCTAAGAATCGCAGTGGAACAGAATATCGCCCGATTTCAATTCTCCCATTTTTGTCCAAAGTTGCTGAGTGATTAATGCATAACCAAATCAATCGCTTCTTCAAAACTCACAGTCTCCTGTCAAGCAAGCAATCTGAATTTTGATCTCACCATAGTAGTACAACCGCGCTCTTGGATGTTGTAGAACAGGTAAGGAAGGCTATGGATGATGATAAAGTCACGTTCTTGGTTCTTCTTGACTATTCCAAAGCATTCGACACAATTGACCATAGGACCTTTATCCATAAACGATAAACTTTTGCGTCGTTTTCAACTCGCTCCCGAAGCAGTTAACCTAATTTTTTTCATATTTAACTGAAAGGAATCAAGCCGTTGTATCTGATACTAATGTTTCCAACTATACAGCGTGGTGTGCCTCAAAGATCCATTCGGGGTCCACTTTTATTTTCAGCTTATGTGAACGATATACCTCCACTCATTAGATATGGAGATGTGCGTATGTTCGCAGACGATGTCCAGTACTTTCAATTTTCAAAGTACTCCGTTGGGTCTGATTAAGAATTGCGTGAGCAACATCAACGACGATATGAATGTGATTTTGAAATGGTCGAATGAATGCGGTCTTGTTTTAAGTCCACTTAAAACAAAATGACTTGTCTCGTCAAAGAAAACACTTGACTTAACATATTTTCCCCCTGTGATATTAAATAACACCCCTGTGGAGTTTGCCAGTAAAATAAAATTTTATTTCAATATTTGTCGAACCGATTCATAGCTGAGACGAAATATTATTTTTCCTAGCAACGTAGAATAAACTAAGTGAATCTTAAGAAGTTTTACTTAGAGCTAAGTTCAGAATACTTAAAAAATAGATTTATGACGAGTTTCAGCAAATGGGCCTAAGTAAATGCGTTAAAGCTTTTGGAAAAAGCTTTTTTTGGTAGCTTTCAGTTCATATATCATTTCTCGCCATAAGGGTGAGACATCTGTATAAATTTATTATCTGTGCTTACAGGAGATACAGTTGGTACATATACATACTATACATACTGATGTAACGATGTACGCAAACAAAAAATAATCTTCTACTAATCTCTAATGAAAGAAGATATTCTTATATAGAAAAGAAAGGTTTGAAATTATTGAAATAAATATTAATATTTTCAAACCTTTCTTTTTTATATTATTCGAAGAATTTTGGTAATCAGAATTTTGGAAAGCAGAATTTAAGATGTCAGAATTTTGACCAGTAGAAATTTTGATAGCAGAATATTGACAAAATAATTTTGACCGGTAACTGGTCGTTATTCTGTATTTGAAAAATCTGTATTACCAATATTCTGTATCTGAATAAATAATTCTGTATTCCATTATTCTGCTTTTCTATTATTCTGTTTAATTTTTTCAAAATTCTGCAAATCCATTATTCTGTTTTTAGAAATTCTGTAATTCCGAATCTCTATACATTAAAACTCACAATTATTATAAACAGGGTCCATGTTCTGTAACTCGGTCGAAAACTTTCGGAGTCGAGAAACATAGGAAATGGAAACAAATTGTGTCAAATTTCATACAAAAAAAACTAGTTACGCTCCGTTTACACTGTTTTCGGTATGATTTTCTCGATGTGAGAAGTTACAGAACATGGGTACAGGTTTCTTAATTGCCTGTTGAACAATTTCTATTCAATTAACAAATTAAGAAACAGTATTATTGGATTTAAAAAATTTTATATTTACCATTTTTATGACTTCAAGATTACTTAACTTTCCAAAATGCCCAAAATGTGTTATCAAGGTATGTTATTTATGTAAACCATATTATGCAAATTAGTTGGGGAAATGTCCGTTACGTTACAATTGGGAACTATACTTCAAAGTTCTACAAATAAAAACATCAAAAATCTGTACTCTAAAATTTTGTAAATGATAAAAGAAAAATTGTTCTGATGAAAAAAAAAATGGGCACTTTTTTTCATTATCAAAACAATTTTTCCTTTAACATTTACAGAATTTTGACCCCAACCATTTTGGCGGAGCAAATGACAACCGCAGTAATTTAAAAGCGATCGTCGAAAGTTTTAGCCCCACGTTGGGCGCCAATTGAAGTGAGGAATCTTCCCTTAGGTGTGTATGCAAAAATTCGTCTTAAGAAAAAAGAAGGTCAGAGCCAGGCGACCAAAGTTTGTCTAGCCGGTCGACTAATATTCTGATACTGAGAAAAAAAAACTGTTCAAATAAATAAACAATAATTATTCCAATTATTCCAACAATGTTGTTTGCTTATTAATAAGTTTTATATTTATAGGGGAGCCATTGAAGCGAAAAATACGGCCTGACCTCCGAATTTTTTTCTGTGAATCGATTTGCATGAAATTTTGGAATTAGGCTCATCTTACCCTTCAAACTTCAAAAGTGAAAATGATTTGAACTCCGCCACCACCCTGGGGGTGGTTGCCATCCCTTCTTAAGGGTGAATTTTTTTTTTTCAAAATAACCTCGGATATCGATAGAAGGCCTAATTTTAAGCAAAAAATCATCTGTAAAGTTTTTAAAAAAATCCAATACTTTTCAAGTTATTGGCAATTGAAAATTCGCAATATTCACACTCCGCAATTTTCAGTTACTAAGTAGAAAAAAAATATGATACATTTTTGGACCATAACTCCTTCAATTTTAATGCTATCACAATTTCTAAAAAAACCATTGTAAAGGTAATTAAGAGAGCTACAACATCCTTCATTGCAATATATAGTAAAAAACTTTTTTTCAAAACGGTGAAGGGTTAAAGGGCTTAAGAGAGGCTGTGATCGCGCTGCCACGCGCTCTTTAAACAATCATATCTCCGTCAATTTTTGTTTGACAGAAAAAACAAACAAAACCAAATTGTTTTTCAGAAAAATACCTAAATTTTTAATCCGTACACTTTTATACGTATCTGTCGTAATTTTTTTTTTAAATTTGAAATTTTGCTTTTTTTTAATCGTGAGTTTTTAAAAAAATATGTGTCCTGAAGCAGCCAAACTGATACTATCTATCAAACTCTTCATAATAAAGTTAATTCTAGGCGGAATACAATTAACTTTAATTTTGGTGGAAATGGCACTTAAGAAACCCATTGATTTAAAAGAAAAAAACATTAGATGCTCCCCTTATTTGCAATACAGCTCACTTATCTTACGTGCAAAAGACTTTTGATAGTGCTGATCTTAGAGCTTATTTCAAGCACTATAAAAGCCTTTTGTATTAGAATGCATAAAATGCATCTGCTCGCCGCTAGATGGCATTGACCACATCGATTAAATTTCAGACAAAGTAAAAAACTTCTTGAACTTTAATATCTAGCTTAATATTGCACTTAGAATACTTTATAAAATCCAAATTGCTCATTGTTTTACCTGCTACAATTTTGTTCTTAATAAAATTTTCGATAAAACGTATATTTTTGGAGATATTTGCAAAAAACCGATGAAAAACGTGAAAAAATTTCGAATTTTCAATTGCCAATAACTTGAAAAGTATTGGATTTTTTGAAAAACTTTACAGATGATTTTTTGCTTAAAATTAGGCCTTCTATCGATATCCGAGGTTATTTTGAAAAAAAAAGAAATTCACCCCCAGCCTAATTCCAAAATTTCATGCAAATCGGTCAGTAAAAAAATTCGGACCTTAAATGCTTCAATGACTCCCCTATTATTGAACAAATCAAAACAGTGAAAATTCCAATTTTATAGTTTTCTCTTCTTTATATACTTGACATACCGGATACATACATACATGGATACCGGATAGCTCTTGTTTTTGTTTTCCTTGTAGAAAAAAAAAATAGCAGAGGCTCAACAGTTTCTGGTATACAGTCCTGTGCAAATTAATAGGAACAAGTGGAATTTTGATCAAAATACTGTCGCAGGCTATGATTTTTCTTACATTTCCTTGAATTACATGCTAATATGGCTTACATAATGACTTTATTTAATATTTCTGTTGGCTCGCTGGAGAAAAGGTTTGTGTTTTGTTTTTTTTGTTGGGTTTAGTAGAATTTTAAAAATAATATTAATAGCAATCAATAAACTAGACATGAAGAATACAATGGATACATCGTTTGAAATGAGAGCCAAGGTTGTTGCTTTGCAACCCGAGAAATATCCGCTGATCTAGGAGTTTCAAAATCAAGCGTTTCCAGAATAATTTCAAGCCATAAATAAAAGTGGAAAGTCGAAGCGATGCGGAAAAGTCACTGTGGTCCAAAAAGAAAAACGAGATCCCATGATGACAAAGTACTTATCCGGAATAGAATAGTGTTATCAATTGTCGAAAGACAAGTAGTGAACTCCAAAAAGATTTGGCAGCAGCTGACTCGTCAACGGTTCGGCGGCCGGCGCGGCGGCGCCTCCTTGAAGTGGGTCGAAGAGCCCGAAAGCCAGTAAAGAAACAGCGTTTGACCCAGCCAATGGTCAAAAAAAAAAGATTACAATGGGCTAAATAATATAAAAATTGGACACAAGAGGACTGTGAAAAGGTGATCTTCTCCGACGAAAGCCACTTTGAGGTCCAACAGCATAGGATAAGTGTGGTGCGTAGGAGTTACAATGAAAAAAATCAAACACATTGTTCACACCCTCCCAAAGTCATGTTTTGGAGATATTTCTCTGCTGATGGTCCTGGGAGCTTAAAGCCCATTGAAGGGATGTTGAACAGCACCAAATATGTTGAGGTTCTGACCCACATGCTGCTGCCAACAATCAAAAGACGAGGTCCTATCCAGGAAACAGTTTTTCAACTAGATTTGGCACCATGCCATACTTTAAAGAAAATGAAGCAATTCTTTTTGGAGAATAAAATTAATGTTCTTGAATGGCCACGAAACTCATCGGATCTCAATCCGATTGAGAATCTCTAGGCGATTGTAGAGAATAGAATCAGAAAAAAAAGATTGTACGACAAAATCTAAGCTGAATTCATCTACAATGGTTCATGATAAGGAAATCAAAACTATTTGTAAGACCATTGTATCTTCGATGCCGAAAAGGGTAAACGAACTTCTAAATGCGAAGGGGGGGCAAATTAAGTCACCCTTATTGTAGTAGTCGTTTCACTTGAACGACAAATTTCATTTTCAAAAATTTGTATTATGATTTATGAGTGGCGGTTAAGAGTCGTTTATTGAGTCGTAACGCCTTTTCTGAGTGGAACGTAAGTTTTTGTATGAGAAATTGAGTAATGGCGCTCATTCGTATTATAACTGTCGTTTTACTCGCCTACAACGACTCTCGAAAAGCTATTTTTTGTCGAACACAAATTTTCAAACGACTCATTGGTGAAATTAGAATTGGAATTGGAATTTAACATGAAAATAACTAACCCAGAGCAGATGAAGCGTCTCGCCGAGCTGATGGAGCGGAGTCCATCGTTGGCGACCAATTTTCAAAGAGGAGTCTTGAAAACGTCCCCCCCCCCTCGTAAACCACACTCACAATTCATACCTACAGCCGTATGAGGCTGGTCCGGGCAGCAGGAGATAAAGGGATGTCCAGACTCCAGCTCCTTTTTAGCTCGTGAGTAGGGAGCCGAAGGCTGGACGGCCGCTACGTGTTCAAAAAATGTCACGAAACCGCTTTTCAGAAAACAAGGTTAGGACACGCCACAGTTCCACCAGCGTGCGTCGCAAAGGAAGGGGACATCGGCAGAGATTCCTCTTTCGTGGAAAAACACAACTCCTGCCCTATATCCTCGATACTTGGCAAACGTCTCGAAGAGCGTCTCACGGTTCCGAAGGAATTGCTTTTTCGAGAAAAAAAAAAACAGGAGAAGCAATAAATCAACTTTCTCCCCAGTCAACAACACCACCAGCCCGTTTCAGTCCTTGAAGACGAACGATCTCTCCCGCCGTTCGCATTTCTTAAGGATATACCACGTCCAGAATACAGTAAAACCCTGACCTTCAAAACACCAGAGCGCTGCAGCTCTTGCACGAACGTCTTTGCCCCTGCTACGAGGCCAGGAAGCGGATTTTGGTAACCCAAATCAGAATTGTTGTGGAAAATCTCATGAAACTGAGAAAAATTTCCAGGAGAAGAAAAAATCCTACAAAATTGAAAATAATTTTGAAAACAAATGACATTTGAATTTAGAATTAGGTACATATGTTTGTCAAATTTTATTTGTTTTTGTGGAACGCAAGTATCGTGGCGTTTAATGTCGTTTTCGATTGGCTCTCCGGAAGCGTCCGGAATCATTCCGAAGCCTTCTGAAAGTGTTTTATTCGCACGAAACTGACAGACAGAACGCTTCTTAGAAGAGAAATTCTCTTCTTGATTCCAAATCACAATCCACTCAAGAAGCACTAATACATGAATAATAAAAATTAAAAAATAATACTCAATCAGTTTTTTTTTGTTTTTAATTCAACATGGGGCTATTCGGCGAAATCTTTTATTCTTTTATTCTGTTATTCTGTTATGAATTCCCATACAAAAGTTTAAGTTGTCAAAAAATCTTTTATGAATAACAGATTTGGTATTCGGCAAGCCAAATCTGTTAAGAAATCTATTATGAACTGCCAAAAAATTCGAACATACTGAAAATCTTTTATAAATCGCCTATTTAGTGTTCAGCAAACTTTTGAAAAATGTGTGCTTATTCAGTTGAAGCGGAGTGTATATTTCGAATTTTGAGGATTTTTGAAAGAAAAATCAGATATTTGACTTTTGAAATTTCACACAAACACAAAAAAACTCAGTGGAAGCGATTTGACCCAGAGTATATCTAATAATGAGTAGGGAAACTCAGAAAAATTCACCTGTTGATTCACACATATTTTCACACAGATATTGGAAATAGATGCCAATAAGAAACTTGTAGGAAGGAAAGGGAAACAACATAAGCTTTTTTGTCAAATAATTTTTTATTTTAATTTATGACAATCAAGTCGGACCGCCTTTGAAAATCTATTAGGGAAAAAGAGAAAGAAGCAAGTAAAGTCGTGTAGTCATTTCTTCTTGCGCAGGCAGTTTTCCACAACGAATTGATTTTTATTTGAAAGAAACAAAAAATATATTCAAGTTGGACCGCCTTTGAAATTCTATTAGGGAAAAAGGGAAAGAAGCAAGTGATGAAAGTGTAGTCATTTCCTCTTGCTAAGGCAGTTTTACATAAGGAATTGATTTGACTATTTTCACTTATGGCATTTTTGTTGTGCTTATTTTCGAGAATTTGTGATTGTAGTAGTGCCAACTACATTAGCAAAAGAGTTTCGCTACTCATTATTAGATATACTCTGATTTGACCTGTTCCATTCGATTTCAGAATGAGTGAATTCTTGAGTGAAACCAATCGAAAACGACATAAAACCAGAGTATATCTAATAATGAGTAGGGAAACTCTTTTGCTAATGTAGTTGGCACTACTACAATCACAAATTTTCGAAAAAAAGCACAACAAAAATGCCATAAGTGAAAATAGTCAAATCAATTCCTTATGTAAAACTGCCTTAGCAAGAGGAAATGACTACACTTTCATCACTTGCTTCTTTCCCTTTTTCCCTAATAGAATTTCAAAGGCGGTCCAACTTGAATATATTTTTTGTTTCTTTCAAATAAAAATCAATTCGTTGTGGAAAACTGCCTGCGCAAGAAGAAATGACTACACGTACTTTACTTGCTTCTTTCTCTTTTTCCCTAATAGATTTTCAAAGGCGGTCCGACTTGATTGTCATAAATTAAAATAAAAAATTATTTGACAAAAAAGCTTATGTTGTTTCCCTTTCCTTCCTACAAGTTTCTTATTGGCATCTATTTCCAATATCTGTGTGAAAATATGTGTGAATCAACAGGTGAATTTTTCTGAGTTTCCCTACTCATTATTAGATATACTCTGCATAAAACGCCTTAAAAGTGACTCGACTCAAAAAGTGAGAATTGTCGTTTAAGAAAAACGCCTATCATAATAAGGGTGATTAATAAATATAATGTTTGCATGATTTAATCAATTTATTGTTAAAATAAAAGAAAAATTGAAAAAAAAAACTGTTTGTCCTGATTAATTTCCACAGGACTGTAGGTGGCTAACTATTTAAGTTCATTTTACTCGCTTCCACTAAACCACAAATTAGACACGTTCCACATTAATTTATCTCAATTTCCTGGCCTTTTTCATATTTTGTATCACATTATGTTGACGGTTTTTTTTCCGTCCATTGTAACTTCCATATCAAATGAAAATACGTTCAATTAAAAACCCATAAGTCCATCCACGTTCTGATATCTCAGAATTTATGATGGGGTTTCCATCCACAGTACATAAATTTGACATGAAATTATGTGAATTCCAACCCTTAAACTCAAGCTCGTAACCTCTGAGACCAGCAAAACGTCTAGTACTTATCGAAATGCAGATCACTTTGATAATAATTTTGATGCGAACACAAAATTTATTTGACGATTTATGAAGCCATTTATAAAGGATTCAGTGTACATTTCGAACCCCAACTTCCAACATAACCCCTACCACTATTGGAATCTGTGGAGAACTTGACAGCTAGAGCAAGACAAGAGGGCGCAAAAATGGAAGGGGACTAAAAAAGAATACATGAAACGAGCAACTGTAGAGGAAAAACGAACGCGTTGAGAATATTGAAGGAATTTCTTGGGAGCTTGTTTGAATACTAATCGCTAGGCAAACACCACTTCTCAACAACCACGTGCGGGTTCTTCCAATTTTCACGACAAGACTTCGGTGGTTCAATTCCATATTTTCGTTCCAAGCAAAAGGTATTCCAATGTCCATAATAATAATAGCAACACACAGAACTGCCACCAACGAGTTAAGCTAGCCGGTAAAGCTAAACCAAAAGTTAGAGGGTATACAACATACTATACACTCAGAACTGGATTCGACAATGTTGATTGCATACAAATTTTCTTCAGCTTGAATATTTGTGCAGACGTGACCAACATTTTGAAGGACATCCGTACACATTACGATTGGATTCGTGACTAGAATTGACGAGAAAGTTACAAAGAAGTACCTAGGCGAAACGAATTTCTTTTTCTTCATAGTGTTTTGTGTGTAATGATAATGAGTGTCCTTTCCTGATTCTGAATGGGATTCGATTCGGGTGATGGTGAGATCTAGAATGTGTTCAATAGAAACTCAGGGTCCATATGTAACATTTTAAGCTTTCTTTCCCGGGTAGATCATTGGGTTTTCTTACGTATGAAATGTCAAAATGACATAATCCTTGGTAAGAAAAACCTTCAAAGAATATAGACATAGGGGAAATCAGACTTGAATCATTAGAATTCCTTACACAAGTGGAGTGCTTCTTGGTTCTCGGATATCAAGATTGGTAAGATATGTAGGTGTATAGAAGATTCGCCTTCTACATGTCTCAAGCAACTTAATATTCAGAACGAGCGGTTAAGTCAATTCGTTATGAGAGCTTAAAATGTGTGTACAATATTTGAAACCAATTTGGAATAAGTTATGAGTCTCCGGTGGTGCCTACAGTATTCCCCGCTTAATTGCACTGACCATTTTGTCAGATTTTTCGGTCAATTATCCGGGTGGTTCAATTAACGAAACCCCGCTTAATTGACATATCTGTTCAATTAAGCGAAACCCGTTTAATTGCACGAGTAGGTCAACTAAAAAATAAAATA
The DNA here is from genome assembly GCA_943590905.1 of Sphaerophoria taeniata. NCBI lineage: Eukaryota > Metazoa > Arthropoda > Insecta > Diptera > Syrphidae > Sphaerophoria > Sphaerophoria taeniata. The sequence continues at coordinate 73,010,221 of OX016542.1, read as the reverse complement.
TTCATCCCAGAAATTCACTCTATAAACATTTCAGTGTCATCTTACGAAAACCTGGAAAAAAGTCGAAAAGAATACACACGCAAATATGTTAAAATATCTCGTATGACAAAAAACCATTGAATAAGAAGTACAGGAAGGGGTGTTATGAAAAAGAAGTGAAGCATTTTTCAAAGTAGTGTGAGTTTCACAAACACAAATGCATTACAACATGGCTGGCCTGCAGTTAGAACGGTTAATCTCTGGGGCGCCAAGTGAAATTTGATCGAATCAAGATTATATCGATTGTGCTTCAATTTTTTTTCAGTTTCAATTCTTTTTTTGAATTAGGTACATGGTGTTATAAAGCTCAAGGTGCACACGCTTTGATTTGTATTGTTTTTTTTTTAATTCCTCAGTACATTTTCTTAATTTTTCATCCGTAATTCATCACATTTATTGCACCTTTTTGGGTGGTATTTGAAAGCGTTAAAAAGCACAAGAAATTCTACAGCACCTTACGATCACCAACATAAATAAATGCGCCCCTGAATTCGAGTTTTTGTTTTTGTGACAGATAAGACTAAAGATCAAGACCAAATAAATTCTATGGACAAAGGATTTTTATTTTTGAGAAATTTAGCAAAAACTTCACTTATTAAATTTGTTTTACAGATTTGTTAAATAAATTTATTAAAAATTACAGCACAGGAAAAAGTTTGACAGCACAGGAAAAAAAATTGACATCATCAGAAATGTTTGTTGCTTCACTCACGCACACTGTACATGTAGCTAACACCGCTTTCTGTACTTCTTATTCAATGCAAAAAAAAAAAAAAAACAAACAATAGCTAGCTGTCATTTGTTATACAGCGAACAGTACCTACTGACAATTTTAGCGCTTCCACTAATGTCGTTTTTCATTGGTCGGTTTTTGACGTTTCTTCTTCTATCTCCATAACGGGTTATGATATATGTGTCATTCTTCTTGTTTTCAAAACAGAAGAGTTCTGTTCTTCTCAGAAGCATTCCGTCTGTCAAAGTTAATCCAATGGAATGGTTTCAGAAGACTTCTGGACTCTCCCGAAATCCGAAGGCTTCCGGACGAACAATGGAAACCGACATAAGAGAATTTTTAGGTTTGTTTCATCATAATTTTTTTTTCCGTCCAATTATCCGAAAAATGTCCATGTATTCAGTTTTTCTGCAGCATATTTTTAAGATCAATTAAGCGAGTAATTCAACTAAGCGGGGTTCAATTAACCGTCTAAAAAGCCTTGCTACTAATACGAGAAATTTTCGAAGCCAATTTTTTCGATCAATTAAGCGGGATGTTCAATTAAGCGAGGTGCAACTAAGCGGGGATTACTGTACATATATATTTTTCTCCATCTATATGGATAAATACCATTATAAGAAAAATAATATTGGTTAAAACTTATAGGTACATTATAAATACCAACTTACATGCAGGCATAGATACATAAGTAGGGGAAACTGGGGCACATTTGACAATTAATTTTAAAGGGCCTGTAGATAGATAGATAGATTTCTTTATTTTTTCCAGTATTAATTACAATATTTTATAAAAGAATACGGACGTGGCTACCTGAGCCGTCTGCGGGTATTGACATTTGATTACATTAACAAAATGATAAAGAAAACGAAATACATTTAAACAATTTAAAATAAAAAGATTTCAGAAATAAAAAAGATTTGGGTTGAAAATAAGTCATATACAATATGTACATAGATACTGAGAATTACTATTTCAATGGACAAATTTGAATAAGCTTTTTAGCATGAGATGCCAAAGCGAGAAAGATGGAAGAGCAAGGATATTGAGTGAGCAATTTTAATGATTTGCAACATAAAGTCGATTAATTTTGATATGATTTAAAACACAAAAATATTTAAAAGCTGTTGCGGTAAGATAAGGCGTGCTTGCAGTATTTGAACAGACACTCCCAGCCCGGACTGCCATTCAGAATCTCGTAAAGACCGTTTTGGTTGAGGAAGCTTTCGTTGAAATATAATCTTCTTATCTCTTGCAGGATAGGGCAGACTGCGATGAAATGGTTCACATTCTCAAGTTCCCTTCTGTTAAATAGATCACAAGTTTGCTGTCTATCATTGCGATGCGGGATAAAATTGAGATCCAATAGTTCAACTCTCGCCTTGAAAATCACACTGATAATTTCCGCAGAAAAACAGTTATTGAAGTACTTGGTTTATGTTAGCAATTGATGATTAAGATTTTTGTAGACTGCTCTGGACTCTGAAGAGCAGGCTCTGATGATATGTTGATTGAATATTTGTTCGTCAACCTTAGCAATCACCCTGTTAAACATATCTTTCCATTCTCCCACGTTAGCTATAGACGTTGGCATTGCCAGGTTATGTGATAAGGCCATCTGATTCCATTCCCTGAAAGGAGAGGCGTTAGTTACCATTAGTCTTTCTAAGATTTTTCTGTGAAGACTGTTTTCATTTCTACACATAACTCTGATAAGGTAGTCCGAGTGGGCTTTTAAATTTCGGATGTATATAGGTGGCAAACCCGATTCGACATGAATGGCATACGTTGGTGTAGAGTTTGGTAGTCTAAACAAATGCTTAAAAAAGTATCTCTGCGTCTTCTCGAATTCCTCAATCGGTGAGATACCAAAGGCTTGCACTCCGTAGCACAAGCATGTGTTTACAGTTGCATCGAATATTTTGTATTTAGAGACAAGGTCAATATTTGGATTTGCGAAGAGCTTTGGCCACATCAGATTAAGAGCAAGCTTGGCGTCCTGACTTTTCTGTCTGGCATGGGTATCAAAGTTAAGATTGGAAGAGATGGTTATGCCAAGATATTTGAAATTTTGAACTACTTCGATGCTCTCATTTCCGATTTTCCAGTTTTCTTCCCGTTGTCTTGTGCGATTCCGACTTTCGAATATCATAACTTTTGTTTTTGAAGCATTGATTTTAAGGTCCCATAAGTTGCAGAAATATAAGAGTTTGTTTAATTGTAGTTGTAGAGAGAAAGGATTATCCGCTAGCAGAACCAAATCATCTGCATAGAGTAGCACTTTTATAAGCTGGCCAGCAAAGCTGACTCCTCCTGGAAGGATATCTACTATTCCATCAATATATAATGAAAAGAGTAAGGGGCTAAGTATACATCCCTGCGGAACCCCTGCAGATGTGCTAAACCATTCAGACATATTCGTGCCATCCCATACAGCTCCACTTGATGTGGCGATTAGTTTGAAATAAACTTCTAAGAGCTTCCTAGAGATTCCCAGTGATGCCAATTTATATATTAATGCTTGACTGTTCACTGTGTCAAAAGCTGCTTTGAAGTCAACAAAACAGACGTACATCTTCAGTCAGTGCAAAGATATGATCTGCTGTTGAAAAACCGGAGCGAAAGCAGGCTTGGAATGCGCTTAGTCGATTAGTGTTTTCTACCTATTGGGAGAGTCTATTGTAGAGAATCGATGCAAAGATCTTCCGAAGCGAATTAAGCATCGAAATTCCTCTGTAGTTTTCAGGTTGGAGTGGATCACCCTTTTTAAAAATTGCAAAAATAATCGCTTTCATAAACGAAATGGGTGGGCAAGCATCATTGTATATTTTGTTAAAATTCTACGAGATAAATTTTTAGTTCCACCGTGCTGTATTTAAAAAATTCTAAAGGGATCCCATCACATCCTGGAGCTTTGTTGTTCTTTAAAAGCGTGAGTGTTAATTCCAGCTCTCGTAAATTGATCGGGCAGTCCAGTTCAGGAACTTGTTCAAACTGCAGTGCATAGCTGAAGGAGTGCAGGCTCTCGTCGGCTGTCAATAGAATTTTAAAATGAGTTGCTATCGTTTCAGCTTCGAGATAGTTCTTGGTGTATTGGTTACGTGGACTCAGTTCAAATATACAATGCCAGAATTCTTTAGAATCTCTCGCTTGATTGATTTTGTTCGCAATGTTTTTCATATTGCAATCTTTTTTGTTGACATAGCTGTTTATATTCTCTGTTAGTTCTCAAGTATAAAGTCTTGAATACCTCGAGGTTATTAGATCTAAACAGCTTTAAATATTTAAATGACAAGTTTCGAAGCTTTATGCAGTCTTTGTCGAACCAAACACATTTAAATTTGTATGAAACGGGCCTGTATTTTGTATTCGGTTGATGGATTTCAATCTCTTTTTTGTATTCAATACGTTGAATATTTGAAATAGAACTGGCATATCGATATTCCGTTTTTAACATTTACAATTTTTTTAAAAATTAATTTTGTAAAAAGGTTTTGACAAAATGAAAAGTACCCCGAGCACGGGCACCCTTGACTTTGTACTGGGGAACATTTGCCAATATCAGTTTAAGCTCAATAAGTTTCACCAAATGTGGTCTTTTTGATGTTTAGATGGAAAGAAAAGTAAATCTTTTTATTTTACAATTTATTAAATTCGCTATAAAAAGAAAACATAACAAAAAATATTCATTTAATACAGTAAAAAAAAAAAAATTCTTTGAAACATACCTATAAATAATCGGTCCATTTTAAATAATATTGGGGAACATTTTTAAATGTCTTATTTAACATACAATTTGCCAAAGTTGACCTCAAATATATACAGTGCCTAGCATAAGTATAACCGCACCCGAAAAAATGCATTTAATAGAAAACCTACAATTGGAGTGACTCCTTACTATTTTTTTATTGAGTTGCATCACTGATCAAGCAAATTGAGAAGAAAATAAAGTACCGATATTTCCTCTCCTGGTGTTTAAAAATTAAAAACAGATTTTAATGTATTGCAAAAATATAACCGCATTTATTGTTTTTTGTTTTTTTTTAAGTTCATTTTTAACAAAAAATTAATATGCAATTTTGTTGCCTCTATTTTCCACCAATCTTAGAACTCTTTTTGGAATACTATTAACTAGATTTTTCAATATGGAGTCGTCTAAAGCGTTCCATTCTATCACAACTGCCTCTCGCAGCTCAGCAACACTAGCAAATTGCTTATTATGGGCATAAATTTTGCGTGTTAAAATTCCCCAAAGATTTTCGATGGGGTTGCAATCTGGAGAATGTGACGGCCACTCCATCAAATTAATGTTTTTCGATTCGAATTTCGAACCAATCCAAACTTTGACGACTTACATGAATTGGGGCATTATCTTGCTGGAAGACATGCTCAACTCGGCGAAATCATCTTAAACAAGGTACCAAATTCTCCTCAAGGACCGAAGTGTAGTCAGAACTGTTCATTCTGGTAGAGGTTAAGGCAAGTGCAACCTTACCACGCTCACAGAAGGCCCCCCAAACCCTACAGCTGCCACCACCAAAGTTCCTCTTGGAAAAAAACTTTTTCTCTTTACTCAAATCGTGCCAATATCCGCTAAAACCATCTGGTCCATCGAGATTAAACTTTTTTTCATCACTAAAAATAACCTAAGAAAAAACATTCATTCCAGTATGCCATTTGGAATAACGAGATTTTAGTGTTGATTAATAGAAAGTCACTTACGGTTTTCCAATCCCGATTTATGTTTTGGCGGGCAAATTCCAATCTTTTTTGTTCGTGGGCTGCTGTTAAATTTGGAGCTGGCACCATTTTGCCCCGAACAATCACTACACTGCTTTTTAAAGCACGAGAAACGGTTGAAACCGAAACTCCTAAACCCAATTCGTTACGAAATTCCGGCAAAGAATGCACCGAATTGGATGCAGCATTGATTAAACGCCTCTTGTCGCGTCGTGTAAGCTTCTGCGGACGCCCGGGTCTTATTTTTGTCCCATAAGTTTCTGGATGTTTTAAAAAATTTCGAACGACACGATCCGATCGTGAATTCGTCTTCCAATAGCCGTAAGACTTAGGCCGCTTGACCGAAAAGCCAAGATTTTGCCTTTTTCAATTTCGCTTAAGTGCGTACCACGTGGCATTGTTGTTTTTTATTTGAAAGCACTTGACTGAATGCAACTTCAAAGAGATTTGCATTGTGCGGTTATATTTTTGCAATACATGAAAATCTGTTTTTAATTTTTAAACACCAGGAGAGGAAATAACGGTACTTTATTTTCTTCTCAATTTGCTTGATCAGTGATGCAACTCAATAAAAAAATAGTAAGGAGTCACTCCTATTGTAGGTTTTCTATAAAACGCATTTTTTTCAGGTGCGGCTATACTTATGCAAGGCACTGTATATCCATGATGGCTATATCACACGCGGACATCACTTTTTTCATTGATAGCCAAGCAGCAATTAAAGCTATCTCTGCCACCCAAATCAAGTCGAAGCTTGTTTCTTGCTGTCGCGAAGAGCTAAAGGTTCTTGGCACACAGCATAACGTAAGACTCTGCTGGGTTCCGGGCCACAGTGATGTGCCAGGCAACGAAAAAGCGGATGAACTTGTAATGGAAGGCTCTACACTGGACTCCTCTCTCATAGAACATCATAATTCATAAGGAATCCCGTTGTGTGAACTGAAACATAATGTCAGTAAAATCGTCCTTCAAAAATCCAAATCAGATGGAATCTCCTAGAAACCTGTGTTAACACCAGGAAACTACGGCCTAGATACGATAAGAAAAGATCAGGATTTTGACTCTTAATAACCCCTCCCTAAGATCCTATATTGGCATAATTACAGGACACAACCTACTTGGCTACCATAAGAAGAAGATGGGGCTTAGTACCGATGACCTTTGTAGAGGCTGTGGTGATGAGGATGAGCATGAAGATACTGCTCATTTTCTCTGCCACTGTCCTTCACTCTGTCTTACTAGGAAGAAAACTCTAGGCAACTTCTTCTTTAATGAACTAGAGGAACTATCCGAACTGCCAGGCAAAAGCTTACTAAGCTTTGTCAAGACCTCTAAATGGCTAAACGAACCACATGATTCATAAGTCATTTATTTTTCAGGAAGTTATAATACTTCGGGCTACCACAACGGATCTACATTGATCTAATTGTGATGGTAACAACACCAACTGTCAGCCCGCTTAACCTAACCTACATGCAGGCATAGATAGGTACATAAGTATTTATTTATACTAGCTGGTACCTGCGGCTTTGCCCGCGTTATGTTAAAGTTTACTTATTATTTTAATATGGTGTTGTACAGGCATTGTACTGGGCATTTAACCCGCGAATTCCATGTAAGAAGCACAGCTTTTCTAGGTTAGAGAACTACATATCTGATTTTTTATAAGCTTTGCAACTAACTTTCTACTTTCATTAAAAACTGCAGTAAAATGCAAATTTTGTTGAAAAATTTATTGAGGATTGAGCGGATAAAGACTACCTACCGGACATACAAACATACCAACGCACCTTAAATTCTATGCAAAAACTTGATTTTAGGTCTTGAAGTTCTTCGTGCTCTCGCAGAGTTTTACGAGTTCTCAAACCAAAATTTTACATTTTTCCGTTTGAAAATCAGTGCACCTACAATTTTAATGCACTTTTTCCTTTGAAAACCAATGAGTTTTCCAAATTTTTCATCGAGAACTTTCTGTTTTCCATTCGAAAACCCATTTTGAAACAAAAAATTCCAAGCAAAAAAAAATCTTATTCCCGACCTTTGTTTGGTTTTTCCTATTTTCCCACTCTTCCATGTGGTTTTTCCAATTTCACTCAGTTATTTTGCCTCAGTCAAAGTGACGTTAAGATGTGAGATCTCAGTGACATAATGTCAGCCGGAAGTGGCCTAATTATTATTCCTTTGAGTAATAAACATTTTTTCGATTCGAGCACTTATACGTAGGATAGGATTGTGAAATTACACAAGCATAACGTCAAAGTGGATTGATATATGTATAGATTCGCTTCCTTGCGAAAATTTTGCGATTAGCCCACTAACTTACTTACTTAGGCCTTCCGTCGTGAACGGTCCATCGCATGCGCTCTGGAGTCGCCAAAACCAAGCGCTCTGGCATCCGCAGTCACTTGGTCTTTGTACCGTAGGTTCGGTCTTCTTTGTCGTCTTGAACCTGGGGGCTGGGATGAGAAGACTTTCTTGGCTGGAGCGTTGTCATCTATTCGCTCGATGTGACCGAGCCAATGTAGTCGTCTTTTCTTGGCATTCTGGACAACATCCACATCTTGGTACAGCTCATACAGTTCTTGGCTGAAACTTCTTCTCCATTCGCCATCGTCGCATAGGGGACCGAAAATCCGTCGAAGAATTTTTCTTTCGAAAGTGCCCAGTATCAATTCCCCTTTTTTACTTTTCGTCCAGCACTCGGCGCCGTAGAGTAGGACTGGTAAAATCAAAGTTTTGTATAGCAGACACTTTGACTTTCGAGTGAGAAGTTTTGAAGCCAGTTGTTTGTCCAAACCGAAGCAGCAGCGGTTTGCTAATGCAATTCTTCTTCGGATCTCCACTAAGGTGTCGTTTGTGGGATTGATGTTTGTTCCATGGTATCTCGAAATTGCTGCTACCAACAGTGACGTTTTGTCCAAGGCTTTGGACAGATGTTGCTTTGTTTGTTGATAGCATGTACTTTATTTGGTACTCATTCACTTCAAGACTAACGACTTTCATCTGTGAAGGCCTCAAGCACAGCTCTCTTGGATCGACCGATGATGTCTATGTCGGTCGCATAGCCTAGGAGCTGGGTGGATTTGTTGAAGATAGTGTTATCCGTGCTCATACCTGCCTTGCTCACTATCCGCTCCAGGACTATGTTGAAGAAATCACATGGCAGCGCATCTCTTTATCTAAACCCTGCGCATGTTTGAAACAATTCGGATGAGCTGTTACCCATTTGCACACTGTTCTGCGTATAGTATAGCGGCATGTGGCACAGCTGGATCAGTTTGTTCGGGATCCCGAATTCAGACATCGCCATCATAAGTTCTTGGCGGTGGATGCGATCATAAGCAGCTTTGAAGTCGATGAAAAGATGGAGGGTTTCGACTTCAAATTCGTTGGTTTTTTTCCAGGATCTACCTCAGTGTGAATATTTGGTCTATCGTTGTTCTGCCTGGCCTTAAGCCACACTGGGACGTGCCAATTATTGTGTTGCAGAACGGTTTAAGACGCTCACACAGTACGTTGGATAGGATTTTGTATGCAACATTAACGGTAGTTTTTGCATTCCATAGGATCGCCTTTTTTGTAGATGTGGCATATGGAGCTTATCAACCAGTCAGTGGGCATGCATTCTTCCTCCCACATTTTGTTGATGACCTGGTGTATGCGGTTCATCAAAACATCTCCTCCATTTTTAAAGAGTTCCGCAGGTATGCCATCCGACCCGGCGGACTTGTTATTTTTTAGCTTTTGGATGTCTCTCTCTACCTCTTCTTTGCTGGGGGCTGGGACTGGTTGTTCATTGACTGGTCTTGCTTCAATTTCGTCAATAGCTCGCTCGACATATTGACCGTTCAGCGGCTGTTGGAAGTGCTGCTTGAAAACATTTACAATCACAATTTCGGTGACTATTTTTCCTTCACTGTTTTGAGGAGCCTGTGTTCCAGTTCTGAAACCAAAAGCTTATTGCTTCGACCTTTTAAAGAAACACCGGGTGTTGTTCTTGGCCTGAGACTCTTCTAGATCTTTGAGCTGAGAAACTGCGGATGCTCTTTTCTTCCTTCGCAGGGTCTTTTTCTCATTTCTCCTTTTCGTGCGGTACTCCTCCCTTGCTGCTCTTGTTTTCCGTTGCAGCATCTGCACACGTGCATTTTCCGTTTCTCTTTTCAATATCACGCACTCATCATCATACCACGGGTTCTTTATCGGGGGTGGTTGGTAACCTATGGTGGTCTCGGCTACATTTTTTATTATTTCGCGATATTGGTTCCACAAGGTGTTTACATCTGTGGTATTTGGGAGGTCGGCAGAGAGTCGCTCATTCAGGCACTCACTGTAGTCGCTGGCATTATCCGGAGTGCTAAGGCAACCGATGTTGAACTTCTTTCTTTGGGCCGCACGTGTTTTTTTGTCGTTTTGTCCGACCAGAAAGTGGCCAGAGACGACATTTGCTCCTCGAAAAGTTCATGATGTTGTATGCGTGCCTTGCGCCGATTAGCACATGGTCGATTTGGTTGGTGTTTCGACCATCCGGAGATCGCCAGGTTGCTGTGTAGATCTTTCGTCTTGGAAACCTAGTGCTTCTTATCACGTATTACGAGCTGAAGCAAAGTCGATTTGTCGGAAGCCGTTATCTGTTGTAACTTCGTGGAGGCAGTGCTTTCCAACTAATCCGCCAAAGATGTCTTCCTTCCCGATTTTTGCATTGAAATCTGAAAGTACAATTTTGACGTCGTACTCTGGACAGGCTCCGAAGGCTCTATCCAGGAGGTCGTAGAAATCCTCCTTGCTAGACTCCTCAGCATCATCGGTAGGGGCGTGTGCACTTATTGTACTGATATTTTGTTGTGTGGCCTTGATGCTGATTACAGCCAGGCGATCACTTATAGGCTTGAAATCCATGACTTTCGATATAAGCCGATTTCCCACGAAGAATCCGCATCCAAATATGTGCATTCGTTGATGACAGCTGTTATAAATTTCGCATTTTTTTCTTTTCATTGTCCTTGATCCTATCCATCGTATTTCCTGGATCGCAGTAATGTCTGCCTAAACTGCGTGAGGACAGATTCAAATTTTTGAGTTGCACCTGGGGTGTAGAGTGTTCTTACATTCCAGGTACAAACTCTCAATGCATAGTCCGTTGTCGTTCCGGGTCTGGTTATCATAAGAGGGGGGTCATTTTCCGAGGCTACTATCTCTCACATAACGTTCAAGTTTTTTTTACTGTGGAGGGGTTGCTAGCTCCTCGCACTTATCTCCAAATTTGTAGGGCCGTTGTTTAAGTGCTTCTGTTTCTCCGTTTAGCACTTAGTGTGCAGGAAATGATCCAGCATACGCCCCCCAGATCCTACAACACCAAACCACACGGACGAAACAAGGAAAAGAATACCTTGCTTGTGTTCAAATCATTTGCACTCACACAATGACACAAACGTCAGACAGTTTGTCAATGTCATGCCAAACTCCTCAACTCGGGTTTTTCAGCACAAATTACTCCTAAAGCGGAGTCGAGTCGGTTGAAGCTCATTTCAACTCAACACAGTTATGCAAAGGGGCGAAGCGAGCTTAAAGCTCGCTTCAATATGTGCACGGGAGATATAACGATCACGTTGATGTAATCAAGACCAAGATGAATGAACCCTTGTTGCATTAAAATGGGTATGTCTATGTATATGAGGAAATATGCAAATCGTATATTTCAATTGCACAACCCCAACGCTAAACTTAAAAGCTTCGAAAGGTTAAAGCTTCCACTCAAATAAAAAACGACTTTATAGAGCTTAATATACACAAGGTTCTTATCTTACCAAGGTCTCTGTTTTTAAGTCTCCCTAAATTAGAGCAGACACAAGTAGTACTTGTACTGTACCAATAGCCCTTTGAAGTACGCTAAACCGTTAAGAAAAATAGGCTAACGAAGCACACCTCCAGGCTCCAGCAATCGACAACATACCTACAATGCTTCGGAACATGTTTTTTTTTTCAAGCACGCAATAATACCCGTTACGAAACAAAAGCTGTGCTGACTATGTACTAAGTTGGAAAGAGAAAATCAATAAATATTCATACAATCATACGTTCAATATCTATGTATGTAGGTACCTATATGGTATATCAGTATATCCTGTGCTTTCAATATGCAATACCAAAAGAATATGAATGAGTTATTCTAGAGTTCCGGGACTGGAAATTTTGAGGCTTGCGCATTGAAAAAAAATTTCTGCAATACGACGACGTTGGTTTAGTTGTATACCTTTTATTGATTACATGGTTTGCAGTATACTGTTGTGTATCCTTCTTAAAAGCTTTAACAATAAGCTCGTACTTTGTCCCAGACCATGGCCAACTTTTTGTGTATTTTAATAGTACCTTTATGTGTTGCTTTCATCCAGGCCGGGCTAGCATGATAACAAAGACGACCGACGCGACGCTACGCATACATATGCAAATGGAACTCCATATAAAAGCTCCAAATATTTCACAGCATGAATTCGTGATAATCGGAAACACAAGTACAAACGCAAAAAACTTTTTCGTATACCTTGTTTTGGATCGATAAAGCTGTTCTTATTCTTTATTTACTCCGCGTAGCATGACCTTTATGGGGCTGCATATCCTGGTTCCGGAGAAGGGTGTGTGCCCTTTACACGTATTGTACGTAAAACTAATCGATAAACCCATACAGGAACAACCTTTGGTTGTAGTTTATGTAAACATATATCTATCTTCCTAGAAATATGTTTAACCACACACCAACACCGATACAATCTTACGAAGCTTCTTTTTTATTTTTTTGTTGTTGTTCTTGTCTGAAATGTGAAGTTACCTATATATGGTTGTTGTGCTGTTGGCTTGGCTGGTTCCGGATTGGCACAGATATTGTTAAAAGCACGAATATGTTGAACTTGCCTTCATTGCAGGGGCTTTTTTGTACTACTTTTTAGTCTTCATCATGGTTCCGTTTATGCGCGTTTGTTTTACTTTTGACTCAGGGCGTGAGTGTCCTTCACCCTGGGATCATGAATGTTGATATACCGTTAACTTGCAACTCTCAACTTAACCTAATTATCATTAGACCAAACATGCAATTTTTTGCAGCGAATTGTAAGGAGAAAAAAATGTAAAAATATCATAACATTGTGTTGAGATTGAACCTAAAAGAGTAAAATGGTTGTGGCTTTATTCAGTCAGTCACCACCGCGTGTCTAGTACCTCAGCTGGAGATAGGGTGAAAACCCCTATGGAAAGTTAACGATAGAGGGCGGGGAGAGTGTTTTCCACTGAGGCACTACTCCTTTTTCCAGGTGGCAGCAGAAGAATTCCCAGGATAAAGTCAACTGTGGCGTCTACAGTTCCAGTTAGGTTGAACTACTCAGTGAACACCTTATACGGGCTACTTCGACATATTTGGAGCTCAGGCCTGTTTATCCGGCTCTTTGCCTTTGGAGTTTAAATAAGGACCTGGCCTTCCAGGTTGGGGGTCGTGCTTTAGGGTGACTTCCCAATCACATAAAGAAAATCTAGTTGCGAAGCAACAGCAAGTACTGGGATGGGGCGGGCAAAAGGAGGATGAAAAACTGCGAAATCTACTACTGCGACTGCAACAGAGAACAACAACAGCGTCTGTTTGGATGTGGCTTTGTCGTTGGAAGTAGGCTAAGGCACTCACGCCCCCACAGAAGAGAAAGATGACGACACCAAGGACAAGTTCTACGAGTTCCTCGAAAACACATACGAGCAGTGCCCTAGCTTCGACGTTAAAATCGTCTTAGGAGAATTTAACGCCAAACTAGGAAGATAGGACATCTTTTGGAAGCCTGCACGAAAAAACCTCCGATAACGGATTCAGGCTTATCGATTTTGCAGCTGGGCGAGGTCTCCAGACCAATCAACTGTCAACCGGATTGCGATCGACGCAAGACACTCTTCAAGCATTATTGATGTCCAAACTTTCCGAGGGGCCAACATCGACTCGGACCACTACCTCGTTGTAGCCAAGGTAGTGCAGCGGATATATCGAACAAAGCCAAATCAGGAAGTGCTAGAAGAAAGTATGACGTCGGACGGCTACTCGCAAGAGATCGCCAGATCCATTTCCGACCGAGTGTTAAGTAACCTCATGAGAAGTCCGCTACAGTCATCATCGAGTATTGAGAACCAGTGGCAGAATTGCCTGGAAGCCATTAGGGATGCCGCCTCTGATGTGCTGGGTTTCACGCGGCCACCACAACCAAACCCCTGGTTTGATGAAGAATGCAATCAGGTAAATACATGCAGCCAAGCAAAGCACAGGAGGACGAGATCAGCTTGGGAGCTCTACGAGCAGAAGAGTAGAGAAGAACACAAGCTTTTCAGAAAGAAAAAGGAAGAGCATGAAAAGCGATCGATCGAGGATGAAGAGAGACTAAAAAACAGGAATGAGGTTGGGAAGTTTTACCAAGAGGTAAAACGAATGACTCAAGGCTACCGAGCACGAACTGAAGCCTATAAAGACAAACAGGGAAATATCGTAGTAGAGTCACAGTCAATGCTGAGGATAGGGAAGAACCACTTCTGCAGACTTTACAACGGCGATGACGAATCAAATTCCGCTGTCATGTCAGGCAGAATGAACCATTTAATGAAGACGACTCAAGCCAAGATTTCCGTCTACCCGACCTTGAAGAAGTGAAGATAGCAATATCTAAGCTTCAAAACGACAAAGCCGCGGGAGCTGACGGCATCACTGCCGAACTCTTCAAAGCAGCCGGCGATGATTTGGTTAGGAGCATGCACCAACTCATCTGCAGAATATGGTCGAAAGAGAGCATGCCCGATGAATGGAACCTCAGCATTCTTTGCCCGATCCTGAAGAAAGAAGACCCTCTAAACTGCACCAACTACAGAGGCATAAGCCTCCTAAACAATGCCTATAAGATCTTTTCTGCAGCACTATGTGAAGGCCTGAAGCCGTTTGTCAACAAACTGATAGGTCCATATCAGTGTGGCTCTAGACCAGGAAAGTCAACCATCGATCAAATATTCACTTCACATTACTGCAGATCCCAAATCGACACCTACCATCTTTTTATCGATTTTAAGGCCGCCTATGACAGCATCTATAGAGAAGAACTTTACAAAGCCATGTCCAGTTTTGGCATCCCTACAAAACTCATTCGTCTGAGCAGGATGACAATGGAGAACTCACGCTGCTCCATTAAAGTCCGTAACGACCTCACCGACGCCTTCGACGTCAAAAAAGGCTTAAGACAAGGTGAAGCACTGTCATGCGACTTCATGCGAATAATGCAGAACTCGCACGCCAACACTAGAGGCACCATCTTACAGAAGTCTGTGCATGTGCAACTACTCGCGTACGCTGATGACATTGATATCATTGGGAGAATGCAGCCTGATGTCAACAGTGCTTTTGCGAGTATACAAACAGAGGCTGCAAAAAATGGGTTTAGCGGTCAGTGAGGGCTAAACAAAGTATATGCTGTCATTGAGAAAGGACACCCAACTCCGACGTCCTGGACAACACGTCACGATAGGCGCATGTAATTTCGAGGTAGTTAGGGACTTTATATACCTTGGCTCCGCTATTAACACGGACAATGACATCAGCGGCGAGATCAGAAGGAGAATAACTCTTGCTAATCGCTGTTTCTTCGGGATAAGAAAGCAATTGAGTAGTAAAGCCCTCTCCCAAACAACTAAGGTGACGCTCTATAAGACCCTCATCATCCCCGTCCTGCTATATTGTGCAGAAGCATGGACCCTGTCAAAAACGGATGAGAGCGCCCTAGGCCGGTTCGAGAAAAAAGTTCTACGGATGATCTATGATCCTGTCTGCATAAACGGCGAATGGAGGGGAAGATTTAACCACGAACTGTATGGGCACTACAGCGGCACTGACCTAGCTAAAAGAGTGAAGGTCCAAAGGCTCAGATGGCTTGGTCACGTGGAAGAGGATGGACACCAATACTCCGGCTCGTAAAGTCTTCGAATCCACCCCAGAGGGACGAACGCAGTAGAGGAAGACCAAGGCTCAGGTGGCGCGCTCAAGTTTAAGATGACCTCAACCAACTCGGCGTGCGAAACTGGAGACAGCTAGCTAAGGACCGAGCTGGCCGGAGAGGCCCAAGTCAACCCCGGACTGTAGCGCCACCTTAAGTAAGTGAGTAAGTAAGAAGGAAGGTGTGTATGGGCTGCTTTAATGATCGTAAACATGGCTCTAAGGAAAATAAAAAAACATTTCCCAAAGAAATGCGTGTTTTTTTCTTTTCTAGCATATTTCAAAATGTTCACTTCGAATCAATACAAAGGAGATTTTCAGAGAGAAATAATTGAACTTCACATTTTCTAGATATGTGTTGCCTGTTGCCCCTCCTAAGTCGACCTCTAATGTAAATAAACATCGTAGAAACCTACTCAGCTGCAGTTCTCTACGATAATTATTACTTTTACCATCGTATCATTCGTTTTCATTATCACTTAATGTTCACACTGTCTTGTCGTTATCTTATCACAAAGGCAATATTATTGTTCCACTCATTACAAGCAATACAATGCTATCTTATCTGTTGCACATACACCAACGACCAAGCTTATCCCGTCTTGGACCTTAGTATTGGAATTGTTGATAAGACTTTTTTAGATAAGGTTTTCGTTTGTATACGTAATTTTGCATAATTCCCCGTCACTTGAGACAGGAAACCTTTGAAAATGTTCTTAAAATACACCCCGATAAGCGATAACAGGGGACGTGATTGAAAGTGAGTGCTCCTAATTTTAAACGAATTGAGGCCAGATAAGCTCGCTAATCTAAATACAAATTAACCAACAGAACGAAAAGTATACTCTCGGAATTCGACTGAAAAATGATAAGCTATCTGAGGTGCAGATACGTGTATGTGCAGCTCGAAATTATGTGAAAGTGTTTAATCTTAGACTTCCAGTAATATTTTTAAACATTTACCTTCCTTCACCTTCCATTAAGAATTTGTTTTCTCTAAGGTAAGTTTTGTATATGGGTAGCCTTGAAAACAAAGGCTGTCAAAGGAAGTAAAAAAGTTGGAATTTATCACAGTTTACAGTTAGAATGTTAAGAAATAAATATTTTCGCCAGTTAATTTGCCTACATGAACATGGCTTCCAAAAGGCTGATGGTCGTTTATCGTTGTCCAGTGTGGCTCTATATACGTACAACGTCACAGAACTGACAATTCTATAACTTCGAAAACATCATAGTAGAATCGCTGTCAATGCTGGGGATTTGGAAAGACCACTTCTGTAGACTGTATAACGGCGACGACGAACAAAACCCGCAGTCAGACAAAAGCTTTTCATCGGACACGATGATAGCCAACAATTCCGTGAACCCGACCTAGAAGAAGGGAAAACGGCAATATCACGGCTGAAATCCAACAGAGCCGCTGGAGCAGATGGTCTAGCTTCCGAGCTGTTCAAAGCAGGAGGCGACGATCAAAATAGAAGCATGCACCAAATCATCTGTAAGATATGGTTGGAAGAATGCATGCCCGACGAATGGAACCTCAGCATTGTTTGCCCGATCCTGAAAAAGGGAGATCGTCAAAACTGCGCCAACTACAGAGGAATCAGCCTACTTAACATCGCCTACAACATCCTCTCTGCCGTAATATGTGAGCGTCTGAAGCCTTTCGTCAACAATCTGATTGGTCCTTATCAATGTGGCTTCAGACCAGGAAAGTCAACCATCGACTAAATTTTCACGTTGCGGCAGATCCTAGAAAAAACCTATGAACTCCAAATCGATACTTCATCGATTTTATGGCCGCGTATGACAGCATCTACAGAGACGAACTGTATCCTTGCCAAGCTCGTTCGCTTGTGCAAAATGACGATGGAGAACTCACGCTGCGCCATCAAGGTTGGCAACGAGCTTACGGAATCTTTCGATGTCAACAGAGGATTCAGACAAGGCGATGCACTGTCGTCTGATTTCTTTAACATCGTTCTTGAGAACTAGAGGCACTATCTTCCAAAAATCTGTTCAACCTCTCGCGTAAGCCGATGATATTGATATAATGGGAAGTAAAGTTAAAAGCACCTTTGTGAGAATTGGGACAGAAGCGGCAAAAATGGGCTTAGCGGTAAATGAGGGAAAACCGAAGTATATGCTGTCTTCGAGAAAGGACACCCAACACCGACGGCTCGGACAGAACTTCACAATAGACGCATACAACTTCGAGGCAGTAGAGGAGTTTGTCAACCTATTCCGCTATTAACACGGGCAATAACACTATAACACCAGCGCCGAGATCAGACGAAGAATAACTCTTGCTAATCGCTGTTTCTTTGGGCTAAGAAAGCAATTGAGTGGAAAATCCCTCCCTCGAGTAACTAATGTAAAACTGTACAACACCCTCATCATCCCAGTCCTGCTGGTGCAGAAGCATGCACCTTGACAGAATCGGATGATAGTGCCTTAGGTTGTTTAGAGAGGAAAGTTCTTCGGGTCATCTTTGGCCCCGTGTGCAGATGGGGAATGGCGAAGAAGATACAACAGTGAACTTAACGGGTTATACAACAACATGGACCTAGCCAGAAGGGTCAAGGTCCAGAAACTCAGATGGCTCGGTCATTTAAAGCGGATGGACACCAATTCTCCGGCCCGGAAAGCCTTCGACACTATTCCCGAGGGACGTAGAGGGAGAGGACGACAGCGACTCACAAAGCGCACACAAGTGAAAGAGGACCTCAATTAACTTGGAGTGCAAAACTGGAGACAACTAGCTAGTGACTGAGCTGGCTTACGAAGACTATTGATTGAGGCCCAAGTCCACAACGGACTGTAGAGCCACCTTAAGTAAGTAAGACAGCTCTTGAAGAGCCAAGGCCTTAATGGCTTACTCTCATCAACAATTCTCTGAGTGCGTATGAAGAATTGAGGGGACCTACAATTTAACGCCAATTCTGAACGGCAAAGTTGAGAAGCCCTTTTTCATGACAGATTGATACTCTTGGAAGATTTGTCAGGTCTTCGCAAGAGGCAGTGCCCGTGAAAGATGAAACTAAAACTATGGGCACGAGTAGGACTAGAATCCACGACGTTCTGCTTAGCAGCCAACGCACATAACCACTAAGCTGGTTAAGTTAGAGTTTAATATAATGAAAAGCTATATGTTGACGTTGCAGTTCCACATCCGAAGAGGAGCGATGTGAGTCTGGAAATGAATAAGAGAAGCTAAGAATTAAGAAATCATTAATGAAAATGAGAAGAAAAAACGTGCATTTATATTGTGGGTTTCAGACTTGAATCCGTCCAATAAAACTTGTATTGGGCGGTTCGAGAGATAGTTTCAAATCCAAAGAAGGAGGGATTCATCGATACCGAAAGAACGAATTTTCGGGTGTTGTCTCTTTTCCACAACATTCCCTCCCCTGTGAATTGACGTCTGATTCACCACTTACGGATAGAATAGCCAATTTAGAAGCTGGTCGGCAAATGAGTGTATTAGACGTCTTGACTTCCGCGCACCGAATCCATCAATCTCTTGATGGAAAAACTTTCGTAATGCGACCCTTTTGGAACTGGTTCCTCGGTTGATTTGGCTCACATATGATCATCAGATCGTTGATTTTTAACGGGCTCACCGCCTTTACGTTCGCCTTAGAAGTTGAAATAAATACTCTTCTATCCAACTTTTCAACAGCTGATTCTTGAGATTCCACTGCTTTCTTACACATATTTTTGTCGTCGGTTGGGTATGGTGGCGTCTGGGTTGCATTTACAGATCCCAATAGAAAGGGGTTCGGGAGTTCGGGTTCTTCGTCTTCAGCGGTAAGTTGTAGCTCTGTGACTGGGTGCGAATTAATTATGTTTCTGGCTTTAATTATGAAACGTCTGTGGGTTTCGACCCTGGGAGCTTCTTTCGACAGAGTCCTTATCATACGGCGTTCAACAATCTGGATTAGACGTTCCTAACAACCACCGGAACGAGGACTAGATGGACAATTGAAAATCCATTCGATTTCTCGGCTGCTGGCCTCCTTTTTGATGCGGTCAGATTCAAATAAATGTTGTTCGGCCTTTAGCTCTCGATAGGCACCGATAAAGTTTGTGCCGTTGTCGCTTCTAATTCTGACATATTTTTTTCTTTGCGGCGCGCGCCCAATTTATACATTTAAGGGACCAAATGGTCTACCCCTTTATATGTAAATAGACGGACGTATGGAGTTATTCGGTCTGTTAGCATTTGGCCCATGATTGGAGTTTTGGGCTCGGCTCTATCCATCTTACATCCAAAATCTTTGTCGGGCTTCGTCCAATACGACGCACGGCAGAGTTTTGATGGTGAAGCCTTTCGTGATGATATCTTATGATGAGGATTAACATAGGATGTTTCGGTGGTAAGAGGATGGAGCGTCTGGCTTGTTGCGGCAGATAAGTTGCTTCAACAAGGCGGCCTTGAATTCGTAAAATTCCTTCTTCATCCAAGTATGGGTTGAGTTAGTGTAGGTATTGAGCTCTTCTTCGTCTGAGGCTTTACTGACTCGAGTGCGTTGATTTCGGTTTCGTACTGTTCCGTTTTTAACAATAATTTTACGATAATTTGGCGGTAAGGGATCGATTTTTTCACTCTGTCCATTACACCTTACAGCCAATCACGAGAAGCTCAGAGAGAGAAAGGGAGAACTTTTAGACAGAGATAAAGGGAGATCGGAAACTAACTTACGCTTTACAATTGAATAAGAAGTAGGTACAGGAAACGGTGTTAGCTACATGTACGGTGTACGTGAGTGAAGCAACAAAAATTTTAAAAAATTTGCCTGCGCTGTCATTTTGCTGAGCTATAATTGGTGCAATGTCCATAGACTTTATTTGTAGTTTCATCTGTTAAAAAAAAAACAAGAACTCGAGTTCAGGGGCGCATTTATTATTGTTGGTGTGCTTTTTAATACAAGGTCAAGTTGTTCATAGAATGCGCTTTCGAATACGACCCGAAAAAGCACAATAAATATGATGAATTAAGGATGAAAAATGAAGAAAATGTAACGAAGAATAAAAAAAAAATTAAAATAGTGCATGTACACCTTGAATAACGCCATGTAGTCCAAAAAAAGAATTGAAATTGACAAATAAAATTGATGCACTATCGATATAATATTGATTCAATCCAATTTCGCTTGGCGCCCCTGAGGTTAACCATTCAACCTTTCTAAGACGCAACGCTTAGTCGATGACTACCGACACAAATAAAATTTACAACACATATGTGTTGTGGATTATATTTTCGCGTAGGTCGTTCTAAAATGAAAATTTAGGGTAGCCAGCATACGATTTTTTTGGCCAAAAAAAAAAGTTTCAATTTTCTCAAAAACGGCTCCTAGGGTTTTTTTTAAACTTCCTCGAATTTTTTGTTTTTAAACACTACTGTATTTTATGTAAAAAAATATTTTTGTATTGCTCCGAAACGGTACCTTCCGTAGATCCGTTTTTTTGTTATCAGATTTTCTCGAAAAAATAAAAATCCGATCAGGGTAATTCTTTTTTTGAATTTTTTTTTGATTTTTTAAAAATATTTTTAAACTTTTTTTCAAAATTCTGTATCTCAAAAACGGATCAACATTAAAAATCGAAATTTACTTATAAAATGTATAGTAACAGATTCTTGAATATTGCATACCCAAATTAATTTTAAGACATTTTCGAAAAATTTTATACATAAAAAATTAATTTATAAAAAAAACCGCTCCTAGGATTTTTGAAAAAAAAAACTGAAAAATCAAGAATTTTTTAAGAAATCATATGACATCAATTTTTTTCAGATTGAATCTATTTTTGAGGTACATATTTCAATTTAAATTTTTATTTATGAATTTTAATTTTTTTTATGAGTTATAATTTGGAATACAGGAGCAACTTCGGACCGAGTCGTGCACATTTTTTTTCCTGTATCACACATTTACCTACGTTTCACAAAAATCACTAAATAGGTACTTCAACTATCTTTAAAAGAAAAGCAATACATACAAATTGAATATTATGCACCTAGCTACGTAAAACAGGGAACTATCGGTGATAAATAATGAAAATAGGTTCACTAATCAGCGGATTATTTAAATCAATGATAATTGGGTTCCAAGAAAACTTAATGCACTAGCAATACCTGCTTACAAACCGAACGGTTTACTTCACATTTTTATACACATACATACCTTTGTAAGTAATTCAGGGTCAGCAACATGTCCAACAAATAAATTTCATCCCTTGATGTCAACAACCCTCGCTTTCAAAACACCATATTCAATAATAAAAGGAAAAATATGTAGGTAGCTATGATAATAAACAGAGAAATATTCCCAAAATAATGTCCATAAAATCCTAACTCTATGGCCTAACCTTTGTAACGATCATTTTTCAATAGTTTTTCCTTCAATTATTTTAAGAAACATACGGTAGTATACACGAACGCAAAAATAAAATCGATGTTTGAATAAAAAATACACGAAATACTTTTTTTCTTTTGTGTATCGAGCTCACAACCAGCAGCGAGCAGCGAGCAGCAATACAGCAAAAGGCACACAGTAACAAGGCAAAGTGTGAACAAAGCAACAGCAACTGGCTCAAATTTTTTGTGCTCTGTCGCACTCAGAATCGAATCGATGTGTATACCAGAATGTACACATCGAGCTTATAAGGGGAAAAGACACATCAGTCGCATCGAACACATAGTTCACACATACATTGATCGGAAATTCGTTCGTGTAAACTGAGCCAGCTGCATGACGCCTGTACTTCTCTCTTTATATAGTTAAGGGAATTCGTCGAACTCGTTAGATACTCGCAGACAGTTCCATTTGAGCTGTGGTACAGCATACAGCAAAAGCAAGCAGCAGAACGAATTTGACAAATTAAAAGGCAACCATGAAAAACTCGAAAACAACTAGCGAGCAAAGCGGAATGTGGTCTCGAGCTTCAATTGAATTAATTATAAGTGAGTTCCGTAAACGTAAATGCCTCTACGACCAACGGCACCCGGATTATTTGAATCGTAACAAAAGACAAGCCTGTCTCGAAGGCATCAGCAAGGTTTTACATGATAAGCTGGCCGTCAAAGTTGCTGCCGAAAATGTTAAGAACAAATTTCAAGTACTTCGAGCCCAGTTCAACAAGGACTTGCGAGGAATGGTGCGAAGCAAAAAATACAAGCCCAAGTTCTGGTGTTTCAAAAAAATGGAATGGCTCAAACCGTACTGCAACAATCGATACAACACATCACCATATTGTCCCCCAGCAAATAATCCAAGTTTCAACAACAGCATGGTGGGTTTTTTTGATTTTTAAATTTTTATTTTTTCAAGTCATGTATTTTATTTAGGTACAGAATTCACAAAAACAACATATGACCGTTCAGAAAACCGAAGAAGATGATCTTCTAAAAGCACAACTTCACAGTGACATGACATCGACAACAACGTTGGAGGACGAAACAGCAATGTCTTCGTCCAACATTCTGACATCGAAGGTAGGTACATTACCCTCACTGGCGAAGTAATCGGCGAATTCTTCCCTCATGGCTTCGGCGTTCTCATTGTAATGAGTGACACCACCCAATGCTATTACTTCGGGTCCGGTATCTGGAAATTCTTCGTTCGGCTGTGCTGCATACAAATCGGGGTTATGCTCCAATAGAAAATTGTGTAGAATGCAGCAAGCTTTGATGACATCTTCTAAATTCGGTTGTGCTATACTCAGGGGTGTCGAAAGTATCTTAAAACGTTTGACAAGTAATCGAAAGGCGTGATCAGCCACTTGGTTGGCAGCCTTCAGACGGCTGTTGAAATCTCGCCGCGCAACAGTATCAGTGTGGATGAAAGGCGTAAGAATATGATCGTCCAAGTCGAAACCGTTTTCCGATATGAAGACATAAGGCAAAACTCGATTATTTCCGATTGTTTGAGGTGGAGGAGCTGTGTCCTGAGCCAAATAGACGCTCTCTTCTTCTTTTTCAATTGCCACATGAAGAAATTTGTAGTTGGCATCGATAAGAGCCAGCAAGTTGACGGTTCGCGGTGATTTGAATTTGAAATGTCGCCTGGTCAGGACTCCAAGACATAGAGGAAAATGCCATTGAGTGTCGAATTCTTCCGCCTTACTTGCCCATTCGCTTTCACATGCCGGAAGCTAAAGATAGAAAAAGAAATAATTTAAAACTTTGAATTTGCAGGTTGAAGCCGTTTTCGATGAACCACGCAATGACTTCTACATGGATGACATAAATGACCAATTCTATGAAACAATTGCACTCACACAGCAAATTGTACAAAACAGAGTAACAGCTAAAGAGCATAGAGCAGCAAATGGCTTATCGAGACACCAAAATTCTGGTTGGGAAGGAGAATTAGTCAAAAGTCAGCTAGACTTGATATCTGATGAAACGATTCGCAGTGACACTATGTGGGAGATACAATGTGTCCTTAGAAGAGGCATTGAGCAAGATAGAGTTCTACCAAAACGTCGACGTCGATCAAATCGTCAATCATCAATGGCCAATTCTGAAGTATCAGCCAACGGAAGTTGCATAAGTTTAGATTCAAATGAAAGCTTAGATGAAACCAACGCCAATGGGGACGGTCCTGACAAAGATGTCAATGGCATTTAGAGTTAGCTTTGTTTTGTTTGAATGTAGTCTAAGTACCATTGTACCTATTTTCATGTATGTGTGCATGTCATGTGTAATTATTAGTGTCCGGCCGAAGCCGAAGGTTTAATAAAGCGAAGAATTCTCATTTCGAAAGTAACGGGTGTTTTTTCTCGAGATATAGAACTTTAAGTTGGCATTACTTTTCAAGATGGCGAACGATTTAACAGCTGTCAAGTGATTTATTCTCAGTTTGGTTTGGCAATTCATCATGAATAGACTCACGACATCAAGCAAGGCGTAGATTCGTCGAATGGGCCCACAACAAGATGGCCGTTGTTCCCGAATTTCATAGGCGAATTTTGTTTAGCGATGAAGCGTACTTCTGGTTGAATGGCTACGTCAACAAACAAACAATGTCGAAACACCGTTACATCCAGAAAAACTGAGTGTTTGGTGCGCTTTATGGGCTGGTGGAATCATTGGTCCGTACTTCTTCAAAAACGATGATGGCCACAACGTTACAGTCAATGGTGATCGGTATAGAGCCATGATTACTAACTCTTTCACTCCTGAATTGAACAATCATGATGTCCAGGAGCTGTGGTTCCAACAAGACGGCGCAACATGTCACACAGCTCGTGCCACAATCGATTGATTGAAAGACATGTTTGGTGATCGCCTAATTTCACGTTTTGGACCTGTGACTCCAAGATCTTGTGATTTAACACCGCTAGACTATTTTCTGTGGGGTTATGCGGATAAGCCACAAACGCTTGAGCATTTGGAAGACAATATTCGCCGTGTTATTGCCGATAAATGGCCACAAATGTTGGAAAAAGTCATCGAAAATTGGACGTCCAGATTGGACTACATCAAAGCCAGCCGTGGCAAAAATCGAATTTTTTTCGGCGCCTACTACGATGCTCGATATTAAGAAACAAATTCTTCGGCTTCGGCGCCAAAACTTCGGCTTATTTTCGAAGGTTTGGCCGAATTCGACCGAAGCCGAAGCCTAAGCTTACACTAGTAATTTTAATAAATAAATACTTTAACCTCAAATTACCTTTAAATATTTCTCTTGTAAATTCGACCAAAGCGCTTTGGACAATTGTGGCAGATTGACACAAAGGAACGATCTTGATATTTTGATATTCCTTTCGATGGTTTTATAAGATTCACCTCCACCCAAGTATCTCAAAATCACCGCTAGTCTCTGTTCGGATGCAACAGTCATTCGCATGCATGTAGTTTGATGGTCGATATCTTTTTTAACGTGGGACAAAAGCAAATTGAATGTGCTTATGTCAATTTTGAGAAAATCCAAAAAAAGACTCATGTAGTCAGTGATTTTGGGCTCAGCACAAAACAGTTCAAGCGAGTCGTCGGGTTTCAAGCCGAGCAATACACGTCTCCGTTCATCTTCGAATTGGGACCACTGTCTTTTTGGTTTTTTGTCCGGGTCTTGGGTATTTTCTAGTACATTCGATTTGACATCGCCATTCTTTTGTGTATCATCCAGTTGGTCCGAATTGATTGGTAAAGGCTGTAGTTCAATTTTAAAATCTTCCACTATAGCATTGTCGACGACTTCGTTAACCTTGTCATCTTCAATTGGTGAATTAACAACATGGTGACTCTGGATCTCGGGCGGCACATGGTGGTTCGATGATCGCTTGTTTCTTTGTATGGTAATCCGTCGGTGAGGGGTTGGACTGTGACTGTGTGCTTTAGCGATACCGTTGTTGTAGTCATCGTCTGGTTCATCTTCAACGGCGATTCTTTTTCTTTTTCTTCCAAATTTCGATTGTTTAAGCAAATGCAGGGCCACCGCCGATGTAACTAAACTCAAAGCTAAAATTTCATCTTCACTGTCAGAACCGTCTTGTAATAGAGCCAATGCCGATTTGGCCAACTCCAGAGGAGCTAAATGCTTCTTCGACATTTTAATTTTCTTCGAACAAATATCTTCTCTCGTGTGAACACCAGATTCGAGCGCGTCAAGAAACTAAAACTACTTGTGAAAACGAACAGAGCCTGTGGTAGTCGTAGTAGATATTTCTGTTCACATAGTAATGGCGGCGTTCACACCAGAATTCAATTCTGTTTTCTGTATACATACGACAACTCAGCAAGCCAGAGATTCTTCTTGACATCATTTCAAAATTTTTTGTATGTATTAACAGCGGCGGCTGTAGGGGAACAAAGTATAAAGGCGCTACACTTTTATAAATAAACTGATTGACCTCTTATTCTCCTCACTACAATTAATGAGCCTCATATACCGTACATTAAAACTGATAAAATGTTGTTTTGACATAATGTCTAGGGTCAAATATTGCGTACAAAAATAACGGCCTGTGACGTTCAAATGACAACAGCTGTCCCTGTAAATCATCTTACTCATCTCATTCTCATAGTGCAATCGCTTGAATGTATTTTGGATTGGCTTTTGCCTGTCTCTCTCTCTTCTGTTTACCCATACACCCATGAACTTTTCCCACACAATATACAAAATCAAGCCGTGTCGTCTGTCGTGTCGTCATACTTGTTTTTGTTCTTTATTTATTTATTTATACCTAGAAATACTCATACATTCAAAATTTTCATGCCCATGTTCATACAAGTACACAAGTATATAATAATAAGTTGTATTTAAATTTGCGGGTTAAAACTAAAAGCAAAGAAGACAAGGATTGAAAACAGAAACGCAAAAACAACTTTGTTGGTTTTCAACATTTTAAAATTAAAATGCTATACGTCTACAGCTGATGTTGTTGATATATGTACATATATAGAGCTGTAGGTATAGGTATGTTTATTTTTGCGATGGAAGCGCCGACGCAATAAAAACTCCAGAAAATGCTTGAATGGATATTATTTTTTGGCATGCTATGTTGCCAGATTTAGTAATAAAATGGTGTTATTTATGTGTTTATGTATATATAGGTATCCATATTTCTATATATGTAGATATATACATAAATATATAAATAGAAGTCGAATCAACTGATAGCTGGAAGAAATTTTTGCAATCAGGTTCGCTTGGGATAGTTTTTACGGATATTGGTTTTACGTGACGGATAGGACATACAGAAACACCAACAGAATTATGAGTAGCTGCTTATTCTTCAGTTAAGAAAAGGATCTTCCGAATGTAAATGTTAAAGTTGATTAAGTTTCAGCAACTGCATACTAATGAAATAATGAAACCCCCATTTATTTATATTTGAGTAAGGATAATGTCACATGTCCCGCCATGCCCATGGGGTAAGCCTTGACGTGGCGGAGCGACTTACGGTAACTACTACTAAGAAGCTTAGAGCTATGCGATCGCGAAACTTGTTTTCGCAGAAGGGCCTCCCATGATCGACGGGTCGAAGCGTAGTAGGCTGTTACTACTAATTACCCCACAACGAAGGAGTGTTCCCACCAAGGCACTCCCAACGAGGGACGGCAGCGGATGAATTTATTTTTTGAAATCAACGGTGGCGCCTTCAGTTCCAGTTAGGCCGAACTACTTTGTGAACACCTTTACGGGCTACTTCGACTTATTTGAAGCCCAGGCCGTAAAAGGAGTGATTTTCGCGGCTTTCGTACTTGGAGTCACATCAAGTGCCTGGTACTCCAGGTTGGGGGTTGTACGTCGGGGTGACTTCCCGTGTACGTAGAAAAAGATTTAGTTACGAAGCAACAACAGGCTTCGGAAACGGACGGATATACTGATGACGACCCAAGTAAATGTTTCAACGACAACGACTTTCGGATATGCACGTGGCATGTTAGGTCCCTTAATAGACCGCGTGGTGCCGAACAATTAGCGGAGACCCTCAACTGCTACAAAGCAGGCATTACCGCTATCCAGGAAATACGATGGGATGGCCCGGGCAAAAGGAGGATGAATAACTGCGACGTCTACTATGGTGATTGTTACCGGGAGCAACAACAGTGACTCTTTGGATGCGGATCGTCGTGGAAAGCAGACTCAGGCAAAAAGTCTTGAGGCTCAAATGTGTAAGCGAACGCATCACGACGATCCAAATCAAGGCTAAATTCGGCAACATTAGCTTAATATGCGCGCATGCTCCCACAGTAGAAAAAAAGGACGACACCAAAGATGAATTCTACGAGCTCCTCGACAAAACATATGAGCTATGTCATGACAATTGTCCTCGGCAATTTTGACGCCGGACTTGGACTTGGGCCTCAATCAACAGTCATTGCCAGCCAGCTCGGTCCCTAGCTAGCTGTCTCCAGTTCCGCTTGCCAAGTTTGTTCAGGTCCTCTACGACCTGTGTGCTCCACCTGAGTCGTGGTCTTCCTCTTCTGCGACGTCTTTCCGGATTGGATACGAAGACTCTACAAGCCGGAGAATTATTTTCCATTCACTCTACATGACCCAAGACCCAACCATCTAAGTCGTTGGACCTTAACTTTTCTGGCTAGGTCAGTGTCGCTGAACAGCTCGAGCAATTCTTGATTGAATCTTCGCCGCCATTCTCCATTTATGCACACAGGACCAAAAATCACTCGAAGAATTTTTCTCTCGAAGCAGCACAAAGCGTTTTATTGGATGCTGTCATGGTCCATGTCTCTGCACCATACATTAGGACCAGGATGATGAGGGTTTTGCAGTGTCACTTTTGTTGCTCGCAAGAGGATTTTACTACTCAATTGCCTTCTAAGTCCAGAGAACCAGCGATTGGCAAGAGTTCTTCGTTTGATTTCAGCTCTGGTGTTGTTGTCTGAGTTGATAGCGGATCCTAGGTAGACAAAGTCCTTAACTACCTCGAAGTTAAATCTGTCTATGTTGACGTTTGCTCCAAGACGTCGATGTTGGTTGTACTTTCTTGTTGACAGCATTAACTTGGTCTTGTCCTCGTCCTGGTCCTGGCCCACGTCTCAAGACTCACAAACGCATACTGTTCTTCCAATTATGTCAATGTCGTCTGCGTATCCTAGTAGCTGGACGGACTTTTGAAAGATTGTGCCTCTGGTGTTGACGTTTGCACAATCTTTTCAAGAATGATGTTGAAGAAATCGCATGACAACGCATCGCCTTGTCTAAAACCTTTTTTGACATCAAATCCGTCCGTTAGGTTTTTTCCGACCATGATGGAACAGCGGGAGTTTTCCATTGTCATCTTACACAGACCGACGAGTTTTTCTGGGATGCCAAAACTAGACATTGCTTTATATGATTGGTCTCTATAGATGCTGTCATACGCGGCCTTGAAATCGATGAAAAGGTGGAAGGTATCAATTTGAAGTTCCTGGGTCTAAGATCTGCCGAAGGGTGAATATTTGATAGATGGTGGACTTTCCGGGTCTGAAGTGAAACCAGACTGATAAGGATCTATCAGGTTGTTGATGAAGGGTTTCAAACAGCATGGCAGACAAGATCTTGTAGGCGATGTTAGAAGACTTATATCTCTGTAGTTGGTGCATTTCAGGAGATTTCCTTTCTTGAGGGTCGGGAATACAATGCTAAGGTTCCATTCGTCGGGTATGCTCTCGTCCGACCAAATTTTGCAGGCATGCTCCTAACCAAATCATCTCCAGCTGCTTTGTACAGTTCGGCAGTACAGCCCGTCTGCTCCAGCGGCTTTGTTCGACTTAAGTCTAGATATCGCAAATGAGAATGAGCCCCAATAACTTTGGTACCTGTACCTTTTTCTACCTATACACATGCATACATGCAGGTATATGTATTTCTATTAAGGTAAACTAAACCAGTGATCACTGAACTAAACATACAAAAAGCACACTACTTATTCCTTACTACCTTCTTCTGTACGTTTTCATTCGAAAATTTGAGCACACATACCTTAATACGAAGAGTAATGATCTGACAGACATGTTTTTTGAAGGTAGATAGATTGTTTTTGTTTCTTTATAGACACATCTATACGAGAAGCAAGTTGCAAATTGAAATCTAAGCGCTCTCGTTAGCCATTCGGCATTCACACTTCACCGCAAACAAAATTATATCATTTCAGGTTACATACAATTACAACATACATACGTCATACGTTGCTATATGCTTGCATGGCTTTGGTATAGAAATGAAGCAAATGATAAATATTATGCCATCGTAAGGAGCATGTTCTTTTTCTTTTTTAATGTCATACCTACCTACCTAATATTTGTAGGTATACCGTATACCTTTACCAACGTACAATACGATCACGTTTTCTTTAAAGCTCAATTTTCGTTAAATGAGGATATCAACATTTATATATAACCTACGTATACATACATACATAAAAATGTAGTTTCTGGTCGTATGGTTTTTCCAACAAACAACACTCAATCAAGCTAGAACAACTATAGCAACAAAGAAAACATCCCCAAATAATGTTCCTATAGAAACATTTACTTACACACAAGAGGGAAAAGGCAAACGTGTTCATACTTCATTTATACGTCACATGTTTGATTGTGCATATCTTATCTAGTCAAGTGTAGATGTATATGTATGTATACATGACTAACTCAAACTCTCTAACCAGATACCAGAAATATCTGAACGAAATCGTCGCAAAACGATAAGACTCCCCGTCCCCTGCTCTTCCGTCACAAAACACCAACACATCCGACCAGTAAAGTAAACAAAACAAAAGAGGAAGCGGGATTGAAACAAAATAAACAAGTAGTGATGAAACTGTTTTGGGTTTGTTTCAGGTTTATAGTACCACGGCTACGTCGTCATCGTACCCGTAGCCGTACGGTGGAAGGCGGCGGAAATACAGTTTTTAAGGATGTGTTGTCCACAGCAACACTGGGCATCTTTTTCGTATACACATAGATTCAATAATGTGATACGATGCATAACTTTGATACGCCCTTCATGTGTAATACGCAACATAGTTTGGATGGCTCATTGTCAGCAGTCAGCGATCTCGCTCCTCTTTTTCTTTTATAGCTATGTACTTATATTTGAAGATGTAAAATGAAGGTGATTGTGTTATTTTTAGTTGTTGGTATCCAACAAACTGCCCAAGTTTTCACCGGGCTATGTAAATTGATATTAGAGAGGTAGTTGCATGCATAGTTCTTGGAGGGAGAGTAATTCATTTTTCTCTTTGCTAAAATAAACTATTTCAAGTTTATTTTTTAGCAGTTGAGTGGGAATGGGAACGCGTCCAGATCCAGTATCCAGATCCAAAATCTGCAGAAAATGCAATGCACATGTACACGCCATAAGAGTATGTATTAGAACGAGATTTGGAATGATACATAGCACATAGGTGTGTATTTGTTTGTGTTTGTGTCAATATCTCTCACTAAACAACGTTGCCAAATTTCGATCTACCAATGCTTCAATTCGATATTCGAATTATACGTAGAACGTATATGGCAATAAGTGAGGTATCTTTGTTGACCTCTGATAATCCATTCCATTGATATTTTTAAAACTGATGGATACATGGATATACATACATACATACCTACGCGCTAGTTTTCATGTTTACTCTTTCCATTCCATACTGTTTTTTGTATAAATTCGATTTTTGTTTTGATTCTTGCTTTTTTTTTGTTGGCTTTCAAGCTGACGTTTTTACCGTCACCACAAGAGAAAAACTTGTTTTCTGCACAAAAGTCACATATGTATGTATTTATCCAATAAAATTGAGAATGGGGTTGCTTCTTTAAGTGTAAACCACTACATTAACATGCCATTCACCAAAAGGCCAAATATTTCACATATTTTTATTTTTATAAACATACGTAGGTACATACTTAAGTACTAATGTGTGGTCTGGGTTAGGTGTAGTGTGTAGGCATATTCTGGGAGATATAGATACATATTCTCTTTTTATTTGATGCAAAAGAACAAAAACACCATGGTGTCGGTGTGTAAGATAATATATCGATTTTAGAAACGCAATTGTGAATGTGTGTGCGGGGAAGTAGGTATTTCTGGGCTGTGTGACGCAGAAGTTATGTACGTGTCAGCGTTGCCAAAATGTGCCCGATCAGGCCAATCGCCACTTTATTTATTTTTTGTCTCTACCTAGTATGTATCTCGTAGAGGTATAGTTCGTTTTTTCATTGTCATACGTTAACTGTTATTGTCCTCAGCCCGTTGATGGTGGATTTTGAGACCCACAACCACGACTCCTGTTTGAGGAAGATGTCCTCTTTGGTTTTATGCAGCCGTAGTAAAAGGTTTGTAGGGGTCATGATGACGTGATGAAGATTAGCATTTTAGCCAGATCAACCTCCACCACTGTCTTATCGTCGTTTTTATTGTCTGAGAAGGAATGAAATAGTACTTCCTCGCTCAGAGTGATGTCTAGGGTAGAGTCTTCAGTATCCATGTCGAAAATACTGTCGACTGCGAGATCAGCTTCTACGTCGGATGGCTTGTTATATGCTGAGGAGGTCGATGATTCCACGTGTGGTGTTACATCGACCTCCATATTGGCGTTCTTTGAAGCTTTCCTTACGCTGAAGGGGCCACTGGAGGGGTTGCATTTAGCGATATTTTGTCTTTCTTGTAAATACGGACCATGATTTCGTCGAAACCGTACTTAATCACGCCTTCGGTCGCGGCCAGTGGAGCCAGTGCTTCCCTATTGATCACCAAGAGAGCTGGCTGATCTATAGTGACCCACTGTCTCCTTCTCAACCTTTGAGACTCTCCACTTTTCCAGTCGTGCGTAGGCAGATTTGGACTACATATACTCATTTTAATCAGCTCCATGATCATTATTTGGGCGGTTGTGCAGAGGAATATTCTCCCTTAAAACAACCTCGAGCTTGCCAACCGGCCAGACTTCCGATCTCTGATCTCCACAGGCGATGAGTTTGATACGATTTTGGTACCATCCTGCATCGGCTGTGTCTGAAAGTGGCCCCGGATTCTCCTCAATGACAGGTAAAAATCTAAAACCGAGATGAGTCTTGACGTCTGCCTTTGAGCGCGTCGCTAAAGGAAAGATCTTTATTGAAGGCTGATGTGCCGCTGGAATGCACCTTCTTCGGGCTTGTCGCCCTCAAGAGACCTATAACGCTTTGACGTCGAGTCGCTGCAGCTCGGTTTGGTGTTCTGCTAAGGAAGCCACTGGCCCACTCGAGTTTTTGACTGCGGCCAGAATTAGAGTAGCATTACGCTGATTTTGATTGACCTGTACCTTCGTGGACCTCTTTCTGGCCGACCCAGAGCGGTGTCCGTATGACACATATGTGGATTTACCTCCAGAGTTAATCGCTGCCTCTCCGGGTGGAGTGTCCTTTCTTGGGATCGCTTGCGACGTCCTAGCAGGACCAGAGAAGATGTGGGGTGTTTAATTAGTTTTATTTAGAAGACAAGTTGTTAATTTTTTTTTTGGGCTAGTGGCCCACAAATTTTGGAAATGGCCCTTAACATTTTTTTCTTCGCGGCAACGCTGGTACGTGTGTAGAGAAAACGTTTGTGTACATTCGTCATAGGGAATATAACATTTTTCAAACATACTAGAGCATATCGTATCTTTTGTTGTTTCTTGTATTGATTTTTTTGTTTGGGTGACCACTAACTCAATTTTTAGATTTTATTTAAGCCAACAACAACAACTAACTAAAGATGTTCCTGCTTATGAAATAAAGGTTCTTTGTCTTCAATCCGAATCCAGGCCCAATCATGTTTGGAAATTATCACCGGATGAACCGCTCATAGGGTACATTAGAACCTTCGATATGATGAAGTTCTACTATCCAATTTTTCCCATAACCCAAACACAAGCTGGCGAAGGCAAATGCTAGCTAAAAGCAAATTGTTCTATCGATCGACTCAACAACTGGCTACTTCCACTACCAAAACAAATTTCTATTCGATTCAGTGTCAGAAACAGAACTGTATTTCATAGCTTTTACTATATACATCCATCCATATTCCATACACAAGAAAATACACACGTAAACGTATTCGATTTTCGTCAACCATTATTTTCGTGTATCTATGTGTGCAAAAGCAAATCGCTCGTCGTCTGATTCACTTCAACAATGTTACTCAGTCGCCGCCGCCGCAGACAATTTTTCTGAATTCGGAAAGAAGGAGTGAAAATTTTTTAGCGCGCTGCACACCCAGACAGAAATTGGGAACAAGTATTAGAGAACGTTTTTATTTCTCCGGAAGCTCGATACTCGGCCAACCAACTTCCCAATTGGATAATAATTAAAAATATATTTTTGTAACACAAACATAAATGGATAAGATATTTCGCAGTGTGTCGCTTCTACATTAAAGCGCAGTTATAAATCTTATTCATTGCACAGTTTTTGATTAAAGATACCCCAATATTGCTGGGAAAACGCTGGTTAGCGAAAATTTGTGTTTGTTGTTATGTGCATACATCTGTGTATGTTTATTGCGAAAAAGTGAAAACAGTGAGTGCCAAAATGCAGCATACAAAAAATTGAATAAAGTGCGAAAGTGATGTGAATTTGTTAAAAAGCGAAAAAGCTTTGAGATACATATCCAAAAGTTTGTTGTGTCGTTTTTTTTTGACTTCGTGTAAATTGATTGTTTAACCGTCAAAATAGATCGCGATCACGTCGGAAATCCTGCCCGGTTTGTCAGGATGTCGCTACAAACGAAACGACAACACTGCTACCTGTGCGATTTGCCGCGTATGCCGTGGGCAATGATTAATGATTTTTCGGAAGCTGTGTGTCGTGGCTGTGTTAATTATGAAGGTGCCGATCGAATCGAAATAGTATTAGACGCGGCGCGACAAATGAAACGTTTACATCAAGCAGCAAAGCGAAGTCATGAGAATGGTGAAGTTGTACAACAACAGCAACCGCATCGAAACAGTACGGGCGGTGGTGGAGTAGCCGTCGGCAGTACTGGACCACAGCAACACCATCATGGTTATACAACACAACGGATTGGCCCACCGCCCCAACAGCCCACACTTATGGATTTCCCAGTTAAAATTGAATCGCACGAAGCGGCTGTTCGTCCTGTAAGAATATCACATATGCCGCCACATCACATGACGATGCCAAATCGGGCAGCAGTTGCAGCGGCGGCTGCAGCTGTTTCAGGCAATGGACCTCCACTACCACCGTCGCTATCTGTTAATCTGAAAAGACCCTCTCCCGATGATGACGATGGACATGGTCATAGTGATGCACCCAGCGGTATGAAGAGAAGTATTTCGGCGGCAGATGATTCGCCGTCGGGTGGACGACCACCACTAACAAGAGGCGAATCATTGCCTGCAGTGTCATTTGTGCAAGACCGACAACCAGGATTACGCGATAAACATCAGCCAGTTCGGGCTCCGTCCTTTGATTCAACTACTTTCAAGCCAGGCGGTAAGTTTTGTTAGTATTTCTAGTTTTTGTTATCATTTTTTTTTTGGAAGATTTTTGTTTTTAGATTGAAGTTTTTTGAAAGGCATACCGCGAGTTTTTTGACATCGTCGTTCATTTTAACTTTGAAAGTAGCTAGGATCGTGTCACATCGTAGATTGGGAGCTATTCTCGTTGATTCTGTTTTGGTAATAAAAACAGACCAGTCCATCCGTTCGACATCCATTTTTGCATATGGGGAACCTACAAATGGCCGTAGATTCCTATGGTAGGGTAGGTAATGGCCTCACTGCACTAACACCAGCAATGCCTCTGACGTGAAGGTAGTCCGTCCGTCAATTCCTTGTCCTATTTTTTCCTCTGTGTTCAGGCCTGATTTATGTATTTGTTTGCAGGTGAGGTTAGGTTTTGGGGGCATGATCCCCCCGTCCGACGAGCTGACGCCGTGCATCGCAAGCAGGCCGCGTCCCCGGAACTTAGCATTCTTTCTTTTCCCGATCCTAGTATCCCATTCCTAGTTTCCTTCCTCTTCCAAATCTAACTTGTCAGATTTTCCCTCCTCTTGCCTGGCAACAAATTGGAATAAATTGTATGCTTTTGATGCAATTACATCAGGCTCTCTATTAAAGCACGTTTATTCTCCTTCCGTGTTTCCCTCTTTAGGAGCTCCCAGAGATTTTCTATAGGATTCAAGTCCGGGGAGTTTCCTGGCCACTCCAAGACGTCCACACTGTGGTCTTCCAAAAAGGTAGTCACTTTTTTGGGCTTGTGACAAGGTGCAGAGTCGTGCATGAATACAAAGTCACCATTTGAGACCATTCTTTCGTTTGCGGCAACATTTTCGACCTTAGAAACCTACTGGTCCTGACGCATGGTTCCTTCGGCAATGTACAGATGCCGCTTCCTTTTCCACTAATAATGAACCAGACCATTATTCTTAAAGGATGTTTTACGCGGTCAACTACACAGTCTTTTATATATTTCTTCTCCTCACAAAATCGGCCTTATCCGACCAAATTGGAACCGTCGCGTTGACTCGTCAGAAAAAGAGATCTCAAGGAACACAATAAGCCAAGATTATCGTAAAATTATGAATTCTGAAGTTATGAAAGCGAAGTAAAAAGACACCTAAACGCGTTTTTACCTTTAACCAATTTTCTTATGTCCAGTCTTCATGTGCTTTTGCCCAGTTAAGCCGTTTTTTCATCATCGCCTTAGTGACTTCTTTGCTGGACGGTGACAAGCAAAACCCATGTCCTTCAAACGACGACGTCGGAAATTAGGATTTCTGATTCCTAAAACAAATTTGTCAGGATTTTACGCAGTTTCTTCTCATTTTGGATGCATATAGGTATTTTATTTTGCGTTCATCCCGTTGTGGTGTAGCTTCTTTTCTTCCCGATTTGCCGGTTCTCATTTTCGTTAATTTTCTTTTTTATTTTGTCAACTGACGACTTCACAATTCCTGCAATTGTTGCAATTTTCCTTTGCGAATGTTGAGTATCCAAAAGAAGAGTCTTAATTTCCGAAATTTTCGCCGGCAAGAGGTCTTTTCTTCTTCTCATTGATTACAACACGCTTTAACACAAAAACTCACAACAAAACACGCACCACAACTGAACACAAATTTGAAATAAAAAATAACTACAGCTACACTGCTACAGAGCACATATTCACCCCTGTTCTGATTTTCGTTACGAATTCAATTCGTTTTCGAAATTGATTTTCGCAAAGCTAAAAAAACTGTGTTCCTAAATTCGTACGAATTTGCCTTCAATTTTTGACAAATATTTCTCTGAAATTACTTAAATTCTTAAATTTACGATTTCAAATTCCGTCAGCAAAATCGAAACGAAATCAAAACGAAAAATTGAGAACACCTCAGCTTTAAAAACGCAAGTATTGTTTTCGTAAACGAAAATCAGAACAGGGGTGATTGTTTGTCAATATACCGATTTCCAAATATAGTAGGCTTTGCTTTTTGCAAAAAAAAAGCCATTCAAAAATTTAAAAAAGTGAAAAGCGCAGCCTACGTAGTTTTTATTTGAATTTTTTCGAACCAAATCCTGAAAATAACATTTTTTAAAAAGTGGCCGTTATAGTTTGGCCTGTAAGTCCAATGAGTTTTTCGCCTGTTGTTCAGGTGCTTGTTACAAGTTAAGGATATAAAGCGTCTTAAATCTGTTGTTCTGTTTGAAGCAGAAAGGATTTCATAACAGTTTTTAGCTCCAAGATTTAGCGTGTACTTATGTATGTACATAAATATTCCTAGAATATGTACCAACAAAAAAGCTTTTCTCAGATCCATTTTCTTTTGTTTTTTTAAGGTAAATATGTATGTATGTATCTGCCTCCCACTCAACCAAAATTAACACATCCTGACGACATGCAAGTCGGAAAATCATTTTTAAATATAAAAACTCATAAACAACCGTATTTGTCCCGTCATAAAATCAATAAAGAATTATTGACATATCGTTTTTGATGTACAGCGTAGATGTACGAGCTTTTTGTACTAAATATTTAGAAACGTGTGTGGTTCACCATTGCCACACCATAAAGTAGGTATACGCACGGAATTGGTAAAGCTATTTTTTTCTTGCTGCAAATTCGACCTCAACGTCTGTTTATATGCATATGTACCTATACATATTATTCTCTTTGTCGACAAAAACGTCACATGCGCAAATTCAAGCGAATACGTTTTCATGGGGTAAAAGATAAAGAAAAACAAAAATTAGGCAATGAGCATGAGACAGAGACACACTTGCAATGTTTCATTCTTACGTATACGTATATCTATCTAACCATAAGAAGTTATATATATGCTTTCTTTATTGCGCTTTTTCATATCGCCTTGTGTGTATTGCAAATTCCATAGATACCTTACCTATACAAACTTACCCAAGACCGGCCATTATAATAAAATGAAAAATAAGATGATTAGCAGCAGCAGAGCAACGCCAGCGGTGAGGTGATGACCAATTTTATCTACGTTTTCTCAATACATTCTCCCTTCGTTTGCCTCTTTGCCATCCATTTCCTCCCCTTCGGTTCGTGTTAAAAGATTTGTTTTGTTCGGCTGTTTGGATTGGTGCCTACGAAAGATACACACAAAATTCACTTCTATTTAGCAACGTGGTTTGAAAGATGTCAGGACAAAAAAATAACTGTATTTAGGTGGCTACGTAGCAACATGCTTGTTTATAGATAGATATTTTTTTTTCAGGGTTTATGTATATGTTTATATTATACCTACAAATCTATGTGTATTGAAACGAGATAACCTTTGTTAGTGTGTGTAGAATACCTTTGGGAATTTACTGTTAACTATGAGGTTTAATCTTTCTCGTATATTTATCTAGAACGGCGAGTATTGTTTGCTAGTACTAGTACCTTCTAGATTTTTATACTTTTAAAGGGGAGATTGAGGTACATATTCAATTCATACAAAAGTTAGGTATCGAAAAAAGCCCTGAGTTGTTTGAAATTTCGAGTGAATTTCGTTTCCGTGATTTTAATGTCGCTTTCGGAAGAGTCCAGAAGTCTTCTTAAACCGTTCCATTGAACTGACTTTGACAGACGTAATGCTTTTGAGAAGAGCAGAACTCTTTCGTTTTGAAAACAGAATCGTCCGAAGAATGGCACTTACATCATAACCCGTTCCATTGGAGGTAGAAAAATGATCGTAAAAAAAAGACCAATGGAAAACGACATAACTGATTGATTCACCCAAATACTTAATTATCAACAAATGGATTTCGGGCTAGACTCTCTCACTGGTTCGGGAGTCTTAGACTCCTGGTTTTCCAAGAAAGGCATCTCGTAATTTAAGGATTATCAAATTATGTACTCAGCTACACTTAGAGGTAACACGGGAGGAACTAGAACCCCTGTGCTTCGGCATCCCTCTCAAAAAACGCCCATACCATCGGGTAGCAAGGCTCGCCAAAGCAACGCTACCAAGTCCAACAAGCACTCTCCCGCGTATCAGCACCGAGAATAAAAAAAGCCGGAAAGGTACATGAGGTTGATGCTGCCGACAAAATAAAACACCAGAAAATTGTTGAAGAATTCAACAGTCGGGAGAAGAGTGCTGCACCCAATAAAATCGAAAAGACCACCAAGAGGAACAGGTCTCTGGAGGAGGAGAAGCCACCTCAAAAGAGAACCAAGCTTGGTGGCAGCGGCAGGAAAGAAACTCCGAGGGTGACAATCGAGGCCCAGCTTTCGGAATTGGTCTTCCAATACACCATCTCAGCAAAAGAAGGTCCCTATCCGAGCTTTGACTCCGGCGAAATGCTTAGGGGTTACAAAGTAATAAGGTGCGCGGACGATTTTTCGAAGGATTTCCTTGGGAAAGGAGTTGCTAAGCTTAGCAATGACTGGAAGGGCTTGAAGTTCAAGCTTATTCCAGACAAGGATGTTCCTAGAAAACCATTGGCTCGCAGCTTATTGCCGCTCATGTGTATTAAGCCAACAGAAGCGGTTCTAATTAGGAGCTTTGGTTGGGCTTGGGTAAGGCTAAAAACAAACCAAACCAAACCAGACAAGACGTCTTTTTTCTTCAAGACAAAAAAAACGTGTCGGATTCTAACCCACACCGAGGACGACAAAGACAAAATGCCTTGTCCGCTTTGGTGTGTGTTGCTCCTATACAACCTATACAACTGACACGTTCTTTTGTTGATTTCTGTTTGTTTGTCTTGTTAACTTTGGTGTGTTACTTCATAAGACGGTGTATAATTTTAGGCGTTGACATTTTGTCCCGGACTTTCTGTCGTCTTTGGTGTTTTTTGCTCCAACCTCATGTATTTACTGCAACCGACGAGCGCCGAGCGGACAAGACTTTATCGTGTCGTGTCTTTTTCGGTGTGTGTTGCCTCGTGAGAGCAATGGACTTGTGTTGTCCGATTTGGTGTGTTTTTAGCCTTAGAATCAAACAAAAAGACGTCTTGTCTGATTTAGTGGGTTTTAAGCCTTAGCAAATGACAATCTGTGTTTACAAAATGGCGCAAAATTATAGTCCGCTAATGAACAACTTTAGTGTGAACAACTTTTGTGTGATACTAGCTTAAAATGACGTTTGAGTCATGCCTGAAACGTCATTTTAAGCTAGTATCACACAAAAGTTGTTCACACTAAAGTTGTTCATTAGCGGACTATAATTTTGCGCCAATGTGTTTAGGTAGAGCAGCAGAATGTTATAAGCTATGGCTTTTGTACAGTATCACTCTCATGCAGATACAGACAAACCTGCTTAGGCTTTAATAGAGATTGAGGTACCAATTTTTGTGACCGAATGTAACATGTCATCGACTTAGCGTTGCGTCTTAGAAAGGCATGACAGCATCTAACTGATAAACCCAACTGTCGTATCTGGGCGAAACGGTTTGGACTAATTTTTTATAAAAAAACAAACCCCTTCAAATCAACCGTTTTTTTCTATATAAAGTACAGCAGACTCAATGTTATCCACCTTCGTGTTCACTCTTTTTTTAAGCTTATGCATTCAGATTCAACCATAAGTACGCGCAAACATTTCTTCAAAGATATAAATAAGTAGGTATATACCCTATACAGTTGTACAACACTATTCATGCGACATTGTGGTGTGTTGAGTGTGGCCAAAGTTTGTATGTATTGAAATTCTCAGCTGTTCGTGGCGTAGTTGGCTGACACGATACCGAGAAACGAAACGAGTAACGACACATCAACGACACAACGATATTGTCGTCGTCGTCACCGTCAGTTTCGTCTGGCTGAGTTGGGGCTAAGATTTTTGTTGTTGTTTTGGTGTAAGCTCGTAGAATGCCTAGCAATGCAGAATGAATATGTATGGATGGATGGGTTGGAGGAAGGAAGAAAAGAGGGCAAAGCAAAGTGTCACGATTCAGAAATCACACGTCATCTGCACTTGAACTTCAAAGATGAACGTTCTTCTTTGTCGTGAAATCTATATAAATCGTAATTGTTATTTCCCGAGCCTAGTGTAGTCATGATGGAGGACTCCTCTTCAGCAATGTTTTGCTAT
This sequence comes from Sphaerophoria taeniata, assembly GCA_943590905.1. Taxonomy (NCBI): domain Eukaryota; kingdom Metazoa; phylum Arthropoda; class Insecta; order Diptera; family Syrphidae; genus Sphaerophoria; species Sphaerophoria taeniata. Next base: position 72,968,760 of record OX016542.1, on the reverse strand, counting down.
TTAAATTCTTGTTGGATTTTTAAATAACTAGCACTTTTGAAAACGAAGTGTAATAGATACCTCCCTTCACTAAAAAAATAAAAATAACTAGACTGGCGCGTCAGCTCCTGAAGAGCACAGGCCTAAGCGGCTTACTCTCATCAACAATTCTCTGGGTGCGTATGAAGAATTGAGGGGATCTACAATTTCATGACAGATTGATACTCTTGGAAGTTTTGTCAGTTCTTCGCAAGAGGCAGTGCCCGTGAAAGATGAAATAGAAACTTAATGGGCACGAGTAGGACTCTAACCCACGACGTTCTGCTCAGCAGCCAACGCACCCAACCACTAAGCCACGGACACTACATAACGGTATTGGAATATTCCACGCTTACTTACTGTCCGGTGTGGACTTGGGTCTCAATCAACAGTCTCCGCCAGCCAGCTCGGTCCCTAGCTAGCTGTTTCCAATCTTGCACTCCAAGTTGATTGAGGTCCTCTTCCACTTGTAGGCGCCGGCCGCCTGAGTTGCGGTCTTCCTCTCCTTCTGCGTCCCTCGGGAATAGTGTCGAAGGCTTTTCGGGCCGGAGCTTTGGTGTCCATCCGCTCTAAATGACCGAGCCATCTGAGTCTCTGGACCTTGACCTTTCTGGCTAGGTCCATGTCGTTGTTCAACCCGTAAAGTTCGCTGTTGTATCTCCTTCTCCATTCCCCATCAATGCACACGGGGCTAAAGATGGCCCGAAGAACTTTCCTGTCGAAACAGCCTAAGGCACATTCATCCGATTTTGTCAAAGTCCATGCTTCTGCACCATACAGCAGGAGTAGGATGATGATTGTGTTGGACAATTTTACCTTAGTTGCTCGAGAGAAGGCTTTTCCACTCAATTGCTTTCTTAGTCCAAAGAAACAGTGATTAGCAACAGTAATTCATCGTCTTATCTCGGCGCTGGTGTTATTGCCCGTGTTTGTAGCGGAGCCTAGGTAGACAAACTACTCTACTACTTCGAAGTTGTATGCGTCTATTGTGACGTTCTGTCTGAGCCGTCGGTGTTGGGTGTCCTTCATCGAAGATAGCATATATTTCGTTTTGCCCTCATTTACCGCTAAACCCATTTTTGCCGCTTCTGTCTCAATTCTCACAAAGGCGCCATTGACATCACGCTGTGTTCTTCCCATTATATCAATATCATTGGCGTACGCGAGAAGTTGAACAGATTTTTGGAAGATAGTCCTCTGGGGCTGACGGTGGAGTTTTGAACTATCTTCTCAAGAACGATGTTAAAGAAATCGCACGACAATGCATCGCCTTGTCTGAATCCTTTTTCGACATCGAAAGATTCCGTCAGCTCGTTGCCAATCTTGATGGAGTAGCGTGAGTTCTCCATCGTCATTTTGCGTAAGCGAACGAGCTTGGCAGGGATGCCAAAACTAGACATAGCTTTATACAGTTCGTCTCTGTAGACGCGGCCTTAAAATCGATAAAGAGCTATCGATTTGGAGTTCATGGGAATTTTTCCAGGTTCTGCCGCAACGTGAAAATTTGGTCGATGGTTGACTTTCTCCTAGCCTGAAGCCACATTGATAAGGACCAAACAGATTGTTGGCGAAAGGCTTGAGACGTTTCACATATTACGGCAGAGAGGATCTTGTAGGCGATGTTAAGTAGACTGATTCCTCTGCAGTTGGCGCTGTTTAGAGGATCTCCCTTTTTCAGGATTGGGCAAACAATGCTGAGGTTCCATTCATCGGGCATGCATTCTTCTGACCATATTACCTTACAGATGATTTGGTGCATGCTCCTATCTATCGCCTGCTGTTTGAATGGCTCGGCAGCTAGACCATCTGCTCCAGCCGCTTTGTTGGAATACAGCCTTGAGATTGCCGTTTTCAATTCTTCTAGGTCGGGTTCACGGAATTGTTGGCTATCATCGTGTCCGATGAAAGGCTCATGCCTGACGGCGGGATTGTGTTCGTCGTCGTTATACAGTCTACAGAAGTGGTCTCTCCAAATCCCCAGCATTGACTGTGAATCTAATATCGCAGATAATAAATTTATACAGATGTCTCACCCTTATGGCTTCCAAAAAAAGCTTTTTCCAAAAGCTTTAACGCATTCATTTAATGCATTAAAAATCTATTTTCGTTCGCCTCATTGCCCATAAATGAATACTTAGGCAAGGAAAAAAGCTTCAGAAAGCTCCTTGTCTGTTAAGGCTTTGTCTGTTAAGAGCAAAATATGTTTCATTTTTCTCTGCAGGGATGAGACATCTGTATAAATTTATTATCTGTGCTACTATGATGTTCCCTTGTTTATCTCTGCAGGCATCGGTTCTTGCTCGATGACCTTGAGCCAGCTGTTTTACCTTCCGATAATACCTCCGAACTTCATTCCTGCTGTTGGCTCTCTCAACATCCTCGATCTGAAGCGTCTCATGCTCCCTTTTTTTTCTTCTGAGAAACCGGCCCGCGTTCCTCTCGCCTCTTTTGCTCGTAGAGCTCACGAGCAGCTCTTGTCCTTCCATGCAGCGCAGCTCTGTATGCCTCCTGCTTGGCAGAATGGGCCTGCCTGACAACATCATGTGTGCGCTGTTAATTTCGCGTTTTCGGCTTGGAGATCTTGCAACAGTTCTCTGTGAGAATATGAGGTTTCGCTTGTCCTCAACGATATGCGATTGACGATTTGGAAAACAACATTCACAGCCAATACCAATTTGCAAGTGCGACTGGCACTTGCGACGTCCTTCCAGGTTGGATTCGAAGAGTCTACGAGCCGGAGTATTACTTTCCATTCGCTCAACATGACCCAACCATGTCGCTGTACAGCTCGTACAGTTCTTAGTTGAATCTTCGTCTCCATTCTCCATTAATGCAGACAGGACCAAAAATCACTCGAAGAATTTCTCTCTCAAAGCAGCCCAAAGCGTTTTCAACGATTGTTGTCATGGTCCATGTCTCTGCACCATACATGAGAACCGGGAACGGGATGATGAGGGTTTTGTAGAGTGTCACTTTGCCTACCTACCTGTACAAAATTACAAACCAATCCAGTGTCCAGACTGCTAGGGCGCTTGGGGAAAGCTTTTATTTTTAATGTTCCTATTACCTATTAAAATAAGTAGGTAGGTAGATACAGATTAAGGGGATGCCTGCATCCATAACAATTCTACATCTCATCTCTTACTCTTGTCCCTATTTCTAAAGCTCTTTTCATATCTTCAGGTACCTAGCTACCTATGTATGGTACTTTCGTACGTATGTACATGAAACCCTGAAAGCTTTTTAAAAATATTGAGATCAATGCTCGACACGGTACCTACAAGTTTTCTCTTGCAAAAAGAAACAAATAAAAACAAAAAAAAAATGTTGACACACCTACATATTCCTGGCCTGCATGAATATCTGCATGTTCCTCTTTCCTTACCTATCTATGTACATGTTAGATTCGCAATTCGCAATGCACTTGACACAGTCGGTTGCAACTGTATTTGTAAGTAATGCGAGTGAGTTAAAATATGTATCTATCAACTACATTTGAGGGTTTGTTTTGTGCATAGTCACTGGTGTATGTGTATAAACATAACTTTGCAACTCACCAAACTTGTTTAAAGCAGAAAGGCACGTATTCACAATGCTAAAACTTAAAACTGTTCGTTAAAACTGAATAACTATTTATGTATAGATAAATATTTACCTATACCTACGCAACGCAGAAGACGAAAACTTCTCGAAAAGGAATGCAAAAGTGCACATACTCTCAAAACAATACACAAACAAATTTCTTGTATTTACTTATTTATTTATTTATGATTCTTATTTCTTATGTACAATTTACAAAAAAAAAATACATTCTTCTTGTTTTTTAAATGAATTGGCGCAAAAATGACGTATGGGCGGGCTATACATATGGATATACACAGACACAACTTGACTCGTTGGTGGTGGTTGCGTCGCGACTGTTTCGCCTCGATAAACAGCAATTTATTACTATATGGTATATACACACACAAACCAACAAAGGCCATGCCAGATGTGCTCGGAAAAAAAGGAACTTGTAAAACTAGTTTTTCAGTTTTCTTTATCACTCGTTCTCTTTATAATTTTTATTTTGTCATTTCGTTCATTCTACGATACTTCGTTGTTTCGTCATCGAAAGTACGATTACGACAGTTGATTTGATGACTTGACTTGGTTCATCGGACTAAAGCAGACATCGATTTGATATCGAATAATCGCATTGCACTCGCAGTCGCCCTCGCCATTGCAATGCTATGAATAGGCTACTGGCAGTACTGACGTTTGATGATGGGCTAACAGAATTTAGGAACGGTTTTTTGTACTTATCCGCATAACTGTATACCTATATACATGTACACAGGTTATTTATTTTGTCATCCCTCTTTGTGAGGGTTGAATTAATTACTTGTTAAGAGTGTTTGACTAGAAATGAAGGTAGATAGTAGATTGATCGATTATATGAATCTTAAAAAAGTAATTTTTATTATAATTTTTTTTTGTTCTAATGTAAGATTGTAAGCTACCCCTCAATGTTCGAAACTTCAAACATCGTCGACTCATGTTCGAAGAGTAAAACGTCATCGATGCTGTCGAAATATAAATTAGTCTTATTCTTTCTTTTGAGCCACGAGCCACCGAGAACCGGCAAAAACTATTATTAAAATAAAACTAAAAAAGAGTTAGACTTTAATAATTTAACGGCAAGAGTTGTCTGCTTTTGTAACGTTACCTATTTTTATGAATTTTCCTAGTTTATACTTGTACTGCAGTCATTTAAATTTTTATCTGCGGAAAAATTCCTAGTGGGCTGAATTTTTGTACATCTTTATTGCAGTAGGTAGTGTTATGAAGTTGTAAAAAATTGACATTGGTATCGCTATCGTGGCTACTGAGAAAGTTTCGACGGTTAAAAAAACGCGAAATCAAGTTTTTCGTGAACATTTTGTGACCTAGAGCTCAGAAGTCCATAGTGGCCAAGGACAAATTGCTATTGTCATTTTTTTTTTGTAAAATCTGCCGTTTTAAGAGTAGAGAGACTAGAACCAAAATCCGGCCAGTGCCTCCTTACTTACTTTACTTATTTATGGTGGCGCTACAGTCCAGGTCGGACCAGCGCCTTATCCAACAAACATATCCAGCCAGCTCGGTCCCTAGCTAGCTGTCTCCAGTTTCGCACGCCAAGTTGGTTCAGGTCCTCTACCACCTGTGTGTTCCACCTGAGTCGCGGTCTTTCTCTTCTGTGACGTCCTTCCGCGTTGGATTCGAAGACTCTACCAGCCGGAGCATTATTTTCCATTCGCTCAACACGACCCAACCATCTAAGTCGTTGGACCTTAACTTTTATGACTAGGTCAGTGTCGCTGTACAGCTCGTACAGTTCTTGGTTGAATCTTCGTCTCTATTCTCCATTAATGCAGACAGGACCAAAAATCACTCGAAGAATTTTTCTCTCGAAGCAGCCCAAAGCGTTTTCATCGGATGTTGTCATGGTCCATGTCTCTGCACCATACATTAGGACCGAGATGATAAGGGTTTTGTTAGTAGAATGTCACTTTAGTTGCCTTCTAAGTCCAAAGAAACAGCGATTGGCAAGAGTGATTTTTCGTTTGATTTCAGCGTTGGTGTTGTTGTCTGATTTCATAGCGGATCCTAGGTAGACGAAGTCCTTAACTACCTCGAAGTTAAATCTGTCTATGTTGACGTTTGCTCCAAGACGTCGATGTTGGTTGTCCTTTCTTGTTGACAGCATTAACTTGGTCTTGCCCTTGTTAACCGCTTGCCCCATCTTCCTAGCCTCCGTCTCAAGACTCACAAACGCTACACTGACATCACGCTGTGTTCTTCCAATTATGTCAATGTCGTCTGCGTATCCTAGTGGCTGGACGGACTTTTGAAAGATTGTGCCTCTGGTGTTCCCGTTGGAGTTTGTACAATCTTTTCAAGAATGATGTTGAGGAAATCGCATGACAACGCATCGCCTTGTCTAAAACCTTTTTTGACATCAAAAGCGTCCGTTAAGTTTTTTCCGACCATGATGGAACAGCGAAAGTTTTCCTTTGTCATCTTACACAGACGGTTCAGTTTTTATGGGATGCCAAAACTAGACATTGCTCTATATGGTTGGTCTCTACAGACGCTGTCATACGCCGCCTTGAAATCGATGAAAATGTGGTAGATATCGATCCTCTATATTGTGATGACTGATGAGCTTCATCTGCTAACCCCTGGTACCTGATTAAAGGATCGCAATGCTTCAATTCAAAGACATGATCCTGTACCGTTATAGTTGTTCTTCTTCTAAGAATGTTTTCAGCCGATATGGGAGCACCATGTACTTGGTTTTTCCTTCATTAACATAAAGTCCCAGGTTTTAAAACGTGCGTCTGTTCAAATTAGATTTTTAAATATTATTTGGTTCCTTTAAAAGATGTTAATGTCGTGTGCGTTAGCCAATTACTGGATGGATTTGTCGCCGATAGTGCCTCTCAACAGCAACAAATTGGAGAACATGGAGTGCAGTGATGATGCTAACGGATCTGTACTTACTTATTTATGGTGGCGCTACAGTCCACGTCGGACCAGGGCCTCATCCAACAAACGTCTTGGTCATGGTCAGCCTATATTGTCTTGTCAGTTTATTTGAGATGCCTCATTGCTCCGGCAAACGTTCTTTTGTCATATAAATGATTTCTAAGAACGGCTGAACCGATTTGGCTCAAGATTGGTGGGAACGGGAAGGTAGCTTAGAACCAGGAGACAGCTAGAGTAATGGCACTAGTCTAATAATATCTTAATATCTCTTTTTTTCTATTAGTGTTTCACAAGACCCCAAAGAAAAAAATCGCACGGCTTTAAATCGCACGATCTTGGTGGCCAGTTGAACTCAGAATTTCTTGAGATAATGTGTTCTGGAAATCGTTACTGCAATAAGTCAATTGTTTCATGCGCGGGGTGTGGCAGGTTGCGCCGTCTTGCTGAAACTACCTGTTGTCCAGATTCATGTCGTCCAGTTGAGGCCACAAGAAGTCCGTTATCACATTCCTGTAACGAATGCTGTTCATAGTCACTGTCGAATTGATTTTTAGGGTTTTTGGTCAACACTCTCGTTTACAGCAGCAATGTTTTCAAGAGACCGTCCAGTACGTTACGTTGACGCAAAGGATTCTTATAATCCATAATTGACCTAGTTTCTTCAATTTTTTTGACCACTCTTCGAATGGTTGACATATTAGGTGTACTCTCTCGGCTGAAAATTTGGCGAAGTTTGCGAAGCGTAACTTTCCCCATTTTTGTAATGAGTTTTTACAATTATAACGTGTTGTTCTTTCGAAAAGCGCATCATTTTTATTAATCGCAACAAACAGAGGTGACATCTATCAAATTTCAGAGTTGCCACTTGCATGAAAAAAAAATATTCCAATTTTAAAAAGTGCGCAAATTCTGTGTTTAGTTTCTCTTTTATTCCCTATTAAGTTCAAAATTGTCCGAGCACTGGGGTCAGTACGGAAACTGGTTACCTTATAAAATACTTTTTATCCTACTGCCCCACCTAATTTTTCCAATATATGTACATAAGCATTATTATTTTACCACAGGAGTAATTTCAAAGAACTGCCGTATGTCACTGAGATCCTCCTAAACGGCTGGTCCGATTTAAATGATTTTTTTTGTATGCGTTTTGGATGGTATATGTTTAAGCATTTTACTAATAAAGCTTGGTCTTTTTCATCCGATTATGTTGGTCTAGTCTTTTTTTCTTTTGTATATTTGTTTGGAAGGTGTTATCAAGATGACATTTACTATTCACGCCATCTAGTTTCAGGCAGAGATAGCCAGACATATCTTTGAATCTTAGTACACTCGTAAAAAAACAGCTTCGAGTTTGAGTAGGTTTTAAACGTTCAGATGTCCATAAGAAAAACCGCTTTTTATAAGAAAATAATGCATGTTTGTGGAATGCCTTTCAAAAATATTACTAAGAGTTAAACAATAAAAACTATTCTTGCCAATTTTTATAAGTGCAGATTTGATTTCCTATCCTTCCCACAACACCACCCAACTCCCAAGTGGCAATTTTTGATTTTTTAACATTTTTAACTGAATTCGTAAAAAAATTCAAATTAATGATATCGCACCTCCGCTCAAATAGAGTCATTATGTAAGTCAATACAAAAAAGTATTTGTACTTAATCCTAACTTTATTTTTCAATTATCGGATCATAACTAAAAAACTGACAAAGTAGGTAAATTTTTTTTAATTAAAATTTTTGAGCTGTGGCACTTTAAGAATAACAAAAAAAAACGATATTATTATAATTTTTTTTGTTGTTCTAATATAAGCTACCCCTCAATCTTCGAAACGTCAAACATCATCGACTCATGTTCGAAGAATAAAACGTCATCGATGCTGTCGAAATATAAATTAGTCTTATTCTTTCTTTTGATCCAGCAATAATCGGCAGGAACTATTATTAAAATAAAACTAAAAGCAGTTAGACTTTATTAAAATAAAACTAAAAAGATTTAGACTTTAATAATTTAAAGTCACTAACGCTATCTGGGATAAAGGGTTAAACTATTTACATGAAATTATTTGCGATAATATTTTTAACTTTTCTTGCACCAATCAGCCTTACCTATCACCCGATCGGAGCAAAGATTTGTTCAGTAAACAATCAGCCAATACCCGTACGTTCAAAGAACGCAAGATCGGCCGAGAAAATAGCCGGTGTCCGTGAAAGTGTACATCAGAACCCGAGGCAGTCCATTCCTTGCCGTGCACAAGAACTCGGCCTTTCGCAGACTTCAACTTGGCGATTTTTGCGTCGGGACTACACCCGTATAAGATCTAACTGACCCAGGAGCTCAAAGTCCATGAGCATCGACAACGCCGTTTGTTCGCTGACTGAGCTTCGAATCACATCTACCCGCCCTTATTGAAAAACCCTTTAGGCTAAAAACACACCAAATCAGACAAGACGTCTTTTTGTCTTACGACAAAAAATCGTGTCGGATTCTAACCCACACCGAGGACGACAAATGGCGTTTTTCTTTTTTACCTCCGAGCAGATTAGATCAGATCACGGATGTGTCAAAAAAAAATCTGTGTTTCTTTTTTAGCTCCGATTAAATCGGAGGTAAAAATTTTCATGCTCTGAGCTAAATCTATTTGCTCAGGATAAAATGATCGAGCAAATAGAGCAGATAGCTTAGCGAAGACAACAACCGTAATCTGATCTAATCTGCTCGGAGGTAAAAAAGAGAAAAGCCAAAAGACAAAATGTCTTGGTTTGTCCGCTTCGGTGCGTGTTGCTCCTATACAACATATACAACTGACACGTTTTTTTGTCGATTTCTGTTTGTTTATTTTGTTCTCTTTGGTGTGCGTTACATCATAAGACGATGTGTACTTTTAGGCGTTGACATTTTGTCCCGGACTTTTTGTCTTTTTCGATGTGTGTTGCCTCGTAAGTGCAATGGATTTGTGTCCACGATTTTTTGTCGAAAGACAAAAAGACGTCTTGTCTGATTTGGTGTGTTTTTAGCCATAACTTTTTTGTCCGATTGTGTCCGAAACAAAAAAGTGTTGGAACTAGAAATGCTAAAAATATTTGTTCACTCACAAAAGTCGGTACACGTCTTTAGTTTATGAACGATTCGGGTACCGTGGAGGAAATAAAACTTCCGTCTCCGATAGGGTACGGTAATAAGGCTGAATAGGACAAGAGATTTTCTAATTTATTGGCATAACTGTCATAACTATTTGAGCGAAGGTGCGACATTATATTAAAAATCAACAGGCAGTTTGATCTCTTTAATTTTGTTATATCGAATCTTCCAAGAGAAAAAGTAAAGTAATCTTTCAAAGAACCAAGAGAAAAATGCCAATGGTAATTTTTAATTTTAGTTTATCCAACAATGCCACATCCGCCAGTGTCGCTGGGTAATTCAACGCCACCAGCATTACCATCATCACAACCACAATCAATACCACCACCACCTCTGCCACAATTAACATCTGCCTCTTCAGTCACTCAATTAGCTCAAAGTCCGATGGCTAATTTAATGTCAATTACAGAGACATTACCTCCGGGAAGCCCTCGCAATGGCCCCAGTCCCCCAGGACCACCGCCACCGAGAACAGCGTCAAGAGGCAGCCAACATTCGCCCAATAGTTCTGGTGAGTTAAGAATCTCTTCGATTTTTCATACAAATTTTCTTAATGTGTTTTTTTGTTTGTTTTCTCCATAGGATCATCGTCTGGTCGTAGATCATCGGGCTCAAGGCATGTTTCTAGCACAACTGTCACAAGTACGGAGGCCCAATCAAATCAAGGACCTCAAGTTGGGCCACCATCAGTTGGAGGTAGTTCAGTGGGGCCGATTCCGCAAGGTTCTAATGCTTCGGAGAGTGGTGGAGTTGGTGCAAATAATGGCGGCCCGGCTGGTAACGGAAATAGTTCCAATGGTGGCGGTCCGCCAGGAAATGCAGTACCTACGTCAGCGGCTCAGACACCAACCTCTGCACAAAATACAACTCTTAAGTGTACGTTGTGTCAAGAAAGGCTCGAAGATACGCATTTTGTGCAATGCCCTTCAGTGAATCATCACAAATTTTGTTTCCCCTGCAGTCGTGAAAGTATTAAGAGGCAAAATGTAAGTTTGAAATATTTTTGTATGTTGATATTAAGTTAAATAGATTCTTTGATTCTACTCGAGACGGCAAACAGAAACAATCATGGGGACAATTTTAAACTAAGGATCTCAGCCTGAGATACTGCAGCCTTCCATCGTGAACGGTCTCGCATGCACTCTCCAGTCGCCGAAACCAAGCACTCTAGCATCCGCAGTCACTTGGTCGTTGTACCGTAGGTTCGGTCTTCCTTGTCATCTCGAACCTTTGGGCTGTGATGAGAAGACTTTCTTGGCTGGAGCGTTGTCGTCCATTCGCTCGATGTGGCCAAGCCAATGTAGTAGTCTTTTTTTGGCCTTTTGGACTACATCCACATCTTGGTACAGCTCGTACAGTTCTCGGTTGAACCTTCTTCTCCATTCGCCATCGGCGCATACGGGACCGAAAATCCGTCGAAGAATTTTTCTTTCGAAAGTGCCCAGTATCAATTCTCCTTTTTTCTTATCGTCCAGCACTCGGCGCCGTAGAGTAGGACTGGTAAAATCAAAGTATTGTTTAGCAGACACTTTGTCTTTCGAGTGAGGAGTTTTGAACCCAGTATTGTTTTGCCAAACCGAAGCTGCAGCGGTTCGCTAGGGTATTTCTCCTTCGGATGTCCACTAAGATGTCGTTTGTGGGATTGATGTTCGTTCCAAGGGAGGTGAACTCCTTGACTACCTCGAAATTGCTGCTACCAACGTTTTGACGTTTTGTCCTAGGCGGTGGGCAGATGTTGTCTTGTTTGTTGATAGCATGTTCTTTGTTTTGTCCTCATTCACTTCAAGACCAACGAGTTTCGCCTGTTCTTCAATCTGTAATGTAAACTCATTTAACTGTAAATTCATCGAACAATTCGTGACTCTGTTGCAGTATGACTCTTTCCATAATGACTTGCCAAAAGGTACTGAAGGAAAAAGCGAAGCAATTTGATAGGGAAAAACCGGTTGATATTTTAACAGACCAGGAAAACCTTCAAAGCTATACCCGAAGGACTAAAACATAACATTCTGTAATGTCGCGAAATCAATAAGAATTCTTCTTCTTCTTCGGATTCTACGCTTGACAATGACACGCAAGGCAGAGAGTTCAAGACTACCCCAGTTTTTGAACGCGTAAATCATCTATTAGTAGGAGAGCCGCTGAAGACCGACCTTCACCGAACTGTTAACCGGCTGAAACTTTTTTTTATGAAATTTGGTTTGAAAACATATATGAATATGATAGCTTGCCTAACGAAAAGTGTGCCAGGCTATATTAAATTTAACTTTATTTTAATCAATAACTAACTCCTCCTTCACCCATATGTTAAAATAAAACGTTGTGCCACATAGCCATAATGTGTAAGTAAGCTTGAGACAAGAAAAAAATTGTATGGGAGTTTAAATTTGTTTGGGAATGTTGAATGCAAAATAAGTTCTTAATCACATAAAATTTTGAAAAAAATTAACTAAAAATTTAACAAATTTTTTTTTTTTGCAAAATTTTGAGTTTGAGTCTAAAACTATTATTTAAAACAACTAAATTTAAATACAAAATGAAAGCCTAAGTTTTTGGCTTTGCAGAAAGGTATAACACGTTTTTGTAGATGAAGCCGTTGATTTTTAATATTTTTTTTAAAAATAAGCCAATTTTTCAGAAAACTGCCCCTCCTGGCTAAACGGGGGGAATTAGCCCCCCCCCCTCGCATACAATTTTTTTCTTGTCTCAAGCCTATTTACACATATGGCTATATGGCACAACGTTTTATTGTAACATATGGGTGAAGGAGGAGTTAGTTATTGATTAAAATATAAAGTCAAATTTAATATAGCCTGGCACACTTTTCGTTAGGCAAGCTATCATATTCGTATATGTTTTCAAACCAAATTTCATAAAAAAAAGTTTCAGCCGGTTAACATTTCGGTGAAGGTCGGCCTTCAGCGGCTCTTAGACTATATTGAACAAGCCTCTTTCGTAATCGTCGTGATGTGACAAAATTCGCAAAAGATCTTAACATAAATCCGTTGATCCGAATGGCATCCTTCTGTTCTTCCCATTTTCTGAAATTCAACAAGTTCAGTTCCGGTGTTTTAGAGCCAACCCAACTGAGGAAAACCGGAACAAGTTCAAACAAGCCAGGAAGTTCGCAATGCCCATATTCGTCGGACAACCTTTCCGCTAGGCAGTTCGCCTCCAATTCAACGCTGCCCAAGACTGTCATGTCTCCCCCAGTCCTTGAGCGCGTCAATGATTCGCACTCGTGCTTTGGCGAGAGTCCTAAAAGATCTCAACATACATAAATCCGCTGGTCCGGATGTTATCCCCGGTATTATTTTGAAGAGGTGATCTTCCACGCTGGCAAAACCCTTGCGTAAGCTTTTCCATCTATCTTTTTCTTCTGGGCTCGTTCCGAGCAGTTGGAAAACAGCATTTGTCCAGCCAATTCCAAAAAAAGGGGAATCTTCTCCTTCCAATTATCGTCCGTTTGTACTTGCGTCCCTTCTTTCTTAGGTCATTTAAACGGTGATAAACTATCAGCTCAAGAAATATCTTGAAGACCGAAAGCTTCTTAATGACCGGCAGAACGGCTTTTGCAGCAACAGGTCCACTGGTAATTTGATGGTCTATCTCACCGAACAGTGGAATAAATCTTTACATCGTTTTGGAGAAAATAAGATTGTTGCACTTGATATTTCACAGGCATTTGATAGAGTTTGGCATCAGGCTCTATTATCGAAAATGCGTGCTTTTGGTATTGATGAATTCCTCCTTCGTTGGATTAGAAACTTTCTTTCGAACCGTTCTACACAAGTTGTGCTGGACGGATTCAAGTCTGAAACCCACAACATAAATGCTGGTGTTCCCCAGGGCTCCGTTTTGTCTCCGACCCTCTTTCTCATTTTTATTAATGATCTCTTGTCTGTAACTTCTTATCCAATTCATTGTTTCGCTGCCGATAGTACCCTTAGCTTTTCATATTCGTTCCCAGACTCACATCCCTCCTCTTCGGATGTGGAACTGCAACGGCAAACTGTGACTTAAACAGCATTGTACAATGGGGAATACAAAATCGCGTAGAATTTAATGCTTCGAAAACCCAAATGCTGTCTTGTATCGTTAAAGCGAGATATACCCTCTTTGCCACTGTCTATGAGTGGCACTTGCATCAATGAGACCGAATATCTCGAGATTCTCAGTATGTGCATCACTGACCACCTTTTGTGGAACGAGCACATTTGCGATGTCGCCAAAAATGCCGCAAGATGTTTGGGTTTCTTAAGACGATGCAGAAATTCTTTTCCCCGTCTGATCTGGCTACTATCTATAAGACTTACAACTCTCATCTCTGTGCTGGTGCTCCAGCTACATACTTAAGCCTCTTGGATGGTATTTAAAAAGAGCCCTTCGAATGATCGGCGACAGTGACATCACTGCATCATTCCAACCATTAGATCACCATCGTAACGTTTCATGTCTCTCTCTCTATTCTATCGTTACTTCTACGGTAAGTGCTCTAGAGAAATAGCCAGTTGCATTCCTCCCCTTAAGATATTCAACCGTAGTTACCGCGCATCCAGGAATGCAAATCAGTTAACCCTTGAGCCTAGTTCGGACGTACAGTCATGTACAGAGAATCGTTCTTTAGCCGTACTACGCAAATGTGGAAATCTCTTCCACACTCTGTCTTCCCCAGTAATTGTAATAGTCAAGAATTCAAGACCAATGTTCACCGACACCTCCTTTTACATCCTCTATCCTTTGCCTAATACTCGCACTGTGCTCTTGGCATATAAAGGGAATGAAAAAAGCCCTTGAGTGCGTTGATCATTTTTGTATTGAGCATAAGTTTTGGTTCAGTAATGGCTTGAAATAATTAGTTTATTAAAGTCTAACTCTTTTTTAGTTTTATTTTAATAATAGCTCTTGTCGGTTGTTGCTGGCTCAAAAGAAAGAATAACACTAATTTATATTTCGAAAAAAAAGAAAGAACTCTGTCGCAAACGTCAAACAGCATCGATGACGCTTAACTCTTCGAACATGAGTCGATGTTTGACGTTTCGAACATTGAGGGGTAGCTTACATTCGAACAACAACAAAAATTATAATAAATTTAATTTATTTTTTTATCTCACTATTAGGGTTCCGGTAACGAAGTCTATTGTCCAAGCGGTGAACGCTGTCCGCTCGCTAATTCAACTATACCATGGGCATTTATGCAGGGCGAGATAGCGACAATCTTAGGCGAAGAAGTCAAAGTTAAAAAGGAACGTGAATCTTAATGACTCTTTTACTCCAAAAAAATAAGGAGAAATTTGAAATATTTTAAATGAAACTGGAGAACAACTGCATTAGCCACAGAACGAATCCAAATCGAAGTCAAGTCGAATTTAAAAATGGATTCCATTGTTCTTTTTAGAGTAAAACAAAAAAATTGAAATTTTGGTCAAATCGGAGAGTTGTTGATGTTTGAAATGACTCTTTCGGAATTTAAGAAAAAAACAATTTGTACACCAAACAAATGAAAATGTTTTTATAAAAAAAATAAAACAGTTTTTTGAACACAAATTGAATTTTGTAAACATTTTACAACATTAAAATCAACCGAATAAATAACATTTAATCAATTTATATTAAAACTTGAATAAAAAAACAAAACTATGTTTAATGAGAAAATTTTGTGATATTGCTACAAACATTAGAGAAAAGAAAAACTAAATAAAAAACGTGTAATAATGTAAAGGAAAATAAAAAAAATAGCAATAACATATTTGGTAGTGAGAATTCGTCGTGTTTTAAGGTTAGGACGCAGAGACAAGTTTAAGCAAC
The DNA here is from genome assembly GCA_943590905.1 of Sphaerophoria taeniata. Lineage (NCBI taxonomy): Eukaryota > Metazoa > Arthropoda > Insecta > Diptera > Syrphidae > Sphaerophoria > Sphaerophoria taeniata. The sequence continues at coordinate 72,953,286 of OX016542.1, read as the reverse complement.
CTCTGAATGTGTGTTTTACAAAAATATTATAACGTGGATTGTAGTTCTTAAAATCTTATTAGTTTTGTACATTAATTTTTGTTTAGTCTTAAATAATATTTATGTGTATTCGATAAGTTGACACCTCAAAGAGGTTGGAATAAAATATTAAAACAAATGTACAGTGTACAAAAAAGTTTTTGAAAGATGTCTAGCCTTCGCTTTATTTAGTTGTTTTTTTTTCAATAGAAACCTGTATTGTTTAAAGCAAATTAGTTACTATTAGATGGTAATGTTTGGAAGCATAAAACGCAATATTAATAATCAAAGCTTGGAAACAACATTTTATGAGTTGGAATACGGTTATTTAAACACAAATTCAACTATTTTAAAAGATTTTGGAAAATACTTAAGCCCTTTGACAACAAACTTTAAGTGAGTATCATATTCCTTTTTACCCAACCATTTTGCTAAATCAACGACAGTGTATTGAAGTTGATAGGATTCATGTGCAACAAAAGAGCTTGATGAACAATAATAATACCCGGGCGTCCGCAGAAGCTGACACGTCGCGACAAGAAGCGTTTAATCAATGCTGCATCCAATTCGGTGCATTCTTTGCCGGAATTTTGTAACGAATTGGGTTTAGGAGTTTCGGTTTCAACCGTTTCTCGTGCTTTAAAAAGCAGTGGAATGATTGTTCGGGGCAAAATGGTGCCAGCCTCAAATCTAACAGCAGCCCACAAACAAAAGAGATTGGAATTTGCCCGCCAAAACATGAATCGGGATTGGAAAACCCAAATGGCATACTCGAATAACGGTAATAACGGTACTTTATTTTCTTCTCAATTTGCTTGATCAGCAAATAAAAAAAATAGTAAAGAGTCACTCCTATTGTAGGTTTTCTATAAAACGCTTTTTTCCAGGTGCGGTTATACTTATGCAAGGCACTGTACTTCCGGTGAAGTGAACAAGCTTCACAACGTTTCATGTGGAGAACTTGAAAATTTGACAATTATCACTTGTACAGACTTCTTGTGAACGGTTGACGTTTGAAATATTTCTCTAGCTATACATTCGGCCCTATCGAGGAAACCGTCGGAGGGGAATTTTCTCCGATTTCCTCCGAATCGGAGACATTTTGCTTCGAGGCATTTTACCGATCAGCTGATCGGAGATTTTCTCCGACAAAATTCAACGCATGCCATTTTTAAGCGATGCTCTGCGATGAAGTCCATTTTTTGGCAGATACAAACACAATTTTCTCCGAAGTCCTCCGACAAGTTCTTGCTATAGAAAATGCAAATTTTTTGATTTTGTTGAAAAATGTGGATGAAAATTTTTTTTTTACGTTAAACAGTGTTATTAATAATAGGGGTATTCACGTAAACGCGGAAAACTCATAGAAACCGTAGAATTTTCTATCGGCAATGAGCTGTCAAAATTTGTATGGGAAAAATTTTCTGCAAATCGTAGAATTTTATCTCACAAAATTGAAGCAGAAACTGAAGAAAAAAAACCTGATAAAATTGATTGAATTTTTGACGTTTAATTTGGCGCTCATTTCATCTTTTCTCCAACTGAACTGACATAAGTATAGGTACCGTCGTTTTCACCAAATAACTCCAACATCCACAAATCATTTAAAGTGGTTTGTTCATACAATTGAATGAATTTTGTTTTAACCCTAGTTTACAAATTGGGGTTCGCGCGAACCCCAGAGCATGTTTGAGAGCTCATAACTTTTGTTCAAATCATATTTTCGACCTATAATAAAAACTCAGTTATCAAAATTCATTTTTCTTTACTTCTTCTTCTTCTTTTTGAAAATTTTTTGGAATTTTTTTCTGAAAAAAAGTCACAAACTAAACTTGGGGTTCGTGCGAACCCCAATGCTCAAAATGGTATTCAAAATTTTTTACTAAACACGTATTTTATTTGAAATCAATATAGACAACAAAATTATGAAAAAGATGATTTACAAAATGATGATTTTCAAATAAATATGATAAGAACCTTATAGAAAACTGAGTATTCTGGAATCATGGCAATTCCGGGAGGCATTTTACGCAGTAGATGTTTTGGTGGCGAAGACAAACAAATTTACCCAACATTTTTATAAATTTTTGGAAAAACCAAACATGTTCTATAGTTGGAACACACCTCAACTCTAAACTCTATGAAGAACGAAAAGAAAAATGCATCGCCTAGTAAGTAATAAGCAACTAGAAATGGTTAATGACTGTGGGGTTCGCGTGAACCCCAAGTTTTTTTATTCACGTATTTTGCGTGTCGTAAACTAGGGTTAAAACTACTTCTTGGCATCTTGAAGAGCAAAAATTAAAATGTAAGGCCGTGTCCGAATTCAGTTAAAAATGGGTTAAAATTTGACGTTTGGTTAAATTTTGACACTTCGCATTATTTGACTAGCTGCTGAGCAGGTTAAAATATGACAGTAGTGGTTAAAAATACATCCATTTTTATTTTTTAACCACAATTCATCCAATTCGCACACGGCCTTAACCACAATTCATCCAATTCGGACACGGCCTTAGAATAAAAAAAAAGAATCACTTTAAGGCCGTGTGCGAATTGGATGAATTGTGGTTAAAAAATAAAAATGGATGAATTTTTAATTTAATTCTTAAGGCCGTGTGCGAATTCAGTTAAAAATGGGTTAAAAATTGACGTTTGGTTAAATTTTGACACTTCGCATTATTTGACTAGCTGCTGAGCAGGTTAAAAAATGACAGTAGTGGTTAAAAATTCATCCATTTTTATTTTTTAACCACAATTCATCCAATTCGCACACGGCCTAACATATTAAATTATCGAATGACGTGAATTGAACAAATTCACTTTGACGTTTAACAAACAGCTGTTTGTTTCCCTTGTTTACGCAACTATTTTCTGCTGGGGTGTTCATTTAAATCTTTTGCGGAATTTTCTATTTTTCCGCAAAGTAGAAAATTATCTCGTTACGTGAATACCCTTAATATATTTTTGTTTTAAGGTGGAACGCAAAAACAAGCCCACAAAAATAGCAGCGGATGGTGAATATCCAGAAATTGTGGCTGCCTTTTTGAATTGAACAAATTCACTTTGACGTTTAACAAACAGCTGTTTGTTTCCCTTGTTTACGCAACTATTTTCTGCTGGGGTGTTCATTTAAATCTTTTGCGGAATTTTCTATTTTTCCGCAAAGTAGAAAATTATTTCGTTACGTGAATACCCTTAATATATTTTTGTTTTAAGGTGGAACGCAAAAACAAGCCCACAAAAATAGCAGCGGATGGTGAATATCCAGAAATTGTGGCTGCCTTTTTGAATTGAACAAATTCACTTTGACGTTTAACAAACAGCTGTTTGTTTCCCTTGTTTACGCAACTATTTTCTGCTGGGGTGTTCATTTAAATCTTTTGCGGAATTTTCTATTTTTCCGCAAAGTAGAAAATTATCTCGTTACGTGAATACCCTTAATATATTTTTGTTTTAAGGTGGAACGCAAAAACAAGCCCACAAAAATAGCAGCGGATGGTGAATATCCAGAAATTGTGGCTGCCTTTTGGGAAAATTTGGCAAATCAGCTTAATTCTTTGTTTATTCTATTGTGCATTCGAAATCTTTGCCCACGCCATGTTGGTAGTTCCTTTCGGAAAAAAATCTAAGGCAAGCTGCTAGTTTATGTTCCGGAGCGAAACAGTCAGATCTATGATTCGTTTTGTATTTGTGTTGAATCTGCTCCAAAATATACGCAAATGCATTTTTATTCAGACGGAAATTTTTCTTGAATCTGGAAGAGAATTGCAGAATTAGAAGACAAACATTCGATTAGAAAATAAGTTCACTGACGCCGCGTCAGATAATTCGCTTAAAATGCTTCCGTTTCGCAATGTTCTTCTGCTTTCTTTTTTTTGTGTCCTTTGCTCATTAGATTCGGCGTCCAAAAATAGTCCTACGCTATCCATTTTTAAATAATTGATCTTTTAATATGAACAATCAAAGTTAAACAATTTCTATTGAATTTATTATTGTTTTGGCACTTAAAATACATGCAAAAACACAAACTTGAAAATAGAGGTGTGACTATGCATATTCAATAGTTTTGATTTGAAAATCGGTGCATCTAATAACGTTTTTTAAGAAGGCTAACGCATGTAAACTGATATACTTACTTTTAATAAACAATAAATTCACTCTCCCAACAATATTCTGTGGTTTAAATTGGTTTTGAATTTTATTTTATTAAGGCCGTGTGCGAATTCAGTTAAAAATGGGTTAAAACTTGACGTTTGGTTAAATTTTGACACTTCGCATAATTTGACTAGCTGCTGAGCAGGTTAAAAAATGACAGTAGTGGTTAAAAATTCATCCATTTTTAATTTTTAACCACAATTCATCCAATTCGCACACGGCCTAAGGCCGTGTGCGAATTCAGTTAAAAATGGGTTAAAAATTGACGTTTGGTTAAATTTTGACACTTCGCATTATTTGACTAGCTGCTGAGCAGGTTAAAAAATGACAGTAGTGGTTAAAAATTCATCCATTTTTATTTTTTAACCACAATTCATCCAATTCGCACACGGCCTTAAGGTTATCGAAAACATTTCACATTTTCGATATATCGGTAAATTTTCATATCTCTGCCTAACAATTATATCCATCGCAATGCGTTGTCGCATTCCGGGAAAATGTCATCCGATGACAGCTACCTCGATCGGAAATTGAGTCTTCGAAGAAGGATGCGTTGCGGAGAAATCTCCGCTCCGACGATTGCCTCGATAGGGCCGAAAGTTTCGAGTTCAGCGATTGTGTTTCGACATCGTATTGAGAACATGAGAAAACAACCTCCAATTGCTTCGTCGGCTTTATTGGGTTCTTGATTGAGTTTCGATCCAGATAATACGAATATGGTTTCGCTTTCTGAGTCGTGTAAATTGAACCAATGGGGTCGGTTGCTTCATTAAGGCTGGGTTTCCCATTGAAAATTTCGTTGGTGTTTTGCGCAAAACTGTGTAGCTCCCAAAATATTCCGAATATTTAAATGAAATCAACGACTATAGATTATACATTTAATAAGCTAAGAAGTTAATAAGCTAAAAAAAATATGAAAAATGTATTTCATCCCAAAAGGGTCATGAATAACGAAAAATTATGAAATTTTTGGAGACGTTTGCGGTGGAACAGTTTTGTTGCCTTAAAAATTAATTTTTTATTCTTTTTATATTTTTTATCTATTCTTTAAATGTCTCACGGTTCAGTGACGTGGCTTTTTTTTTAATATTTTGTCCAGTTTCGTCAAAAAAAATTAACGAAAACACGAAAAATGGGCAAAATTTAGCAAAAGTAGGTGTGATTTATTTGGAATAATTTCTAAAGTAATAAAGATAAAAAATTGAAAATATGTTTTTTATACTGTCAAAATGTACATAATATCACATTAATTTTTTAATTTTTTTATAAATTATTTTACTAAATTTTTTTGAAGTGCAAAGTAAAAAATTGCATGTTTTTCTTAGAATATTCTGCGGTGAACAAGATTCCAGCCCCATTTATTTTTACTCAACAACAAAAGTATTTTTTTATGAAAATTGAATATCTTTTCGACTCAGTAACGTTTTTAGAAAAAAAAGAAAAAAATTAAAACATATTTAAAAATGCATTTAAAAAAGTCAATATTTGTGTATCAATTATGAGGAGAATGCAGCAAACAATATTTTCAAATATATTTTTTTAATTTTTTATCATATTTTTTATATAGAAATCAGAAACTAAAATAATTTTACGATTACCCGTTTATTTTATATTAATATTCGAAAATGGGTAATTTTTTTACATTTTTACAAGGAATATCGCGTTTGCTCACACACACTAAGGTACTCAGTTCAAACGAATTGAACTAGGTGGCGTTCTTTTATATTTCATTCTCTTCTTCTTCGTTTTTTTTTCATAGGATAGAGAAAAAATTCCTCATACCAAACGTTCTCATAGAACTCGTTTGAGAATGAAAATTCATTTTTTATACTTCTGGAATGTTTATGATATGCAGACATATAGATAGGCAATAATTGTGATCACTTACTATGTACTTTGTAGGTATTTGATGAAAACGTTGTTTTGAGTACCTCCCTATATTTGTCATATTTGCATGCATTCATTTCGAATATGCGAATGCGAGTATTTTTTGTAAATGAGTCAAGTGCAATGGCTTGAGAAGTAAAATACCTGTTACGCAATGAGGAAACGATCTTTTTTTTCGGGGTGGTTTGTGCCATTTCTTATTATTATGACGTAAAGGGTTTTGTTCCTTTTTTGTTTTTTGTTTTGCTTCTGTTTTTTTGTAGCAATGACATTTTTTCTCTCGTTTCTATATGCTGGTGGGATCGTAATATCCTTTTAGAAGAAGAACAAACCTGTTACCTACGCAATGAAGAAACGATTGTTTTTCGTGGTGGTGTGTGCCATTTCTTAGGATTATGTAAAGGGCTTTGTTTTTGCCGATGATTTGAATTATGGTTCTTTCTTTGAGATCTTTGTTTTAGAATTATAAGAATTATAAAATTCAATCTAATGTCTAATCTTGACCTAATCTTGTTTTGTTTTTGTATAAAAAAAGATTGATTTTATTTTGCTTTAGTACATAAAGGTAAAGGTACAAAAAAATAATTTTTGATTTTGGAATCATTTTTCTTCATAATATTATTACTTTCGTAGGTAGGTTTTGAAAAATAAATTTTATTATATTATATTATATTATATTCCTTGAAACCTTGAAGAAATAAACCCCAATGCATTTGGGAAAAATAAAAAAAAAAATGTTATAGTTTGAGTAATTTTTTGCCTATTTAAAAAAAAAAGCCAAATAATCTCCCAACCGTCCGTAACCCAAATCGGCTAAAGAAACAAACTCAGTTGAAGACAATCGGGTAACTTTTGCCTAAATTCCCAAGGAAAGACAGAATTGAGGCAATTACTTTTTTGATTTTTCTATCATCGTACCTATAATCATGTTTGATCAAAATGTCGTCTTAAACTTTTTTAATTTTTCATAGCTTGTCAAAAAGTACCTACGTCTCTTTATAGATAAATATAAAGATGAAACCAAAGAAAAATTAAAATCGTTCGTCAGGAACCCAAAAAAAGAAACAATTCCAAAACCATCATAATCCCGAATTACAAAATTTGCGAAGAAAAAAGAAAAACAAGAATTCATGAATGCTACTCCTACTCTAAGTGCACATAAGATAATACGTATGTAGAATGTAGATGCATTTTTGTGTATGTCCACACCACTGTTTACAATTTCACATAGTAAATAGATACATGCGAAAATACCTCTTTTTTCATCCCTATTTTGTGGACCTTCGTAAGCGAATCTCATTTCTTACACATCGCTAACTGAATTCTGAGTGAGCAGAGAAAAATACAAAAACTAGAAATAGAAAACTAGAAATTTCAATTCAAGTGGCTATATGAGACGGAAATAAAAAAAAGAGAAAGGGAAATATTCACTAACACCAGTGCATGCTTTTACACGAGCTCGGAGTTCAAGAAAAAAGGAAACCCAGTCTTAAACAAAAAGATTAAACATAATCAATCACACAATCGATACGAACATAGGGTGGCACAATATATAACATTTTTCTATGAATTCGAAAAACGAAAATAAATTCTTCTTGTGATCAAAATTAATTTCTTCGACTTGCTTTTAAATTTGTCCCTTAAAATGAATCCAAACACTTTTTCCATTGTATCAATTAACAATTAACGTTTTAGCATCGCAGTATTGTAAGATTAAAAAAAAAGCATCCTGAAGAGCATACAAAACAGAACCTTATGGAAATATATTTTAATTTTATAATCGATCTTAAATGTATGTGATTGTCGTGTAAAGCAATGAAATAATGTGCAGTAATCAGAGAAGGAAAACAACAATTACACTAATTTGTTAAATTTTGTTCAATCTTAAATTAAAACAGTTTTTATTTCCTAAGTTATTTAATTATAATTAATATTTTCTATTAAATTTTAAGCAAAAACAAATTTGTACAAAGTCAATTTTTTGTGTGGAACTATTTTTCATGCGAGGCTTAATTTAAACAAAACAAAAAAAACAAAAAACAGTAAATACATATTAAAAACAAATAATGTTTGTGTTATTTCCTTTTTGATTTTTGTTACTGTGTCCGTTCGTTCAGTTTCGGTTTCTAGAACATTTTGATTTACGGTGTGGACTTGGGCCTCAATCAACAGTCTCCGCCAGCCAGCTAGGTCCCTACCTAGCTGTCTCCAGTTTTGTACTCCAAATTGATTGAAGTCCTCTTTCACTTGTGTGCGCCACATGAGTCGCGGTCTTCCTCTCCTACAACGACCCTCGGGAATAGTGTCGGAGGCTTTCCGGGCCGGAGCATTGGTGTCTATCCGCTCTAAATGACCGAGCCATCTGAGTCTCTGGACCTTGACTCTTCTACAACCCGTAAAGTTCGCTGTTTTATCTTCTTCGGCCAAAGATGACCCGAAGAACTTTTCTTTCGAAACATCCGATTTTGTCAAGATCCATGCTTCTGCACACTACAGCTGGACAGGACAGCCCCCTAGGATATGCCATACGGACAGGTCCTCTTTACAATTTTCACATTCTTCGGGCGGTTCATGGTTGTAGTCATGACGACTTGAGAATAAAGTTTTTCCTACTCTAATTCTGTATCACAACGGATCCTTGAGGTCTAAGTGAGTCAACGACAACTAGACAGCCACTACTACTCTAATTCTGAAAAGTGTTATGCATTCTGCTCTCGAAAACTCCTTGCTGTACGCCACTCTGAGATGGGTGGGATGATACTTCCGAAGGAAATTATCTTGGCTTAGCCATGAGCCAGTAAGTTCATCATTTTAAATAACGCTAAAGATTTTTCTCATCAGAAGGGGAATGTTAGGCAACTCTTTGACTAAAGAAAAACGAAACGCTTTCTTAGCTGCTTCATCTGCTGCCTCGTTACCTTTTATACCGACATGACTTGGAATCCAGGCTATAACAATGTTGACGCTGTTGTATAACACACTTCGAATATAGTTAAGGGTTGGACAGTTGTTGGCGTTTTTGATTCCCATTAAGATGTTGAGATTGTCTGTCAGGATCAGCGTCTCAACTGAACTAGATTGAGCTAAAAAAAGTGCTCTGATTATTGCTACCAATTCAGCTAGAAAACTACCAGATGCGTCTGTGAAGATGCCTTGGGATAGGACTGTATCTTCGTTTGAATTCGAAAATTCGATGACTGCAAAGGCGGAGTTGTTTTCCTTGTATGATTCATCCGTGTATAACGTTCTTATAGGCTTGACGGTTTCGATTAGTTCAAGGTGAAGGAGAATAAATTGTTAGTCAGATGTGTTTTCTTTTTTGTACCTAATTGGCGAGACTGAGGTCGATGGGCAGTAAGTGAGGAGGTGTAGATAAAGTAGGGCCGAATGCCTTTTCCAGGTGAGCGTATCCGCAGCAAGAGATATAATTCAATATTTTACTCAAAGAGGAAGTCGTATTCGCCATGTTGTGTTGCGTTTTGAGGGAGTTTCTAGAGAAACACCATGAACGGGGTGGGTAGTATCCGCTAGTGATTTGCTTATTATATTAACTGCTCTTTTTTTTGTCCTAATCTGCTTATTGATCTTAAGCGGGATTCTACTCTTAAGGCCTCAATTGGTGTTGTTTTGAGCGCTCCTGTTGCTGTTCGAAAACATTGCTTCACGGCAATGTCAATGTTTTCCAAATTTTTGTTTGAAGTCCACATGTATTGAGTTAGTCCGTGTTGTAGGGTATCTTCGACCAAGGATTTGGCTATCTTCAAAGAAGTTTTCGATGTGGGGTACTTTACGGCGAGAACATATAATTTTCAAGACATTGTTCTTATTCTTTAATTGATTGATAGTGTTCCTTATATTAAGGTCCCATTTCAGATTGCTACTAAAGGAGACTCCAAGGATTTTAAGGTCTTTTTGTTAACATGACAGTGGTGTTGCGAATTACGAGTGGATTAGTAGAAGGATGAAGAGCTTCTATTTTGGAAGGTGGAACGATTGCACCTGTTTTAAGAGTCCAATTGTTTATGGTGCCGCCTGCGGTGTTAAGAACTTCGTTTACTACTTGCGGAGAGCCAGAAGCCACTAAAAATACGTTGTCTGCATAGACTCCGACAAAATCGAGGTTAGTTTCTGGTTTTGCAAGTTCAGCAATTAGTTAGTCTATGAATAGACATTATATAAAAAAAAACTGATAAAGGTAACCCTTGGGGTATGCCGTTTTCGAGTTGTATGCGTCTATTGTGATGTTTAAAAAAAACTGTAATATAAGACCTGGACAAATTTAGCAAACATCCATAGTAAATTTCAAGGTTAAGCCGCCATTTTTTCTTGATGTTTAGTAGCCATTTTTTTCCTCAGAACTGTTGATTTACTACTTTGAACAAAAATTGAAAAACGTTTTGAGGTTGTACATTTTGTAGAAACCCCTGGGAAGTTCGCTATATGATAATTTTGTTCTAGTGCTCTACTTGTTCTTAAGTAAAATTTCCAAATTTAATCTTTGGGTTTTATTCAACCATAAATCAGAAAAACTCACTCAATTAGAAAATAAACACAGTTTTTGTTCGATTATGGTTTTTCTTTTATTAAACAGTATAACGTCCGACTCGTTCGACTTACAAAGATTGACTGTACTCGTCATCAGCTTGCTGATGACGAATAAAAATGTAAAGCATAGCATAGCTACATATAAACTTCCCTACACCGGCAGCTGTTATTTAATACAAACAACGTTTTTTTTTTTTCATTGCCTACACAAAGAATATTTATGATAGTAGGTACCGTACCGACCTATTTTTTTAAGTTGATATTGCGATATGATCTCCAGTCCTGGATTTCAACAGAAAAAAAGAAAAAGAAGAACAACTTAAATCCCAACTCAAAACGAAATAGTTTTTGTAGCAAATAAATTGGAACTCTAAACTCGCTTTTAAATCATGTAAATATTGTAAGCTTTTCCGTTTCCGCTAACCATATCCCGTAATGTATTTGTGAATTCATAAAACAGACAAAAAATAATGTAACCAATACAAGAAATTTAAAAATTTCATATGCAAAATTAGCAGAATAGAATGAAAATATATTTAGATCAATAAATTATCCGATTGGAATATAAACAAATAAAAATTAAAAGATTTTTAAAAAAAACTTTCATCATTCGTAAAAATTGAAAACGAAACCTTAACTAAAGAAATTGAACAAGCGGAAAAGTTTCCGTTCGGAAAATTAATTACTTTATTAGCAAACGTGATAAGCTTGAGAGAATTTAAGGATAAAAATGAAAAAATTAAATACATTCTTTGTTCAACTTGTATGTAATTTGTAATTGTAATAGGAATTTTGTAGGAATAATCATTTGTATTTGTTTTGTATCTATCCTCTTGGAATGGGCATTTGTATGCTGCAAACTATGAGTTGTAAGAATAATATTTTTTAAAATAATTAAAAAATATGTATGTGCTACGAAATCTTGAAAGAAAAAAATCGAAAAGAAAATTGAAAAAAAAAGAAAGAAAAAAACACACAAACAAAAATAAAATTGAAGTTTAAAATCTTAAAAAACAAGAGTTTTTATTTTGCACCCGTGTCCCGGGGTGCAATTGAATTGCATTGAATTCGAACCCGGGGAATCAAAGTGCTTCGTCGAAAAGTTTGTTTTGCCCTTAATTTTCAAAATGGCTTACTTTACATACTTAAGGTGGCGCTATAGTCCGGTGTGGACTTAATCCTCAATCAACAGTCTCCGCCACCGCCATCCAGCTCGGTCCCTAGCTAGCTGCCTCCAGTTTTGCACTCCAAGTTGATTGAGGTCCTCTTCCACTTGTGTGCGCCACCTGAGTCACGGTCTTCCTTTTCTTCTGCATCCCTTGGGAATAGTGTCGAAGGCTTTCCGGGCCGGAGCATTGGTGTCCATGCGCTCTAAATGACCGAGCCATCTGGGTCTCTGGACCTTGACCCTTCTGGCTAGGTCCACGTCGTTGTACAACCGGTAAAGTTAGCTGTTGTATCTTCTTTGCCATTCCCCATCAATGCACATGGGGCCAAAGATGACCTGAAGAACTTTCCTCTCGAAGCAACCTAAGGCACATTCACCCGATTTTGTCAAGGTCCATGCTTCTGCACCATACAGCGGGACAGGGATGATGAGGGTGTTGTACAGTTTTACCTCTTTAGTTAGCGCAGTTTAGACGATCTCCCTTTTTCAGGATCGGGCAAACAATGTTGAGGTTCCATTCATCGGGCATGCATTTTTCCGAGTTCCGACCATGTCTTACAAGTGATTTGGTGCATGCACTTTGAACAGCTCGGCAGCTAGTCCATCTGCTCAAGCGGCTTTGTTGGATTTCAGCCGTGATATTGCTGTTTTCACTTCTACTAGGTCGGGTTCACGGAATTGTTGGCTATCATCGTGTCCGATTAAAAACTCCTGCGTCCTGCCTGACATGACGGCGGGATTTTGTTCGTCGTCGCCGTTATATAGTCTAAAGAACCAAATCTCCAGCAATGACTGCGCTTCTACTATGATGTTCCCTTGTTTATCTCTGCAGGCGTCGGTTCTTGCTTAATGACCTTGAGCCAGCTGTTTTACCTTCCGGTAGAACCTCCGAACTGCATTCCTGCTGCTGGCTCTCTCAACATTCTCGACGCTTCTCATGCTCCCTCTTTTTTCTCCCGAGAAGCCGGCGTTCCTCTCTCCTCTTTTGCTCGTAGAGCTCATGAGCAGCCCTTGTCTTTCTATGCAGTGCCCCTTTGTATGCCTCCTGCTTGGCTGCTTGGGCCTACCTGCATTCTTCGTCAAAACAGGGATTTCGTTTTGGTGGCTGTGTGAAACCTAGCACATTAGAGGCGGCATCTCTAACTGCTTTCTGGCAATGTTGTCACTGGTGTTGGCGGCATAGGACTTTTTAAGAGGTTACTTGACTTACTTGCCTTCGGCTTAGCATTTCCTTGGTTTGGCCGTTGTCGCGATGTTAGTAGCACTACCTTGGCTGCGACGAGGTAGAGGTCCGAGTCGATGTTGGCTCTTCGAAAAGTTCGAACATATAGAATGCTGGACAAGTGCCTTCCGTCGATCGCAATGTGATCAATCTGGTTGACGGTTGATTGATAAGATCTGCATGTACCTTTATGGATGTTGAGATGTGGGAACCAGGTGCTTGCTACCACAACATTTCGCCCCGCAACAAAATCGATCAGCCTGAATCCGTTGTCGGAAGTGGCTGTGCTTTCCGACTGTTCCGCCAAAGCTGTCCTCTTTTCCCAGCTTTGCGTTAAAATCGTCGAGGACAATTTTCATGTCATAGCTAGGACATTGCTCATGTTTTGTCGAGGAGCTCGTAGAATTCGTCTTTGTTGTCGTCCTTTTTCTCTTCTGTGGGGGCGTGCGCGCATATTAGGCTAATGTTGCCGAATTAAGCCTTGATTCGAATCGTCGTGATGCGTTCGTTTACACATTTGAAGCTCAAGACTGTTTGCCTGAGTCTGCTTCCCACGATGAATCCGCATCCAATGAGTCGCTGCTGTTGCTCCCCGTAACAATCACCATAGTAGATGTCGCAGTTTTTCATCCTCCTTTTACCCGGTCCATCCCGGCAATGTCTGCTTTGTAGCTGTTGAGGGTCTCCGCTAATTGTTCGGCAGCAAGCGGTCTATTAAGGGACCTAACATTCCACGTGCATATCAGAAATTCGTTGTCCTTAATACATTTGCTTGGGTCGTCATCGGAGTATCCGTCCGTTTCCGAGGCCTGTTGTCGCTTCGCAACTAACTTTTTTCTACGTGGTCATGTAGTCACTCCGACGTACAACCCCCAACCTGGAGTACCAGGGGCCTGATTATGGGATTCGCGGCGTATTGTTTTCAATTCGACCTTTCAAATTCGACTCGCTTCGTATTTCCTTATTAACGAATTCGCGGCGAAGCGGAAATATTTCTTCCAATATTCCTGTGGTTTCACACTTTTGGTTTGACTATTTCTTCCAATATTTGAATAAACACTCTTTCACCTGTGAATCCGCCAAAAAAAAGCTGTCGGATTTCAACTCGGCAGCAAACATTATGACATTTCAAATACACCTTCGAATTCGTTAATTGGTCGAATTCAAAACGAAGAAGGCGAAAGCGAAAGCAATAATTGAAAAAAATGTCAAACTCGCTAGCAAAACGATCCGCCGCGAATCCCATAATCAGGCCCCAGGTACTTGATGTGACTCCAAGTACAAAAGCCGGAAAAACCGCTCCCTTTACGGCCTGGGCTTCAAATAAGTCGAAGTAGCCCGTAAAAGTGTTCACCAAGTAGTTCGGCCTAACTGGAACTGAAGACGCCACGGTTAATTCAAAAAAAAAGAAATTCATCCGCTGCTGTCCCTCGTTGGAAGTGCCTTGGTGGGAAACACTCCTTCGTTGTGGGGTAATAAGTAGTAACAGCCTACTCCGCTTCGACCTGTCGACCATGAGAGGCCCTTCTGCGAAAACAAGTTTCGCGATCGCATAGCTCTAAGCTTCATCATAGTAGTTAACGTAAGCCGCTCCGCCACATCAAGGCTTACCCCATGGAGGGCATTGATCAATTATTAAGATTTTTAAGTGAAGGCAGGTATCTTAACTTTTTATTTTTCCACAATAACCAAGAACAGCAATAAAAATTGTTTTAAGGTTTGTAACTGCAGTACATTAATGAAAAGGATATATTTTTTTATGATTTATTTAACAAAAATGTGCTTGAAACAGCACTCAGCAATCAAATACACAATTTGTTTGTTGTTGTCTTAACTGCTTATTATTGACTTGAGTTGATTTTCAAAGCGTTTTTAAAACTAACTGAAAACTACATGACATTAAACTTAATCCTCTCCTGGAGGCAGGGGTTGACTGTTGTCAGTTATTAAAGTTTCCAAAGGTTCTTCTTTTTCGGTTTTTATATTTTCAAGCGTCATAAACCCACCAGAATCATCCTGCAAGTAAGGAAATTTTAAAATCAGTAACAATTGGAAATTACAAAAAATTACTCACAGTTATCACGACATCCAGGGCATTACCAGTCAGAACATCCATTGTCTGTTGAGATATAATTCCTGCTTGGTTTTCTTCAACGGACTCTGCATATTCCAACAGAGGTGCACGAAGATCTGGGCACTGATTTAGGGCATCTTGCAGCTGTGGCAAGGGCAATTGTATTAGCACTGATGATGACTGTGGTTTCAATCGCTGGCAACATTTCAAAAAGCCTTCCCATATGAGTTTTTGTTTCCAGACTTGTTTCAAAACCAATCGTTGCAGCAGCCCAATAATAAAATTCGAAAGTCTCGGATACAGCGCTAAACTCTGAATGACGGTTCGCATGAATAGTGTTGGCATCGGTACAATATCAACCAGTTGCTGCAAACACGCACCGAGTACATCCTGCGTGTATACTTCTTTTTCCGCTAGGCACAAGGAAGTGGCCTTAACAATAAATTTAAGTTCACACTTAGTTTGGTCGATTGTATGAAGCGATACGAGTATCTCACTTGGGGATATTGGCATTTTTTGGGTGGCGAATTCCGCACCAATTCCCAATAGTCTGTTGAATACTTCTTTCACAACAATTGGATTGAGTTTCAATAGTTTGGGTAATGCGTTTAGGATCTCGGTTTTAGTCAAGCCGCTCAGAACCGGTATCAACAAACGAACATCATTTACTTTAGTTTGATAAAGTTCACGTACTTTTTTCACTAGATCTGCTGTGGGCACCATATTCTCTGAGAGAATGTAGATTATTCTTGTTACAAGGGTTTCAACTCCTTTCGGACAGTCTTCAATGAGTTTAAGCAGTGTTGGATTTTCGACACCAATTTTTTTTATTGGCAGTTCTATTGAACGTAGAATTGTTCGTTTAAGATCTGGCGAAGTTTTCGTGTATACAACGCAGAGTTCTTCAATTAAATCTGCAAACAGAAAGCAAACATTGAAAACATAACCTTAAATATTTGAATTCATTCAATAATATCCACCCTAACAATCAACATTCACCTCAAACACAATGCAACGCATAATAGCTAGAACAAACATTTCAATCAATAGTTTTCCATTAAAAAAAGAAGCACCCCCGGGTGGGCTCGAACCACCAACCTTTCGGTTAACAGCCGAACGCGCTAGCCAATTGCGCCACGGAGGCCACAAATGAAATATGTCAAGTGCATATTTTACGAAGCAAATTCGTCTTGCAATTTGTTTTTAAGTCATGAATCTGAAATAAATGTTTAAATGAAGATATTACATATCTCTACACATTTAAACAATTAAATCTTTCAGCCAATTTATTAAGTTCGATTTATTACACATTCAGTCCAGTTAATTTATTAAAAACAACAATTGAATCAAATTATTTCACACTTTCAAAATAATGTCCGCACTGGTTCGAAGTTAGATATTGAATGACGTTGGTGTTGATAGTTTTTGCTCTCTGTCCTTTTTTTTACACTGATAAAGCTTTAAGCGTTGCCATCTGGCGTTACAAACATTATATAGGTATTGAAGTTAAACTTCGCAAATCAGCTTTATGCTTTTTCAATTAGGATTCATTATCCTGAAAACCATCAATGCACCGAATTTCAAGATTATCATGATTTAAATGGCAAAAAATAAAATTTGACGAATATCAACCTCCTTTTTGACTCCCAAGCCATTTTACCATTTTGGGTCGCGCCAGGCCAAAGATTTTTTTTTAAATTTCTGTTTCTTAGAGTCTAAAAAGTACTTTAAAGCAAAATCCCATATTTTTGTCGTCATAACTGTGAAGTTCTAACGGTTTTAGTGTGTCGTACGATTTGTGCGACACGTGGCGCTGCAGTAAAAATTCCGTTCAAGCCACGTCACACATCAACTAAAAATAAACAAGAAACTTATCTTTCACTCAAAAGTTATTCTAGGGCCACGTAAGTTTTTTTTTAAAATAATTTGCACCCACTCAAGGGATTTTTTATACCGTTATTATGCCAGAGACACAGTGAGTGCATTAGGAAGAAAGGAAGGGATTAGAAAGGAGGTGTCGGTGTACATTGGTCTTGAATTCTTGAACATTGTAATGATTGGGAAAGACAGAGTGAGAGAAAGAGTTCCAAATTCGCGTAATACGCCTAAAGAATGATTCTCTATACTTGGGCATTCCTAGAAGCGCGAGTATTACGGGTGAATTGCTTGAGGGGAAGAATGCAACTGGCTATTTCTCTAGAGCACTTACCGTAGACGTAACGATATAATAGAGAGAGACATGAAACGTTACGACGGTGATCTAACGAATGGAATGACGCAGTGATGTCTCTATCACCGATCATTCGTAGGGTTCTTTTTTGAATACCATCCAAGAGGCTTAAGTATGTAGCTGGGGCACCAGCCCAGAGATGAGAGTTGTACTCAGTTTTGGACGGGGAGAAGAACTTCTTGCACCATCTTAAGAAACTCAAACATCTTGCCGAGATGTTCGGTCTCATTGATGCAAGTGCCACTCATAGATAGTGGCAAGGGGGGTTTATATCTGGATTAGAAGGTACAGACAAGATATCATTTATAAAAATGAGAAAGAGGGTCGGAGACAAAACGGAGCACTGGGGCACACCAGCATTTATGTTGTGGGTTTCAGACTTGAATCCGTCCAGTACAACTTGTATGGCAATTTTAATCAATGACACTTCAACATCTTTCTTTTGCACATGACACACAACTGGCCCATTAGCTCAGTTGGTTAGAGCGTCGTGCTAATAACGCGAAGGTCGTGGGTTCGATCCCCCCATGGGCCATGAATATTTTTTTTTTTAAATCTAGACATGTAAAGTCCCTTCATCCTCTTGTTAGAGTCTATTGAAAATGAATACATTATTTTCGATTGAAACGTCATGGTAAACCTTAAAAATCTTATCGTTATCAGTTTACTTGGTATGGCGAATTCTCTGGAGAAGTGATGGTTCTCCACATCTCGGCTGGTATGCGATCGGCAACCGCGGGTATGTTGTCCTTTAGCTGGTTGATAGCTTCTTTGACTTATTCAATAACACCAAGGCTGCAGCATGATACCATGTCCACAATAGGTACTGAAGGTTGATGTTCTTAAATTTGACTAGAACGCGACACTTATTTCGTTGATGGAAGATTTTACATTTTTGCTGACTAGAAAACCTACCCGGCCACTGCCACATGATGACATTGGTAACGTCCTCAACTTAATATATAATTTTGAATAAATTGATTATTTTTACTTACTCTCTGAATACGGCATCAAAATTAAGATTGGACCCAAACAGATCTTAGCAAGATCTTCGTTCCAGGTGATGTCCACTGAATCACGCCCATAATCTGCACCGAAAACTTGAGCTGGTGGAGTTTCTTTAACAAGATAGCTTAGCCATTCGATCGCAAATTCTTCAATTTTTGCCGATAAAACCTTATGTTCGATACACAAACTTCTGACATGTTCCAAGGCTCGTTCCCGTACTGCAGGTTTTTCGTGTACACACAAATTCATTAAGATCCGAACGAAGCGAAGTTTCCTTGGTGGTCGCAATAAAGCCAAATCTTTGACTAAATCAAGACAGTAACTGGTAATATCCTCACTCAAACACATTTCAACCAAAAGGTTAACCGATTCATCCGATAGCAAAGGCGCTTCTAGATAAACCTTTCGCAAGAGAATTAGCTTATCCTTGAACTCACACTTGCTACAAATTCCATTGATAATTTGATTGAGCAGCTCATTGTAGGCATAATCTGGACGATGTTCAGATTTGACATATGAATGTCTGGTGAAACCTTGAAGAAGACAGTACTCCTCGTAGAGCCAAGAGAAAGCAAGGTCAATGCGTCCCTTGATATCCATCATAATAAAATCAAAAACTAAAACCCTAACAGCGTCAGGAAAGGTTGCAGCCATTACTGTAAGAATTTTTCGTCGCTTAACGGAAACACCACCTACAATACATTGGCGTTCTGCATTTAGGATTCGTTTAACGGCATCCACTAAAAACTTTGCTTTTGTAGCTCTCGGAAATGGCTTGGTTACTTCTTGGAGTTTCAGCGTCTTAGCGCGCTGTTTCATATGTTCCAAAAGAGCTTGTTCTCCTTTCACTCTCTCCATGTTTTCACGAAGTTTTTTCGTAGCTTCTTCCTTTCGTTGCTGTTCATCCATTTCCTGAGGTGATTCGCTCATTTCAACATCATTTGACACTTCGGGTTCCTTTGGTAAGACCGCAGCACCAGGGCCAGCTCTTTTCTCAATCATCTGAGCGCCGAGTAAATTTGCAATTTTTGTTATTTGTGCAGGCAATGGCGTGTCCTTGACAGGGACGTATTCTTCGAAGAAAGTGTCCGGGACTTCATTTGGCAAGTTCTTCATAAAAGCCAAAACTAAACTGATTGCGATTTCAGGGTTTTTTATATTCTCTGCAATGAACTTCTCATTGATTTTGATTGCCTTCTCGATGGTTTTCTCAAGCGATTCACTGTCGATTTCCATTGCATCATCTCCATCTTTTGACGTAGCCTCGTCCCTATCCAGACGCATTTTTTTGCTCAAATTATGAGCAGCGTTCTCAACTATTCTTTTTTGACGCATTGTAACTTCCTGTTTATCCATCTTGGGAACGGAGCGATTTATTTCTGATTGCGAAGCCCCCAATTCGAGCAACATTCTTTTGATTTGATTTTGGAATTCAAATGAACCCTTATTCTTGAGTAATCCGATTAATTGCATTTTCAAACTCTTGCGGACAGAACTGACCTGTGAATCTGTGAGGGTGGGAGGTAAATTAGCGTTCAGACTCTTAAACGCTTCAACCACTGGGGCCATTAGGCTTGGTCTCATTTTTGCAATTGTACTCAAGCTACCCGTACAAGCAATTAAATTGACAGACGATACATGCGTTGCAGCATGGAACTTAAGTAAAATATCGAAGATGTTCATGGCTTCTTCTTCAAGCTTCCTTCGTCGCATGATTTTCAAGGTCAGTGGAATGTCCTCAAGGGAAAAGTCGTTTTCTTTCTTTTGACTGTCCTCATCCGGGTATGTTTGGAGAATTACAACTCCTTCAAGAAATTTGAGGGCATTTGTTCGAATACCATCATTGTCGTTGTCGATCATGTCTAGAATTTGTGCTTTGACCAAACTTAGAATATTCCAGGCTTGCTCTGTACTGTCTGTAATCTCAGTGCGAGTGCAAATCCACTGCAAGCCAGTTTTATAAATGAGTCCACATGCCTGTATGACGCGTTTAATGACTTGCGCTGCTGAATCACGAAGAAGCATGGAAATGATATTTACGATTTGTGGCAGGTATTCTGGTTTCAGTTTGCTAAATTGAAAATCATTTAAATAACACAAGAAATTGGTTTATTCTTTTGTACAAACCATATTTGTTCCATGAAGCCAATTATTTGTTTGCGTACATCAGTATGAGGATCATGGGAAAACGATAAGATATGGTCGAGAAATTCCTCAATCAATTCCGGACAAGTACTCAAAATTACTTCTTGTATTTTAGCAAGTAGTTCGCATTTTGTGCTTGGTTCGGCAACCATCATTTCATTGAACCATTCAACAACCTTTGAATTGAAATAAAAGTAATGTTTCATTAACCGTCTCATACATGCATTGATTTTGCTTTCGCATTACCCGGGAACGAGCTGTGGCGGTTCTTTCATCAGTAAAGAGATTTGAGGTTTCACCCAAAAATTGAGTTCGTCCCAGTATTCCAGACATGTTTCACAATTTTGATTATATGTGTTTATCCGAGTTAGACAATAGTTGTATCGACGATGGGTTTATTTTTCAAAGCACGAAACCAAATTCTGCCTCCACTGTCCAGCTTCACTATTCTAGTTCAGGCTTTATTTTAATAAAGTGACAGCTGACAGCTACAGAGAGTTTAGAGGCAGAGATAAGAAGAACAAAGAGATAGAAAACAAAGCTGTCAAAATGGATTTGCCTACGAGATCAAATTGACGAACGAAGAATGTGTATGCGTGTCTTTCCATTCGTCAATTCACCAAAGGGAATAATTCTGGCAGACCACTAGCGTGGTGAATAAAATGGGTTAAAATTTATCCAGCTGTGGTGTGGAGCGTTAAAATAAATTTTGACGTTTTTTTTTTTCTCATGAATGATAGAAAAGTTTGCTTCTGGTTTGTTGTCTCGTTCTGTTCTTCTCCGTTTAATTTAGTTCTTTGTTATAACGCGTTGATTTTTTGAAAGATATACTAACAGCCCTATTCTGGCGACCTCTCAAAAAATAAAGACCTCTCAATTCGGGGTGAATTTGATTTTGAGACTTTTTTGGTATTCTGGCGAAAACCTCTCAACTTGTTAGCATCTCATAGGCGCAAATTTTAAGACATTTAAAGTATACTTTAAATCCACTTTAAAGTAGGAGTCGACTCTAAAAACAAATTTTATATTCAAGGTCGACTTTATCTTATTTTTAAACGACTTAAAGTATACTTTATCGTTAAAGTGGTCGTCTAACTTTAAAACGGAGAAAGCGTTCGTTTAACTCTTTAAAGTATAGTTTTGAACGAGAAGATTTTGAGATTTTCGAAGATTTTGAAGTTAAAAGATAGCTAAGAGTTTGTCAAATTCGTGCATCCTCTTATTTAAATTCAAATATTCATTTATCATTTTTGTAAAAAAAAAAATATGAACCATGGGACTACCAAGCTGGATTTGCTGCTTGTTTTTTGACACTTCTTGCAGTTGTGTGTGTACGTTGTTTGATTTTAATTTTATTACCTATTTGCCTTTTTCGAGAGTTCTAATAAACAACTTACACTTGTAGGGAAATTTATTCCTGTTCTAAAGGAATATTTTATACCCATTTCAGAGCACACTATTCCACCTTCACTATGACAAATAAAAACAAAACAATTTGGAACATCATTTGGATATTTATTGAAACACATTTTCACAAAGAAAAACATAACATTTATTAGAACTAAATATACAAACACTAAATAATCACATTTTTTCCTGTTTTGGGGAGATAAATGTAGTAAAAACCGATAAAAACTGCAAGCGTAAAATGACAGTTCACTTATTCAATTTATTGATGTGTCACATTTAGGCGAGTTCACACAACGTTATGTTTAAAGTCCAATCTAGTTAGAAGACTCGTTTAAAGTGTTTAAAAATAAGAAAAGTTAGAAGTGCTTTAAGTAGAGTAGACTTTATTTCTTAAACGAGGGCTGACTTAAAATTTGCGCCATAATCTTTAAAATTGAGATCTGCTCTTTGGCACATCACAACTGCGTTTGTTTTTTTTTTATACAAAGAAGAAGGCAAAATATGGACATGTTCATTTTAATACAACTCTTGGAAGAGAATGAAAAGTAAGAATTTTATTATTTTATAGAAATTTAATTAAGTGTTTTTATTTTTTAACTAACTAATTTTTAAGATTGGAGCGGAGGAGAATGCTCAAACAATTGAGAGAAATTAATGATCCATTTCTCTTCAAGAGGAAACATTCACAAAATTTGTTCGGCTGCCCAAAACTTTGTGCTGGGACTTAATTCATGACCTAGAGCAGCACGACGAACAACCATCTTCTTTGCCATTTGTCATTCGAGTATGTACGAGTATCATATTTTATATTTTATTTGTTTGTTTTATTATTTTGTTCTTCTATAATAGTTTATTTCAGTTCTTTATTTTCTTGCCCATGGCTCCTACCTTGTTGTGCGTTTACTTTTTTGAGTGCCTAATACAATTTATAAAAATATTAATAGAAATACAAATTATTGAACGTTTTATTTAATTTCTTACCGATCGACTCCATAGTTTTCTTTATTTTGTTTTAAAACTGTATTTCCCACTTATATGTTGCGGTTTTGAATTCTTTTTCATTTTAATTAGAAAGCAGTCCTGCCAAAACAAAAAAAAATTACCTTCCTGTGGTGAATTTTTTTGAGAGGTTTTTTAAGATCGAATTTGCAGAATACGAATTTGAGATCACCTAACAAAAAACCTCTCAAAAAATTAGTCTTAAAAATTTGAGACTTGAGACCCTCTCAGCGCCAGAATAAGGCTGTAACAACCTGATGCTCCCCCTTGTATATCCTTGAATCACAAGTCATAAGCCCTTGTGACTATTTCTTGTGAGGATTGTTGTGATTCGATAATATTTGTCGGATTCTCCCATAATCCTCACAAGAAAAGTCACAACGAAACTCACCACAGCCAAGGTGCAAAAAATCTCATGTTACGGCTTAAAAGCCTGTTAAATGTTTAAAAGTTGTTTATGAAATTGGGCAATAGTGTTTGTTTGTGAAATTGGGCATAAAAGAATAAAAGATGACGCCGAATAGACCCAAATATTGTTTTTGTGATTTGTTTGACAAATTACTTGCTTCTCTATTGGCTTCAAAATTCGTAGGCCAGTCCACAGATGATTAAAAGGGATATGGGATATCAAGCTGTCAAAATGACAATGTCTACAAGCTGCGGTCCAAGTTTACTGCAAGAGTATGCGTGTTTTTACCAATACTATCTCAGTAAACTTCGACATACCTGATTTTTGTTGCTGTTTTTTCTAATTTATTCACATACACGAGTAACGGTAAAATAAATTTGCGGTATCCGTTTCCGATCTCCTTTTGTCTCTGGGCCAGTCGACTGGCAAGTACTAAAGCAAGTTCTAAAAGTTTGAATGTGTGAGTAAAATGTTTCATTATACTTGCGCATGTGGCCGCGGGTTAATATAGGCTATCCAAGACAAAAACTGAACGCGTCCATTGACTCAATTAGCAGATTTATATGACGGCTCAAGATTCCGCTCTCCCTATAAATCGTCCTTACTTTTGACAAATAAAATTTCAATTTTGCCTGTATGCTGCACAGCCTTTCTTTTCTTTTTCATGGTGTGGCTTGCGGCAATTCTTTAGTAACTAACTTCTAAACGATACATTTTTGTGTTTTTATTGTTAATTTAACTACATTCAACTCAAGATTAATATTCAAAAATCAATTTCAAAGTGAACATTAGTGTTATACTATTAAAAAATGTGGCATGAAGCCCGTAGACAGGAACGAAAAATTCGTGGTATGATTGTGGATTACAGAAAAAGAGCCGAACGTAGACAGGATTTTTATGAGAAAATTGTAAAGTGTTCTAGTTATTAAAATGCTTAAGTGAAATAATTAATCTTGCTATTTTTGTTATGCAGAAAGCCGACCCAACCCAATTCATACAATTGCACGGACGGAAATGTAAAATTCATTTAGATCCTGCTGTTGCAGCAGCTGGCGATGGCGCCGCTATCATGCAAGTGATATTTCGGATATTCCGACAAAAAAAAACAATAATTTAGCACACATTTTCTGTACGGTAGGATAGAAATTAATGAATGCTTTTTTTTTGCAGTGTTCCGTGGCAGGGTCAACAAGACAATCTTATTGACCGGTTTGATGTGCGTGCTCATTTGGATTTCATACCAGTTGCCCCAAAGGTTGTGGTGGATGATATAGGATCGGAAGAAAGGCAATGTAACTATGAACGGTATCGAATATTGGCACAGAACGACTTCCTTAACCTGCCAGAAGAAAAATTCTTACATCAGTTGTATCTGGAAGAGCAGTATGGAGCCAACGCTCAACTTGAAGCTGAGAGGAATTTAAGTAAGAAAAAACAAACTGGAGTTGCCATTGCTTATTCCTATGACGAAGCCGATAGTTCGACACCATTTAGTCACATTCCAAGTGTCGCAGCACCACCAAATGATGATGACAACGATTCTGTAGGCTCGGAAATCGATATGGACGTCTCAATCGATATATCCAAACTGGATACGTCACAAGCGCATGAATTGAATGCTTGTGGGCGGAATTACGGTATGCTTAGCAACGATTTTTATTCATATCTTACGAAAGATGTTGACGAGGCCGATGCGATACGCCTTGCTCGGGAAGAGGAGCAGGAGAAAATGATGCTCAGTGGACGGAAAAGTCGTAGAGAACGAAGAGCCCAAAAAGAGAGACGTGTCGCTGGTCGTCCACTTAGTCCACCAAGCTACGCGGCCAAAGAAGAAAAAACTGGAGACGCTCAGGAGAATGACAGTGATTCGAGATCACCATCACCAGAGAATTCTGGTAAAATTACATACATAACGTCGTTTGGAGGCGAAGATGAACTGCAACCTCATTCAAAAATACTCATTAGTCTAAACAAGGGCATAAAACCAACTGTTGGAAGTAGTTTTTCACACATGGGTCAGTTGACGTATGCTCAGAAAGTTAAAGAAAACTTGGAGAAACTTGAACAGGTCAACCAAAGAAGGCCTGAGCGACCAAAACAGTATCAGAATCGAAGCCGAAGCCGTAGTAAAAGTCAAAGTCGCGGACGCTATCGCCGAAGTTCGAGTAGATCAAAGAGAAGCCGAAGGAGCAGATCTCGAGGAAGAAAATACCGTCGTTCGAGATCAAAGTCGCGACGGTCGAGGTCTCGGTCTCGTCGCCGCAGGCGATACAGCACATCATCGAGTAGATCAAGCCGTTCATTGTCTGCGCATCGGGAGAGAAAACGGAAATACTCTCCAAGAAAACATAATGTTGTATCGAAGTCTTCAGAAATTAAGTCTACTGAGAATGTTATCGAAGCAGCTTCAACTCCTGCTCCTGCTCCTCCTTTAATTGCTACACAACAACCATCTGTTTGTCCGCCAATGATTCAGTATCCTACTTTACCTATCCATCGGGCCAATACAGCTGCTCAGGCAAAACCGGTTCCAACAAAAATTAAAGTGGAAATTCCCCAACCACTGCCCGAAGAGCCACCACCCATAAAACGATATTATGGTCGCAAACGGCCAGGAGACACATCCGACTCAGATGAAGATAATACAGGTGCCCCTGGCGAATCGGAAGATGACAATAGCAACGATGACGACCACGAAGATCAAGGGCTAATGGACGTTGAAACATCGTAAGACATTTCTGTTATCCATTCAGACAAACAAACAAAATTTTTGAAATCATTTTAGCTCCGATAAATCGTACAACTTGCCCCATTCATCAGGCTCAGGGGTTGGCTTTGGTGTTGGATCATCGGGTACTGGTAAACAGAGTAGCAAAAACCTTCTCACATCACATGGCTCAAATCTTTCTAGCTCTACCGAGACCAAAGTCAGTAAGAATAACAATAAGCTCTTCTTTTGGCACCAGTCTGCCAGTCTGTCTTTTTCTTATTATTTTTTATTTATTACTCAAAAATATGACAAAAAATCCAACCTCTAGCAGCATGATGACATCCGAATCAAAAGAAATTGAATTTACAAAAAAAATAATACGAAATTTTTCCGACGACATTTGAACTTTTGGGCGGGGGTTTTTTACTTACTTATCCGGCTCACAATCCATGAAGGATCTCAGCCTGAGATACTGCAGCCTTCCATCGTGAAAGGTCCCTCGCATGCACTCTCCAATCGCCGAAACCAAGCGCTCTGGCATCCGCAGTCACTTGGTCCTTGTACCGTAGGTTCGGTCTTCCTTGTCGTCTCGAACCTGTGGGCTGGGATGAGAAGACTTCGTTGTCGTCCATTCGCTCGATGTGGCCGAGCCAATGTAGTCGTCTTTTCATGGCCTTCTGGACTACATCCACATCTTGGTACAGCTCATTCAGTTCTCGGTTGAACCTTCTTCTCCATTCGCCATCGGCGCATTCGGGACCGAAAATAAGTCGAAGAATTTATCTTTCGAAAGTGCCCAGAGTATCATTCCCTTTTTTTACTTATCGTCCAGCACTCGACCGCCGCACAGTGTGAAATTTCGCTCATCTAGCGGAATAAAATTTATAGCGCTTACAAATGAATTTTTTTTTTGTGATTCTTTCGCAAGATTCAACAAATATTTTCAGAGAACGATATTTAACTAGAACTATTTATTATATTATATAATATTATTATATATATATAATATATTATCGAATTATTATATATTATATACAGTCAAATTTTTAATTTGCAGAGATCGGAATGTACATGTTTTTTGCCTAGATTAGACCCATACCAAAGAGTGAATTAAGGTTGTAATTTTTTGTCTTCTTTTTAATTTTATGTATCAGATTCATAACAAATATGTACAAAAATAAGTTAAACTTCAATTTTTGTACATATCGACACACGTTTTTGACTTAAACACCTCTAAACTCACGTGTTTTTTGCATTTGGCAGACCTTTACTAAATGTTAAATTTTTCTCCCCAAACAGTTTTTTGTTTAGTTTTCATATTGAATATGTATTAAAATATAACTGAATTACAAAGATTTGTATAGTTACCAAATTTTGGAACAAACGGCCCTGTGAAAGTGCATATTTAGTGCACATACAAAGGTCCATTTTGTACAGATAAAAAATTCTGACCAAAAATCCTGCTGTTTCTTTTTTGTTTAGATTTGTAAAAAATAATAACATATAAAAACATAATAATAGACAACACTTAATTACATTTTTAACAAAAATTTACTCCGAATTCCTCAAGCAGCTTAGATTTCGAAGTGAAATTCTAATACTAGGGACTTTGCGACTGATTTTTTTATTATTCTCGTGTAACTCCATTTTGGCTTACCCGATTTAGTTAAAATTTTGCACAATTATACTTAACATTATCCTCAGTGATATTTCATCCCAAGATATTATTTAAAATATATTCTTCAGTAACAAAAAAAATCGGAAAAGAGATCCATTTTTGTAGTACCTTTTGGGTTTATAACACTCTTTTTTAGATTTCTCAAAAACGGCTCAACCAATTTTTTGGAAATGTCGTCAGCACGTTAATATGCAATGTCTTAATAATGTTGCATACCAAAAAAATTGATAAGTGTTTTAATTTCCCTGATTATTTTACAAGGAGTGGATTCTGTAGCTCTGCTCCCATTTTTGTTTTATAGTGCCCACAAGTCTACGAACAAACATCTCCAATTCTCGGCAGGGACCTTCAATTCGATTTGCTGCAGCAATGCACTCGTAAACTTTTTTAAATTTCTCGGTTTTTGGAGCTTGGTGCCAAAATTCAAAAACGGTCATCCTATACATTTTTCTGCAATTGGAAAATGTTTGTATGGGGGCTGCAATAGGTTGCAAGAAATAATCTTTGATTTTTGTTGAGAAAAGCTTACAGAATAAATATGTGTAAGATTTATCGCGGGTACACGAAGGTAAATGTAAAAAAATTTCTTCCAAAGTTGAAAAAAATGATTTTTTTTACTGTCTTACAAAAATTAATTTATAAAATATAAAAATAAAATATAAATTCGTAAAACTCACTCCTAACTGTTCTGTAAGCTTCAAAAAGTAAAAATAAAAAGTCACTTTGTTAGTCGGACCACGCAATTAGAAACTGCGAAACTGAGCCTATCGGCTATGTGATGACTTTAATTTTTTGTTTAGCATAATGTCTCACTTTGAAAACTTACTATACAAAACCAAAGCGCTATAAAAATCTCTCACCAACAAAACTAATTTCACTGTTATATTGAGAACTGGTAAAAATTGGAATTTCACTTGATAACTCAACTTTATTTTTTCATTAAGTTCCGCGAGATAGTGAAAATTTTACACTGTGCGCCGTAGAGTAGGACTGGTAAAATCAAAGACGCTTTGTCTTTCGAATGAGGAGTTTTGAACCCAGTTGTTTTGCCAAACCGAAGCAGCAGCGGTTCGCTAGGGTAATTCTTCTTCAGATCTCCACTAAGGTGTCGGTTGTGGGATTGATGTTTGTTCCAAGGCAGATGAACTCCTTGACTACTTCGAAATTGCTGCTACCAACAGTGACGTTTTGTCCTAGGCGGTGGGCAGATGTTGCTTTGTTTGTTGATAGCATGTACTTTGTTTTGTCCTCATTCACTTCAAGACCAACGAGTTTTGCCTGTTCTTCAATCGCTGTGAAGGCCTCAAGCACAGCTCTCTTGGATCGACCGATGATGTCTATGTCAGATGGATCAGTTTGTTCGGGATCCTGAAATCAGACATCGCCATCATAAGCTCTTGGCGGTGGATGCTATCATAAACAGCTTTAAAGTCGATGAAAAGATGGTGGGTTTCGACTTGAAATTCGTTGGTCTTTTCCAGGATCAGCCTCAGTGTGAATATTTGGTCTATCGTTGTTCTGCCTGGCCTAAAGCCACACTGGTACGTGCCGATTATTGTGTTGCAGAAAGGTTTAAGACGTCCACACAGTGCTAAGCAGGATATGCCACGGTAGTTTTTGCATGTCATCGGAACGCCTTTTTTGTAGATGGGGCATAAATGGAGCTTATCGCCCAGTCAGTGGGCATGCATTCTTATTCCCACACTTTGTTGATGACCTGGTGCATGCGGTTCATCAAAACACCTCATCCATATTTAAAGAGTTCCGCAGGTTTGCCATCCGACCCGACGGACTTGTTATTTTTTAGCTTTTGGATGGCTCTTTCTACCTCTTCTGTGCTGGGGGCTGGAACTGGGTCTTCATTCACTGGTCTTGCTTCTCTTTCGTCATTAGCTCGCTCGACATTTTGCGCATTCAGAAGCTGTTGGAAGTGCTGCTTGAAAACATCTACAATTCCCTATGCTTCGGTGACTAGGTTTTCTTCACAGTTTCCAGGAGCCTGTGTCCTGGTTCCGAAACCAGAAGCTAATTGCTTCGACGTTTTAAAGGAACGCCGGGTGTTGTTCTTGACCCGAGACTCTTCTAGATCTTTGAGCTGAGAGACTGCGGATGCTCGTTTCTTCCTTCGCAGGGTCTTTTTCTTATAGGCGGGGGTTTTTAAAAATATAAAAAAAAAAAAACGGAAGAACAACAAAGCCCCCTTCCACATATAACTACCCTCTCATTAATATTTCAAAGTTACTTCTTACAGATATCAAGCAGCGGTAATGGAAACAGCAGTAAAACACAACTCAATCCAAGAGAGAGGTTAAAACGAAAAATGCAAATTCTCCTGAATAAGCAATGTTGGTTGAATGGAAATACAAAAAATCGATTTCTTAATCATTAGCTACTGTCTTCCAGATAAGGCGGATAAAAAAGCCGAGATTGAGAAGACTGAACGTCAACTCCAGCAGCAACAAGAGCGAGAAGACGAAATGCGGGAGCTTGCACTTAAACTTCGGCGAAGGTATGTTAACGGCTTCTTAAGAATAGATAGAATTTTAAAATCGACATTTTGTTTCCCAATTAGACAAAGAGAACTTCGACACAAGTACGGAACTCCAAAATCAAGTGACGGAAATAAGACTTCAGACGAGGAATCTACTAATATTCCCAAAGCTAAATCGAGAAGTCGATCTTTATCTCAGTGCAGCAAGAAGTCTGCAAGGAGTCACAAAAGTAACCACAAAACCAGTCCTGCTCGAGATTCTCGGAGAACTCGATCAAGGAGATCTGCGAGTCGTGGAAGAACACGCAGTCGCAGTCCAAGTCCCAATCGATCAAACTATAGACAACGACGAAGAAACTCACGATCGAGAAGCAGAAATCGTCGCAGCAATTCTCGAAAACGCATACGGTCTCCCGATCGTTCGAGATACCGTAGAGACCGTGATTGTTCTCGTGATCGTAGTCGCAGATCTAGATCGAGGAATAAAACGAACGTAGGCAGTAGACATAAGGACACTGCCAGCCGTTATCCACCTCCTTCTAGAAATTATGATCGAGGTTCAGCATATTCAACACAAACAAGCGAGAACGAGAGGAATAATCGCAATAAAATTGTTATTTCGGCTCCGCCAAAGTTAAAGAAGCTCGTCGACTATTAACAATTTTAGTTTGTGTACATTCTTGTAAATAAAATTAAATCCTATAAACCGAATTGATGCTTTTCACCACCAAAACCAAAGTACCACCCTTCACTCTACCTCGGTTAAACGGACAAACACTATCATTGTCTTCCAGTGCTAAATATCTGGGCGTAATACTAGACATCGAATTAAACTGGAAGCTTAACATTGATGAACAGGTGAGACAAGCATTGCCTTCTACGACTGCAACAAAACCTCAAAAAGTGGGGCCTTCAGTCACAATTGATCAAGTAGACGTACACAGCCGTTGTAAGACCGATATTTGTTTACGGGTCCATTGTTTGGTGGTCCGCTCTCAACAAAGCTTACAAAGGCGCAGAGAAATGCTTGCGTAGGCAGGGGCAATCAGGTCCTGTCCAACGGACGCACTTAACGTCATCCTGGACCTTCTTCCGATTGACCTCTTTATTAGATATCAGCAGGCCCGGATTTACCATGCAGGCACAGTAGGCAGTTGCCTCGGGCGGCAAGAATTGGAGGGCGGCAAATTTTGAGAGAAAATTTCAAAACTTGTTATATTCGTGGGAATTGAATTTCCCGCCTATTTCGTCAGCACGCGTACCAACATTATGAGTGTAAAATGCTCGAATCGAAAAAAATCGATTCGGACAATTCTCGATGTTGGCCTAATATCGAATATTCGATAAGTTTCTGTATCGAAAATCATCTTGTTCAGACTTGTTCTATATCCATCCTACAGTATTCTGATAAACATAACCTTTTGTCTGTCGCCCAAGATGGATTTAACGACTGGAAGAATGCTGGATATCGCATCACACTTCACGAAAATTCTAACGGTCATCATAATTGCAGTACTCAATTCAAGGACAGAGCTCAAATCCAGGGAAGAATCGATGAAGATATCACACTTTTACACGAGCAAGAAATCCCTTACTGGAGAAATGTTTTGAAGAGAGTCGTGGCCGTAATAACAGCTCTAGCCTCGCGGGGACTTCCATTCAGAGGGGATGACGAAAAATTCGGTTCACAACATAATGGCAACTACATGATGCTACTAGAATTAATCGCTCAATTTGATCCATTCCTCGCCGAACATATTACCAGATTTGGGAATAGAGGTAGCGGCACAGCAAATTATTTATCGAAAACAATTTGCAATGAGTTCATCGAGCTTATGGGAAAAAAGTCCTAGACAAAATTGTCGAAGAAATCAAGAAAGCCAAATACTACT
The DNA here is from genome assembly GCA_943590905.1 of Sphaerophoria taeniata. Classification (NCBI taxonomy): domain Eukaryota; kingdom Metazoa; phylum Arthropoda; class Insecta; order Diptera; family Syrphidae; genus Sphaerophoria; species Sphaerophoria taeniata. Next base: position 72,921,245 of record OX016542.1, on the reverse strand, counting down.
CGATAATTGTCGACTCTACTCCTGATATTTCTCATGTGGATCAGCTCTCATTCATTACAAGATATGTGAAAGATGATGGAGTTCCTGTGGAGCGTTTCCTTTAATTTATTGAAAATCCAGGACACAAAGCTGAGAATCTTGAAAATGCTATTCTGTCAACGCATGAATCCCTGAGCATCAACATCGAAGATTGTCGAGGACAAGCGTACGATACCGCTGCAAACATGTCTGGGCCGTACACAGGGCTTCAAGCGAGAATCAAAGAAACTAACAAATACGCCGATTACACGCCCTGTGCAGCTCATTCTTTGAATCTAGTTGGAAAACATGCTGCAGAAAGTTGTCCGATGGCCGTAACGTATTTTGCAACGATCCAAAACGTGTACAATTTTTTTTCTGCATCAACCCACCGCTGGGAAATCTTGACGAAACACTGTGCAAATTCTAAATCTGGACGCATAGTTACTGTAAAGTCACTGTCAGGCACTCGCTGGCTGGTCAGCTCAAGATGATGCAGTTCACGCTCTTGAACATCATTTCCCAGAAGTCATCTCAGCTTAAGAAGAAATAGAAGATGATATCGTTGAAAAATGTACGACACGAAACGAAGCATTGCGTATTCGACAACAACTTGAATCATTAGAAACTGCGTTTTTGCAACAGTTGTGGAGCTTTCTGTTATCTTCCATGAATTCTGTGAGTAAAAAATTACAAAATGTCAAGACAACTATTGTTGAGGTAACTTTTAGAAGGGTTGAACAAAATGATTAATGATACGCGTGAAGGTTTTGATTCGTACGAAAAGAAAGCGCTCGCTGTTTCCATTAACAAAGAATATAAAACGGTTACTTCGCGGAAAAAGACGAGAAAACTTAGATGCGATGAATCTAAAGATGGGGAAGTTGAACTTGTTTTTCAGAACAGTTTTTCCAAATGTTGATATAGCGTACCGAATGCTCGTTTGCACACCCATATCAAATTGTAGCGCTGAACGATCATTCTCCGTACTGCGGCGAGTGAAAAACTACTTGAGATCAAAACTGGTTGCAGAACGATTGAACGCACTCGCTTTGTTGACTATAGAGTCAGATTTGCTTATGTCTTTAGATTTCGATTCCATTATCGATGAGTTTGCCGTCCGAAAATCGAGACGTAAAAACTTCAACCAATAATCAATAATCGCATACACAATGCTAATTGTTAAATGATTATAATAAACTGACTATAATAAAATGAAAAATCTGCTCTCAGAAAGGTGCATTTAATTTATTGAAAAACTTTCCGAACCAAACTTATTACACCATTGAAAAAGTTTCGTAGGGCGGGGGGCGGCAATTTTCGCAACTGCCTAGGGGCGACAAATTTCTAAATCCGGGCCTGGATATCAGGTGTCCTGCAGTATCTTGAGACTCAAAGAAATAGGCTGCTGGAAAACTATATCATACGGGCACTGCAACCAAACAAACCTGATACCATCAGACATCGTTTCTACAACCACCGATTACAGGATCCATACCCTAAACACCTCAAAGAAGTTTAGAGTCTTGCTCCCGTCAAGAACCGACTGGGAGGTAGGCGACGTGACGAAAGACTGACACAACTATCTTAACAGATGGTTCGAAGATGGAATGCGGTGTTGGTGCAGGTGCCTTCTGTGAATCTCTTAAGGAAGCCTGTATACTGTATAGCCCTTAATAATATCCAACAGAACCAAAATGTAGCTATACTAACAGATAGTCAGACAGCTATTAAAGCCATTGAGTCAGTTTTATCATCCTCTAAACTGGTCCAGCAATGCAGAGAAGCCCTCAAGAAACTAGACCTGAGCGTTTCTCTAATCTGGATACCAGGCCATAGGAGCTATGACGAAATGAGAAGGCAGCCGAGCTAGCTAGGAAAGGATCAGCCTTTCACAACTCATTGGCGGTGAGAGTATATACTCCTTTTGGAGTTGTGAAGGGATCTAATTTAATCTGGCCCACCTATAAAAAACCCAAATCAATAAATTTGATCTCCAAATCAAGGCTTGACTTAGCCAGGATTGTTGCAACTTGCACAGGGCACTGTTCTATAGGGGAGCATGCGACAAAATTGGGTTTAGGTATACCATATAACACTTTCTGCTGTAGCTGTGAGGACCAGGGGCCATGTTCTGTCACTTATCACTCGCAAGAAAAAAGTGATAAACGCAAGGAATCGAAACAATTTCAATGTAATTTGTTTCGATTCCTTGCTTTTATCACTTTTTTCTTGCGAGTGATAAGTTACAGAACATGGGCCCAGGATGAAAAAGAAACGGTCCCACACTTTCTCTGCCATTGCCCGGCCTTGGCTAGGAGAAGAACACTCCACTTAGGTAAAGAATTCTTCAACGGTATTGAGGAGCTCTCAGAATTCAAGATCAAAGACATGATCTCATATCTCCAATATAACAAAGTGGCTTTTGTTGACCAAAATTTTAGAATTTCAAATGATAATAAATTATAAGCAAAACGCAACGCAAATTCAAAATGACATAACGTTATGAAAACGATAACATCCCTGAACAAAAGAAGCTCCATTCCGAATTTCGGAATGTCATTTTAAGTGACAGCTGATCCTGTTAGTACTTGTCTTTGTATATGGATTTACCTAGTACTATCAAGAATGGTTTTCGAGCAAGCAAGCAGAGAACACACATTACAAACTAATGTAAAAAACTGTCAAACCAAGCAGAAAACCATTCTTGATATTACCTGGTAAATCCATATACAAAGGTACTTGTCTAGTACAAGCAAGATGGAAATCGATTGTAGCACCATCTTGATGCCAAGCAGGGAGCCTTTTTTATACATAAATTGAGTAATGTAAAAAGACACAAATAAATATACATGGCATGAGTAAAGCACTATTCACATGAGCACGACCAACGAACGACGAATGAATGAAGAAAAGTGATTTTACATACGTTTGAAGCCTTATTTTCTTACAAATTCTCAACAAAACGATAAAAGTATAGTTTATGTTTGATTTTTGATGCATAAATTAACTTTTTAATCTCAATTGTTAATAAATTTGAGAAAACAAGTTTATTCGTCGCGAATAGAATTGTAGTTGATACGAATTGTCAAACTCTATTCGCGTTCCACACACCATCCACACTCCCAACGAACAAAATATTCGCGCGCGTATAACCTCAAAAATCATTCCTGCTTTGAGTTTTGGTTGTTCATTCGCGACGAATTAAAAACTCTCATGTGAAAGAAATGTCAAAATCGACGAATATTCGTTCATTCGTTGGTCGTCGTTCGTGCTCATGTGAATAGTGCTTTAGGTGATGAATTATATGTGTTGGCCTTAGAACACGGAAGTAGTGATCTTGATTTTTTAGAATTTTGTTAAGATTGGAAAGGAATGGCTGTCTCTGCTTGTAACTAGATGGCGACATTAAAACATGCTATCTTGATAGTACATGTGAAATAAATGTACAAAGCAGACAAAAGGAGCGGAAACTGACTTACGTTTTACCTTCCGGATACCGCAAATTTTATTTTCCGTTACCTCGTGTATGTGAATAAATGAGGAAAAACAGCAACAAAAATAAGGCGGCATGCTCAAGTTTACTGAGATAGGATTGGTAAAAACTCGCATATTCTTGCAGTAAACTTGAACCATAGCTTGTAGGCATTGTCATTTTGACAGCTTGGTTTTCCATCTCCCTTTTAAACTCATCTGTGGTACAATCTTTGTATATGGAATTTATAGTATTTTCAGCCTCGAGAATTTTTGGTTGGAGAGTCTACCCGTCTTGGCGCTGTCAGTTTTTCTATATACAAGATTTTAGTTCTGTATCGCGTTCCGGACGTCGCTGTCGTCGATTCACGAGGCTGCAACTACTATAAATTCCATATACAAAGGTACAATTTTTATTGAATTTTGTGAGAAAAGGAACGCATCTGTGACTGAATTCTTGAAGACCGTTTCTTTCTGCTTTTAAGTTATTTTTCTCCTGCACCTGCAAGAAAACTCGTGTTCTCTCGTGTGAAAATTTGGTTTGCTACCAAAAATTTGTATATAAAATGGCACAAAGTGGTATTAATCCAATCAAGGTCCTACAAAGCATTTACAACAACGAGTTCCAATGGTAACAACACAGCACTTAATTCATCTTAACAGTCACACAATGCCAAATTATATTGACAGGAAATCAATCATCGAATGCCCATTAAATTGATTAAATTGTTGGTCCTGCTCCAATTTAAAGCTAATTTTTAATTTGGTTTCACAGGTCAGTGGTTAAAAGCTTTGGGATATTCCTGCTCGGTGTGCGTATTGCTAAGGAATTTGTGGGTGTGGAAATTATGCCCGCCATTACACCGCATTAAGAAGAAGAAGATTACTATAAGACACCCAAACCGAACACGGAAGTACTTAGTATAAAGAAAACACTCGTTATGCATTGTGTAGTCTAGAGTCTAGTGATTAATAAAAAGTCATACGAAAATAATTGTTAATTGAGGCGAATTATTGTGGTTTTACTTCGACGATGAATTGCGTTGTGTTTGGGTTAGTTTTGTTTCTTGCTCATGAATTGAATTACGCGAGTACTTCTGGATTTTCATGGAAGCAGCCAAAACCAAATATTCTTTTGATTGTTACCGATGATCAGGATGTTGTGCTTCATGGACTCGTAAGTAAGCAAATAGGTGTTCGATTCTTAAGATTCTTTTAACCTATTCTCCAATGTAGACCCCGATGCAAAATGTTCAGCAGTTGATAGGATCGGTTGGAGCTACATTTCTAAATGCAGTAGGTAAACTGTGAAGCCTTGCGTCTTTTCTCATTCCCATGCTTGTTGTTTTGTAGTTTACCAGTTCGCCACTATGCTGTCCTTCAAGGGCGTCCATTCTTAGTGGATTGTATGCACACAATCATCGTACGGTAAACAATTCAATGTCAGGGGGTTGCTTTAGTTCATACTGGAGAAAGAAGATCGAAACGAAGGCTTTGCCCGTTGCTATGCAGCAGAGTGGTTATGATACGTTTTTCGCTGGCAAGTATCTAAATGAAGTAAGTTCGTTTTGGTATTTAATTCCGTTAAACCGTGACAATATTTACAGTGGGTTGCCTTATTAATAGGTACGGTCATGAAATGCAAGAAAATCGAATGTTTTTTTTTCAAGAAATCAATGAAATTATGGGAAATGGTTATATTCACGGGTAGTGCGTACTGTCTCTTGCGAAGAACTGACAACACTCAAAATTATCAATCTTTCAAGAAAAAAAGTGCTTCACAACTTTGCCGTTCGGTTAAGGTTGAAATTACAAAGGATTTCGACATCACAGTTTACACTGATAGTTCCAAGATGGAACTCGGTGTTGGGGCTGGTGACTGACCGATAGATGTAGCGTATTTCAAGCATGTAGGATTCTAAAACAAGCAGTCAAATCTGACGAAATTATAAAAAAAGGTCGCAACCTTTATTGATAGCCAAGAAGCTATCAAGGCTATAAACAGCAACAGCAACCTGACTAAGTCCAGAATCGTTAGAGATTGCAAGCAAGAGCTCTAGTCTGGGTACCAGGGCACAGCGATGTTCAAGGTAATGAAATCGCTGATGAACTGGTCAGGACGGGATCAAACCTTCAAATATCCTTAGCTGAGGAAGTTAGAATTCCCTTGTCCGCTCCGGAGGTTGGAAATCATTGATGATAGAACATTTTTATTTGTGACTCCTCTTATAATTTGTATCGTGGGAAGGTTCAACCAGAATACCTTTAGGATATTCAACGTCAGATGGAAAAATCTCTCCAACTCGAGACAGATATGGCCCACTTACGACCACAAACGTACCAAGGAACTTCTGAATAGTATAGATAGTTGCCATTTGCACAGGCCACTGGCCAGTTGGACAACATGCCTTGAAACTTGGTATTCCCCACAACGAATTTTGTCATAGCTGTAGAGATACGGCGCAGATGGAAACACTCCAGCACTTTTTGTGTGAGTGCCCGGCCCTTCTAAATGCCAGAACAATGGCTTTGGGTGCTCCCTTCCTACGCGACCTTAGCGAACTCGCAAATAGATTTTGGTACTTGATTCTCATTCTTCTTCTGAGGAGATTTTCGGAGGCACGATCGGAAAGGATCTAGCAATCTCTTGCGATTGTAGCCGTTTGACGTCGAATTTCCTCCTAGCATTTTCGCGTATTGGCCTTGATCGGGATATCCGCATTCGTACCTTGGCTACAACAAGGTAGTGGTTCGAGTCGATGTTGGTACCTCGGAATGTGCGGACATCTTGCATGCTAGAGAAGTGTCGTTCGTCGATCGCAATGTGATTAATCTGGTGACGGTTGATTGGTCAGGAGATTTCCATGTTCCCTTGTGGATATCGAGATGTGGCAAACGCGTACTTGCTACCATTACGTCTCGCCCCGCAGCGAAGTCGATTAGCCTAAATCCGTTATCGGAGGTGGTGTCGTGTAGGCTATGTCGTCCGATTATTCCACCAAAGATTTCTTCTCTACCCAGCTTAGCATTAAAATCTCCAAGAACGATTTTAATATCATAGCTAGGGCATTGCTCATAGGTCTTGTGGAGGAGCTCGTAGAACCTGTCTTTGGTGTCTTCATCCTTTTCCTCAGTGGGGGCGTGAGCGCAGATGAGGCTGATGTTGGTGAATTTAGCCTTGATGCGGATTGTCGTGATGCGCTCATTCAGTGATTTTTCCCCTGAGTCGAGTCCCATCTACAAATCCATATATCCAAATAGACGCTGATTTTGTTCCCGGTAGCATTCGCCGTAGTAAATATCGCAGTTGTTCATTTTACATAGGCCCGGACCATCCCATCGCACTTCTTCCTTCCGCTTCCGCTAGTTGTTCGGCTGCACGTGGTCTGTTAAGGGACCTAGCTTTCTAAGTGCAAAACCGAAACTCGTTGACCTTAAATCGTTTGCGTGAGTCGTCATCATTAATTCCGTCCGTATCCGAGGCTTGTTGGTGTTTCGGAACCATGTCTTCTTTATATGGCCGGGCAATCACCCACGACCCCCAACCTGGAGGGCCAGGTCTTTAGTTTAACTCTAAGACGAAGAGCCGGCCAAACCGCTCCTTATAGGTCTGGGCTGCGAATATGTCGTAGTAGCCCTATAAGGTGTTCACTAAGTCGTTCATTCTGACTGGATCAGTAGACGTCACCGTTGATCCCATCTCGGGAGTTCTTCCGCTGCCGTCTGTTGAAAAGGAGGCATGCCTTAGTGGACGCATACCTCCTCCCCCTCTCTCTCTTTGCTGCCGCCAACAAACTTCCCACTGGGGTTGGAACCAAATCTTCAGTTGAAGGTACTGGGCACCCGATATTCACCACGGAAAGGTGGAGAGTAGGAGTTGATGGACAGAGGTTTCTGTGGACGCTTGTGTCCTCTTGAATGCTCGTATCTACCCTTCGAACATCAACAAAACCAATTGGATTTAAACACTCCAGGTAACTTGGAGTTTATGGTATCGTAATTGAAGCACTAATTGTGTACCTGCCTTCTTTGCCGTTCAGAATCGGCGTTAAATTGTACGCTTAGCAACTTGCCCACCTTTGTACGCGGTTGTACTCTGCAGAGATTTCTCGTAGTCCTCTACGATTTTGTTGTACTTAACCTTGATACAAATGCAAATGGCGGAAGGTAAAGTCTACGGCAATCGGACAGATGCAGAAGATTAATCTTGTGTCTTTTCCTTTTTTACAAGGCAACATACACTATAAATATGCATGTAATTCATGCATATAAAAATAGAGTGGATTGGAAATCAATCCACCACGAAATTAAGGCCTCGAGCCAGGTGTTCGTGTGTACTTGTTTTCCTAATCTGTACTTAACCTTATCCTCCCGGTCTCTGTCGGTTAAAATGCCTTCCTGTTCATTTTTAGCAAATTTGTTGAGAACGAACAGGGCACATTTGTACCGACTTTTCCTCACCGTACTGCTGGACTTATGTTTACGCTTAGGTTCGCAGCCGCTGCTCCCTGCGTTAACGTTCAAATTTCCTTTCTGAGCTGCCGTTAAGGTATCGCCGACACCACTAACGACAGCAGCTGCTTCTGATGGTATCACCTTGCTGTTGCCAGTATCAGCTCCATCTTCAGCCCCTTTTATTACTGTCTTTTGGCTTGAGGCAAGTAACTCATCTCATCATGTAGTTCCCCTCAATTCTTCACACGCACTCAGATAATTGATGAGTGTGAGCGACTTTGGTATGGGCTCTTCTAGAGCTGGACGTGTAGTTAGGTACATTTTGAGTGTCCCTATTAATTTGGCAATCCACTGTTTAGACAGCCACAAGTCTTGAAGAAGGTCTTACTTTAAACATCAAAGGTGAATTGAAGTAATTTGCTTTGTTTCTTATCGAAAAAATCAAACAATAAACAAACGTAATGATGAGCGTTTGGTAAAAACAATAATCTATTCACTTTGAAAGACCTAATCGCCTCTTGTTCTAAGAATAAACGAATTATCTATTGTGATTCATGTAATCAATATTTCTTGATTTCATTTCAAATTCCTTGAAATTGGAAAACAACACATTTTAGTACTCAGGCAGAAATGTGCCACCTGGGTGGGAGAAGTTCTACGGACTGCAGGGCAATTCACGCTACTATAACTATAGTCTCAACGAAAACGGACGTATTAATGCCTACACCGACAGATATCTAACAGATTTGATCGCTGAGAGGACTGTTGCGTTTTTGGAAGATCGAAAATCTGGTTCTAAACCATTTTTCGCTTTGATCGCTCCACCAGCTCCTCACGCTCCATTTACTCCCGCTCCAAGACATCGAAACGCATTTGCTGGAATTAAGACTCCGAGAACACCTAATTTTAATGTACTTTCCGGAACTTTAGACAAACACTGGTTGGTGGCTTTTAGCGAAAAGATGTCAAGTGGACTCATCAACAAGTTGGACATCACCTACCAAAAACGCTGGGAATCGCTTTTAGCTGTAGATGAAATGGTTGGTAGTGTCATAAGCGCACTGAATCAGACTGGAGAGCTGGATAACACTTATATTGTGTACACGTCTGACAATGGTTATCACATTGGGCAATTTGCTCAGCCATTCGATAAACGCCAACCCTATGAAACTGATATTAGAGTGCCATTCCTTGTTCGTGGTCCGAACGTACCCAAAAAGTCTGTAGTTGCAGCTCCAATAAGCTTGATCGATCTTATGCCAACGATATTTGAGTGGACCGGCATTCTGCCAAAAGGAAATGAAGATGGCCTTTCGTTTAATGCATATCTCATGAATCCAAAGTACAATCCGTTGTTCGATAGGGGTTTTCATCGGGAAATTCTTATTGAACATTGGGGCGAAGGCAATAGTCAAACATTTAATTTCCAATGCCCATGGAAACAATCTGATAATTTAGCTGAATGCTCTCTGGATTCGGATTGTCATTGTCAAGATTCGTGGAACAATACATACGCGTGTATCAGACATTTTAGATTTGGAACCAACAAACTCTATTGCGAGTTCCTGGATCATGAGGTAAGTTGTGTCTAATATGCTTTGAAATTCTTTGATTTTTGTTTGAGTTTAAATTTTAGCAATTTGTGGAAGCATATGATCTGGATGAAGATCCATACCAAATGGAAAATTTAGGCTACGAAATGTTGCCGATTGAAAGAGCACTCTATAGTCTTGCATTGCATAATTTGACTCTATGTACTGGTAGTTCTTGCAGGATTGTGAAACTTTAAGAAATTATATTAAACATTTGAGAAATTAATTTTGAGTACAAATTTTCTATCTTCTTCTTTTCGGCAAGCATGAAGGATCTTAGCCTGAGACACTGCAGCCTTCCATCGTGAACGGTCCCTCGCATGCACTCTCCAGTCGCCGAAGCGCTCTGGCATCCGCAGTCTTAGTAGGTTCGGTCTTCCTTGTCGTCTCGAACCTGGAGGCTGAGATGAGAAGACTTTCTTGGCTGGAGCGTTGTCGTCCATTCGCTCGATGTGGCCGAGCCAATGTAGTCGTCTTTTCTTGGCCTTCTGGACTACATCTACATCTTGGTACAGCTCATACAGTTCTCCGTAGAGTAGGACTGGTAAAATCAAAGTTTTGTATAGCAGACACTTTGTCTTTCGAGTGAGAGGTTTTGAACCCAGTCGTTTGGCCAAACCGAAGAAGAAGCGGTTCACTAGGGTAATTCTTCTTCGGATCTCCACTAAGGTGTCGTTTGTGGGATTGATGTTTGTTCCAAGCCAGGTGAACTCCTTGACTACCTCGAAATTGCTGCTACCAACAGCGACGTTTTGTCGTAGGCGGTGGACAGATGTTGCTTTGTTTGTTGATATTGATAGCATTTACTTTGAGGACAAACCTCATTCACTTCAAGACCAAGGAGTTTCGCCTGTTCTTCAATCGCTGTGAAGGCCTCAAGCACAGCTCTCTTGGATCGATCGATAATGTCTATGTCGTCCGCATAGCCTAGGAGCTAAGTGGACTTGTTGAAGATAGTGCCTTCCGTGCTCACACCTGCCTTGCGCACTATCTGCTCCAGGACTATGTTGAAGAAGTCACATGACAACGCATCTCCTTGTCTAAACCCTGCGCATGTTTGAAATAACTCGGATGAGCTGTTACCTATTTGCACACTGCACTGCGTATATATATAGTGTCATGTGGCACAGCTGGATCAGTTTGTTCGGGATCCCGAATTCAGACATCGCCATCATAAGCTCTTCCATATTTAAAGAGTTCCGCAGGTATGCCATCCGACCCGGTCGGCGGCCTTGTAATTTTTTAGCTTTTGGATGGCTAGGGGCTAGGACTGGGTTTTCATTGACTGGTCTTGCTTCTCTTTCGTCATTAGATCGTTGTTGGAAGTGCTTTTCCACTCAGTTGCTTTCTTAGCCCAAAGAAACAGCGATTAGCAAAAGTAATTCTTCGTCTTATCTCAGCGCTGGCGCTGGTGTTATTGCCCGTGTTAATAGCGGAGCCTAGGTAGACAAACTCCTTAACTACCTCGAAGTTGTATGCGTCTATTGTGACGTTCTGTCGGAGCCGTCGATGTTGGGCGTCCTTACTCCAAGACAGCATGTACTTCGTTTTTCGCTCATTTACCGCTAAACCCATTTTTGCCGCTTCTGTCTCAATTCTCACAAAGGCGCCATTGCCATCACGCTGTGTTCTTCCCATTATATCAATATCGTCGGCGTACGCGAGAAGTTGAACAGATTTTTGAAAGATAGTGCCTCTGGTGTCGACGGTGGAATTTTGCACTATCTTCTCAAGAACGATGTTACAGAAATCGCATGACAGTGCATCGCCTTATCTGAATCCTTTTTTGAAATCGAAAGATTCCGTAAGCTCATTGCCAACCTTGATGGAGCAGCGTGAGTTCTCCATCGTCATTTTGCACAAGCGAACGAGCTTGGCAGGGATGCCAAAACTAGCCATAGCTTCGCCTCTGTAGATGCTGTCATACACGGCCTTAAAATCGATGAAGAGGTGGTGGGTATCGATTTGGAGTTCATAGGTCGATGGTTGACTTTCCTGGCCTGAAGCCACATTGATAAGGACCAATCATTGTTGACGAAAGGCTTCAGACGTTAACATATTACGGCAGAGAGGTTCTTGTACGCGATGTTAAGTAGGCTGATTCCTCTGTAGTTGGCGCAGTTTAGAGGATCTCCCTTTTTCAGGATCGGGCAAACAATGCTGAGGTTCCATTCATCGGGCATGCATTCCTCCGACCATATCTTACAGATGATTTGGTGCATGCTCCTATCTAGATCGTCGCCTGCGGCTTTGAACAGCTCGGCAGCTAGACCATCTGCTCCAGCGGCTTTGTTGGATTTCAGTCGAGGTATTGCCGTTTTCACTTCTTCTAGGTCGGGTTCACGGATTTGTTGGCTATCATCGTGTCCGATGAAAGGCTCCTGTCTGACGGCAGGGTTTTAATTTTAATTTAATTTGTTTATTTATTTGGCTCAAGAGATATTAATTTACAAACAGTCTACAGAAGTGGTCTTTCCAGATCCCCAGCAGTGACTGCGGTTCTACTATGATGTTGTTTATCTTTACAGGCATCGGTTCTTGCTCGATGACCTTGAGCCAGCTGTTTTACCTTCCAATAAAACCTCCGAACTTCATTCCTGCTGTTGGCTCTCTCAACATCTTCGATCTGACGCTTCTCATGCTCTCTTTTTTCTCCTGAGAAGCCGGCGTTCCTCTCTCCTCTTTTTCGCGTAGAGCTAACGAGCCGCTCTTGTCCTTATATGCAGCGCCGCTTTGTATGCCTCCTTCTAGGCTGTATGGTCCTGCCTGCATTCTTCGTAGTTTAAGTGGCTGTGTGAAACACGGAAAGTTCGAACATTTAGAATGCTAGACAAGTGCCTTCCGTCGATCGCAATGTGATCAATCTGGTTTACGGTTGATTGATCAGGAGATCTCCATGTACCTTTATAGATGTTGAGATGTGGGAACCAGGTGCTTGCTACCACAACATTTCGCCCTGCAGCAAAATCGATCAGCCTGAATCCGTTGTCGGAAGTGGTGTCGTGCAGGCTGTGCTTTCCGACTGTTCCGCCAAAGATGTCCTCTTTTCCCAGCTTTGCGTTAAAATCGCCGAGGACAATTTTCATGTCATAGCTAGGACATTGCTCATATGTTTTGTCGAGGAGCTCGTAGAATTCGTCTTTTTTCTCTTCTGTGGGGGCATGCGCGCATATTAGGATAATGTTGCCGAAGTTAGCCTTGATTCGGAGCGTCGTGATGCGTTCGCTTACACATTTGAAGCTCAAACCTTATTGCCTGTCTGCTTCCCACGATGAATCCGCATCCAAAGAGTCGCTGCTGTTGTTCCAAATGTGAATTAATAAACAAAAGGTTCAACTACTTGGTCAGGTTTTAAACTTATCGTTTTATTTATCAATACACTAATGCAAGGAGAATTCAATTGTTGAACTACATACATGACTAATTGTTCTCTTGAATAAAAACGAAAATAAGACCGTCAAACTTGTATGGTTTGTCAAAAGGATATTCGATGTCCTCTAGGCCAGCACTGATACTTTTAATATTGAATAAACCATAATGTTGGGAGCCTAAGGAGAACATAATTTTCGCCGTACTCTAGAATTCCCCATGCAACAGTGTCACGTTAAGATGGAATTAATGTTTTTTTCTTTTTGATTGTGAGACTCAATGTTTGATACGGAGGAGGTTATGGCTATCATTGAAAAGCTGACATTAAGCTCTTTTCTTAATTGCTTGTAACCTTGATATGATTACTTGCCAAACAGATGCTTTGTTTTTGATGAGAAGCGGCCTAGAAGCGACTACGAACTCAGTGAATGTTGAATGACAGATTTTCAATGAGACCCTATCTACCGCCTATCGAAGAACTCGGTCTGTTTGTAAAAGAAACAAAATAAACTAAATACAAGAGCAAAAAAAATTAATAGATAATAATAATGAGGGGAAAAAGAGAAAAGGGTCTATTGGGCCTTTTCCTTAATTTCAGGTTTTTTCTCTTCCTCCGTATTGGAAGCTGTGTGCCAAGTTAGTCGTTCTTCGTAAAATTGAATCACGATCTGCGGACATCGCACATTAGCTTGTTTTGCAGGCACTAGATCCGCCTCGTCACTATCAAGCCACTTCATAAGGAACATCAGCTCACCGGATGAGTCTGTGGCACCTAAAATTCTAGCAGGCTCAAGACCTCGATCAAAACCGAGTGATTTGCGCGATTCTTTTTCCGAGTCGTTTGCGTTTTTTCGTTTGGCCTTCATTTCCGTGACTGGTGTCGTTGATTGTCGCTTTTTAACGCCACCAACTTCTGGAATGCAATTGAAATTCGACGTTTACGAGTTCGGATATAAAAAAGAAGTCGAATGTGATTTGTTAATAAAGTCGATTGGTCACCAAAAAACTGCTTTATTTTTACCTTTGTCTTTGTCCTTGCTCTTCAAGGAATCTTCGAAAGCTTGAATAAGGTCAGGACAGTCCAAATTCTCCACTGGTTCCCAAGTGTTATCACTCCTTGAATATCCCTTCCACTTCAGGTAATATTCGACCTGCATTTATGGGGAAAAAAATAGCAATATATTCGATTTCGATGAACTTATTGGGCCCAACTCACTTTGCCTTTATTAATTCGTTTATCTTCGATACGCTCGACGGAAAATTCGACGGGTTCAGCTTCGACCGGTTGATCACCGCCCATTGTTTCTGTTTGTGTCTGAATTTTAACAAATTTGTGGGTACTGTCGAGGGAACTTGCAGTGTGATTTGCAAGCGTAAATACTTTTTGTGCAGGCTAAATCCTGTTATGAGAAAAAAATGTTAAATGGAGAAGGTTATGTAGTGGTCATTATGTTTGGTAGATTTTCGAATGGTTTTACGTACAAATATGATTTTGAGCGGTTTAATAAGCTCTGTAGGATTAATATTCAATGTTCGAGTAGATCACAATTGTATAAAAGAACGATTTCGTCAGTAAATTTTACTAAAATTTCTCGGTAAAATTATAGAATGAGCTGCGTCCTTTTACAATTCTCTTAAGTTATTGCAGTGAATGAAGTTGGCTGTATTTCAAATTTGATACGTTTACGTTATGTGGCGGTAGTCATTTTTCTAAGGTCCTGTTCTCATTTAGTTTTATAATAAATTCGATAGTTTATCAAGATGGCTCTTACTACTCACGCCATCTAGTTAGAAGCAGCGATAGCCATTTTTTGGTTTACAAAAGGTGGTATCGAGGAAAAAATGGCTTTCTCTGCTTGTTATGAGATAGACAGTCAAAACCACCATCTTGATAATACCTGTCAAATAAATATACAAAGAAGCAGACATTTGGTGCGTACTTTCATGACATTCTCTCAGCGAATGTTTACGGGTGTAAAACAAATATTCATAAGGTTTTATTCATTTGTAATCGATGGATTTTTTGAAAGGAAGTTTATAAAATCAAATCACCACTGAAATGCAAAACCAAACATCAAATCACATCTAATATTTGAGGTTAGTTTGAAACACACGTGCGTTTCGCTTGCTGTACTGCGTGCTGACTTGCTACACATCTCTTATGGCCATAATAAATAAATAAATAAATAAATAGAGTGGCGCAACAGCTCTTGAAGAGCCAAGGCCTAAGTGGCTTCCTCTCATCAACAATTCTCTGAGTGCGTGTGAAGAATTGAGGGGACCTACAATTTAACGCCAATTCCGAACGGCAGAGTTGAGTAGCACTTTTTCATGACAGATTGATACTCTTGGAAGATTTGCCAGGTCTTCGAAAGAGGCAGTGCCCGTGAAAGATGAAATAAAAACTTGGCCTGAGTAGGACTCGAACCAACGACGTTCTCCTTAGCAGCCAACGCACCTACCAATTAAGTTACGGGCAACTGCCATAATAGGTCTGCTCTTTTACTCCCTAACAGCCCTATTCTGGCGACCTCTCAAAAAATAAAGACCTCTCAACTCGGGGTGAATTTTATTTTGAGACTTTTTTGGTATTCTGGCGAAAACCTCTCAACTTGTTAGCATCTCAAAATCTTTAAAATTGAGATCTGCTCTTTGGCACATCACAACTGCGTTTGTTTTTTTTTATACAAAGAAGGCAAAATATGGACATGTTCATTTTAATACATCTCTTGGAAGAGAATGAAAAGTAAGAATTTTATTATTTTATAGAAAGTGAATAGTGTTTTTATTTTTTAATTAACTAATTTTTAAAATTGGAGCGAAGGAGAATGCTCAAACAATTGAGAGAAATTAATGATCCATTTTCTCTTCAAGAGGAAACATTCACAAAATTTTTTCGGCTGCCCAAAACTTTGTGCTGAGACTTTATTCATGACCTAGAGCAGCACGACGATCAACCATCTTCTTTGCCATTTGTCATTCGAGTACGTACGAGTATCATATTTTATCTTTTATATATTTGTTTTATTATCCGCCAGTTGACTCCAAAGATCCATTACCCGATTAGGACTCGTTGGATCGTTTTTATTCGCAAGGAGTTTTGGATTTTTCTTCGCAAACTCGATGAAATAACTGAGTTGCTCCCTTGTTGTGCGTTTACTTTTTTGAGTGCCTAATACAATTTATAAAAATATTAATAGAAATACAAATTATTGAACGTTTTATTTAATTTCTTACCGATCGATTCCATAGTTTTCTTTATTTTGTTTTAAAACTGTATTTCCCACTTATCTGTTGCTGTTTTGAATTCTTTTTCATTTTAATTAGAAACAGTCCTGCCAAAACAAAAAAAAAATTACCTTCCTGTGGTGAATTTTTTTGAGAGGTTTCTTAAGACCGAATTTGCAGAATACGAATTTGAGATCACCTAACAAAAAACCTCTCAAAAAATTAGTCTTAAAAATTTGAGACTTGAGACCCTCTCAGCGCCAGAATAGGGCTGTAAAACTGCCAAAAACTCCCAAATTCTCCCACTTTTCCGTTCTTTTACTCCCGAGTTTTGTAAGTTCTGAAGGAGAAAAATATTTACCGAAGAAGTAAAAGAACCGACCTAATGTGTTCGATGTGAAACCAAAGTCGAAGAAAATGTTCAGTTTTTTGACAGCTCCTTTAAGGGCAGTGGCAAGCACCAGAATGGCCCAGGGGGTCAATTCTGTAACTGTGAAGTTGTGAAGTGATAAATTTTACTACAGCTTCACACTATTTACGATTATGTTTGTTTGAAAAAATAAAAAGAACTGTCAAATTTTTTCCACAACGCTATATTTTTATCACAGTCAAATTTTTGAAAAGACGAAATGAACGACATAAATACGACCAACGAAAGAGTTGTTTTTCAATACAAGTTTTAATACACACTTTAACGAAATTCACACACGCTCAAGTGCTTCAGAAGCCCAGGAATTTTTTGTTTGTTTTATTTTGATGTACAAAATTGAAAACACCAATCTTGATAGTACTAGTCTAGTTGTTCCATATACAAAGAACATGGTGGTCAATTTTCCATTTCTTTCTTTCTCTTATCTCTGTTTTACACCCGTTTTGACCAGTGATCACTTATAACAAGATTGGAAACCTTGCTGTCAAAGTGAAATTTGCCTACAAGCTGAGGGAGCAGGTTAGCTGAAACAGTATGCGTGTAATACAAACTTAGGGAGCAGGTTAGCGTAAGAGTATGCGTGTTTTTGTAATAAAGATACAGTTGCCTACATAATAAAAAGCAAGTTAGCTGCAAGAGTATGTGTGCATGAAAAAAATAACTTTTGCGGTATTTGGAGGGTAAAACGTAGGTAGGTTTCCAATCTTGTTATAAAGTGATCACTGGTTTTGACGAGAAAATTGGAGAACCGCTGTACAGTTTGTTTGCATGCCTTTCAATTTTTTTTATGATGGCAACTCTTTCATTTACTTGCTACTAGCGTATTTGTCACGGAACGTCACGGTTTTTTTGAGATTTCTTGTAAGTTTTTCATATTTTTCGTAATTTTTACAATTGAAAACATATTCGATTTCTACTTAATCATATTTACTACTATTTACATATAAAGTTCAATCATTTAAATCCTAAAAAACAAAAGTTTAAATAAAAGTAAAAATTCGCTTCTATACGGTGTGGCATTTATAGCCAACATGGCGACATTTCCTAACCTCAATCTGAATTGTTAAAAAAATACAAATTACTTTTCTCTTTTTAGCATAGAATTAAAATAACCGAAAACCATGTCTAAGTTTTTTGCAACCGGTGGCTCCGATTCTGAGTCAGAATCCAGTGAGGAGGAGGTACAAGCTCCACAATTTGGAAAGCAACAAGCTTACGCTGTAAGTTGTAGAATTTGTTATCGTTTGTGCATTAGATAATTTTAATTAATTTACAGTATAGCGATGATGAAGTTGAGGAAAAACGTGTGGTGCGTTCCACGAAGGAGAAACGTTATGAAGATCTCACTAGCATCATCAAGAACATCCGTAACTATAAGAAAATTAAGGATTTGTCCAGTGTGTTGACCAGCTTCGAGGATCTAACTCGGGCTTATACTAAGGCTCTTCCCGTAATTTCAAAAGAAGAAAATGGTATTACCCCGAGGTTTTATATTCGGTGTTTGGCCGAATTGGAAGATTTTATCAATGATATTTGGGAAGACCGTGAAGGAAGGAAAAATCTAAACAAGAACAACTCCAAATCACTTGGAACACTTCGTCAAAAAGTACGAAAATACATTAAAGACTTTGAGGAACAACTATCAAAGTTCCGCGAAGCTCCTGACCAAGAAAGTGAGGAGGAAGAAGAACGTCCCGAACCGGACTCAGAGAGCGAAGAAGACGTACCAGCGGCACAAAAAGCTGTATCATTCCGCAAAGATGTCGAAAAGGTTGCCAAGGCACCAAAGGACGAAGACTCTGATGACTCCATTGATTGGGGATCAGATAGTGAATCAGAGTCTTCATCGTCTGAGGATGATGGACAATACGTAAGCATGAGAGACCGTTTCAAGAAGCGTGCAACTGACAAGGAGGAAAAGGATGACGATGAGAAAACCAAGAAGGAAAAGAAGGAGAAAAAGGTTAAAAAGGTAAAGATCCATGGCAAGCGGGAAGAAGATGATGAGGAAGGCGAGTGGGAGACTGTAACTAAAGGATCCACGGTCGAGAAGCCTAAGATGTTTGCCAAGGATGCTGAAATCGACATAAATCTGGTGTTGGCTAAATTAAATGAGATCATGTCGGCTCATGGCAAAAAGCGTACCGATCGACGGGCGCAGATCGATTTGCTTTACGAATTGAAGGACATAGCCGAAGCAAATAATCTCGGCAATGCAGTCACGGTGAAAATCCAATTCAGCATAATTTCGGCTATCTATGACTACAATCCTAAGATCTCGGAGCCAATGAAATTGGAACACTGGCAAAAGTTGCTACAAGTAATGCCCGATATGTTGAGCATTTTGCTTGCCAATGATGACATCATCATGACTGAGAGTGTAGCCGAAGAGGCTGAGGAATATAGTGCTTCGCCCTACCAAATTCGTGGATGCTCGTTGGCTGCAGTTGAACGTTTAGATGATGAATTCACGAAACTCTTGAAAGAATGCGATCCACATTCCAATGATTATGTTGCCAGGTAAGATTTTGTTTTTGGTATCCATAATAAGACAGAGTACTCAATTCAGCACTAAGCGAAAGATAGGTTTTAAACTTACTTACTTACTTACTTAAGATGGCGCTACTGTCCGGTGTGGACCTGGGCCGCAATCAACAGTCTCCGCCAGCCATCTCGGTCCCTAGCTAGCTGCCTCCAGTTTTGCACTCCAAGTTGATTGAGGTCCTCTTCCACTTGTGTGCGCCACCTAAGTCGCGGTCTTCCTCTACTTCTGAGTCCCTCGGGAATGATGACGAAGGCTTTCCGGGCCGGAGCATTGGTGTCCATCCGCTCTAAATGACCGAGCCATCTGAGTCTAGATCCATGTCGTTGTACAATCCGTAAAGTTTGCTGTTGTATCTTCTTCTCCATTCCCCATCAATGCACACGGGGCCAAAGATGACCCGAGGAACTTTCCTCTCGAAACAGCTTAAGGCACATTCATTCGATTTTGTCAAGGTCCATGCTTCTGCACCCTACAGCAGGACAGGGATGTTGAGGGTGTTGTACAGTTTTACCTTAGTTGCTCGAGAGAGGGCTTTTCTAAGCGAAACAGCGTTTAGCAACAGTTGTTGTTCGTTTGATCTCGGAGCTGGTGTTATTGCCCGTGTTAATAGCGGAGCCTATGTAGACAAACTCCTCTACTACCTCGAAGTTGTATGCGTCTATTGTGACGTTCTGTCCGAACCGTCGGTCTTGGGTGGCCTTTCTCGAAGACAGCATATACTTCGTTTTTCCCTCATGTACCACTAAACCCACTTTTGCTGCTTCTGTCTCAATTCTCACAAAGGCGCCATTGACATCAAGCTGTGTTCTTCCCATTATATCAATATCATTGGCGTACGCGAGAAGTTGAACAGATTTTTGGAAGAAAGTGCCTCTGGTGTTGACGGTGACGGTGGAGTTTTGCATCTTCTCAAGAACGATGTTAAAGAAATCGCACGACAGCGCATCGCCTTGTCTGAATCCTTTTTTGACGTCGAAAGATTCCGTAAGCTCATTGCCAACCTTGATGGAGCAGCGTGAGTTCTCCATCATCATTTTGCACAAGCGAACGAGCTTGGCAGGGATGCCAAAACTAGACATAACTGTGGACAGTTCGTCTCTGTAGATGGTGTCATACGCGGCCTTAAAATCGATGAAGAGATGATGGGTATCGATTTGGAGTTCATAGGTCTTTTCCAGGATCTGCCGCAACGTGAAAATTTGGCCGATGGTTGACTTTCCTGGTCTGAAGCCACATTGATAAGGACCAATCAGATTGTTGACGAAAGGCTTCAGACGTTCACATATTACGGCAGAGAGGATTTTGTAGGCGATGTTAAGTAGACTGATTCCTCTGTAGTTGGCGAAATTTAGAGGATCTCCCTTTTTCAGGATCGGGCACACAATGCTGAGGTTCCATTCATCGAGCATGCATTCTTCCGAATCTGACAGTTGATTTACTGCATGCTCCTATCTTGATCGTCGCCTGCTTCTTTGAACTGCTCGGCAGCTAGTCCGTCTGCTCAAGCGGTTTTGTTGGATTTCAGCCTTGATATTGCCGTTTTCACTTCTTCTAGGTCGGGTTCACGGGATTGTTGGCTATCATCGTGTCCGATGAAAGGCTCCTGCCTGACGGCCGAACTTCATTCCTGCTGTTGGCTCTTTCAACATCTGACGCTTCTCATGCTCTCTCTTTTTTTCTCCTGAGAAGCCGGCGTTCCTCTCTCCTCTTTTGCTCGTAGAGCTCACGAGCAGCTCTTGTCCTTCTATGCAGCGCCGCTTTGTATGCCTCCTGCTTGGCTGGATGGGCCTGCCTGCATTCTTCGTCAAACCAGGGGTTTCGTTTTGGTGGCTGTGTGAAACCCAACACATTAGAGGCGGCATATCTAACTGCTTTCTGGCAATGTTGCCACTGGTCTTCGATACTTGATGTTGGCGGCATAGGACTCCTTAAGAGGTTACTTGACACTCGATCAGAGAAGAATCTGGCGATCTCTTGCGATTGTAGCCGTCCGACGTCGAATTTTCTTGCAGAATTTCCTTGTTTTGGCCGTTGTCGGGATATTCGTAGCACTACTTTGGCTACGACGAGGCAGTGGTCCGAGTTGATGTTGGCTCCTCGGAAAGTTCGAACATCTAGAATGCTGGACAAGTGCCTTCCATCGATCGCAATGTGATCAATCTGGTTGACGGTTGATTGATCAGGAGATCTCCATGTACCTTTATGGATGTTGAGATGTGGGAACCAGGTGCTTGCTACCACAACATTTCGCCCCGCAGCAAAATCGATCAGCTTGAATCCGTTATCGAAAGTGGTATCGTGCAGGCTGTGCTTTCCGACTGTTCCGACAAAGATGTCCTCTTTTCCCAGCTTTGCGTTAAAATCGACGAGGACAATTTTCATGTCATAGCTAGGACATTGCTCAGATGTTTTGTCGAGGAGCTCGTAGAATTATTCGTCTTTGGTGTCGTCCTTTTTCTCTTCTGTGGGGACATGCGCGCATATTAAGCTAATGTTGCCGAATTTAGCCTTGATTCGAATCGTCGTGATGCGTTCGCTTACGCATTTGAAGCTCAAGAATTTTTGCCTGAGTCTGCTTCCCACGAGTCGCTGTTGTTGCTCCCGTTAACAATCACCATAGTAGATGTCGCAGTTTTTCATCTTATTTTTGCTCGGTCCATCCCATTGCATTTCCTGGATAGCGGTAATGCCTGCATTGTAGCAGTTGAGGGTCTCCGCAAGTTCGGCAGCATGCGGTCTGTTAAGGGACCTAATATTCCACGTGCATATCCGAAATTCGTTGTTCATAATACATTTGCTTGCGTCGTCATCAGTGTATCCGTCCGTTTCCGAGGCCTGTTGTTGCTTCGCAACTAAATCTTTTTCTACGTAGTCGGGAAGTCACCCCGACGTACAACCCCCAACCTGGAGTACCAGGCACTTGATATGACTCCAAGTAAAGGTGTTCACCAAGTAGTTCAGCCTAACTGAAACTGAAGACGCCACCGTTGATTCCAAAAAAGAAATTCGTCCGCTGCCGTCCTTCGTTGGGAGTGCCTTGGTGGGAACACTCCTTCGTTGTGGGTCGACCTGTCGACCATGGGAGGCCCTTCTGCGGAAACAAGTTTCGCGATCGCATAGGTCTAAGCTTCTTAGTAGTAGTTACCGTAAGCCGCTCCGCCACGTCAAGGCTTACACCATGGAGGGACTATTGAGTCTTACCAAAAGCTATTTCATATGTTTTCATTCAACTTTAAGTCCATATTTCATTTCATCCATTTGGTATTTCATTCAAAAACTAAACAAATGCATTCTGTTTGTTTTACAGACTTAAGGACGAAGTTGCTGTAACAAAAATAATAGAAAGCGTCCTTAAATACTTCGAACGTGTCGGCAACAACAACGAATTATGTCGAGTATACTTGCGTAAGATCGAGCATTTGTACTACAAGTTCGACCCGGAAGTGCTTAAGAAAAAGAATGGCGAACTCCCCGAAACAGCTGTTACATCCGTCGAAGTTATGGACAAATTGTGCAAGTTCATTTACTCAAAGGACGACACAGATCGTATTCGTACCAGGGCTATATTGGCGCACATTTATCATCATGCCATGCATGACAATTGGTTCCAAGCCCGTGATTTGGTTCTCATGTCCCATTTACAGGACAACATCGATGTTGCCGATCCTTCAACCAGGATTCTCTATAATCGCATGATGGCCAACTTGGGATTATGTGCATTTAGAAATGAGAATGTCAAAGATGCCCATCATTGCTTGGTAGATCTTATGGTTACGGGCAAACCGAAGGAGTTACTTGCTCAAGGCTTGTTGCCTCAGCGACAGCACGAACGATCTGCTGAACAGGAAAAAATTGAAAAACAACGTCAAATGCCATTCCATATGCACATCAATTTAGAACTGCTGGAATGTGTCTACTTGGTTTCAGCGATGCTTTTAGAAATTCCCTACATTGCAGCACATGAGTTTGATGCCCGGAGGAGGATGATCAGTAAAACATTTTACCAACAACTGCGGTCTTCCGAGCGACAACCTTTGGTTGGACCTCCAGAGTCGATGCGAGAGCATGTTGTAGCTGCTGCAAAAGCAATGCGATGTGGAAACTGGGAAGCTTGTTCAAATTTCATTGTGAACAAGAAGATGAACACTAAAGTTTGGGATCTGTTCTATGAGGCCGATAAGGTTCGTGACATGCTAACAAGATTTATCAAGGAGGAAAGCTTAAGAACTTACTTGTTTACCTATTCAAATGTATACACTTCCATCAGTATCCCGTCATTGGCTCAGATGTACGAGTTACCTGTACAGAAAGTTCATTCTCTCATTAGTAAAATGATCATCAACGAAGAACTAATGGCCAGTTTGGATGATCCAACTGAGACAGTGGTTATGCATCGTTCAGAACCTTCGAGGCTTCAGGCTTTGGCAATGCAATTCACAGACAAAGTCACCAATTTAGTGGACGTCAATGAAAAGATATTCGACATGAAGCTTGGCAACTTTTTGCAGCGTGGAAATATGGGTAACCGCGATCGTGGTTACAATCGCAATCAAAACAACCAGGGTGGAAACTGGGGAGGCCAGCGTCGAGGCAACCGAAACCAACAAGGTCGTAACCAACGTAATCAGCAACATCATCATCAACAGCAGCAACAGCAGCAGCAACAACAACAAACCATTGAAGAAGAGTAAACAACTGGAAACGCCCTTCTGAATTCACAAGCGCATACATACTCGATTCAATAACAACCTGAATTGTCTAACAACTGGAACAGATGGAAATGGGGGAAAATAACAATAAAATTTTGTGTGACTCCCGGTCTAAGGCAGAATATGAGAATATCATGTTCTTCCTTAGGCCGGAAAACCAACAATCATTTGAAATAAACTACACCAAGTCGTTCGCTAATCTGTTCGTTTATTTTTTAGATTTGAATAAACTGCTTTTATTTATGAACATAACACAGAATAAAGATCTTTAAAAAATAAGCGCTTAAAATTGGTAGTTTTTTTTAAGCATTCATCTCTGAGTCACTGCAGGTGGGTTATATTTCAGCCATTACCCTCATATTTGAACGCAGCGGCAGGGAAGGTACTCATCATATCTTAAGACTGGGTTTCCTTTTTTCTTGAACTCCGAGTTCGTGTAAAAGCATGCACGAGTGTTAGTGAATATTTCCCTTTCTTTTTTTTATTTCCGTCTCACATAGCCACTTGAAATTTCTAGTTTTCTAGTTTTTATTTTTTTTTCTCACTCAGAATTCAGTTTCAGTAGCGATATGTAAAAAATGAGTTTCGCTTACGAAGGTCCAAAAAATAGGGATGAAAAAAAGAGGTATTTTCGCATGTATCTATTTACTATGTGGAATTATGGACTGTGGTGTGGACATACACAAAAATGCATCTACATTCTACATATGTACGTATTATGTTATGTGCACTTAGAGTAGGAGTAGCATTCATGAATTGTTGTTTTTCTTCTTTCTACGCAAATTTTGTAATTTGGGATTATGATGGTTTTGAGTTTTGCTGACATTTGTGTTCGAATTGTTTCTCTTTTGGGGTCCTGACGAACGATTTTAATTTTTCTTTGGTTTCATCTTTATATTTATCTATAAAAAGACGAAGAGGTACTTTTTGACAAGCTATGAACAATTAAAAAAGTTCAAGACGATATTTTGATCAAAGATGATTTTACGATGATAGAAAAATCAAAAAAGTGATTGCCTCAATTCTGTCTTTCCTTGGGTATTTAGGCAAAAGTTACCCGATTGTCTTCAACTACTACGATTGTTCTTTAACCGATTTGGGTCACGGATGGGAGATTATTTGTTTTTTTTTTTTAATAGGCAAAAAATTACTCAAACTATAAAATTTTTTTATTATTCCCAAATGCATTAGGGTTTATTTTCTTAAGGTTTCAAGGAATATAATATTGACATTGCCTTTTCACAGTACTTCGCGCATGAATGTAACGAACTACAGACACATAGCAGCACTGGCGACTGAGGCCATCGGCTGATGAATATAATATAATATAATAAAATTTATTTTTCTAAACCTACCTACACCTGCAAGTAATAATATTATGAAGAAAAATGATTCCAAGGAATGAAAAATTATTTTTTGTCATCTAGTTATTTTACAAAACAAGATTAGGTCAAGATTAGACACTAGATTGATTTTTATAATTCTATAAAACAAAGAATTCGCAAGAATTCGATTTGAAATACAATAAAATAACCATAATTCAAATCATCGGCTTGTTCTTCTTCAAAAAAGAATATAACGATCCCAACAGCACAGCATAGAGAAACGATAGGAAAAAAATGTCATTGCTACAAAAACAAAAGCAAAACAAAAACAAAAAAGAAACAAAACCCTTTACTAATCCTAAGAAATGGCACACACCACCACGAAAAAAGATCGTTTCCTCATTGCGTAACAGGATTTTACTTCTCAAGCCCTTGCACATAGAGAATATTATTACCTTGCCCTTGCACTTGACTCATTTTCAAAAAATATAAAATACGCGCATTCACATACATATTCGAAATGTATGCCTGCCAATATGACAAATGTAGGGAGGTATTCAAAACAACTTTTTCATCGAATACCTACAAAGTACATAGTAAGTGATCACAATTGCCTATCTACATTTATATGTCTGCATATGATAAACATTCGCGAAGTATAAAAAAATTAATTTTCATTCTCAAACGAATTCTATGAGAACGTTTGGTATGAACATTTTTTTCTCTATCCTATAAAAATAAAACGAAGCAGAAGAGAATGAAATATAAAACAACGCCACCTAGTTCAATTCGTTTGAACTGAGTACCTTAGTGTGTGTGAGCAAACGCGATTTTCCTTGTAAAAATCTAAAAAAATACCCATTTTCCAATATTAATATAAAATAAACGGGATATCGTAAAATTATTTTAATTTCTGATTTCTATATAAAAAATATGAAAAAAAATTAAAAAAAATATTTTTGAAAATATTGTTTGCTGCATTCTCCTCATAATTGATACACAAATATTGACTTTTTTAAATGCATTTTTAAATATGTTTTCATTTTTTTCTTTTTTTCTACAAACGTTACTGAGTCGCAGAGATGTTCAATTTTCATAAAAAAATACTTTTGTTGTTGAGTCAAACTAAATGGGGCTGGAATCTTGTTTGCCGTAGAATATTCTAAGAAAAACATGCATTTTTTTACTTTGCACTTCAAAAAAATCTAGTAAAATATTTTATAAAAAAATAAAAAAAATATTGTGATATTATGTATATTTCGACAATATAAAAAAAATATTTTCAATTTTTTATCTTTTCTAATTTAGAAATTATTCCAAATAAATCAGACCTACTTTTGCTAAATTTCCCCCATTTTTCGTGATTTTGTTAATTTTTTTTGACGAAACTGGACAAAATATTAAAAAAAAGGCCACGTTACTGAGTGGTGAGACATTTTAAGAATAGATAAAAAATATAAAAAGAATAAAAAATAAGTTTTTAAGGCAACAAAACTTTTCCCCTGCAAACGTCTCCAAAAATTTCATAATTTTTCGTTACGCATGACCATTTTGGGATGAAATATATTTTTAATATTTTTTTTAGCTAAATAATTTCTTAGCTTATTAAATGTATAATCTATACCCGTTGATTTCATTTAAATATTCGGAATATTTTGGGAGCTTCACAGTTTTACGCAAAAGACCAACGAAATTTTCAATGGGAAACCTAGCCTTAAGTTAAATATGATTTTATAGATTTCTAGACTCGATCATCAACGCTGAACTACCAAACCTTCGTGCATCGTGCAAGTATTATCCATAAAACTAAAGTTTACCTTAAAGCAAACCAAAAGCAATCAAAAAAATTGTACGCGTCAGCTCCGACGCGTGACTGGAGTCTACTCAATAATATATTTATCTTTAATTATATATAACTAGCCGACCCGCGGGACGTTGTACCCGCCCCTAAGAAATTGTTAGTGTTATATTAAAGATTGAGTGTGCAGTTTTACTGTAGCTTAACAGAGTTGATACAGTTTTAGAAAAAGCAACGGGTGCAACGGGTTTTACAAGATTGCCTTCTTTTGCCAACATCAAATTTGCGAAGAATGGTTTCCCAATTTCTCCTGGTTTATTTGCAATGAAACGTCATTGTAGATGTATATTTGAAAGAGGGTGTGTAAGAAATGCAAAGTAAGTATAAAGACAGTTAGTATTTTATTCTTTTAAATGCCGAATTACCTACTAATCTGTAAGTCACTACTTTGTACTACTTCCTTGTTTCTCAATTAATTGAAAAATCCTATCTGGCATTGAATGTGTAAAGTTTTGCAGAACTTTATTCGTTCATCTCCAGCCAAGCTTCATTTATTCCTCTTTTTAAGACTGCTACATTTGTGTACATGTACTGCTTTCCTTTTGAGTAAACTTTTCTTTATCCCCCCAGAAATTTTCCATTGGGTAGGTCAGGACTACAGGGAGACCATGGCAAACACTGAACACATTGTAAATAGGAGCAGCAGGAATGACTCCAAATTCGTTGGCCATTCATCTTAGGTTGCACAGACATCAAGGGGAGTTTACCAAGCAAACCAAAAGCACCCCACACCATAACAGTCCTGTGAAGTTAGCAAAATGATTGTTGAAAATTTAATAACAAATTAAGAGTTCCCGGTAGCAAACCAAGAGTTCTAGAGTTTCTCATACTTTTTTTAAATAGTTTTTTGGGCTAACTTCACGCAGCAAGGACTTTTTTCAGAAAATGAGTTCTGATGACGTATTTCAACTTAAAATCAAGAGTTCTAGAGTTCCTGACGACTTTTAGAAAGAGTTCTGCAAAATTGGAAAAGATAGGGTTACCTTAGGTTTCCATTGACTTAGAGCAAAATTTTGAAAAATCCAAAAAAATCAAAATAGAGGAGTTCTGAGTAGAGTTCCCGGTAGACAACCAATAGTTCTAAACATTTTATTAACAACTTTTTTTTTCTAAAATCTAATAATTCAAGAGTTCTCGCAAATTAAGGTGCCCATAAAATGTTTAGAACTATTGGTTGTAAACGAGAAAAATGAGTGAATGCGAGGAATTGCCCATATTTTCATTTTTCAGGTTTGTCCAACATCTGTTTAACACGTTGGATGGTATGACAAACCAGCAAGTTTTTAAAATTTTTTAAAAACTATCCAACATGGTTTATCAAGCGGTTGTTTTAGCGTTTAGATGATCCAACATTGCTGTTGTCATACCATGTTGTCCAACCATGTTGGACCATGTAAACCCCGGTATACAAGTTCTTCGAAACTTCCTACCGTTACCACGGATCTCAGACTTGGCTACTAAGCCAAAGGCACTCTGAAATCTTAGCCGCATTCGATATAAAAGTCTTATAGAGAATAGTTGGCCCCGTTTGTGAGGAAGAAGGATTCCGGAGAGCTATATTGTCACTCGCAAGACTTTATTTCATAAATCATAAAAGAATCAAATATTGGTTTTTAACAAAATGTCTTTATTTCACAAAATGACTCGTAGGTCCGTGCGATTTCGCATTCGAGAAAGAACTGACTGTTCGTCGGTGTTTGAGAAAAAATATATCAAAGTTTACAATTAACGTGAAAGTCATGGCACTAGCCATTCAAAAAGATTGCGAATCAATTATAGAAAGTTTGCAAGTAATTGAGAATTGAAATAGAAAAAGATGGAATGAAATATGTAAGAGATAATTGACATAGAAAGAGATGGAATGACAATAGTCGTGTTTTTTTGGCATAGCTATCCGTATCTGCAGTGGGAGCTTCCATGTATTACAAATACAACACGCAGCTGCGGATAAAACTTAAACTTAAATCTGGCTGCGGATAAAAAATTGACATTTTTTCGAGTATCGATACTCGATCGGAAAAAATTGAATTTCTTAGGTTGGTAACTCGGATAATCGGATAACTCAAAGAGTCTCGAAGGCTGTGTTCGCAGAGTGCAACGCACTTTTAGTGCGTTCTTTTATTTAAGTTTATTTTGAATTAAAATTGGAACGCACAAATCAAGGAACGAGTCACACATAGTTGCTCTATGGTGTTTAATATTTTTCTTCTGTAATGTAGTTTTCTATTTGCGAGATTTAAGGTATAACTACAACGGCCACTTTTTGCAAAAAGTGGGAAATTTACAAAAGTAAAATTTTTGTTTCTTTGTAGCACCATTTGAATTTGAAAAAAAACTAAAAAAACTGTTTTTGACTTTTAATTTCGGGGTGGATAAATTGTCACAAAATGAGTTATAAATTTTCACTTTTTGATTTTTTGCAAATAGTGCTCTTTGTAGTCATACCTTTAGAGCAGGTCAAATTTGTGAATCTGACAGCTAAAAGAGTTGGTGAAGTGAAGAAAAAGTAGAAAAATCTCAGATTTCCTGATCTATTTGAGACTTGAGATTCAAAAAAATGGATTCGAGAATCAAAAATCTGAATCTCGATTTTTATCAAAATTCACACATAGGTACAAACACACGCACTTTCAAACACACTTCTCTGTTTGACATTTGTCTGAAAATTTATAATTGTTTTATTTATTTGTTTATTGAAAGACGACGGAGCCAATCTACGAACATACCCCCAAAATATCAAAAACTTATCCGATAGCAAAACCAAATACCAACTTAAAAATAAAATAAAACAGCTGCGGATGGGCAACTGCGGATACGTTTTTTTGGGAAATCGAGTTTGGCTGCAGATAGCGATGCCAAAAAAACACGCCTAATATCAAATCTACCGCGAAGCTTTAAAACTTACTTTCTACTTTCATTAAAGCATGTAGTAAAATGCAAATTTCGTTGAAAAATTCAACAAATTCTCGTTCTTCTTTTGTGTTGTCCCCTTATTTGCTGACTTTCCCGTTTGATTGGCCCAAAAACTTGTTTTTACTCAGGCTATATCTACAGTGAACATTTTATAAAAATGCATTGAGGATTGAGAGGATAAAGATTCCCTACCGGACATACAAACAAAATAATGCACTCTAAATTATGTACATGCAAATTCTTGATTTCAGGTTTCGATGTTCTTCGTGCTCTCGCACACAATACAAAATTTTCCATTTTTCCATTTGAAAATCAGTGCACTTACAATTTCAGGCGAATTTTCCCTTTGAATACCAATGAGTTTTCCGAGTTTTTCATCAAGAACTTTCTATTTTCCATTCGAAAATCCATTTTGAAACAAAAAATTCCAAGCAAAAAAATCAAATTTCCGCCCTTTGTTAGGTTTTTCCAGTTTATCCAATTTTCCCACTCTTCCATGAAGTTTTTCCAATTTCTTTTTTCACAGAAACCATCACTGAATACAACAGTATTAACCATGAAATTTTATAAATATCTGTTAGGCTATTTCGGAGTCGATTGGGTATATACTACATACATACATCCAGTTTTATATTTATAGAAGATAACTAGCTGAACCCGCGAACCTCATCTCGCCTTTCTTCAGATGATGATGACACACTGTGGCGTATGAGTACCTTCTTTTTTTTTAATCATTGGTATTGTGAGTTTTTAAATTTCATATTCTACGTTTGGTTTCGATAAATGTTTAATTAATTCAATGATTTCCAGTTTCATATCATACACTCACTTTTGTATAAGTTGTCCTCATCTTCTAAGGGCTTTACTTTGATTGTAAAAATGGCTCGGTAAGTGTCGATCGATTTAGACAATATCTCTTTGCCACGCAATGTTGTATTTTTATGTTAGTTTATAGCGTCAACATCGATATTTTTTGCAACTAAAATAGCTCGTAGAAATTATTTATGTATAATGAAAAAACAACGTTTACTGCCATAAAAATTCAATTTTTCCTGTATGTATGGATGGGTCCAATGTTCTCTTCGTACAAGTTTTCTTTGTCTACAGTACTGATATTAGTCAATTCATCAGTACTTCATCAGTACTACTGTTTGACATATTGAAAAGTTTCTTATAAAAATTTGTGAAAAAACAAAATTAAAACACACGTCCTACTCGAACAACTATCAACTGGTCACAATTCGGTCGTACTCGTGTGCGGAGAGAAGTCACAAATCGATCGCATACTACAGGGTGCCTGATGAATATTGCTGCATTAAGAAACTCAAATAACTTTTTTTTAAGTGTATGGAATTCATTTTAATTGTGTTCATATTAAAGTTCATTAAATTTTAATAGATATAGCTTAGTTAGTTTTAAATATAATGGATTTTAAATGCCCCCCACCCCTCCGCTCGTTGATGCATTTGCGACATCTAACCAAAAAGTTGTTCATTACTACTTGGAGAGTTGACACTGAAAAAGCCGTAATTGTTTCTTAAATGGCTTGCTTTAATTCATTCAAATTTGTTGATTTTGACTTGTAGACTCCGTTTGCAATAACCCCACAAAAAAAATCAGGTGCAGTAAGGTCAGGTGACCTGGGGGGCCAACGGAATGAGGAGTTCCTGGATATAAGCTTTTCTTCGCCATTCTGTCATACAGGCCTGGCTATGTGAGGAGCTGCACCATCTTGCTGAAACCAAACAGTTTTGAATGGAATTCTCTTTCGGCGTAATTCTGGATAAAAAAAACTCCCTCAACATGGTCAAGTAACGGTCTCCAGTAACCGTAACGGTGTGACCGTTTTCTTCGAAAAAATAGGGCCCGACAATGCATCGTGACGAAACTGCACACCATGCTGTGATACGAAGTTGATGCAATTCTATCTCATGGAGTATATGTGGGTTGGAAGCACTCCATATTTGTTGATGTCGCCGTTTAAATCAAAATGAGCTTCGTCATCGTCAGACATAAAAACATAGTTCAACATGTTTCCGTCCTCTTCCACCCTTTGGAGTATCTTCTGGCAAAATTCCAAGCGAATCGGCAAATATGCTGCATTCAGCTTGTTGACCATTTGGATTTTATAGGGGAATAAGTAGTCCAAGTCATTGTGCATAATTGACTGCAATGACTGTCTGCTCATACCCATTTGAGCAGATAAGTTTCTTGTCGAAACTATTGGATTATTTTGTATGGCAGCAGCTACAGCAGCTATTGTTTCCTCCGTCCGAACTGAAGGATTTCGATGGTAAGGTCTTCTTTCGAACGTTCCATTCTCTGCAAAATTGTTGACAAACCTCATTATAGTCCAGCTGCTCGGAGGATTGCCGCCAAACGTGCGCCTATATTCTCTTTCAACCAAAATTACGGACTCCAGTGCATAATAACGGCGGACAATCCAAATTCTTGTTTCAGTGCCCCAGTTATCCATTTTAAATCTAAGAATCAATCCGCAAGTTGTTACATTTTTTTTTTGTTAGCAGCTTTCGTCAGCTACCCTGTATATATGTAAATTAATTAACTTTCCTCTTTTCGGAATTCTGCTTGGCCCAACATGTTCTTTATTCATGTCCAGTTTTATTGCGATAGGAACATATTTTAATTTTTTCCTTAGTATCACAATGATTTTTGGAAACTATTCGAGCGCAATTTGCTTTTAAATGACCAGGTCTTCAACACTCAAAGCAGCTTTTTTCTGACCACAGACGTGGGCGCGGACCAGGTATAGTGTTGGTAGCCAAATTTATCAAACCAAATGTCTCAACACCATTTCAAAATATCAACCCTTGAATTGTCGGGATCAAAAACTGGAAAACAAACCATATCGTCTTTGCGCTCTACACGCTGAGCAATCTGAAAAAATTTAGATAGTGCGTCAGTTGTTATGAGCATAGCATTATTATTGGTATTCCCTTGGTCCTTTGTTTGAGGGATAGTATCTCCAGAATTGCCAGTATCTTCCATCGTCAGATTATTTTTCTTTTCTCGAATATTTGTTGCTTGTGCTTCTATTTTTCTTTGATTAATTTTCAGGTTGTCCCACTTCTGATGATAGATTGATTCTGTGCCACTATTTGGCTAACTTCCTTCACAGTCAAACTAAGATTGACCCCAGAAACACATTAATCATCAATTTTTCATTACATGGTTTGAAAGATGATATCGGACAAGTGATGGCCTCCGTTTTCGATACACTGAGATACCCGATTTCCGAAGTTCCTCTAAACTCTTTGAAGCATATCGATGGGTATGTTGGTTGGGTGTGCTGGATGGGATTTCGTCCCGTTTCCGCTCTCCCCGAATGTTTTCACCCACGAAACAATCGACTGCCGGCCAGGAACGCGACCTGCGGGATGGATGTTGAAGCGAGTACGGAAAGCAGGTTGAGTGGAAATACTGTTGAAAAAGTAATGTCGTTTTCCATTGGTCTTTTTTTGACGTTTCTTTTTCTACCTCCAATGGAACGGGTTATGATGTATGTGTCATTTTTCGGACGATTCTGTTTTCAAAACAGAAGAGTTCTGCTCTTCTCAGAAGCATTCCGTCTGTCAAAGTCAGTCTAATGGAATGGTTTCAGAAGACTTCTGGACTCTTCCGAATACTTCTGGACGACCAATGGAAAACGACATAAGCCTCGCAGGCAAATGCGCGTTGCTCTTTCGTCCAATGCATGATGTCGACTGACTGCGGCGTAGATGAAACTTCAGGAAGTCCCCTAAAAAATGAGACACTCTCCACCCACATCCAACCACTCCCCTCCCGCTTGGCGCCAAAAACAAATCAGCAAGTTTTCTTGCCGCACCCTGTATAACATGTATGTTGAAAAATAAATAATCCAATTGTATATGTAATTATTATATTTTATTATCATTTCTTTTTGATGAAATACATACACAATTTTATGTTATGTTGATTTCTATATTATCATCTGGCATTTAATATTTTATTTTAATTTCAAGTTTATATACAAATAAATGCGCAACATTTTTGGGTAATTTTGTTTGTGTCTCATATTAGCCATTTTTGTTGTTTGTTCTGTTGGATTCTATTTTGTCGGTTTCAAATCACAAACTTGTTACTCGAATTTCGTTTGCTGAAGTTCTTTTTTTATAGTAGATACGTACAAGATGTGTTTTTAGAAAAAGCAAAAAGCCACCTTAGAACATTCCAATATTCAAACAGTCAAGAAAAAATTTAAATAAATAACTTTGTTATAGTTATTGAATGTAGGATATCACTAAGTTGACTTCGGGCTTTTCCAGGAGAAATATAAAACACATCTTTAATAGATATTTAGATTTAAATAAAAATAATAATAATATTTAATGAATGCATGAATAAATATAAACTAAATACAATGCACACTACTAGTAGACACCTTATCATATTTATAATGCTCAAAGAGTAATATTTATTTATTGGTTATGTGATACAATCAATATTTATGTTCAAAGCGGGCTTAAGTTAAAAATTCAATTTATTTAATCATTTCGAATTCAATGAATGTATTTTGCTCAACCCTTAATAATAATAGGAGTGTTTTATTTTTCTTATGTTGGATGAGCGAGTGCATTTTCTTTTAAAACTTTGCATAACGCAGTTTGTTTGAATCTTTGGGGTAGTTTCATTTGCATTTTGTTTCAAATTGGTTTAAAAAAAAGCTTCAAATTTGTGTGGTTTAAATACTAAATAAAAAAAAAAACTAAGAGCTCACGCTCCCACTGAGGAAAAGGATGAAGACACCAAAGACAGGTTCTACGAGCTCCTCGACAAGACCTTTGAGCAATGCCCTAGCTATGACATTAAAATTGTCCTAGGAGATTTTACTGCTAAGCTCGGAAGAGAAGAAATTTTTGGTGGAATAATCGGACAACATAGCCTACACGACACCACCTCCGATAACGGATTTAGGCTAATCGACTTCGCTGCGGGGCGAGACGTAATGGTAGCAAGTACGCGTTTCCCATATCTCGATATCCACAAGGGGTCATGGAAATCTCCTGATCAATCAACCGTCAACCAAATTGATCACATTGCGATCGACACACGACACTTCTCTAGCATGCAAGATGTCCGCACATTCCGAGGTCCCAACATCGACTCGGACCACTATACCTTGTTTTAGCCATGGAATGAATGCGGATATTCCGATCAAGGCCACCACGTGAAAGTGCTAGGAGAAAATTTGACATCTAACGGCTACAATCGCAAGAAATTGCTAGATTCTTTTCCGATCGTGTCTTCGAAAATCTCCTCAGAAGTCTTTTGCTGGCAGAACCAGTGGCAACACTGCCAAGCAGCCATCAGAGATGCCGCCTCTCAGCACTTCAGAGGCCACCACAACAAAACCCCTGGTTTGACGATGAGTGCCGGCGAGCACATGCAGCTAAACAAGAGGCATACAAAGTGGCGCTTCAAAGAAGGATACCATCAGCTCATGATCTCTCCGAGCAGAAAAGGAGAGAGGAGCATAAACTTCTCAGAAAGAAAAAAAGGGAGCATGAGAAGCGTGCGATCGAGGAGATAGCGGGATGTCACAACAGGAACAAGGTACGAAAGAATTACAAAAATGTAAAAAAAAACTTCCAGGGCTAATACACCCCGAACCGAAGCCTGTAGAGACCATCATGGGACCATCAGTGGAACCACAGTCAGTGCTGATGATATGGAAATACCACTTTTCCAAGCTGTATAATGGCGATGACGAGCAAAATTCCGCCAGCAATACACAACCATTCAATTTGGGTGCAGCAGGCCAACAATTCCACTCACCCGACAATGACGAAGTGAAGATAGTGATATCTAAGCTTAAGTCAAACAAAGCCACTGGAGCAGACGGGCTAGCCGTCGAACTGTACAAAGCAGCTGGAGATGATTTGGTTAAAGCATGCCCGATGAATGGAACCTCAGCATCGTATGCCCGATTCTCAAAAAAGGAGATCCTCTGAAATGCACGAACTACAGAGGTATAAGTCTCCTTAACATCACCTACAAGATCTTGTCTGCCGTGCTGTGTGAACGTTTGAAGCTTTCGTCAAAAACCTATGCCCTTATCAGTGTGGCTTCAGACCCGGAAAGTCAACCATCGATCAAATATTCATCCTACTGCAGATCTTGGAAAAGACCAAGGAACTTCAAATCGATGCCTACCACCTTTTCATCGATTTCAAGGCCGGGTATGATAGCGTCTATAGAGACCAATTGTATAGAGCAATGTCTAGTTTTGGCGTCCCAGAAAAACTCGTTCGTCTGTGTAAGATGACAATGGAAAACTCACGCTGTTCCATCATGGTCAAAAAAAACCTAACGGACGCATTTGATGTCAAAAAAGGTTTAAGACAAGGCGATGCGCTGTCATGCGATTTCTTCAACATCATTTTTGAAAGATTGTGCATAGCTCCAACGTCAAAACCAAAGGCACAATCTTTCAAAAGTCCATCCAGCTACTAGGATACGCAGACGACATTGACATAGTTGGAAAAACACAGGGTGATGTCAGTGTAGTGTTTGGAAGTCTTGAGAAGGAGGCCAGGAGTATGGGTCTAGCGGTTAACGAGGGCAAGATCAAGTTAGTGCTGACAACCAACATCGACGTCTTGGAGCAAACGTCAACATAGACAGATTTAACTTCGAGGTAGTTAAGGACTTCGTCTACCTAGGATCCGCTATCAATTAAGACAACAACCCCAGCGCTGAAATCAAACGAAGAATAACTCTTACCAATCGCTGCTTCTTTGGACTTAGAAGGCAGTTGAGTAGTAAAGTGCTCTCCCGAGCAACTAAAGTGACACTCTACAAAACCCTCATCATCCCAGTCCTAATTTATGGTACAGAGACATGCTTCGAGAGAAAAATTCTTCGAGTGATTTTTGGTCCTGTCTGCATAAATGGAGAATGGTTACGAAGATTCAATCAAGAACCGTACGAGCTCTTCAGCGACACTGACCTAGCCAGAAATGTTAAAATCCAACGACTTAGATGGTTGGGTCATGGAGAGCGAATGGAAAATAATGCTCCGGCTCATAGAGTCTTCGAATCCAACCCGGAAGGACGTCACAAAAGAGGAAGACTGCGACTCAGGTGGAGCACGCAGGTGGTAGAGGACCTGAACCAACTGGGCCAGGGAGCTAGGGACCGAGCTGACTGGTGACGTTTGTTGGATGAGCCCCTGGTCCGGCCACCATAAGTAAGTAAGTAAGTAAGTAAGTAAAGTACTTTTTTGAGTTTAGAAAACCCAGCAAAAATTTAATCCCACTTAGCTACCTTCTATCAAACGGAAACACTTTACTTTAATGAGCATTTAAACTGGAAAGGTGCAGGCATGAAAATTGATAAATTTCTACATCTTACGAGTATGTACCATTTTCCATCTTAATTGGGTTGGAAATTTAGCATTGAGAAGGGATGACAGTTATGACATAACACTACCTCAAAAAAAAAAAAAAAACATCGAAAGCTCATCAAATTATTCATAGGTTCATTTAATGGCACTGACTTTCCAACTTATTTTAACTATGGGTACAATTTTGTTTATTGCAATGCACCTAGGTGTCCAAATAGATTTTAAAGTTACGTTGGTATTTTTAACATTTTTAGTTGTGATTTACATTAAGTTCCTCTATTAAATTGGTCTACGCATTCTATTAAAGTGTATCAACTTTATAGTAGCTCAAATAGTGGTTATAAGTAAGTGACGAACTTAACCATTTATTTTATGTTTAATCAAGTAATTTAAGCAATGTAGTATGTAATAAAGCATTTTTGAGTTTTATAATACATAATTATTTTTTTTCCAGTTTTTACTGTGGTATACATACATAAGTTGTATAGTTTAACTTTAATTATAAACTGTTGGCTTAAGGATACGCGTTTGAGTAAATTTTAAAATATATGTATATATATGCAGATATATATGTAATATGAGTAGAAAGTAGACGAATCTTATAGTTGCGCTTCATTATACTTAAACTTAGTGTATCATTATTTTGTTGTTCTTATTAGTTTTTATTTTTTTTTTATTTCGCTGGCTTTATTTGTTTTTCATCATTTTACTTACGTACACACTGTTTTATCATTTTTTTTTTGTAAAATAATAAAAAAATATTTTAAAATTAGGTCAAAAACACTTACTTTGTTTGCATTTAATAATTTTTCATGTTCATTTAAAAGCGCGGAACTTGATTTTTAAGTGTTTTCATTTAACTTTATTTACGATTTCTATTTAGCTTAATTTATTGCATTTTTTCTTTTAATATAATTTTTGTATTTGAGTTATGAAATCAACGGTATGAGTTTAATATTAGTTGATTTAAAGTTTCTTATACCAGTAAAGGTAATGTTCCCCATCTTCCACCATAAGTTCGTCAACTCCTGAAAAGAAGGAAAGAAAAGAAATAAATGAAAGACGTTTAGTACCGCAGATCTTAGAAATTGCATTTGGAAAAAAAAAACGAAAAAATTGTTTTCCAATTTGATGTCGATGAGCTATACCAAATTTCTCTGGTTTATCAGAAGAGTCATTTCTAAAACAATTCAGCGCGGCAGACCAGGACGTCTATTACGCTAGCAGAACGAGAACCATTTCATAAGCCGGCACCGAAAAGTATTTAGTATTTTGTTGCTAATTTGTACCGCAAGAATTAATTTTGTTGCTCAAATAGTTTTCGGAAAAAAGCGCGGTTACGTTGCTTCTTCTTCTTCTGAAAAATAATACGTATACGCCCGAGTGAACTCTGTCATAGGTCATTAATTCCAATATATTTATAAGTCCTCGTAAAGATTTATTCAAAGCGAAAACATGAACAAGAAGAAAGCATAGGTAACTACTTTTTACTTGCGACATATAGAATATATGGCAAGTATTGAATTCGTAAAAAAAAAATTTGAGGTAATGATGAGATGTGACATTACGATGATAAAGAAGTCGAAAAAAGTGGGTCCGGCGATTCCGTCCGTCTGTCTGTCTGTCTGTCTGTAAACGCATCTACAGCCTTAACCTCTGGTCCGATTGACTTGAAACTTGAAAATTAAGGGTTTGAGCGAATTCGCGTTGGTCGTTTTTTTGATTTATTTTTTAAGATCAACATTTAGGGTAGCCACCATACGATTTTTTTTGGCCAAAAACCAAAAGTTTCAATTTTCTCAAAAACGGCTCCTACGATTTTTTTAAACTTCCTCGAAAATGTTTGTTTAAAATTCTGATGTATTTTATGTAAAAAAAATAAAATTGTATTGCTTCAAAACGGTACCGCCCATAGAACCGTTTCTTTGTTATCAGATTTTATCGAAAAGTAAAAGTCCGATCAGGGTAATTTTTTTTCTGAAAGTACGTTTATATTGCTCAAATAATATTTTGTATTCAAAAATATGTCAAAATTTTTTTTGGATTTTTTAAAAATATTTTTAAACTTTTTTTTAAAAAATTCTGTATCTCAAAAACGGACCAATATTAAAAATTGAAATTTACTTATAAAATGTATAGTTTCATATTCTTGAATACTGCATATCCAAATTAATTTTTAGACATTTTCGAAAAATTTTATATATAAAAAATTAATGAAAAAAAAACGCTCCGACGATTTTTTAAAAAAAAAATTGTAAAATCAACAATTTCTTAAGAAATCATATGACATAATTTTTTTCATATTGAATCTTTTTTTGAGGTAGATATTTCTATTTCAATTTTTATTTACGAATTAAATTTTTTGTATGAGTATTTGGAATACAGGAGCAAGTTCGTATGACCGAGTCGTGCACATTTTTATCTTCAATTGTAAAACAAAAAATATTACACAAAAAGTTTAAATTTTGAATTTATATACATACACTAGTCAAAAAAATTAAAGGAACACTTGAAAAAACTCAAAAATTGAGTGGTTTTTTATAAGGCTGTATCTCAGCAGAAAAAAGTCGGATTGAAGTGAAATGAGAAGTTTTTCAAAGGTTATCATTTTTTCTTTTCAAACTATTTTGAGTTAAGAAAATATCGTCAGTCGTTTTTGCTTGAACAAAAGTTTGGTTTGTCATAAAGTGAGCGGATTTTTTTTTTCAATCCAACCGATCTAGGACTCAATTTGAAAATTTTGTTGGAATTGATTCCCTGTTTGTTTTATATCGCTACGATTTTTTTTTCTAATCAAAAACTGGGTTTACATGCAAAAACACTTTGGACCCTAATATCTCTGCCGTTATTTTGTGGCTTTTAGTGATACAATTAATCTGAGGCTTAATTATTAAAGATCATAAAATTTCCATGATTTTAGTAAAAATTTCGCATCAGTACAACTAACCGTTTCTCTGTTTCGACCAATCAAACTTAGGGTAACTGCACCAGTCTCCGGACGGACCCCAGTGTCCGGACGATTTCGCCTTTATGGCTAATAAAAGAGAAACTAAACACAGAGATTCAAAAAACAACAAAATACAGAGTCAATAACATTTTCCACATATACATACGAAGTTTCAAACCGATCGAATGTATAACGGAAAAGTTATGGGTGATTTAAGCTGCAGCCGCTGTTCTGCTGTTTTCTTAGCAAAAAAATAGTGGCAGACATTGGAAAAAATGCTGGGAATAGTTGATCTTGTGCGATCTTGCAATCAAATGGAGTTTGTTTCAAAGAAAATATAATGAACTTCCAATAACTAAAAAAAAATTGAGTTTTGCATTTTTAATCGATTTTTTGTCCGGACACTGGTACAAAAAAAGCGAAAATCTAGTCTCCGGACAGCTCCAAGGCTTTATTTTGTTTCTTATTTATGTTCAAATTCTTCTTGAAACCCTTAATTTCCTTGTCAAAAGTACGGGTTTGTATCCAGAATAAAAATTTTCCATTATCATCCCTCTAATGGATTAAAAAAATAAGGAAAAAACTCTAAAAATTGTATTATTATTTTTTTATTCTCTGTCACACAAACACAATATTTTGAAATCAAAATGGTTTAAATCGATCGTGCGATATCCACAGTACCGAAACCTAAACATGAGAATAATAAAACCAGTTTATTCCCTCCACCTCTCCACTTCTCTATTTATTTGAGAATAACATTTTTCTTCACTGGTATGCATATGCATAGAAGAAACACAAAAAGAAAACAAACAAAACCACCCCTATCGAAGGTATAATATTTGAATGCGATGTGCACAGAAAACAGTGCATCAGTTAAGTGTTGAAGGATTCCAAGTGCCTGGAAACAGGTTTGGAAAAAAAAAACAACAACTAGTTAACCTTGAAACAAGTAAGTAGGTATTTCAGATGCATTAAATTGCCATGGTTTAGTTGTGTTGCGTAGATAGAGAGGATATGAATAGTCTTACATTTTTTTTTTGATTGAAGATGAATGCAAACAACTTAAAAGTAAGCTTTGCACGACATTAGATGTCGTCCGGAGACTCTGTTTTGATCGTCCGGAGACTGGTACCGATTTTGGTTTCTTTATATTTCGTCTAAAATAACAATAACTAGGCAATATTTTTTAAATTAATTAGATGCCAAACAACTAGGAAATAATTATCAACTCAGACAATGAATTGCTATATACTCAACATTTAAGAGAAAAATGGTATTGAGTTTTTAAGTGGAACTGTCCGGAGACTCCGTTTAAGATCGTCCGGAGACTAGAACTTCAGAAAATCGCCCTGTTTTAGAATTCATCCTATTAAATCAATGTTTAAAGTTACTTTCAATTCATTCGTACACCAAACTACCGAGAAATATCTATAGTCTTAGCAAAATATTAAGATTTGAATGAAACACTAATTGAAATAAAGATATATGCATTGAAAGTAAAAAAAAAGTTATATATCCGGAGACTGGTAGAGTTACCCTACCAAACATTTTTTTCGCATGTTAATACACCTGACAATATCACGTTGGGGGTGGTATTCCATATTTGTTGGGGAGCACGTTGGACCGATGGCAATTTTCTTAAATCTGGGTACTTTCGTCTTCCTTCCTTCTTTCTACGATGTCCCGATGTGTGGGACATTGTAAAAATAAAATATGGAATACTATCCCCAAAGTGATATTGTCAGGTGGATTAACATGCGAAAAAAATGTTTGGTAAGTTTTAAGTTTTAGTAGACTTTTTTCTACTGAGATACAGCCTTATAAGAAACCACTCAATTTTTGAGATTTTTCAAGTGTTCCTTTAATTTTTTTGACTAGTGTATTTTGCATAAACTAAAGCTAAGTATACACGATTGGAAGATCTTCCAATATTGGCTGAAATTTCAATGTCTTCCAACAGCAATCAATGAGCTT
Source organism: Sphaerophoria taeniata (assembly GCA_943590905.1). Lineage (NCBI taxonomy): Eukaryota > Metazoa > Arthropoda > Insecta > Diptera > Syrphidae > Sphaerophoria > Sphaerophoria taeniata. Next base: position 72,879,021 of record OX016542.1, on the reverse strand, counting down.
TCAATTCCCAATTTTTTATCAAATGAAAATTTTCTGTTAAAACGGTTGAACAATTTTATCAAAAAATTAATAAATTTATTGGAAGAAAATTGACTGTCAATTGTCGACAATTTTTTTTCATCCAATTAAAAATTGCCTGTTTAAACGATTGGAAGACTATAAAGAAAACAAAAAATTGGTAGACTCATTGGAAGACAATTTTCTTGACAAATGATAGAAAATATGAAACGCAATATGAAGGCAAGCATAGGTAAACAAGAAGAATTGAAATCATAATTTTTCGAAAAAGGTGATTAAGAATGGCAAATGATAAAAATAATATTTAAATAAATAATGAAGATAAATAAAATCTTAAGTCCAGACCTAACGTAATTTCTTTGGAATTGCATTTAACTCGGATGCAACATACTCTTCAAAAATTCAATTTGGTGTTGTCGGTGCATATTTTTTTCATAAAATCTACCGATATTTCTGTTATGTCATGTTTTCCCTCTAATGAAGATTAAGGTGTTCAAAATGCAAAACTTCCGGGTCGTTTTCTCTCTGTTGTCTTTCTTGGAAGACATGTTGTGTCTTGTCCGCCCAATTCTTTAAGAAAAGACCGATCTTACACGACTTTAAAAATTAATAAAACCCCAAAGCAACAAACTCAACAGTTTTAAAGATGATGTTGATTCGGTCGACTGCAGAACTTTGCTTTTCTTTCTAAGAACAACATAGGCTTTAAAAATTTTCAAGAGATCAAGACATTATCGATTGTTTCCTGGCCCATTTGGCCTAACATTCGTTGACGGCCATCCCAATGACGTCCGAAACCAACGTTTAGCCAAACTGTGTTCTTAGGAAGCTTATACTCTGCATAACCTGCATCTAAAAACATCGCCCGGTCTCGATCTCCCGAAAAAGCTGTAAAATAACCTCATGCGTCCAATCCTTCTCAACTTCTTTCCTATTTTGAGCAACTCCTTACCCATTTCATCCATTCTGGTTGTTTACAAAAATAAATACTTTTTCAATTCTTCTGAGCTACAAGGCTACAACTGAAAAATTGTCTGCCAATGAAAAATTGGACGATATCGTTGGCAAGCACTTCGTCCAATAACCAATTTGTCGACAATCGTCCAATGGTTTGAAAATTTGAAAAATTGTGTGTTTAGACGGGTTCACACGATTGGAAGAAGTCGGCCAATTTTTTGATAGAAATTTGTATTTGTATCGGAAAATTGACCAACATTGGAAGATCTTCCAATCGTGTTAACTTAGCTTAAAACAGTAAAACAATTAAATTTCGTTCTTTTTTTTACTGAATTTCTTTTTTGAACTGCTTGTGTGTGCCCTCTGTCTTTAGTCTTTAGTGGACAGTTTTCATGTTTTTTTTTATATTTTGGAAAAAATGTCCGTTGTCCTAAGGTCGCGAATTTGATCCTATCTTGAATGCCATTGCCAATCAAATTTCGCACAATTGAACTGATTTTTTTTATTTTTATAAACTATGAAACTCTAGCTTAAATGAATCTTATACACTTTTCAATTTATAAAAGTTATTTACTTTATAATTCCATTAAATATCTTTTAGCCTTGACAATGGCCGTCTATATAAAAATTTATAATAATTGTAATTTTATATTCTAGGTGATGTGATTCTTTTCGAAATTTTCAATATTGAAGAGAAAAGCATTCCAATTGCATTTGAAAATATACATAAACACGTTCATCATCTCAAATAAAAGGGTAAACTGTTGTTGCACGGAAGAGTCGCCTTTTAGGGAGGAATATGCTGCCGTAAGTGGGCATTATACGGGTATAGTGTACCGGAGGGGAAATCAGTCATGGATGGAGTTCGATGACTTAAAAGAAAAAAATCGAATTTCGTCAACGAGAAAAAATTGTACCCAGGTTAATTGTATACATTAACGAACATAAATAAAATTTGTTTAAGTTTTACAAAAAGTAAACAACTGTTTAAAATATGATACTTCTTTATTCTACTAGCTGACCCGGTAAATGTTGTTTTCTCTTTGAAATACCTTTCAGATATTGAAATTCACTTTTTATGGGAAAGTTCACTCGGTCGTATACGTATTATTTTTCAGAAGAGAGAAGAAGAAACGTAACCGCGCTTTTTTCCGAAAACTATTTGAGCAAAAAAAATGATTCTTGCGGCACAAATTAGCAACAAAATATGCCGTTTGTTTCATATCGCTAGCTGCATCGGTTCAAATTCAAACTCCCCCCGAATATGTGTTAGGCCAATTTCAACGTTAAAAAGTAGGGTTTCGTAGTTCTTTGATTTAAGTTCATTTTATTCCATTTTTCGCTCCTTGGATTTTGAATAAAATTTCTAAACGTGTTTTGATTGCAGCACCATGTGATGTATAAAATATAAATAAAAATAGGGTGTCAGGCAGCTCCGAAGAACCAATGACTAAGTGGTTTACACAGTAAGTACCTACCAAAAAATCATTCCGCAATTCATGGTCTACCTGTGCAATCTCATAGTTATATGTTAACATAGCTATATTTCGGAATTTCGAATTGAACTTGCAATAATTTCTCATATTGGCTAAGCTCTAAAACAAGTTGCATAACACGTTTTTATTCAGTCAGAAGGAAATCGATAGTTAATGACGGCACGCTTCGCGACGATAGCGGTGGTGGACCTGTTAGCATTCATGTCATTCGTTAGATTAACCTTTAAGCTAATGCTAGCTTAAAATACTGAAGAAAACACCGATTGAAAATACCGACTAACCCTTTAGGGGTTGATTAATTCAAGTCAAGGCTCAAGGCTGGTCAATTCATTCATCAATAACTAATTAGACAAATAACACATTTTCCCCGCATAACGTTCCAGGAAATTAAATATTTACTTTTTCTTGACGTGATTCATGCACAGATATTTTTACTTACCCACAGGTGCTATCAGTTGATTTCCTGGTGGATTATTGGGATCGGGTTGTTCTGTTAGACGATACAATAGCCAATAATCGTACCTGATGGAAAGACAAGTTTTAATTAGCAGTTCTTAATTTTTATAGAATATAATTCTTATTTGCAACAAATTTACCCTCTTGGTTCTTCTTTTTTGCCAGCAAGGGTGTGAATATAGTGACCATTCGGCCATTCTCTTGCTTCAAAGTTAAATCTGATAGAGAAATTGAAATTTTAATGATAGCAATGTGAATTTTGTGCAGAAAATTCTTACCTTGAGTCGATTTCAGCAGCTTGTGTCATCGCTTTGAAGAAGCTAGTATTCTTTGGTGAAACTAGAGAAAGTGAAAATTTTTCGGTCACATTCGAGCCCACCCAAAGTGTATACGTATAGGAGACATTTCTCGCGTCTGATTCCTCAGCCGATGTGAGACCGAAGGGAACAGCCAGCTTGGGTTCTCCATTTTCTATAAAAAGAATGTTAATTTATTGAATAAGGGCTAAACGAAATTTGTTACTTCCTTCATGATCAAAGGTTTAAATTTTCATCAAAGTAAAAATTGTCAATGTTTTTACAACAGAAGATTAAACAAATTTTAATATCTGGTTCCCTTAAACGAAGTAGAACGAGTGTGTGATTTATTGGGAGCTTGGGATATTAAATGCTGGGTCTTAAGAACATAAAAAATAAGCATTTTTCAACAGATGGCCTACTGTTCGCTGGGTTTTTTCACGGCACTTTCTTGGTGACTGCTCTTGAAGTAAGAAAAGACGAAGTGCTAACACTCGAATTAGTAAAGGAAAAGCTGATTCAAGAATATAAACATAAAACTGACGAATCTTCGATATGACCAGTGGAAGATGCTGCATTGAAGACTCAAAACTTTAAGTTCAAATGCTATTCTTGTAGAATAACTATGGACATTTGAAAAAGAACTGCCCAATTAAGATGCAAGAACGAAGAAAAAACAATTTTTAAGTCAAGAAAATTGTGGAAACTTCGGAATCTGGTATTGGTGGATGCAGTTTAAACGATATTTATGTATGTTTTAATTCTAGTACAAATAAAATCGATTCTGCATATGGTATATTGATTCAGCCGCTACATGTCATATGTTGAATGATGATAAGTTTTTTTTTATAAATTGCACCCACTCAAGGGATTTTTTATACCCTTTTTATGCCAGAGACACAGTGAGTGCATTAGGATGATGGGAAGGGGTTGGAAAGGAGGTGTCGGTGTAGATTGGTCTTGAATTCTTGAACATTACAATGATCGGGAAAGACAGAGTGTGGAAGAGAGTTCCACATTCGCGTAGTGCGGCTAAAGAATGATTCTCTATACTTGACAGTACGTCCGAAGTTGGGCTCGAGGGTGAATTGATGGGCATTCCTAGAAGCGCGAGAATTACGGGTGAATTGCTTGAGGGGAGGAATGCAACTGGCTATTTCCCTAGAGCACTTACCGTAGAAGTAACGATAGAATAAAGAGAGACATGAAACGTTACGACGGTGATCTAACGATTGGAATGACGCAGTGATGTCTCTGTCACCGATCATACGTAGGGCTCGTTTTTGAATACCATCCAAGAGGCTTAAGTATTTAGTTGGAGCACCAGCCCAGAGATGAGAGTTGTACTCAAGCTTTGGACGGATATAAGTCTTATAGATAGCAGCCAGATCAGACGGGGAAAAGAATTTCTTGCACGTTCTTAAGAAACCCAAACATCTTGCGGCGTTTTGGCGACATCGCAAATGTGCTCGTTTCACAAAAGGTGGTCAGTGATGCACATACCGAGAATCTCGAGATGTTGGATCTCATTGATGCAAGTCATGGATAGTGGCAAGGGGGGTATATCTCGCTTTAACGATACAAGACAGCATTGAGTTTTCGAAGCATTAAACTCTACGCGATTTTTTAATCCCCATTGTACAATGCTGTTAAGGTCGGAGTTTAATGAGCTTATCATATTTTGCCGTTGCAGTTCCACATCCGAAGAGGAGGGATGTGAGTCTGGAAACGAATAGGAAAAGCTAAGGGTACTATCGTCAGCGAAACAATTTATTGGATTAGAAGTTACAGACAAGAGATCATTTATAAAAATGAGAAAGAGGGTCGGAGACAAAACGGAGCCCTGGGGCACACCAGCATTTATGTTGTGGGTTTCAGACTTGAAACCGTCCAGTACAATTTGTATTGAACGGTTCGAAAGAAAATTTCTAATCCAACGAAGGAGGGATTCGTCGATTCCGAAGGCATGCATTTTCGATAAAAGAGCAATATGCCAGACTTTATCAAATGCCTTTGAAATATCAAGTGCAACAATCTTACTTTCTCCAAAACGATGTAAAGATTTGTTCCACTGTTTGGTGAGATAAACCATCATATCACCAGTGGACCTGTTGCTGCGAAAGCCGTACTGCCGGTCATTAAGAAGCTTTCGGTCTTCGAGATATTTCTTGAGCTGATAATTTATCAGCGCCAGCGTTTCCATGACCTTAGAAAGAAGGGACGTAAGTGCAATCGGTCGATAATTCGCCTTTTTTTGGGATTGGCTGGACAAATGCTGTTTTCCAACTGCTCGGAACGAGCCCAGAAGAATAGGATAGATGGAAAAGCTTACGCAAGGGTTTTGCCAGCGTGGAAGAACACCTATTCAGAATAATAGCGGGGATACCATCCGGACCAGCGGATTTATGTATGTTGAGATTTGTCCCATGGAATCATTGACGCGCTCAAGAACCAGGCGGAGTCATGACACTCTCTGGCAGCGAAGAGTTGGCAGTTCGCCGCCTAGCAAAAAGGTTAGCTTTCGCAAGAGAACTAACTATTGGAGTGTCATTGTCAACGAGCGTAGAGACTGAGGAAGAAGAAGAATTCTTCATATTTTTTACAAAGGACCAAAAATTCTTACTGCCTTTGGGACATTGCAGTATTTTTCGCCTTAATTTTTTGTCATGTAAAAATTTGGTCCGTCGAATATGGGCATTGCAGGCCTTCCTGGCTTGTTTAAAGTTGTTCTGGTTTTCCTCAGTTGGGTTGGCTCTAAAACACCGGAACTTTGCTTCTTTTTCCCTGATGACCTCTTTACAGCTTGAATCAAACCATGACTTTTCTTTGGGTTTGATGCTTTTAACCCTATTCGGGATAAAAGTTTCCATTCCCAAAATTATCATATTAGTAATCATATCAGCGCTGGAGTCTACGTCACTATCGAGGAAGCATAGTGACCAGTTAAAGATCCGGAAAAAGTTGTTGAGACCGTCCCAGTTGGCTTTCACGTATTGTCATACGGTTCTCTTCGGAGATCTTTCTTTAACTGGATTAGTTTGACACGAGAAATTTGCAGATATAATACTATGGTCTGATCTGCCTAGAGGCGTTAATACATTGATAGTGTATTTATCAGGGTCAGGCGTAAGGAACAAGTCAAGAGTATTTTCCGCTTGGCCATCAATATCCGATATTCGAGTGGGCTCGGTGACAAGCTGAGTAAGGTGGTTAAACTCAGCAAAGATTTCAGCACACATTCCTTCGGGTGTTGTCTGGCCCGAATGGAGAAGCCACGAAGAATTGTGTACATTGAAATCGCCCGTTATAACGATTTCAGTGTGAGGATATAAGGATACAATTCAAAGTTTTTTAGAAATTTAAATAGAAAGACTGGCGATTGCATTTATTTAGCAAATGGGAACAAAATCGAAGCAAATGGTTCTGGCAATGGTATATTGCATTGTCAAAATAAAGCAATCGATGTTTCTGACCTAGATGGAAATTTGCTTTCTGTAAGAAAACTTGTCGAAAGTGGTTGGCAAGTTCTATTTAAAGATGATATTTGTGACCTATCATATCATGGTAAAATATATTCAACGGCTAGTTTATATAAGAACCTTTATAAGTTAAATGCAGATATTCATGCAAAGAGGGTAGCACACATTGAAAAGGAATGTGTTTATACTTTTCATCGCCGATTTTGCCATCGGGATTTAAACTTGATAAAAGAAGCGATACAAAAGAATCTCATTACTGGAGTTGAACTCATTAAATGTAGGTACTTGTCTTGATCATTGTGATTTTTGCTTGAGAGGTAAAATGATAAGACCAGAGTTTCCAAAGGAAGCCACAAACAGATCTGAAAAGGTCTTGGATCTTGTTCACGCAGATCTATGTGGACCTCTGAGAGAAACAACTCCAAGTGGGAACAAAGATTTTTTAACAATGATTGACTACTACGCTTTAAAAGAAAAGAGTCAAACTAGGGAGGAATAGTAGAGTCTATACACCAAACTGAAAACTATTTTGAAAGACCAATGAAAATACTAAGAACTGACAGAGGTGGAGAATTCAATAGCATGAAGTTGCAAGATTATCTTAAATGTAAGGGTATTAAGCAGCAGCCAACAGCCCCTTAAAGCAGAATAGTGTAGCTGAGCGGAAGAAACGGAGTCCAATGGAAATGACACGGTGTATGCTCATACAATCTGGACAGGAAATTTTGGGCAGAAGCTTTAAATACTGCTAATTATTTACAAAATAGGCTACCATCGAAAGCTACACTGAAAACAACTTATGAACTGTATTTTCAAAAACAACCAATTATGACTCATATAAAAGCACTTGGATGCATGGCATATCATTGTGTTATTAAGAAACTTTGACATAAAATGAAAGATGTATCAAAGAAATATGTAGGTACTGGTAGGATTCTGTGATGAATCAAAGGCATATATAGATTGTTGGATACAAAAACAGCCAAGATAATCAAGTCCAGAGATGTCAAATTTAATGAAGAAATTAATGCCAACTTAAAGAAATTACCTTATGTGACAAATTATAAAGATGATGATATTTTTGAAATCAACCTTTTTATCAGCAAAAGCCAAGGAAATGACAACTTAGAAACTCACACGATTGAAAATGAAGAAAATGTTGAAGATAAAAATGACGTTGATTTTGAAGAACACTTATCAGAAGATGGAAGCATTTATTATTCTGAAGAAGATTCAATCGATTCTGGAGATAATGTTAGAAAATCAACAAGAACCAACAAAGGCATACCTCCAAAAAGACATGCCTATGAAGCAACCTACCCGGATTAACCCACAACTTAAAAGGAAGCCTTAGAAAGTTCTGACAGTGCGCAATGGATAAGTGCCATGGAAGAAGTGCCATGCAGGCTATGCAAGAAAACAATACTTGGTAGTTGGTGGAGTTACCTTAAGGTAGAAAGGCTATAAGCTGTAAATGGATATTCAAGATCAAAACATTAGCTGATGAATCAAAAAGATACAAGGCAAGACTTGTTGCATATGCTTCTCGCAGAAATATGGTGAGGATTTCGACCAGAAGTTTGCCCCAGTGGTGAAGTAACTCTACGAACCCTGTCAGCTATTGCTTTTAGACGACAATGAAATTTATCGGAAAGCTATTGACTCACTTCTTTACTTATCGGGAAATACAAGGCCGGATATAGCAGCAGCTGTTTCAATTCTTAGCAGAAATGTATCTTGTCCTACGCAGTGTGACTTGTAGGATATGCCGATGCTGATTGGGCTTCAGACGTCAGAGGACGAAAATCCACTAGCGGATATTTATTTAAATTTGAAGAAGCTACAATCTCAGTTATGCAAGTAAAAAGCAAAGATTGATTGCACTATCATCAACTAAAGCGGAGCTTGTCGCCTTAGCAGAAGCAACTCAGGAACTAAGTTGGCTGAGAACATTATTTCGAGACCTAGAAGTTGATTTAGATGATGTAACAATATTCGAAGACAATCAAAGTTGTTTCAAATTACTGGATTCAGAGAATATAAATCCTCGAACTAATTTTTCAATAAATTAAATGTTCTATTTAGAGCCGATTTTTCAATCATCGAAAAAATCTACAAATAACAAACTGGCAAATATAAACTTATCTGAGTATTCATCGGCCGAATAAATAAGAGAGTTTTTCGTCAGATAAAGTCTGTTTGACGATTGAAAAATTCAATATTTTGTTATCAGTCGAATAAACACTATTTGCTTGTTTATCTGACGATTGAAAAATCGGCTATTAGTTGTATTCTTTAATTTTGAATGAGAACAAACATTGCTTGAAAGTAATTATTGTACATAGTGTCACATTAAGGCAACCTTCAATAATTGTAAAACAAAACATGATATAAGAAACATACCTGAGACGGAATCGCTGTTTTCTCGGATAACATGATCACATTGCAAAGCACGTACAGCACCCAAGCCTTTCCAGCCAAGAGCAAGAATTATATCCGCAGTAAGCCCGACTCCAATGCTGGGATCTTGACCATCTTGCAGGGGTTCCTCAGTCCATCCACCATCAGGTCGTTGACGACTCAAAATCCATCTAGATGCAGCAGTTCGGTTCCAGGAACCAGCTGGATCACGTTCCAAATCTTGTAGAGCCTGCATTGCCAACGCCGTACTACGCAATGAACCAAATCCACCTCGTATATCCTGCAGACTTGCAAGTCCTCTTGCTGGACGGCGAACAAAATGTTGCAGATGTCTGTGCCGATGATCAGTAACAATGCAACGTAAAGCCAATATAACCATTGCAATGGTATCAACACTTTGGTCAGTAACCCCACTGGCGATGTCAAGAAGCCTCCGAATCTGTCGCTTTCTAACATGTGCCGCTGAACTACAAGCGGACAATGTCGTCAAAGCAAACTCAATATCCTGAGCTGGCTCATGGTGTTGCAAATTAGCTACCAAATCATGGCCATGAAATCGTTTAGGATCCTTGCAAAGCGAACCAAGTGCAAGAACGTATCTAGCTAGTTTGTCCAAATTCATAGGCTTAGGTAATGCGTGGGTGTGGTGGGGGTCCAACATTGCAAGAATTTCAATTTCCATTTCCTTAACTGACAAAGTGTTTTCCAGATCTTCAATCATTTGCAAATGCCCATCGGAATCAGTTTGATCTCTAGCACCGGAAAGTTCCTTGGCCAAGATAACCATGTGAGTGTCATTGCCCCATCCATAGTCGGGAGCACGTTTTTCTTTCAACCAATCTAAAGCCTTCAGAATACCTTCAAGTTCACGTTTATCGGGACCAGCTGAACCCAATATCACATGTTCGCCGATTATCGGTTCACTGAGATTGTCAGTTGAACTATTGTCTTGTACTTGTGTTGTAGAGGGTGGTATTTGTGTGGAGCTAGATGAAATCGTACCTGCCGATTGAGTGACAGTAGATGGTGAAGGATTTGACATACTGGATGGTGGTGATGCTGGCGAAGTGCCTTGTTCGGGCAAGAAGGCAGCAGCAGCAGCTGAATTCGCAGTTGGTAAATTTTGCATTTGCTTTGTACTACCATTTTGTTCATAACCACCAACACTTATAACATCCAATGCATAAGATATTGCTGGTGGAACGTCAGTTCCTAACTGCTGCTGATGTTGGCTGTTAGAGCTTCCGTTCTCTGCCAGGATTTGTGTGATTAAGATAAGAATTCCCACAAATGTCACGTGCAAGGTTGGAATTTTCGTATCCTGAGCCATTTTTCGTAAGTCTTTATTCTGCTTGCGATACGAGGACACTAAAATGAAAAAAAGAGAGAAAACAAAAAGTGTCACAAAAAAGAAAATTCTATAAACGGTGTTATAACCCCCAATGTAAACGAGCTTGAAGAGTGAGTATATGCATCATTATAGAGAACGGAGCTTTTATAAGCGCGAGATAAAGGGAGGAAAAAGGATACCTTTACAGAGAAGCTGACCCCCAACCGCATACCTATCCTCCGTCATTAAATAAAGTGTGAGGTATATTAATAGCTCTGCTATGCAATGAATCGTTAAATCTGTCGCCGTTCGTCGTCGTCTGTCTCACCACCTAGAACGCACCACCATCCACCAACAAAGTCACAGTATTCCACGAAGCTGTCCCGCCACGTCTCGCCACATCATCTTCGCGCTGTTTTTATCGTGTTCGTTGACTCGGTTGTCTGAAGTGAATAGCCTCGAGCTATTAAGCAGGGTGATGATCAAAGATTTGTTCTGTTTGGTCTCATTTTTTTTTTGTCTGTGCTTGCTGTTTATGAGAATTGTTCCACTGTTGAGACCAACCAGCATTTAAGTTAATTTAACATCGACTTAATGACAAGGTAGGGTATGCATAAAAAATTAGTTTAAAGATTTATTACGGCACGATTGTTGAACTGAAGGTAAAATAGCACGAGAGCCGCGTATTACTTTTTTGACATCTCACTTTGTTGATTTCGAGGGTAAAGGCAGCCTTTTTGACAATCTTAAGAAATCCGTCTTGTAAAGAGGGTCATGTGCAGTAATAATTTTATTTACTTATCAAAATGACATCCATGGGCATTTAAATCTATGTACATTGAACCTTTCAGGATTAACCACAGATTTTGATAGTCTTCTCAAGGTTTGAATGTTTGTTTTTTTTTCTTTAGTTTTCGAGCTCGGAAAAATGTATAACTTTTTCTTATAATAAATAAAAAACTTCCAGTTTTTTTATGATAGATTGATCATGTACTATTTGTTATGAAATGATAAGGTTTTTGATTTTCAGCTTTCAAAGGAAAGAAACTCAGTCTCTAAAAACCTTTTAAGCTTGCGGTTGGATTCTTAAATTATATACATACATATTATGATTAAGTGAGTCGTGACTTGCGTAACGTACGACACTTGTTAGCTATCATCTTTGTGAAATGACATACTTACATAATATAATATCAAGTTGGGTGTCATTAGTCTAGTACTTCTTGACAAAAATTTCACTTATAACCGTTATACACAGGAACACGACCAACATATTATCAACAAAACGATAAATATGTAGTTATATTTGAGTAATGATACATAGATACATGATAGGAACTGTCGAACATAGCCGTAGCTAGGATTTTGTTTCGGAGGGGGTTAAGATAAATTTTAATTTTTTCAAATTTTTTTTTAATCAAATTTATCACATTTTTTCAATTCTCCGAAGCCAATTAGTTTGTTCACATTATTTCATGTTTGATGGAAAGTTTAAAATAATTCTTGAGTGTATTGTAAAAATAATTCTTGAGTGTATTGTATCTTTTACCCTTTATTATTAATCATTGTTATTTATGCAGTTTTTTTTAAATATATTGTAAACTCCTTAACTAAGATTTGAATGCATATAAAAAAAATCATTTCTTAATAAAAAAGGATCTACTCATAAAAATGGGGTCTAATTGAAGATATAAGCCTCAACGCTTCGCAATAGATGTTTCTGCCTGGTATAACATCTAGATGTATGAATCTTAAATTAATTTAACTTTAATTTAATGGAAGTCAACATCATTTTTATATTAACTTGTTTTGAAAAAAAAAACAGGGGAGTGCTTCTTTCATAAAAAGCATTATTGTTCATTAAGGAACGAGTAAAAACAAAAGCACAGTAAACACAAAATAAATACAAAAATATGATGTTTAATTATATAAAATAAACTTTTTTAACACAGATCATACCAATTGTGAACAAATTATATACAAATAGCTGTGATGACCAGGATGAAAAGGAATCGGTCCCACTTTTCCTCTGCCATTGCCCGGCCTTGGCTAGGAAAAGAGCACTCCACTTAGGTAAAGAATTCTTCAACGGTATTGAATAACTCGCAGAATTCAAGATCAAAGATATGATCTCATACCTTAAGAGCACAAACTGGCTTTAACGCCCCCCTCACCTCTCCTAAACTACATGGCACTATGAGACAATAGGCCGTAGTGTAGGGAGATCAATACTTCTTTATATATAGGATTGTACGTGCGAATATACATCCTTCCTAACCCATCCTTAAATCTTTTTTTTTTTAGAATCTCATGAGGTATGGTATCAAAACGGCGCACTCAGCGCTAATTGTGTCCTACACGGAAGTGGGACAGCCATTTCTACCTACCTACCATATACAAATAAATTCTTTGAACAGAAAATAACACAGTTTGGCATTATTGTTTATTTGAAATAAATACATAACTACTACATAATAGCGAAGGATTACTCCTTATTCTGTGGACTTATAGCCGATTTTTCATTCATCTAAAAAATCTAAAAATAACTAACTGGCAAATAAACTTATCTGAGTATTCATCGGTCGAATAAATAAGAGCGTTATTCGTCAGATAAAGTCAATCTGACGATTGAAGAATCGGCTCTAAGTGGAAAATGCTATTAATACAAAAAAGATATCTTAGCTGGCTTTACAAACTTATTCCCTTGTGGAGGGTGGCTTAGCGAAGCAATACAAAAAAAACGGAAGAAAACAGTCCATTAGATGGCGCCAGTTTACATAAGTATCAACAACAGCGAAATTCCCAAAGGTAATTTTAGTTAAACGTCACTTTACTACTCCGGGAACAAATTATTTTTATTAATGAGAAATTTTTGACGATCGGTTAAAATGGGTAACATTTTAAATCTGGGGCCGAATTACCGCTCACGTGAACGAGTGAGTGAGCCTCATCAGTGAACGAACGAACGAGTAGGCACATTGAGATGACATTCGTTAGGTCACGTATCGTTTGATATTTAAAAATTGTAGTAGTTTTTATCGAGTCTCGATTATTTCGAAAGAATTTTGAGAGGTTTTTCAAATAAAAAACAAAAATTTTAGCGAAATAGCGAAGGTAGAAATTTTATTTTTTTTAAATGAAACAACACAGTTTGACTGTTAACAAAAGACGAGATTGGTGAAGCTTTGGAGAGGTAAATCTTGATCTTAATAAATTATTAGCTAAGAATTTCATAACAAAATAACTTAAAGACAAAATTTAAATTTTTTCTTAAAAAGTTCCTCCGATCAGTGAGCTGTTTATGTGTCGAATGAAATTAAGCTTGATAGCTGAGCAGAGAATTTAAAATTTTTGTACTAGAAACTCGATACTGAACTCGATAACGTGAGAGGTAATGTCAAAAGCACAAAAACACACACAATTCAGTAACGTATAATTCGATAACGGATGCCGTAATTCGGCCCCTGAACTGCCAGAAAATAGGATGGGTTAAATTGGATTTTTATGTAAAAAAAAAACTGCTTCCTTACTAGGTCTCAAGATGTAGCCAAAATCGATTTCCATTTTGCCTCTACTTCCTAAGAATAATTGTACAAAAATTTATTTTCATAAATTTCGGTTGTTAAATGACGAATGCGTTTCGAAAAACATTTGAGCGCTCAGAAAACGTTCAGTAAAAAATGTGTTCAGAGCTTTGTATATTTATTTGACTGGTACTATCAAGATGGCATTATTTACTGTAACCATCTATGAAACGACTTATGTAAAAGATATATGGTTATCTCTGCGCCTGCTTGTAACTAGATGGCGAGAGTAGTAAATGATATCTTGACTATACCAAATCAAATAAATAAACAGTGGTTCAGAGAACGTTCCACATGCTCGAACAGAGCTTTATTCTGAAAAAAAAGAAATAGCTCTAGGCTTAAGTGGAAACTTATAAATTTAGTGTCAGCAAGGAAAAAAAATCCACAAAATTATTAATCAATAATTATTTGATTTTGCTTTCAAAATTATTTCAGGGGGGTTAAGCCCAGTAACCCTCCCCCTAAATACGGCTATGCTGTCAAACTCTATTTGCGTTCCACACAATCCACAATTTCAACGAGCAAAATGTTCGCCCATATACATATAACCTCTAGTTAAATATATATTGGCGACGAATTAAAAATTCTTATGTAAATGGAATGTCAAAATCGACGAATATTCGTTCGTTATGTGAACTATGCTCTAGAACTCAGTATCGCAATGGAACAAAATTCTCAGTTCAAATGGAGATACCACCTGCGTCTGCGAATTGCGAGTTTGCGGGAATTGTCATAAAAAAAGTGAAGTTTCAAATAATAAAAAAAAGAACAATAATAAACTTTTCATGAAATGCCTTGAGAACTTAAAACTTTACTAACAAAGATATTTCAATACTTGCAAGCAATTCTACCTTTTTTTGAGAAATTACTCGTTTTATTATTTTTTTTTTAACCAAACACCGAACCAGACAACAAAAATTATTTATTTCTCGAATGGTAGGCATTTGGAAGACATTCGGCCTCATAAGTTGAACTGCGGGAGGATTGTCGTAGTTGAAAGGTACTTGACTAATGCTTTTTCGGCATCGACTACAATATTATGTAATAATAAATAGTTGCTTAATCACTTAACTAAAATTACATTACATTACATTTCACAGTACTTCGCACATAAATGTAACGAACTACAGACACAAAGCAGCACTGGTGACTGAGACCATCGGCTGGGACAGAACAAGACATACAACAGAGAGAGACAGATAGACACATAGAAAGAAAGCACACATAACAGAAACCTACGTGGCTCAGAGGAGGAGACTCAGATAAGCTGGCGATTTTTGTAGAAAAAGAATGCTGCTGAAGCTGGGGTTTGAACCCGTAGCGTTCGGCTTAGCAATCCACTACTCTATCCTCTGAACCATGGCCACCTGCAAACTAAAATAAGTAGTAGTTGGTAATCAAAACATTCGCGACCTTAGGACAACAAGGTTCCAAGGTTCCAAAAAAATATAATAACAAAAAAAGGTATGTTTCCTTCTTGTTCATATTTGTTTCTCTTTGAACAAACCCTTAAGAGAATATTTCAATATTTATTGGAATTTACATTCTACTAGAACGTTAACTCGGGTGTATACTTGTTATTTTTCAGAAAGGAAAAAGAAGAATCGTAACCGCACTTTGTTCCAAGAACTAGTTGGGCAACAAAATCAATTCTTGCGGCAAAAATTGACAACAAAATACTGAATAAATATATAAATAAACAATAAAATAGGTGTATGCTGATTTGTTTGTATAACCGGTATGGACTCTTAAGCCGCCCAACGTAGCTTTATAAAATTTTGACATTACGCATAGCTTAGCCCAGTCATGGTTCCTGTGAAAATAAGTTTTGGGCAAATCTTACGGGAAAGTGGACATATGGAAACAATAAAATGGTGGTCTTTTGAATATACTTTTGATTCTAAGTGAAACTGTTCAGAAATTGTTTTTCTAACAGTATTTTCACGATATAATTGTTTACATGCGAACCTGGTCTCGCCACCCTTCAGAGAAACCTTAGAATAATTATGCTTAACACAGATATAGTGTTAAGATAATGCAATGTGATTTGCTTGAATCCAATTGAAATAGAGAACACATACCTGAATTTATCCAAGCTTTGCAACTAACTTTCTACTTTCATTTAAGCATGTAGTAAAATGCAAATTTCGTTGAAAAATTCATTGAGGATTGAGCGGATAAAGAGTCCCTGCCGGACATACAAACATACCAATGCACCTTAAATTCAACGCAAAATCTTTATTTTAGGTCTTCGTGCTCTCCCAGAGATTTCCTAGTTTCCAATCCAAAATTTTCCATTTTTCCATTTGGAAATCAGTGTACCTACAATTTTATGCAATTTATCCTTTGAAAACCAATGAGTTTTCCGAGTTTTTCATCAATAACTTTCTATTTTCCATTTTCAAGTTTTTCCAAATTTTCCAGTTTTAAATTTGAAAACCAGTCCGCCTACAATTACATGCAATTTTCCCTTTGAAAACCAATGACTTTTTCGAGTTTTCCATTAAGAACTTTCTATTTTCCATTCGAAAACCCATTTTGAAATTTTCCAGTAGTCCATACCAATGCGCTTTTCCGACTCTTCCAAGAGATTTTTCCATTTTTTTTCACAGAAACCACCACTGAATACAACAGAATTAACCATGAAAATTTCACAAATATCTGTTGGGCCATTTCAGAGTCCATTGGATATGTACAAACATATATCCATTTTTATATGTATGTAGATATATATAGAAGATTTCTTCATTCCAAAGATACTTATTCTCACTTAATTGTTTATCACTCCGAAGATTCCCATCCAAACCTCATCAAATTTGTATGGGACCGTTCTGAAAAACCATTCTTCCCAACAAAAAAAAAATTAAAAAGAATCCGCAATTTATCAAAGTAGTACTGCCCGAAGAGACATATAAAAAGTTTTACCTACAATCGAATTGAGATTCTCCTGCTTTTTGTGAGGTCAGTTAAAAAAGGCAATCAAAATCTGTGCGTTTGAACTTCAATTAGATGAACACTCGTGTTTTTAAGTAGTTGTTTTCATGACAACGTTTTGTAAGGATTTTCAAGTTAACGAGATTTTCAAAACCTTGTATGAACAACACGTTCAAAATTGGGACATCAAAATGGTATTTTTGACAAATGTTTGGTATCAGTTGCATTTCCCTCGGATTAAAAGGGCGTAGACTGTAGTTGTATTAAAATCAAATCCTCTCCAGGGTAGTTTAAGGTTTTAAAACAAATAAGGCTTTGATCTGAAGTCTACGACCTCACTTAGTGTCTTGTAAAAATAGATTTTGAATTATGTTTATGCTACAATTTGAAAAAAAGACCTAAGAACGTATAACTTTCATGCGCTATTGAAGTAAAAAGAAAAACTTAAGTATTATTCACATGAGCACGAACAACCATTAACAAATGAAGGAACATTCGTCGATTTTGACATTTCTTTCATATGAGAGTTCTTAATTCGTCGCGAATGAACTACCAAAACACTAAAGAAGATTGATTTTTGAGGTTACTAACATTCTGTAAAAAACTAGCCAAATCTCGATGGAGCTGCGTGTTTATCTCTTAAAAGTAATGGAATCTAGACAAAGTCATGCCAAGCTGCCAAGTTTAGGGTTCCTTATTGCGATTTATTTATTATTATAGTTAAGTTATAGTTTGAGCCTCGCCTATACATAAGTATAAGTATTATTGAAATACGCAGCTTTATCAAGTCTACAACCAGTTTTTCACCGTTGATTAGTAGCGGTTCAACGGCCAAGTTAAGTCACACAACGTTAACTATTATAATAAAGAAATCGCAGTTGTAGGAACCTTAACCTTGGCACGACTTTGTCTCGATTTCATCCTTTTTGGAGATAAACAAGCAGCTCTATCGAGACTTGGCTAGTTTTTTACAGAATATTTTTGGTAGGATTTCACTTCTTTTTGTAGAAACGTGGGCATAGTGATCTATTTTATTGGATTTTCTTATTTGACACATTTTTTTTCTTTTTGGGAGTAGTTTTTTTTTTAGTATTGGAAATCTTTCTTTTCTTTTTTCCTGTTCTGATTCTTGTACAGTAGCAACAGTTTTTCGTATTGCCCATTTGTGTTCATTATTAATTCATTAAGACGGTTTAATTTCTGAAAGATCGGCGCGGTATTTACGCCTAAGGCGGTTGTATTCGGTGATCGCTGATTCTTGAGCTTTTATACTCTTGCCGTCAACATACATGAGGCGCACCCCATGAAGATTGGTTACTCGTGGAAGGGCCACGAAGGCTTGGCCACAAGAGTACATGAAAGTGTCAATGTATACGAGACCATTTTTAAGACTTACACCTTGGCTCTTGTGAATTGTTAGGGCATACGCGCGCCGTATAGATTGGGAATTGTTCCCTGTTCACGTATGTTCACGTATGCCCGGGGTATGTCGATCTCTAATATTTTGGTTGGGCTCTTGTGTTTTCTAATCATGGTCACCAGGTACTCCAGATCTTCGATTATCCAAGTTTTTATAATTTTTCCTTTATGTGGCCATTAAACCCTAGGTTAGGTTAGGCGAGGTTAAAGTGGCTGTCATGGATGTTAAGAGACACACTTAGGCCAATCAAATGCCCATTGTGATACGACATGAATCTAAGAAGGCTTTTCTTCGAAAGCTCATTGAAACCAATTAGAGTTCCTTACGAAACGTAGAAGATTAATTATATTAATGTGTTCGAGATCGTTTAGATCATTGAAGAAGTATTCCTACAGGTGCAGAGGAGGTGAAGAACTGTTTCCTCCTCCTCCTCATCTATGCAGCTTCTGCAGAAGTCATTAGAAAATACGCCCAGTCGCGCAGCGTGTCTTCCAATTAGACAGTGTCCGGTAATGACACCAATTAAGGAGCTTATATGCAATCTGCTTAGAGATATCAGGCATCTGGATCTCTTTAAGTCCGAATTTGGCCATGTTTTTCGTTGCCTGACAGGTGGTTATGTTATTCCACCTGATGTTAGTTCTCTTAATAGCATCTTGTTGTAGCAAAAGTTTACATATAGCGATTGGTATACCAACATTAGCCATTTGTGGCTTAATGGGTAATGTTGTACCATGTTTGGCGAGTTCGTCGGCTTTGCAGTTTCCTGGAATGTCTCTATGGCCTGGCACCCAGTGAAGGTGAATGTTAAACTGTTGTGCCATCTGCATTAGAGACGATCGACAGTTTTGGACCGTAATCGAGTTTGTAGCGACAGAGTCCTGGGATTTTATAGCTGCCTGACTGTCTGAGAAAATCCGGATATCAGATGTGGATATCGCACGTTTTCTCTGAGCGAGGAGAGGACCTCCTTAATCGCCAAAAGTTCCGCCTGAAACACGCTACAATGATTTGGAAGGCTGAATGAGAGACTTAGTTTTAGTCGTTCGGAGTACACACCTCCACCAACCCCATCATTGGTTTTCGATCCATCTGTATAGAAGTGGATTATCTCGTCTTCCAGCAATGTTTTGTTTTCCCAGAAGGATCGGGAAGGTATAGAAGTTTGAAAGTTTCTATCGAACTGTAGTTGAGGAATGGTGTAGTCTGTGTGCTTTGTAATTGATTCTAAATAATTAAGAATAACAGAAAGGCCAATGTTTTTGTTAGTCCACTGTGAAGAGGCATTCAGGCGAATAGCAGAACTAGCAGCTATTTAATTGCCGATTATGTCCAGAGGTGTTAGATAGAGTAGGGTGTCTAGTGCCGCAGATGGGGTCGCAGATCCGCTTATACTTAGGCATGCTGAGCGTTTGACTTTACCAAGTTTATCGCAGTTCATTTTTACGTCCAAGGCAGTCCACCATACTGACACACCATAAAGAAGAATCGGTCTGATTACCGATGTGTATAGCCAGTGAGTGATTCTGGGTTGCAAACCCCATTTGCTACCAATGGCTTTCTTGCAGGTGAAAAGAGCTACCGTAGATTTTCTTATTCTTTCGAGTATGTTGCTCTTCCAATTTAGTTTTCTGTCTAAGATAAGACCCAGATATTTAGTTTCATCTGAAAACTTTAATTGGACACCGTTTATAAAAGGAGGGTCGATGTGCGGGATTTTATATTTCCTAGTGAATAGGACCAAATCGGTTTTGTGTGGGTTAACGCCTTAACCACACCGATTCGCCCAAAGTAATAGCTTGTTTAGAGCGTTTTGTAAGAGTTCTTTTAAGGTACTTAGATGTTTTCCTGAAACAGCTATAGCAACGTCATCAGCATAGGCTATCACTCTGAATCCCTCTCTATCCAGACAGGTAAGAATTTCGTTAACTACCAGATTCCAGAGTAGAGGGGAGAGAACACCGCCTTGCGGCGTACCTCTGCTGACAGATCTTCTTGCGGAAAAGCCACCAAGTTCTAAGTTAATTATTCTGCTATTCAGCATTAAATGAATTAACTCTCCAAGCGAACTCTCTACATTCAGAGTTGACAGTGCAGATGTGATTGCAGATGTGTCCATGTTGTTAAAAGCGCCTTCAATATCAAGGAATGCAACCATAGTATACTCTTTATGGTGGAGGGAGTATTCGATAGTGCGTACTAAGGTGTGTAGCGCCGTTTCAACCGATTTTCCCTTACAGTAGGCATGTTGAGAGTTAGACATGAGTCTTGTATCAATGTTTGCCCTGAGTTGTATATCTTTCAGTCTTTCTAATGTCTTAAGAAGGAACGATGATAGACTTATGAGTCTGAAATCTTTAGGGTTAACTTGCGAGCATTTTCCCGCCTTGCGTAGGAAAACAACTTTCACTTCTCTCCATACTGAGGGAATATGGACCAGATGCAAGCACCTATTGAACAATACCTCAAGGATTGGTGTTATTATGTCTGAGGCTTCTTGGAGTTCAGCTGGAATAATGCCGTCTGGTCCTGCCGATTTATACGGTTCGAAGGTGTTGATAGCCCATCGCAGTTTATCCCTTGTGATTAGACCTATTAAACCCTAACTCTGAACCAAATTTCAGCTCTCTGAGTTTATGGGAAGTATTAAGGGTCCGCCAAGTAACTTATTTTTTTTTTTTTTTTTGAAAATGCTATAAAAAAAACTACTGAATATATTCTCAAATTTCTTTTTTTATTTGAAAGTAAATTCCTTGCGGTTAATAATGGAAAATAATTTCATTCAAATGGCTGCCTCGGCTGGCCATGCAGTAGTCTACACAATCGGTCCAATTTTTAAGCACATTATCGATTGTGTGCAGCTGTATTTCACCAATGGCTTCACGAATATTGTCTTTTAAAGTTAAAGCGTCAATCGTCTCTGGTTTGTCGGCGTATCACTTATCTTTTAGGGCACCCCACAAATAATAGTCCAACGGTGTCAAATCGCAGCTCCGAGGTGGCCAAACGACATCAGCTCTGCGATCTTCAAAAACAGGGGTATAGTTTCGGCTGTGTGGCGCCGTCCT
Organism: Sphaerophoria taeniata; assembly: GCA_943590905.1. Lineage (NCBI taxonomy): Eukaryota > Metazoa > Arthropoda > Insecta > Diptera > Syrphidae > Sphaerophoria > Sphaerophoria taeniata. The sequence goes on along the minus strand of OX016542.1, from coordinate 72,857,559 downwards.
GTTGAAACCAAATGTTGCCAATATCCTCCTCTTCAATTTTTGTGAACAAAAATTCGTTCAACATGGCCCGGTAACTATCGCCATTGACTGTAACGGCCACTCCTTGCTTTATTTTCGAAGAAAAATGGCCCAATTATGCCTCTGGACCAAAATCCGCACCAAACAGTGACTCGCTTTGGGTGTATCGGCTTTTCAATGTATGCGTGCGGGTTTTCTGTACCCCAAATGCGACAATTTTGCTTGTTAACATACCCGCCAAGATCAAAGTGAGCTTCATCTGAAAAGATGATTTTTTTGTCAAAATCGGCATCTTCTCTAAGTCGATCGCAGGCCCACTTAGCGAAGCGAAAACGTATTGGATGGTCAGGTGGCTTCAACTCCTGAACCAATTGTATGGCGTCATACCAAGGCCTTTATGCAAAATTCGTCTCAATGATGTCTCCGAAATGTTGAATTGTTAAGAACGACGTTGAATTGATGTTGATGGCGCTTCACGCACGCTTTCTGCCACAGCAGCAATATTCTCGGGTGTTTCACACTGTTTTTGGCTTATAACGCTTTGGTTTATCGATGTTGATGCTAGTTTCTTTCACTTTTTCACAAGATAACAAACATACGGAGCTGACGGTGCTTCTCTTCTTCCAAAATCCGTACGCAATTTTTGCACACATTCTGCAACATTACCATGATTTTCAAAGTAATGTCGCAACATTTCCCAGCGTTGTTCAGGCGTATACACAACCATAATCGTTTAGCGGAAGGATAAAACTAATTATCTTTCAAATCAGACATGAGGTAAGTGTTACCATTCACGAAATAAGTACTAGTTGAAAAAAAAGCGTTAGAAAAGGATCGTACTGTGTCTCCGACATATTTAATAAAAAAAAGCCTGTGCTTAACGCACATTCCAATCATTTAAGCTTTCATATGTTCGTTTAAAAAGTATCAAATAATTCTATTGAATTTAGTACTGAACCCCAGTGACTTCAAAGGCCATCAACCAACACAAATTCTGACAAAGGCTTAAATCAACGAAATAATTCTTCTTTCGACACGCAATTTATTCAATAGTTCTAGTGGACACAAATACGAGTCAATTCTCACTTGTATTTTGATATTATTGACGCTAAAAATTTCGAGTTCATTTCAAACTATTTTGTATAGTGAATAAAGTCATAACTTTAAAAAAAAAGTACCTACCAATAATAAATTCATATAATATGAATGTAGATTTGATTTATGTACGCATGTATTTTGTATGTGTTCATTTTTGTGTAAGGGTCTCGTGAAAACTTTTATCCAAAAATAAAAATTCGACTGCAAAGTTTATCAGAGTAATAAAAACAGAAACTCTCCGTCAGCAGACAGTCGATGCCGACCGACGCGACCGTGCCACGCCACAAGTCGCAAAGACGACCTCTTAGTCATTTCCGGCCTGTTTGGCGCCAGCAGTCTTGGTTTTTCCATCCATTAAAAGACACTCATATCACAATATCACATACAAAAGAAAATGTTTCACCAACTTGCATCCTGTTTTCATACAAACTCCCTTTGGCTTGCACACATATAACCAAAGGAATACGAAATTGTTTTCCGAGAACGTTTCCTCGATGAGTCGTAGTCGTCGCGTCGCGTCGTGTCGTTGTCGTTGCCCTTGTTGTCGGCTTTTCGCTATCGTTGTTAGTGTCGTTTTCGCCCAATGACATGATGACATGTGTCTATTCGCCGTCATCGGAAGACTCTTTCATCAGTCTAGTGTTTTTAAAGCCATAATGGTAGTCTGGGCAGGGTTTTAAAGTATGGCTCGACGACAGCGGATAAAGTATGAGAACCTTACTGGTTGACTCCGCATGTTTGTGTCCAAACTTCTGTTGTTACTGACAACAGGACAAACAATGAGAGTCTATTGTATTGAGTGTATCTACATAGAATAAGACATAGATACACGCTACACCCGGCTGATGATGACAGAAAAACGAACAAAGGATCGTGCTTTACTATTGTTCTTATGAACTTCTTCTAGCTTCTTCACTTTAATTTCCAAAAACGCCTAAGTTTCTTTTGTAGAGAGCAATAGAATCAGAACTATGATGTGAAATGGATTTTCTATCTATATGTGCGTGGTGACGCAGTCAGATACCCAACAAAAACTCATAAGCCCACCACCTACAAAAAAAACTTTGTCATCATCTTTGCGTTGTTGTCGTTTATTATACACGTATCCTGAAGTCAGCCAACAACAAACAACCTCAACCCCGCATATAGAGAAAGAGATGTCATCTTTTTATTGATTAATATATCACCAAAGTGAACAAACTGTTCTCTTTAAGTGCTGGAAGAATATAATTGCCGATTTCTAAGAACTTCAACTCAACTAATCTCATTTTGTGAATTCAAAACTCGTCGAGTACAAGAAGAGCTCTTCCTTCCTTTTCCTTGTTCCTTTCTTGCTTTGTGTCAATTATTGCATAAGAATTTGACAGGCATGACTTTTAAATTAAATGATGTCAAATTAAACGAGCAAAAACCATCAGAAGGACACTGCAGCACAAAAAGACCATTTATTTCATCGATTTTTAATAAAAAAGTAATCAAAATCCAGGACAATTGCACGAAACAAAGGACACAAAAACTGTTCTTAAAACAGCTGATTGCATAATTCTTTTACAGAATCGATGCGATTTAAGTTTATTGGTTTACTTTATAGAACAGTGTGATTAACATTCTTAAAAATAGAAAAAATACAAATTATACGTACGAACTACTGCTGTAGGGGACGTTTTCATTAGATCACAAGCGGGGGTTTTTTCTTTCCTTTCCACACAATATGTCGTCCTTGCAGGTGCGGCTATACTTGTGCCTCTTTGCACACTTAAACTATTAAGTTAACTCCTTTCACTTCTAATTAATCAATAATTTATTTATGTAATCACTTGCACTTATACATCAAACACGAATTTCTATATACACACCCGGACCAAGGATTCATGCAAAAATTCATACAACAATGGTTGAACCATTAACAAAGAAGTTGATGGTCTTTAAATTTTGTTTGTCCAACTTTGCAGAGTATCTTTATGTGATTTTGCAATTATGTGAAACGTTGTTGTCCTCTCTGTGAGTAGAAATACTTATATGCGACTTAGTAACAAAACCGACGAGAAATAAGTAGAAAAACGTACACCATAGGACAAAGGATAATTTTGAAGAAAAAAAATGAAAAAAACACTGTATCTACATAAATACGATTATATTATGAGATGAAGGTGTATATAACACCATGGAAAAGCACTTAAAGGCGACAACGATGATGTGTAATGCTGTGCTCACAGCGTATTCGTCGTTTTTGAATCCAAAAAGATAAATTGTCTATGTGACATCAATCTCTTGTAATGTGTTTTTCTTAATACACTGCGCCAAAAACACAAAAAAAAAATTAAATCCGCCCGCACTTAAACTATAATGAACTATTGGATAACAACGACGCGACGGCAGCGACAATAGTGAACTGAACATAATTGACGTTTTGTCCTGAAAGTGTCAGAGAAATTGAAAAAAAAAAATATAAACTTAACCCATCCTTTTTAAGAATTGAAAATTTCCCTTTATTTTTGTGAAGCATGCGTATTGATTAGGCCATCAAATAGTCAACATCTGGTTTCGGTACTTTTAACTTGTACACTCCATTCGTTTACCTTAAAACAAGCAGTTTTTTCTATTCAAATTTCTTTCCTCGATATCCTGTAAGAAAGAAAAAAAACGAAAATAAAATTGCATTTTATTCATAACTCTTAATTGTTGAATTTGCTGTATATTTTACATTCGTTTCAATATTCAACTTTTGATTTAAGGTATTTTGGTATCACTTTTCAGTTTATATTCATCTTTTGATTTTATCAAATCAGACTCTTATATGTTATACTAGCTGACCAGGCAGATGTTGTTTTGCCGTACAAATAATTTCTAGGGAACGAATTGATTGTGATTGTATTTGAATTGAAGTGATTGTATTCATAACCTGCGTCCACGAGTACATCTTCGCCGCAATATGGGGCGAAACTAAAAAAAACTGACTTACTTACTTAAGGTGGCGCTACATTCCGGTGTGGACTTGGGCCTCAATCAACAGTCTCCGCCAGCCAGCTCGGTTCCAGTTTTACACTCTTCCACTTGTGTGCGCCACCTGAGTCGCGGTCTTCCTCTCCTTCTGCGTACCTTGGGAATAGTGTCGAAGGCTTTCCGGGCGGGAGCATTGGTGTCCATGCGCTCTTAATGACCGAGCCATCTGAGTTTCTGCACCTTGACCCTTCTGGCTAGGTCCATGTCGTTGTACAACCCGTAAAGTTCGCTGTTGTATCTTCTTCTCCATTCCCCATCAATGCACACGGGGCCAAAGATGACCCGAAGAACTTTCCTCTCGAAACAACCTAAGGCACTGTCATCCGATTTTGTCAATGTCCATGCTTCTGCACCATACAGCAGGACAGGGATGATGAGGGTGTTGTACAGTTTTACCTTAGCTGCTTCGAGAAAGGGCTATTCCACTCAATTGCTTTCTTAGCCCAAAGAAACAGCGATTTGTAAGAGTAATTCTTCTTCTTACTTACCAGCGCCGGCTGGTGTTATTGCCCGTGTTAATAGCGGAGTCTAGGAAGACAAACTCCTCGAAGTTGTATGCGTCTATTGTGACGTTCTGTCCGAGCCATCGGTGTTGGGTGTCCTTTCTCGCCATTGACATCACGCTGTGTTCTTCCCATTATACAAATATAATATCATCATATAAATATCATCGGCGAACGCGAGAAATTGAACAGATTTTTGGAAGATAGTGCCTCTGATGTTGACGGTAGAGTTTTGTACTATCTTCTCAAGAACGATGTTAAAGAAATCGCACGACAGCGCATCGCCTTGTCTGAATCCTTTTTTGACGTCGAAAGATTCCGTAAGCTCATTGCCAACCTTGATGGAGCAGCGTGAGTTCTCCATCGTCATTTTGCACAAGCGAACGATGTCAAAACTAGATACAGCTTTATACAGTTCGTCTAGAGATGCTTTCATACGCGGCCTTAAAATCGATGAAGAGGGTGTGGGTATCGATTTGGAGTTCATAGGTTTTTTCCAGGATCTGCCGCAACGTGAAAATTTGGTCGATGGTTGACTTTCCTGGTCTGAAGCCACATTGATAAGGACCAACCAGATTTTTGACGAAAGGCTTCAGACGTTCACATATTACGGCAGAGAGGATCTTGTAGGCGATGTTAAGTAGACTAATTCTTCTGTAGTTGGCGCAGTTTTGAGGATCTCCCTTTTTCACGATCGGGCAAACAATGCTGAGGTTCCATTCATCTGGCATACTTTCCTCCGACCATATTTAACAGATGATTTGGTGCATGCTACTATCTAGATTGTCGCCTGCTGCTTTGAACAGCTCGGCAGCTAGACCATCTGCTCCAGCGGCTTTGTTCGATTTCAGCCGTGATATTGCCGTTTTCACTTCTTCTAGGTCGGGTTCACGGAATTGTTGGCTGTTGGCAATCATCGTGTACCATAAAAGGCTCCTGTCTGACGGCGGGGTTTTGTTCGTCGTCGCCGTTATACAGTCTACAGAAGTGGTCTTTCCAAATCTCCAGCATTGACTGCGATTCTACTATGATGTTCCCTTGTTTATCTCTGCAGGCATCGGTTCTTGCTCGATGACCTTGAGTCAGCTGTTTTACCTCCCGATAAAACCTCAGAACTTCATTCCTGCTGTTTGCTCTCTCAACATCTTCGATCTGACGCTTCTCATGCTCTCTCTTTTTTCTCCTGAGAAGTCGGCATTCTTCTCACCTCTTTTGCTCGTAGAGCTCACTAGCAGCTCTTGTCCTTCTATGCAGCGCCAATGTGTATGCGTCCTGCTTGGCAGCATGGGCTTACCTGCATTCTTCGTCAAACCAGGGGTTTCGTTTTGGTGGCTCTGTGAAACCCAGCACATTAGAGGCGGCATCTTCTCTAACTGCTTTCTGGCAATGTTGCAACTGGTCTTCGATACTTGATGTTGGCGGCATAGGACTCCTTAAGAGGTTACTTGACACTCGATCAGAGAAGGATCTGGCAATTTCTTGCGATTGTAGGCGTCCGACGTCGAATTTTCTTGCAGCATTTACTTCTTTTGGCCGTTGCCGGGATATTCGTAGCACTACCTTGGCTACGACGAGGTAGTTGTCTGAGTCGATGTTGGCTCCTCGGAAAGTTCGAACATCTAGAATGCTGGACAAGTCGCAATATGATCAATCTGGTTGACGGTTGATTGATCAGGAGATCTCCATGTACCTTTATGGATGTTGAGATGTGGGAACCAGGTGCTTGCTACCACAACATTTCGCCCCGCAGCAAAATCGATCAGCCTGAATACGTTATCGGAAGTGGTGTCGTGCAGGCTGTGCTTTTCGACTGTTCCGCCAAAGATGTCCTCTTTTCCCAGCTTTGCGTTAAAATCGCCGAAGACAATTTTCATGTCATAGCTAGGACATTGCTCGTAGAATTCGTCTTTGGTGGTCCTTTATCTCTTCTGTGGGGGCATGCGCGTATATTAGGCTAATGTTGCCGAATTTAGCCCTTATTCGGATCGTCGGTCGTGATGCGTTCGCTTACACATTTTGAAGCTCAATACTTTTTGCCTGAGTCTGCTTCCCACGATGAATCCGCATCCAAAGAGTCGTTGTTGTTGCTCCCGGATTGTGGATATGGGATATATTGTAGTTCCATAAAAAGAGTTAAAAATGAAAATCAACCATTATTATGAATGGATATTATTATTTTATTTGTTTCTCTTTTTTTAAATTTCTTTGTGTTTAGAAAGAGAGAAATAACAAAAGGCTGTTAATGCCCAGTATTAACAAAAAGAAAAAATGTACGTGATTCCTTGTTATCAAAATTGCGACCGCTTTCTTCTGCATAGATGAATTTACGTTCCGGATACTGCAAATTTGTAGTATTCAGAAATATTAATAATGAAATTGCCTTAATTTCAAAAATTGTATTCACCTTTAAAGTCTTATCCATTAGATTTTTGGAACTGAATTAAAATTACCAAGTAAGTTGCTATTGCAGCACTTATCTAAAAAATATAAAATACAATATTCATAGATTTTTCAAATCTTTAGATTTGAAATCATGATTTTAATTTTATTTACGGATGTCAAAATTTGTCTGTCTACTTTACAGAGTCCACAGGCTGAAAAAGTTGCTTTGTCGGCGAGAAGCTGTTGCCAAAATAATCGAATCTATAAATAAAACAACAGAGAAAATAGGAAATGTATATACATGTAGTGTTATATTATATTAATTCAATTTAGAGTGTACTCTCTATTGAGTGCGAATCAAAGTAAAAGCATCCAACCGACCAAAACGACCACACAGTTGAGCGATATTTCTGCACAAATGAGTTAAATTGACTGGAAAGGTGCGGATAAGGGCACTTAGCTCTCCCAAAATTTTGTGTTTTCAAAAAATGTTGGTATAAATTAAGTAAGTTATAAATAGAGAATTCTTCTTACATACAACGACTACCTTCCCTTCCGATTCCTTCAATATTTTATTGAAATGAAAAGAAATCAATTTATGTTAGTCTGTATTTACAAAACTGTGATGAAGAGATAGTTAAGGGTTGATGAAATGGACTATATTATCCTTTGTTTTTGTGGTTAAACGAAACCAGTTGTTAAACACTGTCTTAACTCTTAACAATATAATGGTTTATGGACCAGGACCATCAAAAAAGGTTTAGGCTTTGGCATAGTAAAATGTGAATACTTTGAAATATATTGATTTAGACTTTACAATTAAATAATATTTAATTGAAAGCATGTATGAATTTGATTCATTTTTATTTTAAAAGCAAGTCAAAGCAAAGTTCTGAAAGCCAGCTCGAAGGTAACGTGTAAGACGGGTAGTAAAAATGGACAAATTATTTAATAAAATTAAAAACAGTTCAACAATTAAAAATGGAAGATTTAGGGGAAATAAATCTATTCTTCACAGAGTTTCATCGAAATCGGTAGCGTCATTTTTGAAATATACAGTGTTCCACAAAAGTCATGGTACAGTATACGTTTTTATAATAATGCTTAAAAAATTCCACAACAATGCAAAATTTAAAAAATTTTCTTTTTAGAACAACTCACTTTTATTCGCATGTTATTTTTAGAATATGAAAAGGAACCACTACCACATTTGGAATATAAAAATTAAGTAAGTAAAATTTGGGACAAACGCATGAATTAAGTTCCACAAAAGTCATGGTACACTTGGTAATTCCTATAAGTTTTTAAGCAACTGTGCTACGGTAAATAGTTTGATTCATTTTCTTGTGTCAGCAAGTCTTAATATTTACGCGAAACAATTGTTTGAGCTAGATCTTTTAAAATTTCTGTGAAAATGCGAGGAAAGGAGTTTCCTGCAGAAGAACGGTGCTTGATCATTGATCTTCATCAAAATCAGAACAAAATTTACTCCAAAATATGATAAATTAGAAGCCATTGCAACATCCAAAACGTTATTAAGCGCTTTAAAAACGAATGCCGCGTCGAAAACAACCCGCGTAGTGGCCGTCTATCAAAGCTTACTTATCGGCATAAAACAAAAAACTTGAAAATTACAATTAAAACATAGTTAATCCTGAAACTGTGCGCCATGGCATCGCTGGGTTTAAGTCTCATTTACCCAGAAAAAAACTTTTAATCAGTGTGGTTTATAGAAAAAGGAGGATTGCATTCGTGAAAAAGTACGTAAATGAGACTCCTGACTTCTGGCGCAAGCTAATTTTTTCAGACGTATTCAAGTTTAATGTGTTTGCCACGGATGGTCGCGTTAAAGTATGGCGAAAGTGAACCTTAAATCCAAAAAATGCGATTAAGACAATGGAACACGGTGGTGAAGGTGTAATGGTATGGGGCTATATGATTGTATCTGGGGTCGGGAGCCCTGCGAAGAGTGGGTGAGGTATTTAGAAAGTGTTGCTTTGCAATATTGAGTAAATATTTCTCCAAGCTCAAGTGCGGAAATACCAACCTCCCCAGTACATGTTCACCTCAGAAATGTTCTTCACCAATTAAAAGAAAAAAAAAAACTGAACGACACTGAATCTCTTTAATTTTTAATGTAACAAGATTATTTTTATTTGTCGTGAATTTTTAATATAGAATCGTTGATTAAAGCGTTCTTTGAAACTTTGAGTTTTACTAAAAAAAAAACATATGAAAAAAGCACGATGGCTGTCGATATGTGTCTTCTTTGATGATTCGATTAACAATGCGCAGTGAAAAGTGTAAGAAGTGAATTTATTCACAGGAGTACAATAAAAACAATACACACCGAGCAGGTGTTTAGAAAATAATTGTTACTCTGGGGTAGTTGAGCGCCCCATTCATAGTCCCTATCCTATGAATGTCAACTACAGTCGCGGTAGGCCCCCGCTAGTAGGAGCTTCAGAGAGGCTGTGGTTGACGAGAGATTCGTTCTCGGTAATTGAACTGATTATTCTAAGGCCTATTATATAGATAGAAAAACATTTACCATTACCTATGGTTTCTTCATGGAAGAAATAAAATGGTACTTAATATCAAAAAGAAATTAATTATATTTATTAGATGCGATAAAGAATAACATCCGCATAAGTTTGATATCAATGAATTTCAAAGGGTGAGTATCAACACTCATAAACAGATACCAATGTGAATGGTCACACGTCGGATAAGGCTTAAATGCTAGGTGCCGACGTAAAACTCTTCACACCATCTGGGGTCGGGAATCTTGTTTTAATAGAGAATGCCATGGACCAACATATTTACCTTAACATTATTCTCTAAGAGATTTTAAAGGATTGTGCGATAAAACTGGGTCATTTGAATAATTACAACTTTAAGCAAGATAACGATCCCAAACATACTGCCCAAAAAGTGCTCATGCGGTGGATTTAACATACTCCCCACCTATATTCGACCACACCCCAAAGCCCGGAATTAAATCTGTTTAAGAATTTGTGCGATGTTCTCCAAAAAAAGATTCGATCCAATATCATTCGCAACAAGACGAAGACAACCAAAGAATTGCGGAATATTGCACAAATTTGCAATGAAAACTTAATTAACTCAACGAAAAATAGACTGAAGGACGTTATAAAATTGAAAGGTTATCCAGCTTAGGCCGTGTGCGATTTCAGTTAAAAATAGGTTAAAACTTGACATTTTGTTAAATTTTGACACTTCGCATTATTTGACTAGCTGCTGAGCAGGTTAAAATATGACAGTAGTGGTTAAAAATTCATCCATTTTTATTTTTTAACCACAATTCATCCAATTCGCACACGGCCTTAATACTATAAAGGCAACTTCTTATCACAAAAAAGTATTGTGAGATTTTTTTTTCACTTTTTGATAAATGTAACATGACTTTTGTGGAAGAAAATTCATACGTTTGTTCCAAATTCTGCTTATTTAATTTTTATATTCCAAATGTGGTTCCTTTTCATATTCTAAAAATAACACGCGAATAAAAGTGAGTTGTTCTAAAACGAAAGTTTTTGAAATTTTGCATTGTTGTGGAATTTTTTAACAGTGTTCCACAAAATTCATGGTACAGCAAACATTTTCAGTCAGTATTATGACCATGAATTTTGTGAAACGCTGTGACAATATTATATAAAGAGAATCCAACGGTAAGGTAAGTGTACTTATTCAGATGAGCGGCAGTGTGAGTAATTTATACATAGACGAAAATGAAGAAGTTTTAGTTAATGTAATACGAAAACTGTCTTTTAAGTTTTTTTTTTAGTTTGACATATTTATTTAGTTGCTACGACGGAGTTGACATGGCGGCTGTTGCGAGAACCTTGCTTAGCATGCTTGCAGAAGCGCAGCTAGGTACGCCGGATTGGGGTGGTTCTTTTATTCACACTGCAAGTTGCATTGAGCAGAAAAAAAATAAAATTCATGGCAAGACTTGGAGTCTGCATTGATGACGGACAGACTAAGCACTTCAACCTACTGAAGCTAAAGGAATGATTCGATTGGTTTAAATTCACATGGAGATGGAGTGCCTGATTTCCCTCTCAGTATCGCCTTCCGGCAACGCCTTGACAGCTCATTCGCTCTTGATTAAGATGTTCCTGATCCAATCTGGTCGTTTAATCATACTATATCATAATTATTGGCAACGTCACCTTACACACTTACACCCATTTTTGTGTATTCTTCAAAAATTCATATTAGTTATGCATGTTGTTTATAACAACAATTCTCTCTGATTCTTTTTTTTCATTTTGTGTTTAATTTACTTAATTTAATCTTTTTTTCCTATTTCTTCTTTGTGTATTCACTTTTTACATATATGTATACTAGCTGACCCTGCAGACTTCGTACTGCCTCAACCGATAAATAAAAGCTCTAGGCTTTGGTATCCCGCTACTACTCTACCCGCAACCCTCTACCCGCTACCCGCTTTGCGCTTCCCCAGTAACGGCTACATCTACCCATCCCCGCTACACAGTTACCCCGCTTCTCACTACCCAGTACCCACAACCCGTCACTCCGCTACCCACTACCCGCTAACCACTACCTGACCACCCCACTACAGACTACCAAAACCGCCCTTTACCCCGCATTGGCATTGTTTGCTCTTTTAATGATGACAAACAGTATAGTATGAATGTGTTTATTTATCTTTTATTATTTAACCTACGTTTAAGAATAATAATCCTTAATGGCACTATCACTCCTGCGATCAATGCACAGTGTGGCCAAATGTAGAAAAATTTGGCAAAAATACCTTTTTTCTATCTTCAACTCATTAGAAAAGTATTAATATGGTAAAAAAGAGGAACTCTTGAGCTGCACAAAACCGGTTTTTGTTTCATGATAAGTGCAGAGGAAGCAAAGTTATAGTAATTTGAAGTTCGACTCTTTGACAGGTTATTTGTTCTTGATATTCATGCAGTGCAAGAGGGTGCTTACCATTTTAAGTCGCATTTCTTTAAACGAAAAGCTATTGAAATAAAAAAACGGATCCACAAGCATGTAGTAAGCTTTTAATTGATATCACATTTATATATGTTTTTTTTTTAAATTGTGTTAAGAAATATGTTGGAAGTTTACGTTATTTAAATGCATTATTTAAAAAAAAGTCCTTTGAAATCGTTAACAGAATGTATATATAGCCGTGAGATGGCGTAAAACTGTTTGCGTCCTGTTATGGTCCTTAGAGTAGGCTTTCGTGTGAAGTTAAAATATTTTGCCCATATTTGCCCCTCTTAAGGAAAATTGTATTTTTGTGTGAGCAAAATTGCATAAAATATTGGATAATATCAAGGGTTTACAATTTTTCTTTTAGGTTCCAACATTAGCCTATCACACAAATTTTTATTTGAAAACCTTATTTAATCAGGTTAACGTTCAATTCGAAATAAAACTGTATTTTTGACCCAATATACTTGGTAAATCGGAAAAATTGTTCAAAACCAAAAATGCAAGATCTGAGTTTAAAAGTGGTTTATTTTGTATCCAGCTTTAAAAAATGTGGTTGAGTTCGAAAAGTATCCGTGGTACCATTTGTCTCCTACCATGCACAAAACGCTAATTTATGGTAGTATTGTTATAAAAAAAGCGCTTGTTCCTATAGGACATTTGAGACACAAAGAGGCAAACAACAATTTAAATAAATATATATAGAGAGAACTTTTCACGCAAATACTCAAGAGAAAAGACCAATGAAGATGTTCCTTGTCGACTTCTTATTTGATCTTCATATTTGTAACTAGTATGCATAAACCAATAAGTCGAAAATTCAATTTAGACTCATAGTTAAAGAGATGTTAGAAGCTCCATATATCATTGACACTTCAAATTACCCGGACTCGGGCAGCGATGGATGACTCAAATCAGAACTAGTTTTATTTTTTCTTTAATTTTATAATATAATTTGGCGTTTTCTGATTTTTTGTTACATATTTTCATGAATTAAATTTTGTTTATGATCTGCAATCACAAATAAATAGGTAGTTTAGTTATCACAAAATACGCAGTTTTAATTGTGAGCTACATAACTACATAGGTACATATCCTAAAATCTTATTTTTCAATAAAAACAGCAAAAATATTGATGTAGGCTAAAATTGAATTGGGGTGTTTGGATCACCCAATACCGACATAAAAAGTATCCTATCTGCTATTCCAGACTAAAATCTATCTCTGAGCCAAATTTTATCTAGATCCGTTCAACTACTCTGGCGTGATTGAGCAACAAACATCTATACCTTCACAAATCCATTCATCCAAACTTTAACATTTATAATATCACTAGGATTTATAAATATTTATTCTCAATATTTTAATAATTGTAATTTGAACTACTCAACATCCATTTTTCTTGAACAAAAATAAGTGAAAACGAGGAAAAATAATTTTTGCCAACTTTTCATATACTTGGCCACACTGTGCAATGTACAAACGATAATAATAATAATCGACGAAATTTTCATGAAAACCGAAAAAGAAATAATAAAGCTCTTTAAAAGTAGGGGTAAGTGGTAGGATGTTGAAAATTAAGGAATGAATGTATTTCTTAATGCCACACCATACAAAAATTATAAAAAAAAACTCCCCAAAAAATGCAAAAACAAAATGTGTGAGGGAGCCATCCTTAACAATTAGCGGTATAAAAAAACGTATAAACCTATTCTCATACCTACTGAATACACATATAAAATGTCATCAACATCGGTCAACCCGTTTCGGAGAAGTATGACGACTAAAACTGTGACAGAAGAATTTTATAAATTAGATATGTTATTTGGGGTCCGTACATATGAGCTGCGAATTATTCTTTTAAAGCTATCTCTAAAGTAAATATCAACCTATTCTTTTTTAATTGATGAATTAAATGAATAAATGACCGTATTTACATATTCCAATATAGAATACTGCCTAAAACTAGTTAAAACTGCACACAAAATATTTTCTATGCGACCAACAGATGCGAACTGCGAATTTTCAAATGAGAATTTGCAATCCACAAATACGAAACACTTTCCACAAAGCTACGAATAAATAATTTGCTCGGATAAAAAAAAAATCAAAATCAAATATTAAATAAATAGCTAAATATATTCTGTTTGTCTGGTTTGTTTTTTATGACAGTTCGCAGCTCTAGGCGTCTACTCATATGAATGAAATAGCAAATACAACAACCATTCGCAATTCGCAGACGCAGGTCTCCATTATATGAATGGACCTTTATACTTTTTATATAAGTTATTTAGGTATGGTATACCCAATGGTACGTATTGCGACGCCCAAGTTAATCCCTCACTCTCGTACACGACCTCTTTCCACTTTTCCGCGCGGCAGTAGCTGGCAGCTGCTTGTGGCTTAGTGGTTAGGTGCATTGGCTGCTAAGCAGAACGTCGTGGGTCCGAGTACTATTCGTGCCCATAAAGTTTTTATTTCATCTTTCATGGGCACTGCCTCTTGCAAGGAACTGACAAAACTTCCAAGAGTATCAATCTGTCATGAAAAAGTGCTTCTCAATTTTGCCGTTCGGAATTGGCTTTAAATTGTAGGTCCCTTCAATTCTTCATACGCACCCAGAGAAATGTTGATGAGAGTAAGTCACCTAGGCCTTGGCTCTTCAAGAGTTGTCGCGCCACTCTATTTTTTTTTAGTAGCTTAAACGAACCGACCCAATTATCCAGCTAGAAGAGACTGAGCTTGATAATGAGTTTTGGTTCTTGTTGTATCACGATTTATTTAATAATGCTCGACTTGAAGCTTTTGGAATTGTGCCGCTATTTAGCGGCTAAATGTAGTGATTACTACAATTTTCTCCTCTAAATTCCTTTCTTGGAAAAAGCATTCAGCCTGGTGTACGTGGGTGAAACGTCAAAAGGATGCATTTTTATTAAAGCACCAAACTGAGGAGCCTATTTAATTATCCCTGGTTAGAATTTAAAGATCTCTAGTTTTGTATCTAAATTTTCCAGATATCGTCGGATAATGATTCTTTTAATTTATAGTGAGTTGTGGACTTGCTCCTTTTGGGTTTCCCTGGATAACCCAATTCTTTTATCCCTTCCTTTTTGTTTCTTTATTTTTGCTGGTCGATGAGTGGCTAATAGAGAAAAGTTCCAAATGTCTTATAGCAAATATCCAAACTATAACGAAAAGAAACTTACTCCAATATTAGCTCTAATTGCGCAAAAAAAATGTTCGCTTTGAAGAGAGGTTTTTTGAGGTTGGTGGTCCGAAACTTAATGCTAAGCCAAGCTCTCGCAAGGCCAATGAGTTGTCACCCCTGCTTCCTTTTTTTCTTCTCATTTCTTCGCTGACAATTTAGACCAGGGTAGATAATTTTTGAAAACGAAAAAAATCGCAGTAGAATAAAACAAATTAGAAATGGTGGGGGATGCGATGAAAATGAAAGGAAAAATAAATTACGGGCCATCCGAGTTCGGGAAGTGGGTGGGGGGCGTGTATTAAGGGGAAAAATGGTTTATCTTGATTTCCGGCAAAACTAGAGGTCCTATGGAAAAATGTTAAATGGCAAAGTTGTAGGTAACAAAAAGATCTATAACTTTGTTCAGACAACTTTTTCACATAACCTCAAAATATATATGAAAAATTCAAAAAACCAAGTTTTTGGTTTTTTATTTTTATCTTTTTCAAAAAAAAAAGATTTTTCTACGAAATTTGGTGAAAACTTCCCTTATTATATCCCAGATACGCAGTAATTTATTTGGTTAAAAATATTTATTTTTTCCTCTTATTTTGACATAATATCAAAAAAATACCCTAATTTTGAATCGAAAATTCACGTGTCAAATTTTCGCCTTTTCTTAAAAAGTCGGCATGCTTTTTATTTTTTCAAACCTCTACTTTCCGATGGTGTAACAAAAAATATACATTACCATAGTAAATATTCTCAGAAAATGCAAAAAATTGAAAAAAAACTCGAATTCGATTTTTTTTTAATCATGATTTTTTTTCTATACAGTATATGTAAGTAGAATGACTACATTTAACAAAAACAAAAACAACATTAGTTAAAGCCAAACATATGGGCACTTACACTTTTTGAATTCAATTTAAAATCATTGCATTTTTATGAAAGGACTTAAGGTTAGACTTAGACTTAAAAAAATGTAAAGTAACTAATAATTGTTATTCGGTCAAAGAATTACGTTATGAAAAGTAAAGTGTATGACAAGAAAAGTCAAGCTAAGAAAAGTAAAAGTCTAGTGAAAGTCAAATCGAAGATCCAATTTAAATTACCTATTTTTCTATATTTTTTATATTTAACATTAATTAATTACAATGAAAACATTATTTAAAATCTTTATAATTGAAAAAAAAAACTTTATTAAAACTAAAATCTAGTGTTCTTGCTTAAATCCTTTCCTGTCCTCTACATATAACAATATACATACATATAAGTTAAAAAGCTGATTCTGATTGCATTTCTTCATCCTAGGATGTGACAGACCTTTCCAACTGCAGTTAATCTTCGAAATCTTCAAGACCACCACCTTCCTCGTCTCCAATGATATTTTCCGTCTGCATTGGTTCTTCATCCAAAATTTCCTCATTTACTTCCTCGTGAGTTTTTTCTTCCATATTTGAGCAATTTTCGGAACCATGACAATTCGTGCATAGATTTGTACATTTTAAACCATGTTTTATACAGCCATATTTTAAACTGTTACATCCACTTCCACAGCTGCAGCAAATAGTTTTAAGAAAAACTTCCGGAATTAATTCCTTTTCTGTAAATTTGGGCATAATGCCACCTTGGTGTTGCTTGCAGCCCCAATCTATTGCTCTCAATTCGTTACTTTTCTTAGCTTGACTTTTCTTGTCGTACACTTTACTTTTCATAACGTAATTCTTTGACCGAATAAAAATTAGTTACTTTAAATTTTTTTTAGTCTAAGTCTAACCTTAAATCTTTTCATTAAAATGCAATGATTTTAAAATGAATTCAAAAAGTGTAAGTGCCCATATGTTTGGCTTTAACTAAGGTTGTTTTTGTTTTTGTTAAATGTAGTCATTCTACTTACATATACTGTATAGAAAAAAAATCACGATTAAAAAAAAATCGAATTCGAGTTTTTTCAATTTTTTGCATTTTCTGAGAATATTTACTATGGTAATGTATATTTTTTGTTACACCATCGGAAAGTAGAGGTTTGAACAAATAAATAGCATGCCGACTTTTTAAGAAAAGGCGAAATTTTGACACGTGAATTTTCGATTCAAAATTAGGGTATTTTTTTGATATTATGTCAATATAAGAGGAAAAAATAAATATTTTTAACCAAATAAATTACTGTGTATCTGGGATATAATAAGGGAAGTTTTCACCAAATTTCGTAGAAAAATCTTTTTTTTTGAAAATGATAAAAATAAAAAACCAAAAACTTGGTTTTTTGAATTTTTCATATATATTTTGAGGTTATGTGAAAAAGTTGTCTGAACAAAAGTTATAGATCTGTTTGTTACCTACAACTTTGCCATTTAACATTTTTCCATAAGACCTCTAGTTTTGCCGGAAATCAAGATAAACCATTTTTTCCCCTTAATACCCGCCCCCCACCCACTTCCCGAACTCGGATGGCCCGTAATTTATTTTTCCTTTCATTTTCACCGCATCCCCCACCATTTCTAATTTATTTTATTCTACTGCGATTTTTTTTCGTTTTTTTCCATTTTTGAAGCTATCGGCACTAGTCTAATTGTATTCTAAGATTTATTAGAATATCGGTAAACAAAAATCTACTAAGTTGGTCACTGTGGTGTATACGTACTTTTTTTTCTCTTTTTGGATATTCTATTTTTAGTCGATTCGTAACATAGTCTAGTCTGAATGATAGCTAGGACCCACATTATATTTTTACTCAAATAACATTACTTGCATTGTTTTAATCATTTGTTCAATATTGTCAAATTATAAATAATAAATACAGAAGGTGTGAAATTAGAGTATCAATTTGTTGTGCAAAAAGTGCTTCTGAACTACCCTGCACGCGGTTCGGGATCGGTATTAAAATAAAATTGTATATCCCCTCAGTCCTTCTCAAGCCCTCCCGAGGGAATTTTTGAAGGTGTTAGTCAGTTAAGTATTTTGTGCTCTTCCTCACTCATTACTATTATTTAATAATTAATATTATTCTTATTTGACTTGATAAACTTACACTCTCTGCTAGAGCTGTATCATGTGGATTCCGATTGATCTGGCACAGAATTGATATTGTCCGACGAGACTTCAATGAATATTGATTAAAATTAATTAACAACAATGTGATAAATGATAATATTTACCTCAACCATTGTTAAATGGCAAGGTTCAACTATCATTAATAGTCGACATGCATGGAAAATAATCCACAATACTTGAAGCCAAGAGTAAACACTGTTTTTGTTGTTCAAAAACTCAAGAAACAGGAAGTAAGATGTTGCTACCAAATGTAAAAGACATGACACCAACATTGTAAGGACCGCAAATCCATAAGCACTTAAAAATGAAAAAAAAAAACAAAAATGTTAATACCAAGAGCTTTGATCTTGAAATGCATTTCTTGCCTCGAAATATTCTGAACACAGAACCCAAGTGACTCGTGAATTCTTGATAAGCGTTCAATTTCATTACAACTTGAAGAATCTTAAAAGATAAAAACTGTTTTAACGGGAAAACGTTTAATTTTTACATACAGTTGCTGTCTGCATTGTTCTTTTTTACAACTCCTGAATCATCCAGATCGTTGTTAAGTATTTTTGGAACTATTACTTTTTTATACAATTTTGGTGCAGACTGGAAGTGTTTGTCATCTGTAATTTTAAATATCAGAATTTCAAGGCTTAAAAATGTTGGTAGGTAACGATAATCCGATACCTACCACTCAAAAACATCTTTTTTAATGCGATATTCAGTCTCCTGTACCTTCTGCCGACTCCGAAAGTTGTCTGAGCTGTACTGATATGAAGTCCAGTCAGAATGTAATACAAGCTATAGAATGGAATGTACCATTGGACATTCATTTCTTTGGGAGAATTGTACCAAACTCAAACGGTTTAATTAATTTTGTATGGAGAATGTACGATCAATCATTGTTATAGATGCATACCTGTGTCTTCTTCGTCGATTTTCATTTCTTTTGCCACTCGAAACCATGTCCAGACGTCAAGACCTTTTTAGGATGTGAGAATATTCAGGTTTTTAATTGAGATTATTGTTTTAAAGTATTAATTGGCCTTACCTAAAAGAACTGAAATAAATAACAGTGAAACAAATACCAATAAATAGGCTCTGACTTGCTCCGTTCTCGGAGTCACAAACGTTTTCAAATTTTCGTCAATCTGCGGGCATTTAAAATTATTCAAAATTTTAAAACAACCATGAAATGAAAAATGTACCTGTTGGAAGCGTTTGTTGAGATCCCGAGTGGATTTCAGTCCGACTAATCCACAAATAACCCCAGAAGTGGTTGACATTACTACAACAGAGACATCAAGTGCGGTGACCACTTTCGAAGTTGCCGATTTCATTCTAAAAGATGCGCTTTAGATGTGGAAATTCAATTGGGAAATAGTTGCAACAGATAATTTGTACAATAGTCAAAGAAACAGAGGAAGATAGAAGTTAGAAAAGAGAAGAAAAGAAACATAGAGATAGATGAAATTTTGGATGTTGAGCTATTTATTTGGTAAACACTTTGGTGCAATAGTCAAATTAACTTTTGTGTAAAAATAAAAAAGAGAAGGAAATTGAGTAAAGAATATTGAACATTTTTTTCTTCCGATATTTACATAATCTACAGCCTTGGCCAAAATTATTGAGCACCCTTGAAATCTTATATTTTTTAAACCACTTGATTAAAACAACTTTTAGTATTTTGTATGGAAGGATAATAGTTTTTATTAAATTAAGCTCAATATTTTGTTGGGCCACCTTTCGCCTTAATGACGGCAGCAATTCTATTCGGTAAAGAACGTACAAGATAATTATAGCGTTTTATTTTTGGTAGTTCGGAACTGTTCCGAACAGTTCTGTACTCGTTCACTTGGCACAAGATTACAGTTCTTGTTCTGAATAGAACAGAAAAACGATTCCGAATTTGAAGTCAGAATCAAAAACAGAATCACGCATACATGCACGCACTCGCATATACGTACTCGCTGCCATGTTTACAAATAAAGAAAATAAAAACAATGTCATGTCATCTGCAATTCTGCATCTATGAGGTTTCACAAATACACAACCATTCAACCCTTAGAAGCAAAAAAATGTGTTTGCCTGTTCGTTTGGAATCCGGAATCGGACAGTTCTGTGTACAATTCCGGATTACCAAAAAAAAAACGCCATTACACTCCTCTGCAGATAAAGCATTCCATTCGTTCCGTAGATGGTGCTTTAGCTGTTCTTTGCTTGAAATGTTCTGCTGCCTTATCTTAATAAACCCAAAGATGAAAAATGATGGAAGAAATAAACAAAACAAGAAATTCTTTTGTTGTTGTTTAGTTGAACTTTTTACAATATAAAATTGTTTTTGTTTTAAAAATGACTTTTAGTTCAATGCGTTTCGCCCAGGTACGACAGTTGGGCTCATCAGTTAGATGCTGTCGTACCTTTCTAAGACGCAACGCTTAGTCGATGACTACCGACACAAATAAAATTTACAACACATATGTGTTGTGAATTATATTTTTCTAGAAGAATTTGTCTAAATTCATAAAACTAGAAAATATTTGCCTGAGTCTGGCTAAGAAGAAAAATGATGGAAGAAATAAACAAAACAAGAAATTCTTTTGTTGTTGTTTAGTTGAACTTTTTACAATATAAAATTGTAATGCAAAAGAATTTCTTGTTTTGTTTATTTCTTCCATCATTTTTCTTCTTAGCCAGACTCAGGCAAATATTTTCTAGTTTTATGAATTTAGACAAATTCTTCTAGAAAAATATAATTCACAACACATATGTGTTGTAAATTTTATTTGTGTCGGTAGTCATCGACTAAGCGTTGCGTCTTAGAAAGGTACGACAGCATCTAACTGATGAGCCCAACTGTCGTACCTGGGCGAAACGCATTGAACTAAAAGTCATTTTTAAAACAAAAAAAAAACCCAAAGATGTTCAATTGCGTTCTGGGCACTGGGCAGGCCAATCAAGAAGTTCAGCAGTACTTTGTAGAGTCTATGCGACCCTCACACACGAACATTTCCCCCAGTCCTAAGGAACTCATGCATCCCCATTCCCCAAATCATAACGCTACCATGCTTAACTGTAGACATCACACACTCCAGACTAAATTCTTCATCGACTCGTCGCCGAACAAAAGTCTTGCCAGGGGTATTGGTACCCCTGAACGTAGAACAAAATTTAGCGGTTTTTTAAAAATGATTTTTTTTTGTGGTCAATAATTTTTTTTTACGAAGTGAATGATGCTAATCGTTAGATTATCACCCAAACTAATTTACCTCAACAGAGGTGAGTCTCCTTTTGAATTTATACTAGACCAAAATCTTCTAATTGCAAACAGGGGCAAAGAACCCACGTTTGTAACTAAAAATAGAAAAGAAGTGCTTGACGTTACCCTAACCAATAACTCAAGCACAATAGTAATAGATCAATGGAATGTTCTTAAAGAGGAATCATTCTCAGACCATAAACTGATAGGCTTCTTGATACAAAATGAAGTAGCAACTCCAAAACCCTTCAGGAATTTCAGGAAAACAAACTGGAATGTATTCTGTAGGGAAGTAGGACAGGGAATTCAAAACCCGGACTCACTTTTAATTCAAGACCCTTCCGACATAGATCTTGCGTCAGAAAAACTCAGAGTTGTTCTGAACCACGCTTTAGAAAAAAGCTGTCCCATCAATCGTATGGGAAAAGGTAGGAAAAAACCACCCTGGTGGACAACTGAATTAGGCAACTTAAGAAAAGAAACTAGAAGACTTTTCAACGTTGCAAAAAGAACTAGGAAAGAAGCTGACTGGGAACATTATAAGACCAGTCAACGTATGTTTAAGGCCGAAACACAACGAGCAAAACGTAGCTCATGGAGGGCCTTTTGCGACGAAATAGAAAGCACAAATGAATCGGCAAGACTCAGGAAAATTCTGACCAAGGATTCAGTCACTCTCGGTTCTCTTAAAAAACCTACAGGCAGCTGGACTGAATCCGGTCGTGAAACACTTGAACTCCTTGTGAATACTCATTTTCCTGGCTGCGTAGCTGATATCCGCAGTCCAGAATCAGAGTCTCATGCAGAAACTCTAGTACCATCGGATATTATAACGGAAGAAAGGATAAAATGGGCCATTCACTCCTTTTCCCCGTACAAATCCCCTGGTCTAGACGGAATCTTCCCTATGATGCTTCAGAAGAGCATAAACCTTATCATCCCACACCTAGCTAGCATTTTCAATAATAGCCTCAAATGGGGGTATGTTCCCTTATCGTGGCGTGAGGTAAAGGTAGTTTTCATCCCTAAGGCTGGTAAACCTAGCCATACGGAGGCCAAAGACTTTAGACCCATTAGTCTAACATCGTTTATTTTGAAAACGTTTGAAAGGCTAATTGATATACACATCCGAAGCACCCTGAAACCGGACTGTATATCGGAATTTCAACATGCGTACATTAAAGGAAAAAGCGTTGAAACGGCATTGCACAGTGTTGTCAGCGTCATAGAAAAATCACTGAATGACAAGGAATACACCCTTGCAACGTTCTTGGATATTGAGGGAGCCTTCAATAACGTGAAGAACGAAACAGTGAAGCAAGCCTTGGACGACCACAAAGTCGAAAAGGCAATAACGCAGTGGATAATGTGTATGCTCAGAAAGAGACAGATTAACTCTGAACTAGCGGAGGAAAGGGTGAGAGTAACCACATCCAGGGGCACCCCTCAGGGTGGAGTTCTCTCACCGCTACTCTGGGTTCTCGTCATGAACGGCATACTCTCTAAATTGAAATCAAGTGGAGTAAGGATAGTAGCCTACGCTGATGATCTTGCATTACTAGCGACTGGCAGGTTCCTACCCACTATCAGTGAACAAACGGAATACGCCCTCTCGTTGGTAAGCAAATGGACTAAGAACTGTGGGCTGACGGTCAATCCAGCTAAAACAGAACTAGTGCTATTTACTAACAAACGTAAAATACCTGATTTTAAAATGCCTTCAATTGAAGGCTGCCCTCTTAAGATCTCCGATCACGCAAAATATCTCGGTGTGATCTTGGATAAAAAACTAAACTGGGGCTTGAACACCAAAGATAGATTCAAAAAGGCATCGACAGCCTTTTACTCCTGCAATAGAATTTTCGGGAAAACCTGGGGACCAAACCCAAAAATTATCAGATGGATGTATTCGGCAATAATTAGACCAATACTAACCTACGGTAATTTGGTATGGTGGAAAGCTTTAGAAAAGAGCACGAACCTGAAAACTTTGACAAAAGTTCAAAGACTGGCGTGCACTGGCATTACGGGGGCAATGAGATCCACTCCAACTGCGGGATTGGAAGTTATACTCGATCTTATCCCCCTAGACCTCTTTGTTCAGGAATCTGCGGCCAAAAGTGCCCTGAGGCTTAGTCAAACTAAAATCTGGAAAAATAGTTCCATAGGAAATGCCCAGATCCTCGATAAGGTTATGGGTCATAGTACTACAACGGACTATAAAACACCAGAGCTTGTTTTTCACAAACCATTCCAGGCTGCCTTCCCAAGCAGAGAGGAATGGATAGATAATATACCGTACTCCAGTGAGTCGTCAATAGCTATCTATACTGATGGCTCTAAAATGGACACTGGTGTAGGAGCAGGCTTCTATTCCGAATCTCTCAAGTTAGCCGCCTCGCTTAGGCTTCCAGACTACAGTAGCGTCTTCCAAGCGGAGGTCCTGGCAGTGACAACAGCTGCTAAAAAGGTATCAATGATGGCGATACCACGAGCTGATATCACCTTTTACATTGATAGCCAAGCGGCAATAAAAGCCATTACTGCAACTGAGGTAAAATCAAAGCTTGTTTCATGCTGCCGCGAAGAGCTTAAGGTTCTTGGCGCACAGCACAACATTAGACTCTGCTGGGTCCCGGGCCACAGCGATATACTAGGCAATGAGAAAGCCGATGAATTAGCAAGATTAGGGTCAATGCTTGACGTAAGCCAAGCTCAGCTAGTTAGCACCCCTACCTGTTATTTAAAACAGGAAATCTCAAAAAGAATAACTATCAAGGCCAATGAAAGGTGGAACCTTCTTGACACCTGCGGCACAACAAGAAAGATTTGGCCCTGTTTTAACAAACAAAGAACAGAAAAAATTATGCAGCTACACAAGGGATCACTTCGATCTCTTGTAAGCATAATCACTGGACATAATCTGTTAGGTTATCATATGAAGAAGATGCGAATCAGTTCAGATGATCTATGCAGAGGATGCGGAGACGAGGAGGTGCATGAAGATACTTCGCACTTTCTGTGTCACTGTCCCGCACTTTCCCATCAAAGGAAGAAAATGCTTGGCAACTTTTTCTTTGAGGATTTAGAGGAACTCTCTAGTACGCCACACAGTGGTTCCATTCTATGGACATTATAGAAAAAACCTATAAAAACTTAATGGATGGACCGATTTTGTTGAAATTTTAAATGTTCAATAAATATTGTGAATTTTAATTATTGAACTTAAAAAAAAAATTTTTTTTTTTGTAATTTTAATTCAAAAAAAGCTGATAAAAACGAACGTTGTATTTATATATATATATACATTAGGATGGTCCTTAAGATAAAATTAATGAAGACATCCGCTCAATCGTCTCCAAATAATAAGAAAAAATCCTCTAATTTTTTTCAGATTCTTATCTATAGCCCTTACTGGCCCTGTATCGAAGTGAAATTCTAAAACCAGGGACTTTGAGGCTGTTTTTTGGATTATTCCCGTATATCTCCATTTCGGCTTTACTGATTTTGTTCAAAGTTTGCACAATTATACTTAACATTATCCTTAGTGATATTGCATTCCAAGATATTATTTAAAATATATTCTTCAATAACAAAAAATCGGAAAAGAGATCCATTTTTGCAGTACCTTTTGGGTTTATAACACTCTTTTCTAGATTTCTCAAAAACGGCTGAACCAATTTTTTGAAAATTTCTTCAACACGTTTATATGCAAAGTCTTAATAATGTTGCGTACCAAAAAATTTCATAAATCTTTTAATTTCCCTGATTTTATCACAAGGAAATTAGACCTCGTGATTTTGCACTCAAAACGTTCTCACGATCAAAGTGACTAAAAGTGACCGTTAGTTTTAACAGGGTTGTTAAGTTATTAAACAAGAAAACAAAAAATGTAAGTGTCAAAAGTTAGCAACGCTTAGCTCTATAAAAATATGTCCAATAAACAACTTTTAAGCCTAATTCTCGAAGTACCTTGATTAGAAGCTATTAATTTTTTTTATTGAAAATCAAATTAAGAAATATTGAACAGATTATGAATGCAAAATGTTATATTCAACATAAAAATCACTTTTTGTTTGCCTAAAATTGATTCTCATTCAAAAAAATTACACATAAAAACCGCTTCCATTTTTTTCCGAATTCTGAAAATTATAATAGACTCAACATTGAATTGATGGTATGGAGAACCAGAGTGAGAAAAGAACATAATTTTCTTTTTATTTCGCATTTGTATATTTATACTATCGAAATATAGGATCAAAATTGCTGAAAGAAATATTTCACTTTTGGGGGTTTTTTCCACTGTGAAACCACTGTGCGCCAGGTACTAGCATCCTGAACTTCGTCAAAGCCTCTAAATGGCTTGACTAACTGAACACATAGGTTTTTCTTATTAGCTTGAGTAGCAATACTCGCGGGTATCACAATGGATCTGTATTGATCTAAGTGTGACGGTAATGACATCAACTGTCAGCCCCTAAACCTAACCTAACCTAACCTAATTTACCTCAAAGTTCGATTCGTCTAACCAAACAATATTTTACCAATCTTCTTCTATCCAATTTTGATACTTTTTTGCCCATTCAAGTCTGGCTTTTTGGTTTTTTGGTGAGAGCAATGGCTTTTTCCTGGCCTTACAACCTTTTAAACCAGCTTCAAAAAGTCTTCGTCTGGTTTTTCGAGAAGAAATAGACTTCTTTAACGCCACTAAAAACTCACTAGCCAGCTTTGGTGAGTTTTCCTTCTAATTTTTTAATGAGTTTCGTATCAAATTTCTATCCTCTCGCTTTGTTGACGACCCGACCTTGGCCTATTCTTATGGGAACCAGTTTCATCACAACGTCTGGTACAATATTGCGCTGACCAGCGGGAACAGTTCAATGTTTTGGAAATCTCTACCTGAGATTTCCCTTGCTGATTTAAAATCTGTATTTGGGCACGTTTTTCAACACTAAGTTCGGTTTTTTTTTACCATTTCACGAAGGTTTTATCAAAACTTAAAATTGACATACACAAAAATGCAACGGTCGAAAAAGGTAGACTCTTAAAAACAAACTACTAAAATTCTTAGTAAAAACGTAATTTCGTGTTTGTAAGAAAAAAACAAAATTAACGTCAAATAACGGGCAAGCCTAGTTTTTTTTTTAGTTTTTCTAGACCTGTTGTGTAATTCTTTGGAAAAATTGTTTTGATATTTTATCTTAAATGCATAAAAACACGATTTTTATAGGGTGCCCAATACTTTTGGCCAAGGCTGTACATATGCATATACGAATAGAATACTTATGCTTTAGTTTCGTATTCAATCGTAAGGCTAAAAACACACCGAAGCGGACAGACGAACTTTTTGTCTTTCGACAAAAAGTCGCGGACACAAGTCCATTGCTCTTAGGCTAAAAACACACCGAAGCGGACAGACGAACTTTTTGTCTTTCGACAAAATGTAGCGGACACAAGTCCATTGCTCTTACGAGGCAACACACACCGAACAAGACACGACACGACAAAAAGTCGTGTCCGTCCGTCGGTTGCAGTAAATACATGGGGTTGTATAGGAGCAAACCACACCAAAGAAGACAAAATGTCCGGGACAAAATGTCGAAGCCTGAAAGTACACACCGTCTTATGAAGAACCACACACCAAAGCGAACAAGACAAACAAACAGATTTCGACAAACGGACATGTCGGTTGCTCATAGTTGGATTTGTATTTTATTGCGATATTTCTTGTTGTATTTTGTTCAATTTGGTATGGATGTTGTTGTAATGGTAAAAAGAATTAAGAACAAGAAGAATTAAGAAAAACGTAGATATTTCTTTTGTGTGGATGTTTGTGTGGATGTTTTCTTTGTTTGTCCGCTGGCAAAACACACCGAGTGCGACAACGACAAAATGTTTTGTCCGTGTCGTCCTCGGTGTGGGGTGGATTACGACACGACATTTTGTCTTGCGACAAGCGAACGTTTTGTCCGCTTCGGTTTGTGGTTGGCTTAAAGGATCATACTAAAAAGTATCCGGAATGCGGCCTTTTATGGTGCGTGTGATATATTTTGCAAATATTTGGTTTACAATAAGCAATATTTTGTCCTTTTTTCAACAATTTTTCCCAAAGCTGTCAAAACACATCACGTTATTATATTCATTAAAAATTGTTGCCAAATGAATAGAATAAATAAAAATAGCGCAGGTGGCCATGGCTCAGAGGATAGAGTAGTTGATTGCTAATCCGAATGCTACGGGTTCAAGCCCAGTTTCGGCAGCATTCTTTTCCTACAAAAATCGCCAGCTTATCTGAGGCCACCTGTGCGATGATATGAGACAATTAAAATCTGTGTCTCATCCTCTGTGCCACGTAGGTTTATGTTATATGTTCTGCCCTTCTACCATATGTACCAATCTGTCTCTCTCTGTTGTATTAATGTCTTGATATGTCCCAGCCGATGGCCTCAGTCGCCAGTGCTAATATGTGTCTGTAGTTCATTACATTTATGTGCGAGTTCGTTACATTTATTGTCCTCATACATTAAAAACTCTTTTTGTCAGTCTTGTACGCCCAATAATCGAATAATGCAGCGTAGTGTGGTCGCCTTTTTATAAGAATGCTTCGAATCGGATTGAAAAGATTTAAAAACGGTTTACTAAATATTCTCTTCGACAGCTTAATTGGACAGTTCCATTGCCAACATATAAAACGCGATGCCTTTTATTGGATTTAAAAAGTTTAGAGTCTAGACGGGTGTATTTTTTAATATCTCTTGCGAGGGATGTTTTAACTGAACATATTGTTTGCCCACCTTTACATTTACTGTTTGGACCGTATAACGCTTCTCGATCTGTGAGACCTAGAGTAAATCATTTTTTTTTCTCTTCCGCAACATTCAACCAATTATGGATTGAATGAACCAGTAACAAGATCTTGCAATTTTTTAAAAAAATATGCCGATGTAATTGATCTGGAAAGCTCTAGGGAAAAATTTAAATATTTAATAATGAATATTTTGTCAATAGACTTTTAAAATGTTAGAAATGTTATATTTAAATTTGTGATATGTACCTAATCTTTGTATTGTATAAATGTAGCATTTAAACACTTCCGTCTTCTAAAGAGTTTTGTTTTTGTTGTTTTATTTAAATTAATATAAAGTCTATAGACTTATAGATAAATAAATAAATAAATAAATAAATAAATAACTGTGAAGTCAATGTCAATGTCAAATAAAAATAGAGTGGCTCGACAGCTCTTGAAGAGCCAAGGTCTAAGTGGCTTACACTCATCAACAATTCTCTGAGTTCGTGCGGAAAATTGAGGAACCTACAAAATAAAGGCCCAACTATAATTGCTTGCTGGTTTTGAAAATAATATTCTCCTGTCAGGTGACTTTAATCTCCCAAACGTAGACTGGGTTCCTTCAGACGACGAGTCTTATCTTGAAGCCTCCGCAAGTTCATCGCAACAAGAACTTCAATTTTTTGACAATATTAGGTCTGTTTGGGAACATTTTGTAGCAGTTTGTTTGCGATCTGTCAAATTCGCAGAAGAGAGTAAAATTTTCTCCGCAAGAGAGAAACTTGCTACAGAATAAACAAACACGTTGAAGTAATTTGTTGCAGTTTGTTTCTATTTTTTCAAAACGATTGACAATCGTGTACATTACTTTTATGGTATATGATTGTATTGTAAATTTTTACATATATCGAAAAATAACGAATTTTTGATTTTGCTGCTGGAGTTGATGAAATATGATTCTTCGTTCAGCGAAGAAGAATACTAAGGAGCAGTTTTGGCGCTTAGCTGTTTAAGATTCCTGAGGACAGCGATGACGAGCTCTTCAATTTCGTTATGGAAAAAGGACAACGAAATAGGTGAAACTGTGTAGAATACTACTTTGAATAAGTGGTTCGTCAGTTTACCGATTTGGAATTAAAAATGCACATTCAGACCTAGGTATACAATTTTCTTCGATCAGCTTTGTGAAAAAATCAGCAATTCGGAGAAGTACACTTATCTATCGTCATGACAAAAGAGTAATTGGAACCAAGCATTAACACTTTTTCTTTGGTTTGCTTATCAAGTTCTTAAAAAATACATTTGTAACATAAATGATATATTTATTGCTGAGCACTGTAACGAAGTTACATGTTTCAATATAAACAAACAAACAAACAACTGCCGCTGCCGTCGTCAAGGAATTCATTCAATATAAACAACACAGAAGAAAAATTAGAAATTAAGTCAAAATGAAATAATCTTGAATATAATTTCCTTGATAATTATGATTCACATTTTAGTTTGGCAGCAAAAGTGCCAAATAAGGGTAAAATTTCCATGTATTTTCATGCTAACATCCGGAGTTTGCCTCGTGAGCAAATCAAGAATTAGCATTCCACCTAACATTACTGAGAAAGGAGTAAAAGGTGGAACTCCAGCAAAGGGCTGGAATACTAATTGTGCCCTCACAGGCCGGGGAACCTATCCCATACTAATTGTGCCCTCACAGGCCGGGGAACCTATCCCAATTTAGTTGTTAAGATATTATAGGTAGCAGTAAGTTATTCAATTGGTAAAAAAAAATATTGAAATAATAAACAAATATTGTATTCGAATTAACTTCTTCAAAATATAAGTTTTCGTGTTTTCTTATATCGATCCTGGACAGAGCTGAGCTACCTCAGCTGGAAAGAAAAAGCATCACAAATTGGCGCCCGAGCAGGGACCTTTAGGAAGTTCATCCGAATACACACCGCCGCCGCCGCCGACCGACCCACCGAGAGCTTTCGAAAAGGTTCCACCGTATTCATCCGATTCCCGCCGCCGTTGAACGTGTCCATTTTTCATTACCTTCCGCCGACCAATCATCCGTTATAATATGGAGGAATCCTCACAGAACGAAAGTAACAATCAACAGCCCGGTAACATATACAAAAATTTGAGTTTTGTATAGTTTATGAGGAAGTCTGAGCTGGTTGACGCTTTGACATCCCGCAACATAGATTCCGAAGGAACTGTTGCTGTACTACGAAATCGCCTCACTACGCATTTAAAGCAAATGCGGTCCCATGGTTCAACAGAAAATTTATGTGAGATCTGGGAAAATATTGTCGAACAGAGGAACAATGCAGAACCAGCCGAAAAATCAAATTCTAATGATTTTACAACGCCTGAAACAGCTAATAAGACTGATCCGCCACTGAAGGGGTCCATCCCCAAATTAACCGCAACCCCACCGTTATTTGACGTGACGTCACCGATACTAGCCGATGCCGTTCCACCGCCAGAAAATGCCGTTTTCGTTCAGTCAGTACCACCGCCGCCGTCCGTCACCTTTCCGTTATCACAACCGACTGTCATTCATCAACAACCATTGCCGCCCGCCGTCTTCCCGCCGCCGCTAGCATATAGCGCTACCGTTCCGATATCATCACCGTACGTCGTATACTCCGCACCGACTTACTGTTCACCTTCTAGTAGCAACCAGGTCCGTTACTCGTCACACCCTGCTATAGGAATACAATATCTATTGAATCGAGATGCAAAATAGTTTTATACAATTCTTTATTTATTCAATTATAACAATTTTTAGGTTAAGAGAGAAGCACGTTGGTTCTAATCAACTGCCGGTGACTGACAATGACAATTCAACTCTTCTGTTGACAGCTCATATATTCACTTGTGGTTGTCATTAAAAGTGTTGCCATTGACGATATATAACATTCCTCCCTTTCAAGATGTCCAATACCCCAGACGGGTTGGTGGCTTAATCACTCTTCCATATCTTGAAGCTGGATGACTGCCGGAAGTAGTTTCTGAAGGTGCTGGGTTAGTAGGACCTATGGTAGCAGATTCCAATTCAGGGTTGCGTTCTATTTTGGTTGTACTTGGTGGATCGGAATGGTATAGCGACGTGTTGCGGTTGCCTTCGGTATTGGATGGCGCTGCTGGGTCGGATGGTTGATTACAAGTAGGTGAAACGGGTGTTACAAATGAAGCAGGTGAAAGATATTCCATTGGTAGTGCTAGAGGAACTTGTGGCGTCGATGGTGTTGTTGTGTTGTTGGAATTGTCTGCGGCCGATTCATCTTTTAAAATGTTGACATCCTCTTCTGGACGGTGAAGGATTTGGTCTACGTGGCGTCTATAAATCCGATCATCTGTAGATTTTATGACATATGACACAGGTCCTGTGATTTCAACAACATGTCCCTTCAACCATTTTGAACCAGTGGAATAATTTCGGAATAATATAGGGCAGGGGCGAACACAGGTAGGGGTTTTGGGGGTTGAAACCCCCTCCGAAATATGAAAATATGTACAGTAAACAAATATCCATTATTCTTCAAAAGAAAACAAAGATACAGAAATGGTATAAAATAAATTTCCAACTCAAATTCTCAAACTATGTAAAACGAGAAATTTTAATGAATCTGTTACGATTGGTAGGTCCCAAATAACGGGAGCTGCGATGAAAATATACAAAAATTCACTTATCTGCTTGCAAATACATTGCATCGGTCGTTTCGAATCTAACGGGGGTTGGGAACAAAATCTACGAAAAAAAACCTTCATCATAGCCACTCCAAATCACACATACTTAAAGGAATCCCTAAACGACGAACATGCTCGTGCTCGCCTTAAATTCGTCATAATAGGTAGAATAGGTTTGCTGTTGCCAAACATTTTCGATTTTCTTATTTTCGTAGGTTTCGTTGTTCAGTTCACCATGTAGGGAGATAGTCGCAAGCAAATCTCATTTTATCTATGAAATAACCAATGGCGCAGTGACTTAGCTTCACTTTTTGACACATCCTCACACACACCTTAAAGAATCAACAATTACGAATTACGAAATGATGTTCGCCAATTTTGTATTCGCCGTGTAGGGAATAATGCAAACGAGCATGTTGCGTCGCGTCGTTGTCCTACAAGGCTGAAACCTTTTATTTCTTAATTTCGTTTAACCTGAAAATGCAGTTTACTGTTATGTCAGCCTTTTATGATTAGTAGATTAGCAAATGGTTTGTTTCTTTAAAAACATAAAAAGGTAGTGTAGGCAAATAATAAGAAAACTTAGTTTCAAAAAATACCTATCTGAACTTCCAGCACTCTGAAAATGATAGTTCCGAACAGAAAGCAAAACGCGAATTCCATAAGTGCCTCGAACGCATTAGTAAAAATAACAGCACAATTGGCCGATCAGAGAAGCATACGGGGTCCCTTGAGGTAGACTATAAGAAAATGGTACCGGAAACTGTCTTTAGTTTATCCGAAGAACACAATCTTGTTAAGTGACTCATATACCTTGCCAAGTGTGGCTTTCCTCAGGAGCCCACACACCTCTTGGTGACAAACTTCTATCGTGAGGACAAACATAGGTATGCTTTCAAAGATAGCCTACAAGGGAAAACGTATTACTAGGCCTTCTCAAGATGTCACATTACAGAGCAGAGGACGAGCGATTGTGAAGTATGAGTATTTAGAAGAGATTGACGCAGCTGGTATTTTAGAAGAAGGGGGTCTTCTCAATGGAGATGAAACATCATTCAGCCTATCTCTAAAAACAGGAGTCGCCAAGAGGTTGGCTACCTCTTAGGCAGATCTGATACAATTCGAGACGTTTTTCTAATATGTGGCCAATATAGTTTTAACGAACGGATTATGGAAATTAATACAAAAAGCTCAGGACTGCTTAAGTCGATGGCCACAAATCCCTCCTTTCATTGGAACCAAGCGACTTCTGCGTATTAACGGAATCATCTTGTACGCTCTTTTACCCAATACAACACGCCCACGGACTGTGTAATAATAGCCCATGGGCGCATTTAAAGAACTGGAAAATCGATTAGAAAAAAAAAATTCACAAAATGTCAAACAAAATTACGAATTGACGTACTTTTTTAAAGTGTTGGAAATGATCTTGGATTATTTGGAATAATATACATGTTTGACTGAAATATAGGATTGTTTTTAATTTACTATTTGCTGTATGTTGTCTTTTATTTAGAAATAAACAGTTTTTGAAAAAAGGTTTGTTAATACATTTAAGACTCAACGACGGCTTATAAATTACAAATAATTAATTTACTAAAGGGAGCTGACTACTGACAACTCCCGTGGCCGACTTCTGGAATTTAAGGGGCTAACTTTAAAAGAATCCGACTTCTATTTGAATTATAGTTAATAAATTTGTTTTAGATAGCAAATAGCAATATTTTTTCCTAGTCTGCAAATATTAACAAATCGGAATAACTTAGTTTCACGTCCAGCAATTAAATAACGGATTTTTAAAGACCACGCAAACACAATAATTAAGTTAAAGGGCCGACTACCAGTGCCATCACTCTATAATACCTATATATTTTTTGAAACCCCCTCCGAAATTTTTTTCTGCGTTCGCCCCTGATATAGGGGCTCCAATGTTGAAGGATCTTCCTGATTCGTTGATCTGTGACATTTCATTTTTCGAACTGATGTTATCGGGATGTAGCATGTCTAACATTGTTCTTAGTTTTCTTCCCATCAGTAGTTCTGATGGTGTTCTGCCGGTAGTACTATGTGGTGTGGTATGCTGTTTGAATAAGAACCTTTGTAATTTCAGGTCAATATTTCCTTCTTTCATAACTGACAGGGATGATTTTGTATATCTGACCATTCGTTCTGCTTGACCATTACTAGAGGGATGATATGGTGCGGTGGTGTGAAACTTTATTCCATTATCTTGATAGAACTTTTTCAGTTCTTCGGAAACAAAAGCAGTTCCGTTATCCGAAATAATTTTCTTTGGAAGACCATGTGTAGCAAAAATTTCTCGAAACTTTCTTATTATTTCGGAAGATGACTGGTTTGCAACAATTTTCACTTCAAGCCATTTCGACATGGCGTCGACAAGAATTAAGAATATATGGCCCTTAAAAGGGCCGCCGAAATCAACATGCAGAGTTGCCCAGGGGTTTGTTTCCTGCGAATTAAATTGCCGCGGTGCCTTCGGTGGATTCGAGCGATTGTTTTGACATTGTTCGCATCGTCGAACTTTTTCCTCAATCTGCTGATTCATTTGAGGCCACCACACGTAACTACGGGCCAACGATTTCATTAGTGTCATACCTGGATGGTTGGCATGTAATAACTCCAGAGTTGTTGCTTGCAATTTAGGTGGGATGACAACCCGGGTGCCCCACAAAATACAACCCTTGTGCGTTGATAGTTCAATTCTCTTATCAAAGTAATTTTTGAATTCTTTTTCTATGTTATTGGGCCATCCGTGGAGTATCCACCGCATAATCTTTGCAAAATCGGCATCTCGGGCTGTTTCTGTAGCTATATTTTCCGCTCTTATAATTTGATGCGGGCTTTTTTCCAAAAGTAATACATCCCTTAACTCAGACTGACCATCTATGGTAGACTGAAGCGGCAGTCTACTTAAACAATCTGCATTGGCGTTTAATTTCC
Source organism: Sphaerophoria taeniata (assembly GCA_943590905.1). Taxonomy (NCBI): domain Eukaryota; kingdom Metazoa; phylum Arthropoda; class Insecta; order Diptera; family Syrphidae; genus Sphaerophoria; species Sphaerophoria taeniata. Next base: position 72,822,625 of record OX016542.1, on the reverse strand, counting down.
CAGGCCGATGTTCGAGTTCATAATCATAAGCTGATAGCAATAAACACCATCTTAAAATGCGGGGAGAACCCATAGTAGGAATAGGTTTTTGTTTGTTGAAAATACCCAGTAATGGCTTATGATCGGTCATAATCAAAACCTTTCTTCCTGCTATGTATTGATGGAAGTGTTTAACTCCAAAGATTATCGCTAAGCCTTCCTTATCGATCTGTGCATAATTTCGTTCACTCGCACCCAAGGTCCGGGAGGCAAACGCTATTGGACGTTCATTGTTTCCGTCATCACGGTGTGCCAAAACCGCCCCGATACCATAAGGTGAGGCGTCGCAGGATAAAATTAATTGTTTTGATTCATCATAGTGTGTTAAAACCCTATCGGATCGCAATAATTCTTTAAGTTCCTTAAAAACGGCTGTGTGCTCTTGTGACCATCGCCACTTAACATTTTTATCTAGCAATCGGTGTAGTTTTTCTGCCTTTGTAGCTTTATTAAGAAGGAATTTGTTATAAAAATTGAGCATCCCCAAAAAAGACTGCAACATTTCTTTGTTTTGAGGCAGGGGAGCTTTTTGAATGGCTTCAACCTTCGCCTGGTTGGGCCTTATTCCATCACCAGAAATATTGTACCCTAAGAAATCGATTTGTGATTTTCCAAAAATACATTTGGATTTTCGTGCAGTTATATTTGCTTTAGATAGTTTACATAACACTTGTTCGAGGTTCTTATTATGTTCGTCTCTATCTTTCCCCGAAATGATAATGTCATCGATATAAACCTTAACCCCCGGAATTGACTGCAGTAAATTATCCATAAATTTTTGAAAAATACTAGGTGCGGCTGCTACCCCAAATGGTAATCTTCTTACCTTGAATAATCCCAGATGGGTATTGAGAGTCAAAATATTGGCAGATTCCTCGTCTACTATTAACTGCTGATATGCTTGTTGGAGATCCAATTTTGTGAACACCTTTCCCTTTGATATTGCAGCCATCACCTCGGCATACAATGGTAACGGATATGCATTAGCTTTTATTACTCTATTAACCGTGCTCCGATAATCTCCACATATTCTCATTGACTTATCTTTCTTAAGCACCGGGACAATAGGGGTTGCCCATTGTGAAAATTCAACTGGTTCTAGAATTTGTTGATGGACTAACTTGTGAATTTCGTCTTCCACCTGGTTTCGTAAAGCAAAAGGCACTTGGCGGTGTTTTAGGAAAATTGGTTTCGCCTCGGCCAATAATTCGATGCTAACTGGTTGTCCAACGTGTGCTCCTAGATCTTCTTTAAACACTTGTGGGTACTTTTCTGTAATCCAGTCCCAACTATCCTCTGTTTCACCAACCACATGCACACCTTCGATCGATATTCCTAAAGGCTCAAACCAATCCCGACCCAACAAGCTCCTTCCGCTACCTGAAATGACAATAACACGCAAGTTATGTTCTTTTTGCTTATATTTTACATTTACCAGAGCCGATCCAATCACATGAAGCTTTTCTTTGGACCAAGTTTGTAAAATTATTGAAGATGTTGTCAGTCGTTGATTGGCTTTTCTAATATGCTTCCAAGTCTGATCGGATATGACAGTACATGATGCCCCTGAATCGACTTCAAACTCTTCTAGAACATCATTTATGCATAGTTTCGCCATTATCTTGTGTGACTGGAATTTTCCGATATTGTTTATTTCATAAAAATAATTTTCGTCGTGTACTGTTTCTCTCTCTTCGATAGAGTCTTGTAATACATGAATTTCACGACCATTGTTCGTTGTTTTTTGTCTTCCTTCCATGAGTTTTCGTTTGAAACAGGCTCTGCTTGCATGACCCTTCTTATGGCAAAAGTCGCAGTTTTTGTCTTTAAAAAGACATTTTTCGTGTTTGTGGAATCCCTCACAGCGAAAACATTTTCCAAATGTCTTCGATCTCTGCCCCTGTGTTGCGACAGACAGAACATCATTCCCACTTGCGTAGGCAGTGGCGTCAGTACCTCGGACATTTAAAACATTTTTGGATGCAGTTTCGTGTGCCAATGCTAGTTCGTAGGCTCTTTGAAAATCGAGTTTAGTCTCGCTGAATAATCGTTTCTGTAGTGCCTCATCTGATATTCCGCACACAATTTGGTCGCGCAACATGTTATTCAACTCGACAAAATTACAATGCTCCGAGAGTTTGCGCAGGTCTTTGACAAAATCAGCAACAGTTTCGCCTGGTTTTTGACATCTTTTATGAAAAGCGAATCTTTGGACAATTTCATTTGGTTTTGGATGGAAATGTCCATCCAATTTTTCGAGGATCTCTTGAAATGTCACATCTTTGGGGCCTAATGGTGTCAGTAGTGAACGAATTACTTCATACGTAGTTTCGCCAACGCATGCCAAAAAGATTGCCTTTTGTTGCACTTCACTTTTCAACCCATTTGCCTCAAAATAAAATTCCATCCTCTCCTTGTAGTTATTCCACGACATTGATGGCTGGAATTGTTCGAGTCTACCGAATACAGCTGCCATACTTGCTTCCGAATTTATGTTGGCCATTGTGGTGTCGTTCATTTTGTTGAGCTTTTATCCTCGTCGCCAGTATTGAATCGAGATGCAAAATAGTTTTATACAATTCTTTATTTATTCAATTATAACAATTTTTAGGTTAAGAGAGAAGCACGTTGGTTCTAATCAACTGCCGGTGACTGACAATGACAATTCAACTCTTCTGTTGACAGCTCATATATTCACTTGTGGTTGTCATTAAAAGTGTTGCCATTGAATTTATATAACAATATCCATCCAATGTTCACCATGGAGGACACCTTACTCTCAGTTACGAAGCAGAAGTTATGAACACCGTTCGAAAATGGGGTTTAAAGTTCGATGCCTCTGGAAACCCGTTGGAATTCTTAGAGCGACTAAGCGAACTGATGGAATGTTATAAAATTCCCCCACATGACATAATTCGAGCTTTGCCTGAAATTTTTCGAGGGACCGCACTAGAGTGGTTACGTGTGAAGCGTAATAGCCTTACCTCATGGGAGAACTTTAAAGAAGCTTTCATCCGACAATTTCTGCCTGCAAGATATCTAGCCAGACTCGAAGACGAGATTATGAGAAGAAGGCAAGGGCCTCGTGAAAGAGCAAAGGATTATATTTTGGCAGCACAATATTTGCTTCACCAACATCCGCATATGACATTAGAAGGAAATATCGACCGAATTTTCGATAAAATGAGACCGGAGTACCGATTGTATATACGCCGCCGTGATTTCGTCACGATCGACGAACTTATTTATCTCGCTGAAGAATTCGAAGACATTAAAAATGATGAACGGAACCAGCGACCGACTCCCGCTCCGACACCAATATCCGTCCCCCAGAGATTACCTTACGACCGAGATACCCATTGCTGGAATTGCAAGCAGCGAGGACATAGTAAAGAGAATTGTCGACGCCCGTACAGATTGTTCTGTTCGTTCTGTGGTACGGACGGTCGTCTGACAAAAGATTGCCTTTGTCACAAGCACTCAGTCGCTGTCATCGACACACCACCGAGGAACGACCCTCGAATTTTTATACCAATCAAGGTGGATGACCAGATATTTCAAGCACTGATAGATACGGGATCAACAAAAACATTCGCTGGGAAAGCACTCAGAGAAAAGTTTCTAGAGCAAAAGCTTCCAGTTTTCATTCAGCAACAAAGAATTCGTTTGGTCAATGGCTTGACCGTTGAAACCTTAGAGCATTACACCGCCACTCTTACTTTTGACAACAATACCATTACTGGAGAGGTGACATACCTTCCAAACTTTGATGGGGAAGCCATAATAGGAGTAGATTTCCTACGGCGAGCAGATTTCCGAATTTTCCTTGGCAACAAGAGAATTATAACTGAAGGATATAAGCCAAAATCTGCTATCAGTTCTGAAGCCAAAGCAAACTCGCATACACAAGACCGAGACGTCGGCCGAAGCCGAAGGAAAACCTAATTTTTCCAATACACATAAGTAAATATTCATTGGTCAATACATTATTTTCAAGTAAAAGGATATAGCCACAATGAAAGGGAGAATTTGCCCGCATTTATAGATTCAAAAGGAGTCGTTGACACACTATTCGTACTGCAACCGTCAGACGACGCAGATGTAACAAATCATCCTGCAGATCAAAGAAACGAATTTATAAAACTTCCGCCGATTAATAAAATAACCGAACATAAAATTACCAGCCGACAAAATGCACCAGAAATGCATCCGGAGTCTCAAAATCGAGACTCACACCAAACATTCCGCCGACTCGCACCATTGGAGCGTCCGTCATATTTCCCAGATAGACCAGCCGTCGGAAACCGTCCAGCCAAACCGTGGATTCGCCAACCATCCATTCCGAGTCTAGTCAGGAGTTCAAAGCCTCAACACGACCGTGTGTTAGCCAGAGCTATCAAGCCTCCATCAGTATCAACTGTTGCGGTGAGCAAGATACTAGCACAACACAGAGTAGCTAGCAAGCCATGGAAAGAGATGGCCATAAGAGAATACCTATCGCCAACCAGAGTTCTACGACGACCAGAAGAGCCCATCGTTCTGAAACAAAGAAACGTGGCAAGCGGTAATACTACCGCCAACATCAACACTGACGCAACCGACAACCGAAATCCGACCCGAAATCCGTTTGAAGGAATTACCATTAGGGGACCTCAGGACCGCCGGCTCTTTCACATTATAAGACCATGGGGAAAGATTTCAGTTCGTCTGAATAAGAAGAATACAATGGCGAACTTGAAGTTCAAAAATAAGTTTTTGAACATCCCAGTAATGAAAGATAAAGACAAACAATATTATAAAGAATACAAGAAGAAAAAAAAATTGAATTATATATGAATAATCTTAATCTTAATATTTAAGTTTTATTAGTATTTACGTTATTTGTATGCATAAGTTTTATAAAAAAAAAAAAAATGTATTATGACTTTAAAATGATTGGTTTTTAATAAAAAAAAAAATATGTATCATTTTGTCTTTCTAGATTTTGACGAGAAGGTTCTCGTCACGTGAAGTAGGAGGGGATTGTAACGAAGTTACATGTTTCAATATAAACAAACAAACAAACAACTGCCGCTGCCGTCGTCAAGGAATTCATTCAATATAAACAACACAGAAGAAAAATTAGAAATTAAGTCAAAATGAAATAATCTTGAATATAATTTCCTTGATAATTATGATTCACATTTTAGTTTGGCAGCAAAAGTGCCAAATAAGGGTAAAATTTCCATGTATTTTCATGCTAACATCCGGAGTTTGCCTCGTGAGCAAATCAAGAATTAGCATTCCCACCTAACATTACTGAGAAAGGAGTAAAAGGTGGAACTCCAGCAAAGGGCTGGAATACTAATTGTGCCCTCACAGGCCGGGGAACCTATCCCATACTAATTGTGCCCTCACAGGCCGGGGAACCTATCCCAATTTAGTTGTTAAGATATTATAGGTAGCAGTAAGTTATTTAATTGGTAAAAAAAATATTGAAATAATAAAAAAATATTGTATTCGAATTAACTTCTTCAAAATATAAATTTTCGTGTTTTCTCATATCGATCCTGGACAGAGCTGAGCTACCTCAGCTGGAAAGAAAAAGCATCACAGCACAAAGCATGTTCTTTCCGAATTTCGGCAAACGGTTTCAATTTAAATTCAAATTCGAAAAACAAGATTCATTTAAAAAACGAATTGCAACAAGAAATTTCTGTTGCAAAAAGTTGAAACATTTTCTCTGGAGGGGAAATTTTTTGCTCTCTCGACTTCTCTTTTCTTTTCAACTAATTCGAGTAAACAAACAGAAAATGTAAAAATGTTTTACTTTGTTGTACCTACTTCGTTGCAGTTTGTTGCGGTAAGCAAACAGACCTACTATTTCAGCTGACTTGCAACAAGTAAGCTGTATAAAGAACTCTATGAACCGGTTACTTGATTTAGTATTCTCAACAAATGCTGTTAGCACAGTAGTTGTTGAATCTTCCTCTGCTATATCTAATATAAACAAATATCACCCACCTCTTGACATTTTCTTTGACTTGAGCGGTCATTTACTAGAAAATAGTAATTCTCACGACTGGAGAGAAAAATTTTATCAGTTCTATGACATTGGAGAACCAAGTAGTTTATATCTCCCTTTTCGAAGAGTTCAAAAGACTCTCTTTTGATTTCTACAATGAATATCTCATAAATATGGGAAATCAAAGGGCACGGTAGTGCCCAGCCAAGTTCTAGCACTACTCCCTTTTTACAGGATCGAACTCAAGCATATTTTTAACCCCCCATAACTTTTGAACCCATAGAGTTAGAAGCTTCAAATTTGAATTACGTATTAACTTCATGGACACAAAGGCCCTGTGAAAAACAAACAAAAACATTTGTAGAACCACTACTTCCTGAGATATTGAACAGTAAAAATTTCAAAAACCGTAATTGACTGACTGACTGACTGACTGATCATCAAAATTATGAAGCACTTCTAACAATAGCAGAATCTTGAAATTTGGTACAATGGTAGGTTTTCGGGTGTATACAAAGGAAAAAATCGAAAATTTCAATTTGCGCATTCAGGGGGCGTGGTATCCGCCCACTTTCTAAAACTGGTCGTAGGATCTTGAAATTTGGAATTCTTTCAAGGTTTTGGTTGAATAACATGAAAAAAATGAGAAAAAATGTATTTCCGTTTAGGGGCGTGGTATCCGCCCACTTTCTTAAAATGGTCGAAAACGTTTCAAATCGAAATTCTGATAGGGTTTCGGTTGAGTATAAGAGAAAATATAAGTTTAAAAATGCAGTTTCATTAAAGGGGCATGGCTGCCGCCCACTTTCTTAAAATGGTCATAGGATGTTGAAATTTAGAATTCTGGTTTGTTTGACTTCATAAAACTCCATGAGTAACTTTCTTTAGTGATTTCGCAATGGACCCTTGGGGTCTTAATGTGACATCTAGACAGCCACTTTAACCTAACCTACCTATTATTTATTTATAAATTGGCAGATCAATTAGAGTGTTAAAGTTTGCAAATTGCTAGCTTATTAAGTTATTTCAAGGTTCATGCTTCCATAAAAACTTTGCAAAAAGATGTGGAATCAGAACAAAACATAAAATGTAAAAAAAGAGACAAGTTCTCTTATGTGCAAACAACACTGTGGAAAAATTCAGCCACCAAAAGTAATGAGATCTAAAAGAACGCCAAGTTCTTACATGTAATAAAAGTGTTATATTGAATATTTTAAATCGTAGAAGATAATACAACAAAATTAAAAGAAAATAGAAAATAGTTTGGATGAAAATTTACAAGTTCACTTGGCAAGTGAAGCGTGATTAGTAACATTTGAAAACTTGAACAGTGAACTTGTAAATTTTCATTCAAACTATTTTCTATTTTCTTTAAATATTGTTGTATTATCTTCTACGATTTAAAATATTCAATATAACACTTTTATTACATGTAAGAACTTGGCGTTCTTTTATATCTCATTACTTTTGGTGGCTGACTTTTTCCACAGTGTTGTTTGCACATAAGAGAACTTGGCTCTTTTTTTACATTTTATGTTTTTGTTCTGATTCACTTAAACAGGACCCTAAAAGTTTTTGGAATTTTGTCAATTCTAGAAACACATGTGATGTTTATCCGTTAAACTTCAAATACAACAATATTGTTTTGAACTGTAATTCTGAAATCTGTGATGCTTTTGCAAGTAATTTTAGTCAGTCTTTCATCGATACTCCCATATCTGTGGTTAGGGGAGAGTGGGTATATTTGGGACACTTTTCGAATACATTAAATTCGCCGAGATCTTATAGATCGTATCTGAGCAAAATTGATTTCTAAAGATAAAATAGCATTTTGGCAACCTATTTTCAGTTAAAAAGAAGGCGAAACTCCGACAGAAGAAAAGCAAAAAATTAATTTCATGAACCAACTCACTTTGTCCCATTCTTCCTACGAGCAGGAGGATTGGGACAACTATGGGGTGGAATGGGACACTTTTCGAATACATTACATTTGCCGAGATCTTACAGATCGTATCTGAGCAAAATTAATTTCTAAAGATAAAATAACATTTTGGCAACCTATTTTCAGTTAAAAAGAAGGCGAAACTCCGACAGAAGAAAAGCAAAAAATCATTTCATGAACCAACTCACTTTGCCCCATTCCTCCTGCGAGGAGGAGGATTGGGTTTGTCCCATTCCTCCTGCGATCAATAGGATTGGGACAACTATAGAGTGGAATAGTGATGTCCCAATCATCCTGCGTGGCACTTTGAATAAATAATTTATAATATCACTTTTCGTGTGGCAATAATTAAGCAAAACAATGATGAATTCACTTCAAAAATGGTGTTGCTACCTAATTATTACACTGTTTTGCGCAGTAAGTTCACACATTAAAAAAAAAATTCACTCAAAGTTTACACAGATGTTTTACTTTGTATGCACAAATTAGGTTTTTTTAATCTCCACTCTGTAATTTTTTTCCTAGATACAACTTGTTTTGTTGAGGGATGGGGACAGACTGAAGACAGAATCTGTCATACAAGGAAAGAGAAAAAAATCTGTAGGAATTGAGAAAATGGCAAAGTCCCATTCCTCCTGTGTCCCAAACATACCCACTCTCCCCTACTGATTTCTTTGATTTATCTGCGAAACTGTCCCCAAGTAACTTTCAACAATGTTCTTATCGACTTAGATAAACTTGTTAATTCTATATGCCTTCTTAAGGAAGACTATTCTTTTGGTCCCGATGGTATTCCACCCATTCCACCCAAAAAATGCAGGACAGTTTTGGTTTTGGCCTTGCCTCTACGTAATATTTTTGAATTGTCGTTAAAACTAGGAAAATTCCGTAGCATGTGAAAACTGCTTACATAACACCTGTTTTAAAGAAAGGAGACAAGTCTGATATTACAAATTATAGGCCTACATCTAAACAGTCTTGCATTCCCAAGCTTTTTGAGCAAGTTGTTTGTGATAATTTAGTCTTCTACACCAAAAATATCATATGCTTTGAACAACATGGCTTTATGCAGAAACGTTCAACGGTGACAAACCTTCTTGAATTTTTGCATAAATGTTTAAATTTTGTAGAAAGTGGAAAGGAAGTTGATTGCGTTTACACAGATTTTTCCAAAGCGTTTGATCAACTTGATAATAGATTTTACCAAGTAAAGTTCAGAAACTCTTACTCAAAACCTTTCATCGCCAAGACGGGTGTACCACAAGGTAGTCATCTAGGGCCCCTTTTATTTATTTTAACTATTAACGATGCACCGTTAAGTGTTCGAAATAGTAAAATTCTTATCTTCGCAGATGAAGATCTTCAAAAATATTTCATGCAATGAAGATCGCGTTCAACTGCAAGATGTTATAAATAAGTTTGTTGTATGGTGTAAAAAGAATAATTTAAATATTAACCCAGGAAAATGTCAGACAATGACAATTTCAAAAAAGCGCAGTCCTACATCATATGATTATGTTATCTTCTAACACATCTTATCCTTAGGAGTTCTTTTCATATCCAATTCAGATTTTTCAGAACACATTAAAAACATCGTCAACAAAGCTATAACTAAATGTTAGGATTTATTAACCGTTGGTCCAAGGAATTTCTTGACCCGCTAACGTTACCTTTAGCTTGTACAACAGTTTAGTTCGACCCCATCTCGAATATGCATCACAAGTTTGGTCTCCTCATTATAAGACACATATTAGTTGTTTTATTATCCTCACTAACTCATATGGGTTACCCCGTGATAATAAAACGATGTGGGTTAAAAAGGTTGAAGTTTCAGCTATGTTTTAATCCGAGACGCAACCCTCAGTTAAATTTTATTTTTTTCCACAAACAACTTGTTTTTATTAATTAATTGGATTGACTCTTATCCCTCTGGCATTATACAACTGTGGCTTAGAGTGGAATAAGCGTTATTTCTTATGAATTTGGCTGATATTAATAAATCTTTCTACAATAACTTCTTTTTTTCTCACACTCGCCATCTATCCGCCATATTTAGAACTAGTTTTTGAGTTACAAAATAAACCCCGGTACAAAAAATTAACCCATATGGGTTAGTGAGGATAATAAAACGCGGCTATTGAGAGACTAGAATCGGTTCAACGTTTCGCCTTTGAAGGGCTTTAATGGATTGACCACAATAATATCCCTTCTTATAAGGATCGACTTGCATTTTTCCAGATGCAAAAACTTTGTCAAAGGAGAACAAAATAATGATATAGTTTTCCTTCATAAAATTATTACTGGTGTCACTGATGCTCCAGATATTCTACATTCTATCCTCTTTAATTATTATCGAGGTGGAGATTATATTTTGCGTTCTCAAAGTTTGATTAAAGTTCCTAAACATAGAACAAAACTACGGAATGCATGAGCCACTGACAAGATTGAGTAAGCTTTTTGAATGCGAGTGAAAACTTATTTTATTTTCATATCAATAAAAACAATTTAAAACAAATTCTTAAAACCAGTGTATAACGTTCTTAAATGTTTTTATGTATTTTTTTTTTGTATTTTTTGTGATTTCCTAAATTTATCGTTAAATGTAATGTTTTGTCATTGTGTAAGTGTTTGTTTGTTTAAGACTTGTCTACTAACAACTAACACTGCACTAAGTGATGAGACATTTGTCGTAGAAATAGCTTGCTATCTATCTATCTATCTATCGACATTATCTGATAGTGTAAAAAAACACAATAAAAATTCCGTTGCTTTCTTAATCCTTTTGTTTTTTAATTATATCCTTTTTACGACAAATTTTTACGTTTTGAAACCTTTATTGCATACGAAGCCAAGTTTGGCTTCTCTTCCAAAAGATTAAACAAAATAACTTTTTTAATGTAATATGCCTTCAAATATCAAAAATAACTTATTTGAAGACTTTTTAAATTTTTTTTTCCTCTGACAGATATAACTCATGCAGTTTTGCATATTCAGTTTTTTTTTTCAATTCATGAATCACTTAACACCACGTTAATTCTATAACCTACTATATTCAGAACAAAAACTAAAAATTAGAAACTCATAAACATGTTGTGTTTGCTTTGTCTGATAGATAAAATTTTTATTGTGTGTTTTTTTTTAACTTTAAAGTGTCAACTATGGAGAGCTTATACTATTAAAAGGAACTTCCACACTTACCGCACAGGAATCTTTGAATTTGCATCAAATAGGAGTCCTCTGTATGTTAAAAATACTATTCAAAATGTAAAAATAAAAATGTTAACGCACTTAATACTTTTTTTTAACGAAAATAATATTTAACTCATAATCGAAATCAGCGAAACACTGTAGAAAGCAAATAGAATACTTCTGCGAATTTCAATGTTGCCTTTCGAATTTTTGCGAAAAGACAATGGTGCTAAAGCCAAAATTTTGCTTATGTAGAATACTCCAATAGTCGTTTCGTTGATCTCCATTCTTTCCGGATGAATGAAAAGTGTTTCGTTCACGAAGGCGTCTTGTAGTAGTTGAACTTCACTATAAGTGACCAAAGTATGGAATACGTTTTAACACCTCCCTGCGCCGACAGTTAGAATAAATAATCATAAAAATACCCTTAATCACACATATTTAGCCTTTGTTCGATTGTCATAGCGTTTAACAAAACCTTGCGCTTCATGTGACAAATACTGTTTACACAGAGTAGACATTTACTTCAAAAAAGCAAAACAGACGCGTCTGCATCGCCTGTTCTACCAATTTAGTGCCAACAAAAAATAACAAAAATATTCAAAGCAAACTCATTATTGCCTTTAATCAAATGCATAGCAAGCAGTATTCTGCAAATGTGGGATCTGAATCTGTGGTAAACCACAGTCGCCATACACTCACGGTTTGGGCTTAGATTATACCTCCTGTCGTCCAATCCTTTTTCAAGATATGGCGATAAATCATATCAAAACAATCTGGTGTGTTTAGTTAGAACACTCGGAAAAGAAATACGGTAGTTGCCCTGCCATAAATTTCAAATGTTGTCTTGTCGGGCCTTATTGGTACTAATGGGTGTTTTGTTCGCAAAGCATGGCTGACATTTAAATTATTTATTTAGGTACTCCTGGTGACATGTCTAGTAGGTACTTTTAACCATTGAGTGAATCAATTATGAGGTTAATGTCATACAAGTTTAAGACCACTCATGAGGGTAAATTGTGCTAATATTGTTTACAAAAAGATCCATCGAACCTTATCTCTTACTAAATTACCTTGGATACTTATTTCTAGTTATGTACTGTACATACATCAAATAAGGTCTTTAGGTTAAGAAGTGGGACTTAGTTTAATTGTGTGTTTCTTTTTTAACAGTTTGTCTTTTCATTATGAATACAACATGGTTGTCATCTAAACGCGTATTTAGGGTCAATAGAAATTCGTCAACTGAAAAGCTCTTCTTAATTTGTTTTTTAATAGGAAATAAAACTAAGGTGGTGTTTACTTAGACAAGACGCTTACATTAAGGGAACATACCAAAATACAGTGAATATTGGTATCAGATTGTTATATTGAGCTGTGACTAATTTTCTCATCGACAAATACTAACAAATCATTTTGTAATGTCATACGAATAAGTTATCCATGAATTCTAATGCGATCTATCAGGATCTGTTCATTCTAGATTTTCCATATTACACAAAATCCATATCGTGTAAAGCTGGCTTGAAAGAGATGGAGCCATCGTCAGATTTGAAACATGAAAACGTTCTTGAAGATTTTTTGGAAATCCTACTTGCTGATTTTGATGATGAATCAATGGGGGAAATCGGTAATATATGTACATGCATTGCATGCTGGTGTTTTTTTTTTTTTTTTGGTAAGGATATTATGTCAGGAGAAGTGGGGAGAGGGGAAGGGAGGATGAGTGGGAAGGGGGTATGGTGATCAGATCAGGAAAGGGCAAGTCGAAGTGACCACACATAAGCTGCAATTGAAATTATGCGTCTCATTAAGCTTATGCAAAATTTTAGTGCATGAATAAGTGTCACACAACTTGGGGCAAACATTTATTAATGCTACAATCTTAACTGGCGTAGGCAGAGATGGGAGAAAATGTAATTATTCTACGAATCCAAATAACTCCTACAGATTTACCATTCTAATTCAAAAGTCTTCAATTCCCCACTAAAGTTCGTTTCGCTATGACAATTCATAAAGCGCAAAAACAGGGGTGATCCTAAAAAAGCGTGCTTCTCACATGAATAGCTATATTATGTTGCATGTTCGCGGGTGTCCACTGTCCAGAATCTTTTCATTCTTTCACCTAGTCAAAAATCATTCTCTCTCCGCTTGGAAGACGCTGCTATGGTCGGGGAGCCTGAATGAATTGGCAAGGTTGCAAGGTTTTCCGAGGAGAAACCTGCACCTACTCCAGTATTCATTTTAGAACCATCGGTGTAGATGGCGATTGTTTAGTCATTAGTGTAGGGGACACTATTTTCCCAATCTAGTCTATTGGGGAAGCTAGTACTGAAAGATTTGTTGTAATCTAGGTAAGGAGTCAAATAATCTGTGCAGATATTGTTATCTAAGTACTTCGTAAGAATAGCTGCGTGGCCTATCTGGCTAGTTTTCCAGATGTTGGTATGACTGAGCCTAAGGGCGCTGTTTGCTGCTGATTCTTGGACGAAAAGATCTATTCAGGATCGTTTCTAAACCCGCAATTGGGGTAGTCCTCTCACACCACTTACCACTAGTACTGATGCAAGCCATTCTTTGTACTTTGGTAGGGGTTTTTAGATTCTCGTGGATTTCTCCAGAGCTTTCCACCAAACCAAACTGCCATATAGGTTAGAATCGGTCTGACATTGGCAGTATACATCCACATGACTATTTTGGGGTTTGGTCCCCAATTTCTACCCAGAATCTTGTTGCATTAGAAGAGTGCGATCATGGCTTTCTTATATCTTTCTTGGATATTTGGGCCCCAGTTAAATTTTTTGTCCAATATGATTCCGAGGTATCTCGCTCGGTCGGAAATTTTTAGTGTGATGTTATCTATTTTTGGTATTTCAAACGGAGGTAATTTCCTTCTATTTGTGAAAAGAATCAGTTATGTTTTAAGGGGGTTTACCTTAAACCCGCATTTCTTGATCCAGTTGCTGACCCTTGATAATACACTTTCTAATTGTTCGCTAATAGTTTTCGCTAATTGTCTCCATTTAATGCTACTTTGAAAAATTTTCTTAAGTAAGAAAGGGTAGGGCTGCCTCCTGAAAAGCGTTCAACTCCATACTCCATATTTAACTTTTTCGAATTCATTTATAACAGTTATGTGCATTCTTCCTTATTTCTATTCCCTAACAATATAGTCCTTTTTTTCGTCAGACAGTTTATAAAATTGTGCCTCTCTGATGGCAAATGCGATATGCCCAATCCAATGCTGGACTTCTATCAATATTCTTATCAACGCATTTTTCCAAGCTTTCTCGCAAAATTGTTTATTGATATTGGCTTTTTCGGAATCTTATATCATGCGATCAACTGAAAAACTATCTGTATTACTCCAAACTTAAACACGACGAAGAATACTCAACAGAGTTTCGAATACTTATTTTGGGATATAATGTACATATTTCTATTCTAATATCTGTTCTTGTTCATAACTTCTATTGGAACATTACACATGTAGTATATATTTAATCATTGCATGATATACAGTATGAATTTGAGAATATTCTTCCAAAGTCTTGATATGCTTGTTACGAACATTTCAAAATAAGCCCATCTAACCAAACCAGAACACACAGAAGATTAAAAGTGGAAGAAAGTTTGATGAAATTTAATTTTTTTTTTTTTTTGGTAACGATATTACTAAAAATAAAATGTGTTCAACGTTAGTATTTTCTATTATCAATTCATTAATCTTAACTTTTTATTATTTTTTTTCTCTTATACTTTTTTCACTTTGTCCTTAGACTGACAATTATATTTCCTTTAAAAGACGGCATCCTTATGGTCTTGCTACCCTGATGCCTTAATTAAATAATTTGTAAATTTATTTGTAAATTATTTGAAAAAATAAATAAATAATAAATTAAAAGTGGAAGATCACTGTGTCGTATACTTACTTTTATTATTTCAGAAAATTTCATAAACTAAGGATGTCGATTTTTTGTTCATTTCAAGATGCACAATAAAAGAAATAAGGAGCAACAGTCCTTATCTCGAGTCTAATGAGCGTGATTGATCAGAATCTCTCTTACAACGTTAGCTTGCCGCCAAAATTCTTAGAGAGAATTCTCCTGAAAGGTACGTTCTGACATCAAGACTAAACAAAAATTATAAGCAATTTAGTAAAAGTCCTCGGTTAGATTTTAGATATCTCATTCAATAGAATTAGATTTCCTTATAGCGTTTTCCATTCCAAAAAGAAAACAAAATTAAAGAAATTGAAAAATTAAAGCATTGGTCGCATTAAGAAACCGATCATCGCAAACCAAAATGCGAGGGAAATTACATGAAAAGCGAAATAATAAGGCTGCACCATACGCATCTCATAAGGTAAACTTAGACTTTTTTTTAGTAGAAAAATACCTACATATATTGGCTTATGCAAAAATCAAAATGTTTTTTCAAAAAGATTTTTGTTTGGTGAAACTAAAATGGTGTGTCGATGTCCCCCAAGGCGCTCTTGTTCAAAGCACGAATTCAAACAAAATATTCAAGTTCTATTGATCATGAGTTGAGTAAAAGGTTATTGGAATTGGATATTGAAATTAAAACCGAAGTTTTAAAAAAAAGTATAAAGTGATTCCATCACAACTTTTGCAGAGCTGAAGGATTTGGAAAAACTTAATCCTCAATTTGTTTTAAGGATTAAGACTTAAATGCATAAGTTCTTAATTTCTTAATACATGCGATTTTTGCTTTTTTCTTCAAAAGAATTGGAGTAATGCGAGTTTTTCTGTTTGTTCTTTTTTGTTCTGTTTGTTCTTCAATTCTTATGACCTAATTAGTACACTATTAAATGAATTTTTTTTTTTTTTTTTTTGGAATCAACGGTGGCTTCTTCAGTTCCAGTGAGGCATAACTACTTTATGAACACCTTTACGGGCTACTTCGACTTTTTTGAAGCCCAGGCCGTAAAAGGAGCGGTTTTTTCGGCTCTTGTACTTGGAGTCACATCAAGTGCCTGGTATGCCAACAGGCCTAGGAAGCGGACGGATACACTGATGACGACAAAAGAAAATGTTTTAAGGACAATGAAATTCGAATGGGTAACTGGAGGATGAAAAGCTGCGACATCTACTATGGTAATTGTTACCGAGAGCAACAACAGCTGCTCTTTGGATGCGCATTCGTCGTGGGAAGCAAACTCAGGAAAAAGTCTTTAGCTTCAAATATGTAAGCGAACGCATCATGACAATCCGCATCAAGGCTAAATTCATCAGTTCGCAGAAGAGGAGAGAGGAACGCTGGCTTCTCAGGAGAAAAAAGAGAGAGCATGAGAAGCGTCAGATCGAAGATGTTGAGAGAGCCAACAGCAGGAATGAAGTTCGGGGGGTTTTATCGGAAGGTAAAACAGCTGGCTCAAGGTCATCGAGCCAGAATCAATGCCTGCAGACATAAACAAGGGAACATCATAGTAGAATCGCAGTCAATGCTGGGGATTTGGAAAGACCACTTCTGTAGACTGTATAACGGCGACGACGAACAAAATCCCGCCGTCATGTCAGGCAGGAGCCTTTCATCGGACACCATGATAGCCAACAATTCCGTGATCCTGACCTAGAAGAAGTGAAAACGGCATTATCACGACTGAAATCCAACAAAGCCGCTGGATCAGATGATCTAGCTCTCGAGCTGTTCAAAGCAGCAGGCAATGATCTAGATAAGAGCATGCACCAAATCATCTGTAAGATATGGTCGGAAGAATGCATGCCCGATGAATGGAACCTCTCAGCATTGTTTGCCCGATCCTGAAAAAGGGTAATCCTCTTAACTGCCCAACTAAAGAGGAATCAGTCTACTTAACATCGCCTATAAGATCCTCTCTGCCGTAATATGTGAACGTCTGAAGCGTTTCGTCAATGATCTGATTGGTCCTTATCAATGTGGCTTCAAACCAGGAAAGTCAACCATCGACCAAATTTTCATGTTGCGGCAGATCCTAGAAAAAACATATGAACTCCAAATCGATACCCAGCACCTCTTCATCGATTTTAAGGCCGCGTATGACAGCATCTACAGAGACGAACTGTATAAAGCTATGTCTAGTTTTGGCATCCCTGCCAAGCTCGTTCGCTTGTGCAAAATGACGACGGAGAACTCACGCTTCTCCATCAAGGTTGGCAATGAGCTTACGGAATCTTTCGACGTCAAAAAAGGATTCAGACAAGGCGATGCGCTGTCGTGTGATTTTTTTAACATCGTTCTTGAGAAGATAGTGCAAAACTCCACCGCCAACACCAGAGGCGCTATATTCCAAAAGTCTGTTCACCTTCTCGCGTACGCCGATCATATTGATATAATGGGAAGAACACACCGTGATGTCAATGGCGCCCTTGTGAGAATTGAGACAGAAGCGGCAAAAATGGGTTTAACGGTAAATGAGGGAAAAACGAAGTATATATTTTCCCACTTTTCCATGAGGTTTTTCCATTTTTTTTTTTTGTTCACAGAAACCATCCCTGAATACAACAGTATTAACCACGAAATTTTCACAAATATCTGTTCAGCAATTTAGGAGTCCATAACGGACATACATTAAAGATAGAGATTTTTGTGTGTGTGTTTTATATGTTTTATTTCACTCACAAATACAATTATGAAAATTTAAATTATTTGAGAAAACCAAAAAAACCGATGATGGTATTCGATTGAAATGATGTGTTAATATTATTCAAACATTATCATCGTCGTTACTTATTCCTGCAACGTGAACATCATCTTCGTCCGTCCCACTCGCTTCAGTGTCGGACTCAAAAGATTGACAGGGAGAACTCAAGTTAAGTTGAATTCTTTCAAGTAAATCAGTTGCAACCACTGCAAAATGCTCCCACATAACATCTGGACTAACACCTCCAAAGAACCGGTGTTCATCCAAATATTCTGCTAGAACATCAGACAGTTCGTCGGCATGCTGTTCGCCCAAAACATTAGTTACATTGTGGGTATCAATAAGAAGATTCCAAAAAGCTTGACATATAATTCCAGCGACCATCCAGTCCTCTTGTTCAAGAAATTTTTTCAACATTTCCATTAACATCACTTGCCCTTGAAGTTCTATAAATGGTGTTCGATTTTCCCAATCACCCAAAAGATTAACCATGACCCCAATAGCACTTGTCCTAAGGTTGTAATCTGGAGACCCCAAACATTGTACGGTTGTTGTCAGTCCTCCAGCTTTACAGAATGACACTCTTGCTTTTTGATTACGGCTAAGATTTCCCAATACACCAATGGCTTCAAGTCGCACCTCATCCTGACCTTTCCTTAAAGTTTGGCATAAAAGAGGACCCAATTCACTTAAAACATTATGAATGCTGCCTTCTGAGCTTTTGGCAATGTTCGAGTCAGACGCCTGATCTTGGTAAAAGCAGAGGTTGTGGAGTGCCCCGAGAGTGGCCTTCAATAGCTCTTGAATATCTATGTTCTTCAAAACGAAACATTTGTATTACTTTGATCACCAAGAAATCACTAAATGTATATCTTACCACATTTGTTGGACTTTTTTCATTAGTTCTCATCAGAATATGCATCAATATATCGCCTAGCCCAGGTTTGTGGCCAAGCCCAGCGCCAACTTCAGCATTAACTCCCATATTTGCAACAACGCGAATCAGTTTCACAAGAACATCCACCACTGTGTCGCTCATCTGATTCCGCAAAGTGAATTCTAGCTTGGAATAGAACTCCAAAGCATCAAAAAGATATTCCATTGCTACATCGTTCAGGTAAAACTTAAAAAAAAGAAGCTTCCATAAGGTCACAAGATCATACCAATTGATCATTTTTACCTGCATTCTGGAACCATCAAAACGAGCCAAGATGTTGCCCAAAATGTAACCTAATCTACTCAGCAAGGACAACCTTTTTTCCGGCACATTGCTGGAAAATTGTCGACTCGGTCCCAAGAGCATGCCAATTTTTCCAGTAAACTCTGCAAGAGCCTCACAACATCTAAGGTCCTCTGAAAGAACACTGCGCGACACAAAATTATTTATCGTTTGTTGTCAATGCCACAAGGATTACCTTAGTGTTCTCACAATATTTGCCTGAATTTCCAGTTCGCCCATAGAGATTTCTGCAGCCTTAATGAGATGAGGACATGCAAGTTCTAGATGAATGAAGTCAACTTCTGGCGTTGTCTCTCCAAAATACTTTGCCATCTTGTCGGCAGATACCCGATCATGTGCCGAATGAGCTCTACAGTTTTCTAATTCCGTTATTGTGATTTGTTGGGCTCCAGCCAAGGCTCTTAGTGCTGCAGATAGCTGATAAAGAGCATGTAATGGAGGACCGGCGAGTTTTTGGTTGGCTCCAGCCTCGTTTATCATCTGCAGATGCAACACCATTAATTGCACAGCCCCGTGCTTCGAAAGCCGTCGAGCAATTGAAATTTGTTTGAGTGAATTCTGGCGCTTATGACGAAACTGGGGATAAATTGTTTTAGTATCTCGTTCGGGTGCCGTTGAAGGCTTCGGTGGGAGTTCATGTGTTGAGTCCCAGAATTTTTCATTCCTATTAAAGTCCAAACCATCGGCTTCACTCAGCCTTTGTCTTTGGCTTTCACTTGTGAGGAATCGTACTGCTCCATAGCCATAAACACATGCTTCGGGTTCGTCTAATGGACTTGCACGCCCAAGTCCATCGATAAGAAGTTCTGGCACGTCGTTCTCGTGAAACAAATAGTCGTTTGCCTCATTTCGAGCTACCTTAAAAACCAACTTACAAGCACCAGTAAGATTGCTACCAGTTACTCGAAGCTGTGTAATTGACTTTGTTCTATAAAAAATGAAAAACGAATATGATCTTTGAAAATACTGACCCCAAGGACAACTCTGGCGACAGCTAGTAGAATCTTGGGCGATGAACATTCGACAAGCCCATATAAGCCACCGAGTATCGCAGTGCGCCAAGAGCCTTGAGTGCTCCGAATACGGTTGTAAAGTTCCACAAGAATCTTTAAAAAAAAACCTATGTCTCAAAGCTCACTTTAGAGATAAATGTAACTAACGGCATTTATGTGCTGCACGGTTTCATCAGTGACCTCTTTTATTCCTGAATGCTGTTTGAGCATATCTGTAAGCGTTTCCGTTGACGTTTGGGCTAACAAGTCATAATTTCGTGCGAACAGTTTTCTTGAAGACAGGACGTTGGTGTCAGTTTTTGGGAAATTATTCTCATTTTCATCTGGACTGGGTATAAATGATGATGATTCATCGGCATCCTCTGAGTTAGCAGTTGTCGTAAAAAAGTTATTCCGAGAATTCCTTTTGGTAGATTTTGTAGTCGTTGGATAAACTGTTTGTCCTAAATAATAAATCGATGTGCAACATTGGAACTAAGCATATAATTTGATGTTCTATTTTGTCATAGTTTGTTTTAAAATTAACGATATTTTGGCGTGTCATGGTAATTTCTTCTTTCATATAATTTTAATATACCCAGAAAATGTAAAGATGAAATAGGTTTGTAAACATCAGAACGAACACTGCTGTTATCTAAGTGAAACTCAGTTATTGATCGAACATTGAATAATGATCCGAGCACACGTCAAGGTCATTAACAAAGCTATACATTCCAGGACCGAACTCGCGAAGGAACCAGAAATACAGTGTGGAAGAGAGTTCAACATTCACGTAGTACGGCTAAAGAATGATTCTCTATTCTTGAGATTACGTCGGAAGTTGGGCTCGAGGGTGAACTGATGGGCATTCCTAGAAGCTTAAGTATTACGGGTGAATTGCTTGAGTGGAGGAATGCAACTGGCTATTTCTCTAGAGCACTTCTACGGTAGTAACGATAGAATAGAGAGAGACATGAAAAGTCAGCTCAGAGATGAGAGTTGTACTCAAGCTTTGGACGTATATAAGTCTTTTATAGCCAGATCAGACGGGGAGAAGAACTTCTTGCTCCGTCTTAAACCCAAACACCTTGCGGCATTTTTGGCCACATCGCATATGTGCTCATTCCACAAGAGGTGGTCAGTGTTGCACATACCGAGAATCGGTCTCGTTGATGCAAGTGGACAGTGGCAAGGGGGGTATATCTCACTTCAACGATAGAAGACAGCATTGAGTTTTCGAAGCATTAAACTCTACGCGGTTTTTAATTCCCATTGTACAATGCTGTTAATGTCAGAGTTTAATGAGCTTATCATATTTTGCCATTGCAGTTCCACATCCGAAGAGGAGGGATGTGAGTCTGGGAACGAATATGAAAAGCTAAGGGTATTATAGTCAGCGAGACAGTTAATTGGATTAGAAGTTAAGTTACAGACAGGAGATGAGGCAAAACGGAGCCCTGGGAAACACCAGCATTGATGTATGTTGTGGGTTTCAGACTTGAATCCGTCCAGCACAACTTGTATTGAACGGTTCGAAAGAAAACTTCTAATCCAACGAAGGAGGGATTCGTCGATAATGAAAGCACGGGTTTTCAATGAAAGAGCAGGATGCTAGACTTTATCAAATGCCTTTGAAATATCAAGTGCAACAATCTTACTTTCTCCAAAACGATGTAAAGATTTGGTCCACTGTTCGGTGAGATAAACCATCAGATCACCAGTGGACCTGTTGCTGCGAAAGCCGTACTGCCGGTCATTAAGAAGCTTTCGTCTTCGAGATATTTCTTGAGCCGATAGTTTATCAGCGTTTCCATGACCTTAGAAAGAAGGGACGTAAGTGTAATCGGTCGGTAATTGGAGGGAGAAGAAGATTCACCTTTTTTTGGGATTGGCTGGACAAATGCTGTTTTCCAACTGCTCGGAACGAGCCCAGAAGAATAGGATAGGTGGAAAAGCTTACGCAAGGGTTTTGCCAGCGTGGAAGAACACCTCTTCAGAACAATAGCGGGGATACCATCCGGACCAGCGGATTTATGTATGTTGAGATCCCTTTGGACTCTCGCCACAGCACGAGTGCGGAAGAAGATTTGTCCCATGGAATCATTGACGCGCTCAAGAGCTGGAGAAGTCATGACACTCTCTGGCAGCAAAAAGTTGGAGGCGAACTGCCTAGCAAAAAGGTTAGCTTTCGCGAGAGAGCTGTCAACGAGCGTAGGGACCGAGGATTTTCACAAATGACCAAAAATTCTTACTGCCTTTGGGACATTTCAGTATTTTTTGCCTTAATTTTTGGTCATGTAAAAACTTTGTCCGTCGAATATGGGCATTGCAGGCCTTTTTGGCTTGTTTAAACTTGTTCCGGTTTTCCTCAGTTGGGTTGGCTCTATAACACCGGAACTTTACTTCTTTTTCCCTGATAACCTCTTTACAGCTTGACTTTTCCTTGGGTTTGATGCTTTTAACCCTATTCGGGATAAAAGTTTTCATTCCCAAAATAATCAAGTTAGTAATCATATTTGCGCTGGAGTCTACGTCACCATCGAGGAAGCATAGTGACCAGTTAAAGATTCGGAAGAAGTTATTAAGACCGTCCCAGTTGGCTTTCTCGTATTGCCATACGGTTCTCTTCGGAGCTCTTTCATTAAGTGGATTAGTTTGACACGAGAAATTTGCAGATATGATACTATGGTCTGATTTGCCTAGAGGCGTTAATACATTGAGAGTGTATTAATCAGGGTCAGACGTAAGGAACAAGTCAAGAGTAATTTCCGCTTGGCCATTAATGTCCGACATTCGAGTGGGCTCAGTGACAAGCTGAGCAAGATGGTTAGACTCAGCAAAGATCTCAGCACACATTCCTTCGGGTGTTGTCGGGCCCGAATGGAGAAGCCACGAAGAATTGTGTACCTACATTGAAATCGCTCGTAATGACGATTTCAGTATGAGGATACAGGGATACAATTCTTTGAATGGAGTCAGACAGAGCGTCAAATTCGCGAGAAGTTGAAGATCTGTCCAAATTGGGGTTCGATAAAGAAAACAGTAGTGAATGATCAATGATGTGCTTATTTATGGAGAAATTGAACCACATAAACCACATTTTGATCGATTGAGCGATGTTGTATATTATTATCCTTGACCTATTGGGCCGTTCTTTACACAATTGCCTATCAGATCGGTGGTTTATATACTGAAGATAATAAGGAACCCGTGGTATGATGATGAGTGCGCGTTATTGAAAAGAGAGACGGAAAATATACGTTTGCAGATGCTGTAACGGAAAACAAGAGCAGCGAGAGAAGAATATCGAACAAAAAGGAGAAATGAGAAAATGACCCTGCGAAGGCAGAAAAGAGCATCTGCAGTTTCTCAGCTCAAAGACCTAGATGAGTTTCGCGTCAAGAACAACACCCGGCGTTTCTCTAAAAGGTCGAAGCAATTAGCTTCTGGTTTCATAACCGGGACACTGGCTCTTCGAAACATTGAAGGAAACCTAGTCACCGAAGCACAGGGAATTGTAGATGTTTTCAAGTAGCACTTCCAACAGCTGCTGAATGCGCAAAATGACGAGCGAGCTAATGACGCAAGCAAAGCAAAACCAGTCAATGAAGACCCAGTCCCAGCCCCCAGCACAGAAAAGGTAGAAAGAGCCATCCAAAAGCTAAGAAATAACAAGTCCACCGGTTCGGATGGCATACCTGCGGAACTCTTCAAATATGGAGGAGGTGTTTTGATGAACCGCATGCACCAGGTCATCAACAAAGTGTGGGAGGAAGAATTCATGTCCAATGACTGATCGATAAGCTCCATAATGCCCCATCTACAAAAAAGGCGATCCTATGTCTGGAAAAGACCAACGAATTTCAAGTCGAAACCCACCATCTTTTCATCGACTTTAAAGCTGCTTATGATAGCATCCACCGCCAAGAGCTTATGATGGCGATGTCTGAATTCGGGATCCCGAACAAACTGATCCAGCTGTACCGCATGACGCTAAACAATACGCAGTGCAGGATGCAAATGGGTAACAGCTCATCCGAGTTGTTTCAAACATGCGCAGGGTTTAGACAAGGAGATGTGCTGTCATGTGACTTCTTAAACATAGTCCTGGAGCAGATAGTGCGCAAGGCAGGTGTGAGCACGGAATTTTTTATCTTCAACAAATCCACCCAGCTCCTAGGCTATGCGGACGACATAGACATCATCGGTAGATCCAAGAGAGCTGTGCTTGAGGCCTTCACAGCAATTAAAGAACAGGCGAAACTCGTTGGTCTTGAAGTGAATCAGGACAAAACAAAGTACATGTTATCAACAAACAAAGCAACATCTGTCCACCGCCTAGGACAAACGTCACTGTTGGCAGCAATTTCGAGGTAGTTAAGGAGTTCACCTACCTTGGAACGAACATCAATCCCACAAACGATACCTTAGTGGAGATCCGAAGAAAAATTACCCTAGCGAACCGCTGCACAGTGGGTACCCGCCCATACAAAGTGCGGTCAAAAATATTAATCTTGCTTTTTTCCAATAAAAACCTGGCGATATGATTTAAGATTGTTTATTTGAACATAATTATAAGGAAAAAATAACAAAAAATTACATAAATATTGAAATATTGAAAAAAAAACTTTGTTTTTATTAGCACCACTGCTGTTTTCGATATTAGACATTTCTTTTTACTAGGCTATTTTCATAAATTGGAAATAAGCGGGCCGGAAGTTAATAAAAAAACGTTTAAAAGGTCCTTATTTGTTATTACGTGAGACATTTTTCTTGTAAAATTTAATTTTGCATATCCTTGTTTCTTGACTGTTAGGCTTTTTCACTCAATTTTACACTAAATTTAAAGGATATATGGTCACATAAACTGTTATAACTTCAAAAGGGGAAAAAAAGTGTTAAAAAAATCAAAGTTATTTTGAAAGGTTAGACTATATTCTACATTTTAATACCAAATTTTTAGAATGAGCTCGGAGGGAACCCAACTAAATCTCTAACTTGCTTTAAAAAAGTCTTTGAAAAATATTTGAAAAACTACATCACGAAGGAGACCCCTTATAAGTACACCGGAATATATTTTACATTAAAACTTATGTTTTTAGAAAGAACTAACCTTCTAGTTTAATATTCATAATTAAAAAATAATGTAAAGCTTTTTTCAACACGTGTTATCACTACCAAAAGGTCACAACCAAAAAATTGAACTGATAAGCGAGATGTGCATTTTAATATATATTCACTTTGAAGGGCTTATAAGTAACAAAAAAGAAAATTACCATACAATATTTTTGTTGTTTTTGATTAACGGGAATGTCTTTAACATAATTTCATCAAAAAATCTTGGATTTATGACATTCACTTTTTTATTTTTGACCTATGACGGGACCCATTGTGCGCTGCTGCTTTGGCAAAACAACTAGGTTCAAAACTCTTCATGCGAAAGACAAAGTGTCTGCTATACAGAACTTTGATTTTACCAGGACAATAAGTAAAAAAGGGGAATTATGAAACTGGGCACTTTCGAAAGAAAAATTCTTCGACGAATTTTTGGTCCCGTATGCGACGACGGCGAATGGAGAAGAAGGTTCAACCGTGAATTGTACGAACTGTACCAAGATGTGTATATAGTCCAGAAAAATCAAGAAAAGACGACTACATTGGCTCGGCCACATCGAGCCCATGGACGACAAAGCCCCATCCAAGAAAGTCTTCTCATATCGCAGCCCCCGGGTTCGAGACAACAAGGAAGACCGAACCTACGGTAAAAGGACCAAGTGACTGCGGATGTAAGAGCGCTTGGTTTTAGTGACTGGAGATTGCATACGAGGGACCGTTGCCGATGGAATGCTGCAGTGTCTCAGGCTGAGATCCTTCGTGGGTTGGGAGCCGGTTAAGTAAGTAGGTAAGTAATAGGGCCCATACACTACACATGCATGCATGCACATTCCAGTGACTGTGCATGCAAACTGCGAGTGTATGGTGAAGCATGTGTGGTTGTGCATGCGGCATGAGTGATTTCAAAATTTTTTGATATTTTCTTGTTTGTACATGCATGCATGTGTAGTGTGTGGGCTAATTTGCTCATTCAAGCGGTGGATTTCAATAAGTAAACATCAAGAAAAATCTAATTTTGAAAATATCAGCGGGAAATAAAAAAATTTCGACTTAATTCTTGGAACTTTATCGACATTAGTATTATTATTATTTTTTTTGTATTGCCAATGCAATCAAAATAGCTTTTGCAGTGGACTTTGAATCTGACATTTTGAAGATGTTCTCTACTCAGCGATGTACACACGACTAAAGAATGTGCAGTTTGCATGAGTAGTGTATGGTTGAAACGTGACTGTGCTAATTTTTGTTTGTGCATGCATGCATGTGTAGTGTATGGGCCCTATAAGTAATTTTTTTCGAATGGATTCAAAATAGAAAAACAATTTAACAGAGCACGCATGAAGTAGTGGTTATTTACATAGATAAAAGTGCTTAACAGCAAGTATTGCGTGCAAAAAAACAATACTGAAGATTTCGATCAAACATAGCCTCATGGCAATTCGTCCTTATAAGTCTCCAAATATTTTATAACTTGTTTCAAATGAACAACAGTTCGATGATTTTGTGTTGCTCGTTGTTAAAATGAAAAGTAAAACACCACACTTACTGTCTCGACTGGGAGGGGTTCCTAGCATTTGTGGAAGTGCAGGAAGTTTCCGTTTAGCTTCAAAGGACTCAAACCTTGGACCCATAGATTGAGAACGTTTTGATTTGTTGGAATCCCTATCAATGGATAATACTGGAATTGGTTCCAAGACCGGTAACTTTCGAACTTCTGATTGAAGATATCGGAGACTGTAATTTAAAAATATAATGATACCAATGTTAAACAGGCAGATAAATAGGAATGTATGAAATCGGATATATTGTTGGTATGTGTGTCTATGTTTTCCTTAACCTAAATGCACTTGGTGGACGTCCGGCTGGAGCAGCTTTTCCATATAGTTGACGTCGAGGATCCCGAGGTGTTATGGGTCGTCGAGTGCTGACTAATCGAACACCTTTAAGGATAAATTTCGTTATGACTAATTACTTTTTCGTTGAATTAAACCCACCACTATTATTTGTTCCGAATAACATTGTTCGAGTTTCATTTATCATTTCAGCTGTAGTTTTGTAAAAGTTTGGGCTTTTTTTGTCATTTCTTTGAACCTGAAGATCTTGTCTCATTGAATCATTACGGCCTTCTTCTAATACATTTTTGTTCAAATCAAATGAACTATTTCGACTGTCCGGGCTACCATTGCACGATGAGGTCATACTAAGGGATCTACGACGCTCTTTTTTAAGCTCAATTTTTGAGTTTCTAAAGTTATCATCTGTTTGGTTTGTGTCTGGTTCCATAGCGAGTGTAATTATTTTTTCACATTTCTTTCATTTTAACCAAAATTTCTAATTTTTATTCAAACCTCACGGAAACAAATTCAATTGTCGTCAGTCGGATGTAAGAATTAGAACTGAAATTTAATTTTTCGTTTGGACGGTGTTGCGTGCCATGCCAACGACCAATACTTTTGCAGAAGTTAAAATCAATAGAAGTACAATATGGGTTAGTGGATGGAGAGGTTTATTTTGTGTATATTTCTCACTTAGTTATGATAAGATTGTCTTTTATTTTATTTGGAAGAAAACTTAAACGAATTTTTAAGCTATCCCCAGAGAGCAGTCTTCTTATAAGTAATTTCAAATGCAAATTGGAAGCCAATTAGAAATTTAATGGACAAGCGGGGGTTTGAGCTATTTTCCACATTCAAAGTTTTCCAAGGATTATTGTTTAGGCGGGGAGCCCTCAATCCTAAAAATGCACTTACACGGATTTCAAAATTTCTTATATTAAGAGATAGTTTATAGAAATACCAACAAATTAAGCCCGGTATGACGAGGCCTATCCTGGCACCAGTATTTTTTTGCAATTTTTTGCATTATTAATAATTATTGATAATTTGCACTTATCATGGATTTTTATTTTAACTAGCGCATATTATTGGAAATTTAATGTGCTTTCAGGAAAAAATGGTATGACAGCTGCCATCCTGGCACCAATGTCTCTCATACCTATTTTAAAAACATATGAGTGACAAAATTTTAAAATAGGTATGAGAGACATTGGTGCCAGGATGGCAGCTGTCATACCATTTTTTCCTGAAAGCACATTAAATTTCCAATAATATGCGCTAGTTAAAATTAAAATCCGCGATAAGTGCAAATTATTAATAATGCAAAAAATTGCAACAAATACTGGTGCCAGGATAGGCCTCGTCATACCGGGCCTAATTTGTTGGTATTTCTATAAACTATCTTTTAATATAAGAAATTTTGAAATCCGTGTAAGTGCACTTTTAGGATTGAGGGCTCCCGGTGTATTAATAATCATTATGTTTAAAAGAATATCGAATATGAATATGTTTAAAAGAATAGGTATCGCCAAGTTGGTTCAGGTCCTCTATCACCTGTGTGCTCCACCTGAGCCTCGGTCTTCCTCTTCTATCCCGGGTTGGATTCGAAGACTCAACGAGCCGGAGCATTATTTTCCATTCGCTCTATATGACCCAACCATCTAAGTCGTTGGACCTTAACTTTTCTGGCTAGGTCAGTGTCGCTGAACAGCTCGTACAGTTCTTGATTGATTCTTCGTCTACATTCTCCATTTATGTAAATAGGACCAAAAATCACTCGAAGAATTTTTCTCTCGAAGCAGCCCAAAGCATTTTCATCGAATGTTGTCATGTTCCATGTCTCTGCACCATACATTAGGACCGGGATGATGAGGGTTTTGTAGAGTGTCATTTTAGTTGCTCGGGAGACGACTTTACACTTCAATTGTCTTCTTAGTCCAAAGAAGCAGTGGTTGGCAAGAGTGAGTCCTTAACTACCTCGAAGTTTAATCTGTTGACGTTTGCTCCAAGACATCGATGTTGGTTGTCCTTTCTTGTTGACAGCATTAACTCGTTAACCGCTAGACCATCTTCCTGGCCTCCGTCTCAAGACTCACGAATACTCCACTGACATAACGCTGTGTTCTTCCTATTATGTCAATGTCGTCTGCGTATCCTAGTAGCTGGACGGAATTTTGAAAGCTTGTTCCTCTGGTTTTGACGTTGGAGTTTTGCACAATCTTTTCAATGTAAGAAATAACATTTTGAATTACTTTGAATATATTACTGACTAAAAACTAGATTATTAAAAAATATCAAAAACTAGAACTTTGTCAAAAATGTAAAATTCATGATATAATTTTTCAAAATATTAATACATTCGATTTTAAGCAACGAAACGAAACGAAGCTGTTGTTATAAAATTAAATATACAATCTACCAAGAAAGAATTAATCGTCTTTTACATCAAGAATGATGTTGAAGAAATCGCATGACAGTGCATCGCCTTGTGTAAGACCATTTTTGACATCAAATGCGTCTGTTAGGTTTTTCGGACCATGATGGAACGGTGTGAGTTTCCCATGGTCATCTTACACAGACGGACGAGTTTTTCTGGGGTGCCAAAACTATACTCTGTTCGATAAAAATTGGCAGTACAGGCCATATGGGCGAGCTTTTTAAAAATCAGTGGCGCGCTGTTCTCTACACCATACCCAATTGAAGGGAACTCCTTTAAAAAGTTTTATAAAACACCCATGAATTTTTGATGGCATCCGACGTAGAACCCACAACGACCTGCCTGGCACACACTTGAGCATGCACTGATCGTTCTCTGCTGCTTTTCAACCCTCATTAAATCATACATATTCAGAGTTGCCTTTTTTTATTTCGTAACTCACTTCGTACTTTTTTCTTACTTTTTCAATGGATTTCTGTTGAGGAGCTTTCGCTTTGAGAGCTTTCTTAACGATGAGTGTTATCGAGTTGTGTTTGACTTTTGCATTTCTTTTAAAGTTTTGCAAATCAGTTAAAATGCAGTTATAAAAATCAAAGACATTTTATTTGAGGAAGAATATTATTTGCGTAGACGTAGATTCTCGTAACGGACGGTAGCTTTGTTGATTTTGCGAGTTATTTTTGTGCATTATTGTGATAATATTATTGTGCTGTTGTTGTTCTATTGTTGTGTGGTTTGTTTTTTCTTGTTGTGCTTTTGTTGTGTTGTTTGTATATTATCTTTGTGATTTTGTTGTGTTGTTTGTGTTTTATTGCTGTTGCTTTTGCTTTTGTTGTGTTGTAAAAATTTAAAATGGCTTCAACCAGTGGCGGATTAAACGTTGAGGGCGCCATAGGCAAGCATCTCATCGGCACCCCTATAAAAATAAATCGTTTTATAGTTTGACCAAAACCGCTGTACCGCGCCTTAGAAAAACTTGTTGAAATGGGGGCCAAGGAAAAGAGACCAAGAGAGATCGATAGATATTGTCCAAAAGTTCTTACGATTTTGGTTTAAAATATTTTAATTAATGATGTGCCGAATCGTAAATTTTGTAAACTAAAACTCGAGTTGATTTTTAAGCAAACTGAGTTGCAACTCGATTCGTTAAATCGGGTTCATCGGGTGTCCGCCCGCGCCGGGAAGGTATACTACTTTGTACTTTGTTTTGCCGCCATTTTGGTAAACATTTCTCTTAACAGTTCATATTTGGCAGTCGTGAAGTAGACACGTGGAAAATTTACTATAGAAAAATATTCGATAAACCAACATAACATTAACCGTTAAAACATTTGATCAAAATCATCATCGATAACTGTGAAAAAATCATTATGAGTGACGAGGTGATATTTTCGTTTGAATGGAATAAAACAGAATATACTTCGTTCACAAATAATTGTCAGCGTTGCTCTTACGGCAGAGCTTTTTCATCTACAAAGGTGCCTGTCTATATAAGAAAGGCAGAAAACATCTCGAACTGCCACTGAAAACGACGTGACACCCTTGAACTCACCACACAAATTGTTATTGTAATTTTCTTGAGCCGAGAGTATACCCCCCACAGCATGTCTCCTGCACATCTCAGGTCTCAGCGCAACTACCCTTATCATGTATAAAAAACGGGGCTGGCAAAATGAGTACGTAGGTGGTTTTCGTGCTACTCAAACGCGGTTATCCTCTCGAAAATATTTTTCTTTAATACAAAACAACTTAAATATTATTTCTTAATGTTATATTTCACATAATTTATTAAGATATGAGGAGAAAAATATGTTTTTTTTGCTTTTTTTTGAAAATTTTGAGTTTGAAAATTTTTGGCTTTCCAAAAAGGTATAGCACGGTGTTTTAAACCAAGCCGTTGGTTTTTAATATTTTTTTTACAAAATAAGTCAATTTTTCAGAAAATTTCCCCTCCCGTCTAAACGGGGGCGAATAGACCCCCCCTCCCATACGATTTTTTTCTTGTTTCAACTCAACCTACACGCTCTAGCTTTTTGGCACAACGCTCGTGAATCACCCTGTATAATAAAAAACGAAATGAAAATCAATGCTAAAAAGAAGAATGGCAACCCTGCAGTTATTTCATTAAGCTTTTTAGAATTCAAAATGCGCATTACGGCAACCCTGTAAGAGCTTTTTTGAGAAAAGTACTTATGGGGAGGAAAAGAGTGCGAACGAGATGCAGATATCCCTATCTTCCCTGTACTGCCAATTTTTATCGGGCAGAGTATAGACATTGCTCTACCTATAAGGTGTTCACTAAGTAAAGGGTCCGCCAAATTACTTTTTTAACGTCCCAGAGGAAGTTATTGTAATGGGGCCGATTTTGTGAATCTCCAATTTTTGTATATCTCCATGGTTCGAGGTCACTAGAATCCGAATCAAGCGTTTTTATGCCGATGTCTGTGTGTGTATGTGTGTTCGTATGTGCGTTACGTTTTTCCGCTCGATTATCTCGCGAACCACTCATCTTATTGTCATGAAATTGGTCTCATGGTATTGTGTTGTTAAGAGCTGATTAGGTTTTGAACGAAATCCGCTTAGCGGTTTTTTAATGGCAATTAAAAATCTAAGACAACCCTAATATAATGAAAATTATGATAATTTCTGCAATAATTTCAACAATAGTGCAAAAAATCTTATAGTTAGTGTGAAAAAAAATCAGGAGTATTATAGACTAAATTTGATTACTAGCTGACCCACCAAACGCTGTTTTGCGATATAAATATTAATCTTCGGAAATACTAATTCGATTAGAAAAATGCTTTCACTACTAGAAAACTAAAATATTCAGGAGTAATATAGGCACCACTTTTGCTCAAACGAACTTATGGAATTTAACTTTGAAAACAACGTGCGTGTACAACTACAACGGAACGCATCGGCTGGAAATTTCGCTCTGGGAAGTTAGTCGTGTGGACAACATGGGTCGCACTCATATATATATATTTTTTTTTTTTAATGCTACTGAATATTTTCTCCAATTTCTTTTTTTATTTGAAAGCATAATTCTTCCGGTTAATAATGGAAAATAATTTCATTCAAATGGCTGGCCATGCACTAGCCTACACGATTGGTACAGTTTTTAAGCACATTATCGATTGTGTGCAGCTGTATTTCATCAATGACTTCATGAATATTGTCCTTTAAAGCGTCAATTGTCTCTGGCTTGTCGGCGTAATACTTATCTTTTACGGCACCCCACAAATAACGCCCAACGGTGTCAAATCGCAACTCCGAGGTGGCCAAACGACATCATCTTTGCGGCTGATAGTGCGATCTTCAAAAGCGGGGCGCAAAACATCGAGTGTAGTTTCGGCCGTGTGGCACGTTGCGCCGCCGCGCCGCGCCGTCCGTCCTGTTGAAAGCAAATGTTGCCAATATAACATGGCCCGATAACGATTGCCATTGACTGTAACGCCCACTCCTTGCTCATTTTCGAAGAAAAACGGCCCAATTATGCCTCTGGACCAAAATCCGCACCAAACAATGACTCGTTTTGGGCGTATCGGCTTATCAATTTATGTTTGAGGGTTTTCTGTGCCCCAAATGCGACAATTTTGCTTGTTTACATACCCGCCAAGATCAAAATGAGCTTCATCTGAAAAGATTATTGTTTTTGGCAAAATCGGCATCTTCTGTCAGATCAGACATGAACTAAGTGTTACCATCCACGAAATAAGCATTAGTTAATCCTGGCTGGAACTAAAGACGCCACTGTTGATGTCACCTTGGGAGTTCATCCGCTGCCGGCTGTTGGAGTAGGAGTTGATAGACAGAGGCTGCTGTGGACGCTCGTGTCTGCTTGAATGCACTGTGTCTACCTTTCGAACACCGGTCCCTAAAAAAAACTCCAATTTAGATCCACTGTAAGAAAAATAATTACCCAACTGCTTTACTATCGCAAATGTTAATTTTATTGTTAATTCCTTACTTTGTTTTATTTTTTTTCGAAATGGTTCAATAAATGAACATAAACAAAAATCAAATTCCATGAAAAACTAACACCAACACAAATTGAAAAAAAAAACATACATAGTAAGAATTATTTAAATGTATCCAGTGTATCCAGATACTATAGCTAAAATTTTGTTAAATGATTGTGGATTTTTGTTTAATGATCTAAAAGGATAAAAGAAAATGCTCTGCATTAAAGAAATATTTCTATATACAACTAAACAAAGTTCTTTTTAAATGTCAATATAATGGTGTGTGTAACAGACGTTTGCATTTTTTAACCGTGCGTGTATTTTGTCCACGGATAGACTCGAATCTGCTAAATGTAAAAAATATGTTTATTCATTTTATAAAATCAATAACTTTTTGGGGAGAAGGAGTTAACTTTATTGAGGTGAAAGGTAAAGTGGCGATGATTATGATGAGAATTCGTCATCTTTTTTATCGTTTTTAACACTGTGTCCTGTCAATTGTATATGAACCTGAAAACAACAACAAATATTATTTATGAAAACGCAATTGTTTATCGATGGATACAACCTTAAGATCGTCTATACTCGAAAACAACTCGTAACATTCAGCACATTTATATTGATTGGGCTTGTTGGGGTGTTTCTTCGTCATGTGAGAGCTTAGAGTCAAAGGCGAAGAGAAAGCTTTGGTGCAATTCCCACAAGCGTATGATTTCTAAAAATAAAGCAGTTAGTTTTTTTAATATACTTAAATTTTATTTATCTATTTGTCTTTTTACCAATTGATGTGTTTGCCTATGTCGATACAAAATAGTTTTAGATTTAAACTCTTTGTTGCAGATGCTGCAAGTCGGCACTTTTTCTGCTGTCTGGAAAAATATTTTGTTTAATAAACATTCTTGTTCAGAATATATAGTAATTGGAGTGATAGTAGCCTCGGAAAATAACCCCCCTTTTATGGTAACAAGATCCGGAACGACAACGGACTATGCATTGAGAGCTTGTACCTGGAATGTAAGAACACTCTACACTCCTGGTACAACTCAAAAACTTGATTCTGTCCTCACGAAGTATAAGGCAGACATTACTCTGATCCAGGATATACGATGGATGGGATCAGGGCCAATGAAAAGAAAAATTGCGACAGCTGTCATCAAAGAATGCACATTTTTGGCTGCAGATTCGTCTTGGGAAATCAGCTTGGATCGAAAGTCATGGATTTCAAGCCAATAAGTGATCGCCTGGCTGTGATGCGCATCAAGGCCACACTACAAAACATCAGTATAATATGTGCACACGCCCCTACCGATTATGCTGAGGAGTCTAACAAGGAGGATTTCTATGACCTCCTGGATAGAGCCTACGGAGCCTGTCCAGAGTACGGCGTCAAAATCGTACTCGGAGATTTCAATGCAAAAATCGGGAAGAAAGACATCTTTGGCGGATGAGTTGGAAAGCACAGCTTCCACGAAGTTACAACAGATAACGGCTTCCGACTAATCGACTTTGCTGCAGCTCGTAATACGGTGATAAGTAGCATAGGTTTCTAAGACGAAAGATCTACACAGCAACCTGGCTATCTCCGGATGGTCGAATCACCACCCAAATCGACCATGTGCTAATCGGCGCAAGGCACGCATCCAACATCTTGAACGTGCGCACTTTCCGAGGAGCAAATGTCGACTTTGACCACTTTCTGGCAGTGGCTAAGTTTAGAGCTCGAATATAAAACGACAAAAAAACACGTGCGGCCCAAAGAAAGAGTCTCAACATCGGTTACCTTAGCACACAGGATAATGACAGAGACTACAGTGAGCGCCTGAGTGAGCGACTCTCCGCCGTCCTCCCAAACACCACAGATGTCAACACCTTGTGGAACCAATCGAAGAGTAGACACGTGCATTCAAAAGGACACAAGCGTCCACAGAAACCTCTGTCTATCAACTCCTACTCTCCACCTACCCGTGGTGAACATCGAGTGCCCAGTACCTTCAACCGAAGATTGGGTTCCAACCCCAGTCCACTAAGGCATGCCTCCTTTTCAACAGGCGGCAGCGGAAGAACTCCCAAAGTAGAATCAACGGTGGCGTCTACAGTTCCAGTCAGGATGAACTACTTAGTGAACACCTTATAGGGCTACTACGACATATTCGCAGCCCAGGCTTATAAGGAGCGGTTTGGCCGGCTCTTCGTCTAAGAGTTAAACTAAAGAGCTGGCCCTCCAGGTTGGGGGTCGTGCGTCGGGGTGACTGCCCGGCCACATAATGAAGACATGGACGGAATTAATGATGACCACGCAAACGATTTAAGGACAACAAATTTCGGTTCTGCACTTGGAATAATAGGCCCTTTAACAGACCACGTGCAGTCGAACAACTAGCAAAAGCCCTTGACTGCTATAATGCGGATATAACCGCCATCCAAGAAATGTGATGGGATGGTCCGGGCCTACGTAAAATGAACAACTGTGATATCTACTACGACGACTGCTACCGGGAACAAAATCAGCGTCTATTTGGATGTGGATTTGTAATTGGGACTGGACTCAGGAGGAAGGTCTAGAATGTCAACTCAGTGAATGAGCGCATCATGACAATCCGCATCAAGGCTAAATTCACAAAAATAAGCCTCATCTGCGCACACCCCGAACCGAAGTTTGTAGATACCATCATGGGAACATCGTAGTGGAACCACAGTCAGTGCTGAGGATATGGAAAAACCACTTTTCCAAGATGACGAGCAAAATTCCGCCAGCAATACAGAACCATGACATTGACGAAGTGAAGATAGCGATATCTAAACTTAAGTCGAACAAAGCCGCTGGAGCAGACGGGCTAGCCGCCGAACTGTACAAAGCAGCTGGAGATGATTTGGTTAGGAGCATGCACCAACTCATCTGCAAAATTTGGTCGGAGGAAAACATGCCCGATGTATGGAACCTCAGCATCGTTATGCCCTATCCTCAAGAAAGGAGATGCCCTGGACTGCACCAACTACAGAGGTACATATAAGTCTCCTTAACATCGCCTATAAGATCTTGTCTGCCATGTTGTGTGAACGTTTGAAGCTTTCGTCAACAACCTATGCCGTTACCAGTGTGGCTTCAGACCCGGAAAGTCCAGTATCGATCAAATATTCACCCTACGGCAGATCTTGGAGAAGATCCAGGAACTTCAAATCGATACCTACCACTTGTTCATCGATTTCAAGGCCGCGTATGATAGCGTCTATAGGGACCCATTGTATAGAGCAATGTCTAGTTTCGGCATTCCAGAAAAACTCGTCCGTAAGATGACAAAGGAAAACTCACGCTGTACCATCATGGTCGGAAAAACCTTACGGACGCATTTGATGTCAAAAAAGATTTTAGACAGTCGCTGTCATGCGATTTCTTTAACACCATTCTTGAAAAGATCGTGCAAAACTCCAAACTCAACACCAGAGGCACAATCTTTCAAAAGCCCGTCCAGATACGCAGACGACATTGACATAATTGTGAGAATAAGCGTGATGTCAGTGGAGCGTCCTGTATCAACTCAGACAACAACACCAGCGCTGAAATCAAACGAAGAGTTACTTTTGCCAATCGCTACTTCCTTGGACTTAGAAGGCAATTGAGTAGTAAAATCCTTTCCCGAGCAACTAAAGTGACACTCTACAAAAGTCTCATCCCGGTCCTAATATATGGTGCAGAGACATGGACCCTGACAACATCGGATGAAAACGCTTTGGGCTGCTTCGAGAGAAAATTTCTTCGAGTGAGTTTTGGTCCTGTCTGCATAAATGGAGAATGGAGACGAAGATTCAATCATGAATTGTACGAGCTGTTCAGCGACACTGACCTAGCCAGAAAAGTTAAGGACCAACGACTTAGATGGTTGGGTCATGTAGAGCGAATGGAAAATAATACTCCGGCTCGTAGAGTCTTCGAATCCAACCCGGAAGGACGTGGCAGAAGAGGAAGACCGTGACTCAGGTGTAGCACACAGGTGGTAGAGGACTTGAACCAACTTGGCATGCGAAACTGGAGACAGCTAGCCAGGGAACGAGCTGGCTGGAGACGTTTGTTGGATGAGGCCCCGGTCCGATCTGAACTATAGCGCCACCATAAGTAAGTAAGTAAGTATATAAGCCCCTTATTACTTTTAAATTGTGTTTTTGTGCCCTATATGAAAGAATTAGTTTTTGCTCATGTCTTACCTCATGCGTCTTCATATGCATGCGGAGCATTCCGGGACCCTTAAAGCTACGATGGCAAATTTCACACTGTGGTTGCTTCTTACAATTTGCCTGCAAATGATATTTCCAATTTACAATGAAACGTTAAGCAAAACGGAGCCTTTACCTTTATCCAGTTTGAATGCGACTTCATGTGACTCTGAAGCCACTTGATCTGGCGAAACTCTTTCCGACACAAATTACAAATGTATCTGCCTGGCGATGGACAACTAGTTTGTGAGCTTATGAATTCTGCTGCATTTAAATATGTAAAAAAAAACACCAAACAATTATAATTGCAATAAAATCCAATCAAAGCAAGAGGAACTCTACCCATATAAATTTTCTCGTCGCTATCCGAATCCTCGGACATTTCCACGGCATAGGCGATATTCGTATCTGGTATCAAACAGTCTTCGGCTTCTTCTTCTATCATTTCTTCTTCGTCTTGAATCTCAATAATGTCCTCAGTGGTTTCAATGTCGTCGTGAGTGGTTACTTCGGTAACGTCTTCAAAGTACTCGGCATCCTCGGACATTTCATCACGAACAATGATCTCACATTGACCATCGACATCATCCGAATCGGCTTGTTGGAATTGTACCACTTGCGCCGGCTGGCCATTTTGCTGGATCATCTGTACAGTATTGCCAGTTTGTATCAGTTGTCCAAACGGCCCTGTATTGAGAATCTGAGCCATTTGAGTTCCCGGGTGGGCTACTATCTGCGCGGTGCTAATAACTTGTCCATTTGAAAGGACAATTTGCTGGGGCAAAGTGGCCGTTTGAACTTGGCGTTGCTGTATGGCTTGGCCTTGGCTAGATATGGTTGTAGTTGTCGCGGTTTTTGTAGATTCCTTTTGTGATTGCTGCTGCTGCTTGCGGGGTTGTATGATGGTCGGAACTGGGGAAGCGGGTTGAGTTTTTATTTCGACAACCGGTTCCTCAAAAATGACAGTAAGTCCTTTGATATACTGACGTAGTTCACGGTCCGAACGTTCAACGAGTGTTTTAAATGCATGGCATCGAGAAACGGAATGCACACATTGGACACATATTTTATCTGGCCATCCATCGGTATTTTCAATCTTTAATGTGATTATTTGCGTAAAAATAGAAATTTACTTAAATTAAATGAAAGCCTCACCTTGACACGGGCACACTCCATCAACATGTCGGCAATCATTTCGCCAAATATTGGACGCATATCTTTTTTCTGACTCAAACAAACTCGACAGATTTTGTCCAATTCAAGATTGCGCCTCTTTTCTTCCATTTCTTCAAACAAAAAATCTATATCGGTACCAATTTTGAAGCAAGGTGCTGTACTTCGTGGTTGAAAAAGTTGGCTGTTGGCAGATTAGTCGCTTGGATTTGTGGCGAAGACTCTTCGAGTCTAGACTTTGTTCTTTTCTGAGTTCAAAACCAAGAAACGTATGTATTAGATTTGATGAAAGTATTTTTAAACGAGATTTGTGATATTTGA
This sequence comes from Sphaerophoria taeniata, assembly GCA_943590905.1. Taxonomy (NCBI): domain Eukaryota; kingdom Metazoa; phylum Arthropoda; class Insecta; order Diptera; family Syrphidae; genus Sphaerophoria; species Sphaerophoria taeniata. The sequence goes on along the minus strand of OX016542.1, from coordinate 72,783,518 downwards.
GCCCAAATTTTTGAAACAAATTAATTAAAAAAAATATTCTTGTAAACAAGAAGAAAAAAAGGGACGAATAATTTTAGTTTTTGACAACTAGGAAAAATTAAGGTCTTTTCAGTCAGGGATGTGTTGCAAGAGAGTCGAATTTTTGTAAGCTGTCAAAAAATTTAGATGTAAGCCCATTGATTTTGCCCAGTTTACACGTAACATTATTTCTCGTATCAAGATGCGCAAAATTGTTCATTAACATGAATCTGCTGCATCTTGTCATCTGCAAAAAGTATGAGACAACGTACAACCTATTAAAAAACATGTTTTGTGCTGGCTTGAACATGTTCATCTTGATTATAGCATAAATAGTTCAGGTCAGCTGTGAATCTCCTTTCTCGCCAAACGCAAGAAATCAACAAAAACTATCAATTTTGCCAGACTGATGCAAAAAGGCAGAAAAGTGCGAAAAGTATCAAGGCAAGTTACTGATAAAATTAAATTAAAATTAACGCAGAAGAAATGGAAGAATCTTTGGTGGACAGACTATTATAATCTTTGTATATATATTTGGGGAGTATTCTCAAGATGTCAAACGATAGTGGCGTCATCTTAATACCTTTCACAAAATCAATTTTTTTTTACATAAGTTTGTATTTTAGCTACCTGCTTGGTTTGACAGAAGATCTGTCAGAACCAATGTTGATAGTATTGGTTGTTCCATATATAGGCTGACCATCCGTCCCGGTTTTCCCGGGACTGACCCGTATTTCAATAGCCCGTCCCGGTTTTTTTTAAGGAAACCCGTGACCTACAAGCGTCCCGGGTTAAGTTATTAGTCCCGTATTCGACCACACAAATATTAAAGGTATTAGTAACCGTTATAATAAAAGTAACATAAATTGAAGAGCATGAAATTCCTTACCATGTGCGAAAATTTCACAGATCTTGGTTGAAATCTTTATGCGATTTGCTGTGTATAAAATAGCGACGACATACATCGCACACAAACTTTCATCCTCTATTTTCACCCCCTTCAGCGTAAATTTTTTTAAAACTTTGAATATCGTATTTATTTATGTTAAATCAAAATCCATTAACATAACTTTCAAACTTCTAACCTTACCAAGAATTATACAAACTTTGACCTATGATTTCAACTCTTTACAACCCTCTCAACCCCTTTTACTGCGTTTTAAAAAAAAAACCTTTCTAAGCCTCCCGACTATCTTTTTAAAAATTAGAAATTAAATTATAAAGAGTTAAAATATGCATAACCCCTCACTTTTTTGGTAACGCTTTTTCTCAACATTTTATTTTACTACCATAGGTATATTTTTCATACCGGGCTCTAGTTCTATATATGAATCGATCCTAAAGGAGTAAACTCCAAAAAAAAATAGTTTTTTCTACGTTTTCAATTTGTTTATTTTTTGTCCCGGGTTTTGCTCCCAGAATAATATGGTCACCGTATCCATATACAAAGATGCTAATGTTAAAAATCTATTTCTGTATATCCAAACAAATGGCGATATCTGACCCCGGGCTAAAATTATGGCAACGACGATCTAGACAAGAGCATGCACCAAATCATCTGTAAGATATGGTCGGATGAATACATGCCCGATGAATGGAACCTCAGCATTGTTTGCCCGATCCTGAAAAAGGGAGAGGGAACTGCGCCAACTACAGAGGAAACAGTCTGCTTAACATCGCCTGCAAGATCCTCTCTGCCGTTATATGTGAACGTCTGAAGCCTTTCTTACACAATCTGATTGGTCTTTATCAATGTGGCTTCAGATCAGGAAAGTCAACCATCAACCAAATTTTCACGTTGCGGCAGATCCTGAAAAAAACCTATGAACTCCAAATCGATACCCACCACCTCCATCGATTTTAAGGCCGCGTATGACAGCATCTACAGAGTATGGCAGAATCTACAGAGACGAACTGTATAGAGCTATGTCTAGTTTTGTTTTGGCATCCCTGCCAAGCTCGTTTGCTTGTGCAAAATGACGATGGAGAACTCACGCTGCTCCATCAACGTTGGCAATGAGCTTACGGAATCTTTCGACGTCAAAAAAGGATTCAGACAAGGCGATGCGCTGTCTTGCGATTTCTTTAATATCGTTCTTGAGAAGATAGTTCAAAACTCCACCATCAACACCAGAGGCACTTTCTTCCAAAAATCTGTTCAACTTCTCGTGAACGCCGATGATATTGATATAATGGGAAGAACACAGCGTGATGTCAATGGTGCCTTTGTGAGAATTGAGACAGAAGCGGCAAAAATGGGTTTAGCGGTAATGAGGGAAAAACGAAGTGTATGCTGTCTTCGAGAAAGGACATCCAACACCGACGGCTCGGTCAGAACGTCACAATAGACGCATACAACTTCGAGGTAGTAGAGGAGTTTGTCTACCTAGGCTCCGCTATTAACACGGGCAATAACATCAGCGCCGGGATAAAACGAAGAATTACTCTTGCTAATCGCTGTTTCTTTGGGCTAAGAAAGCAATTGAGTGGAAAAGCCCTCTCTCGAGCAACTAAGGTAAAACTGTACAACACCCTCATCATCCCTGTCCTGCTGTATGTTGCAGAAGCATGGACCTTGACAAAATCAGATGAATGTGCCTTAGGCTGATTCGAGAGGAAAGTTCTTTGGGTCATCTTTGGCCCCGTGTGCATTGATGGGGAATGGAGAAGAAGGTACAACAGCGAACTTTACGGGTTGTACAACGACCTGGACCTAGCCAGAAGGGTCAAGGTCCAGAGACCCAGATTGGTGATTTAGAGCTCATGGACACCAATGCTCCGGCCCGGAAAGCCTTCGACACTATTCCCGTGGCAAAGTTAAAACAAAAAATTAAAGAAAAGTGAAACTGAAATGAACTCATTGGTATTTTTATCATTATTTTTCTATGTAGTTCTTGATAGTCTATTGGAAATCCTGTTTGCGCTGTTTGGAACCGCAATGAATGCTTTGCTAAAAAGGGAAACGAATTTCACATTTTAATACATTTGTACTTTTTTATTAAATAATTTGAAAAATGAGGTTCTTTCTGAGATCATATTTATAATAATAATAAGTGTTCATCATGTAGCCACCGAGGATTTACCTCGCAATAGAAATCATAAAACTCTTGGAAAAAATCTATGTCGGTGGAATGGTGTACCGAATCAATATCTGGCTCTGGACATGTATATTCCATTATTGGTAGTGGATCTAGAAAGTCCCTCAAGTCCGGAGTAGGAGCTTTGACATTCGTATACTTCTTAAGCCGGATATACACAGTTCAAATGCTTGTCATGCACGAGCAAGTGTATTAGTGAACAAGTCACACGTATAGATCGGGTGTATGCTTGAAGCAAAATCAAAATCTTTTGATTTTCCTTCAATCAAGCTTACTGCATTGAAGTAGTGTATGTGCAAAATTAATGATTGATCAATCATACTTTCAATTTTTCCTCATTCTGAATTATATGTTGATGAAAAAATAATTTGTTCTTTCACAAAACAGTCACTGTAGAATAAAAGTTTGAAAACTATGATTGATGTGTGTATAGGCAACTTCAATCCAAATTAACATATACATTTGCTCGTGCATGACAAGCATTTGAACTGTGTATATCCCGCTTTACGGATTGATGGTCTTTTCTTCGGAAGCAAGATCGAGTCGTTTACATTGATTGAAATGATGTCACGGAAAATAACCTTGTTAGGAGGAAAGTTGAGCCTTTTTGAAATCTGTAAGGCAGGGAAAAATATATTAGATTATTAAGAAATAAATTTAGAACCTACCCATGAAGTGTTCTGCCTTCACTCCCACCTTTTTTACTGCAATATTTGCAAACTCGTACCATTTCAAATTTTTTTTTATTTCGATAATCACTTTTAAAAGTAGTTAGAAAACAAACCGTGTTCTGAGGAAAAATTTGAAAATATTTACATAACTCACGTCAAACGCAAACGTCACTTTTTTTGTTGAATAAAGAGAGATGATTATAAAGAGATGCACAAGTGTAAGTGTACCATGTCAAAATCAATAGGAGTCAAAAAAAGTGTTATAATTTGTATGGAATCCACTATCCAGTTATTATAGAGATCAGTGGAAATGTCAAGCTCACAGCATAGTGTACTTGCGGGAAACGGCAAGAGAGCGCTCGGTAGGCAAATCCTTTTTGACCTTTGTTTTGTATATTATATTTGGGGGTAGTTTCAAGATGGAAAACTATGGTAGTGCCATCGTAAGAATTTTCACATAAGCATTTTTTTTTTACATAAGTTTGTATTGTATGTTCTCTGCTGGCTTCTGTCAAAGAACTGTCAAACCAAGCAGAAAACCAATCTTGATAGTACCTGGTAGTTCCATATACAAAATTTTTGACAGCCTAGTCTCCTATCTTTTCTTATCTTTGGTGATTCATATGCACGTGCCAACAGTTTATTTTGCTCGTTGACTGTTGACATTTAATTTTTAACCAAAGCATTTGATTTAACATAATTCTAAAAGATAAATTTTGCTGCTTCTTTTATTAATTAAAATTTTAAAAGTTCTAACAATGTCCGGTAAAGAAAATGAAAAAGATAGCTCAAGTACAGCTACAGGAAACAATCTTGAAGACGCTGCGAACACAAACAATTCTGTAAAAAAAGCAAAAAAAGTTAAACAAAAACAAGACATCCCTCGAGGGCTCCCGAAATCAGGAAGGCCATGGAAAACACCCAAACAAAAGTTTGTTTATTTATTAACGAACGAAATATCAATTTAATTTATTTGTTTTTTATATTAACTAGATTTTCATCAATTAAAAAAACCATACATCGCAATTCATTTGAAAAGAAAATGGAACTCCGCAATGAAATTCGTCACATCAAAGAACTTTCAAAATCTATAAAAGACGCAAAAAAGGAAGCCAATGAATTGAAGAAACAAAGGCGAATTCAAAACGCTGAGCGGAGATTAGAAAATGAACGTCGTTCTGAAATTGTACAGGTTATAAAGAATCCAGCAAAGCTGAGGCGCATGAAGAAGAAGCAAATGCGAATGATTGAGAAACGTGACTTGGATAAAGTTAAGTCTGTTTAAGTTGAAATGATGTAGGTTGATGGAATAAAAAAAAAATTAAATAAGTTATTTACTTACTTATCCGGCTCACAATCCATGAAGCATCTCAGCCTTCCGTCATGATCGGTCCCTCGCATGCACTATCCAGTCGCCGAAAGCAAGCGCTCTGGAATCCGCAGTCACTTGGTCCTTGTACCGTAGGTTCGGTCTTCCTTGTCTCGAACCTGGGGGCTGGGATGAGAAGAATTTCTTGGCAGGAGCGTTGTCGTCCATTCGCCCGATGTGGCCGAGTCAATGTAGTCGTCTATTCCTGGCCTTCTGGACTACATCCACATCTTGGTACAGCTCGTACAGTTCTCGGTTGAACCTTCTTCTCCATTCGCCATCGTCGCATACGGGACCGAAAATCCGACGAAGAATTTTTGTTTTGCTAAACCGAAGCAGCAGCAGTTCGGTAGGGTAATTCTTCTTCGAATCTCCACTACTGTGTATTTGTGGGATTGATGTTTGTTCCAAGGTAGGTGAACTCCTTAACTACCTCGATATTGTTGCTACCAACAGTGACGTTTTGTCCTAGGCGGTGGACAGATGTTGCTTTGTTTTTTGATAGCATGTACTTTGTTTTGTCCTCATTCACTTCAAGACCAACGAGTTTCGCCTGTTCTTCAATCGCTGTGAAGGCCTCTAGCACAGCTCTTTTGGATCGACCGATGATGTCTATGTCGTCCGCATGGCCTAGGAGCTGGTTGGACTTGAAATTCGTTGGTCTTTTCCAGAACCTGCCTCAGTGTGAATATTTGGTCTATCGTTGTTCAGCCTGGCCTAAAGCCACACTGGTACGTGCCGATGATTGTGTTGCAGAACGGTGAGGGACTCACACAGTACGTTGGATAGGATTTTGTATGCAACATTATGCAGGTGTTGACCGAATAAGGATCTGCATCTTTTTTTTCGCGAACTCGGAAAGACGCCCTTCCTGGTCAGATGCACAAAGAGAACTGAACTCTATATGCCTGCCACATCCACCTAGCTGCGATATGCAGTCCTGCACTACTACTAAGACAATTAAAGAACAGGAGGGATTTCCCTGTTCACGAACATTTGATGCTTGTTATTTTTGTCGGTTAACATTCGGCCATCCGACACTCCACTGTCCTCAGTGATCAGTCAGTACTTTCCAACTTTTATAGCTTTTAACTGTATCTGTTATGCAACTTTTTTTTATCTAAGCACAAAGTTCACCTAGATTACTGATCACACAGGCTACTCAGATCACATAGATGACTCAAGCCACACAGGCTACTCATATCACTTAGACCACACAGGTCACGTAGATCTCAGGTCGCTCTGATCACATAGGCTACACAATAAAAGAGACCACTCAGATCACTTAGACCCCTCAGGAAAGAATTCGTGCAGATCCTGCAAAAATAGCTGCGATTCAAAAAATTCCACCACCAACAAATCTAAAAGAACTAAAAAGTTTTCTCTGACAAACCTAACAAGGGGCACAAATGCGCAGCTTAAGGTAAATCAATACAAAAAAAAATCGTAATTGATCTCGACGAACAAGCCTTCGAAAAGCCTTTTAATCTTTCGACTTACGAACCCAAGGCGACGTTTATATCCATGATCTTTAAAGAAAACAGAAGAAGTCTTCTCCATTATTGAAAAGGAAATGTTAGCAATCATTTGGCCCCTCGATAAACTCAGAACTTATCATTATCTTATTAAGATATTCACAGGTCATAAACCCTTAACGTTCGCCGTTAGCAGTAGTAACAATAATACAAAACTCAAAAGATGAAAGGTAAAAATGAAAGAATACAACAACAGCAGTTGCCCGTAGCTTAGTTGGTAAGTGCGTTGCCTGCTAGGCAGAACGTCGTTGGTTCGAGTCCTACTCAGGTCAAGTTTTTATTTCATCTTTCACAAGTAGTGCCTCTTGCGAAGACCTGACAAATCTTCCAAGAGTATCAATCTGTCATGAAAAAGTGCTTCTCAACTTTGTCGTTCGGAATCGGCGTTAAATTGTAGGGCCCCTCAATTCTTCACACGCACTCAGAGATTTGTTGATGAGAGTAAGCCACTTAGGCCTTGGCTCTTCAAGAGCTGTCGCACCACTCTATTTATTTATTTTACAACTATACTCTCGTCTATAAACCAGGAAGACCAAATGTCGTTGCAGATGTTTTGTCACGACTTCCCGTACTGAACGTACTGACATCAAATGCCAGTACCCAACATAGTGCTGAATAAGATTGCAGTGACCTCATCCCACACTGTGAAGCACCTATACGTTTTTAAAAACCAAATTATCTTCTCTGAAGGCAATGATATGACTTGCTATGAGGAGCCACATCCAAAATATCAAAAGCATTATATTAAAATGCAAAACTTTGACAACAATACGCTTTCTCAAATTTTAAACAAAAACTCAACCCGAATATTCTTAACGGCATAAAAATTCCGGAAAAATTAATTCTGTTGTTGCAAGAAATTTACAAAAACTCATTTAGCCTATACAAAATACGTTTAACCCAAAGAGTAGTTACAGATATAGGCGAAGTCCACCTTGACCCTTCTTGAGGTCTAAGTGAGTCAATGACATCTGGACAGCCACTCCAACCTAACCTAACCTATCTGAGGCTTGTTGGAGTTCAGCTGGAATAATGCCGTCTGGTCCTGCCGATTTGTACGGTTCGAAGCTGTTGATAGCCCACCGCAGCTTATCCCTTTTGATTAGACCTTGTGGATTTATGATGTAGTACCTAGTAGCAAGTTAAGAGATTCTTCCCTTGAGGTTGTCCAGGAGCCATCAGCCCTTTTCAGACAGCTGGGCATCACTGGATTTGTTGAAAGAATTTTACGTAGCCTAGAGGCTTTAGAAGTTTCTTCTATTTTATCACAAAAGGATTGCCAGGACGATCGTTTAGATCTTCTCAGTTCCTTTTTGTATCTATTTTGGGAACTTTTGTATGAGTCCCAGTCAGAAACCAATCTTGTACATTTAGCTCTGTTAAAGAGTTTTCTTCTTTTCTGAGCGAATCGAAACCCGAGGTCCACCAATGTGGTTTCTTTTTTCCCCTTACATATACAGGTGGACAGGCAATCTCCAATGATCTGTTCATAGCTAAGGTTGAGTCCTTGACTTTGTTGTCAAGTTCACTAGTGTTAAGAGAGGGTTATAGGCTAGTCTTCAATAAAAATTGAAAAGAAAAAAAAAACAGTGAATTTTTCGAATGAAATTTGAACTCCCTATTTATTAATAAAGTGAAGAAATACAAATCAATAGCAATAAGATTTTAATAGTCGACGGAAACGTATTTTTTTTTATACTTCTGGAGAAGGCTTTGCTATTATTAAACTTTATTCAGGATTCAGGTACGTAAGTCAGTGCTAAGCAGTTGATGTAGAATTCCCCTTTTTGAATGTAGCACTCAAGGTTTTCGCTTAGAATAACTCTTCATTCACGCATGACAAGTTAAGATGCGGTAACATTTTACTGCATTTCGGGTATTTGGTGGCACAGCTATGTAATTTGAAGCGAAACGTTCGGGATGAAAACGGTATTTTCATTTTGGTACATATTTGTATTAAAACTTGACTAAATTTTGTATGGCTTGTTAGCACTGTAAGGAAAAGCTCGAGCTGAACAACTCGTACATAGGGAAAATCGGTGAATAATTTGTTTAAACTGTCTTTATTTGTTAATTAATAATATTCAAGACGAATTTGGGCTTTCTTGCAAAATTACTTCAAAAAACATATTTTGCATGTTTGCCTGTTAAAATAACATTTCGTCAACTGTTTTTAACCTAATTATTGTTTAAATAAATTATATGCAAGCATGAACGATACATAATATTCATTTTGTTTATCCGTAAAACGTTTACAGTTTTCTCAAGCAGTTATTTGATTACAACATAACATTGATTTTTTGTCTTACTTAAATATAAATAACTAACGATTTTATTTGAATTTTTTAAATATTTGTTTTCTTGTATAAATTAACAACGTAATGTACTTAATTTAGGTATGCAGTTAAAAATGTTAGGTGACAAAGTTATTGATGTGACTATGATAAACTTACTATTTACACTTCTAGCTAAAATAAATAAAATTAAAATTATATTGGTGGGGACCTCACATTGCTATTTATTTATTTGTGTTTATATAATTGTTAAGGCCGTGTGCGAATTGGCCCCAAAAAAAAGCACACAAAACAACAACAACAAAATGTCTCAATTTTGGGGTTTTCTTTCATTTCTTTTGGGGCATAATTTCACTTTGAAATAAAGTTTTGGGGCTTAATTTCATGTTAGTTTAAAAACAGTTTGGGGCTTTATTTCATTTTTCAAAATTAACATGAAAATGCATTACCAAGTTTGTCTAATCGAGGACCCAAAGCTTGTTGGATCTAATTGTGTAATTTGTGAGGATTTGCGGGCAAATATTTTGCTTGCATTTTTACGTTACGTCACATAGACTTAAAGCATACGGTTTATTTCAACCGTTCTGCAAGGGTAAAAGCTTAAAAATGTTAAAAACTTTCTACTCAATTTATTGTTTGAAAAACAATTATCTAAAATTAACCACAAGGGTTACAAGACCCGACCAAAGTGGGTCAGTAGTCTCAAATTCAAATTCTGCCCTTATGACCCACAAGTCTGTGGTCTCAAAGAAAAAACGCCAACGTCGATTTTCAACATTTTTCAGGAGAGACGTTTGAAGTTTTTATGAAAAGTGCAAGATTAAAAATTGCTAAAGAATATTATTGGAGATTTAATCGCCTTGAAACTAGCATAGAATTGAAGGTATTTTAGCTCGCAATTAATTCAAATTCGCCCCTTACGAACCACCCGTTTCTATTCTACTAAGAGTCCTTGTTGCAGGGAAATTGTTAAGTTCACATTTCAGGCATTTGTGTAACAGTTTGGGGTGGTATTTCATTATCTTACTAAGTTATTTTTATGAAAAAGACGAATTGGGGTTTAATTGCATTTTTCCAAAAAAAGTAAAACAAGTTGGGGCCTTATTTCATTTATTTTGGGGGCTTGTTGCAGGGAAATTATAAGGGCCACCATTTGAGCGTTTTTGGAACAGTTTGAGGTGATATTTCATTACCTTACTAACGGTTTTTTTATGAAATAGACAAATTGGGGCTAAATTTCAGTTTGGGGCCTAATTTTGGGACCTTTTTTCATTTCGTTGGAGCCTTATTTCACTGGGGCATAATTTCATTATGAAAATATACCCCAATTTGGGGCCTTATTTCATTTTTTCTTTGGTGCCTTTTTTCCTGGGGCCTTATTTCGCAGAGCCTTTTATTCGATGCGAAGTGTCAAAATTTAACCAAACGTCAAGTTTTAACCACTTTTTATTTAACTGAATTCGCACACGGCCTAACATCTAAAAATTTTGGTTTAGTAATTTCGACCTTTGCTCTTACAGCAAAATTCGTAGTTTCCGCAATATAAAGTTTCTTCAACGGTATTCTCCGATGTTATCCGAATCGGAGACATTTTGTTTGTCGAAGCAAAATTCGGAGTTAGAGGCCAGTTATAGCTATCGTTGGTTTTCATCATTGAAACCCATCATTGGAATTTTTCTGATAGGTTTGTTATAGCAATCATTGAAAATTTGTGTCAGGAATTTTTTTCTTGCCGTAATTCTCATTGGAATTGTGAGAAGTTGAAACATGTAAACGGCCCATACACAGCACCCTTGTATGCACACAAGAAAATATGAAAAGTGTGTGCAAAAACCCCATAATAGCTTATTCCGCTGAAGATGATGGTGCTTATTGCAAGTACTGTATTTCATTTGGAGTTTCAACCAGTGGGATGTCACACAATAAATTGGGTCAACTAGTTACCAAACCATTTCGTAACTGGAAGAAGGAAAGGGAAGCTTTTTCGACTCACGCAAAAAATTATTACCATCAAAAAGCAGTGGCAGGCATTGAAAGGTTACGAGACATACAACATGGAGTCTTGAAAGTAATCGACGTTCAGCTTGATAACCAAAAAGAAGAAGTTGTGAAAAGGGGCCGTGAAAAATTGAAACCCATCGTTGGTGCTATTGTCTTGTGTGGGCGACAAGGAATCGCTCTTCGAGGCCACAGAGACGATGGTCCTTTACTTCGCTTAATGAATAAAGTAATGATGAAAAGTACGATAACGATAGAAATTCTCGGGCTTCGTGCTGAAATCGATGATGATTTAGAAGCAGCCTTATTTCTTCAGCAAAAAATGCAACACATATAAGCAAAACAACCCAGAATGAAATAATCGAGGTTTGTCAAAGTTTGATTCGGAATAAAATTGTTCAAAAGGTCAACAACTCTAAAGGATTCGCAGTCTTGGCAGATGGTACCACTGACGCTACTGGTATCGATCAGTTCTCGATTTGTGTCCGATATGTAGACCCTTCCACATCAAAACTTCGTGAGGACTTTTTGGGATTTATGTAAGTGAAAGAAGTTTCTGGGTTTCTCTTAGACGCAGGTCGAGATTGCTCGTACTTGTATGGCCAAGGGTATTATGGAGCTCCAGCAATGAGCGGTGAGTTTCATGGAGCTCAGGCATATGTACAATCTGATTTTCCCTGGGCCATTTATGTGCATTATGCAGCACACTGTCATAACATCAGAATCCCTCAATGCGAATTAAAAAGAAACATTAGTAAAAAAATATCATTCGAAAAGCAAATGATTGATGGAACCTACTAGAAACCTGCTGTAACACCAGGAAACTCTGGCCTTATTACGATAGAATCTTACTTCTTAAAAAACCCTTCCTAAGATCCCTCATAAGCGTGATAACGGGACATAATCTACTTGCCTACCATAAAAAATAGATGGGGCTCAGCACAGATGACCTATGTAGAGGCTGCGGCAATGAGAAGACCACGAGAACACGACTCACTTCCTATGCCACTGTCCAGCACTCTGCCGTACTAGATTTAAATTTTTAGGCAACTATTTCTTTAATGAACTAGAAGAACTATCTGAACTCTCAGGCAATCGCCTACTGAACTTTGTCAAGTCCACCAAATGGCTCGACCAACCATAGAACATACAGCCTTATTACCGTACCCGATCGGAGAATTCTCCGATCGGAGAAAATGTCCGATCGGAAGTTTTATTTCCTTCACCGTACCCGATTCGTACATAAATTTGTGATGCGTACCGACGCACTTCTTTGTTGTTTCGCGAGTTAAAAATATTTTTAGTTCCGACACTTTTTTGTTTCGGAGACAATCGTACGAAAACAGTAAGTAACAAATCGCGAAACTTCGCTCTCAATTTGAAATTCCGACGCAGATTTCAAATTTTTTCGTAGATGTCTACGATTGACCTGTCCGAAAGTACACGTTGGTAGAAAATTCGTAGAAATTGTACGAAACGGAGAGATTTTGTCTCCGATCGGGTACGGTAATAAGGCCGATAGACGGTAACAAAACCAACTGTCGGCCCATATAACCTAACCTAACTTAACCCACACTTTATTCAAAATTTTAAATGAAAGCCACAATAAAAGTGCGAACGGAATTGCAATTTATAATACCTACATCTGTACTTTCGTTTCATCATTCCGATATTATGGTAAGACTTTCGTGATAAACCTTAGAACACTACATTTTCGCTTTAAAACATATTAGTTATTTATTATTATTATACAAATCACTGTCATTCATCTACGTTAAAATGAGTGAATGTGTTGTGAAGAAGTATATTACTTACACTCTGTAAAATAAGAAAAAAATCTTTACCAGACGTCGAGAAGACCTTAGGCTACTTGATCACACACCGATTTTGGACTGCTGATTTTTTACCGGTCGTTCAAAATCCAACAGTGAACCACATCTGGGAACGGGACCTGGCACACACACCGACCGCTGATCGGTGCCGGCAAAATGCCGGTGAGCAGCCGGTCACTGTATCGCCGGCAGTAACGGGAAGTAGTAGCGTACGTGGTTAAATTCAAGCTTGCACACACACCGATTTTTTGCCGACCATTCGACTGCTCTCGCTTCATCCAGTGTATGAAATTGACTACGTTGGAAATAAGATATTGCTTTTGAGGCATGTCCTTCCTTTCTTTTTCTTCACCGCCCATCGAGATCTTGAACTTATAGCCTCTTAACTTTAACAGCGCATCGATGAATACCACCTTGGATGTTGCTGACATTTTTGTTAAGCAAGGCAACCGTTTTTATTCGAGTCTGAAAAGCAGATGCATTGTGTCTTATTGCTGTTTCTAGATTTGACGCTACAATGACGAATTTAGAGGTGTTTTGAGTTGTCTTCGCATATTACATAGCAGCGATCCTCAGATTTATGAAGTATGCTTTGGGGTAATTATGTTGCTGAAATTTTTTGTGCAGAATTTAAACTTCTTTGAAATTAAGTTAGTGTCCATGTGTCTGGAAGAACGTGTATATCACGCCTGTCTTAGGTCGTGTGCGATTTGGATGAATTGTCCTTAAAAATGGATGAATTTTTAACCACTACATACTGTCATATTTTAACCTGCTCCGCAGCTAGTCTAATTTTAACACATTTTATTCAATGCGAAGTGTCAAAATTTAACCAAACGTCAAGTTTGAACCCATTTTTAACTCGATTCGCGAACGGCCTTAAAAAAAGGGGGTAAGTCGCGCATTGTTAAGGCTTTCTTATACACATAAACTATTTCAACAAATATGCAGTGAATAACATGAAAGAGGCGATCAACGGTCAAGAACTTTCTTGTGTTTACGCACACATTTTTTAATCTTTTGGAAAATGGACTTAATGTTCACCGAAATTCATGTGGCTGTCCCTCTGCGCTTTTAACATGGATTTTTTTCCTGGCTTAAGAAAGTTCAGAAACAGATTTTCGACAAACTTTCAAAGCAAAATCTGATGTTCCGGGTAGTCTGTTAGGACCTTTTTTTATTTTTGTATCCATTAATGATGCACCGCTATGTGTTCGAAGCATTAAAGTACCTATTTTTGGAAATCATATGAAGATCTCTTAGAAAATAATAGATAACTATGATCGCTTTCTACAGCAAAATGATATCAATAGTCTAAACCTTAACCCGTCGAAATGTCAGAGAGTGACGGCGCTTAATACGGCGATTCAATAACCACATAGCAACAACTCGTTTAGGATTTATTATTATTATTATTCAATAACGTCGTGTCACGACGACAACAAAGCAACTGATTGTTTAGATCGGTAAAAATCCGGTAAGTGTGCTAGCACCCTGCTACCGGCAAAATGTCGGCCAATACTATATCAACCGTCCAAAATCGGTGTGTGTGCAAGTAGCCTTACTTTAATGAGTTTTGATTCTTTGAATTTTTCTTTCTCTCAACAAATGTTTGACGTGTCCAAATGCCGACCCGAAAACCCCAACTTGAAACTCCCCGATGGCTGAGTATAAAGAAACCGTCTTGATTTTTTTCAATTGTTGGACTTAATCTCCCAATGAGAATCTATTCCATTACCACGAGATAAAGATTAACTTTGTTTATTTAGCTAAGCTCATTTTATGTTATGTGCGAACGGTGTCAAAAGCGTTTCATATATGTATGTTTTGTTTCGTTACATTTTAATCTAACTACAACTAATGAAAAAAAAAAACTACTTAATCGATTTTCATGTTTGCTTTAAGTGTGAATGTGTGTCAACATGAATATAATTATTTCAAAGCGTTTCTATGAACAAAAATGAACAAGCCTTGCTTATTAAAGGGACAAAAAAAGGATTAACTTAAGCTAGGAGGGTGCTTTGTTTAAATTATGTCCGTCAGACCAACATGCTAAACTAGAAAGCCAACCATGGGTGGTGTAAAAGTGCTTCTTTTGAACGATCTCCATAATCGTAGGTCAACTCTTCATCAGGTTCAATATCATCCTTGGCAATAAGTACAAGATGAGGCCGGTTTTTCACGACAACAACTTTAGTAATAAGATTGCCATTTCTCGAGTGGTTAACAAGACGGCCTAGTTTACCCGATTCAGCGGTTGCATCAATGCTGAAACAAATAGTCTAGAGATGTAACCCAACGGTATATAAAATCGACTTTATAGAACTCACCAATACTGTTGATTTTTGTGCTTAAAGTAATACATGTAACAGCCGGCGTTTTCATCTAAAGCGTATTTTTTTTCGCGTACATTTGCTTCAGCCATGTCAATCAGATCACCAATATATTCCACAACAAATTCACCCCTTTGGAAGGGTCTAGCGGCGCAGATACCCCTGCCTTTGCCCTCAAAATTCTCAATCTACAAAAAGAAAATATTATTTTTGTACTTAAATTAGAAAATAAGCGAGTCCTAACCACCTTCAGGCCGTCAGCACGTTCTTCTAATATGGCCTTTTCCAAACTACGCATCATTTCTTCTTTTACAGCGGTCTTGGTCTTTCGAACACTTCTTCGCACTGGAAAGAATTCAGTTAGTTCTCGATTTCCCACAGGTTTTCCATTTGCCGCCTGCAGCTTCATTTTTGACGAGTTGTTTCCTTGTGTAGAATTAGGTTTTTTCTTGTTGTTGTTATTAGTATTTTGTTCGGCAGTAGGATTTTTAGCTGAGTTAAGGATTGATTTGTTGTTGTGAGAATTGTATTCGAGCTGTGACTGGCCAGCGTCAATAATCGGAGAGTCTTCATTTGTCGTCTGTGGCTGTACCAGAGGCAACACACATTTGTTCTCATGTTCTTGTTGGTTCAGTCTGAAAAACATAAACATTATAACCAGATTCAACCAAGAAGTCGAACTCACCTTCTTCTAGATTTAGGATGACGTCTCTGTGCATTTTGTTGGTATGGCGGTATCGAAGCTATGAGTGTCTTTTTAGACGGTGAAATGTCTGCATTTGGCAAAGTGACCGCAACAGACCGGCTAACGCAGCAGGTTTTTATAGGCGATGGACAAACAATACGATGGGGCGTGGCTGGTTTTCTTCGACGACTGGGGCTTATCTCTGTCTTATTGTCAATAAAAACCACTCCACTGTCACAGGAACTGCTGTCTATGTTTAAGATATAACAATTACTGTTTGAACTATTGCTATTTGAAGAAGCCAACGTCGATGCAGTCGATTCGAGAGAATTCTCGCGTTTTGGCGATCCATTTAGGGAGACAATTTTATTGAACTGACCATTGAGACAGGTTGGATAGGCGGAATTTGTCATGGCTGCAGCCGATATTGGCGGCGACGAGAAGACCGGCTCAACTTCAAGGGATTTTTTAATTTTAATGGATGATGCCTGATTTGGCGATTTGTCAACATTTAAGCTTAGTACTGGCTCCTGTAGGAAGATATTCTGGGAGCTATATACTGGTGAAGATCGCAAACGATTTTGATAAGTATTAATTTGTTGTTGGGGTGGTGTTTGTGGTCTTTCATCTTCGTACTTGCCGAAAATTTCTGTGCAAGTATCGTCCTCGGAGAGATCAAACGAAAGAGCGGCTATTAGTTGATGATCGTTTAGCTTTGTGTCAGTGCTGCTTTCAGTGTTTACGGGAATGTCAAAGACTTTATCTTTGGAGTTCGATTTGAAATAATTTTTAATGTGATTTGATGGTCTGTTCTTTGAGTGATTCCCTAGTTCGAGACATTCACGCATATAGACTGTGGCAGCAGCAGCTGCTGTACGTTTTTCACGTGCATGGCAGCGGGATATTGGAGCGACAGGAGCATGTTTTATCATAGTGATGGCGGCGGCTTTGAGAGAAGTATCAATTTTGCAGTCTTTACGCTTTGGACTAGCACAGTGAGGATCGTCAGTTAAGCTGGATACTTGAATGCCATTTGAAAGCATAGCTGCTTGGATTTTTGTTGCGGGACGTCCCCTGCGCCCTAAAATTAAGAAAAAAATATGTAACGTGGTTTACAATTGATCAGATATGTTATGAAGCTTGCAATGTCAACAAAATAAACAAAGAAAGTGATTTTCGTCAAGCCAACAGTACAACACTCCGCTACTAAATTAATGTTTTGACTTTTGCATAGAAGGTGAGGGTTCGAATCCGCCTAGTGCCCCTTGAGAAGCACCGGAAAATTTCAACTGTTAATCCTCTCAACTCTTCATTCTTATTTGAAGATTTGTTAAAGATTATTAGGTAGATACCAGTGTGGCTTTAGGCCAGGCAGAACAATGATAGAGCAAATATTCACACTGAGGCAAATCCTGGAAAAGACCAACGAATTTCAAGTTCAAACCTACCACCTTTTCATCGACTTCAAAGCTGCTAATGATAGCATCCACCGCCAAGGGCTTATGGTGGCAATGTCTGAATTCAGGATCCCGTACAAACTGATACAGCTGTGCCGCATGATGCTAAACAATTTGCAGTGCAGTGTGCAAATGGGTAACAGCTCATCCGAGTTGTTCCAAACATGCGCAGGGTTTAGACAAGGAGATGCGCTGTCATATGAGTTCTTCAACATAGTCCTGGAGCAGATATTGCGCAAGGGAGGTGTAAGCACGGAAAACACTATCTTCAACAAGTCCACCCATCTCCTAGGCTATGCGGAAGACATAGACATCATCGGTCGATCCAAGAGAGCTGTGCTTGAGGCCTTCACAGCGATTGAAGAACAGGCGAAACTCGTTGGTCTTGAAGTGAATGAGGACAAAACAAAGTACAAGCTATCAACAAACAAAGCAACATCTGTCCACCGCCTAGGACAAAACGTCACTGTTGGTAGCAGCAATTTCGAGGTAGTTAAGGAGTTCACCTACCTTGGAACAAACATTAATCTCACAGACGACACCTTAGTGGAGATCCGAAGAAGAATTACCCTAGCGAACCACTGCTGCTTCGGTTTGGCCAAACAACTGGGTTCAAAACTCCTCACTCGAAAGACAAAGTGTCTGCTATATAAAACTTTGATTTTACCAGTTCTACTCTACGGCGCCGAGTGCTGGACGATAAGTAAAAAAAGAGAATTGATACTGGGCACTTTCGAAAGAAAAATTCTTTGACGGATTTTCGGTCCCGTATGCGACGATGGTGATGGTGAATGGAGAAGAAGGTTTAACCGCGAACTGTTCGAGCTGTACCAAGATATGGACGAGCTGTACCAAGATATGTACGTTGTCCAGAAAGCAGAGAAAAGACGTCTACATTAGCTCGGACATGTCGAGCGAATGGACGAAAAGTCTTCTCATCGCAGCCGCCAGGTCGAGACGACAAGGAAGACCGAACCTACGGTATAAAAAATATGTAAAAAAATTAAATACAGTGAACTCTCTCATAACCGGACACTGACGGTACCGAGAAATTTGTCCGGTTATTGGAGGTGTCCGGTTAAGGGAACAAAACGAAAAGTTTCTTAATCTCCTTATTTTGCTATGGGCCTCTTCATAAGATTTTAATGGGTTATTACCATACATATCTGCTTCTACTTCGGAATCAATTTCATGGATTTCTGCTTCATCCTTATCGTCTTTGTTAGTAAGACTATTATCCATAGTAACATAATCTTGAAACGATACATTACCGTCTATTTTCATTGTTTTTAAAGTTTCAGCCATAGTGGACAACAACATATTCAGGCAACCAATCTTCGTAATCAAGTTGTAGATTGTTTTGTCTAAATCCAGGTTTTATAAAACAGTATTTTTTATCGTTGGTGCACCTACTTGATTTCATGCCTTTTCATTAAAACAAAAAGCATTCAATAGACTTATGGATTTTGATAAATTTGCGAAACGTTCAATTTTTTTACGTTTCTTTGAAAAGTGTAAAGAAGAGGATCTAACTTCCTTAACATTTTGCATGCTCTTTTTCGTCGGGTTACAACGCTCATGCACACGCAATACGACTCAAAAACTATACAACGCCATACATAAATGTGTTTTGTCCGTTTAAGGGAGAGCGACATTCTATGGCGGTTGTGAAAATTGGTGTCCGTGTCCGGTTATGAGAGCGTCCGGTTAAGGGAGAACTTTTTATATAAGAAATCGGTTATTTATTTCCGTTCTTTGAAATTTGTCCTGTTATCAGAGGTGTCCGGCTATGGGAGGTGTCCGTAAGGAGAGAGTACACTGTAATACAAAAATAAGTAGTCGACACCTATTATTTTGACCAGCTGTGTATGTCAGTCAAGTGAAAGCTAAGTGAGAATCGAATCCAAAATAATATCATCTCAGAGGATCTCAGTTTTCAGCTGAGATTTTTTTGTTCCACTTAAAAAATCTCTGAGATCTGAGTGAGATGTTGTATGGTAGAACTGGCCTGTTGTCAAATCAATGTATTGTGCAACATCACATTCACGTCTTAAGCCTGCATTACACGGTCAATGAAATGCGTCAACGCGTTGACTCGCTGACGTTAGAGTGACGTAGAATTTTGTCCCACCCAAAGTTGTCACGTCGTGTGATGGTCAACGTAAAACGCTCTCAACGCGTTGACGACAGCATTGACGTGCATTTTTAAGTTAACGCGTTAACTCATTTCGTTGACCGTGTTGTCATCTTGTTAATGCTGTAGGACGCAGTTTCACAATTTTTCGGACAGCTAGTCAACGCCTACAAGATCCTCTCTGTAGAATTACTCTTGCTAATCGCTGTTGCTTTGGGCTTAGAAAGCAATTGCGTGGAAAAGCCCTCTCTCAAGCAACTAAGGTAAAACTGTAGAACACCCTCATCATCCCTGTCCTGCTGTATGGTGCAGAATCATGGACCTTGACAAAATTGGATGAATGTGCCTTAGGCTGTTTCGGGAGGAAAGTTCTTCGGGTCATCTTTGGCCCCGTGTTCATTGATGGGGATACAACAACGAACTTTACGGGTTGTACAACGACGTGAACCTAGGCAAGAGTCAAGGTCCAGAGACTCAGATGGCTCGGTCATTTAGAGAGGATGGACACCAATGCTCCGGCCCAAAAAGCCTTCGACACTATTCCCGAGGGACGCAGAAGGAGAGGAAGACCGCGACTCAGGTGGCGCACACAAGTGGAAGAGGACCTCAATCAACTTGGAGTAGCGCCACCTTGAGTAAGTAAGTAAGTAAAGTAATCGCAATTAACGAAAGGACAGATTTTTTCCCCTAGAAACAAAGAGTCAAAGCAGGTTCAACTGTCAACGTGTTCTGTATTGATCATGTCGTGTGATGGTCAACGTTTCACGTGTCAGTGCGTTGACACTGAAAGGAAAAAACTGCGAGATACAGATCTGGTGTCAACGCATTTTGGTACAACATTGACCGACTTGGGTCGTTCGTGTGATCGTCAACGTTTTATGGGTTGACACGTTGACTGTTGACGTTACGTTGACGTCAGAGAGTCAACGCGTTGATCCATTTTGTTGACTGTGTAATGCAGGCTTTAAGCCGTGTGCGAATAGCGTTAAAAATACTGGTTAAATATAGCCACTACTGTCAGTATGTATTTAGCCTGCTCCGCAGCTGGTGTAAATTTAACACATTTATTTAACACGAAATGTCAAAATTTAACCAAACGTCAAGTTTTAACCACTTTTAAAATGTGATACTGTTTTTTCTCCAAAATCTACATTTTAAAACAAACAACTGCAACTGCAGTACGAAGATTTACCTAATCGAATCCGAACCCTGGCCAACACTTTTCCAGTATTGCTGCCTTCTTCTTTTCAGCTTATTTCTTCGTATTCCACTACTGTTTTCTCTTTCTCACTTGAATACATAACAATGAATTCAAAAGAGCAAACTGCTGTTCAATCTTTTTATGGGAAATTATTCCCGCCACATGCTTCCACACAAAAAATAGTAGCTAGAGCTAGAGCTACATTAACTCAACTTACATACAAAAATATCCACATAAGTATGAAGGTATATAAAGGAAAATAGAATTGCATATAAATTATATTAATTGCTGTTCAAGCCACTAATATTTCTATGCAAGCAAATCCATCATCAAAGGCGTATATACTATGAAACCATTCATTAAGAATAGATAGCAAAGTTGTCAGAAGGAAACTAATTACATAAATTTTTGCTTATAACTTTAGTCAGGAATTAAGAGAAGAATACTCACCGCGAACCATTTCTATGTTTTGTTCTTTAATCTTTGCTTCAAGTTGAAAAAAAAATTAGTACAGCAGCGGCGGTTTCACAAGCTGATTCTTATCTCGTCGCCAAAGCTATTGCATTCGATTCTCAAGTAATTGATTTTGATTCCATTGTGATGAGAACTTTTTTCCACATATATATTTTTTTCAACTGAGGTTTTTCTTGGGTTTTCCTCTTGAGTTGTTGGTAAATTTAAAGATTTCGAAGAACAACCGATTACCGACTATTTTATTCCTTGACTGCTTCAACAAACTTGTACATATAAATGGTTCATTCCACTCAGTTTTCAATTTCAATCCAGAGGAAAAATCAAATATTCACATATGTATGTAATGTAAGATAATTCATTTTCGTTCACTGCAAAAAACCGTATTGCTGTCTCCCTTTTACTGAAATGCTTAATCGTCGGCTGAACATATGCTATTCTCTTTCTTTATTACATTTGAAGCAGTTTTTCTTTCTTTATTTTGTTAGGCACTTTTTACCTTGAAGCCTAGTACGCAGATCGGGAAAAAATTTATTTCTCATACAAATTTTTTCCTTGGACAAATTTTGTCCTCAATATTTTTCCAAGCGGTACGCAGCTCACGCGCAAAATTTATTATTTGGAACCGCTGTAAGCAAAAAGTCTCCACTTACTTTTGTCTGGACAAATAATGTTCGAAGCATTATTCTCCCGGAAAAATTGTGACAAGGAAAAATAAATAAAACAAAAGTAAACAAAAAAATTAAACAAGACTGAAATGGACTATTTAATTAAATATTTCGAAGAGAAGAAGCAATTAATGAAATTCAAAATCAAAGAAAAATTATGCAAATTAGTGGAAGAGTGGCCAACCATATGGGATGTTGGTTTCAAATCGCATTGCAGTATGGAGGCTATTTATTCATATGTCGTTTTTATTTGCAATCTGGAATCTAAAAAAGAAAAAAAAAACATTCTAATTTTAAAATCAGAAGGGAATTCTCTTCTTTTCAGAATCAGAACTTTCACTTTTGCCCAATTGAACGCATTCAGAATGTTTTTTTTAACTTCCAGATTGCCTATTAAAGACGCCATTATTGTCGACAAATATACATTTTTCTTAAATTCTCCAACTTCAAAACTTTGCGCGAGAAAAAAATTCCATTTGTAGAGAAAAAAATTGTAGAGATAAAATTTTTCTTTTCCCGATCTGCGTACTAGGCTTGAAACAAAAAATAGTATCGATCACAGATATTACTCTTCTGATTCGAATAAAAATGTTTGTTTCCCAACTTTTGGTCTACTTTATTTATCAATTGGATGCATTGATAAGAAATGTTTATTAATGTTCTTTTTTTAGCCAAATAAACAATAGACACAACACATTATACTTCCCGATTTCTAATAAGAGAGCATAATACCAAATAATTGTTTTAAAGGGACACTCAGGAAAATTAATTGAAGTATGCAAGCGAAACCAAACTAATCCGCGAAATGAACTTTACTGGAGAAGTGGAGATGTATAGAAAAGTCATAAGCGCCGGGAGAGTTAAATTATACATTTGGAGAACGTTTTGAAATTTAACACTTGGTCTTGTAGAGCTTGAAATTAATTCAAAACTGTATTCTCTAGAATTTGAACTGATTGTACAATATTGTGACGCTTGAACTTGATACAATTTTCGTCTACGCCATTTGTCAACTATGATTCGCCATTTTGAGAAAAATTTTAAACCAAACACCAAAGTGTACAAAGGGAGAAAAGAAACAACAAAGTTCATTTTTCCAATATATTTATTTAGGTCATATTAGGCGTTTTTCTTTTTATGTTCAGAGCTTGAACTAGTGGGTCTTCAGAACACGCTGAATACTCTGAACAAAGCTAGCTCTGAACTATAAGAATAATGTGGTTTGAAATTGAACCAAAATATTGATGTGTCATTGCCGTCCTTTGTATATACCATTGTATATAAATCACCTAGTAGAATCAAGAATGGGTTTTTCCCATACCCAATACCAAACTTATGTAAAAAAAATTAGCACTGCGCTAGAACTCAAGATGGCACTACAATCGATTGCCAGGCCGCGGCCCGCGGGTACTAGCAAGTAAAAAGATCGGAAAATGACTTATAGGTCCCATACACTACACATGCATGCATGCACAAACAAAAATTAGCACATTCACGTTTCAACCATACACTACTCATGCAAACTGCACATTCTTTAGTCGTGTGTACATCGCTGAATAGAGAACATCTTCAAAATGTCAGATTCAAAGTCCACTGCAAAAGCTATTTTGATTGCATTGGCAATACAAAAAAAAATAATAATACTAATGTCGATAAAGTTCCAAGAATTAAGTCGAATTTTTTTTATTTCCCGCTGATATTTTCAAAATTAGATTTCTCTTGATGTTTACTTATTGAAATCCACCGCTTGAATGAGCAAATTAGCCCACACACTACACTACACATGCATGCATGTACAAACAAGAAAATATCGAAAATTTTGAAATCACTCATGCCGCATGCACAACCACACATGCTTCACCATACACTCGCAGTTTGCATGCACAGTCACTGGAATGTGCATGCATGCATGTGTAGTGTATGGGCCCTATTACGTTTCACTCCCTAGCTCCTGCAATTTTCATTTTCTTTCCTTGCACATGAATAATACAAGACAATATGGTAGGACCATATTTACTGTGTAAAAACACGCATACTTTCACAAAAACTATGGTCCAAACTGTGATTTTATTGGTAAAAACACGCATACTTTCACAGTAACTATGGTCCAAACTGTGATAGTATTAGTAAAAACGCTTGTAGGCATTGTCATTTTGACAGCTTTGTTTCCCATCTCCTTACCTTATATACAGGGTGATTCACGAGCGTTATGCCAAAAAGCTAGATCGTGTAGGTAGAGTTAGAATAGAATAGAATAGAATATTCTTTATTGAGTCTTTATAAAATTTTACAATGAGGTATTTACTTATCGATGACTTAAGTATAACTGCGGCTATAATGTATTGCCTGCTTTGACAGTTAGAATGGAACGCCTCGTGGCTTTATTTGAACATAGTCTGACTACTCTTGCTCAGGAGAGAGTATACATATCTTTTTCTTTGACGACATGTCACATGAATATACATATATACATAATACTAATACTACTTAAAACTAAATAACGAATGTTCAACAATCAACTAGTTATTATGTGATAGAGCGAGAGCGCTCTACAAGATTTTCTTTTCATTTAAGTTCACAGCAATTTTGAGGTTAGATATTGAAAAAATGAAAGGTAAATAAAAGTTAAAAATTATAATATTGTCTCTTTTTCTCTTAATGAGATAAATATTTGAAATTGAATCTATGAAAATTAAATCTTGAAGGTACATTGTACGTATGAACACACATAAAACATAGATACAAAAATATACATCGAATTGGTTGAGCAATTTGAAATTGTTTTTTTTTTATCTTTCTTTTTATTTTTTAAGTTACAATCAGTCTTATTGTTTTCAAGAATAACGAATATAAACTAATTCTATACATTATTTATGTTAATTAAAATTATCAGGTAAGCCCTGTCCACCAACACAGGAAAGATAATGGCGCAAAATTATAGTCGCTAATGAACAACTTTAGTGTGATACTAAGCTTAAAATGACGTTTGAGTCATGTCTGAAATGTCATTTTAAGCTAGTATCACACTAAAGTTGTTCATTAGCGGACTATAATTTTGCGCCAATGACTTTATTTACAAAAATTTAGATTTCAGCGGTCGGCACAGTCCCCGTAAAAAATAGTGAACAGAGATGTGTGCAATTAAAAGCATCTTTAAAATATATTAGATTAGGAGCATTCAGCCACGGTTTTGGCCCGAAGTGGCCGTGGAGTAAAACAAGGGAGTGGATGTCAGTGAGGAATCCAGGTCGAAGGATGTAATTCCGAGGGGAGATAAGTAACTGGAGTTGTCCCAAGTGGACCCCATCTGCGATAGAATGACGTGACTAATAAGGTCATTTTCTGAAAGTTCTAGACACATAATTGTTTTTCTCATGAGAGTTAGGTTATATCTCATCAGCGGAATGATTTTAGTGATATTATAAATGTAATTGTTGGAGAAGCGTTTGGTGGGGGACTCAAAGTTTTTCCCAGCGCATAATCTTAGGATTTTTCTTTCCAAAATTTCCATGGAATTTGCCACTGTAGGCGAGATGGAAAACCAAATGGGGAGTAGGTAGAGTTGAGATAAGAAAAAAATCGTATGGGAGGGGGGGTCTATTCCCCCCCCCCGTTTAGCCGGGAGGGGCAATTTTCTGAAAAATTGACTTATTTTGTTTAAAAAAATATTAAAAATCAACGGCTTCGTAGTATACAACACCGTGCTATACCTTTCTGAAAAGCCAAAAACTTTTTCTTTCACTTTGTTTTTAAATTAAATTGTTTTAACGAATAGTTTAAAAAAAAATTAATTTTCAAACTCAAAATTTTCAAAAAAAAGCAAAAAAAACATTTTTGAACTAATTTTTTTCAAAATTTTATGTAATTAAGTAGAGGAAAAGGTGGGAATATGGAACCTGTTGGTAATTAGGAACCCCCCTCTAAAACCAAAACAGATAGTGCCATCTTCTAGCGAATAGCAACATTTCGTGAAGTCTCATAGCAAATACTCATATTGCCCAGATACACAACTTTTGCCTTGATCATTTCGCGGCAAAGCTGTTTCCAACAACCGAGCAAAAAGGAAAACTTTTTTTCATTATTTTTGTTTGTCTTGAAAGTTCATAACGGTTCGTGTTTTCGTCTGGTTTAAAATTCATAAATATTTTTAAGAGTTCGGATTTACAATTTCTAAGGTAAGATTTTTTTAATTTCCTTGAATAAGTCCCGAAAAAAAAAATGTTTTTTATTAAAATATGCAGTCTTGTAATATGGAACCCGTAGAGGATTCTAATATGGAACCGGGTTCCATATTATCCTTACGTCTTTTTACTAACGGTGGACTTGGTAGTAGTGGTGTGAACACCTGACACAGAAGTCTTGATCAATTGGAAACATCAGCATCCCATACTGCAATATCTTCTGGTGATTCTGTTCTTTCGGAAAGCAGCAAAGGTCGCACCCCAACAGAAGCAGACAATGATGTAAGTGGCATGTTCTGCTCCCAAGGCCGAATAGCCTTGATCATGAGCATCGTGGTGAGGTTTGGGTGCTGTGCCAATCCTGCAATCTTTGGGCACTTAATGATTGCGCAGGATGCGATCATGACTATTATGTATGCAATTTTTATACTCAGAGGTAAAATGTTATTTTAACATACATTTAATATGGAACCCAGGGTTCCATAAAAGGAGCACAAAATTCAAAAATGTTATAAGTACTTTTTTGAATAAAGTAAAATATTATTTACAAAAAGTACTCAGAACATGTTTTTTTTCTTATATATATTGGAAAAATATTGTAGTATTCGGATTGGTTCAACAATTAAAACTTATTCACTTTTTTAAATAAAACACAAATTCACTTAATTCAAATCACTCACAAACTTATTTATTCAACACTTTCAATTATCACTTTGCAAACACAGTATCTTTACTTTATCGCAGTTCACAATCAATTGATCCATCTCGCCACTAAACGGCTATTTATATAACAGAAATGATGGGTTCTAGAAACTACTATTGGTTCCTATTGGTTCTTGGAGAAGCTGAAAGTTCGAGAAGCTCTCTATTTACAAATAAAAAATACTGGGATTTTTTGTAGGGGCTAACGTTCTTAATGCTAAACAAAAAAGTTTCTCTTAATCTTAATTAATTATTGCCCCTCACAAGTGTTTACTACTACAATTAAACGATATTAAGTGAAGAGAGTATGTACATTAAATAAACAAGAGATACAGAGTAAGTAAAGAGAGTAAGAAAAGTGTGTACATTAAATATAGAAAGAGATACAGAGCGTAAGAGATAATAAAGTATACACATTAGACATTACAATAGAAGGAGAAACAGAGCGTATG
Source organism: Sphaerophoria taeniata (assembly GCA_943590905.1). Lineage (NCBI taxonomy): Eukaryota > Metazoa > Arthropoda > Insecta > Diptera > Syrphidae > Sphaerophoria > Sphaerophoria taeniata. The sequence goes on along the minus strand of OX016542.1, from coordinate 72,756,419 downwards.
AGATAAATAAAGTGTACAATATATACTTATTATTATTGAATACTATTTAATGTCTTCAGCTAACGGGTATGGCAAAAAAAGCTAAAAAACAAAATGGGGTTCCATATTCCCACCTTCTCCCCCTACTAATTTTGTTTTAAAAATTCAATGTGTTTGTTAATTTTTAGTCGAAAACAGAAAACCGGATGCAAAAATGTCTTTTTGTTCTTGAGAAATTAAGAAAAAACCGAAACCACTTTTTTCTAAAAAAATCTTTGTTTTTATTTTTATCTATCTGGACTTTTAGTTTAATTTATTAGTTTAATTTATAAATTTAATTTTTTGTAATTGGAGTTTTATGAGGACTCATTAAAGTAGAAAAGTATTACATTATCCCTGGATTAACCATTTTGTTCATTGATAACGTCTGAAAACTGACTTGTAATTTTTTCTTACTATACCTGGGGCCGCGGCCACTTGCCGACGAAGAAGGGGAAGGGACTTAAGATAATTAAACCGCATTTTTTCTTGAATGAAAAAACAATTAACAACCTAAAGGTAAATAAAAGGCATCGCATATTTACTAAACAACCATTTACAATTAAAATATTAACTCATCAACACATAACAACAACAAACTCATACGCTCGAGAAGAGTTAGCGGACAGGAACTTCTGCTACGGTTTAACTTATTGTCGAGATCGGGAAGCTGAAAGGCTCTACGCTGAAAGATATCCCAATAGATGGCGCCCAAGTCGTAGCATGTTTTCAAGAATCCGCCGACGAGAGCACTGGAGCTAGAAGTGAAAGGTCAATGGCAGACGTTATCAATGAACAAAATGATTAATCCAGGGAAAATCCAATACTTTTCTACTTTATTGAGTCCTCATAAAACTCCAATCACAAAAAAATTAAATTTATAAATTAAACTAATAAATTAAACTAAAAGTCCAGATAGGTAAAAATAAGAACAAAGATTTTTTTAGAAAAAAGTGGTTTCGGGTTTTTCTTAATATCTCAAAAACGAAAAGACATTTTTGCATCTGGTTTTCTGTTTTCGACTAAAAATTAACAAACACATTGAATTTTTAAAACAAAATTAGTACTTAATTATATAAAATTTTGAAAAAAAATAAGTTCAAAAATGTTTTTTTTTGCTTTTTTTTTTGAAAATTTTGAGTTTGAAAATTTATTTTTTTGAAAACTATTCGTTAAAACAATTTAACTTAAAAACGAAGTGAAAGAAGAAGTTTTTGGCTTTTCAGAAAGGTATAGCACGGTGTTGTAAACGAAGCCGTTGATTTTTAATATTTTTTTAAACAAAATAAGTAAATTTGTCAGAAAATTGCCCCTCCTGGCTAAACGGGGGGGAATAGACCCCCCCCTCCCATACGATTTTTTTCTTGTCTTAACTCAACATACACGCTCTAGCTTTTTGGCACAACGCTCGTGAATCACCCTGTATATATACAAAGCTTATATCATCTCTGGTACTAGCTCACTGATCTCTATTATAACTGGATAGTGGATAGGAGCAAAAAGTTTGACTCCCGTAGAAGACTGTAATAATTGTAAAGGTACCATCCATTTATAACAGTTATACCAAAATATAACACTTCCCCACTGACAGCTGAAAAAAAAATCATAAATACGGCTGTGCTGCGAAACTTTAATTGTTATTTATTTATCAGGGACAAATTCAGTTCCATATTGTCGGAAATTCGTTGTCTCAACCAGTTGAAAAGCAGACTATGTTATGGCTTCTGGGTAAGTGTACTAGCTAGATAGAAATACAATGGTATATATATTCGCATTTACAATTCACGCCATCTAGTTAGAAGCAGAGAAAGCCATTTTTTTCTCAATACCAAGTTAAGTAAAAAAAAATGTGTTGTCTTTGCTTCTAATTAGATGGCGTGAGTAGCAACTGCCATCTCGATAATACCTATCGAATATATATTCAAAGCTTTGAGCCTTGTATATCGTATATGGATTTACTAAGTACTATCAAGAATGGTTTTCTGCGATTGCATTGCCAGAATTAATGAAGACTTGTCCAGCGCCAACGACGGGTAAAGTTTCCAACTTAAAATTCTCGACGCTGCAAATACTACAAGGTGTATATACAAAGTCCATATGTTGGCTGAGGGTCCGGGCATAACTTTCATTGGTTTGAATCATTGGAACAAATCAGTGGAATTTTTTTGAATGTTTTTGACAGGTCTGGCATAGCTCTCATTGAAATGTTATGTCATTGAACAAAAATGTCAGTGAAATGGAAAATGGATTCCTTCGCATAAAGACATTGAAATTTTTTTACCTCTTGTATTAATTTGGTCTCAAATTCTCTAATTTCTAATTTTTGATGATTTTTCTTTTCTTTTTGGTGTCGATTCATTTTTGTTCATTTATTTTTTGAAGAGAATTGAGGTTAAACTAGATCATTGAAAGAACCACTGACAGTCTGGAACAAAAAGAAATTCGAACATTTTCATTGGTCCGATGGTACTGTGAAACAGGGAATGACAAATCAGCTGATCACTGAAAACGATTACATCATTGAAAAAATTAAAGTGAATTTTAAACAAGATGTTTGGGCTTAATTAAATCTTTTGATTGATAAGAAAATTCTTGACCTCTTGACCTTCATTTTGGTACCAAAGTTAATAATTATTTCTTGTTTTATTGCTTTTAAAACCTGAATGAAAATTATCAATGACGAAAACCAATGAAAGCTATGCCCTGACCCTGAGTTGAACAAAATTCTGTTAAATCCAACTAAATCATTTGGTGTAGTTTGTAAAAGATGAATTATATCCCTAAATGACGTCCCCAAGCTCGATTTAAACGGAATTACTTTGCCATATGTTGACCAAGTTAAATATCTAGGTAAATGAGTTGTTGTGATGCTACTTGTGATACAATTAGAAAAGTCTACGGTTGATTACGTGCGTTAAGAACATCATCTAGCTTATTGTTGCCGAAAATGAAATCACACCTAGTAAAATCGTTGCTAATGCCATTCTTTTCCTACAATTGTCTGATATACCCTTGTTTAGATTATTATTAATGTAGGCATAAAATTAATGTTGCATTCAATGACTGTCTGCGATATATTCATAACATACCAAGGCATACGAGTGTTTCGCGTTTTAAAAATACACTCATGGGAATGAACTTGGATGATTTTTATAAGTATAAGTCGGTTCTGAAACTTCATGACATAATATATCATAGATGTCCCGAGTATTTACATGAACATCTTAATTTTCTATAATCGCCTAGAGGACTTAAATTAGTGATACCGCGTTTTACACATACCATAGGAGAACAATTTATAATCGTTTGAACTTAAAATGAATCAAGAAATATGAAATATCAGAAAACGGCCACGAAATATATTTCAATTACATGAGCGTACTACAAACTTTAAGTTGGCATTACTTTTCAAGACGGCGACCGATTTAACAGCTGTCAAGTGATTTATTCTCAGTTTGGTTTGGCAATTCATCATGAATAGACTCACGCCTGAATCTAATTCATAACTTGCATCCCCAGAGACGCCGCCGCCGATGCCGCCGCGTACAGATGAAGCTATTGCTACGGTAGAGCGTAGCATTGCGGAAGACCCGAATGAGTTCATCCGCCATCGAGCACAGGAATTGGATCTGTGTCCAACCACTTTATGAAAGATTTTACGGAAGGATCTTGGTTTGCGTGCTTACAAAATCCAACTCGTGCAATTGAATTGAAGCCAAACGATCATCAAGCAGGGCGTAGATTCGTCGAATGGGCGCAAAACGAGATGGTCGTTGTTCCCGATTTTCATAAACGAATTTTATTTAGCGATGAAGCGCACTTCTGGTTGAATGGCTAGGTCAACAAACAAAACTGCCGCATTTGGAATGAAGCTAATCCTCAAGTGTATGTCGAAACACCGTTACATCCAGGAAAACTGACTGTTTGGTGCGTTTTGTGGGCTGGTGGAATCATTGGTCCGTACTTCTTCAAAACCGATTACTAACTTTTTCATTCCTGAATTGAATAATCATGATGTCCAAGAGCTGTGGTTCCAACAAGACGGCGCAACATGTCACACAGCTCGTTTCACAATCGATTTATTGAAAGACACGTTTGGTGATCGCCTAATTCCACGTTTTGGACCTGTGAATTGGCCTCCAAGATCTTGTGATTTAACACCGCTTGACTATTTTCTGTGGGGTAATGTAAAGTGATTGGTCTATGAGGATAAGCCATAAGCGCTTGACCATTTGGTAGACAACATTCGCCTTGTTATTGCCGATATACGGCCACAAATGGTGGAAAAAGTTATCGAAAATTGGACGTCCAGATTAGACTACATCCGAACCAGCCGTGGCAGTCATATGCCAGAAATCATATTTAAAATGTAATGCCACAAGATTAATTTTCAAATAAATAAAAAATCATGTCAATCGAATATTCCATCGTTGTTTTATTGCAATTTAAAGTTTTATACCTCTAAAAGAAACACCCTTTATTCATTACTTTTAGACTGCATTTCAAAAGATAAACAACGATTTGCATTTGTTCAACGTCAACTACCGTCGTTAATCGTAAGTTGAAATCTCAAACAAGAATTTAAAAAATATAACTTCTGAAATCAAAAATCAATTTATTTAGGTAAACTGAAAAATACTTCACATTGATACATCGCGCGTTGCCAATACAGTGATAGCAAACTGAGCAACAATTTCCTATATGCTTAATTTTTTTTCAAAATGATAAATAATATAACTGATATCTTACGAATTGCGCGTCAATAGCAATAACAAATTAAAGCTTTGAGTTGAACAACAATACTCCTTCAATAAACTAGCCATCCGGGTTGAAAATTAGGAAAAATAAAAAAATTTCGGTGGGATATTTTTATTTCCTTGAAAACTCTTTATTCGAAAAGTCAATAAAAAATTGGAAGTGAAATCTTGTTCGGGCGAGATTCCCGATAGCTTTTGAAATTCCGTGCGAATAGAATTCATTCGGGCGGAATTCTGTTCGGGCGAAATTGATGATAAGGCTGATTATATTTTATTGTGTATTTCTTTTTTAAACATTTTTACCTGTTAAGTTTCCTTACAACTTTGTTAAAAATCAATGTATATTTACTCATCATTTGTAAGAACCATTTTCAAATGTAATCCAAATTTTGAAACTTTTTTATGAGATTTATCTCGAAGTTCAATATAAAATCTTATTAAGGAAATAAATGAAATAAAATAAAATGAAAAATTATTAGTCATGGTTTGATTAAAATGTAAGTGCAAAATTAAATAAGAACACAAACTTGAAATTGGATATGAAAACCACGTTTTCAAACTTTCTACGAAAATATTTGCGGTCCTGTAACTAATAAACCTGTTTACATTTGCAAATAATTTTAATGCGTTTAGAACAAATAACTTACCAATAACCCAAAAGTACCGCTGAAATAGTTGCATTTTTATGAGCCGTCCGGTCCCACTGTGGCGCTGGCCCTATTCTAAATCCGACCCTGAATTTGATAAAAAAAACTCCACTTCAGTTTTTTAAGGCATATGTACGTTATATTTATAATAAAATTGGACAACAGTAATATAATAATTTAAACCCTTTTTTAAGATAACAATTAATTAAACTTTACATAGTTTGGTGTGTAATTAAATCGATTATGTATAATTATGTGGATAAATAAATTTGATATAATTATGTATAATATTGCTGAATCGAACTCTTACATCATAAAATTAATAGTAATAATATTATTCTCGTTCATATTTTTGAAATATTTTTTTGGTTACATAATTTGTTATAGAAATATCATTGACTTATTTGTGAAACAATATGTGTAAGTTTTGGTAAGTATATTCTTTAAAGCGTTGTTCTTGTTTCTTTAAGCAATTTATTTATTATTGAGTCGATGCTGCCAAGTTGACAAAAGTATCATCTTCTTACTTCAACATCCAGTTCTTAGTTCTAAGTGCAAATGTCATACATAAGAGTGCGAGATAATTTACTAAATATTATACCTTATACGTGCGGCCGTGTGTCAAAATGAAAGATGTAGCTTGTCTTCTTTTAAAAAATGTGTCAACTTTTAAGCAATTGCTTAAATATTTGACACACGGCCAGATGGTCAAGGGTTCGTGTTGACAAAACAAACATTTAACGTTAATTTAAGAAAACGTTTCAATCCAGTTTCATTTAAACAAAAATCGGTTGTTGAATGGAAGTTGCGAAATTCAGGCGTCATAACATCATCATCATCATATTGCGAGAATTTTTTTCGAATGGTATCTTCTTTGATCTGTTCTTTGATTAAAAGTTCAATTTCATCAGCTCCAGTTGTTGTTGATGTTCTGTCATCTGTTGCTGCTTGGTTGGTTTCGACTAATTGCTTTTGAAATTCTGTTCGATAGTACTCATTTATCATATTGAACATTCCTTTGGAATACCAATAGATGATTCCCATGAGGAGCATACCTTGCATAAATGGGCCAACCATATTTTTCCAAGTTTCTTGTTTTAAATTTCAAATTTTAGTGTTTTTTGTTTTTCTGTTAATAGTTGATACTTTTGTAAAACCACCATTCTTCGAACGATCTATAAAGTTCCATAACATTGGGCCATGCCATGGTTAAAATAATGACTATCGAATTGGCTAAAACAAATAATTTCATCATTTCAGCCCCTGAAAGATATAAGAAAAGGAAATTGAGAGTTAACATAATATTGGCCTTATTATCGATTTTCTTTGGAAAATGCCACTGAGAATTTTACGCAACCAAGAATATTCATTTCCATTGCCATAACAGCAACAATAGGTACTTATAGCGTTTTTTTTTGGTCGTCCGGAACAATTCTAAACGATTCTGAATTCGTTCACCTGGCACAAGATGACAGTTCTTGTTCTGAAAATAACAGAAAAACGATTTCGAATTTGAAATCGGAAACGGAATCAAAAACAGAATCAGATCAGAATCATAGACATTCAACCATTTGGCCGTGTGCGAATTACCTTAAAAAGTGTGTTAAAACTTGACGTTTGGTTAAATTTTGACACTTTGTGTTGAATAAAATGTGTTAAAATTACACTAGCTGCGGAGCAGGCTAAAATATAACAGTAGTGGTTAAATTTAACCAGTATTTTTAACGCAATTTGTCCAATTTGCAAACTCAATTGAATTGCGTTAAAATGTGTATTAAAACTTGACGTTTGGTCAAAACTTAACACTAGCATGGTGAATAAAATTTAACTAGCTGCGGAGCAGGCTAAAATCTGACACTACTGGTTAAAATTTTGAAGTTTCTCAAGAGAGAAGTTCATTTGAAATATTCGAGTTGTTTGTTTTCTATTTTGTTGACAGCTGTGAACTATGAATAAGGGGGGGGGGGCGCGAAATAAGGCCCCAGGAAAAAAGGCTTTTTTTCATTTTCTTTTGGGGCATAATTTCACTTTGAAATAAAGTTTTGGGGCTTAATTTCATTTTGGTTTAAAAACAATTTGGGGCTTTATTTCATTTTTCAAATTTAACATGAAAATGCATTACCATCCTCATTCTTGTTGAAAGCATTAACTTGGTCTTGTCCTCGTTAACCGCTAGACCCAGCTTCCTGACCTCCGTTTCAAGGCTCACGAATGCTCCATTGACATCACGCTGTGTTCTTCTTCTTATGTCAATGTCGTCTGGTCTGCGTATCCTAGCAGATGGACAGATTTTTGAAAGATTGTGCCTCTGGTGTTGACGTTGGAGTTGACGTTCGGGAGACGATTGGAAAAGGATCTAGTAATCTCTTGCAATTGTAGCCGTTTGACGTCGAATTTTCTCTTAGCATTTTCACGTGCTGGCCTTGATCGGGATATCCGCATTCGTACTTTGGCTACAACACGGTCCGAGTCGGACCGGACATCTTGCGTGCTAGAGAAGTGTCGTGCGTTATCGGAGGTAGTGTTGTGTCGACTAGCTATGTCGTCCGATTATTCCACAAAGAAATTTCTTCTCTGTTCAGCTACGCATTAAAATCTCCAAGAAAAATGTAAATGTCATAGCTACGCTATTGCTCATAGGCCTTGTCGAGGAACCTGTGTTTGGTGTCTTCATTTTTTCAGTGAGGGCGTGAGCGCAGATGAGGTTTATGTTAGTGAATTAAGCCTTGATGTGGATTGTCGTGATGCGATCAATCACTGAGTTGAAACTTAAGATCATCCTCCTGGGTCGAGTTCCAACTACCATCCCATCGCATTTCTTGGATGGCGGTTATATCTGCCTTATAGCACTCAAGCGCTTCCGCTAATTGTTCGGCTGCACTTCGGACTAAACGTTCCAAGTGCAAAACCGAGATTCGTTGTCCTTAAATCGTTTGCGTGGGTCGTCATCATTAATTCCGTCCGTTTCCGAGGCTTGTTGGTGGTTCGGAACATATCTTTTCTTTAAATGGCCGGGCAGTCACCCCAACGCACGACCAAAAAACTGGAGGACCACATCTTTAGTTTAACTCCAACGGTCGTTTCGGTCAACCTAAAGCGTCCTTTCCTGCCCATTGCCTTTCCTTCTAAGCCCAAAGAAACAGAAGTCAAATTCTTCTTTTGAACTCAGTAATGGTGTTGAGTCAGTGTTGATAGTGGAGATAAATTGACGAAGTCTCTATCTACTCAATTACGACGAACTACACAAGTGGTCGATATTGCGTTTTTCTTTTTTGATTCATATCCCATTATTGAAAGACCATATTCAGAGCTTCCGGATTATTGTTTGCTTGAAGCCTTCAATCAATTTTTTGAAGAACGATAAATTAAAAATGTAATGCCAATACATCAGCATGGCTGAACTTTTTTTAAATTAAAGGTATCAGTAAGTTTTAAGACTTAAGACGTTCACAGAGTAAGGGAGAAACTGTTTTATAGGTAAAGTTATTTCTTTTGATTAAGGCGCGTTGGTATTTGAAAATTTGAATTTAGATTTTTGTGCGCGAAAAATTTTGTTCTAAAAGAAAAAGTTTATTTTTTGGTCAAATTAAATTCATACAGACTTTTTAATCAATCACAATGATATAAGGCTTCACAGAAATTTGCGTATTGCCTTATTTTCTATAATTGATAACTTTGCGTTGATTTTGTGGGTAGAAAATACAATTTAATTGCTTATTTCACACTCTGTCCTCAATAATGTTTGTGCGTGGCATTATAATAAATAGTCCAGGACGTGAAACAAATATCTCTTTTCTGACGTCCAATTATGCAACACAAAATCAATCCAGAAAAGAGGACTCAAAGCTTGTTGGAGCTAATTGTGCAATTTGTGAGGATTTGCGGGCAAATATTTTGCTGTTGCCTTGTTAAAATCTTAAGATTTTCAATGAATGCAACCTTAAAATTCAAGCCGAGTCCATTGCAGATGGACAGGAGAATTACAAGTGTCCTCGTTGTAGGGAAAATGTTCAAGATACAATTCAAGTATTTGTTTAAAAGTTTGTGGTGACATCACCTTAAATAAAGTTTGTTATGAAAAAAACAAGTTGTTACCTATTCCTATTTTCGCAATTTTGGTAGTAAGGTACGCGCGAATTTTTTTATTTTCACACCCCAAATTGATTCTCTTTTGGGCAAAAATTTTTCCGCTCGCTTTGCTCGCTAGCAATTGCACCTGCTGTATTTTGTTTCAAACTACAATTTTTAAAACATATGACACTGATTTTGGAGTTAAGGTTTAAAAACAAAACAGAGTAAATGGTTCTTACGTGTTCAACATGAACTATGAAATCAATAATTAGATATCTGCTGGACTTTCTATCAATAAAAAAAGGTCTTTCTGTGGAGCTATCAATGCAATTAAAACAACTCAGTAAAATGAAAGTGGGTTCAAGTATAATGTTCTTGTAGAATTCCCAACTCTTACCGAATCCCAAAGTTCGGTGAGTTTGCATTTTTACGTTACGTCACGGTCACATAGACTTAAAGCATACGGTTTATTTCAACCGTTATGCAAGGGTAAAAGCTTGAAAATGTTAAAAACTTTCTACTCAATTTATTGTTTGACAATTATCTAAAATTAACCACAAGGGTTAGAAGACCCGAATTTGATTTCGCATCTTATGATCCACCAAAGTGGGTCAGTAGTCTCAAATTCAAATTCTGCCCTTATGACCCACAAGTCTGTGGTCTCAAAGAAAAAACGCCAAAGTCGATTTTCAACATTTTTCAGGAGAGACGTTTGAAGTTTTTATGAAAAGTGCAAGATTAAAAATTGCGAAGGAATATTATTGGAGATTTAATCGCCTTGAAACAAGCATAGAATTGAAGTTTTTTTTAGTTCGCAATTAATTCAAATTCGACCCACCAGTTTGTATTCTACTAAGAGTCCTTGGGAAATGGTTAAGGTCACATTTTAAGCATTTGTGTAACAGTTTGGGGTGGTATTTCATTATCTTACTAAGTTATTTTTATGAAAAAGACGAATTGGGGTTTAATTGCATTTTTCCAAAACAAAGTAAAACAAGTTGGGGCCTTATTTCATTTATTTTGGGGGCTTGTTGCAGGGAAATTGTAAGGGCAACCATTTGAGCGTTTTTGGAACAGTTTGAAGTGATATTTCATTATCTAACTAACGGTTTTTTTTTTAAAAGACAAATTGGGGCTAAATTTCACAGTTTGGGCCCTAATTTCAATAATTTTGGGACCTTTGTTCATTTCGTTGGGGCCTTATTTCATTGGGGCATAGTTTCATTATGAAAATATGCCCAAATTTGGGGCCTTATTTCATTTTTTCTTTGGGGCCTTTTTTCCTGGGGCCTTATTTCGCAGAGCCTGAGTGTTCGAAGACTGAACTAACAAAGTGAGAAATTATCGAAATTGAGAATTTCTTACATTTTCATAAAAAAAAATTTAATTTGATAATGTTGCATTTGGATTTAGTTAAAAATAAATAAATAGAAAAGCGCGACACTTCTTGAAGAGCCAAGACCTAAGTGGCCTACACTCATCAACAATTCTCTGAGTGCGTGTGAAGAATCGAGAAGACCTACAATTTAACGCAGATTCCGAACGGCAAAGTTGAGAAGCACTTTATCATGACAGATTGATACTTTTGGAAGTTTTGTCAGTTCTTCGCAAGAGGAAGTACCCGTGAAACATGAAATAAAAACTTTATGGGCACAAGTAGGACTCGAATCCATGACGTTCTGCTTAGCAGCCAACGCGGGTCTACCACGAAATGCCGAATGCAAATATCGTGAAAACAAAAATCTCGAAAAAAAAATCCCGAATGCCAAAATCTCGAAAAAATCAATAAAATCTGAAAAATTATTGATTTTTTCGAGATTAGTTAGTTTGTTAAGATAAAAATAAAGGTTGTCTTTTTTTGTTCATTCGGGATAAATTATTCATGGAAAAATAGAAAAGGAAAGTTTTGTTAAACCGTAAAATGAAAACTTTAGTCTGCAAATGCGAATGCTCAAATGCTAAGCTCCTTTACTCAAATGCTTAGCTTTTTTACCTCAGTGAAATTAGTAACTATTTCTATGCATTGAGTAATCAATTTTCCGAAAGTACAAAGCAAATCGGGAAGTGGTTTGGCAGAAACAAGATAGGTACAAGAAATCAGAAATCTATATATTTTCAGAGTTTGGTGTTGTGCAGACCAAACAAGAGAGATCTTACCAAGAACTCAAAACAAAGTTGAGTCTTAGCATAGAAAACTTAAGGTTTTAATTAGTAAGCCGCACGTTTGCCTGTACAAGCTGATTCATGTTTAAGTGCAGGAGTCGGTTGAGGTTGAATGTAAGCTAGAAAAACTTGAAATGTTGGAAGAATTTAATATGAGGCGGGAGTATGCCACGAAATTTGACTATAAGGGAAGAAAAATAAGAAAAGCCATATCGGTTTCTTAAGATGCTTAGCTCAAAACTCTTTTTGTTACTTGAATATTTTGTTGAATTTTCTAAAAACTCGTTGAATTTAGTAAAATTTTGTTGTTTTGTTAAAAGTAAGAATAAATAAAATTTTGAATTAAATTACAAAAAAATGTTTTCTTTCACAAATAAAATTAAACAATAAATCTCGGAAAATCTCGAATTACCATTTTTTTTTCGAGATTTTTTCGCGATATTGTCCTTCGAGATTCTTATTTTCGAGATTCGAGATTTTTATTTTTTTGTTTCGAGATTTTCTACATTCGAGATTTTTGTATTTGTAGTCGTAGTTTGTAGCGCTGTCAAAGTTGAGAGATATGAAATAAATGTAGTGCGATACAATGTGCAGCTGAGCCTGTAGCTTGTAGCTTGATGTGTAGTACAAGTTGAGCAAACTTCAAATTTTTGGGCTACAAATTTGACAGTTCTGTTGAAAGCTGCATCACCATTACAATAAATGCAATTTCTTCTTCTTCGTTCATCATTTTTTAAGTTTTTTTCAAGGAAATACAAGCTAAATAGTTTCACAACACAGTTAAATTTTCAGTTTTGAATTTATTTATTTTTTTTAATTTCGACAGCTACCTATTTTGTTGCGCTACGCATTGTATTCTACTGTTGCTACACAATAAGCGATATTAATGACGTTTTTGGCGACAGCGAATTTTTTGGGCTACAGCTACATCTCATTGTATTCGATCGTAAGTTTCTTCGAACGGATACGACGATAGGGCTGACAATGTCAAATTAATTTTTTATTTGTTTCTTCAGTGTCTTTTCCTTAACTTTACTCTTTAAAATTTTTGTATTTGAACCCAAAATTATTTAACCTGGAAAAATAAAACATTTTTTGTTGAGGAAAATCTCTCAACATGAGGGAAATTTATTAGTTCTACGTAGAAGGCAGAAATGTTGGTTAAAAAAATCCTTTTTAACGCAATTCACACAGCAAATGGATAAATTTGTTCCCTTTTTTAATCAAACGTCAAATTTTAACCAAACGTCAAGTTTTAACACACTTTTCACGGCCTAAGGCCGTGTGTGAATTGCGTTAAAATGTGTGTTAAAATTTAACGCGCGTTAAAATATGACACTAATGAGGTGAATAAAATGGGTTAAAATTTATTGAGCTGTGGAGCAGGTTAAAATGTGTTAAAATTTGACGTTTCTAGTGATAGATAAATTTGCTCTTGCTGGTTGTCTGTTCCTCATCAGAAGATAAATAAAAAATGCTAAACATTGTGTAGTGTACGAAAAAGTTATCAAGTTCGCTTATTTCATTATTTAATTGGTGTTGTTTTGTTCTTTAAACAAATTAAATAATTGCTTACAAATCAAATTCAGCTGCAAAAACCTATTATGGCCAAAAGCATGTCTACCGACTACAAAAACACCCGTCACGAAGACATTAGAACCCGAGAGGACCCAAGAACAAGACAACAGCTTGCAATATTCTCGTTGCAGCAGGTAGTACTCACACCCCAAATTCATCAGCAAACAACACAGATGATGAAGACGATAGCGATACAAATCGCAGTGCTACACTCAGCTACAAGGAACGTCGTCGCGAGGCACACACCAAGGCCGAACAAAAACGTCGTGATGCCATCAAAAAGGGCTACGATAGCTTGCTAGAACTCGTACCCACTTGTCAGCCAATTGATTCATCGGGTTACAAACTGAGCAAAGCGCTGATTTTGCAAAAGTCAATCGACTATATTGGCTATTTGAATCAGCAGAAGAAAAAACAAGAAGACGAAAGTGCTGTGTTGCACAAAGAAGTTATGGCGTTGCGCATTATTCAGAACAGTTATGAGCACATGCTGCAACATTAACAGTCGAATCCTGGCCCAGCTGAGGCTCGCTTAACCGATGAGGCCAAATTCCAAGTGTTCCAGTCAATTGTGGACGAGATGTTTGAGACATTCCAAAACATACCTATGGATAATTTCGAGCAACTGACTACAGGAGTCATTCCCTGGTTGGAGGAACACTGTAAGCCGCACATTCTTAGGAAAATCCTCAGTCAAACCATTCAGAATATGTCACGAAATCAAGACAACATGGATCAAGACGTGACCATCAGTTGATCCAAACTGGAACACACCTCCAATTTCTTGCTTCTTTCTAGAATGAGATCTTCACTATTATGCTAATAAATGTTTAAGCTATGTTCTCTAGGACCTTTTTTCTCCACAAATTCAAAAATTGTGATAAACTTAACAAATGTGCAATTTAAAGTGAAATAAAAAATGATATTTTTTATTTTGGTATTTATGTTTTTTTATTTATTTGGAAGATCTACATTTATATGCGAAAAAATAAATACGAATTTATTGTTTTGTTTCTTTTGAAATGTATGACAGATATCAGTATCAGCTGTGAAAATAATTTTTCAGTGTTACCACACCGAATAAATCAATTAATCAAAATGGGAATTTTGTTTGAATATTTTTGACTGTTGTTTTAAAATATATGACATTAGAATCGAGAACAATAAATAAAAAAGATTTTTTTTTAGTTTCAGAGACTTTTTATAAACCCTGTTTTCTTAAAAATATGTTTTGTAAGAGAAATTATTTTTTCGAGAAAAAGAAAACCAATTTTTGTACAGGGAAATTTCTTAAATTATCGAGGGAAATTTTTGTTACCTACGCAGAAATCTTGGTTAAAATAATTGTTTTAACGCAATTCACACAGCAAATGGCTAAATTGGATCCCACCTCAAACAAGACGTCAAATTTTAATCGTGGTAGAAGTTTTAACGCAAATTTTAACGCAATTCACACACGGCCTAAGACCGTGTGCGAATTGCGTTAAAATGTGTGTTAAAATTTAACCAGCGTTAAAATTTGACACTAATGAGGTGAATAAAATGGGTTAAAATTTATTGAACTGTGGAGCAGCTTAAAGTGTGTTAAAATTTGACGTTTCTATTGATAGAGAAATTTGCTCTTGCTTTTGCATTCAACGAAAATGGATCAAGAAAAAAAAACGAAGGCAAGCTGGAAAACCATACAATAAATGTAAGTTTGAAATGAATTGATTTATAAAAATTCAATGCTTTTGTTTTCTAGGGTCTCACGCAGCTATGGAAAAATATGTCACAAAAATACAAGGTATATTGTTGTGAATGTTTTCCCATACTTTACACACACTTTTTTATAATATTTTTTCGATCATAGTAGTTCTTTGAGCAGCACACTGGTGATGGTACCGGTGATGATGCAGCCACAAATAGGGAAATAGAATCCTAGCCCTATTTCCAACTATTTCACCAATATGCTTCCAAAAAGCACAACTACCATCCGCCTTTCCTATTAGAAAGTTCATCGGGAGTAGTTTTGCTGGAACCTCCGCCACCATTTGGAGGTATTGGTTCGGAGCTGATGTCATCGCCGACGTTATCTTCCTCTTTGGAGTTTACTTTCGATGAGATTGATTCACCAACATCACCCGTTGCATCAACCTCACGTCCATCAACATAAGCTTAGTTGAATTTCTTGTTATAATGCGTTGATATTTAAAAAGATATAAAAGAATTAACACAAAATACTTTAAATTTGTTATTTTTCTAAAGCAAATACGAATTTATTGTTTTGTTTCTTTTGAAATGTATGACAGAAATATCAGCTGTGAACTGTGAAAACAATTTTTCAGTGTTACCACACCGAATAACTCAATTAATTAAAATGGAAATTTTGTTTGCATATTTTTGACTGTTGTTTTAAAATATGACATTAGAATCGAGAACAATGAATAAAAAAGATTTCTTTTTAGCTTCAGAGACTTTTTATTAACCCTGTTTTCTTAAAAATATGTTTTGTAAGAGAAATTATTTTTCCGTGAAAAAGAAATCCAATTTTTGTTCAGGGAAATTTCTTAAATTATCGAGGGAAATTTTTTTAACCTACACAGAAATCTTAGTTAAAATAATTGTTTTAACGCAATTCACACAGCAAATGGCTAAATTTGATCCCACCTCAAACAAGACGTCAAATTTTAATCGTGGTAGAAGTTTTAACGCAAATTTTAACGCAATTCACACACGGCCTTAGGCCGTGTGTGAATTGCGTTAAAATGTGTATTAAAACTTGACGTTTGGTTAAAATTTGACGTTTGGTTGAAAATGGGATCAAATTTAGCCATTTGCTGTGTGAATTGAGTTAAAAGGGATATTTTTAACCAACATTTCTGCGTAGAACTAGGAAATTTCCCTCAACAAAAAATGTTTTTATCCACCTAGGTAAAATAATTTTGTGTACAAAACCAAAATTTAAGCAATAAATTTCATGAAAAGCCACTTAAGATAAGAAACAAACTCTGTTATTCATTTTTCTCGACTTTGCAGTGGTAATTTGATAATTTGAGTCAACAGTAAAATATCGTCAAAAGAAAATTTCCCTTTTTGGATGATTGGTTCCTTCCATCTAGTAACACTGCAAAACATGTTTTCACAGCTGACATCTGTTATAATTCTCAAAAGAAAAAACAATAATTTCGTTTTTCGATTTGAAAATATGATGAATTCAAAGGATTTTATTTATTTTATTGAAATATCAAAGCAATTTTTAAAAAGTCATAACAAAGAACTAAATAAAACGGATAGGAAAAGAACAAAACAACAAAACAGAAGCAAACTTCTCTATCAATCATGAGAAAAAAATACACGTCAAAATTTTAACCCATTTAACCTGCTCCACAGCAGGATAAATTTTAACCCATTTTATTCACCACGCTAGTGTCAAGTTTTAACCAAACGTCAAGTTTTAATACACATTTTAACGCAATTCACACACGGCCAAGAAAAAAATGTCTTTGCATCATCGTTTGGTATCCGGAATCGGACAGTTCTGTGAATCAATTCCGGATTACCAAAAAAAAAAACACTTTTCAGACTTTATTTTTACTTTTCGGTTGTTTGTTTTTCATCAATAAATTGGTGGCAATCTCCAAAGTCCAAAATCAAAATTAAATATTGATATGAGGGTATAACACCCTTGATTAATTAAATTAATTTTTCGGTTCACAATTTTCATATTCACTTGAGTTTATCTAACTTACCCTCTGGTGATCGAATGTAATCACCAAAACCAGAGTTTAAGTCCTTGTCATCGTCTTCTACAACAGGTTTTGGGATGTCCTTGTCTTTGACGGTGGGCTCTTTACGAAGACTTTTCGTATATAAAGATGGTTTGGAAAAACTTTTCTGATGAGATGGTGCATTCAATGAAGATTTATTACTTCCAAACCCACTTGATGAAGATAATTTTTTGGGCTTGGATTTCATTGTCAGGTGTCTACATCCTTTTTAAAGAGAAGTGTTTTATTTAAAGTGAAACTTCGTTAATTTAAATTTTCTAGGGACACACGGTACATTGAACAACAAAATAAGAAATAAAAAACAGTTGCAGGCCCGACTTGTCAGTTCAAAAGTTTCACTTAAACTAACTCTTCAGGTTCTGTTTGTATAAAACCAATTAAGAAGTTGTCGACGGACATAAGCTTCAACACTTAAAAGGCTTCTTTTCGTTGTTAATATCGATGTACTCAATAACAGAAAATCAATTTTTTAGCGAAGAGAAGAATAAGAGATTGAAGTGAATAAATTGAGCACAATTCAAAACTGGGGCATCAAAATAACAGAAATTCTTAAGACATTTCCTAATTTAGTGTCCTTCAAGCTTCAAGGAACGTTCTATTACCATGCACTGTACAGGGTGTAAAGTATTTAATCGAGACAAGAAAAAAAATTGTTTAGCGTGGGTTTACTTAAGGCTCTTGTACAGTCCCTTGCATAAGTACACTCCTCGTCAACTGAATACGCACAAACATTTTTTAATATACTTTATCCATTTTTTCCAAACAGTGATGGTTATTATGCCATCTGTTGATGCTAACTATTCCCTTAAGATGTTAAGCAGATAATTCCGAAAGAATTATCCAAAAACAACCGTGAGTTTTTCTTCAACCACTTGCAAAGTGTCTTATATGCAAAGTAGGAGTTTTTTTTAGTCAACTGAATAGGTACAACGCCATTTTCTTCGTTGTTTATAAGTTTTTTGGAGTGCTTGACAGTTTAAATTAACGGTTTTAGTGTTTTCAGTAAAATTTAATTCTTGATTTCAAATTTTAAGAAAAATGGGTAGATCTACGTGTCTTAACAGTGTTGAAAAAGCTAAAATCGATTTACTTAGAGACCAAGGCCTAACTGGACGTGCAATAGCTGATAAAGTTGGCCGAAGTTTTAATGTAGTTTATTCTTACTTGAAAAATAAAGATGCATACGGCAAAAACATGAAGGGAGGTAAGAAAACAGCAACAACAGCAGCTGAGAGACGAAGAATTTTAAGATGTGCATCAAATTCTTCTGATTCTGTGGCAAAAATAAAACAAAAAGTCGGCGTAATAATGAGTAGTAATCAACAACTCAAGCCATCTTAAACGAATGAAACTTGAGAAAAAACCACCACTTGACGAGAGACGGAAAATGTTGCGATTAGATTTTTCAAGACTTCACATGAGTTGGAAAAAAGAATGGTATCACGTGGTTTTTTCAGATGAAAAAAAGTTTAATTCCGATGGCCCTGATGGCTTCAACTCCTATTTTCACGACTTAAGAAAAGAAAAAAGATTTTTAAAGCGCCATCATAGTCGTGAAGGAGGTGTCATGATATGGGGAGCAGTCAGTTATTATGGAACAGTTGAGCTCGAGGTTGTAACATCAAAAATGACAGCAGCTGGGTATAAAGTAATTTTGGAAATAAATTTTCCTAAATTTTCTAACATCTTTGGACCCATAAACTGGACCTACCAACATGATAATGCGCCTATTCACTCAGCGCGCATAATAAAAACATGGATAGAGGTGCAACAAGTGCAGTTGCTTCAATGGCCGCCGTACTCACCTGATCTAAACATCATAGAAAATGTCTGGGGATGGTTAGTACGCAAAGTTTATGAGGGTGGTCGTCAGTTCCAAGACAAAGAAACCTTAATTTCTGCAATCAAATTAGCGTGGAGCGAAATTTCGTTAAATTACATTAAAAAGCTATACGATTCCATGCCGGATCAAATTTACGAAGTAATTAAAAATAAAGGTGGAAGTACCCACTACTAAACTTAAACAAAAACTTGTTTCATTCCATTCCAATACCAATTTTAATTTTTGTACCTATTCAGTTGACTCAAAAAAAAACTTCTTGGTTTGTTTGAAGGAAAAACTCACGGTTGTTTTTGGATAAAACTTTGAAATTCTGTTATTTATATGTTACGAACATTTTTACCATCAACAGATGGCATAATAACCATCACTGTTTGGAAAAAATGGATAAAATATATTCAAAAATGTTTGTGCGTATTCAGTTGACGAGGAGTGTATAAGCGCACCTAAAAAAAATGCGTTTTATAGAAAACCTGCAATAGGAGTGACTCCTTACTATTTTTTTATTGAGTTGCATCACTGATCAAGCAAATTGAGAAGAAAATAAAGTGCTGCCCGCTAGAAGAAAGAAGGCTTGTCAATCATCTACACCGCCGCGCCGTGTAGGTAAAACGTACAAATTTATCGCGATGACCCTTGGAAGTTGGAAATATGGTAACAAATGCTCTGAAGCCGAGAATAGTGCGCGAAAATAGAGGTAGACCGAAAAAAACATCACCTTCCACTGACCGTCGCGTATACTAATTAAGCCAAGTCGAATCCCTTCATTTTATCAAGGACTATAGGCGCAAAAATTTAGAGCGCAATCAGTTCACGCACTATCCCGAGAAGGCTTAAGACCTTTAATCTATCAGGTTATCGTCCAGCACTCGACGCCGGCCGTAGAGTAGGACTGGTAAAATCAAAGTTTTGTATAGCAGACACTTTTCTTTCGAGTGAGGAGTTTTGAACCCAGTTGTTTTGCCAAACCAAAGCAGCAGTGGTTCGCTAGGGTAATTCTTCTTCGGATCTCCACTAAGGTGTCGTGTATGGGATTGATGTTTGTTCCAAGGTAGGTGAACTCCTTAACTACCTCGAAATTGCTGCTACCAACAGTGACGTTTTGTCCTAGGCGGTGGACAGTTGGTGCTTTGTTTGTTGATAGCATGTACTTTTGTTTTGTCCTCATTCACTTCAAGACCAACAAGTTATGCCTGTTCTTCAACCGCTGCTGTGAAGGCCTCAAGCACAGCTCTCTTGGATCGACCGATGATGTCTATGTCATCCGCATAGCCTAGGAGCTGGGTGAATTTGTTGAAGATAGTGTTTCCGTGCTTACACCTCCATTGCGCACTATCTGCTCCAGGACTATGTTGAAGAAAACACATGACAGCGCATCTCCTTGTCTAAACCCTATGCATGTTTGAAACAACTAGGATGAGATTTTACTCATTTGCGCACTGCACTGCCACTGCGTATTGTTTAGCGTCATGCGGCACAGCTGGATCAGTTTGTTCGGGATCCCGAATTCAGACATCGCCATCATAAGGTCTTGGCGGTGGATGCTTTCATAAGCAGCTTTGAAGTCGATGAACAGATGGTGGGTTTCGACTTGAAATTCGTTTTCCAGGATTTGCCTCAGTGTGATGACCTGGTGCATGCGGTTCATCAAAACAACTCCTCCATATTAAAAGAGCTCCGCAGATATGCCATCCGACCCGGCGGACTTGTTATTTTTTAGCTTTTGGCTGGCTCTTTCTACCTCTTATGTACTGGGAGCTGAGACTGGGTCTTCATTGACTGGTCTTACTTCTCTTTCGTCATTAGCTCGCTCGACATTTTGCGCATTCAGCAGCTGTTGGAAGTGCTGCTTGAAAACATCTACAATTCCCTGTGCTTCGGTAACTAGGTTTGCTTCACTGTTTCGAAGAGCCTGTGTCCAGGTCTGTAACCAGAAGCTAATTGCTTCGACCTTTTAAAGAAACGTTGGATGTTGTTCTTGGCCCGAGACTCTTCTTGATCTTTGAGTTGAGAAACTGTGGATGCTCTTTTCTTCCTTCTCAGGGTCTTTTCTCATTTCTCCTTTTTGTTCGGTACTCTTCTCTTGCTGCTGATTTCCGTTGCAGCAACTGCAAACGTGCATTTTCCGTCTCATTTTTCAATAACGCGCACTCATCATCATACCACGGGTTCTTTTCCGGGGGTGGCTGGTAACCTGCGGAGGTCTCGGTTACATTCTTTATTATTTCGCAATATTGGTTCCACAAGGTGTTGACATCTGTGGTATTTTGGAGGACGGCGGAGAGTCGCTCACTCCGGCGCTCACTGTAGTCTCTGGCATTATCCGGAGTGCTAAGGCAACCGATGTCGAACTTCTTCCTTTGGGCTGCACGTGGTTTTTTTGTCGTTTGATACTCGAGATATAAACTTAGCCACTACCAGAAAGTTGTCAGAGTCGCACGTTCAAGCGCCGATTAGCAAATGTTCGATTTGGTTGGTGGTTCGACTGTCCGTAGATCGCCAGGTTGCTGTGTAGATCTTAGGTCTTGGAAACCTTGTGCTACTCATCACCGTGTTATGAGCTGCAGCCAAGTCGATTATTCGGAAGGCGTTATCTTTTATAACTTCTTGGAGGCTGTGCTTTCCAACTAATCCGCCAAAGATGTCCTCCTTCCCGATTTTTGCATTGAAATCTCCGAATACGATTTTGACGTCGTACTCTGGACAGGCTCCGTAGGCTCTATCTAGGAGGTCGTAGAAATCCTCCTTGCTAGACTCCTCAGCATCATCGGTAGGGGAGTGTGCTCATATTATGCTGATTTTTTTTTTGTGTGGCCTTGATGCGGATTATAGCCAGACGATCACTTGTTGGCTTGAAATCCATGACTTTCTATCAAAGCCGATTTCCCAAGACGAATTTGCATCCAAATATGTGCATTCTTTGATGACAGCTGTAATAAATGTCGCAATTTTTTCTTTTCATTCAGGGACAATCCTATCCATCGTATTTCCTGGATCGCAGTTATATCTGGCTTATACTGCGAGAGGACAGATTCAAGTTTCTGAGTTGCACCTGGAGTGTAGAGGGTTCTTACATTCCAGGTATAAACTCTCAATGCATAGTCCGTTGTCGTTCCGGGTCTGGTTACCATAAGAGGGGGTTCATTATTCGAGGCTGGTATCTCTCTCATAACTTTCAAGTTTTTTACTGAGGTGGGGTTGTTAGCCCCTCGCACTAACCTCCCGTTTTGCACCCGCGCTTACAAGTTTAGCAAGTTATATCTAGAGATATAACCAGTATCCGGTGGTTACCCCGAGGAGATAAATTAAGCACTTGGTGTGTAGGAAAAGTTACAGCATAAGCCCCCAGATCCTACAACACCCAACCACCAAGAAGACCTAAACGGAATCCATAAGAACAGTTTCATTTGAAGGTATTGAAATGCCTTTCCTGATTTTGAATAGGTATAGGAGACACTTACTTTTACTTTGTAAGATAATGAGTTTCTTATTTGCTCTGACTGCGCAAGTTATCTGTTCTGATTGGAAACCCGAACTGCACTTAAGCGGTTTTTAAAGAAACAAAAAGGGGAATACTAAATTGACAACAACATATTTCTCGTTAAGGAATTGATGTTTATTCTATAGATTCACATACGTTGCAGTTTCATGAATTTGTGCAATAAATGCACAAGGCATTTAAATAAAAAGTTAAAATCTATTTGATTTGTTTTCGATCGGTACCGTCAATATCATTGTCAAAACCGCAGTCATCGCTTTGAGATTCCCCGCAACAAGAATTTGCCTCGCAAATTACTTCTTCCTCTTCACCTCCTTTCGCTGACGGTTCATAACTCTTTATTTCCAAAACTGTTGATGACACTCCCACTGAATCCAAATCACAAATTGAAACGTCAGAATCATTAATGGGCAAAGGCACCGGATGTTGTGGCAACAGCGAATAATCAAAAGGTACCATATCTTGAGAGATCCAAACCGATGGCTTAACATCAAATTCATTTTCAAATTCTTCTTCCCCGTTATGAATATCATCGTCTTCCTCCTCCGGATTAGCATTTTGGAGTTTTGTCTCGCAGTCTTTTAATTCCTTCGATTTAAACAGTGACTCAGACTTATAAAATCCATTAAGCATATGTTTATCATTGAAGCTAAACACTCCTGGACCTTGCGGGTATTTGTAATCCCAGCAGCCATGGAAAATAAATTTGGGATATTGCACTACACATGGGCCAACTCGTATACCACCCTTCCATGTGCCTTCGAAAAAAACACCCAGATCCTTCCATTTATATATTCCAACTCCATGACGTTTGCCTTTGTACCAAGACCCTGTGTACGTGTCGCCATTCAAGTAAGTATAGGTGCCTTGGCCATGTTTAACGTTCTTGTCCCACATTCCCTCGTAAATAGTACCGTCCAGATAAATAAATTTTCCAAATCCTGATCTTTTGCCTTTTTTTTAATTATTGAATTACTTAAACGAAAATGATTTGTCAAAATCTTTTTTTACCACATCTATAATTGCCAAGATATCGTGATCCGTTCTTGAAAACATAAAGACCAATGCCATGGCGTATGCCTCTCCGATAAGATCCGTCGTACTGATCTCCATTTGGAAGAATTGCCCAACCCATTCCGTGCCGCTCACCCATAGCGTTTCTATCTCCTAAGTATTCCTTGAAAAAATTAAATCGTTTAAAAGTTTAGAAATTATATTGTGTGACTATCACATACACCAATAGGATCAGGCTCTTTTTCGGGCTCATGTTCCAAGAGTTCATCGATATTTTCTTCAAAATCATTCATTGTTTAACGAAAATATTAAGGAAATTGAGAAGTAATCAGTTTTTTTTTCACAGCAAAAAAAATTATAAATAAACTAGGTATTAAATAATTCACGTATAGTCTCAGAAAGGGGAACATTTCAATACTCAACCATTGCATTCTTCTTAATTGATTCTGTATCAAATAGTTTTCGGAAAAAAGTGCGGTTACTTTTCTTCTTCTCTCTTCTGAAAAATAATAAGTATACGCCCGAGTGAACTTTGCCATAAAACGTTAATTTCAGTATCTGGAAAGGTATTTTTACCTTTTTTTACTTTTTAATAAATCTTTTCGATTTTTATATTTATATTGCCACACAACTGGACACCAAAAACCATCAAATATGAAAAGAAAACAGGTTAAGGCGATAAACAAATTCTTTATTATTTTAAATGGAGTTGAAAATCTTACAAATCAATTTTCAACATAGACAATACGACATGACTCTGATTCGAGAACCCTGGATGGTAGGTGGCATGATTAAGGGCATTCCAAAGACTCATGCTGTATAAGTCAAATCTTGACAGCCAAAATAGTAACCCAGAACCATTGAATAAGAAGTACAGAAAGGGGTCTTATAAAAAAGAAGTGAAGCATTTTTCTAAGTAGTGTGAGTTTCACAAACACAAAGGCATTACAACAGGGCTGGTCTGCAGTTGATGGTTAAACTCACGGACACCAAGCGAAATTTGATTCAATCAAGATTATATCGATTGTGCATCAATTTTATTTTTCAATTTCAATTCTTTTTTTGGACTACATGGTGTTTTAACGTTCAACTATTTTTATTATTTATTTTTTTTTATTTTTCGTTACTTTTCTTCATTTTTCATCTTTAATTCATCATATTTATTATCCTTTTTCGGGTCGTATTCGAAAGCGCATTCTATGAACAACTTGAACAAGTGTTAAAAAGCACAAGAAATTGTGTAGCGCCTAACGATCACCAACAAAAATAAATGCGCCCCTGAACTCGAGTTTTTGTTTTTTTTTGACAGATGAAACTACAAAACAACATTTGACCAATTACAGCTCAGCAAAATGACAGCACAGGCCCAGTTTGACAGCTGAACCAGAACCTGTACATACATGCCCTATGAACCTATGATGGAGTTGAAGGACCACCAGCAGATACAACAAATAAATTGGTATATCATTCGCAAGTAAGAAAAATTTCAATACTATCTTAGGGTGCAACTCCAATGCACATCATGCGCAACGGGGAAGCACCAACAAAAAAAAAAAACTAGAGGTGAATTCCTTTTTAATTCATCATTGATAAAAATCTCTGTGTGGCTAACCGAGGTAATACACCCACATTTGTCACGAAAAACCGGAAAGAGGTACTAGTACTATATATTAACCTCTCAAATTATTCTGACTCCTGTCAAATTGATAACTGTAGGGTTTTAGAAGAACCTTCCTTTTCCGACCATCGTCTCATAGAATTTAAAATCCCTCACGTTGATAGACAGCAAACGCTATTCTAGGACCAGACAGTTTAGAGAAGGCAACAGAGGATGTCACTGAGGTAAGGCGTTTGAAATCAGTTGTCCAATCATAACAACTGCGAAGAAAAAAAAAACCCCTGGTGGACAAGAGAACTAACCAATATTAGAAAGGAAACTTGGAAGCTTTTCAATGCTGCTAAAAGAACAAGGCTCGAAAGTTACTTGGGACTGTTATAAGACCAGTGAAAGAAAATTCAAAATAGAAAGCTCGTGGAAAAGTTTCTGTATATTGAGTGCACCAACGAATCAGCTAGGCTCAGGAAAATCCTTTCGATAACCACGACTTCTGAAGGTTTTCTAAGGAAACCTGGTAATGGCTGGACTGAATCAGGTCGCGAAAGTCTAGAACTCCTGGTTGAAACATACTTCCCAGGTAGCAAACCTAGCCCTGAACGCGAATCAGATAACTCTTTAATCTTCGAGTACGAAATCCCTATGGATTTAATAACAGTAGAAAAGTTAAACTGGGCTATTAACTCTTTCTCCGGGCCTAGACGGCATTTTCCCAATGATGCTGCAAAAGAGCACTGAATTTATCAAAGTAGCATTAAATGGGGGTATGTTCCCAAGACGCAAAAGTCGAATGAAATTATCGCAAATAGCTGACTATCAATTTGATAATCAGCTTACATAGAGCAAAAACCTTGATTTTGATTATCAACTACCGCTTATCGCGTTACGTGATTCCAGCCCAGGATCTGAAAAATATACGGAAGAACATCAAGAAACGTTGTCAAGAAGACATCCAAAAATTCAATGATAACCTCTTAAAGACAGTAATCGAAGAAACGAGATCAATAAAAAAGGCAAAGAATGCAATCCAAGATCATAAAGAGTGGATAACAGCAATGGCGGATAATGGTAAAAGAATTCACGAAAGAAAGAATATTAACCAAATAGCTACAAACTTCTACATTGATCTATACAAAACACGCATAGTAGACACTGATGATATATTTCTAGAGCGACAAAACCAGGAAGAAGATTTTCCACCATTTATTAAAAGTGAAATAAAGCTAGCAAGAAATAGTTTAAAGAATGAAAAAAGCAAAGGAAACGATGGAATATTAGCTGAATACCTAAAGTTCGGCAACTTTTCACTGGCCAACTGGTTGACTACTATTTTCAATCAGGTTTTGGTCACCGAGGAAGTCCCATACCAATGGACGAAATCGGAAATAATTCTCATACATAAAAAAGGGAACAGGGACGATATCAACAATTATCGCCCGATAAGCATAATATCATCGATATACAAGGTTTTTGCGAAGTGTTTATTTGAGAGAATGAAAACCACTCTTAATTTAAATCAACCTTTTGAACAAGCCGGTTTTAGATCAGGTTTTTCGACAATAGATCATCTACAAACCGTTAATCAAATAATAGAAAAATGCAAAGAGTATAACATCACAATATACTTTGCCTTCATCGATTTTGCAAAAGCGTTTGACACAGTAGAGCAGAGATTTATTTGGAAGGCGCTTCTCAATCAAGGTGTAGACGAAAAAATAGTTCGAATCCTAAAGAAAATGTATGACAGGAGCACATCCCACATAAAAACGGAATGCATCGGACCAGATTTTAAAATATCGCGAGGTGTAAGGCAAGGAGATCCAATTTCACCAGCACTCTTTTCTGCAGCCTTAGAAGGAGTATTTAGAAAGCTAGACTGGGAAGACAAAGGATTGAAGATAAATGGCAAATGTCTCTCAAACCTCCGATTTGCCGATGACATTATAATTATCGCAAACAGCAGTGAAGAACTTCAAACGATGCTGAACGAACTGTGTTCGGAATGCGGAAATATTGGGTTGTCAACAGAAAACTAAAATTATGACAAATGGTGCTTCTGATCCAGTTAGTGTTAATAACAATATATTAGAATACGTTGAAGACTACACATACCTTGGTCAGATTATCTCATTCAAAGACAAAGAAAAAAAGGATATAGAGCAGCGAATGACGAACGCTTGGAGGCAGTTCTGGAACATTAAGCACCTTCTTACATTAAATATTTCGAATAAAACAAGGAAATATGTGTTTGACTCAACAGTTCTTCCAGTCCTCACCTATGGTTGCCAAACTTGGCAAGTCACGAAAAACACTGAAATGAAACTCCAATCATGTCAGAGAGCAATGGAGAGAGCTATTTTGAACGTTCATATTGCCCAGCAAATTAACCATCAGAATATAAGAAGTCAAACTAATTTTGAAGACGTTAGACACAGGCTTAAGAAACTCAAATGGGAATGGGCAGGACATGTAATACGTACACCTGATAATCGATGGACAAAATTAGTAACCGATTGGATACCCTTAGAAAGAAAAAGAAGCGTAGGTGGACAACATAAGCGCTGGAAGGATGACATCCGAAAAATATGCCCACTTTATTGGAGAGAAGCACTAGATAGAAGAAGATGGAGAAGTCTGGGGGAGGCTTATGCTCAGATAACCTAAAATTATACCTCTCTTTTCAAATAATGTATATATTTAAATTAGTTTAAAACCTTGATTGAATTATTTGTTTCTTTTAATTTAATTAATTTTACGTACACATACTTGTTTAAATGTAATGTAAATATATTCAATCAAATGGTATTATAAAATTATTGTAAATTTAGAAATCAATGAGTGAATAAAGCTTGGAATAATAATAATAATAATTGTTTACTATAATGAATTGTCATTTCAGGCAGACGGCAGATAAGCCATGTCCTTATTCTTAAGAATGAAATATTGTAATAACCTTTCTGCTGAAAAAAAAGAACTAATAATAATAATAATAATAATAATAATAATAATAATAATAATAATAATAATAATAATAATAATAATAATAATAATAATAATAATAATAATAATAATAATAATAATAATAATAATAATAATAATAATAATAATAATAATAATAATAATAATAATAATAATAATAATAATAATAATAATAATAATAATAATAATAATAATAATAATAATAATAATAATAATAATAATAATAATAATAATAATAATAATAATAATAATAATAATAATAATAATAATAATAATAATAATAATAATAATAATAATAATAATAATAATAATAATAATAATAATAATAATAATAATAATAATAATAATAATAATAATAATAATAATAATAATAATAATAATAATAATAATAATAATAATAATAATAATAATAATAATAATAATAATAATAATAATAATAATAATAATAATAATAATAATAATAATAATAATAATAATAATAATAATAATAATAATAATAATAATAATAATAATAATAATAATAATAATAATACTAATAATAATAATAATAATAATAATAATAATAATAATAATAATAATAATAATAATAATAATGAACTAGAGGAACTATCCGAACTGCCAGGCAAAAGCTTACTAAGCTTTGTTAAGACCTCAAAATGGCTAAACGAACCACATGATTCATAGGTTATTTATTTTTCAGGAAGTTACAATACTTCGGGGTACCACAATGGATCTACATTGATCTAAGTGTGACGGTAACAACACCAACTGTCAGCCCGCTTAAACTAACCTAACCTACGAGTTCAGCCGTAGGAATTCAATGCATGCTATCACAATGAAGCTTCGACCTCACGTTACTCCGTGATGTAAATATATGTTGAATTGAATTGCTACTCTATTTAAACTGAGTTTTATCCCTCCTGAATATAATTCCAAACTAATAACGTTCAAAGTTGCCCTGCAACTCCTCCCATAATATTATTTCTTGTTTAGATCCAAAATTAAACGATTTAGCCTTATTAGAATATTTACATTAATATCCCGGTATGCAAAATGTTTTTGTGTTCGCAAAAATTAACCATCACATCTTCTTTTTTTATAATTTCTCACTATCTTCATTACGTTGCACTTGGAACTAATAAAAAAAGCATCTTTTATCAGCCCAAGCTCATTGGACCTTTATTTCTTCTGTACAATTGCAAAATTATTCGTTATGATGATTATCTTATGAATTAAAACAAGATCACAAAAGAATGCCTAGGTCTGTATACATTTTTGTATTATGCTCATCATACCATTGTGAATGAGTATGATGAATGTCAATGCATCCGCTTGGCTTGCCTTATCTCGTATGGTTCATCCACACCTCTCACACACACATATAAACCAACAAATTATACGAAATACGATATGAAATAGAAAAATCGTTAAATTTAATTTTCAAAAAAACCTGTGTTTCAAAGAATTTTTACTAAAATTACAACAAAAACAAATTATGTCTGTGGGAATTAGTTGAAAGTTTGACTTCGCACACTAATGGCCAGGTGAGCAAATGATAAAAAATCGACGTCGACCTCTGACAATATCAATTTAAATCAATTAAAATAATAGATGTCGTCTCTTAATCGAGTAAATACACACCTCTTACATATTTTGTGCTGTTGTGTGGATGTTATATGTATGGCGTATAACAAGCTATGAGCTCCAGTGCCGGAGATAGTTTTTGTAGCAGTCTTTTTTTTGCCAAACAATTTAACAGCAGATGTTTTAGAATATTAGGCTGTGTGTGAATTGCGTTAAAATGTGTATTAAAACCTGACGTTTTGTTAAAATTTGACGTTTGGTTAAAAATGGAATCAAATTTAGCCATTTGTTGTGTTAATTGCGTTAAATGGTTTTTTTAACCAACATTTCTGCATAGAACTAAGAAATTTCCCTCATGATTTAAGAATTTTTCCTCAACAAAAAATGTTTTTATTCTTCTAGGAAAAATAAGTATTTTATTTAAATCTTTTGAAATATCAATGCAATTATTGATTAATTATAACGGGGACCTAAATGAAACGGGGAACACAACCTGTTCCACAGCAGGATAAATTATAATCCATTTTATTCACCACACTAGTGTCACGTTTTACCAAACGTCAAAAACCATATAATTTCCTTTTATGCAGGTTGTTATAAAATTAAACTGCATAAATACTTATGTTTTAAATGAAGAGTGGAATATTCAGCTAAAAAAGCTGGTAAATGATGAAGCCATCAACTATTTCGTATAGCTTTCAAGTATCAACATTCTATTTTTTTTGTGTTCTTTTATTTTTTATTTGTGTATATTTCCATTTCAAAATGTTTCAAGAAAATTCAGTTAAAAAGTGGTTAAAACATGACGTTTGGTTAAATTTTTACACTAGCATGGTGAATAAAATTTAACTAACTGCGGAGCTTTGTATATGGATTTACCAGGTAATATCAAGAATGGTTTTCTGCTTGGTTTGACAGTTTTTTGACAGTTTTTTACATTAGTTTGTAATGTGTGTTCTCTGCTTGCTTGCTTGAAAACCATTCTTGATAGTACTAGGTAAATCCATATACAAAGCTGCGGAGCAGCCTAAAATCTGACACAACTGGTTAAAATTTTAAAGTTTTTCAAAAGAGAAGTTCATTTGAAATAATTATATTGAATAAGAAGTACAGGAAGGGGTCTTATGAAAAAGAAGTGAAGCATTTTTGTAAGAAGTGTGAGTTTCACAAAAACAAACGCATTACAACAGGGCTGGTCTGCAGTTGAATGGTTAATCTCAGGGGCGCCAAGCGAAATATGATTGAATCAATATTATATCGATTGTGCATCAATTTTATTTTTCAATTTCAATTCTTTTTTTGGACTATATAGTGTTTTAACGTTCAAGGTGTACAAGCACGATTTTTATTATTATTTTTTTATTTTTCGTTACATTTTCTTCATTTTCATCCTTAATTCATCATATTCATTGTCCTTTTTGGGGTCGTATTCGAAAGCGCATTCAATGAACAAGTTGATCAAGTGTTAAAAAGCACAAGAAATTGTGTAGCGCCTGACGATCACCAACAAAAATAAATGCGCCCCTGAACTCGAGTTTTTGTTTTTTTGACAGATGAAAATACAAAACAACATTTGACCAATTACAGCTCAGCAAAATGACAGCACATGCCCAGTTTGACAGATGAGTTCCCAAAATTTGACAGATGAGGTCCCAGTATTTTACGTCATCAGAAATTTTTGTTGCTTCACTCACGTACACTGTACGTGTAGCTTACACCGCTTCCTGTACTTCTTATTCAATAGGGGTATTCATGCAACGTCGTATAACCCTCGCAAACCTCGTAAAAGGCGTAAGTTTACAACCTCGTATTTCAAATGTCAAAATTTGTATGGAAATTTTTTTACACAGGGCTGATAAATTTGCGCGACTATTTTGTCGCGTAAACGGGGTCGTAAACTTACACAATTTCAGATTTCAATTTTCAAATCTAGTTGTCATTTTATTTTATATTATTTTGCTGTGTCAGAACAAAATTCAAATTTGAAATCAAGTTCTCATTTTATTTTATGTTATTTTACTGACATTTTGAAGTTTCGTTTTAAAGCCTAGTACATACTTCCACGTGAAGTGAACGTTCGCCAGTGGAGAAAGTGAACTTTTGACATTGCTCAATGGTACACACTTGTGAATACACGTTGTGAACATGTCATGAACAATGTCAAAGCTTCACCAACAGTTCCCGTACATTTAAGTAGTTTACACAGCTTGCTTTATGAGTGCGTTCATGCAAGCGGAGCGTAAATTTACGCAAATACGTAATCGACAATTTTATCTTATTGCATGAATACCCCTAATGATTACAGCTCAGCAAAATGACAGCACAGGTCCAGTTTGACAGCAGAGGCCCCAAAATTTGACATCACCAGAAAGTTTTGTTGCTTCACTCACGTACACTGTACGTGTAGCTTACACCGTTTCCTGTACTTCTTATTCAACGATTCGAACTGATTGTTTGTTTTCTGTTTTGTTGACAGCTGTGAACTATGAATAAGTAGTGTTCGAAGACTGAATCAACAAAGTAGGAAATTATGGATATAATAAAAGAAAAAAAACGTGTGAAATTGAGAATTTCTTATATTGTCATAAAAGAATTTTTTTATGATAATGTTGCATTTGGATTTAGTTACAAAAAAAAAATTATTTCAACATAGAAACAACCATTTTTGAGGGTAATTTTGTTTTATCTTGAGGGAAATTTAATCAAAGTAGTGTCAAAAACAGTCCCATTTAACCCATTTTAACCCAATTCCCACAGCAAAAATTTTAATATGATCCCTTTTTAACCAAACGTCAAAATTTAATCGTGATAGAAATTTTAACCAACATTTAACTGAGGCCGTGTGCGAATTCAGTTAAAAATGGGTTAAAACTTGACGTTTGGTTAAATTTTGACACTTCGCATTATTTGACTAGCTGCTGAGCAGGTTAAAATATGACAGTAGTGGTTAAAAATTCATCCATTTTTATTTTTTAGGCCGTGTGCGAATTGGATGAATTGTGGTTAAAAAATAAAAATGGATGAATTTTTAACCACTACTGTCATTTTTTAACCTGCTCAGCAGCTAGTCCAATAATGCGAAGTGTCAAAATTTAACCAAACGTCAATTTTTAACCCATTTTTAACTGAATTCGCACACGGCCTTATGGTGGATTTACATTGATCTGCATGCCATCATCTGCAAAAATAGAGGATGCAAGATACAAAACTCATACTAGTGTAATAGAGAGGTAAGACCAAAATGCAGACGTCTGCACGGATGAAGATTATAGGAAGTTCAACTCATGGAGAAGAAAATTATGGTGAAGACGAACATGTTCATCTTTTTTATAGCGTTTTCATCTGCACCATAATTTTTTCATCTGCACCATAATTTTTTGTTGTTGGCTGTTGTTGTTGGTTGTCACCGAGCTTTAAAAATTATAGCAAGTAAAAATGGGTAGGTATATGTGTACTCTTTCACTCTTTCGTGTTATGTCGTATAGCTCCCCCGCTTTACTTTTCTGCGAATTTGCAGATGCAGACGTCGAAGATTACATGTAAATCCACCATTAACCACAATTCATCCAATTCGCACACGGCCTAAACATATTTTATCTACTCCACTGGCAAGTTGCGGGTTATGTATAATACAAGTTGTGTGTGAGATTGAATCATCCAAGCTCTAGACTAGAATATGCGCTTTTCAATCCAACTCAGCAATACAAACACCCAATTAGATCGTATTCACATTTGGTTTCCCGAACACCCGCAATCTTTCGCTCCTTGTCCATCATCATCATCATACCAAAAAGAAATTCCATCGGATGATGATTTTTGATTCCCCTAGCTCCCACAACTCTCTTCATCTATCGAAAAATATTTTAGCGGTATAACTTCCCTGTTTTTTTACCCGACTGGTATAAAATCAACCACCCTACCCAATTTGACGTTCATTCGATTGTCAAACCTCGTGAAGTGAGTGTCGTATCTGTCATTCAGAATTTCTCCGAAGTTTTCTGCTTTTTGCTGTGTGAAATTATAAAAAATATTAATTTAAACAATGGCCGTCTGGGAAGGAAAAAAATACAAGTTGGAAAACAGCGAAAATTTCGATGAATACATGAAAGAACTTGGTAAGTCCAGTGAATTTCAAGTTTTGTCATAAAAAACACCGCAAGAGAGAAAAGAAAACGATGAACCGCTGTCGGCTTTTTTTGAAATCATTTCACTCTACGAAAATTTATATTCAATTTAATTTCAACTTAAATTGGTGCTAAGTTCAATTAAGTTTTCGCTTTTAAATCTAATAGAGGAGTTTTATTACTGATTTAGTTAGAAGATTAATGGGTACAATAGAATGAAATTCATTTAGAAGCGAGCACATAAGGATATACATAAATGTATGTATGTATGTACATAACTTTTATTTAACCTACAAGCTACAACCGCTAGGGAGTCAATAGTTTTGTCTGCATGCAACTCGATAAAAACGAGGGTACCATACCATTGCTATGATTTGCAGTATTTGATGCAATTAAAATCTTAAAATCCTTTAATAAAAAGAAATGGTATCGAGTCAAGTCAGAAGTTTCTGGACTGTACCGAATATCCGATGACAGCTAAATGCCGGCCGGCGTTTTGATCATAAAATAAAAACGACTAGTCCGAAAGAGAGCATGCGGCAGTTTTTTTCTTGACATTGGTAATTGGTTATGTTTTTTCTTAGGTGTTGTACCTTTGTTTGATTTTATTTAAACAAGTAAGAACCGGTTTAGTCATCGTTGAGGCTCATAAGCTTGCATATTATCATCTTCATCAGTTTAATTAGGTAGGTAGGTAAACACACTTGGAAGTTTTGCAAATAAAAGTTGGGTCGAATTAAAATAGAGAAAGAATTTTGATAGAACTCAAACTTATTCTGTCCATTTAGAACTAGTTTCTCCCTTACAACTGAAAGGAACTATGAAAAACTAGTGTACAAGAACAACATTTTGGTTCGTCTATTTTCACCACCGTCAGATCCGAAAAGCTTAAATTAGAACAAACCTACCTTGGTCTTGATTTTTAGTATTATAGAAGAGGTCATAGTTCTTACCTTTGAGTCCCTGGACTCTTAGATTGCTGATCCATGGTTCTTGGACGATGCCAATGTCAATATCCCTCTGTCGCAGAAGGACTTGAAGATTATCTGAAGCACTCGTGCTTTGACTCCTCTGATGCCGAAGTTAAGATGATTTTTTGCCAATAATGCTTTTTTGCCGTATTCGGAGTAAGACTGCCGTCTGAGACTTGTCTTCGCCGTCAATCTTGATGACCGACCAGTCCTCCATATCGACCTCGGGTTTCTGACTTTTGAGCATTTTAGAACGCTCTCTCCATTCAACTTGGTCTCCAACCCAAACTATTGCTTTTGGTCTTCTAGGGATCTCCTGGATGAGCACAAGCTTCATGCCCATCCAAGCGTCACTAATCTTAGCGACGCATTTAGCCAGGAAGTCCTTCGAAAGCCTATCGCCACATTCGATTACCAGGAAACCTCTCACTGTTTCTGCGGATCATTCAATGATGGAGAGGGTCCCCTGTGCCCTTCGAGAATATATTGAGTCAACAAATTCTTCAATTTGGCTTCAATAGCTGGCCAGTTGGCTGCAACGGACTTCTCGTTCGAAGAAAATTGATCAGCTATTGCCACAAGTGATTGCATTCTCTTATCTGGTTATTTTTACCTTTTTATTCTGGGAGTTACCGTTTGAGCCAGAAGAGTGAGCAGTCTCATCTTGAGACCTGTTGCGCTTAGGAACTTGCCCACCTTCGCACGCGGTTGTACTCTCCAGAGATTTCTCGCAGTCTACTACGATCTTGGTGTATTTAACTTTATCCTTTCGGTCTTTATCGGTTATAATGCCTTCCTGTTCATTTTTAGCAATCTTGTCTAATTGCCTTTCTGAGCTGCCGTAAAGGTATCGCCTTGCTGTTGCCAGCATCAGCTGCATCTTCAGCCCCTTTTACAAATATCTCTTGGCTTGAGGCAAGTAGAGTTCTGAAAGGGAAAGGTCAGCCCCGTCAGAGCCGAATACCAGGGTAAGGCAAGAGATAATGACGGACCCTTCCAAGGCATCCGAAAGAGCTCGTTAACAGCTGGTTGAAACTAGGAACCCCAAATCTATGGTCAGATTGCATTTCCGAATATTTAACTATTGAAGAGTAGAGTAACACCCGGCTATGCAAACATGCCTTAGCTGATCACCGTCCCGGCCAAACGCACAGAGAACAACTGGAGTGATCATTACCGCCCGGCACCCACTTGGAGGGTTTGAAACGAGGATTTTATGTGCCAGGCTACATTTTGGCTAAATTTGATTAAATTCGAGAGTTTTGGGAAGTGGTAAACAAAAGGACCTATAACTGTGTTCTAATAGGGAAACAACTTCGCGAGTTGGAATTCCGACATTCAAGTTCAAGTCGCAAGTCGTATAGGGGTAACCAAGAGTGTCAAGTAAATTCTCTCAGCATACTTGGGCTTTTTGCAGAAACTTGCAGTCAATATGTCAGGGGTTTTCAATAAGAGCGCTACAAAAGTTTTTTTTTTAAATAAAACAAAAACGGTTTTGGATATCAATGAAGTTCTTTATCTCTGTGAAAGTACGTTCGATGCCATTATGTATGAAACTCGATTTCTTTTACATGGCCACCACGGGCACGCTTGCAGAAGTCCAGACGCTGAACCCAATTTTCGACGGTTTTCAAGCATAAATCGGTCGATACTGCTGCAATTTCACGTTCGATATTCGTCAATCGTCACTGGCTTGTTGGCATAGAACATAGACTTGACATAGCCCCACAGGAAATAGTCTAACGGCGTCAAATCGCACGACCGAGGCGGCCAAGCGACTGGACCATTTCGTGAGAACACGTTCTCCAAATTTGGTTTCCAATAAATTGATTGTGAAATTCGCTGTGTGGCTTGTGGCACTGTACTGTTGGAACTACATGTCCTCCAAGTCCATATCAATTGGTCCAATTGGGGCTAAAATATTCGGTTATGATTGAACGGTAGCGACCCCATTCACAGTAACGTGCCGGTCTTGATCATCACGTACGGCCCAATGACGCCGCCGGTCCATAAACCACACCAAACCGTAATTTTTTCGGGATGCAGTGATGACTCATGGAGTACGTGTGGATTGCTGCCTGATTTTTCCATGAAAATCCGAATCATTTTCAAGCTGTTGCTCAGCCCAATTCACGAACATACGACGCTTATGGTGGTCAAGCGGATTCAATTCTTGCTTCAATTTAATCTTGTAAGGATGTAGGCTAAGATCTTTTCGCAAAATTCGCCACAACGACGTCACAGAGATGCCCAATGCTTGAGAACGACGTGTGAGAGACACATTTGGGCTTTCTGCAACTGAAGCCTCAGCGGCAGCAATATTCTCGACATAACGAGCACTTCATTGTCTCACTGGGGAACATTTTCTGCGGTGCCAGTGGATCCAAATTTTTCCACTAGACGCTGAATTGTTGATCTGCTAGGACGATTATGACGACCATAAATTGGACGTAGCGCTCTTAACGTTGAGGCCACTGACTCCGAATTTCGGTAGTAAATTTTGTTGGCTCGTATATCATATCATTCCATCATGCAATGGCAAACCTTCCTGAAGAGAAATGTCAAAAGAATGGCAAGTCGTTTGCTGTCCCTGTCGTTCTACCCCTGTTGAAAAACCCCTTACAGGTACATGCATTTTCATATTGCATTTTTATATGTGAACGCAAATCTGTCCCTTTCCAGACAGAATTCGAATTTTACACGAAGTATTTAAAGGCTATTGTATGGTCAGCCAGGAACATAAAATAACTTGCGGCACATGATATTCATTTGTTTGTTATTTCTATGAAATAGATCTGCGGTTTTGTTAATAATACTTGTCATCGGTTTATTGTTTATATTACAGAGGAATAAAGATCTTAATAAAATTTATTATACGTCCAGCGATGGTCAAAGTTCATTTTTTATTTTCGTATCTTAAATTGGCATTGATCCAAATCGTGAGCTCTCTAAGAGTCACACCAGTCCTATTTATTGCCATCATTAAAGAAACAAAACAAACAAGATCAGACTTTGACCGTTAGACAGTTTAGAGTGTTTTCCGTTTTCTATTCAATTTCAAATATTTGTATGCATTAAACGATAAAGATTGTGTTTACAGCTGATGAAAAACAGTATTCTTCTTGTCTTCCGCTTCCACAGAGCAATAAGTGTAAATTGAGTAATCCGATTGTACAAACGTTTTAAATCATTGTTTGTTGCCTTTAAAGAAAATTAATAAATCTATAAAGATAAGCCAATCAGGAGCATGTTGTTTAAAGTTGTTTTATTGTTTCTTTCTGTTTCTTTACACGAAAAATGCAACCCCAGAGATGTCTAGCACCTTCTCGGTTTTGATAAGTAGTAGTAATAAATATATTGTGATTTTATTGATTCTCTTGGTTAAAAGATTTGTACAGGTTTCACAATAGAGGGCTAGTGTGTGTTTTTTCCAGACCGAAATCCGAATCTCTTTGAGAACTGGACATCTGGGCCGTTACTTGAGCGCTTTCAATTTTTTTCCAGTAGCTCCTGCTGCGCTCTACTCCACTCTGCATTGCTGATTTCCATTAAGGGCACAACAGATGTGCAGAATTTCAAGTTCGAAGTTTTGTCAAGATTAAAACGACACCTGTCAAAATTTTATTGATTTGGTTGTCTTGAATTGCTGAATTAAAAAACACAAAAATAGAAATAGGAAAACAACAAAAGACAAAACATGTTTAAGACCCACAATTCATGCAGGCGTCTTTGTTCTCCAGCGAGCAAACCATCTCGGCGATTCTCCGTTTTCGTTCCGCTTGCTCCGGTGTCATTGGATTCGACCTGTGACCATTTTGTTCCTTCACCGGTGTCGAAGTTGGAGTGGCTGCATGATGAATTGAATTGCATGAGCAGCTGGCTTCGTGTGCAAATAATGCATTCCCGTTTTCAGGCCAGCCTTCCAACCAAAGAAATGAATCGAAGTCAATTTGATTGTTCGATTGGCGCGACCCTCCTTCTCGAAGCGGGTGTAAAGGTCTTCGAGAATTTTTCACCCGACTTCGTGCAATCCGGGGACACATGAGCGACCAATCTCCCTCGGCCTCGACACGTTTCATGAACAAATTAGGAATCCTCCTTTCCGGTGTTCTTCAATTCAAGGAACAAAAATGTCCGAATGCCATGGTTCTCTAGATAGATGGCGAAAGCTCCTGATCGACGGCGACGTACCGAGCAACGTTGTTGAAGACTCAACATAGGAACAAGTTTTTTTGAAGTTCCATTTGTGCCGGTTATAAAAACTATCTGCTTATTTAATTTTTCAAACTGACAATTTGAAATAACACACACTGTCAACAGTGTCAATATTGGGTCAAAGAAGTATTGCCAGATAGCAATTAATTGGAAAATTT
Source organism: Sphaerophoria taeniata (assembly GCA_943590905.1). Taxonomy (NCBI): domain Eukaryota; kingdom Metazoa; phylum Arthropoda; class Insecta; order Diptera; family Syrphidae; genus Sphaerophoria; species Sphaerophoria taeniata. The sequence goes on along the minus strand of OX016542.1, from coordinate 72,717,416 downwards.
AGTTTTTCAATTATGGCTGCAATGAAACTAGGCAGAAAATTTAAAAATAGAGACATCACGCAGCGCTGTTCTGCATGCAGAATTCACTCCCATAATAGCCTGTGTATTTTTAATTTTGCTGAGCAGCAATTCTGCACATCTGTTTTGCCCTTTAAAGTGACGTTGTGTTCCCTGCTAAGTCTTGACCACTCACTGAAAAACTGCATGTTTCGTTCTTGGAGGTGATTGGCGAATTTGAAGGTAAGACGGTGTGTCGGTTGCGTCAGCACCTTCCAAGTGTAGCTTTAGCGTGTAAATGTGCAGTGGTGATATGCCCGTTTCGATATGAAGTATGTAGTTTGGAGTGCTGTATCCAGTATGGGAGTCTAAACATTCTTTTGATGAAGTATCTGAGTAGTTTCTCCACTTCATCAAATTGACAGACACCCCAGACTTGCGCCTCATAGCACATGATTGCTCTCATCACTGCTTCAAAGACTCTTAACTTAGCGCTCGGCTCAACTTCTTTCTTGTGAAGAATTCCACTCCAGCTGCAGTGTTTTAATCATTTTTGATGACACTCCAGGTTGCTTTGTTTGTAGAATAAGACTTTCCTGTCGATGGTATCAAAAGCTGCCTTGAAATCCACAAAGAACGCATACAGTTTTTTCCCAGATGGGATCGAGCGATGCTTGTGAGGATGAAGATGTTATCAACATTGGAATACCCTTTTCGAAAACCGGCTTTGTACTCACTAAGTCTTGATAACAAAACCCTAAACTAAATGTAACCAAGGCAATTGTTTTATTTATTGAACGGGTGTGAAAATTCAAAGCCAGATCAATCCATAAACAGTAAAACGTTCGCTTTATTGCATTCAAAATATTAGATTTTCCGTAAGACTCATCCAAATCATGTGCGTTCTATAAACAATATGCACTTCCTTATTCCATAGTTCTTCACGCAAAATAGAAACGTGATTCTTTTCGGGCAAAGTTCCCCTTAAACGGAAATAAATAATTTGTATGCAATGCTTGACTTGGAGCTTGGAGTGCATGTGTGATGAATGACAAATTGTATTCTCATTAAAAGGGCATTTTTATATCTTGAGACCTTGAGGCAAATGGAATTGAGCTGAACTGAATCCACTGAATGTGGAATGTGCGTGTTGCCTTGATAATTTACATAACGGCGAACACAAAAATAATAAATGACTAAGAATCTCTTATTTCAAAAACAAACACTTTTAGGAATGCAACTTGATCGTCTTACATGCGAAATTAATTATAAAAAGTATTTTCGTTTGACTCACAATTCTTGGAAGTCGACCTGAAAAGTGATACTATCAAAACTAATGTGAGTTTGTTTTTGTGATGACTCAAAACTTTTTTCAAATGCAAGTCTGATTCCTTCCCATGGTATGGTATAGAAGGTTTCTTGATCGTCTCAGGTGATTTTTTTTATTTTTTTCTTCAGAATATAGGTTGTGAGCTAACTAGATTTGCCGAAAGAGGAACACCCCAAGGCAGAGATCTATCTCATCTCTTGTGGCTACTAGTTATGAACAAAATCCTATGCAATCTTGATAACAGTGGAGTTAAGGTAGTAGCGTATGCCGACGTTAGGTTAGGTTAGGTTAAAGTGGCTGCGGATACAGGATCCGCACACTTAGGCCAAAAGAATAGGCCCATTGTGATACCACATGAATCTAGAGAATTACTTCTTACTAGTCGAACCATTTTGAGCTTTTTATAAAGCGAAAAAGATATTTGATATCCTTATTAGCTAGTTCACTGGGTTTATCATAAAAGTTTTCTCCCAGATGAAGTTTGCGTCTTAGGGAAAGAGCAGTGAGAGATTGTTTCCTCGTCTTCCACGTCCATACAGCTCCTGCAGAAGTCATTTGAGACTACAAGTCGTAGCGTATCTGCCTATAAGACAGTGTCCCGTAAGGAAACCTATTAGGGAGCTTATATGAAATCTGCTTTGATAAAACAAGTCTTTAGAGCGCTTTAGGTCAAGACTACGTTTTACTAGTATGCAGGACCTTTTCCTGTTACATAAAACGTGTAGTAGCCAGGACTTCTTAATCCTCGAACCAGGGATTTCACAATCCAGGGCTCTTGGATGAGAACGACATCTTCCCCAGTTTTTAACAGGCGGAGAAGAAGGGAGGCCGAAGCCTTTATAGAGTGATTAATCTGTACTATTTGCAGCATTTTGGCTACAACTAGGCAGATCAACCTCCACCACTGTTACTTCCAGCTCATCCAGATCAGACGAAGAGAAACCTAACAGTTCATCTTCTTCCTCGCTGGGGAGAACTTTATCGATTGAGTCATCCGTCTCCATAAATAAGGGATAAACTTCTGACGTTGGCAGAAAAAGACTGTGCTGCGACAGAAGAGGGCCCAGGTACATCATCATACACATCTAAGGATGGGAAGGTGATAGTAGAACTGGGACCCCCTACGGTCTGCGACACAGCTTCTGAAGAGGGTTGTGGAGGATCGCACGAAGCGTCTACCTCATCTGTTTTGTAGATACGGAGCGTAATCGCTTAAAACCCGTATCTTACCACTCCGCGCCAGAAAAGCCGCAGAGTCTTTATTGATTACGATGATCGCACTTCGATAAAGGCCCTTCGGCTCCTCCAGTTTCGCGATCTTCCAGTCGTGACAAGAGAGGTCCGGGTTGCTAAGCCTGATCATCTCATGGATGTCTTCTGGACATGAGGGTTTTATTGGGATCCATGCGCGAGCTCGGGGCCTGCAAGGAATATCTTCCTTAGCAACAACTTCGAGTTTTGTGCCTGGCCAAACTTCGCCCAGCATGCCGACAGCAAGCGTATAAAGATCGCGCGACCTCTGGTCGTTACATACGATGAGTTTGACATGACCTTGATGCCAACCCCTATCGCTTGTCACAGGCGGTGGACCCACATAACGTCGTTGTTTGTATGAGCACATAGGTTGGATAACGGTCTTCGTAGTGGCAGCAGGATCATTAGTGGAAGGATCATTATTCACGATCCCTCCACTACCGACCTGAGTAGGCGCTATCGCCACATCATGTGCCACACTAGAGGAGAGGCCACGGCTAGCCACAGTCCCTTCTCCGGTGCTTAGCACAGAGATAACGACAGTCGACGTTGCCGCCGAACTGCCGCCCGGTGAAGATGGAGTACCGGTTTGTATATTTTGTTTTTGTTGTTTCATTTTTCCCACAAGTAGGCGAAGTAAAAGGGGTGGGGGGGGGGGGGGGGGTCCGTCTGTGCATAGATTCGCTTACACAGATAAGTCGAGCTAATCCGGAGGTCGCCTGGTATACGGATACTCCGTTAAGGACTGAGCTATTTTTAGAAATTGGACCCTCAGCCTGGCTGATCATCGGCATATAACGCCTTAGATCCAGCCCAATTGGGAAGTTGAGGGGAAGGATATGGATATACGGACGTAGTGTCCGTGGCTTTGTGGTTAGGTGCGTTGGCTGCTAAGCAGAACTTCGTGGGTTCGAGTCCTACTCGTGCCCATAGTTTGCAGAACTTCCAAGAGTATCAATCTGTCATGAAAAAGTGCTTCTCAACTTTGCCGTTCGGAATCGGCGTTAAATTGTAGGTCCCCTCAATTCTTCACACGCAATCAGAGAATTGTTGATGAGAGTAAGTCACTTAGGCCTTGGCTCTTCAAGAGCTGTCGCGCCACTCTATTTCTTTAGACTGCCCGATAGTGATAGATGAAGCGTATTTAAAGCTGAAGTTCTAGCGATTAGACCAGCATGTAGGATTCTAAAACAAGCATTCAAATCTGACGAAATTATATGAAAGGTCGCAATCTTTATTGATAGCCAAGCAGCCATCAAGGCTATAAACAGCAACCTGACTAAGTCCAGAATCGTTAGAGATTGCAAGCAAGAGCTCGCAAGTTTCAACGACAATATAAAAAATAATCTAGTCTGGGTACCAGGGCACAGCGACATTCAAGGTAATGAAATCGCTGATGAATTAGCCAGGACGGGATTAAACCTTCAAATATCCCTAGCTGAGGAAGTTAGGATTCCCTTAGGAGTCATGAAAACGGATATTCAAAACCATTTTCTCACCAACTGCAATATCTCGAGACTCACTTACGACCACAAACGTACCAAGGAACTTCTGAATAAACCTAGGTCAGAAATTGGCAGGATATTTGCCATTTGCACGGGCCACTGGCCAGTCGAACAACATGACTTGAAACTTGTTATTCCCCACAACGAATTTAGTCGAAGCTGAAGAGATACGGCGCAAAGGGAAACACTCCAGCACTTTTTGTGTGAGTGCCCGGCCCTTCTAAATGCCAGAACAATGGCTTTCGGTGCTCCCTTCCTACGCGAGCTTAGCAAACTCGCAAATATTAAGATTAGGAACTTGATTCTCTACCTTAACAAAACCAATTGGATTTAAATTCCAATTGGCCTGAGGCTGCCCAGAACAGCCATTCTAACCTACCAACCTATAGTTTGCGAGTCTTTCCCAGAGTATATTGTCAGGTCACCAATTAAGGTCGAATATGAATGGCCTCAGATTTATTTCACTTATATAGAGAGTCATGTCCCTTCATAAAATTCTGTTCAAACTTAATTGAATCTCAGTTTCTCATTGTTGTTTTTAAATTCAATTAAGCAATAAAACCTCGGCCTCTTTTTAATTCATCATCTCAAAAGATATTTCACTTGGCTTTGACTTGCACCATAAATTATATTCACACTGTGAACTGGAGTACCCTGATGCTTAAATGATTTAATTACTTTGACGAAATACAAAATTCAGCAGTGACAACCGTCACCCCACTGCGGATCTGACCAATTATCTTTATATTGACACACAAACTACAGCGATATGTTATGGGTGGCCTATTGCTATCGGAAAAGGAATTTCAATTATATTTTGTGTCTACAACAGAATTTCTTCGACACTATTGTTCACTTGTCGAGTCGAATGTGTTTATTCAATCGACGACGAGTACATACTTCCCTGTTCCCTCAATCTTAATAACATAAAGAAACTGTATTACAAAGAGGTGAATGATAACGACACTTTAAATGACAATTTATTTTTCGTTGCGATTCTTGTTTATCATTTCCAGTCGCCACAGCTTGCAAGCTGTTTCTGTGCACGTATTGAATTTGCATCGCAATGAACTGTCCGACCGGCCAACACCTCAAGATAAGTGCTGGTTGGCTTAGCGTTTATCAGTTCTTATTGCTTTTAGCATGGTTACTAACTTATTTTCGTATTTGTTATCTACAGTAGGGGAGGGGGCAAATAAAAAAGTAAGAATGGGCAATAATTATCGTACAAATGGAAATTACATGATGAATAGCATTTAGTCTTTCGAGGGTCAGTCGACCATAATCAATTTCTTTTTGAGGTTATTTTCCTTAGTCATTAATGTAGTTTATTGCATTTTGTTATATGCAAACAAGTAGATTAAGAGGGGATTTTCGTTTGATTACACTAAGTCTCTAACTTATGGTTCGATTGTTTGGTGGTTCGCACGTAGCAAAGCCTACAATATAACGAAATTAAAAAAGGTTCAGAGAACAGCTAGTGTTGGCTCCACTGGAGCTTTGCGCTCATATCCATCGGATGCCCTAAACGATTTTCTTTACCTCTTACCAATAGACTTGCACATCAAATATTTAGTATCTTGCAGCGCGTTGATACTTAAGTTAGGTTAGGTTAAGGGGCTGACAGTTGATGTCGCTACCGTCACACTTAGATCAATACAGATCCATTGTGATACCCGTGAGTATTGCTACTCAAGCTAAAAAGAAAAACCTATGGCGCAAAATTATAGTCCGCTAATGAACAACTTTAGTGTGATACTAGCTTAAAATGGCGTTTGAGTCATGTCTGTTCATTAGCGGACTATAATTTTGCGCCTATGTGTTCAGTTAATCAAGCCATTTAGAGGCATTGACGAAGTTCAGAATGTTAGTACCTAGTGTACTAGAGAGTTCCTCTAAATCCCCGAAGAAATAGTTGTAGAGCAATTTCTTCCTTTGGTGGAAGAGTGCGGAACAGTGACACAGAAAGTGCGAAGTGTCTTCCTCTTCATGAACCCTCTCGTCACCGCATCCTCTGCATAGATCATCTGAAGTCTGAACTGATTCTCATCTTTTTCATATGATAACCTAACAGATTATGTCCGGTAATTATGCTAACAAGAAGATCGAAGTGATCCTTTGTGTAGCTGCATAATTCTTTCCGTTCTTTGTTTGTTGAAACAGGGCCAGATCTTTCTTGTAGTACCGCTGGTGTCAAGAAGGTTCCACCTTTCATCGGCCTTAATAGTTATTCTTTTTGAGAGTTCCTGTTTTAAATAACAGATAGGGATGCTGACTAGCTGAGCTTGGCTTACGTCAAGCTTTGACCCTAATCTTGCTAATTCATCGGCTTTCTCGTTGCCTTGTATATCGCTGTGGCCTGGGACCCAGCAGAGTCTAATGTTGTGCTGTGCGCCAAGAACTTTAAGCTTTTCGCGGCAGCATGAAACAAGCTTTGATTTTACCTCAGTTGCAGTAATCGCTTTTATTGCCGCTTGGCTATCAATGTATAAGGTGCTATCAGCCCGTGGTATCGCCATAATTAATACCTGTTTTTAGCTGCTGTTGTTCATGCCAGGACCTCCGCTTGGAAGACACTTCTGTAGTCTGGAAGCCTAAGCGAGGCGGTTAACTTGAGAGATTCAGAATAGAAGCCTGCCTCTACACCAGTGTCAATCTTACAGCCATCAGTATAGATAGCTATTGATGATTCGCTGGAGTATGGCTGCCTGGAATGGTTTATGAAAATCAAGATCGGGTATTTTATAGTCTTTTGTAGTACTTTATGAAGGATCTGGAACTGTTTTTCCAGACTTTAGTCTGACTAAGTCTCAAGGCACTTTTAGCCGCAGATTCTTGAACAAAGAGGTCTAGGGGTATTAAATTGAGAATAACTTCCAGTCCCGCAGTTGGAGTGGATCTCATTGCTCCCGTAATGCCTGTACACGCAAGTCTTTAAAATTTTGTCAAAGTTTTCAGGTTCGTGCTCTTTTCTAAAGCATTCCACCAAACCAGTTTACCATAGGTTAGTATTGGTCTAATTATTGCCGAATACATCTATCTGATAATTTTAGGGTTTGGTCCCCAGGTTTTCCCGAAAATTCTATTGCAGGAGTAAAAGGCGATCGATGCCTTTTTGAATCTACCTTTGGTGTTCTAGGATCACACCGAGCGAGATACTTTGCATGATCAGAGATTTTAAGAGGGCAGCCTTCAATTGAAGGTATTTTAAAATCGGGTATTTTGCGTTTCTTAGTAAATAGCACTAGTTCTGTTTTAGCTGGATGGGCTGTCAGCCCACAGTTCCTAGTCCATTTACTTACCAACGAGAGGGCATATTCGGTCTGTTCACTGATATTGGGTAGGAACTTGCCAGTCGCTAGTAATGCAAGATCATCAGCGTAGCCTATTATTTTTACTCCACTTGATTTCAATTTAGAGAGTATGCCGTTCATTACAAGAACCCAGAGTAGCGGTGAGAGAACTCTCCACCCTGTGGGGTACCCCTGCATGTGGATACTCTCACCCTTTCCTCTGCTAGCTCAGTGTTGATTTGTCTCTTGCTAAGCATACACATTATCCACTTTGCCCTTTCGACCTGGCTTGGTCGTCCAAGGCTTGCTTCACTGTTTCATTCTTCACGTTATTGAAGGCTCCTTCAATATCCAAGAACTTTGCAAGGGTGTATTCGTTTTCCTTGTCGTTCAGTGATTTTTCTGTGACGCTGACAACACTGTGTGCTGTTTCAACGCGTTTTCCTTTTGTGTAGGCGTGTTGAGCTTCCGATTTACAGTCCGGTTTCAAGGTGCTTCGGATGTGCACATCAATCAGCCTCTCAAAAGTTTCCAAAATAAACGATGTTAGACTAATGGGTCTAAAATCTTTGGCTTCCGTATGGCTAGGTTTACCAGCCTTAGGGATGAAAACTACCTTTTCCTCAAGCCACGATAAGGGAACATAACCACATTTAATGCTATTATAGAAAATGCTAGTTAGGTGTTTGATAATAAGGTTTTCTGAAGCATCATAGGGATGATTCCATCTAGACCAGGGGACTTATACGGGGAAAACGAGTGTTCTCATGCAAACTATGTGATCCTATATAACGTATAGCGTTGAAATTGCTTGTTTGTAGTAGGAATCATTTTCGCCACAGCTGATCCCTTACGACGTACATATCTGCATTATGCATGTCACTTTTCCCTTCGAAGGTCAAGTATTTTCAGATTAAATAAACGAAGCACAATTTTAACAGTTGAAACAAAATCAATTTACATTTCGCATTTTTATTTTCCTATGATTACAGGTGTTGGCATGGTCTACCGCAAAATGGGTAACAGTGTCTCGCCAACTGTTGAATTGAAGGTGGACGGTGAGAAATACACCTTCACCACGACCTCAACCTTCAAAACATCATCATTCTCGTTCACGTTGGGAGAAGATTTCGATTACGAAACCCTCGATGGACGCAAAGTCACAAGTGTTGTCACACTCGACGGCAACAAACTTACTCAGGTGGAAAAAGGCGACAAACCAACCACAATCATTCGTGAATTCACACCAGACAAGTTAGTAGCAACCATGACCATCGGTGACGTCAAATGCGTGCGAACATACAAAGCTGTCTAAAATCTTCCAACATATTCCATCACCGTCCATCAACATGTTGATTGCACCATCGATATCAACATAACCAACAACTGAATCTTAACAAAAGCTGGACTAAATGAAAAACAACAGAATCGTTAACTCTTTAGCTAACATCACTAAGCGTAGATCGTAACATTCTTTAATTTGTATAATTAAATTACACATAATATTATTTACATTATAAAAACAAAAAAAACAAAAAAAATTATATTTTCAACACAAAATGAGAATTGACTGAAGAATATCGCTTGAAATAATTTATTTAAATGCAAGAAAAAAGTAAAGAAAAAGGAAATAGGTTTGCAACTGTTATTTTCATTTTTCTTGAGTAATTTTCTACTTTTGTTTTTGGACATTTTTGAATCCGTGGATATGAATTATCTAAAATCATGTTTTTTTTGCTGCAATGCCTTCAATGGTCATAACCAAGAAAAGAAAAAGAAAACTGTTCAATCGCACAACACAAAAGAGAACTTTGACAAACAAAAACCGTGTTAACCTATGCATTTATAGATAGAGGAAAGAAAATTTAATAAAAACATGAAAAACAAGTCTCAATTTTATTTTTAATTTTTGCATCGAATAGTAGGAGTTCGAAACAGTGAAGGAAGGAACAGTCACCGAAGCACAGGGAATTGCAGATGATTTCAAGCAGCACTTCCAACAGCTGCTGAATGCGCAAAATGTTGAGCAAGATAATGACGAAAGTGAAGCAAGACCAGTCAATGAAGACCCAGTCCCAGCCCCCAGCACAGAAGAGGTAGAAAGAGCCATCCAAAACCTAAAAAAAATAACAAGTCCGCCGGGTGGGATACCTGGGAACTCTTTAATTATGGAAGAGGTGTTTTGATAACCGCGTGCACCAGGTCGTCAACAAAGTGTGGGAGGACGAATGCATGCCCACTGACTGGTCGATAAGCTCCATATGCCCCATCTACAAAAGAAGCGATCCTATGTCATGCAAAAACTACCGTGGCATATCCCTGCTTAATGTTGCATACACAATCCTATCCAACGTACTGTGTGAGCGTCTTAAACCGTTCTGCAACACAATTATTGGGGCGTACCAGTGTGGCTTCAGGCCAGGCAGAACAACGATAGACCAAATATTCACACTGAGGCAGATCCTGGAAAAGACCAACGAATTTCAAGGCGAAACCCACTATCTTTTCATCGACTTCAAAGCTGCATCTACCGCCAAGAGCTTATGATGGCGATGTCTGAATTCGGGATACCGAACAAACTGATGCAGCTGTGCCGCATGACGCTAAACAATACTCAGTGCAGTGTGCAAATGGGTAACAGCTCATCCGAGTTATTTCAAATATGCGCAGGGTTTAGACAAGGAGATGTGCTGTCATGTGATTTCTTCAACATAGTCCTGGAGCAGATAGTGCGCAAGGCAGGTGTGAGCACGGAAAACACTATCTTCAACAAATCCACCCAGCTCCTAGGCTATGCGGACGACATAGACATCATTGGTCGATCCAAGAGAGCTGTGCTTGAGGCCTTCACAGCGATTGAAAAACTGGTGAAACTCGTTGGTCTTGAAGTGAATGAGGACAAAACAAACAAAGCAACATCTGTCCACCGCCTAGCACAAAACGTCACTGTTGGTAGCAGCAATTTCGAGTTAGTTAAGGAGTTCACCTACCTTGGAACAAACATCAATCGCTCAAACGACACCTTAGTGCCGATCGGAAGAAGAATTACCCTATCGAACCGCTGCTGCTACGTTTTGGCAAAACAACTGGGTTTTAAACTCCTCACTCGAAAGACAAAGTGTCTGCTATACAAAACTTTGATTTTACCAGTCCTACTCTACGGCGCCGAGTGCTGGACGATAAGTAAAAAAGGGAAATTGATACTAGGCACTTTTGAAAGAAAAATTCTTCGACGGATTTTCGGTTCCGTATGCGACGATGGCGAATGGAGAAGAGGGTTCAACCGAGAACTGTACGAACTGTACCAAGAAGCCAAGAAAAGACGACTACATTGGCTCAGCCACATCGAGCGAATGGACGACAAAGCTCCAGCCAAGAAAGTCTTCTCATCCCAGCCCACAGGTTCGAGAGGACAAGGAAGACTGAACCTACGGTACAATGACCAAGTGACTGCGGATGCCAGAGCGCTTGGTTTCGGCAACTGGAGAGTGCATGCGAGGGAACGTTCACGATGGAAGGCTGCAGGATCTCAGGCTGAGATCCTTCATGGATTGTGAGCCGGATAAGTAAGTAAGTCGCTTGGAAATGACTGAAAAGGACTACAGAGCAAGGATCAAGCAACAAAGTTTAAACAAGCCAGGAAGGCCTGCAATGCCCATATTCGACGGACCACATTTTTATATGACCAAAAGTTAAGGCAAAAATTACCGCAATGTCCCAAAGGTAGTACGAATTTTTGGTCTTTTGTAAGAAATATGAAGATCCTCGGTCCTTACGCTCGTTGACAATCATACTCCAGTTGTTAGCTCTCTCGCGAAAGATAACCTTTTTGCTAGGCAGTTCGCCTCCAACTCTTCGCTGCCAGAGAGTGTCATGACTCCTCCAGCTCTTGAGCGCGTCAATGATTCCGTGGGACAAATCTTCTTCCCAACTCGTTCTGTGGGGAGATTCCTAAAAGATCTGAACGTTCATAAATCCGCTGGTCCAGATGGTATCCCCGCTAGTATTCTGAAGAGGTGTTCTTCCACGCTGGCAAAACCCTTGCGTAAGCTCTTCTATCTTTTTTTTTATAATCAACGCGCACTCAAGGGATTTTTTTCATTACCCTTTATATGCCAAGAGCACAGTGCGAGTATTAGGGAAAGGAAAGTGGATGTAAAAGGAGGTGTCGGTGAACATTGGTTTTGAATTCTCGAATATTACAATGACTGGGGAAGACAGAGTGTGGAAGAGAGTTCCACATTCGCGTAGTACGGCTAAAGAACGATTCTCTGTACTTGACAGTACGTCCGAAGTTGGGCTCGAGGGTGAACTGATGGGCATTCCTGGAGGCACCGGTATTACGGTTGAATGTCTCAAGGGGAGGAATGCAAGTGGCTATTTCACTAGAGCATATACCGTTGAAGTAACGGTAAAACAGGGTGAGACATGAGACATTACGCCGATGTTCTAGAGATGTAAATGACTCAACGATGGTATTGTCACCAATCATTCTATCCTAATCTTCTTGGCTCGTTGGAAGCTGGAAAACAGCATTTGTCCAGCCTATAGATATATAAAGGCGAATCCTTCTCTCCCTCCAATTATCGTCCGATTGCACTTACGTCCCTTCTTTCTAAGGTCATGGAAACGCTGATAAACTATCAGCTCAAGAAATATCTCGGGGACCGAAAGCTTCTTAATGACCGGCAGTACGGCTTTCGCAGCAACAGGTCCACTGGTGATCTGATGGTCTATCTTACCGAACAGTGGACAAAATCTTTACATCGTTTTGGAGAAAGTAAGATTGTTGCACTTGATATTTCAAAGGCATTTGCTAAAGTCTGGTATCTTGCTCTTTTATCGAAAATGCGTCCTTTCGGTATCGAGGAATCCCTCCTTCGTTGGATTAGAAACTTTCTTTCGAACCATTCTATACAAGTCGTATTGGACGGATTCAAGTCTAAAACCCACAACATAAATGCTGGTGTGTGTAACCGAATGGGCTTTTAGTTTCCCGAATTTTATTAAAATTGATTAAATATTTTTTAAATCGAAAAGACAACAGCGAAACCCACTTGACATACAACCGACGACGACGAACACTTCGAATTTATGTTTTTTTTTAATGCTTGTTTGCAAAGCAAGCTCACTTTGTAATTTGTAAACAAACTATGTTTACCCTCTCGCTCTAACCTGATAAGGCTAGGATAGGTGTTCTTTTCCTACTAAAAGGAGATCGTTCGTCTTATGTGTGTGTCTGTGTAGTGTACGTATCATTTTCTCATTCTCCTGCAATAAATAATTTGTCACTTGTCACTGTCAGCGCTATAATTGAGCAACATTATAGGATGTTAACAGGGTTGGAGAAATGCAACTTTGTTGCCGCAACATTCGGTTAACATAATATTCATGTTGCATACAGTGGATCTGATAAGTTTTTTTTTACCCAGTTAAATGAGTGAAAAGCCTGAAGCTTTTCCCCCCACTATAATGCCATGGATATTCTAATAAGGCGTGGGTGAAATACGATTGTATGCGTCGAAATACAATCATCCAACAAAGGCTGGAAAATTAGGATTGTAGGTATAGGTTGAAGATCATAGGTTCGTGAGTAAAAGCCGTCGGGAGGTACCTTCTTTTTAGAAAGTACACCCCACAAAGAAAGTCCAAATAATCAGCAGAAAGTCTGAAAGTGCACCTACATATTCAAAGGAATAAGAAGTCTATAGGATTTACAAAAGCAAATAATTATTATCTGACAGTCTAAAATGTAAGTAAAGTTACACTGTAAAAGAAAGGTAGAATTGCTTTAAGAACGAAACCTTTAAATTCTAGTGAAATTAAGACGTAACGTCCAAATATAGGAGTGCAGTATAAATTTTGATAGATATATATCTATACTTATATATACATATAGATCAACGAATTCCCTAGAAGGAATTAAATTATTGCACAAATTAAGGTAAGCTTCGTAATTCATTTTTGGTATGTAAAAATACCATAGTTTAGCATTTCGCTAAAGTCAGTTTTTTTTACTAGCTAGGTCGTCGAAATAGATTTTGGCGGCCTGAACAAATAAGGTGACACAGGCACATACATATAACGGTTTCGTGAACCGATATCCATTATTTCCATCGAAGGACAAAGTCATATTAGGAAACTGATCATCGGACTACAAAAAAACCCAGAAAAGGAAAAAGGGCGAAAAAGACAAACGACGACGCCGTCGTCAACGAATGCAACATCATTTTGATACCATTGAACAAAAAGTTTTAAATCAAGTTTTTTTTATAAATTAAGTTCTTTGGCTTAGTTGTTTAAAAGCATACTTTTATTCATCTTTTTTTAAATTCATTTATATCAAAAAATCAATTTTGAATAAGTTTTTTTTTGGCAAAAAGTGCATATATATATATACGTATAGACATATACGCATACAGTTATATATATATATATATATATATACATATTTGAATTGTAATTTAAAGAAAAGAAAAGCGGCGGTAATATTTTTTTTGATTTCAAATAATCTGGTAAAAGAAAAAGTGCATATTGCATCACGAAAGTTGAAAACCATCAAGATTCATCGAGGGAGTGGCCACTGCGTCGAGAATTTTGGGGTAAGTCGTTTCATGTCGTTTATGTCCCTTAGACAAATCACATATACATAAGTCAATTAAGCATTGCCCCCTCCCAGCAAACAATTTCCTTCAGAAACGAATCATAACTGATTCATGTAAACGAAGAACATAAGCGAAAAAGAATTCATTTATGATTCGATTTGGGTATATTTCACTGGGCCGCGAAACACATTTTTGAACCTTTTTCCTGACTCATTTACGAACCGGCTGTTCTTCATCAAAGTGGACGCGCACAAGCTCTTATATATTCGTTTACATGGCCTAGTTATGAATCCTTTTCGAACTAGATAAATGAACTCAAAGTGGTTCATTTATGATTCGATTTGGGTATATTTCACTGGGCGGCGAAACACATTTTTGAATCTTTTTCTTGACTCATTAATGAACCGTATATTCTTCATACAAGTGGACTCGCACAAGCGCTTTCGCTTTCATACTTGCTTTTTGCTAAAAGCTTTTTTTATCTTTACCAACACATTGAAATTTTTATTATTTTTATTGATACAAGATATTTTGAATTTTAAATTTACATTATGTTAATAAAATGAATCCAATTTAATGTTAATCAACATGATGAAAATTTTAAATTACATGCCAATATGAATATAAACATGGTATTTTAATTTTCATAAAAAGGGGAAGATGAGGAAAGGAAAATGAAGGGGTAAGAAGAAGGAGGAAAAAGGAAGGTGTAAAAAGGGGTTGTTTAGCGAGGAAACAACCAGGTAGGGTGGGTAAAGATCATCTCGCGCATCATTACCAGCAGGATGCAAAGCCTGGCATATTTTTTTTTGCTAACGAGGAGGTTAACGAATCCACTCCTGAGCTAGCGAGGGATATTTTGTGTGCCAGCATAAACCTAAACGACAAGTAAACTCGTTACAAAAATGGCGCCCAGAACGTGGTGTCCCACTATCAGCAGATAGTGAGGCAAACATTTATTTTTTAAAAACTTTATTATTTTGAGTCACATTTTCAGTTTTCGAGCAGTTTAAATTTTAATTCTTTTTATTTTTCAAATGATATTTTTTTGGTCAGCATCAATGTTGATTGCAGCATCTTTGTGAGTCCCGGTTACTTGAGTTGATGACTTGGTACCGCGTTGCAACAAAGAAGCTGAAATCGATTTTTTATCATGCAACAAAAATTACCGTAGTAACCTAGTCTTTGGGCATCTGAAGAAAAAGACACCCAAATCGCAGGTGGATACGGTACATTTTTATATTTTTGTCTTTCATATTTTGAAGAGACCTCTTGATGCGAATGGTGTCTTGGGTGGTCCTTCATAATGTTGGTTTTCCTCAATTTCAGCTGGTTTTTGGGATTTTCCAGAGTCCTCATATGATGATGTTGATTGTCACTGTTGTCCTGGAAAGTTTCAAAAATCACAGCTGAAACAAATAACATAAACAAACCACTAGTTTATTTTAATTTTTTTTACTATTGATTTTTTTTTGTTGACTCGAAATAAACTTCCTTTTTATCCTCTGCAGTTTCCTTTTTTCGGATTAATTTCTCATCTTCCTCTTTAAATGTTTATGATACAAACTCAAAAAATTGATTTTGTTAAAATTTGAAGTTTCAACTACAAATATAATATAGTTAATTAAGCACTATTTAAATCATACTTACATACATATTATATCATATATGCCAAATAATATATAAATATTTGATAAAACATTTTTTTTTTTTGAATTACATCGATTATCTATATCATTATTTCTTTTGATATACCTTTTTAAATATAATATAAATCACGTTTACAATATTATTTGATTTAAAACTTTTTTGTGGCCATCTTAACGTACATAAAGTACATACATATTTCGAATTGAAAGTACAAACGCCTTAAGGATTTCTCGAGTTTTCGGATAAGCAAACATTCTTGAAGAAAATTGTTGATTTTTAGAAGTTGTTTGGTAAAGGGTGTCACAAATTTAAGTTCAGATAAGAACCTAGTACAAGGATAAAACTTAAGTTAGGTTCGTTCGAGCCAAGTATGAGCAGAAGTAGTCGAGTATCAATTTATGACGACATCGAGGTTATAAACGCTCACAACGAAGCAACATTCGAAGCATTTTACCAACGATTTTGTAACACGGTAGATAGATTCAATTTAGATCACTCCTTTAGCTTTTCGGAAGAGTTAGAGTCAGTTGTTTCCAACTCAACTTTTAATATGGCTGACCAAGAAGATCCCCCGAATTTGGAAGGTCAAGCCGAAGGCCTTGGTGGGGAACGAAGGGATCAAGGTGAAGATAATGCCAATCCGAATGAAGAAGTGATTTCTAGGTTAGAACGGAGTATGGTTCAGAACCAAATGAGAATTTTCCAACAAATGGACATTTTCATGGGAAATGTACTAAACAAATTAGAAGGTTTGCGCTTACAGCCGCAACAAACAGTTAACCCTCCTCAATTAGATAGGCAAAGCTCTATGATGGCCCAAGTTCCTTTACCTGGGAGTTCAAGTGGCTCAACAACGTTTAGCACTTCGGGTCCATGTAGGCTAGATCGTTGGAACATCAAATACGATGGTTCTGACAATGTTTCGGATTTCCTTTTGAAGATAGGACGAATGCAATCTTCGTCTTCTTATAGCGACGAGCAAATCGCAGCAAATTTTCATGTCTTGCTTGAAGGCCGACCAAATAAGTGGTTTTGGGGCTACGTAAAGAAGTATCCGAATGCGAATTTAGCTTCCATAAAAGAAGCCATGAAGAAAGAGTTCGGAAGGATGGAGTCGGAAATCGACATCTACATGAGACTCATGTGTCGAAAACAAGGTCCGAAGGAATCCTTCGACGATTTTTATGTTTCCATCAGTAGTTTGAACGACCGGCTAAAAGAACCGTTTAACGATAGGAAACTGATTGAGATTATTAGAGGGAATGCGAAGGAGAAACTAGGCGAGATTTTATTGTCAGCGGAAGTCCGAAACTTAGAGCAGCTTCGACAAAAAGCTCGCGAGGCTGAACGGTTCCTAAGCAAACGTAATTTCAATCATCGATCAATCCAAGAAATCGTAGTCGAAGACCAATGCGACTACAATCAAGATGTTGAAGAAATCGCAGCTATGTCTTCGAGACAAAAACCCGTCTCAACTGCCAACTATATTTGTTGGAATTGCAACCAAAAAGGTCATGCATACCATTTCTGCCCATCCGAGGTTAGAAATTTATTTTGCTTCCTGTGTGGGGCGAAGGGTGTAACCACGATTCAATGTGGTAAACACCAAATGGGAAACTTCCCGAGGGACGAAACTAGGAGTGGAGAGATTCGTTCCTCAAGGAATCCCACGAACCACTCGCAAAATTAATTACAAACCATACAATGAACTCCATGGATGAAAATGACGAGGACTTAAAAAAAAAGACGAGGACTTAAGTCCGATCAAAATCCTAAAAAGGGAAAAGTCCAACGACGAAGTTGAACAATTTCATCCGATGGAATTCCATAATCTCAAGTCTCTTCACGAGAGAAAAGTAAATTACGAGAAGGTTCGATCCCAAATCTTCGGAACCAATGTAAAACCAATAAGTTCAAAAATTTCAAAATGTCGTAATCGTTTTCACAATCGAAAAAGGTTTCGAAAGCAAATAATCGAAACGATTATATCGTCTGATACAGACGGACGCATGTATGCCAACGTTCTGTTGAATAATGAGTCGGTTTTTGGACTTCTCGATAGCGGAGCCTCAATCTCGGTTTTGGGTGAGGGGTGCTTCGAGTTAGTTCGTAAGTTAGGAGTCGAAATATTGCCCTACAATAACGTAGTGCGTACGGCAGATGGCAATTCTCATCAAATTGTGGGATATTGCGAGCTCGAAACCAAGTATAACGGCATTTCAAAGAAATTGACATTTTACATCATACCAAATTTGACCCAAAAAGTTTACATCGGTATGAACTTCTGGCGAAGCTTCCAGTTGATACCACAGATAAGTGAGGTCGAATTGGATTTCACTAGTGGTGAAACTGATGAAAACGTAAAAAGCGAAGCCGAGTTGATAAAACTACCACCAGAAGAAACTCTTCAATTGGAAAATGTCAAGAGACAGTTTCCGAATTTCGTTGTCCTAGGGTTAGGGAAAACCAACTTCGGGTGCCACATCGTTGACACAGGAAATGCTGCCCCAATAAAATCAAGGCACTATCCGTTATCTCCGGTGCGTCAAAATGAGGTATACAAGGAGCTAGACAGGATGTTGGAACTAGGAGTCATAGAGGTTAGTAACTCTCCATGGAGTTGCCCTGTTGTGCTGGTGAGGAAACCTGACAAAGTCCGTCTATGTTTAGATTTCCGGAAAGTCAACGCTGTGACCGTTAAGGATGCGTATCCGATGCCTCATGTCGAAGGTTTGTTAAGTCGGATAAAAGACACGCACTTTATCACGGGGATAGACTTGAAAGATGCATATTGGCAAATTCCCTTACATGAAAAGTCTCGGGAGAAAACAGCTTTTGCCGTACCTGGTAGGCCGCTCTACCAGTTTAAAGTAATGCCATTCGGTCTGAGCAACGCTGGACAAACGCTGTGTAGGGTCATGGAACAAGTTATCCCAAGTCATCTCCGTGATAACGTGTTTGTCTATTTAGATGACTTATTGATCTGTACTTCGGATTTTGAGTCACATCTGCGCATCCTTAAAGAGGTTGCAGCTCGTCTTCGCCGAGCAAATCTGACTATCAACCTAGAAAAGAGCAGATTTTGCATGAAGGAAATCAAGTTCCTAGGTTTCATAGTAGGTCAGGGAAACCTGAAAACTAACCCAGACAAAATAGAATCCATGGTTAATTTCCCGGTTCCAACAACTGTTAGGCAAGTGAGGAGATTTTTGGGCCTGACAGGTTGGTATAGAAGATTTATTCGGAACTATGCCGATTTAGCCGCTCCATTAACCAATTGTCTTCAAAAGAGGTCGAAGTTTGAATTTACGTCGGAAGCACTTGTGGCCTTCGAAAAGCTTAAAACGGCCTTATCGTCAGCTCCAGTTTTAGCTGAACCCGACTTTTCAAAACGGTTCGCAATTCAATGTGACGCTTCGTCTGAGGGAGTAGGGGGTGTTCTCTTTCAAGTGGATGAGAACGGTAATGAGAAGCCCATCGCTTTCATGTCGAAGAAGCTTAACAAATCCCAGAAGAATTATACAGTCACTGAACAAGAGTGTCTCGCTGCGGTCTTAAGCGTGCGAAAATTTCGGCCTTACGTCGACGGATTGCCCTTTACGATCATAACGGACCATTCGAGTCTTAAATGGCTCATGTCGATGAAGGAGTTATCCGGTAGACTTGCCAGGTGGAGTCTAGAACTCCAAGGGTATAACTTCTCCATCGAACATCGCAAAGGGAGCCTAAACGTAGTGCCGGACTGCCTACCGCGGATGAATATGGACGAAATCGTAGTAAGCGGAACTGCAGTAGATAATGGGATTTGTCAGGATTCTTCGATGATGACATGCGGTGATATCGATCTAGATTCGGCTGAGTTCGATTCGCCACAATATACCCACTTGAGGGAGAACATCTCCCAAAACCAGTCGAACCTTCCAGACCTTGTAGTGTCCGGGAAATTCATTTATCGGAGAGTCAGGTTTAGAACCGGGAATGTTGACGAGGAAGATTCACTCTGGCGCTTGTGGCTTCCAGACAATCTAACTCAAGAGTGTATCAAATTGTGTCACGACACCAAATTAAGTTGCCATAGCGGCTTTGAAAAGACTTATTCGCGAATAAGATCAAAATTTTATTGGCCAAAAATGATTAAAGACGTTAAGACTTTCGTGAAGAATTGCGAAATTTGTAAAATGGTCAAGGCGCCGAACGAGATTCTTCGCCCACCGATAGTCAACCAAACGAAAACGGAAAGGCCCATGCAACGACTCTACGTTGACTTCCTTGGCCCGTATCCGCGTACCAAGCGAGGAAACATCTACGTTTTCATTGTGGTGGACCATTTTACAAAGTTCATGTTCTTCAAAGCCTTACCAAAAGCTACGTCAAACCGAGTGATTCAATATCTTGAATCAGAGATTTTCCATACTTTCGGGACCCCTGAACAAATCCACTCCGACAACGGTCGTCAATTTGTGTCCAAAGAGTTTAAAATCTTTTTGGATAACTATGGCGTTAAGCATGTGCGAACGGCTGTGTATTCGCCGCAAGCCAACATTTCGGAGCGGGTCAATCGTAGTTTTCTTAGTAAGTTGAGAGTTTTAATTTCTAAACAGCAAAATGATTGGGACCTTCATCTGTCCAGCATAGCATGTGCGTTGCGATCCGACACGCACGACTCGCTAAATTGTCAACCCTATTTTGCCATGTTCGGACAAAACATGATTAACCACGGCTCATCTTATGCCTTACTAAGAAAACTAAACGCATTGCACGATCCCGAAATGTTGGTCAAACCGCGCGCACTTAACTTGACACTCGCAAGACAGACGTTGTCGGAGAATTTGGACAGGGCATACGTTAAGTCCAAAGATCAATACAATAAAAGAACGAAAAATGTCACTTACCGGGAAGGTCAGGAAGTGTTCCACAGGAACTTCGCGCAAAGCAATTTTTCGCAAGGCATCAATGCCAAGTTGCTTCCTAAATTCCTTAAATCCCGTGTAAGGAAAGTAGTGGGCAACTGTATGTATGAACTGGAAACTAGATCCGGTAAACCTCTCGGCATTTTCCATGCCAAAGACATTCGGCAGTGACGCTGAAAAGAAAAGAAATTGACCACAAAGTATCACATTCAAATCATAAACAAAATCTTGTCACTTATCTGATTGTTTGTTTACATCCGTTCCGGTAAGTGGATTCGCGCCCCACGTCTATCATTTGCGCTGGCACGATAAAAACCCGAAATTATTAAACTTTGATACAACTCGAACTGATGTACGAAAAAAAACGAAAATTTAACCGACGCGGGATAATAAATCCCAACAGAACTCGATCACTGAAACCCCGTCGGCAAAACGCAATTCTAATCAAATTATAAACATGACACATTTTTTTTTTTTTGACACGAATACATTTATTCAAGAAAGAGGTGAACGACCTCTCTTTTTTTAACGGAGTTAAATTTTGGCATTTCACTTTTAACACGAGCAAACGGTTTGCAATTTGGAATTTTTGCATAGCGGATTTTTGTCTGGCATCTCACTCGCGCTCGCTTACCGAAGGATTGTTGTCTCCGTCGCACTTGTCCAAAACAAAATTTGTGTGGACGATTTATTTTACATTTTCATGTAAATATATAACACTTTGTGGAATTCATTATTTAAATACATTTTCACTGAGCAATATAAGTATAAACACTGATTTAATAGAATTATAAGCCGAACTATTTTCAGCAAATTTCACTTTCACTGTGCTTACATTTGCACAAATCATGCACTACCCGGCTATACGATAAGACGAAAGTGGGTTCGTTTCGCATATTCCAGATATATTTATCTGAAAAACGCGAAGCCCTGTAACCGAATGGGCTTTTAGTTTCCCGAATTTTATTAAAATTGATTAAATATTTTTTAAATCGAAAAGACAACAGCGAAACCCACTTGACATACAACCGACGACGACGAACACTTCGAATTTATGTTTTTTTTTAATGCTTGTTTGCAAAGCAAGCTCACTTTGTAATTTGTAAACAAACTATGTTTACCCTCTCGCTCTAACCTGATAAGGCTAGGATAGGTGTTCTTTTCCTACTAAAAGGAGATCGTTCGTCTTATGTGTGTGTCTGTGTAGTGTACGTATCATTTTCTCATTCTCCTGCAATAAATAATTTGTCACTTGTCACTGTCAGCGCTATAATTGAGCAACATTATAGGATGTTAACAGGGTTGGAGAAATGCAACTTTGTTGCCGCAACATTCGGTTAACATAATATTCATGTTGCATACAGTGGATCTGATAAGTTTTTTTTTACCCAGTTAAATGAGTGAAAAGCCTGAAGCTTTTCCCCCCACTATAATGCCATGGATATTCTAATAAGGCGTGGGTGAAATACGATTGTATGCGTCGAAATACAATCATCCAACAAAGGCTGGAAAATTAGGATTGTAGGTATAGGTTGAAGATCATAGGTTCGTGAGTAAAAGCCGTCGGGAGGTACCTTCTTTTTAGAAAGTACACCCCACAAAGAAAGTCCAAATAATCAGCAGAAAGTCTGAAAGTGCACCTACATATTCAAAGGAATAAGAAGTCTATAGGATTTACAAAAGCAAATAATTATTATCTGACAGTCTAAAATGTAAGTAAAGTTACACTGTAAAAGAAAGGTAGAATTGCTTTAAGAACGAAACCTTTAAATTCTAGTGAAATTAAGACGTAACGTCCAAATATAGGAGTGCAGTATAAATTTTGATAGATATATATCTATACTTATATATACATATAGATCAACGAATTCCCTAGAAGGAATTAAATTATTGCACAAATTAAGGTAAGCTTCGTAATTCATTTTTGGTATGTAAAAATACCATAGTTTAGCATTTCGCTAAAGTCAGTTTTTTTTACTAGCTAGGTCGTCGAAATAGATTTTGGCGGCCTGAACAAATAAGGTGACACAGGCACATACATATAACGGTTTCGTGAACCGATATCCATTATTTCCATCGAAGGACAAAGTCATATTAGGAAACTGATCATCGGACTACAAAAAAACCCAGAAAAGGAAAAAGGGCGAAAAAGACAAACGACGACGCCGTCGTCAACGAATGCAACATCATTTTGATACCATTGAACAAAAAGTTTTAAATCAAGTTTTTTTTATAAATTAAGTTCTTTGGCTTAGTTGTTTAAAAGCATACTTTTATTCATCTTTTTTTAAATTCATTTATATCAAAAAATCAATTTTGAATAAGTTTTTTTTTGGCAAAAAGTGCATATATATATATACGTATAGACATATACGCATACAGTTATATATATATATATATATATATACATATTTGAATTGTAATTTAAAGAAAAGAAAAGCGGCGGTAATATTTTTTTTGATTTCAAATAATCTGGTAAAAGAAAAAGTGCATATTGCATCACGAAAGTTGAAAACCATCAAGATTCATCGAGGGAGTGGCCACTGCGTCGAGAATTTTGGGGTAAGTCGTTTCATGTCGTTTATGTCCCTTAGACAAATCACATATACATAAGTCAATTAAGCATTGCCCCCTCCCAGCAAACAATTTCCTTCAGAAACGAATCATAACTGATTCATGTAAACGAAGAACATAAGCGAAAAAGAATTCATTTATGATTCGATTTGGGTATATTTCACTGGGCCGCGAAACACATTTTTGAACCTTTTTCCTGACTCATTTACGAACCGGCTGTTCTTCATCAAAGTGGACGCGCACAAGCTCTTATATATTCGTTTACATGGCCTAGTTATGAATCCTTTTCGAACTAGATAAATGAACTCAAAGTGGTTCATTTATGATTCGATTTGGGTATATTTCACTGGGCGGCGAAACACATTTTTGAATCTTTTTCTTGACTCATTAATGAACCGTATATTCTTCATACAAGTGGACTCGCACAAGCGCTTTCGCTTTCATACTTGCTTTTTGCTAAAAGCTTTTTTTATCTTTACCAACACATTGAAATTTTTATTATTTTTATTGATACAAGATATTTTGAATTTTAAATTTACATTATGTTAATAAAATGAATCCAATTTAATGTTAATCAACATGATGAAAATTTTAAATTACATGCCAATATGAATATAAACATGGTATTTTAATTTTCATAAAAAGGGGAAGATGAGGAAAGGAAAATGAAGGGGTAA
Source organism: Sphaerophoria taeniata (assembly GCA_943590905.1). NCBI lineage: Eukaryota > Metazoa > Arthropoda > Insecta > Diptera > Syrphidae > Sphaerophoria > Sphaerophoria taeniata. The sequence goes on along the minus strand of OX016542.1, from coordinate 72,693,621 downwards.
GAAGAAGGAGGAAAAAGGAAGGTGTAAAAAGGGGTTGTTTAGCGAGGAAACAACCAGGTAGGGTGGGTAAAGATCATCTCGCGCATCATTACCAGCAGGATGCAAAGCCTGGCATATTTTTTTTTGCTAACGAGGAGGTTAACGAATCCACTCCTGAGCTAGCGAGGGATATTTTGTGTGCCAGCATAAACCTCAACGACAAGTAAACTCGTTACATGTGCCCCAGGGCTCCGTTTGGCTCCGACCCTCTTTCTCATTTTCATTAATGATCTCATATCTTACGATAGTACCCTTAGCTTTTCTTATTCGTTTCCAGACTCACATCCCTCCTCTTCGAAAGTGGAACTGGAACGGCAAAATATGATAAGCTCATTAAACTCTGACTTAAACAGCATTGTACAATGGGGAATACAAAATCGCGTAAAGTTTAATACTTCGAAAATTCAATGCTGTCTTGTACCGTTGAAGCAAGATATATGTATACCTCCCCTGCCACTGTCCATGAGTGGCACTTGCATCATTGAGACCGAACATCTCGAGATTCTCAGTATGTGCGTTTTGGAACGAGGACTATAAGATGCCGCAAAATGATTAGGTGTCCTAAGGCGATGCAAAAAATTTGTCTCCCCGTCTGATCTGGCTATTATCTATAAGACTTATATCCGTCCAAAGCTTGAGTACAGTTCTCATCTCTGGGCTGGTGCTCCAGCTACCTACTTAAGCCTATTGGACGGACAAAAAAGTGCCCTAAGAATGATTGGTGACAGACATAACCGTCGTAACGTTTAACGTCTCTCTCTGTTTTATCGCTACTTCTACGGTAAGTGCTCTAGAGAAATAGCCAATTGCATTCCTCCCCTCAAACAATTTGCCCGCAATAATCGCGCTTCTAGAAATGCCGATCAGTTTATCCTTGAGCCCAGCTTCGGACGTACTTTCAAGTATAGAGAATCATTCTTTAGCCGTACTACGCGAATGTGGAACTCTCTTCCACACTATATTTCCCAATCAGTACAATGTTCAAAGATTCAAAAAAAGAGGAAACTACCATTTGGGGAGTAAATTAACCGGTTAATTTGAAAAATTGTCGTTTTAACGGATAAAAGGTGAGTAAAAGTGAGCAGAAGAGGGATGTGTTCAAAAAGATAGCAAAAAAGTAAAATTGCGTAAATCCCAGTAGATGGCATCAAAACAGTAAAGCAGTTAAACTTATAAGGGTGTTAATTTGTTATTCGATCTCCACCCGTTGTAGGTACCTACAACTTAAAGAAGCTACTTATAGAACAGAAGACACTTACAGCCTTATTTATTAGATTTCACTAATACTCGTTTCAAAGGTCTTGAATCTTCAAGAAGTTAAGTACAATGGCGCAAAATAATAGTCCGCTAATGAACTAGTTTAGTGTGAAACTAGAAACTAGCTTAAAATGACGTTTCAGACATGACTCAAACGTCATTTTAAGCTAGTATCACACTAAATTATCTTCAAGTTGTTCATTAGCGGACTATAATTTTGCGCCAATATGTTTTAAATTAGATGCGGCTCAGGTGAACATTTAAAATCCTATAAATAAATGTACTTCATTCCGACCCCAATATCGTATCGCCGCCATTACTTGAAGATCAATTGGGATATGTCCTCCTCTCTTATCATCCCTTAAGTAAGGGGGAGCTATATTTATTAGCTTTTGCATATTTTCCTTCGAAAATCGATACTTCGACCCGAAAACTTCTTCCCTCAATGTCATTGGATTGAACCGAGTTTTGTAAAGTTTTGGCCTTCTTCTTCCCGGATTAAATGCATTTAAGGAATCCAAATCATTCACAAATCCATGATAACTATCCATTTTTAATTCTTATATATAAAAATGAATCGCAAAATGTGTTAGTAAGCGCATAACTCAACAACGCCTGGACCAATTTGGCCAATTCTTTTTTTTTTAAAGTTCGTTGAAGTTCAAAGATGGTTTTTACGGCGAGAAACTTATGCTTTTTAAATCACAAATTGTGCCAATGTTAAAAAATATACTTTTTCCACCCCATCAAATAAAAACAAGTATGATCAATTTCAAATATTGAAAATTATGTTTGTCAGAAGTCAGATCTAAAATTATTTATGTAAATTGAAAATTTATTATTTTGTGGAAGGTTAAACTTCAGCATAATCATCATCGTCGGTGTGTTCATTGGTTTCCCCCTTCATCTGCGCTTCAACCGTGATTCGGGCCAGCGGCCAGGCCTCATTCTACAAGTTCTTCCATTTATCCTGACGTCATCCAGTTCCGCAACACTAGGCTATTAGCATCCTGGTCTACGCCATCCAGCGCAAATTGGAAAATTTTAAAATGGGTTTTCGAAAGGAACTCGGAAAACTCATTGGTTTACAAATGGAAAATTGCATTTAATTGCAGGTGTGGGAGATGTCCTGGAAAGCAAGCACTCTACTTTTCCACTTCATTTCAATATTAAGGAATTCAATACTAAATGTAGACCGAAACCTCCTCCTAAAAGGGGAGAGGGTAGCAGGGTGACGGGTAGCGGGAGTGGGTAACGGGGAAACGGTAAGCGTGTAGAATTAGTGGGTAGTGGACAGAGGAGTAGCGGGTTGTGGGGTAACTGATAACGGGATACCAGGTAGAGAATAGAAGGGGAGCTTTGGGTTGCGGATAGCGGGTAGGATTAGTGTGGTAGCGGGATACAAATTTTTAGGTTTGTTATTTATCGATTGAGGCAGTACACAGTCTGCCGGGTCAGCTAGTTAGAAATAAAAAAAATATGAGTGCGACCTATGTTGTCCACACGACTAACTTCCCAGAGCGAAATTTCCAGCCGATGCGTTCCGTTGTAGTTGTATACACGCACGTTGTTTTCAAAGTTAAATTCCATAAGTTCATTTGAATAACAGTGGCGCCTATATTACTCCTAAATATTGTAGTTTTCTACTTAGTGAAAGCATTTTCCTAATCGGATTAGTATTTCCGAAGGTTAATATTTATATGGCAAAACAGCGCTTGGTGGGTCAGCTAGTAATCAAATATAGTCTATGATACTCCTGAATTTTGTTTTTTTTTCACACTAACTATAAGATTTTTTACACTATTGTTGAAATTATTGCAGAAATTATCATAATTTTCATTATATTAGGGTTGTCTTAGATTCTTGATTGCCATTAAAAAAACCGCTGAGCGGATTTCGCTCAAAACCTAATCAGCTCTTAACAACACAATACCGCGTCGAATGAGACCAATTTTATTTCAATACGATGAGTGGTTCGCGAGATAATCGAGCCGAAAAAACGTAACGCACATACGCACATACGAACCCACATACACACACACCGACATCATCATAAAAACGCTTGATTTGGATTCTAGTGACCTCGAAACATGAAGATATGCAAAAATTGGAGATCCACAAAATCGGTCCCATTACAATAACTTCCTCTGGGAAGTTTATAAATAGAGTGGTGCGACAGCTCTTGAAGAGCCAAGGCATAAGTGGCTTACTCTCATCAACAATTCCCTGAGTGCGTGTGTAGAATTGAGGGGTCCAACAATTTAATGCCGATTCCGAATGGCAAAGTTGAGAAGCACTTTTTCATGACAGATTGATACTCTTGAAAGTTTTGTCAGTTTTTCGCAAGAGGTAGTACCCGTGAAAGATGAAATAAAAACGAGTAAGATTCGAACCCACAAAGTTCTGCTTAGCAGCCAACGCACCTAACCACTAAGCCACGACCACTGCTCCCTTATCTAACATTCAGTACTTATTGTTATTTTTATTACCTTTAAAATGCAATGCAATATTTTTAAAACGTATGAGATGGTAAAAGTTTCATTATTTGGGATGAGAGTCCATTGGTCAACAAGAAATCATTGGAATCATTTAATAGAACAATGAAAGATCTACTTGGAAATCAACAATTTTGTTTGCTGGTGCTTTGACTCTTTTGGAAGAAGATTTCAGAAAAACGCGAGTTAGAAGATAGCGTAGTATCTAAATGAAGTTTTGAATTATCCGACAGAATTAAAAAAAGGTGCGCCGATCATATTGCTTCGCAACATAAATCAGCCAAAGCTTTGTAATGGCCCGTATTCCCAATTATCATTTCTAAGTCCTACGAACAAACAAAAATGCAATGCGGGTACAACGTCCCGCGGGTCGGCTAGTTAACTTCCCAAAGGAAGTTATTGTAATGGGGCCGATTTTGTGAATCTCCAATTTTCGCATTTCTCGATGTTTTGAGGTCACTAGAGTCCGAATCAAGCTTTTTTAAGATGATGTCAGTGTGTGTGTATGTGTGTTCGTATGTGCGTATGTGCGTTACGTTTTTTCAGCTCGATTATCTCGCGAACCACTCATCGTATTATCATGAAATTGGTCTCATTCGACGCGGCATTGTGTTGTTAAGAGCTGATTAGATTTTGACCTTAGCGGTTTTTTAATGGCAATCAAAAATCTAAGACATTAGGGTTGTCTTAGATTTTTGATTGCCATTAAAAAAACGCTAAGCTCAAAATCTAATCAATCAAATCTAATGAAAATTATGATAATATCTGCAATAATTTCAATAATAGTGCAAAAAATCTCATAGTTAGTGGGAAAAAAAAACAATATTCAGGAGTATCATATACAATATTTGATTACTAGCTGACCCACCAAACGCTGCTTTGCCGTATAAATATTAATTTTCGGAAATACTAATCCGATTATAAAAATTGCTTCAATAATAGAAAACTACAATATTCAGGAGCAATATAGGCTGTATTTTACTGTGCAAAGTAGTTGCGAATGAGTACACGAAATGGTACGATCAACTATTGGCAGATGGCGCCACTGTTATTCGATAAGCTTAATGGTTTCATAAAATCATCAGTTTTATGGAATTTGACTTTGAACCAAAGTGCGTGTACAACTACAACGGGATGCATCGGCTGAATATTTTGCAAAACAACTAATGTTTTTACGTATTTTTCTACTCTGGGAAGTTAGTCGTGTGGACTCCATGGGTCGCACTCTTTTTTTTTATAATTTAATATAATTTTTATATTTCAGTATTAAAGGAGTTTTAACGTCGGAATAACTTTATTCTGCCTCTAAAACTCGTTTATAAATAAAGCTGTTAAAGTGTAAAAAAAAATCGTAGGTACTCTTGTATCGCATTTCGATATTCAATCTTATGATCTGTTTGGAAAAAAATGAACATAAATATTTAAGTTCTTGAACGTTTTTTTTTTTAAATTTGCAAGGACCTATTATCAAATTGAGGGTAAACTTTGAACCTCGGACCAACAAAATAACGGATTCACTCTGCAAAAAACGTAAATTTCATCACTTCGTAATAAAATATGTGATTGACGAGGTAAGACGTTCGCCTCATAATTATATTTCTATAGAAGTACCTTTGTCGAGATTTCATTACTTTTAAGAGATAAACAAGCAGCTCCATCGAGACTTGGCTAGTTTTTACAGAATGTTTTTGGTGAGATAAATTGTAATTTTTTGGACCTATCCGAACACTACATTAATACAGCACATGCGTTCTAACGAAAATGAAAATTCAGCAGTAATCATACTCTCTCAATGTAATCAGACTACCTTTATTGGGGTTGAAAAATATAGACACAGAAGGAAACCAAAGCGAATGATGAATACTTAGTTGTTGTTTTGCCGGTTCCTAACTTCTACTCTGACTTACCTGTTTTACTTTGTTAAATATATTGATTATTTTTATTACTATAAAAAAAAACGTGTGAAAAGCCGGTTAACTTAAGGCAAAATAAACAAATTAGATTTGTAGTTATCTGGTTGACTTTTGAAAAGTCCTGTCTTATTAAAAGGAATCTGAGAGCAGAAAAAGAACTCAATCACAGTTTTTGCTAATCAAAGAAATCGTTAAAAAATGCGAGAACCCAAAATAGGACTGCTATATTGATTTGATTATTGTCTTAAGTCAAAGGTGAGTATTTTATTTATTTAGTATTTAACAATTTTTGGCATCCACTCCTTGTATTCAGTTCGAAATCAACCGATGCTACTGTTATTGATTTATTTCATTAAATAAAACTTTGAAGGGGATGACAAGGGGATGACACTTCGAATGTCGTATAACAGCTGTTACTCATATTTCTATTTCGATTGTCACACATAGTGGGTGAGGAATTGTTATTCAAAATGGAAGATTTAATTAATAAACAAACAATCCATTGAAGGAGGTTTATTGAGGACTTAGACGATTCAGAACTTAATGTGTTAGGTCAAACACTGACGGAAGTGCAAATGAAAAACTGCTGTTTTTCGGGTTAAGTTTTTGTGTATTCGCACTTCGCAGGACTCCGATTGTGCAGGTTAGTTATTAAATGTATGTGCGGTGGAAGTTGAAATTCTCAATTCAAAATGAATACTGAATACTGAGTAGAAATGTTAGATTGGTGTCAATCCTATAGAAATTTATTTCGTGAAATTCTAACGGTAAGGACTTATCTGAACTAAAGGGTCCGCCAAATAACTTTTTTTTTTGAAAATGCTATAAAAAAAACTACTGAATATTTTCTCAAATTTCTTTTTTTATTTGAAAGAACAATCCTTCCGGTTAATAATGGAATAATTTCATTCAAATGGCTGCCTCGGTTGGCCATGCAGTAGCCAATTATGCCTCTGGACCAAATCCGCACCAAACAATGACTCGTTTTGGGTGTATCGGCTTTTCAATGTATGCGTGCGGGTTTTCTGTGCCCCAAAGGTGACAATTTTGCTTTTATTTGTCAAAGTCGTTAAGAACTAACGTTAACAAAACTTATAAACTACATATATCTTGTTTACATAACCGCCAAGATCAAAATGAGCTTCATCTGAAAAGATGATTTTTTTTGGAAAAATCGGCATCTTCTCTAAGTCGATCGCAGGTCCACTTAGCGAAGCGAAAACGCATTGGATGGTCAGTTGGCTTCAACTCCTGAACCAATTGGACTTTGTATGGCGTCATACCAAGGTCTTTATGTAAACTTCGTCTCAATGATATCTCCGAAATGTTCAATTGTTGAGAACGTCGTGAATTGATGTTGATAGCGCTTCACGCACACTGCCACAGCAGCAATATTCTTGGGTATACGCAGTGTTTTTTATGCTTTGGTTGATCGATGAGGATGCCAGTTTCTTTCACTTTTTTCACAAGATAACGAACATACGGAGCTGACGGTGTGCTTCTCTTTTCTCAAAATCCTTACGCAATTTTCGCACACATTCTACAATATTACCATGATTTTCAAAGTAATGTCGCAATATTTCCAAGCGTTGTTCAAGCATATACAAAACCATATTCTTTCAGCGGAAGGATAAAACTCTGTCAGATCAGACATGAGCTAAGTGTAACCATTCACGAAATAAGCACTTGTTGAACAAAAAAAAAACGTTAGATGGCGGACCCTTTATATAGATATTGATTAAGAGATTTAAAGGACATAGTTTGACATTGACCTACTATAAAAATTACGAAGTGTCAATTGTCTTCTTTTATTATTATTAGGTTTTTTCTTTTCATTTGCACCCACTCAAGGGATTTTTTATAACCTTATTATGCCATGAGACACAGTGAGTGCTTTAGGGAAGAAGGTAGCGGTTAGAAAGGAGGTGTCGGTGTAAATTGATCTTGAATTTTTGACCAGTGTAATGATTGGAAATACAGAATGTTGAAGAGAGTTCCACATTCGCTTAGTACGGCTAAAGAATGATTCTCTATACTAGTACTTCCGAAGTTGGGCTCGAGGGTGAACGGATGGTCAATCCTAGAAGCGCGAGTATAACGAAGTATTACGAATTACGAATTGTTTGAGGAGAGGAATGCAACTGGCTTTTTGCACTAGAGCAATTACCGTAGAAGTAGCGATAGAACAAGGAGAGACACGCAACGTTACAACGACGACGGGATAGTCTGAAGGGGTCAATGAGTCAGTGATGCCTCTATCACCAATCATGCTTACAGCTCTGTTTTGTATTCCAGCCAAGAGGCTTAAGTAAGTAGCTGGAGCACCAGCCCAGAGATGGGAATTGCACTCAAGCTTTGGACGGATATATGTTTTATAGACGGTAGCCAGGTCAGAAGGGGAACAAAAATTCTTGCATCGCATCGTCTTAAAAAACCTAAACATCTTGCGGCATTTTTGGCGGCATCGTATATGTCCTCGTTCCACAAGAGGTGGTCAGTGATGCACATACCGAGAATATCGAGATGTTTGGTCTCGTTGATGCAAGTGCCACTCATGGACATTGGCAAAGGTATACCCCCCTCACTTCAACGATAGAATGCTGTTTAAGTCAGAGTTTATTGAGCTTATCATATTTTGCCGTTCCAGTTCCACATTCGAAGGGGAGGGATGTGAGTCTGAAAACGAATAAGAAAATCTAAGGGTGCTACAGACAAGAGATCATTAATGAAAATATGGAAGAGGGTCGGAGACAAAACGGAGCCCTGGGGAACACCAGCATTTATATTGTGGGTTTCAGACTTAAAACCGTGCAATACAACTTGTATTGAACGGTTCGAAAGAACGTTTCTAATCCAACGAAGAAGGGATTCATCGATACCGAAAGCACGCATTTTCGATAAAAGAGCAAGATGCCTTTGAAATATCAAGTGCAACAATCCTAATTTCTCCAAAACGATGTTAAGATTTGTTCCACTTTCCGGTGAGATATGCCATCAAATCATCAGTGGATCTATTGCTGCGAATGCCGTACTGCCGTTCATTAAGAAGCTTTATTTCTTCAAGAGGTTTCTTAAGTTGATAATTTATCAGCGTTTTCATGACCTTAGAATAAGGGACGTTAGTGCAATCGGACGATAATTGGAGAGAGTGAAGGATTCGCCTTTTTTCGGTATAGGCTGGACAAATGCTGTTTTCCAACTGCTCGGAACGAGCCCAGAAGAATAGGTAGATGGAAAAGCTTACTCAAGAGTTTTGCCAGCGTTGAAGAACAGCTTTTCAGAACAATGGCTAGGATACCATCCGGGCCAGCCGATTTTTGTATGTTGAGATCTTTTAGGACCATCACTACAGCACGAGTGCGAAGGAAGATTTGTCCCATGGAATCATTGACGCGCTCAAGAACTGGGGGAGTCATGACACTCTCTGGCAGCGAAGAGTTGCAGGCAAACTGCCCAGCAAAAAAATTTGCTTTCGCGAGAGAGCCAACGACTGGACTACCATCATCAACGAGCGTTGGGACCGAGAAAGAAGAAGAATTCTTCATGTTCTTCACAAATGACCAACAATTTTTACAGCCTTTGAGACATTGCAGTATGTTTTGCCTTAGTTTTTGGTCATGTAAAAATATGGACATTGCTGGCCTTCCTGGCTTGTTTAAACTTATTCCGGTTTTCCTCAATAGGGTTGGCTTTGTAACAACGGAAACTTACCTCTTTGACCCTGATAATCTCTTTACAGCTCATATCAAGCCATGCGTTCTCTTTGGGTATGCTTTTAACCATATTTGGGATAAAAGTTCTCATTCCCAGAAGAATTAAACTTGTGACAACTCTCACACCTTTGCCCTTCCATTTATTTTAAGTATGAAGCATTGAAGCTTTTTCTGAGCAACACTCTTCGTAAGAGGTTTTGATATTAGTGCCATTTATTTAACTGCTCACTCTCTCTCTCAATCACTGTTGTCAAGAGTCAAGTCAAGTCTCAAAAGCTTCAATGCTCATGCAACCTGATAGAGCTAAACTTGTCCAAGCTCAACAAAATAATTGGCTAAAGTAAGCTCTCCTGGACAAGTAAACATATCGGTTCATCCGATTGTACCTTGTGCTAGAGATTCCAGTGAATGATCGTTTCTGCTGCTGCTCGTACCCGAACGTACGTTGTGTGTCGATTTTGCTTTCCTCTTCCGATCCCTCAATAATTGTGGGGTCCGCTTTAAGTCCGCTCTTTTTATGTTGATTGTTTGAACTGTTGTGTATAGTGGTCGTGGCACACAGCAAAATCATTCGATTTTCATTTGTAAGCATTTATTCATTTGTTGTTATTATTATCGAAAAAGTTTAGTTTTGCAAGAACATTTTAATTAAATTTTCATCGGTTATTGTTTTAAACAAAAATACAAATATTTTTTGCATATCTATTGTCTCTGGAAAGTTTATCAGTGTATTGTGCTCATATTCTGAAGAAAGCGATTCCTAAAGCAATATGCCATGCCGGCGCGGTGGAGTTTGATATGAATTGAAAGAATGTGCACCGGGTACAGAGTGGACGACACGGGGTACTAGTTTCACGATTTTGTTTGAATTTGTAGCAAAAAGTAATCAGCAAACCAATAAATGGAAAATTTTTCTTTTTGTTATGCCTTATGTCATCTTCTATTGATAATGTTATGATGTTATTGAAATCAGAAGAAATTGTAGGAATCTTCTTGGGAACTTAGAAAATAACGAAACCTAATAAGGTCAACTGTTCAGAAACACGAATTTGTTTTTGTATAACTGATTCAGCAAATCTCCAAATGAACGGTGTATATTTTATCGAAATTCGAAAGGAGTAAAGTAAAATATTACGTTCACGTAGTTGACAAAGTTCAAACACTTCGGAACGAAATTAATTTACAAACAAGAATTAAACAAATAAAATGGTAATGGCTGAATGTTCACCTAAAATGAGTTCCTTAAATTTATGTATATAATTTTTTTATTTACTGACGTTTTTCATATAGCATTGTAACATCTTTTTATTCATGGCATGACATTCACAGTTTTTTAAAGGTGCTCAGACCGTAAGTCTAAAGTTCATTTAAATCAACCTTATGTCAGCCTTATCAAACTTTCGCAAGCTGCGAAACATTGTTCTTATTTCTTATCATTTAAAAAAACATTTGGTACTTCGGACATTGAAAGTTTAAATTTATAAAGGTAAAGAAACAACTTTTGGTTTTGAATTTCAATCTCACTTTTAACAGGTGCCTATGTTGGTATTTGTTTTTTTTTTCGTGGTATTCTTCACTATTCATAGAAATAAGATACTTACTTACTTATGGTGGCGCTAACGTCCAGGTCGGACCAGAGCTTCATCCAACAAACGTCTCCAGCAAGCTCGGTCCCTAACTAGCTGTCGCCTACTCCAGTTTCGCACGCCTAGTTGGTTCATGTCATCTACCACCTCTGTGTTCCACCTGAGTGCGGTCTTTCTCTTCTTCGACGTCCGGTCCCTAACTAGCTGTCTCCTACTCCAGTTTCGCACGCCTAGTTGGTTCATGTCATCTACCACCTCTGTGTTCCACCTGAGTCGCGGTCTTTCTCTTCTTCGACGTCCTTCCGGGTTGCATACGAAGACTCTGCGAGCCGGAGCATTATTTTCTATTCGGTCTACATGACCCAACTTTCTAAGTCGTTGGACCTTAACTTTTCTGGCAAAGTCAGTCTCGCTGAACAGCTCGTACAGTTCTTGATTGAATCTTCGTCTCCATTCTCCATTTATGCAGACAGGACCAAAATTCACTCGAAGAATTTTTCTCTCGAAGCAGCGCCCTCGTTAACCGCTAGACCCATCTTCCTGGCCTCCGTCTCAAGACTCACAAACGCTCCACTGACATCACGCTGTGTTCTTCCAATTATGTCAATGTCGTCTGCGTATTCTAGTAGCTGGACGGAGTTTTGAAAGATTGTGCCTCTGGTGTTGACGTTGGAGTTTTGCACAATCTTTTCAAGAATGATGTTGAAGAAATCGCATGACTACGCATCGCCTTGTCTAGAACCTTTTTGACATCAAATGCGTCCGTTAGGTTTTTTCCGACCATGATGGAACAGCGTGAGTTTTCCATTGGCATCTTACACAGACGGACGAGTTTTCTGGGTTGCCAAAACTAGACAATGCTCTATATAGTTGGTCTCTGTAGACGCTGTCATACGCGGCCTGGAAATCGATGAAAAGGTGGTAGGTATCGATTTGAAGTTTCTGGGTCTTTGCCAAGATCTGCCGTAGTGTGAATATTTGATCGATGGTGGACTTTCCGGGTCTGAAGCCACACTGATAAGATCAGGTTGTTGACGATGGGCTTCAAACGTTCACACAGCACGGCAGATAAGATTTTGTTGGCGATGTTAAAGAGACTTATACCTCTGTAGTTGGTGCAGTTCAGGGGATATCTTTTCTTGAGGATTGGGCATACGATGCTGAAGTTCCATTCGTCGGACATGCTTTCCTCCGACCAAATTTTGCAGATGAGCTGGTGCATGCTCCTAACCAAATCATCTCCAGCTGCTTTGGACAGTTCGGCGGCTAGCCCATATGTTCCAGCGGCTTTGTTCGACTTAAGTTTAGATATCGCTATCTATGGATGGAATTGTTGGCCTGCTGCACCCAAATTGAATGATTCAGTATTGCTGGTGGATTTTTGCTCGTCATCACTATTATACATCTTGGAAAAGTGGTCTTTCCATATCCTCAGCACTGACTGTGGTTCCACTGCGATGTTCCCATAATGGTCTCCACAGGCTTCGGTTCGGAGTGAATAAGCCCTGGTGGTTTGTTTTACCTTTTTGTAAAACTTTGGAACCTTATTCCTGTTGTGATATCCCTCCATCTCTTCGATCGCGCGCTTCTCATGCTCCTTTTTTGTCTTTCTGAGAAGTTTGTGCTCCTCTCCCCTTTTCTGGTCTCTCACGAGTTGCTCGTGTCCTTCTTTGTGCCGCTTTGTATGCTCGCCGGCACTCATCGTCAAACCAGGGGCTTCGTTGTGGTGGCCGTGTAAACCCCAGCACTTCAGAGGCGGCATCTCTGATGGCTGCTTGGCAGTTTTGCCACATTTACATTTTGTGCTGGCAGCAAAGGACTTCTGAAGAGATTTTCGGAGACACGATCGGAAAAGGATCTAGCAATTTTTTGCGATTGTAGCCGATTGTAAACTTAATTTCACGAACAAGAAAACTCTAGTCTTAAACGCAGTCTCTCCATGAACGTACTTTAACAGAGTTTGATAAACGCCTTGTCTTGTTCTTTCAAATATTTTTCTGCAGATTTTCTAAAAACTTTCAACAACGTATTCAATAAAAAATTGAATTCTCCTGAAATCCAAGTCATCGCATGTAATCACTACTTTAATGTAAGTGCAAAAGAAAGACTGACAAGAGACAGTAAATTATTACTTAAGAGACCTCCATTTCTAAATTAAGCCAATATCATTTCGAACGATCAACACAGCTTGGCTCTAAATTGCAGTATGCCAAGTAATTGTAATTAATTGTCCATCTTTTAAACATACTTGAATACATATGTATGCAAGAATACACACATATTACAATTTCAAATGTTGTGCAAATTGAAATAAGAACTTAGAAACAAAAGAATTGAGTTTCATACAAATATTCGCTCGCGAAATTAAATATTGATTTAAGCACTTGATAACTGAACTAGCTTCCCAAGAAGTATACACTTCAAAGTACTTTCTTTTCTTCAATTATTCCCATTGATTTATTCGGTTCACTGTGACGTAAACGTATCATTTTTTTTTGTTTATAAGGAAATTTACTTGAACAGCAACGTTTTAAAATTTGTTTCAAAATGTTTAGTTAAGTAAAAACTAGTAGCTAACTTAAGGAATCACAACATTACGGTTTTCACCACAACCTCATCCTTGGACAGGCCTAGACATCTGTTTTCAATTTCGCACGCAAAGATGGATGCGGACCTGTTCATCCTGCGAGCTCTTCATGAATTATAGCTATCTTCTACTGGCACATCACTAACGGCACCAAGGATCTTTCTTTCTATGATGTCGTTTGTTTCGAATCTTTGATAGTGGGTGTCTCTTGTTGACAACTTACAAACTTACCTACTTAAGATGGAGCTACAGTCCGGTGTGGTGTGTGGACTTGGGCCTCAGTCTCCGCAAGCCAGCTCGGTCCCTAGCTAGCTTTGCTTGCACTTTGCACTCCAAGTTGATTGAGGTCCTCTTCCACTTGTGTGCGTCACCTGAGTCGCGGTCTACCTCTCCTTCTACGCCACACCAGGGGACCAAAGATGACCCGAAAAACTTTCCTCTGGAAACAGCGTAAGGTACATTCATCCGAATTTCTCAAGTTCCATGCTTCTGCACTATACAGCAGGACTGCGATGATGCGGATGTTGTACATTTTTACCTTAGTTGCTCGAGAGAGGGCTTTTCCACTCAATTGCTTACTTAGCCCAAAGAAACAGCAATTAGCAAGAGTTATTCTTCGTCTGATCTCGGCGCTGGTGTAATTTCCCGCGTTAATGCTCCTCTATTGTAGAAAAACTGGTCTACTACCTCGAAGTTGTATGCGTCTATTGTGACGTTCTGTCCGAGCCGTCGGTGTTGAGTGTCCTTCCTCGAAGACAGCTTATACTTCGTTTTTCCCTCATTTACCGCTAAACCCATTTTTGCCGCTTCTGTCTCAATTCTCACAAAGGCACCATTGACATCACGCTGTCTTCTTCCCACGCGAGAAGTTGAACAGATCTTAGGAAAATAGTGCCTCTGGAGTTTTGCACTATCTTCTCAAGAACGATGTTAAAGAAAATCGCACGACAGCGCATCGCCTTGTCTGAATCCTTTTTTGACATCGAAAGATTCCGTAAGCTCATTGCCAACCTTGATGGAGCAGCGTGAGTTCTCCATCGTCATTTTGCACAGCATCTGTAGATGCTGTGATACGCGGCCTTAAAATCGTTGAAAAGGTTGTGGGTATCGATTTGGAGTTCATAGGTTTTTTCCAGGATCTGCCGTAAGTCAAAAATTTGGTCGATGGTAGACTTTTTCTGGCCTGAAGCCACATTGATAAAGACAAATCAGATTGTTGACGAAAGGCTTCATCAGACGTTAACATATTACGGCAGAGAGGATCTTGTAGGCGATGTTTAGATTATCAGACCACACAAGTGGTCTTTATAAATCCCCAGCATTGACTGCGATTCTACTATGTTGTTCCCTTGTTTATCTCTGCAGGCATCATTTCGTGCTCGATGACCTTGAGCTAGCTGTTTTACCTTCCGATCAAACCTCCGAACTTCAATCCTGCTGTTGGCTCTCTCAACATCCTCAATCTGACGCTTCTTATGCTCCCTCTTTTTTCTTCTGAGAAGCCGACGTTTCTCTCTCCTCTTTTGCTCGTAGAGCTCACGAGCAGCTCTTGTCCTTCTATGCAGCGCAGCTCTGTATGCCTCCTGCTTGGCTGCATGGGCTCAGGTTTCCATTCATCAGATTAATCGATATTGAAGATATGATCGCGAAAGGACTTGTTGGTCTGTACGTGTTCAAGTTATTGTAGCGTCCGTTTTGCTTCTTGAACGTCGCGTCGTTTTTTCGGCAGTTTTCAAGAAAAGCATACAAAACACCCCGTACTATTTCTTTTAAGTCGCACGTGTGTAACAGTTATCATAACACACATCTGAAGCCTTTGGATGTTTTATAAGACACATACTCGTATTTGCTTGGTAAATCTTGATTTAAGATAAGATTGTTTACATGAGTTATTCACTTTTCGTGCCTTCAAAAAGCTAATATTTAAGGCTTTCTGTTCACTTTCTCTTTATTGTTATACAACATTTGCAGAGAAAAATGATTTATGTGTCTACATTTTCTTATCAAAAAATGAATCATGCCTTGTCATCAGCTTTTAGACATATAAAATGTATAGTTATCTCAGTTAGTTGATAATACAAATTGGAACCTGTATTAAATGAAATTTGTATTTATTTTCAGACATTCCACTCCATATCAGCTTATAGTTTCGAAAAACTGTCTAGCATTGTTCTAAAGTTAATAAAAAATATTCGAAAATGAACAATCGAAATTTCGTAAATCCTTTTGGACAACGACCATGGATGGCAAGCTCAGGCGCAGCTGCATCTGCTGGGGACTCAAAGGGATTGAAGGGTATTGTAGCTGGTGGTATAACTGGAGGCATCGAAATTTGTATTACATTTCCAACGGAGTATGTGAAAACACAATTGCAATTGGACGAGAAAGGTATACCTACCGATTTTCAAATTAAAGAATACGATTTGACAGGAAATATAGTTTTAACTCCAAGCCTCTTTGATTAAGTTCGTTTTACATTTTAATTTGTCGGGGTAACTTGCCTCAAAAACTGACAAAGCTCAAGATTGAAAGTGCAATCATTGCAATTTTCACCTTTTGCAATTTAATTTAATCGTCGACGCCATAAGCACCACAACCGGAATCTGAACCGAAACTTTTTCAACAAGATCGTTGTGTTGACCGACACCATCGAAGTTCGTAACTCCAAAGCTTGGGACGTCCTTTTCTACGGCATCCTTCTCCTACTATGAATCAAATCGCACAAAAATGTCTCTGCCGGTTCCTCCCGATGTCCAGCTTACCGGAATCTACCAAGCATATATTTTTTATCAAAAAAGCTTCACGGTAGATTTTATACAACTCGTGATAACATCGACTTTGTAATCGTCAGCCCCATATGATTGACTTGACCTACTCATGCCCATACAAATTTTTATTTCATCTTTCACGGGTACTACCGCTTGTGAAAAAATTACATAACTTAAAACAGTATCAATCTGTCATGAAAAAGTATTTCTCAACTTTGCCGTTCGGAATCGGCGTTAAATTGTAGATCCCCTCAATTCTTCACACGCGAGTTATAGTATTAAGTAGATATAGTCTTTAATTAGGTTTTATTTATAAATAAATAATAACACATTTTATATTTAATATTTATTTTCGATTCATTTATTTTATTCATTAAATAAACAGTTTATTTAAGTTTAAGATTTTTAAATAAGTTTAATATTTAAGAAAAAACTAGATCGTTGTTAACAACTTGAGGTTTTATTGCAGAGTGAGTCTTAAACTCGTTTCTTATTAAGTACAGTGCATGATGCAAGAACATGAGAGAAAGCATAAACTCAAAACCTGCTTGGCGTCACTTAGTTGCTAAGTAATCTTAAGCATTGACTTTCTTCTCAATTCGTTTCTTCTTTTCGTATCAATGCTTCGCCAGTTTGATCTTAGATATCAAATGGGAGAATGCACGAATAATTGCCATGAGCGGATCGGTCATCTTAAGAAAGGTTTTTATAATATAACTCGCGCACCCAGAGAATTGTTGATGAGAGTAAACCACTTACCACCATCTTTTCATCGACGAACGGAACGGAGCGGACGTAGTCGTCCGTAACTGAGCAAATACAAGGAATTAATATATTGTGCCCTAAATAGTGGATTGCTCCGTTTTGTCAATTATCGTTCAAACTGCGCTCTCCTTCGCTTTTTACGGACGAAAACTTAGAGGTGCTTCTCATTAAAGGAGAATGGGCATTCTGGCCTACGAACCAATAACAACATGCTATATATCAATGGAAAGGTTTTTTTGTGTACTTTAACTAGCGCAAATCACTGTGGGGAAAAAGTTATTGCACAATTAAGTCAATCAGAAAAAAAAAAGTGTTTTCTTGCTTTCATCATAGTAGAAAAGCTTTACAAAGTAAACAAA
The DNA here is from genome assembly GCA_943590905.1 of Sphaerophoria taeniata. Classification (NCBI taxonomy): domain Eukaryota; kingdom Metazoa; phylum Arthropoda; class Insecta; order Diptera; family Syrphidae; genus Sphaerophoria; species Sphaerophoria taeniata. Next base: position 72,676,139 of record OX016542.1, on the reverse strand, counting down.
ACATAACTTATTTTTATCCTTGCATCTCTTAATTGTGCAATAACTTTTTCCCCACAGTCATTTGGGACTTCTTGCCAAAACAAAAGTTAAAGTACACAAAAAAACCTTTCAATTGATATACATGATGTCGTTATTAGTTCAAAGGTCAAGATGAAAACAAGAAATCACTTATTTATGTTTGTTTGAACAACGATAGCAACTTAGAGGTGCTTCCACCAATGGCTTTTTCCGTCAATTTCTTTGGCTGGAGTTATAGCTATTTCACGGGTGCCAAGCCGATCATCAGACTCCTTTATTAGTGGTGCTGCCTGGTTTTTATTTTTCATATTAATGAAAAACTTTCTGAGTTTACTTTGGGATTTGAACCTAGGACCAGCTAGTTGGGAAGCCAATGCACTACGCACTGCGCTAACCACTTTTTGTTTGTTTATCATTGCTATGAACCAAGTGCATTTTTACAAGCTCCTTAAAGTATGCTATCTTGTTCCGCTTTCATTTTTTCTAATTTCCTATCTTTGTGTCACAACAATTCGTTTTGTGTACACAGAGGGTTAGATTTTTGAAAGTTTTGACTTTTAGTCAGTTTTTTATTTGTTATAGTTTGTTTTTGTGTTATTTAACACTCGCAGTCAGGCTGCTTTGGTTTTTATTTATGTTTGTTTGAACAACGATAGCAACTTAGAGGTGCTTCCACCACTTATTGCTTGTGAATGACCTTATTGTGCAATAACTTTTTCCACACAGCGATTTGGTACATACTACCATAGTAAAAGTTAAAGTAGACGAAAAAACCTTTCCCTTGATATACAGGGTGATTCACGAGCGTTGTGCCAAAAAGCTAGAGCGTGTAGGTTAAGTTAAGACAAGAAAAAAATCGTATAGAAGGGGGGGGGGGGGTCTATTCCCCCCCCCCGTTTAGCCGGGAGGGGCAATTTTCTGAAAAATTGACTTATTTTGTAAAAAAAAATATTAAAAATCAACGGCTTCGTTAACAATACCGTACTATACCTTTCTGAAAAGCCAAAAACTTTTTTTTTCACTTTGTGTTTAAATTAAATTGTTTTAACGAATAGTTTAAAAAAAAATAATTTTCAAACTCAAAATTTTCAAAAAAAAAGCAAAAAAAACATTTTTGAACTAATTTTTTTCAAAATTTTATGTAATTAAGTACTAATTTTGTTTCAAAAATTCAATGTCTTTGTTAATTTTTAGTCGAAAGCAGAAAACCGGATGCAAAATGTCGTTTCGTTTTTGAGAAATTAAAAAAAAAAACCAAAACCACTTTTTTCAAAAAAATCTTTATTTTTATTTTTACCTATCTGGACTTTTAGTTTAATTTATTAGTTTAATTTGTAAATTTAATTTTCTGTAATTGGAGTCTTATGAGGACTCAATAAAGTAGAAAAGTATTGGATTTTCCCTGGATTAATCATTTTGTTCATTGATAACGTCTGCCATTGACCTTTCACTTCTAGCTCTCCGTGCTCTCGTCGGCGGATTCTTGAAAACATGCTACGACTTGGGCGCCATCTGTTGGGATATCTTTCAGCGTAGAGTCTCTTGGCTTCCCGATCTCGACAACAAGTTAAAACGTAGCAGAAGCTCCTGTCCACTAACTCTCCTCGAGCGTATGAGTTTGTTATTGTTATGTATTGATGAGTTAACTTTTTAATTGTAAATGGTTGTTTAGTAAACATGCGATGCTTTTTGTTTACCTTTAGGTTGTTAATTGTTTTTTCATTCAAGTAAAATTGCGGTTTAATTATCTTAAGCCCCTAGCAGGTAGAACCCTTCGCCGGCGAGTGGCCACGGCCCCAGGTATAGTAAGAAAAAATTGCAGGTCAGTTTTCAGACGTTATCAATGAACAAAATGGTTAATCCAGGGATAATGTAATACTTTTCTACTTTATTGAGTCCTCATAAGACTCCAGTTACAAAAAATTAAATTTATAAATTAAACTAATAAATTAAACTAAAAATCCAGATAGGTAAAAATAAAAACAAAGATATTTTTAGAAAAAAGTGGTTTTGGTTTTTTTTTAATTTCTCAAAAACGAAAAGACATTTTTGCATCCGGTTTTCTGTTTTCGACTAAAAACTAACAAAGACATTGAATTTTTGAAACAAAATTAGTACTTAATTACATAAAATTTTGAAAAAAATTAGTTCAAAAATGTTTTTTTTTGCTTTTTTTTTTGAAAATTTTGAGTTTGAAAATTATTTTTTTTTAAACTATTCGTTAAAACAATTTAATTTAAACACAAAGTGAAAGAAAAAGTTTTTGGCTTTTCAGAAAAGTATAGCACGGTATTGTAAACGAAGCCGTTGATTTTTAATATTTTTTTTTACAAAATAAGTCAATTTTTCAGAAAATTGCCCCTGCCGGCTAAACGGGGGGAATAGACCCCCCCCCTTCTATACGATTTTTTCTTGTCTCAACTCAACCCACACGCTCTAGCTTTTTGGCACAACGCTCGTGAATCACCCTGTATATCATGTCGTTATTGGGTCCTAGGCCAGCTTCCATACATTTTTGTCCGTTCTCCTTTAGATGAATTACAAAACCTTGCAAGCCTAATAAATTGAGTTAAAAATTTATTATAAACTAGCCGACCACCGGGATGTTGTACCCGCTCTAAGGAAATTGTTCGAGGTAACTTAAGGCTTGAGTGAGGAGTTTTCCAATCACTTAACAGAGTTGTCCTATGAATTCTTTCTAATAATTCCCCCTCACCCCACATCGATGCCCCACTTCCCCGCTACCCCTCACCAACGCTCTCCGGTACGCGGCTTCCCGTTACACCATTACCCCGTTCTGATTCAAAACAGTATTGATGGACTAAGGCCGTTTGTGAATTGCGTTAAAATGTGTATTAAAACTTGACGTTTGGTTTAAACTTGACATTAAAAAAATAAATAGAGTGGCGCGACAGCTCTTGAAGAGCCAAGGCCTAAGTGGCTTACTCTCATCAACAATTCTCTGAATGCGTGTGAAGAATTGAGGGGACCTACAATTTAACGCCGATTCCGAACGGCAAAGTTGAGAAGCACTTTTTCATGACAGATTGATACTCTTGGAAGATTTGTCAGGTCTTCGCAAGAGGCAGTACCCGTGAAAGATGAAATAAAAACTTGGCCTGAGTAGGACTCGAACCAACGACGTTCTGCTTAGCAGCCAACGCACCTACCAACTAAGCTACGGGCAACTGCAAACTTGACATTAGCGTGGTGAATAAAATGGGTTAAAATGTATCCAGCTGTGGAGCAGGTTAAATGGGTTAAAAATCACGCTTACTTGAAGTAGCAAATATGAAAGAACCCAATGAGCAAACCATAATGCACGTTAAATTTTCGTTAAATTTTTACTAGTGCAGTTTCATTTCCCTCCGCATCCAGACAGGTTAGAATTTAATTTAGTACCAGAATCTAGAGTAGAAGGGAGAGAACACCGCTTCGCGGCGTATCTCTGCTGATAGATTTTCTGGCAAAAGATCCGCCTAGCATTAAGTTAATTATCCCGCTAGTTAGCACATGTGATTGCAGATGTGTCTACGTTGTTAAAAGCGCCTTCTATGTCAAGGAAGGCAACCATAGTATAATCTTTATGACGGAGGTAGTATTCAATGGTTCATGCTAGAGAGTGTGGCGCCCGCCGTTTCCATCGACATGCCCTTACAATAGGCATGTTGAGTTGTGTACAAAATTCTTGTATCAATGCTTGCTCATTCCTAGATATCGATGGAGCATTCAACAATGTCAACTACCAGGCGATCACAACAGCAATGGACAAGTTGAAATTAGAGAAATCACTCATCTCATCTCTCACTAGTCTCACTCTCATGCTTAATAGCAGGACAAATCGGTGAATCGACCCAAGATGGTGTCCTTTCGCCTCTTTTATGGAACATTGTAGTAAACGATCTTCTAACATCAATGGAAGCAGAGGCTTCAAGGTGATTGCCAATGCTGACGACGTTGCAATATCTGTATCTGGGAAACACCCTCAAGTTCTCTCGGAACTCCTACAAAATGCCTTAAACAGGCTAACAGATTGGGCCAAGCATTGTGGCTTGGACGTCAATTCACTTAAAACAGAACTAGTACTCTTTACGAGAAGGTACAAAATTCCTCAACTTAGCTCACCCACGATAATAGGAAATACCCTAAACAACTAAATGGGAAGGCAAATATTGATGAAAGAGTAAAAAAGGCTACTGTAGCACTTTTTACTTGTAAAAAGGCTCAAAATGCGGCTTCTCCCCAGAAATAACCCACTGGCTATACATTTCGGTAATCAGACCGATATTTATTTATGGAGTAGTCGTATGGTGGACCGCACTGGACAAGATGGTAAATTTGAATAAGTCCAGCGGTCAGCAGGTATGTCAGTATCACAGGAGCACTTCGCTCAACACCAACAGCAGCCATGGAGGTGCTTCTAAACCTAACACCTTTTCACATCTTCTCCAAAATGGTGGCAGGCAACTCATGCGTGAAACTTAGAGCCACCTCTCAATGGATTAGTATCAACACTGGTCATACTACTATGTTAGACAATTTCAGATCTATCCCAAATCGCTTAGACTATACCACCCCAAATATGGTATTCGATAATAACTTCCATGTTTCGATCCCTTCAAGGCCTCTGGAAGAAAACACGATACACTTCTATACAGACGGTTCAAAGACTGACTACGGCGTTGGAACTTGGAAGTGGTATCTACTCGAAACAGATGAATCTCAGTCTATCATAAAGACTTCCCAATCAATGTAATGGCAATTAAAGAGGCACTATCCTGGCTCAAAGAAAACGTTATATCTTGCAAGGATATATGTATTTTCTCGGACAGCCAAGCCGCTCTCAAATCTCTCACTTCTGTCTCCACAAACTCTCTAATCGTCCACGACTGTCCATCATCTCTGAATGAGATGATGGAACAGTTTAACATTCACTTCATTCGGGTGCCGGGCCACAGAGACATTCCGGGAAAAAAACATAAAATAGGAACACCACTTGCTACATGCAAATATCTTCTCAAACAATATGCTCTAGAATCAACAAATGCTAGATGGTCGCAGGGTACCACCTGCCTAGAAACCAAAAAAATATGGCCAAGCATAGACCTGAAACGGTCAAAAGGCTTGAGCTCCACAATTGGGTCATAAAAGGACACTGCCTCATAGGTAGACATGCTTTGAGGCTAGGAGGAGGAAACAGTCCAACACCTTCTATACACATGTCTGGCACTCTCCAATAGAAGGAATAACTATCTCGGTAATCCCTTCTTCGATAATACCAGTGAACTGGCAACGATCGACACAAGATGTCTCTCTAACTTCATTAAAAGTACAAAATGGTTTGCTTAAGTCCATTACTCTCCCATGAGTAACTTCTTAAGTGGTATCACAATGGACCCTTGAGGTCTAAGTGAGTCAATAACAACTAGACAGCAACTCTTACCTAACCCAAGCTTTGCTTGCTCTAAGATGTATATATCAAACAGTCTTTCTAAATTATTTATTTATTGGAATTAGATTAGTAGGAGAATGATGATAAACCTATGGGTCTGAGATCTTTAGGGTTAACTTGAGAGCATGTTCCGCATGGGTATGAAGACAAAGAATTAAATATTAATGTTTATAAAAAAAAAAAATTGTATAACGAATTAATTTATTCAAATTTATTTGCCAAAGGTTGAATTTGCTTTTGCGAAATGGTGAATTTGATTTGTGAACGGTAAACCACTTTGCGAAGTGGTGAATTGAAAGTACAGAATGGTAAAAAGGGTAAAGGAGAATGGGCATTCTGGCCTACGAGCCAATAACAACATGCTATATATCAATGGAAAGGTTTTTTTGTGTACTTTAACTTTTGTTTTGGCAAGAAGTCCCAAATCACTGTGGGGAAAAAGTTATTGCACAATTAAGAGATTCAAGGATAAAAATAAGTTATGTTTGTTTTGTTCTCTTTTGTAAAGCTTTTCTATTAGGATGAAAGCAAGAAAACACTTTTTTTTTTTAATCTCTTAATTGTGCAATAACTTTTTCCCCACAGTGATTTGGGACTTCTTGCCAAAACAAAAGTTAAAGTACACAAAAAAAAACCTTTCAATTGATATACATCATTTCGTTATTGGTTCAAAAGTCAAGGTGAAAACAAGAAATCACTTATTACTTGTGAATAACTTTACTGTGCAATAACTTTTTCCACACAGCGATTTGGGACTTACTGCCATCGTAAAAGTTAAAGTAGACAAAAAAACCTTTCCATTGATATATATCATGTCGTTATTGGTTCCTAGGCCAGCTTCCATACATTTTTGCCCGTTCTCCTTTAATGTAAACACAAACTAAAGCTTCCTTTTCATTCTTTATAATAGGACCCTTGTTTGAATCTTTAGTTAATTTAAGTATGAAAAATAACAAAACTGTTGTAAGTCTTGAAGTTTGAAACTAAATTCTGATACTGATGTTTTCTTAAAGGTGGAAAGAAACGCTATGATGGAATTGTCGACTGTGTGAAGAAGACAGTAAAAGAACGAGGTGTCTTAGGCCTGTACCGTGGACTAAGCGTTCTTGTATATGGAAGCATACCAAAATCGGCCGTCAGGTGACATACAATTTATGCCAATGTTAACGAACCAATACTAACTTAATAATGATTGATGTCTTTAGGTTTGGAGCTTTTGAATATTTTCGGTCCCATTTTGTCGATGGTAATGGCCAATTGAGTATCTCTGGAAAATTACTTAGCGGTCTTGGTGCGGGAGTCTGTGAAGCAATTTTTGCTGTGACTCCAATGGAGACGATCAAAGTGAAATTCATCAACGACCAACGAAGTGCCAATCCACAATACAAAGGATTTGCTCATGGGGTATCTACAATTGTAAAACAAGAAGGTATGAGGACATTATGATTTGAATATCCTGGTGATTTATAAAAACAGGTGATTTTCTAAGGTATATCTGGAACCTACAAGGGTCTAACGGCTACAATTCTTAAACAAGGATCCAACCAAGCGATCCGATTCTTCGTCATGGAATCCCTCAAGGATCTTTACAAGGGCGATGACCGAAGCAAGCCAGTTCCTAAGCCAATCGTTGGTCTTTTTGGTGCCTTCGCAGGAGCTGCATCGGTATTCGGCAATACTCCACTTGACGTGGTGAAAACTCGCATGCAAGGTCTCGAAGCATCCAAATACAAAAACACAGTTGATTGTGCTATGCAAATTTGGAAGAATGAGGGACCAACTGCATTTTACAAGGGAACTGTTCCACGACTAGGACGTGTGTGCCTCGATGTTGCAATAACATTCATGATTTACGATTCGTTTATGGATTTATTCAACAAAATCTGGAAGTAATGTTACATGGAATTATCATTATTTTGACAGTTTGAACAATTTAAATTTAAGGTAAAGGTCCTAGTCGTTGAATTTGAGTAACACAAAAATAAAATTTTAAATCGGTGAATTTGCCATTTTGCTTATTTTTTTTAAGCAGCAACACTAAATTGCTAAAAATTAAAGCTTGTTAATTACATTTTTTTGGAAACATTTAAAAAGAAAAATATGTTTAAGCATTTTGATTTGTTTTATTTAAAATGCTGAATTATCGGTTCAAAGGATACAAAATTAAATATTAAATTTGTTAAAGTAATTTGAAGAAAAGTCTGATTTGAAAAAAAAAGAAAACTTAATAAAAAGCTTCAATATTTATTGAAAAAAAAGGAATCTACACATCTTTGTAATATCACCAATCATCTTAGTTTTCGCTGGGAAGAACTTATTTCTCTTCTTTGAAAAAATAAATTAGTTAAGTCAGGTACGCCTTAGGTCCTTGCAATCAAAAATTTGTGTATATGCTGAGGCAAGCTCAAGGTGTCCAGGATCAATCCCAAAGAAAGCAAATAAACTTGGGTCAAAATGTTCCAAACTTCGAATAACGACCAACCTTTCCAATGTTTTATGAAATTTTTATTACCTTAAGTGTTTCTTATGATCTAAAATAACAGATTATTTCATATAAGGCTTACGATCTATGTACAATAGTAATTCCTAAAATAACGGTATTTCATATTCGGATTTTTATCTTCAAATAAGTGCTTACAATAAAAGTTTTATACGGTCTTATAATAAATAAACAGGTCTCACAATGCTGCTTCTGTCTTTAGCACCAAACTAGAGAATAAACGGTCGAGCGATCCCCGATTGACGGCTCCTATCTGTGGTGCGCTTAGAAGAAGGGCAACCTTAGAATAAACGGACGGATTCGGTCCAGCAAAATGAAAAAAAAAACAGGTCAGGAGAAGCCTTCCCTATTCGAAGATACAGTTGGAAGAAGTGGATTTTCGACTGGCAAAAGAAATATAATTTAGAAAATAAGGTTCCGGTTAAGAATGTGAAGCGGTCATAGGGTCATACACGAAGTCTAGGTTGCTTGCTTTCCGGCTTCTTTCACTTCTCTGTACACAAAGTTGGTACAAACCCCAAGAAGAGAAAGACCTGATTTTGCTTTGCAATTTTACTCCCCCTGATGAATTTTTGTGTAAAAACCTAACGTGAATTGTAAGTAAGCAAATAAACTAAATGCATGCATTCTTCAATGATCGGTCGGTTGATATAGGATATGTCTTCGAATAATGAAATGCCTGCAAGGTATCTATGTACATTAGGGTGGTTCTTATTTGCTTTTTTTTTGAAAATTAATGAAGACATCTGCTCAATTGTCTCCAAATAAATAAAAAAAAAAATAAAAAATCCTCTATTTTTTTTTTAGATTTGTATCTATACCCCTTACTGGCATTGTATCGAAGTGAAATTCTAATACTATAGTTCGTTCAATAAAAAATGTCAGTGAAGGCCTTATGGGAGAGCTTTTTTTTAAGCAGAGCTGGCTGCTAAATACTCATTTCATAGAAATGACACAAATTTGCTCCCAAATTACAAGCAAGCCGGCACTGATGTATACACACGAATTGATTTATTTACTCTTAAACGTTGTACATCCCCCCATGACCATTCATGTTGCATGCTGAAAGCATAGCTAATCCTGTGTCGTTCGTGATTGATTCGTTCATTTTGATTCGTTCACTTCAAAGAACGATTGATTGCAACCACCCCTTCAATAAAGATCCGTTCAATCAAAGATCTAATCCATCTTTTTTCCATTTCGTTCATTCAAAGATCGAATCAATCAATCGTTCAATACAAGGTAGAATCGGTCTTTTTCCATGTTGTTTCGTTCATTCAAAGATCGAATCTTTTTTCCATCTCGTTCAATACAAGATAGAAGCGGTCTTTTTCCATGTCGTTTCGTTCGTTCAATCAAAAACGAACGAAACATATTGAAAATAAATGTCTCGTTCATTCCATTCAGTAATCTGTAATCTGTCACAGTTTGAAGTAGAACACTTCTTGTTCTTTATTGAGAGATGAGAGCGAACTTGAATATTGGAAAGAATGCCTTATGGTACGATCATCTAGTGATGTGCCGAGCCGTAAATTTTGCAAACCGAGTTAGCTCGGTAGAGGGATATTTCGTCCTAAATGTTACCGGATTGCCCCGAAAATCAATCTAGAAAACACTTAAAAAGCGGAAAAATGAGGTTTTTAATCCGTCAAAACCTCTGCCATCCGCTGATGGAATTTGAATGTTAATGGCTCAATAGAGAGATAAGGTACGAATCTAGGTCGCTAGAGGGATATTTCGTTCTAAATGTTACCGGATTGTTCCGATAATCGGTCTAGAAAACTCATAAAAAATGGAACAATTAAAAAAACCCTCACAAAATTAAAAACAAGTTAACTCGTTTTTTTTTCAATCGGCGAACCGAGTTGCAAACCGGATAGGTAAACCGAGTTGGACCGTTCAACTCGAGTTGGCAAACCGAGTTAGCTAACTCGAGTTGAGAAATAAACAAACCGAGTTAACTGGAGTTAGCGAACCGAGTTGACTCATCACTAGATCATACTATTTAGTTTTGAAACTGCAATTTTTTCCTCATCGGTTATAGCGAACATTTTCATTTTTTTCAAACAAACAAACAAACCTAGCAAAAACATGAAACAATTGTAAAAAGAACCATAGAAAAGGAGAGCGAAGTGCAAAATAATTATTGATTGAAAAAGGGAACGATCCGAAAAATGAGCAATTGAAAAAGAGAAATGATTGGTAAAATGAACGATTGGAAAGATTGAATCTCTGAAATGAACGAGATATGAACGATTGAATCTTTGAAAATGAACGATTGACACAGGTCTCCATACTGAAATTACTGATCGTATTCTTTTTTCTTCTCTCAATGTGAGAAATGACAGCATTGCCATTACCCTTTGGAAGCAAACCTCAAGAGCTTTTTCAAAGGATTTTGTGAAAGAGCTTTCTGTTTTAAGGCTTTTGAGAACAACATTTAGGTGTTACCGCCTCAATATTAATATTTTTGTTTACTTGCTTGTCTGAAAACGGTGCAGGAATGCAGTTATACATTTATTGTTCTGATTTTTGTGTTCATATAGTGTCGTGGTTTTATTTCTTTGTGGAGAAAAACAGGTCGAATAATGCGGTGATAAAATGATAACAACAATTTAATGTTATCGCACATTTGACTACAAAGTATTTATTTAACCATCATAAATAACAATACAAATGTTATGACCCATAATTAGGTCACGAAGCAACGGGTTTATTTCCTCATTTCCTCATTGCAATGTTTCGTAACATTATTGCAAGTTCAGCGATTGTGTTTCGACATCGTAATGAGGACAAGGGAAAACAACCTCAAAGTGCTTCGTCGGCTTTATTGGGTCATTGATTGGGTTTCAAACCAGAGGTATGAATTTGTTTTGATTTGTCGTGAAACAGAGATGAAACTAGCGAGTCGTTCAATTCGTTTAAATTAAATAATATCGTAACAGGAGCGACGGTTAAGTGGTCAGGATATACCAAGCAATACAGGCAAGTGGATTTCACTCTCGAACCCAGAAGAAATTCAAACGGTTTTGAGTGATTTTCATAAATCGGCACTTGGGGGTCACCAAGGCGCAACAAGAACGTACCTACGCATCAGAAAACAATATAGATGGAAAGGTATGAAGAGACAAATTCTTGATTACGTTAAGAAGTGCCCAGACTGTCAGAGAAACAAGAGTTCGCCACCAACTAAGATGCCAATGGTAATTACTGATACTCCATTATTGCCTTTCGACAAGGTGTATATGGATATAGTTTGTGGGCTTCCCTTGTCCTATTCCGGGAATAGATACATTCTGACCTTTCAGGATGATCTGACCAAATTTATGGATTGCGCAGCGCTTCCAGATGCGGAAGCAACGACGGTAGCAAAAGTGTTCTATGAACAAATAATAACACGTTACCGAAAACCAAAAGTTCTCGTAACTGACAACGGTGCTAATTTTACATCAAAGGTGTTTTCACAAACATGTAAATTACTTGGTATAAAAAAATGCATACCACGGCTTATCATCCTCAGTCCAATGGTTCTTTAGAAAGAAGTCACAGGCCATTGGCGGAATATTTAAGATCTTTTGTTTCCAATGATGAAAAAAATTGGGACCAATGGCTACGACAAGCTATGCACGTGCATAACAACACCGTTCATTCGGCCACTAAGTTGACACCTCTAAACGCTCTATTCGGTTTTGAGTTCGAAATGCCTACAAATTTAAAAAGAAAGGCATCCCCACTCTATTCAAGTGATGACTATCCTTGCGTTCTGAAATATCAACTCGGTAAAAGCCACCAAATTGCCAATGAAAATTTGCAACGGGCAAAAAATAGAGCCAAACTTAACTATGACAAAAATGTAAAGTGCATCGCATTCCAAGTAGGAGAAAAGGTACTGCTCAAAAATCCCATTAGGAAAAGCAAATTTTCTGAAAAATGGGTCGGTCCGTACAGTATTGTATCCGTGGATAGTCCGGTGACAACCACCATAGAAATAAGGCGGAATAGTAACAAGAAAGTTCACAATAACCGCCTCAAACGTTTTTACGACTAATTTGGTTTTGCATTTGACGGTCTTCTTATTTTAATAACTATGTACATCAATATTTTACCAATTTGATCAATTTTACTAATTTTTCTTTTTTTTACAGGACGGAACGAAAGTTAATAAATATAGTAAGATAAAATTTAATTTAAAAAATAATAAAAATTAACGATTATTACGTTAAGCTTCAAAACAATTATTATTTTAATACATTAACAACAAATACATAAAGATCAAAACAATTATTACCAGTGGTTTTTTACAAAAATACTTGGACGGTCCTTACAAAATTTACGCCACTAAATTACACTGCTGTACTGGAGATTTGCGAAAAAGCCGAGGAAAAACTGAACACGTTGTGTACCAAACATGTTTCAGAAAACTTGGCCACATATTGCAGACAAATAGTTCGGGCATCAGAAGGAAACATAGCCATTTTGAAGCAAAATGCTCAACGACTCAATACAGTTTTTCGAGGACAAAAGGCATCAAATCGACAAAAAAGAGCCTTGGATTTTGTCGGACAATTCTCAAAGTGGGCGTTTGGCACAATGGATAACGAAGATTCTCGTAAGGTGTACAACCAACTAAGTACACTAAAACGGGATGATGATGCCACTTTCAATTTGCTACAGCATGAGGTATCCATCATCTCCTCGAATTACGAGAAGCTAAGCAGGCCAATAGCAGATCTCGCGGCCGAAATTGAGAATGTTACGTCAGGGTTGCAGTTGTTCGGTAACTCAATCGGACAAGTTGTCACCAATCTGTCTAGCGAGATAGACATCCTTCAGACAAAAGCTGGAATGAATGATATCGTGTCAGTTCTCACTTCAAAGATTGTGGAACTACAGCAACGCCAATCTATAGAGCTCTCAATTTTGGACGACCTGTACCAAAACCGACTGCATCCGTTTATTCTAAACGCCCAGAACGTCAGTGATATCGTCAAGAAGATGCCCCCCAATAGTAAAAATATATTTGGAGACCTATTAATTTTGCATCAAGCGGCAAAAACATCCGTTTTCTTTGACGGAGGATCCATTTTGGTAAAAGTGACGATCCCGCTGCCCGACCCAATGCTGTATAATCTACATAGAGTATACCCGGTTGCCTCTATGTTTAATGAAGAATGGGACCTGGTTCTGGACAATAAATACGACTACATCGCAGAAGCGGAAAACCACGCTTTCTTCGGGCTTCTAAGCCATGAGGACTTTGAAAAATGCAGCCTAGTGTCGGACTACGACGCTCAGTCAGAAACATGGATCTGTGGTTTCAACTCACCTCTACTTACGTCCGGAGCAAAACATTGTCTGGTGGAACTGCTGCAACACTCAAGTTCGTCATCCAGTTATTGCCGGTACGTAGCAGTCCCAGCGAGTGACGGAATTATGTTTAAAATGGTGGCGCCTAATCATTGGTTTTTCCATTTTAAGCACGTTCAAGTTTTGAACATTATTTGCTCTGGCGAACGTTTCCAAGCAACGCTACAAGGTCCCGGAGTGTTCGAACTAAATCGGCCGTGCGAGGCCAGCACGAAAGAAATGCTGATTGCATACCAACGAGGCTACAACACAAATCAAATTTTCAAACAACCCCTCGTCAACCATTCCGACATTCTGGAATTCCTAAGGAAACCATTTAAGGCCACAAACCTAATGCCAACTGTAAAACCGTGGCCAGTCAAGACTGGAGGTCACGAAACCATGGTCCGAAACATTTTGGATGGAAAGCGTTCCATTCAGGAGTTGGAACTGCATCTGAAGGTAATGGAAGCGGGAAGAAAATTAGAGGGTTTTAATTATGAAATCTCTACCCATCGATATTCCCTCTTATGTCTGATGGCAACAGTGATAGTTTTGTTTGGATTTATTGTTTACAGGAAAAAAACAAAACCCAAAATAAAAACAGTCAACCTGAACCACGTCTCACCAAACACCCAAGGCGAAGATATTGAGATGCGAAGAAAAAAAAGGAGGGAGGCCCCTGACGTTCCAAGAAACCAAAGCAACCCCATCAACAATGGTCCAACGTACGCGTGCGTTTAAATTTTGGGGTAGGGCTGAGGAGACATAGAATAAAAAAAAAATAAATGAACGTAGATATATAAAAAAAAATAGATACACAAAATAAATGAACGTAGATATAAAAAAAATAATTAAAACATACATGAAAATAAATTTAAAATAGCAACAATAGAAAAAAATATAAATATAAATATAAAAATATTAGTTAAAATGCGATAATTAGCTTGAGAAAAAATGTTGGTATATAAATATAATTAAAAATTCTTGTAAGTAAATCATATGTAATTAATTGTGCACCCAAACATTATACTTAAGAATATAATATATAATGTAACTTTAAAATATAAAATTACGTAACAATAAGTAATATAATAAAATACAATAAAATAGTTACGTCAATATATCATATGTAATATTTAATTTAATTAATTTAATAACTAAGAAATGTATAATTCTAGAACACTATGTAACCACAAAATATGTTATTTAATTAAGAACCCATATGTGTAAAAAAAATAAGAGAATTTTTAATAAAAATAGTCAGGACAATATTCATATTTCTGGTCGAAACTTACTCAAAGGGGGGAGGAAATGTTATGACCCATAATTAGGTCACGAAGCAACGGGTTTATTTCCTCATTTCCTCATTGCAATGTTTCGTAACATTATTGCAAGTTCAGCGATTGTGTTTCGACATCGTAATGAGGACAAGGGAAAACAACCTCAAAGTGCTTCGTCGGCTTTATTGGGTCATTGATTGGGTTTCAAACCAGAGGTATGAATTTGTTTTGATTTGTCGTGAAACAGAGATGAAACTAGCGAGTCGTTCAATTCGTTTAAATTAAATAATATCGTAACACAAATAGTTATATAAAAATTGTTACTTGGAATGCCAAAAGTATTAAAAACAAACGATTAGAATTAATTTATTTTTTGAGCAGACACAATATTGATGTTGCTTTAATAACAAAAACTTGGCTAGACAATGATATTCATTTGACTACACCTAACTTTATATGCTATCGTGTTGACAGAACTGATAGGCCAGGCGGAGGAGTTGCAATTCTCATCATCATCAGAAAATCAATTCAACTCTCGCTCTTGCCAATAATACAAACTAAAATAGTTGAAAATATAGTATAGAGATTAAACTAAGAAATAATAGATCTGTTAAGGTATATTGCGCTTATTTTCCAGGTGGTTCCTCTACGCAAAATAAGAAGTTGAGCTTAAACCATGACCTAAGAAAACTCTTCTCTATGGAGTGGAGAATTTCTTATTGGTGGGGATTTTAACTGAAGTCCTTCTGTCTTAGATATTTTCGTAACTAATATCCCTAGTCTTATCAATTCACCTGTTACTATCAATGAACTAAGCTCTGATCACTACCCAGTTTTATGTGAACTTCTCTCGTCAGGTATTGAAAACATTCAGTTCTACCAGAGCTTTAAAAATGCAAACTGGAAACAGTTTAGGTCAACTATAAGAACCAAACTTCGTAATGTCCCAATGGACCTGGAAAGGGTGAAAAGTAAAAATGATGTCGATAACATTGTGGAAAACTTTACACAAGACATTCTTTCAGCAGTCGATCTTTCTGTTCCAAAAGTAGCTAAAAAACCTATTCACAATAATATTTCGCCTTATGTTTTGAGTCTTATCAGAAACAGAAACATTCAAAAAAGAAGCTGGCAAAGATATCGCCAACCTTTCTATAGGGATAATGTTTTGATACTGAATAGGCTCATCACTAATGAATTACTATCGAAAAGAAATCAGGATTGGAATGAAAAGCTTCGTTCTCTAGACAAAAATGCCAAACCATTCTGGAATATTGTCAAAGTAATAAAAAACAAACATAGACAGATACCTTTCTTAAAAACTGATTCAAGAATACACTTCACTAATTTGGAAAAAGCAAATGCACTCGCCCTTAACTTCTCTCAAAATCACTTGGTATCTCAAAATCTTGGCAATATTACTACAGATAATTTAGTGAATACAGCAATTCAAAATTTTAACTAGATGGTTTTTGAAACGCCACAGAATACTTTCATAACTCATGAAGAAATAAGTGAGATCATTACCTCGCTTGATACAAGGAAGTCACAAGGGCTTGACCAAATTAAAAATGTTTATTTAAAAATGTTGCCTAGGATTGGTATCATTTTTCTTTCATTCCTTATGAATGCATGTTTGAAATTGCAGTATTTTCCTAACGCCTGGAAAAAAAGAAACCGATTCTGAAAGCAGGTAAGAACTCCGTAAACACTGATAGTTATAGACCAATTAGTTTGCTAAGTAGTAGCAGTAAAATTTATGAAAAAATAATCAAAGAAAAACTGTTAAGTATTATAGGCAATAACTTATACCCAAATGTGCAATTCGGCTTTAGAAAACATCATAGTACCTCGCATCAAGTTCTTCGAATATGCAACTGTATCAAAAACAATAGAAATCAAGGCTTGTCAACGGGCATGGTATTATTAGATATTGAAAAGGCATTCGATTCAGTTTGGCATAATGGAATTATGTATATACAAAATGATCTCATTCAATTTTCCGCCCTATCTGTGTAAAATAGTGCAAAGTTTTCTGTCCAGTAGAAGTTTCAATGTTTATGTTTATAATAGTTTCTCACAAACGATACGTTTTGATTTTGGTGTGCCTCAAGGGTCGGTTCTGGGTTCGGTCCTTTATAATTTGTATACGTCTGACTTTCCTGAGCTACCATTCTGTGAAGCAGCAATCTTTGCTGATGACACTGCAATAATATCTTCGCAAAAATTAGGATTCAATATTGAAAATAACCTAAATCATGCGATAAGAATATTAGAGCAATATTATAACCGATGGAAAATAAAACTCAATGCAGGCAAGATACAAGAAAAGCTTGTTTTCTTCCCAGCAATCAACTTCAAATCCAAGGTAGACAGATTCCTTGGGAAAAACAAGTTAGGTACCTGGGTATCTACCTTGATACAAAATTAACATTTAGTTGCCATATTACACAAATAGTCAAGACAGTCCAGATAGCAACCAATCTATTATTCCCCTTTATTAACAGAAAGTCCAAACTTTCATTCGAAAACAAAATCATTATATGTAAGGTCATATTTCAGTCAATACTTTTGTATGGTTGCCCTGTTTGGCAAAATGCCGCATATAGTCATAGGAAAAGATTGCAAGTTTGTCAAAACAAACTAATTAAAATGATGCTCAATTTACCTTGGCATCATTCAACTTTCGATCTACATAACAGAGCTAATGTTGAGCTGATTGAAGATAGAATTGTAAAACTCACCACAAATTTCATTAATCGACTTGAACTTGCCGAGAACAATTTGGTAAGCCAACTTACGATCGAAAATTAAATTGTTGTCTAGCACAAATCATTAACTGTGATAATATACCTAATTTCTACATTAATTTATTTAATATCTATATATATATATTATTAATATAATATATCATATTTACTATATTTATCAATTAATTTATTTATTTGTTTATTAATTTATTAATTTATTTATTATTTGATTGATAATTGATTTGTTTAAATATTTATCTATCTATTTATTTATTTATTTATTTTATTTATTTATTTATTTATTTATTTATTTATTTATTTATTTATTTATTTATTTATTTATTTATTTATTTATTTATTTATTTATTTATTTATCTTTGTTTAAATTATTTCTTTTTTCTTATTTGTCAACAACAATCCTTGTTGATATATTTACTTTGTTTTTTTTTTTATGTTAACTTATTATTTTTTTATTATTGAACTATAAATCAGGTTATTTCTAAACCAGTTATTTCTAAGCTTGAATGGAGGGTTTTTTCAATCGTTTTTCCCCCACATATCGTTTAAAACATAAATTCTTGTTCATACATATGGTTATAAACAATATTCTAGCTGAAAGATCATTGTATCAAATCACTATATTATAAAATGTATGGTAGCAAACCAATGTAAAACTTTAAACGAAATAAAAATATCTATCTATCTATCTAAAATGATAACAAAATTCGTTAATATCTACATGAAATTTTATTTGCGTTAAAAAATTGATTTTGTGCGTGCCAAACAAGTCAATTTGTATTTACATAAATTTTATTGCAGTGAAAATAGTGTTTTAGAGACATGCTTTTTATTTTTTTTGTTTTCCAAAGAATCAATGTTTTTGAAAACAAATAAAAGGGATTAGGCCTACTGGGGCCTTCCATCTTACCTCTTGGTGGTGTGGAAAAGGATAAACATTTTTTTATTAAATTAGTTTAAATCGCCAGCAGATGGTAACCATACATACACTACTCTTTGAATTCCGGTGATTTAACTTACAAAGTATGGCAACCGCGTCAGAGCTTTTGCTTGAAATAGACATATGGAAGCTATTGCTACCAGAATGAGAGGCAAATGCCCAATCTTTCCTTCACTGACATTTTTTATTGAACGAACTATATAGACTTTGCGGCTGATTTTTTGATTATTCCCGTATATTTTCATTTCAGCTTTCCCGATTTTGTTAAAATTTTGCACAATTATACTTAACATTATCCTCAGTGATATTGCATTCCAAGATATTATTTAAAATGTATTCTTCAATAACAAAAAAATCGGAAAAGAGATCCATTTTTGCAGTACCTTTTGGGTTTATAACACTCTTTTCTAGATTTCTCAAAAACGGCTCAACCAATTTCTTGGAAATTTCGTCAACACGTTAATATGTAATGTCTTAATAATATTGCATACCAGAAAATTTCATAAGTGTTTTAATATTCCTGATTTTTTTTTACAAGGAAATTAAAACACTTATGAAAGTGACACTGGTCATCGTTCTGTGGTCGTGTGCAGCACGTTAAATGGGTTAACATTTTGACGTTTCTTTTTTATAATAGCCGAGTTTTTTTTAAACTACTCAGTAACCAGCACAATTGCCAATAAACTCACTCTAACTGTCAAGTTCAATTGATATTGCAATTGTTAGCAATTGTTACATGGAGTCTCCATTAAGCATGGGATATGTTTTTCGAGAGCATCCCCATGGCAAACTTCTGGGTCAACGTGACTGGGCAAATTATGGCATGATTTTTCATTTGCGACAGAGTCTTCAAGCGTGGTGGATGTATTGTTTTCTCGGACAAGAGCAACAGAAAGTAAACAAACTGTTGATAAGATTTCTTGGATATCAAATAAAATTAAATATTAAAATTGAAAAAGTAAATACATACTTATGAATATTTTACCTCTAACCACAAACAATATCAGCCTTATT
Source organism: Sphaerophoria taeniata (assembly GCA_943590905.1). NCBI lineage: Eukaryota > Metazoa > Arthropoda > Insecta > Diptera > Syrphidae > Sphaerophoria > Sphaerophoria taeniata. The sequence continues at coordinate 72,656,818 of OX016542.1, read as the reverse complement.
TATATACATATTTAACACAAAACTAAAAAAAAATCTTGAAAAGTTCCGATGCAACTGCTGTGAAAGACAAAAAATATTAAAAATGTCATTTGAGTCAAAAATTAGAAAAAAAAAACAGCATCTGTCAAATTTCATGGCAGGTTTCTCTGAAAATATTTAAAACAAAGACATGAAAGTCTGATGTCGGATGAGACATGGCACATGGATTATTTCAGACTCCATTTCATTTCATGTCTTGTCTAAAAAACAGGCCATGTATCATGGCGTGTGGAGACTCACTGTTACATAAAACGTCAATGGCGAGTTTGAGCGCAGAAGATTTTGTTTACAGATTTATGATGTCTATTAAGTTGGCAAATCCGTATGAGCACAAACGATTGGGGCCTTTACGATAATTATTTGCTCTTTATGTGCTAATTATGTGTTAAATTCGCGATTTATATTCATATATTGTATAAATAGAGATTTTGTACATTGCTACGGATGCAATGAAAATGTACACTCGGGCGTATACGTGTTTTTTTTATTTTAAACGCTTCTTTTTACTTTTTGTTTGAGAACCTAACGTTTTTTGTATCAATTGTTGCCTTGTTATTTTTAACAACCACAAGAGTAGAGTTTTTGTTAGTGACGACGATGAGTAAGCCGAGTTAGTGACTCAAAGAACCGTCCGACTGACTCCTTGGTGGACGTTTTGGAATCGATTCATACTAGAATACCTTTTATATGAGGAGGACTGGATATGAATCCAAGCTAAACAGCAATCGGCTGTTGGATATCCGACAGAAGTTCCATGAGCATAGCTCCTTAGATCAAAAAATACCAGTTATAAATTTTACACCTCTATTTCTGATGTGATGATCATAAACCTGAAACTTCTCAAATATTTGATGTAACTGACAAATTTCAACGTATGGTCTATAATGCTCCAATTCTTCAAATAATGATTTTTCTATTCTTTTTTTCAAAACCTACCCTAAAGTCATTTATGTATTATATACATATTTCGCAAGTAAAAAAAACATGTATACGCCCGAGTGTACATTTTCATTGCATCCGTAGTAATATACGAAATTTCTATATTGTATATATGAATATAAATCGCGAACTTCACACATAATAACCACATAAAGAACACATAATTGTGATCTAGGTTTCAGACAAACAGGCAGAGTAATAAAAAGAAACGCGTATTCCACTCTAAGACACAGTTTTATAAAACCATAGGATAAAAGTCTATCTCATTTGTTTAAAAATCTTTAGGTATAAGATCAAATCCTCACTGAAATGCAAAAAAAAAAACAACCAATGAAATCAGATATTTAGGTTAGATTTTACTTTTGTAAAAATTAAAGCGTCCCATTGATCTTCTACTGATACGTACTTAAAAGTCCCAAAGGCAAGTTCCTAATATAATTCTTAAAATGTGACTTATTAACATCATTAGTGGAGTCTGCATTTCAATAATTGAAAGTTCTATCTCCGGCACAGCAGTCTTTTTTTAATGGCATTTTTATCGACTAATCCAAATTGTTGTTGTTTTGCAAGGGACATTATTATTTTGCTGTGCTGGCTACTGAGCAGTGAAGAAACACGTCTTTTGTTGTTTTGTTTTGTTCTGTTCTTCTCCGTGTTATTTCAGCCACGTTTTTTTCACAACTCAGTAACCAGCACATTATTCAAGTGCAAATAAATCGCTTCAACTCACCCTTTCATATGACATTTTAGTTAAATCTATATATATATATTTGATAGGTAACGGGTCCGCCATCTAACTTTTTTTATCAACTAGTGCTTGTTTCGTGAATGGTAACACTTAGCTCATGTCTGATTTGACAGAGTTTTATCCATTGTATTTCTATCTAGCTAGTACCCGCGACCTAGCAATCGATTGTAGTGCCATCTTGAGTTCTAGCGCTGTACTAATTTTTTTACATAAGTTTGGTATTGGGATTGTTTTTTTTTTTTTTTGATCTGCCACAAAAAATCGATTCTTGATTCTACTAGGTGATTTATATACAATGGTTTTATCCTTCCGCTGAACAAATATGGTTGTGTGTACGGTTGAACAACGCTGGGAAATATTGCGACATTACTTTGAAAATCATGGTAATGTTGCAGAATGTGTGCGAAAATTGCGTACGGTTTTTGGGAGAAGAGAAGCACCGTCAGCTACGTATGTTCGTTATCTTGTGAAAAAAGTGAGAGAAACTGCCATCCTCATCGATAAACCAAAGCGTGAAAAGCCAAAAACAATGCGTACACCCGAGAATATTGCTGCTGTGGCAGAAAGTGTGCGTGAAGCGCCATCAACATCAATTCACCGTCGCGACGGTCTCAACAATTGAACATTTCGGAGACATCATTGAGACGATTTTTGCATAAAGACCTTGGTATGACGCCATACAAAGTCCAATTGGTTTATGAGTTGAAGCCAACTGACCATCCAATGCGTTTTCGCTTCGCTAAGTGGGCCTGCGAGAAGATGCCGATTTTGCCAAAAAAATCATCTTTTCAGATGAAGCTCATTTTTACACCCAAAACGAGTCATTGTTTGGTGCGGATTTTGGTCCAGAGGCATAATTGGGCCATTTTTCTTCGAAAATGAGAAAGGTGTTGCCATTACAGTCAATGGCGATCGTTTTCGGTCCATGTTGAACGAACTTTTGTTCACAAAAATTGAAGAGGAGGATATTGGCAACATTGGTTTCAACAGGACGGCGTAACATGCCACACAGCCGAAGCTTCACTGTTTTGCGTCCTGTTTTAGAAGATCGCATTATCAGCCGCAGAGCTGATGTCGTTTGGCCACCTCGGAGCTGCGATTTGACACCGTTGGGCTATTATTAATGGGGTAAAAGATAAGTGTTACGCCGACAAGTCAGAGGCAATTGACGCTTTAAAGGACAATATTCGTGAAGCCATTGGTAAAATACAGCTGCACACAATCGATAATGTGCTTAAAAATTGGACCGATCGTGTAGGCTACTGCATATGGCCAGCCGAGGCAGCCATTTGAATGAAATTATTTTCGATTATTAACCGAAAGGATTGTTCTTTCAAATAGAAAATAAATTTGAGAAAATATTCAGTATTTTTTTTTTATAGCATTTAAAAAAAAAAAAATTGTAATAAGAATATTAAAACGGTCTTATCAGAATAGATACAACACTTGAAGAAAGTACATTACTTATTACTGAATACTGAAGAAGAACCCTACCAGACCAATTCTTCAACTTCGTTATAATCTTTAACATATTGTTCCACACTACAGGCTACAGAGTGATTGCGTATGCCGATGATGTTGCTATCGCCGTCACAGGAAAACATCCTAATACACTGAGAGACCTCCTCCAAAACGCACTTAATATGCTCACTAGATGGGCTGATCGCTGTGGACTTAGTATTAATCCTCAAAAAACAGACCTTGTCCTTTTTACACGGAAATACAAGATCCCAGTAATTGTACCCCCTTCAATAAAAGGTGTACCACTAATTTTTACCAATGAAGCCAAATATCTTGGTCTGATATTAGACAAAAAATTAAGTTGGAAGCCTAATATTCAGGAAAGAGTTAAGAAAGCCACAGTAGCTCTTTTCTCTTGCAAGAAAGCCATATGAAGCAAATGGGGTTTTCAACCTCGCATAACCTATTGGCTATACACATCGGTCATTCGACCAATTCTCATGTACGGGGTTGCAGTATGGTGGACTGCACTGGAGAAAGTCACTTACTGCGACAAACTCAGCAGAGTCCAACGCACTGCATGTCTCTGCATAAGCAGGGCTTTGAGAACCACACCCTCAGCAGCGTTAGACACTCTCCTCCATCTGGCACCCCTCGACATTTTTAGCAAACAAATGGCAGCGAGTACAGCTATAAGACTCAACGCCTCATCTCAATGGACCAACAATAATGTGTGACATTCCATCATTTTGAACTCTTTCGGTTCTATACCAAAGAACATAGACTACACCATTCCAAAACCCCAATTTGGTAAAAACTTCCAGATATCCATTCCATCCAGAGAAGAATGGGAAGACAAAAAACTTCTGGATGACAAAGGCATTCATTTTTATACAGATGGATCCAAGACAAGTGATGGAGTTGGTAGTGGTGTGTACTCAGAAAAGCTTAATTTAAGCATCTCATTCCGCCTCCCCAATCATTGTAGCGTCTTCCAAGCGGAAATCTTAGCGATCAAAGAGGTTCTCTCCTGGCTAAGAGAAAACGTGATATCAACTTCTGATATCCGCATCTTCTCTGACAGTCAGGCTGCTATTAAATCTCTTGACGGTGTCTCAACCAAATCTCAAACGGCCCTCGATTGCCGATCGTCTCTGATGGAGATGGCGCAGCAATTTAACATTCACCTCTGTTGGGTGCCGGGTCACAGAGACATCAAAGGAAATTGTAGAGCCGATGAACTCGCTAAAAATGGAACCGTCATACCTATTTCACCTGAAAGGGAGAAGATAGGTATACCGATAGCTACATGTAATCTTTTGCTAAAAGAAGCAGCTTTAACGATAACAAACTATAGGTGGCACAATTTACCAACGTGCGCAGCTACGAAACTCATATGGCCTTCACTGGACTTAAAGCGCTCTAAAGACTTGTTATCTCAAAGCAGACTTGATAGTAGCTCCCTGATAGGTGTCCTTACGGGACACTGTCTTATAGGCAGACACGCAATACGACTTGGTGTAGCCTCAAATGACTTCTGCAGGAGCTGTATGGATGAGGAAGAAGAGGAAACAATCTCTCACCTTCTCTGCACTTGCCCTGCTCTTTCACTAAGACGCAAACTTCATCTGGGAGAATACTTTTATGATAACCCCAGTGAACTAGCTAATAAGGATATCAAATATCTTTTTCGTTTTATAAAAAGCTCAAAATGGTTCGCCTAGTAAGAAGTAATTCTCTAGATTCATGTGGTATCACAATGGGCCTTTTCCTTTGGCCTAAGTGTGTGGATTCTGAATCCACAGCCACTGTAACCTAACCTAACCTCCACTCTCAAATTTTGTCATCCGCTCTCAGTCTATTTGATTTTCTTACATGTTAGTTATTTTGAATAAATTGATAAAAACTCCCTTCCTACAGAAATTGATGGTAAATAGCACGAAGTATCAGTAGAATGAACTAATACTCTTCGTATATGTACGAATGGAGGGTAAATATTACGAAGTATTAGTACAATGTACTAATGCTCTTGTTAAATGTACGAATGGAGGAAAAATATTATTAAGTCATTAGTAGAATGTATTAATATTTCGCTAAATGTTAGAATGGAGGAAAAATAGTACGAAGTATTAGTAGAATCTATTAATGCTTTTGGTAAATATACGAATGGAGGTTATGACATACGAAGTATTAGTAGAATGTACTGATAAAGAAGTTGCATTCTACTTATAATGAGTAAGTCCTACGAATAATTCGTAAGGTTAATTTTCGAGACTACATTTTTTACGAATATTAGTTTTGCTTCGTACATTTAACAAATGCATGAGTAAATCTTACGAATGAATTTGGAAAAATTACAAAACCATTCGTACGCGATGATTAAGTTCAATACACGAATAAATTCGTACAATGTACTCATAATTTTGTTTTATGAATAATATTATTACATAGAACGAAAAAATTCGGATATTTGACCAAAAATTTAATCAAAATTTACTAATATATTCGTAAGTTTCTTATTTACAGAAAAGCTTCGTACAATCTATGAATATTCGTTCAATGTACGAATTTTTCTCGTACGAATGGTATTAATAGCAATTTTACTTATAAAAGTTTTCACTGTATGTCTACACCACTGGCAAGTATTATGCTAATTGCTACAAAGCAACAAATATAATATGCACTTTTTTATGTATTAACTATATCGAAAAAAATCGAAACTAATCGCTCCATTCAGTAGAAATTGAATTCGCTTTTTCAACGTCATCACTTTTAATATCCAAGCGGTATTAACTTGGGTTGGATTAACAGACATATCTAAATACCTACGCATCTCTTTAAATCGAAGAAACGAAAACAAAAAAAACTGGTCTTCTTTTTTTTTTGGTATATCGCAAGAATCAGGTATGCTAAACATTTTTTCAAATGACCTTGACATTTTTTACCCGAAATACTTGTTTGCCCTGGTAAGATTACGACAATATAGTAAAGGAGAGGGGTACTTTCATATTTACAAAATTACATTTTGAATTAAAAATGTAATTAAGCTGACTTTTTATTTAGGATAAATAAAATGCCAACATCTATGTGTATCTTAGTCACGCTCAAACCGCGCAATCTATTTCGAGATGTGAACATCCCGTAGGTTGACATTTAAACAAAAGAAATAAGTGGCATTTTTATTGTGTACCCCAACCTGATAAACAAAAATCATTCAAGTCGCTGTTGAAAATGTAGAAACTATGGCTCCAGTTCCATATCGAGTTTAAGTTTGCTTCCATAACATAAGGAACACTCAGGAGTTTTGCATATTTACTTGTTGACATAATCTCATTGTGATTTTGCATTGACCCTCAGTTTAGCAGAAGTCATCAATCATTTTTTTTTACTTTCGCTAAGCACCATTTATTATGTACATACAGTTCGACAAAATTATTGTTTTTGTCCTAATTAAAAGCTGCGAGATAAAGCAAAACTTATATTGATTGCGTCTTTGAAAAAGATAGAAGTGGGTTTAGTGATTAAAATTTAATAAACATTTTGGGAAATCTAAAGAGCTCTCAAAGGCATGTTTCATTCATTAGGCTAAAAACACACCAAATCAGACAAGACGTATTTTTGTCTTTCGACGAAAAATCGGAGACACAAGTCCATTGCTCTTACGAGGCAACACACACCGAAAAAGACACGATAAGATAAAAAGTCTTGTCCGCTCGTCAGTTGCAGTAAATACATGGGGTTATATAGGAGCAACACACACCGAACGGACAAAGACAATACATTTTGTCTTTGAGGTCCTAAAGACAAAAAGACGTCTTGTCTGATTTGGTGTGTTTTTAACCTTACCATTCTCATGGTTAAGTTTGCCTTTTTTGTTAACATTATGTGCTTATAAAATAATTTTTACTAACCAATAACCTACCTTTAAGTTCCTCTAAAACTACAAAGCAAAAATTGGCTGAATATCACTTTCGTCTCGTTTTTAATCTGACGAAGATGATACCGATGTCCAACAGGTGCCATCAGTCGTATTTTTGCATCCGTGAGCTTAACACTCTCAACATCATACGCAAAGGTTATAAGCGGAAAAAAAAGTACAAACAACTTTACTTAGTCTCATTTTGGGTGAATTTTAATTATTAAACATCCGTCCGTAAAGTGTGAAACTATTTTAAAGTTTGTAAAAAAATTTAACATGACGAGCATTGTACTTAACATTGGATTGTGCTTGGTGCTTTGTGGAGCCTTAGGTTGGTATTAATATTGCTAAGTAATTTTGTTACCAAAAGTTAAGTCTATGCACATTAAGAAAAGCTTTATGAAATTTTAACTCGGTGTAACTTTTGCTCTGGAGATGACATACGTAGGAGTATGAAACCTTAGCTCGAGCATGTGAAGTGATTTCTTGCATAATATTATTTTTGTTTGAAAACAAGAAGATAAATTCTTCTTGACGCTTGACATTTATTAACATTGATTAATTGATGAGGTTGATTTGATGGGTGCAGCATTGCTAAGTACATATTTATTTTTTGTATTTAGAAATAACCTTGATGGGAATTTGTTTGTCTTATATGATTTCTTGTTTTCGTTTGATAAAACCTACCTTCAATGTAAATATCTTTATTTCTATTAGTGTTTCATTCAAATCTTAATATTTTTCTTAGATTATATATATTTCTCAGTAATTTGGTGTACGAATGAATTGAAAGTAACTTTAAACATTGATTTAATAGAATGAATTCTAAAAGAGGGCGATTTTCTTGAGTCTCCGGACGATTGTTCTAGTCTCCGGACGATCTTAAATGGAGTCTCCGGACAGTTCCACTTAAAAACTCAATATCTTTTTTCTCTTAACTGTTGAGTATAGTAGTAGCGTATATATATATTTCCTGATTGTTTGACATCTAATTAATTTAAAAATTATTGCCAAGCTATTGTTATTTTAGACGAATTTTAAGAAAACCAAAATCGGTACCAGTCTCCGGACGATCGAAACAGAGTCTCCGGACGATTTTAAACCTACTTCGTCATACTTTATTCCTGCTTGCCTAACTCCTCATTTCTTCGTTCTTATTTTCGTTATACTCTGTTTTTTGTGTGTTTTTGCATACCAGTAAAGAAATACGTTATTCTCAAATAAATAGAAAAGTGGAGGTAGATTGAAGAAACTAATTTTATTATTCTCATGTTCGGTAAAAAGGAAAATATTCCCTCTAGCTGTAGATATTTCACGATCAATTTACACCACATTGATTTCAAAATATTGTGTTTGTGTGACAGAGAATAAAAAATGATAACAAAATGTTTAAAGTTTTTTTTTCATTTTTAATCCATCAGAGGGATGATAATTGAAATTTTTTATTCTGGATACAAATAAGTACTTTTGGCAAGGAAATTAAGGGTTTTAAAAAGAGTTTGAACATAAAAAGAGCTGTCCGGATACTAGATTTTCGCTATTTTTGGTACCAGTGTCCGGACACTTAAAAAAATGGATTAAAAATATGCAAAACTCGATTTTTTTTCTTTAGTTATTGGAAGTTCATTATATTTTCATTGAAAGAACATCATTTGATTACAAGATCTCACTAAACCAACTATTCTCAGTATATTTTTCCAAGGTCTGCCACTATTTTATTGCTAGAAAACAGCAGAACAGCAACGGCTGTTGTTTAAACCACCCATAACTTTTCTGTTATACATTCGATCGGCTTGAAACTTCGTATGTGTATGTGTAGAATGTTACTGATTCTGTATTTGTTGATTTTTGCAAATTCTGTGTTTCGTTTCTCTTTTATTCCCCATAAAGTGCAAATCTCACGGACACTGGTGCAGTTACCCTATTTAGTTGTTTTTATTACACAATATCGAGATGAACAATTTGTTTGGAATATAGCTTGAAAAATTTTCCTGACAAATCTTTGATTGGAATTGACGATATTTCCCATCATTTTTTTTTGACATGGTAAAAAAAATCATTTCAAATTGCGCAACTGACATTTTTTCTCATAAATATTTTTTGATTTGTTTCCGATTGAACCCATCGCATCGGCCGGCGGGTGAGGACAGCCCAAGGCATAACAAGAAAAAATTACAGAGCAGTTTTCAGTCGTTATCAATGAAAAAAATGGTTGATCCAGGGTGAATCCATTACTTACTACGTTACTTGTTACGTTACGTTACTAGTTACGTCTCAGAAAAAAAGTAGCAAAATCTTCAACCTTCAAGAGTTCATAACTCAAATCATTGCACAGAGTCTCTATGAGGCATGGGCCATATCATGTTTTTTCGACAGCATCCCCATTTCAAACTTCTCGGTCAACGTGACTGGGCAAATTATGGCATGATTTTTCATTTGTGACAGAACCTTCAAGCGCGGTGGATGCATGAATTTCTCGGACAAAAGCAACAGAAAATATGTTGTCTTCCAAATGGTCAAGCGTTTGTGGCTTATCTGCATAGACAAATGATTTTACATAACCCCACAGAAAATAGTCTGGCGGTGTTAAATCACAAGATCTTGGAGGCAAATTCACAGGTCCAAAACGTGAAATTAGGCGGTCACCAAACGTGTCTTTCAATATATCGATTGGGGCACGAGCTGTGTAACATGTTGCGCCGTCTCGTTGGAACCACAGCTCCTGGAAATCATGATTGTTCAATTCAGGAATGAAAAAGTTAGTAATCATGGCTCTATACCGATCACCATTGACTGTAACGTTGTGGCCATCATCGTTTTTGAAGAAGTACGGACCAATGATTCCACCAGCCCATAAAGCGCATCAAACAGTCAGTTTTTCTGGATGTAACGGTGTTTCGACATACACTTGAGGATTAGCTTCACTCCAAATGCGGCAGTTTTTGTTTGTTGACGTAGCCATTCAACCAAAAGTGCGCTTCATTGCTAAACAAAATTCGCTTATGAAAATCGGGCCATCTCGTTTTGGGCCCATTCGACGAATCTATACGCCTTGCTTGATGATCGTTTGGCTTCAATTCTTGCACGAGTTAGATTTTGTAAGCACGCAAACCAAGATCCTTCCGCAAAACCTTCCATAAAGTGGATGGACACAGATCCAATTCCTGTGTTAGATGGCGGATGGACTCATTCGGGTCTTCCTCAATGCTACGCTCTACAGTAGAAATAGCTTCTTCTGTACGCACCGAACGGCGTCTCTGGGGATGCGAGTTATCAATTAGAGTAAACGTGGTGCGAAAACGTTCCATGGTTAATCGAATTAACTGCTCTGATGGACGATTTAGTCGATGATAAAATGGACGTAGTGCGCGATACGTATTCCGCACGGAACCATTATTTTCGAAATAAAATTGCACAATTTGCAAGCGTAGTTCAGGTGTGAGTCTATTCATGATGAATTGCGAAACCAAACTGAGAATAAATCACTTGACAGCTGTTAAATCGGTCGCCGTCTTGAAAAGTAGTTTTATACCTCGAAAAAAACACCCGTTTCTTTGAAGTACTTAGCAGAAGATACTCACTACCGAGACCCACTGGAATGCACCTTATAATCCAAATTGTTGTTGTTTGCCAAGGGAATGCTTGCTGTGCTGGCTACTGAGTTGGGAAAAACACACAGCGACACAGCTAATAAAAATATTTTTTTCTTTGCAAAAAATGATTTTGGTTTCTTCTTAACTCTCGAAAAAGAGCAAGCGTGGGAACTTTTAAAGTCGCAAATTGATATTTTTCCATGCGATAATGCCAGACTCTTATCGTTTCGGATTGTGTTTTCGTTGATTCGCTGTGAAGTTTGGAAAAACTTTATCGCTCTCTACTGATTTTGATCGGAGTTTATAATCACTCTGTAGTTCATCTGAAGGCTTAAAATTGGGGGCGAGACGAAGTTCGTAGGGTCGACTTATAGTATTTAATTAAAAACATACATACAAAAAATGAGCGTGGCTCATAGAAGTGGTTTTAAATTATTAAAAAAAAAAATTGAAACCCAAAAAGGTTTGACTTGCAATATGCCTAAATATGTATGAACGTTAATTTGTTCGGAAGAGAAGAGCGAGTTCATGGTTAAACATTTCATAAATAAAAACGTTTGCAAATTTAAGATGATTCAGTACCCAGTTATTATTCAAAAAAATAAAATTGTAAACTGGTCCCTGGGGTGTTTCTGATTTGTTTAATATTTAGAGATCTGGTTTAGGTGCCGAGCAGACACTGGTACCATCATACGGTTAAAAGTATGATCCAGTAAGACTGGAAATTATGCGGTTTTGACTTTCAAATTAATTCGTTGACAGACCAGAATAGATTTCCTTTTGGCAAGGAAATTAAGGGTTTTAAAAAGAGTTTGAACATAAAAAGAGCTGTCCGGATACTAGATTTTCGCTATTTTTGGTACCAGTGTCCGGACACTTAAAAAAATGGATTAAAAATATGCAAAACTCGATTTTTTTTCTTTAGTTATTGGAAGTTCATTATATTTTCATTGAAAGAACATCATTTGATTACAAGATCTCACTAAACCAACTATTCTCAGTATATTTTTCCAAGGTCTGCCACTATTTTATTGCTAGAAAACAGCAGAACAGCAACGGCTGTTGTTTAAACCACCCATAACTTTTCTGTTATACATTCGATCGGCTTGAAACTTCGTATGTGTATGTGTAGAATGTTACTGATTCTGTATTTGTTGATTTTTGCAAATTCTGTGTTTCGTTTCTCTTTTATTCCCCATAAAGTGCAAATCTCACGGACACTGGTGCAGTTACCCTATTTAGTTGTTTTTATTACACAATATCGAGATGAACAATTTGTTTGGAATATAGCTTGAAAAATTTTCCTGACAAATCTTTGATTGGAATTGACGATATTTCCCATCATTTTTTTTGACATGGTAAAAAAAATCATTTCAAATTGCGCAACTGACATTTTTTCTCATAAATATTTTTTGATTTGTTTCCGATTGAACCCATCGCATCGGCCGGCGGGTGAGGACAGCCCAAGGCATAACAAGAAAAATTTACAGAGCAGTTTTCAGTCGTTATCAATGAAAAAAATGGTTGATCCAGGGTGAATCCATTACTTACTACGTTACTTGTTACGTTACGTTACTAGTTACGTCTCAGAAAAAAAGTAGCAAAATCTTCAACCTTCAAGAGTTCATAACTCAAATCATTGCACAGAGTCTCTATGAGGCATGGGCCATATCATGTTTTTTCGACAGCATCCCCATTTCAAACTTCTCGGTCAACGTGACTGGGCAAATTATGGCATGATTTTTCATTTGTGACAGAACCTTCAAGCGCGGTGGATGCATGAATTTCTCGGACAAAAGCAACAGAAAATATGTTGTCTTCCAAATGGTCAAGCGTTTGTGGCTTATCTGCATAGACAAATGATTTTACATAACCCCACAGAAAATAGTCTGGCGGTGTTAAATCACAAGATCTTGGAGGCAAATTCACAGGTCCAAAACGTGAAATTAGGCGGTCACCAAACGTGTCTTTCAATATATCGATTGGGGCACGAGCTGTGTAACATGTTGCGCCGTCTCGTTGGAACCACAGCTCCTGGAAATCATGATTGTTCAATTCAGGAATGAAAAAGTTAGTAATCATGGCTCTATACCGATCACCATTGACTGTAACGTTGTGGCCATCATCGTTTTTGAAGAAGTACGGACCAATGATTCCACCAGCCCATAAAGCGCATCAAACAGTCAGTTTTTCTGGATGTAACGGTGTTTCGACATACACTTGAGGATTAGCTTCACTCCAAATGCGGCAGTTTTTGTTTGTTGACGTAGCCATTCAACCAAAAGTGCGCTTCATTGCTAAACAAAATTCGCTTATGAAAATCGGGCCATCTCGTTTTGGGCCCATTCGACGAATCTATACGCCTTGCTTGATGATCGTTTGGCTTCAATTCTTGCACGAGTTAGATTTTGTAAGCACGCAAACCAAGATCCTTCCGCAAAACCTTCCATAAAGTGGATGGACACAGATCCAATTCCTGTGTTAGATGGCGGATGGACTCATTCGGGTCTTCCTCAATGCTACGCTCTACAGTAGAAATAGCTTCTTCTGTACGCACCGAACGGCGTCTCTGGGGATGCGAGTTATCAATTAGAGTAAACGTGGTGCGAAAACGTTCCATGGTTAATCGAATTAACTGCTCTGATGGACGATTTAGTCGATGATAAAATGGACGTAGTGCGCGATACGTATTCCGCACGGAACCATTATTTTCGAAATAAAATTGCACAATTTGCAAGCGTAGTTCAGGTGTGAGTCTATTCATGATGAATTGCGAAACCAAACTGAGAATAAATCACTTGACAGCTGTTAAATCGGTCGCCGTCTTGAAAAGTAGTTTTATACCTCGAAAAAAACACCCGTTTCTTTGAAGTACTTAGCAGAAGATACTCACTACCGAGACCCACTGGAATGCACCTTATAATCCAAATTGTTGTTGTTTGCCAAGGGAATGCTTGCTGTGCTGGCTACTGAGTTGGGAAAAACACACAGCGACACAGCTAATAAAAATATTTTTTTCTTTGCAAAAAATGATTTTGGTTTCTTCTTAACTCTCGAAAAAGAGCAAGCGTGGGAACTTTTAAAGTCGCAAATTGATATTTTTCCATGCGATAATGCCAGACTCTTATCGTTTCGGATTGTGTTTTCGTTGATTCGCTGTGAAGTTTGGAAAAACTTTATCGCTCTCTACTGATTTTGATCGGAGTTTATAATCACTCTGTAGTTCATCTGAAGGCTTAAAATTGGGGGCGAGACGAAGTTCGTAGGGTCGACTTATAGTATTTAATTAAAAACATACATACAAAAAATGAGCGTGGCTCATAGAAGTGGTTTTAAATTATTAAAAAAAAAATTGAAACCCAAAAAGGTTTGACTTGCAATATGCCTACCCAGTTATTATTCAAAAAAATAAAATTGTAAACTGGTCCCTGGGGTGTTTCTGATTTGTTTAATATTTAGAGATCTGGTTTAGGTGCCGAGCAGACACTGGTACCATCATACGGTTAAAAGTATGATCCAGTAAGACTGGAAATTATGCGGTTTTGACTTTCAAATTAATTCGTTGACAGACCAGAATAGATTTAAAGCACGAGAATCTTTATTCAGACGTTCCTTCGCGTTTAGGTTTTTCACGAACCTACTTAACAAGTGAACAAAGGTCATAACTCATAACATAAGCATCATCTCATGAATAAACAAGTTGCAAGTTCGAAATTCAATGCATAGTACCTGACCACGTGCATCAAATTCCGAGCTTGGTTGGCTCGTATTCTGGCAAGTTTCAAGCGGAACAGTCTAACTTGGCAGATGCCAATGGTCAAGGACGAGCTAAGGCTTGACGTTTGTGTATTGTTAAATAATATTAACTGCACGAAGATCCTATTAAGGTATACGGTATACTAATTAAAGATGCTTTTTATTTTTACAAGCTCCACTTACGTAAAAGTTTACCAAAGTAGTCGGTCTGCAATGTTACATGTTTCGTAAACAAAAAATTTAATTTGTTGATTTTGGATTGAAAGATAGTTCGATTTCAGTAATTGAAGGAGTAATTGCCATGTTGGAACTGCTAGAGTAAGAAAGCGAATCAAATAAAATGTTCTTGGCATGAGTTGGAGGTAGATATGGAATGTACAGTCAATCAAACAAGCAAGGGAGAAACAGTTTTTTCCAATTTTTCATTTATTTACACAAGACATGGATTAATTCATCCTTTGCAGTTGCCCGTGACTAAATGGTAAGATGCGTTGGCTGCTAAGCAGAACGTCGTGGGTTCAAGTCCTACTCGTGCCCATAAAGTTTTTATTTCATCTTTCACGGGTACTGCCTCCTGCGACTTTGCCGTTCGGAACCGGCGTTATATTGTAGGCCCGCTCAATTCTTCACACGCACTCAGAGAATTGTTGATGAGAGTAAGCCACTTAGGCCTTGGCTCTTCAAGAGCAGTCGCGCAATTCTATTTATTCTTTTATGCCCCTTTTGCATTTAGAAGTTCGTTTACCCTTTTTGGCATCAAAGAAACAATGGTTTTACAAATAGTTTTAATTTCTTCATCGTGAAACTAACTTCAATTATGGAGTAAATAAGCTTCGACTTCGTTTTGGTTGTGCAATCCATTTTCTGAGCCTGCTCTTTATAATTGCCCAGATAGTTTTCCGGCCATTCTAGCACATCAATGTTGTTCTCCACAAACAATTACTTCATTTTCTTTTAAGTTTGGCATGGTGCCAAATCTTGTTGAAATAGGGCCTCGTCTTTTGATGGTTCGCAGCAGCACGTGGGTGGTCAGAACCTCGGCATATTTGGTGCTTTTCTTCATCCCTTCAATGGACTTTAAGCTCCCAGGACCATCAGAAGAGAAACATGCTCAAAACATAATTTTAGGATGGTGTTTCGGTGCCAGAACAATGTGACCAGGTAGATCTTTTCGTTGTCACTTCTATGCCCACACTTACCCTGTACCCTTGGACCTCAAAGTGGCTTTTGTTGGAGAAGATCACTTTTTCCCAGTCCTCTTGCGTCCTGTTTTTATATATTTTAGCCCATTGTAATCTTGTTTGGACCATTAGCCAATGTGAAAATAAAAGCTGTTTTTAACTGGTTTTTTGGCTCTAAGACCCACTTCAAGGAGGTACTACCGACGCCGAACCGTTCACGAATCAACCAACCACTCCAGCTGCTTTTTGGAGTCCGCCATTTGTCTTGCGTGAATTGATGACACTGTTTCCGATAAGGACTTTGTCATCATGGGCTGTGGTTTTTCTTTTGCAACAACAGTGACCTTTCCGTATCGTTTCAGTTTCTACCGCTTTTTTGTGCCATTATATTATCCTAGAAATGCTTGATTTTGACACTCCAAGATCAGCGGATATTTCTCGGATTGATTTTTTTTATGCTCATGCAATGCTTGGCTCTCATTTCAAATGATACTTCCATTGCATTCTTTTTATATCTATATTTTTAAATTTTAACAAAATTCATCAGAAAACATAAAACAAACCTTTTCTCCAGCGACGCTACAGAAATATTAAATAAAACCCTTCAGGAAGGAATTTAAGAAAAATCATAGACTCCTACAATACTTTGTTCTACTTGTTCTACTTGTCCCGATTAATTTGCACAAGACCCTCTGAAAGCTGAAAGCAAATAAATTCTTTTAGAAAAAGGGCAGGTGGTCTTATAAGTAAAGATGAGATTTACAATTGTTTATATTGTAAACACGAAATATGAAGGCGGCGAATAGTTGTCCATAAATATCAATCCAAGCGTGGCAGATAAAATTGATTTCTATCTGAAATAGATATAAATTTAATTGTTTAAAATGTTGACCTTAATCTCTACCGTTATTCCCTTCTTCTCTCTTGTTTGGATAAAATACGAGTGTAAGAGATTCAACCAATTTAGACGTAAAAGGTCTTCTTGACTAACAGCGCTATTCTGGGCAACCTCACTGATACCTCATAAGTCACAATAACCTCGCATTACTGGAGGTGAACTTGATTTTGTGATTTTTTCGTATTCTGAAAAAAACCTCACAACTTGTGACCCTCACAAAAACTTAAAAATTGTGATGTACTCTTACCTCTTAAGCAGATCATAACTAACGAATTTGACATTTCTGTTGCACTAAAAAAAAAAAACACAAGAAATCGAAAATGGAAATGTAATTTTCATGAAAAAGCTCTTGGCGAGAACAATACACCCAACTGGCTGTTTGCCAAATCTTGGAATACCGAGTGGGATGATAATGGAACCTTCAAGTATCTTGAATTAAGATCCTTCGTGGCAGCGATAATTTCTGATTTGAAGGGCAAATTTCAGCTGGATTTCTGTTAAGAATTTGCTATGAAAAAGTTAAATAAATACTTTTTATGTCAAATTTATATTCCCTCGACTTCTGGATACCATTTTGTATTTTCTAATATGACATTTTCATCAATTTATAATAAATCATGTCCTTTGGTTGCTGCCATCCTCCGGCAATAACTTGTTCGTAATCAACAGAATAACCCACCAAACGCCAACTCCTCCCACCGTCAAGAGTTTGCCAACAGCAATTCCCGTCTGCCCCAAATAAAACCGATCCATTCCCAAATATTATGTGTAATGTTGAAAATTGCTTGGTCCATAGCACTCGATGTATGGGACGACAGCGCAATCTAGTTTTGTATTTCTTCAGACGAAATGCTACTGAATTAAACAAATCCGTAGTCGGCCTCATCACGGGCCGATGGATTGCTACGATGATCATCCGATGGGCTAATTGCACTCGAGGAATTCCTTAGATAGGAAACTTCAATTGACAAGCGGTCCGAGAGGATTGAAATTTGACTCTCCTTTTATTTTGATCACCTTGGATAAAAAATAACATATTTGAAAATACTTATTTAGAACATTTCAAAGAATTTATTACCAATCAATTTCATTCTTATGATTGTGTTTATTTTTTTGCATAAAACTTCATTTTTTTTCAACAATAAACCCGCCTTCCTGTGGTAGGGTTTCTCATGATGTTTTTCGCAGAATACAAAATTGTGACAACCTCATAAGAAACCTTACAAAAACAACCTCATAAAAAAATAATGACCTGTGACCATCGCAACTCCAGAATAGGGCTGTAAGAACATGCTAAGGAATGCACGTAGAAGAGAATTGATGCTTAATGTCAAAAAATAAATAAATATCATTTCCTTCCTACATACCCGTACACCATTTCCTCAATCTGATAACCTAAAAGATTAACATGTTTGCATGATAGCATAATAGATTTCTGCTCAGTGTGAAACAGAACGTATTCTCCTTATTTTTAAGCTGATATTTTATCATTTTTTTGTAATGTGACTAACAATAAAACTTTGCTCTACGAGCTATTTAGGTAAGCAAACTACAAAGTATCTGTATATTAACGTGAATATAACTTCTTCTCTCTTTCCAGCTCAAGGACTATCATCCGGTTGCACCGAGAAAAATGCTCGCTTCCCAGTTGCCGGACAATGTGATGCCTACATCGAATGCGTCAATGGTGCCCAGGTAGAAATGCTCTGTCCAGATGGTTTGTTCTTCAATGAAAAAAGCAGTGGTTATCCTTGCGGCTATCCAATCGATGTCAACTGCGAACAGAGAGCTAAGGTCCAAAATGCCCAACCAACTGACGATTGTCCACATCAATTCGGTTACTATCGTCTCGGTGACAAGAGCAACTGTGGAACATTCAAGAATTGTGCTTCTGGTGTTGCTCATGTGTTGGAATGTCCTGAAGGGTTGGCCTGGAACGCGGAAACTTATCAATGTGACTGGCCAGATCTAGTTCCTGATTGTGATGCTGAAGCTTACTTAGGTTTCAAGTGTCCCCAAGTCGCTAAGTCAAACTTGCTCGGTGATGAAGAATACCGGTTCTATATTTCACCAAATGATTGTTCTAAATACTTCATTTGTATCAATGGGCAACCAAGAATCAACAGCTGTGGCGAGGGGTACGGATTCAATCCCGAAATCAATGCTTGCGACGGCCTTGAGAATATCACCTGCAGTGGATCGGTAAGGAATGCTGTTAAACCAGAGAAAATCAATACTTCACCTCAACCTCAGAGACCGCAAGCAAACAACTACCAATCGCAAAATACCTATCAGCAACCAGCTCAAAGACCAACGCAAAACGCTGGATATCAACAACAACAACAAAGAGGCTCAAATCAGCAGAAACCCTACCAACAATCGGCCTACCAAAACCAGAACTCAGGACGTCCAAATTACGGATAAGCAAAATTGAATACCATAACCATTTGAAGATACTTTTTTTGTGTTAAATTAATTTGTTGTTTGTTGTAACTATTTTCTGTGTTTTTATAATCTGTATCTAGTCTTGGAAAGCCATAAATCAATAAATACATTTAATTTACTACAAAAATGTGTTTATGTCTAATTTATTGTCCACACATTAAATATTCATTTTCCAAATGCAACAATTTACAACTTGTAACTACTTTTGTTTCAGCGACCGCTGCTCTTGACTGCAAGGAAAAAAATGGCAAATACGCAGCACCAGACCAATGCGATGCCTACATTGAATGCACTGATGGTGTCCCTGAGGAGAAACTTTGTCCCGATGGCTTGATCTTTAATCAACGAACCGAACATGAAGGTGACTGTACTTATGCTCCCTTCTCGTCTTGTGTTGAGCCAAGGACCCGGCTTCAACCAGCTAACCCAAGTGATGAATGTCCTCGCCAGTTTGGGTTCTATCGCATAGGAGATGCCTCACAATGTGGACAGTACAAGAATTGCGCCCACGGAGTCGCTTCGTTAACAAAATGCCCCGAAGGATTGGCATTCAATTCAGATACTTATCAGTGCGATTGGCCGGATCAAGTTGGAGATTGTGATGCCGAAGCATTTTTGGGTTTCACCTGCCCTGCTGTAGTTAGAACTGATGATGAAATTGCAGCTGAGTTCGAAGAAGTTTTACGCTCCTACCGCAAGCCAGACAGTTGCAGCAAATATTTTGTTTGTGTAAAGGATCGTCCAAGGTTATACGCCTGCGGCAAGTATTTGGCCTTCAATGAAGAAACTGGAATGTGCGATTTTTACACCAAAGTTTCCGATTGTTACAAGAACTTGAAAGACATCACCAAGGTTCCAAAAGTTCAACAAATATCAAAAAGTCTTCTAGATCAATCTGTGTAGGTTGTTCACTGTTGCCGGAAAGTCGAGAAAGTAAAATACATACAAACATTATGTTCCTTGAGTAAACAAAAAACAATAATTTTATTCCCTGTTATTTCAATTTCTTTCTGATAAATAAAGTAAGCAACCGTCTACACCTTTCTGCTTCGAGGCGTGAAGATGAAGAATTCAGCAGTTTTTTTTTTATAATTTGCACCCACTCAAGGGGTTTCGGTTTCATATACCCTTATAACAACGACATACAGTGAGTGCTTTAGGAAGGAAGGTTTGGGTTGGAAAGGAGATGTCGGTGTACATTGGTCCTGAATTCATGAACATTGCAATGACTGGGAAAGACAGAGTGTGGAAGAGCGATCCACATTCACGTAGTACGGCTAAAGAATGATTCTCTATACTTGAGAGTACATCCGAAGTTGGGCGCGAGGGTAAACTGATGGGCATTCCTAGAAGCGTTAGTATACGGGAAAAAATTTTTGAAGGAAGGAATGCAACGGGCTACCTCACTAGAGGACTAACCGTAGGAGTAACAATAGAACAGAGAGAAAGAGACATGAAACGTTATGACAGTGATCTTCGTAACTGAAGCAGTGATGTCTTTATCATCGATCATTCTTAGGGTTCTTATTTGAATGCCATACAAGAGGCGTGAGTATGTAGCATCAGCATCAATTGTACACAACCTTTGGACTGATAGTCTTATAGATAGTAGCCAGATCAGACACGGGGAGAAGTATCTCTTGCACCGTCTTAAGAAACCCAAACAACTTGCGGCATTTTTGGCGACATCGCATATGTGCTCATTCAACATTAGATGGTCAGTGCACATACCTAGAATCTACATGCAAACATAATAAGTAAAACGAACCTTCGGATATGCACGTGGAATGTTTGATCCCTTAGGCGAAAAAAACACCAAATCCAACAAAACGGTCGTTCTGTATTCCCCGGATACAAGTTCATTGCTCTTACGAGGCACACACACCGATGTCTACACGACACGATAAAAAGTTCTGTTCCCTTGTCGGTTGCAGTAAATACATGGGGTTGTATAGGAGCAAAACACACCGAAAGCAACAAAAAATACGAGACAAAATGTCAGCACCTAAAATTATACACCGTTTTATTAAGTAACACACACCGCGGAAAACAAAACAAAAAAAGGAAATCGACAAAAAAACGTGTCAGTTGTATAGGAGCAACACACACCGAACCCGACAAAGGCAAAACATTTTGTTTTTGTCGGCTTCGGTGTGGGTTGGAATCCGACGTCTCGATTTTTTGTCGAGAGACAAAAGGACGTTTTGTCAACTTCGGTCTGTTTTCAACCCTAAAAGATGATAGATCGCATGCTGCCGGACAATTAGCGGTGACCCTCAACTGCTATAAAGCAGACATTACCGCTATCAAATATTAGTATGTGATGGACCGGGCAAAAGGAGAATGAAAAAATGCGACATATACCATGGTCATTGTTACCAAGAGGAAAAAAGTTTTTGGAAGCGGATTCGTCGTTTTAAGCAGACTTAGGCAAAGAGTCTTGAGCTTCAAATGAGTAAGCGAACTTATCACGACGATCCGAATTAAGAATAAGTTCGCCAACATTAGCCTAATAAAATGTGCATGCCCTTACAGAAAAGAAAAAAATACAACATCAAAGACGAGTTGTGCGAGCTCCTTGACAAAACGTATGAGCAATATCCTTGCTATGACATTAAAAGTTGACCTCGGCGATTTTAACACAAAGCTGGTTTCAAGTAACCTCTTTAGGAAAGAGGTACTTGATATAACACTTACCTCTGACTCGATCCATAATCTAATTTCAAACTGGCTAGTCTCAAATAAGAACTCCTTCTCAGATCATAGATATAATCATAAATATTCGAACTCTTCAATAGATCTCTCTGACTGGGACTTATATAAACAAGCTCTAAAACAATATAAGAAAGAATTAAGGAAGAGCAAGAAATCTTCTTGGAGAAACTTCTGTGGAAAAATAGAAAGAATTTCAGAAGCCTCAAGACTCAGGAAAATTCTCTCAAAAAGTACACCCAGTGCTTTAATGACAGAAGCGGGCACGTGGACTACCACTGATGTAGAATCTCTTAATCTTTTATTAGACACCCACTTTCCAGGTAGCTCTAACATATTAAACGACTTATCATCTGAGTCTCAACCCATTACAAACGATAAAGTCGATCTAACAACGCAAAGGGCTGTAGATAGCTTTGATCCGTATGAATCTCCAGGACCAGACGGAATCATTCCGGCCGAATTACAAAAATGCTCAGACATGGTCATTCCACCATTGGAGATCATTCTGTTTAGCTGTGTAAGGTTGAGATATATTCCCAAAGCCTCGAGAATGGCAAAAGTAGTCTTCATTCCTAAGGCAGGGAAACCCTCTCACGTTAACCCTAAAGATCTACTACCAATCAGCCTATCATCCTTCCTTCTTAAAAATCTGGAAAGATTGATTAAAATTCACATCAAACATAACTTGAAACCATGTCTCATTTCCACAGCTCAATATGCGTAACAAGATCACTTAACGAGTTCATTGAGCAAAATCAATGTCAGAAGTTAATGTTTGCCAAATGGCATTAAACTTTTTTAAGACAGTTTTTTTTTTGTGTTTTTTTTTTATTGGCAGAGAATCGAGTGATGTATGTGCAATAAGTTTAAGAATTTACCAACGTAATTCATTTGCACAAAGCTGATTTCACTAGATTTTTTTATTTATAGCCTTTTCCCACCGACTTGATTTAGCTTATTTGATTTATAAATCAAGAAAGCGTTCCCACTGAACTTTTTACTTAATTTAGCTTGACATTTATCACAATCTTGACATTTTTTTGAATTTTTCAATAAAATATATCAATATATGACACAAAATTTGAATTTTGACTGTCAAAAAGAAAAAAAAAATGAATTAAAAATGAATTTTATTCATTACTTCAGCATGAAATCATTCAGCCTGGAATCATCGAGGTGATTTATACCTAATTAAAAAATAAACAAGCTAAATCAAGTAATTTCAAATGATTGAAAATGTATGGCAAATCATGAAATAAATTATGTGTTTTAGCTAAATCAAGTTGTTTTAGCTAAATCACGTTGGTGGGAATAGGCTTAGTTTGTTCAGTTTTTAATTCTTTTGAGAAACGTATAACACACGATAGTAAGCTGCCTTTTCTATAACTTAATGCATGCTTTTTTTAAATGTTTGCGTGGTGATTAAAAGGCAGGATGAGTAAATGAATAAATATATAGTTTAAAGTCTATATATCTGACTATTTATGGTTACAGAAAACCATTAAAGAAATTGCTTAAAGTGAATGTTCAAATGAATGAACACTGCCTCTTGCGAGGAACTAGAAAAGTGCTTCTTAGATTAGGCGTTTGGAATTGGCATTAAATATAAGGTCTCTTAAATTCTTCGCAAGATCACCCACACATTTCAAAATTTTTAAGGATCCTCAGAGTTCTCACGATAATCATAATTGAATAATACGTATACGCCCGAGTGCACACACAAATTATCATTTATTCAAGAACTAACAACAGATTTAATGAAAAGAAATTATTAAGTTTTTTGAACCATATCGTATTTTTTGGATAAAATAAAACTAAGACTAATTATTTTTGGTAAAGAGTAGTAAGCCCAACCATAATGCTCGATGTTAATTGTGGAATTTTAAGAAATCAAAAGAAATTATGTGTTGATTATAACCCTTTAAACGAGTGCTGAAAAATATATTCGCTTTCAATGGCTGATAGAATTCTTATAAACCCTTATTTTGATGTACAACAACTGTTGCCTAGGGACATTTTGATAAATATCGATTTAAAATTTCGGGAAAATAACTGCGAATACATAATTAACATTTTTGCCAATTTGTCTGCTCGGCTATTAGGCCTTCAAAATTTTTTTTACCCATTCGATAGGTTTTGGAAGAATTTTTTTTTTCTGTCCAAAATTTTGGCAAGGGTTATGAGAAAATCGATTTAGCTAATTCAACATGTTTCATAGTTCTCATTATCCTGAGCTTACTCTTGGAAGCCAAACTCAATTCCGAGATCTGGTTGCCGAGATATTTGCATCCGAAGATATTATATCTGTGGGACCACAATAAGCTTAGGACAAAAACCAAAAAAATAGTTTTTTGATCCAAAAAAAAAAAAACCAGACCTCGCAGATGGTTTCGGTTTTCGGATAGACCTTTGTTCTCGTGCATCATTTGATATATGCTATCTGAGAAAAATGACAGATGTGGCGAGTTGAAGTCGCGGGAAAATTTTCTGAAGGCAGGAATCGAAAGAAATTATGTGTGTCGTTATTTATTGCCGAAAAATGCCTCTCAGATTAGCCGTTTTCCTCTTCATTCTTCACAAAAAGACAACTGTAAATTTCAAAGAATTTAAGTTAGGCTCCTCGGAGTTCTCACGTTAATCTTTATTAAATGATACGTATACGCCACAGTGAACATACAGAATGTCCCTTATTCAAGAGTTTTTGAATTCCACTTTTATAGTTTTTCGTCTGGCAACCCTTATTTAATAAAAAAAGTAATGCGGTTCCTTACATATCTTTTTTAAACTTCGAATGTTCGAGATAAAGACAGTATTTTTTTTGTAGCATACACTCACATAATACCTCATTACGTGACGATTTTTATGCAGCGATTCCTAACCACAATCCGCGTAAAGGAACTTCGTTCCAAAAATTTAAATAAAACTAAGACTGCAGGGCTAGTTTCCGGATACTATCGAATATCCCCTTCCCCATATTCTTCAGAATAGTGTAGATGAAGAACCACCGCCAATCCCAACTCGTTGTCGTGTGCAACTGGATGGTACCAATACCCACACAGCTAATGGCCGTATTTTGTCTAAGGGAAAATCACTAGAAAACTAGAAACAGCACTCCATTCGCTGGTACATAGTATTGAATATTCCCTCAAATACAAAGAATATAACCTAGCGATCACAACAGCAATGGACAAGTTGAAATTAGAGAAATCACTCATCGATCTAATAAGTCTCATGCTTAAAAGTAGGACAAAACTTCCAGCATCAGGAGTTTTACTACCACCAGATCGGTGAATCGAGGTTCCCCCCAAGGTGGGGTTCTTTCGCCTCTTTTATGGAAAATGGTAGTAAGCGACCTCCTAACATCAATGGAAGCTGAGGGTTTCAAGGTAATTGCCTATGCTGACGACGTTGCAATACCTGTATCTCGGAAACACCCTCAAGTTCTCTCGGAACTCCTACAAAATGCCTTGAACAGGCTAACCAATTGGGTTCAGCAATGTGGCTTGGACGTCAATCCACATACAAAAATCCACAGATACAAAATTCCTCAAATTAGCCCACCCACGATTAAAGGAATACTCTTAAGCTTTTCTGACCAAGCCAAATATTTAGGCCTCATTTTAGACAAAAAACTAAATTGGAAGGCAAATATTGTTGAAAGAGTTTAAAAGGCTACTGTAGCACTTTTTACTTGTAAAAAGACCATAGGCTCAAAATTGGGCTTCTCCCCAAAAACAACCAACTGGCTATACACTTCGGTAATCAGACCGATACTCATTTATGGAGTTATCGTATGATGGAGTGCTCTGGACAAGATGGAAAATTTGAATATATTCATTAAGGTCCAGCGGTCAGGTATGTACTGGAGGACTTCGCTCAACATCAACAGCAGCCTTGGAGGTGCTTCTAAACCGAACACCTCTTGAAATCTTCCCTAAAATGGTGGCAGCCAACTCCTGCGTGAGACTTAGAGCCACCTCTCAATGGAATAGTAACAACACTGGTCATACTACTATTTTAGACAGATCGCTTAAACTATACCACCCCAAAAATGGTATTCGATAATAACTTCTATGTTTCAATCCCTTCGAGATCTTCTTGGGAAGAAGAAGGACGGGTACCACCTGCCTAGCAACCAAACAAATATGGCCAAGCATAAACCTGAAACGGTCAAAAGGCTTGATTTCCCTGAGCAGACAAAGTATAAGCTGCACAATTGGAGTCATAACAGGACACTGCCTCATAGATAGACATGCTTTGAGGCAAGGGGTCTACGCAAACGACTTCTGTAGAAGCTGCCTGGACGAGGGGGAAGATGAAACAGTCCAACACCTTCTATGTACATATCCGGCACTCTCCAATAGAAGGAATAACTATCTCGGTAATCCCTTCTTCGATACTTCTTTAGTGGTATCACAATGAGTCAATAACATCTAGACAGCCACTCCAACCTAACCTAACCTAAGTTCTAGGTATTATTCAGATTTTAGCCATCCATAGTTCGATCTTTAAAAAAAAAGTCACAACATTTTGTGTTTTCATGTGTTTATTTTATTATATTTATTAATAATTGTAATTTTTTTTTGTTTTTTCATCCAAATTCTTGTTGTATATAATACATAAATTACATTACGGTAATTTTTATTCAAATAGGTATGCCAAAAGTTTATGCCAAAGTTTATACAATTTTTTGCTTCTTCCATTATTTCTTACTTTTTTCTCGAAAGAAGAAACAGACGAACTTAATTTTCAAAATATCGGGTATTTTTGCAGCTTTTTTTTAAGTTAATTTGGTAATTTTGAATATTAACAGGACTTCCGATGTTTAAGACATTCGATATTTATATGATTAAATGAATTGTGTTTTTTTCTTCTTATATTGTTTATCATTATAATCACTGAATATTCTTTAAGCTCGAATTTTATCAATAGAATAATAATAATTAATAGATTAAAAATTAAATACTAAAACCACTAATATTCACTTAATATAATTTAAAAAAATATTTTTGGCTATAAAAAATAAGAATTACATTTTTAACTATAATTTTTTTTTAATTTATGTTTTATGTTATTTTTGTTTAATTGTCAGTTGATTTTTTTTTATTACTAAGGCGATGCTTTTTTTCCAATTATATTATATGTGAAAAAAAAGAGGAACATAAGGGTTTAAGGTCTCGAATAATGGAAAAAACGGATAAACAGAATAAGAAACGCCCAATATTTTCCATAATTTTTGCTTTTTGGTGGTTAATTATTATTTTTTCCTTAAACTGTTCTTTTTGTCTGATGTTAGGCTTTAGAGTGTTTTCCGGTTTCGTGACTTTATCTTCTTAAAAGATATTTTACTTATTTACAAAGCGTCCAATTTTTTCAATTTTTATTTAATAAAAATGATTAATAAATTAATATCAGTCTTTTATACTTGAAGTTTTTTTTTGTTAATTTTGTTCTGAATTTCTTTTGTTTGGGTTTCAGGTTAAATATGAGCGATTCGTGTGGCGTGGAAGAAAGATACAGAGAATTTTGCTTGAAAATTTATAGCCAAAAATGTTTGCCAAAAATATTCATACACTAAATATGAAATAAATATTTTGTAGGTTAAATTTAGAAAATTTTGAAAAGAATTCGTTTCCTTCTAAAACAAATTTTAATTTATATACGAAAACTGAGAGCTTAAAACATATTTTGTTCTTATCATTTTGATAAACTTAGAAATACTTAATGTTGATTTATTATATTTAATTTTCTTATTTGCTAATTGTGTTTCTTTTTCCTTAAAATAATTTATTTATGTTTGTTGTATTAGAGTTTTTGTTTATTAGCAATTTTTGTTTAATGCACCAGTAGGAAAGTAAATGTTGATATTAAGTTTAATACATTGTTCTGTTTATTAGTTTTGTTATTATATTTTTGTGTTTTTAATTTACATATATTAATTTTAAAGTTACATTATGATTAATCATAAATATGACAATTTGAGGCACTAAAACAGTTTGAAAAATTAATTGATTTCCATTTTATTGTTACAGTAACGAAAAGTTTTAAATTGTTTAATGGAGAAAAGGATGATATTAGCTTGGGTGTATCCTAGTTAGTGAAAAGATGAACAAACTATAAACTAATCCCAATGCAAACGTTGTCCTCGCAACGGAGGACCACCTTGAAGTATTTAAGTAAAGTTAAAGGCGTGGGAAGCAAGTTGCTAAAAAACTAAGCATAAGAGCCACGAAGAGTATAAATTAATGGTGCGGGTGCATAACTTCACAGGTCATAACTTCACATGGGTCATAATTACACCTGTAGTGAGTTATAATTTCAATTTTTTCGGGTGAAATTGTTTCCCACCTTAGGTGAGCAATAATTTCACCTGAAATTTGGGTGAAATTATTTCCAACTTATTTAGTAATTCCACGGCGTAATTGCGCAGGGAATCTGGTCCGGAAGTCAGAAGTCCCGAAAACGGTTTTCGGGACTAATGACCCACTATGGTATGACCCGCCGAATTTTATTTTGAGACTACTAACCCAGAATGATGGGTCTTAAGTCCAGACATTAAATTCGGGGTTTCTGACCTTCGCGTTAAGTTTTAAACATTTTCTAAAACAATAAATTGAATGGACAGTTTGTACATATTTTCAATGTTTTTTCAGTACATAATTGTTGAAATATATCGTATGCTCTAAGGAAACTTTATCCAATGCAAACGTTCTTCTGAACTTTGGTATTCGGTAAGATGAGAGTAAGGCAAGCAATCTGTACTTGAACCCAGTTTCAACTTATTGCACCTCTGTGTCATCTAAACTAACAAAGCTGTTTCAATGACATTAACAGCTCCATCGAAAAGACATTTTTTCATTCATGGGATGTTCAGTGTGCTTGCATCATGTGAATGCAGACATAAGTAGGTACTATTTCTTCAATGCTATCAGTCGGCAATTCTTATCAAGAAAACGTGTTCATTATTGAATTTTTCAATACTAAATCAATACTAATCAGTCTTAAAAGTTTTAGAAAATTCTATTACGAATTTGGAGTTTGAACCAACAAATGTAGCAGGTACAATTGTTAGCGAGCGAAGCGAGCGGAAAAAAATTTGACCAAAAGGGAATCAATTTGGGACGTGAAAATAAAAAAATTCATGATCCTGAACTCTGCAGACAATTTGTCTGCTGAGGTTTGGACAGCCACCAGAGTCGAAAAATTAAACGGCAATCGCTTCGTTTCATCAAAATCTAGGGGCGATATTTTTTAGTTTTTTTTTATTTATCTTAACAAAAAAGTTATGGCCAAAAAACGCAACAAGTTCGTCTCAGAGAATGAATAAGTGTAAAGAAAAAAGGATACACATTACACATACACACGAAGCAAAAAAAGAAATTTAATTAGGAAATTAAAAATGAAAGGGATCCCATTTTAATCTTTTAGTCATATTTTTCTTGTTAAGGTCAATAAAAATTTGAAAAAAATGTGGATTAGAGATTTTTTTAAAACGAATCAACTGCCGTATTTTTTTCCGAAATCGGTCCATAAATAAGCTTTTTGCGTTTTTTGGCCATAACTTTTTTGTTAAGATAAATAAAAAAAAAAAAAATATTGCCCCTAGATTTTGATGAAACGAAGCGATTGCCGTTCATTTCATATCGGTCCATTATCACAGTGGTGAAGAAAGTCCAAAGTTTTTTAAGTTATTTTTTTGGTGGTTTTTGCGTTTTTTGGCCATAACTTTTTTGTTAAGACAAATAAAAAAAAAACTAATAAATAACGCCCATAGATTTTGAAGAAAAGAAAAAGCGATTGCCGTTTAATTTTTCAAAATCGGACGAGTTTTGCGACTCTGGTGGCTGTCCAAACCTCAGCAGACAAATCGTCTGCAAAGTTCAGGATCATAAAAATTCGCGCGAATTTCTTGCAACTGTAGGAAAAGGTGAAATTATATCCCAATCTGAGTGAGACATAACTTCAAACAGAAGTGAAATTTTGGCCCACAAAAAAAGTGAAGCTAATTCCCACCTTAGATGGGACACAATTTCACCCGAAGAAAGTGAAACTATAACTCACTAGGGGTGAAATTACGACCCAGGTGAAATTATGACCCGTGAAGTTACGCACCCTCACCTAAATTAATATTCACCCGAATTAAGAATTTCGCAGTGAAAAAAGAACAAAAACAGAGATCTGTAAAAGTTGGGGTTTTCAATAAAAAAAAAAAACCTTTTAATACGTAAATACCTAGAAAAATCTATTTTTTAAATTTCTCTAGTAAACAAAACTGTAAGAATCATTCTTAAACTAATGTCTCCCTTCCTCCATTTAATTTTTATATTGGTCGTAAACATGTATTTTTGTTCTTCAAATTATAATTTTATAATTAACAAAAAGTTCAAAACTTTCATATTTTTTTTTCTTATGCTTTTATTATTAACATCCTTCAGTAATTTTATTCTTTTCCGGTCCCCTCGTTATTTGGCTTTAGAAAATCGAAGTCATTTGATTTTGAAACTTGTTTTTTTTTTTAATCTTCGTGCATTTAAGACTTGAAAACTGATTACCCGAATGAATCATGTACGGAAGTATTGAAAAACCTATTCATTCCAAAAATCAGTTTTCAAGACTCTGAAAATAATCAAACAAATTGCGCGAGTCCTGATAACTTATTTTCGGAATGACTTAATAAATTTCAATATTTTCTAACAAGTTTCATGCGGAAATTCACGATTTTATGTAAAAAAATGCGTTCATGATCACATTTTATCATCGAAATCGGATAATCGGATTCCCTAGAGCCAAAAAACGAGGGGACAGCGAAAGTATAAAATTACCCATCCTTCAAACAAGTGCTAAATAGAACGAATCGTTATTAAAAAATTGTCCAAAGTGGATTTTGAAAAATCAAGAAATTTTAACTCAGGCCCGTTGAAGAAATCTGAACATTCTTTGTGGACGTTTATTTATTTCGGTTTATTTTGTTTAGGAATATTTCATCATTGCAACCGTGTGTTGTAGAATTAAGTTGTTTTTAGGAGTATGTTTTTCTTTGTTGTTCTTGTTGATGTTTAATTATTTTGTTTTTAATTAAATTTCACTATTTTTTTAATTAAATATATAAAAAATACCATTTTCCACTGTTAATGTTTTTTTAATTATTTTTGTTCTCTGTTTTTCTTATTTTGTATTGGGTGGGGCTATATATATTTTTTCATATAGATTGTTGTTTATTTTTTATTAATATAAATCTATTTTCTGTCACATTGTTTTAGTACTGTATTTTTCTTTCTTGTTCTAAAGAAATATTCGTTCAGTGAAAATCATAATAATTAATTATTTTTTGTTTTTTAATTGATTTTTTATTAATTTTTATTCCTTTTTACATTTATATGATAATTAAGGCAACTGTTGTCTTGTTCGGTAATTTAAAATTAATAACTATTGTGAAAGTTTCGTTTGGTTTATTTCCATATAAGTGATTTTGCGAGTTTTTTGTTTCTGGCTTCTATTTTTTTTATTTTCATATAACGATTTTTGTTGGTTATATATTATAATTCTTTTATTGCATACTTTTACTCCTAAAAACAACAAAATATTATTCTCTTATTTGTTCATTTAGTTTTTATTGGTTTTGCAGAGATATTTGTTTCTTGTTTTGTTCTATTTAAAGTATTCAAGGCTTCTTTTCATTTTTGTATTTTTGTGTGATTTGCTATTTTTTTGTTTTGTTTCATTTTCTTTAACTATTTTGTTGTAGTAGGAGAGATAAGAGGGGGATAAATAAAAATGTAGATAAAAAATAAAATTCTCATAATGTTAATTTAAACATGATTATAAAATTTAAACTACCCAAAAAGTGTTATCAAAATTTTTAGTTACAAACATTGTTTTTCATCGTTTTTGTTTTTAAGTTTTTGGTTGTTCAAAAAGTGAAAACAAAATTTGACAAATTTAGTTAAACATTTTAAAATGGCCTCAACATTTTTTTTTTAATTTATTTTTTTCCTTTTTTAATTTTTTGTTAATTTTGAGTTAATTTTGAGTTAAATTTTAATTTTGATGTTTCTTGATTTTTTTCCATTGTTAATTTTTTTTTAAAGAATAGTGTTAGTTCATTTTTTTTCTAGATTTTAATTTATTTCAAATATGTCTGAACAATATTCATTTTCAATTTTATATACACATGTGCGATTTTGATAAGGTTAAAATGAAAACAAAAATTGTGGTAAACTATATTAATCTTTATACAAACAATTTTAAAAGGAAGATATTAAAAGTGTTGTCACAAAACGCGGGTTAAAAAATTTGCAGGCTCACAACTTAAACCTAGTTTTTTCTCTGGTGAAATAATGCATTTTCCTTGAAATCAGTTTATATAAATTTGAAGAAATGTTAAATGTCTAAGCTTTAGGTCGACCCTACCAATTTTTTTCGGTAAATCACCAAACACGAAGTACCAAATCTACATTCGTGAAGCCGTCTACGACACAGACGAAGTGAAGATAGTGATATGTGTACTTACATTCAACAAAGTATGTTTAAATTCACATTGTTAAAACAGCTCATTGCAAGATTTGGTCTAAGGGAACATACTCAGTTTCGTTCCTCGGTCCCCTGAACTTCACAAACTACTGAGAAATACATACATACATACATGTCTCGTTAAAATCGCCTACAGAATCGTGATGGCAGAGGCATCAGTGAAAATTTTTTGAATTCGAAAATTTAATAATTTAGTTGTCATCACTGCGCTGCAAAGAAGAACACAAGCAGCTCGTGAGCTCTACGAGCAGAAAAGGAGAGAGGAGCACAAACTTCTCAGAAAGAAAACAAGGGAGCATGATAAGCGCGCGATCGAGGTGATAGAGGGATGTCACAACAGGAACGAGGTTCGAAAGCTTTTCAAAAAGGTAAAACAAACCTCCAAGGCTTATACACCCCAAACCGAAGCCTGTAGAGACCAACATGGGACCATCGTAGTGGAACCACAGTCAGTGCTGAGGATATGGAAAGACCACTTTTCCAAGTTGTATAATAGCGATGACGAGCAAAATTCCGCCAGCAATACAGAACCATTCAATTTGGGTGCACCAGGCCAACAATTCCACCCACCCGACATCAGCTCATCTGCAGAATTTTCCCGACGAATGGAACCTCAGCATCGTATGCCCGATCCTCAAGAAAGGAGATCCCCTGAACTGCACCACCTACAGAGGTATAAGTCTCCTTAGCATCGCCTACAAGATCTTGTCTGCCGTGCTGTGGGAACGTTTGAAGCCCTTCGTCAATAACCTGATAGGTCCTTATCAGTGTGGAGTGAGGTCTGAAGGAAAGTCCACCATCGATCAAATATTCACCCTACGGCAGATCTTGGAAAAGACCCAGAAACTTCAAATCGATTCCTACCACCTTTTCATCGAGTTCAAAGCCGCGTCATACAGCGTCTATAGAGACCAAACTAGTTTGGCATCCCAGAAAAACTCGTCCGTCTTTGTAAGATGACAATCGAAAACTCACGCTGTTCTATCACGGTTGGAAAAAACCTAACGGATGCATTTGATGTCAAAAAAGGTTTTAGACAAGGCGATGCGCTGTCATGCGATTTCTTCATTATCATTCCTGAAAAGGTTGTACAAATCTCCACCGTCAACACCAGAGGCACTATCTTCCAAAAATCTGTGCAACTTCCCGCGTACGCCGCCGATGATATTGATACAACGTGAAGAACACAGCGTGATGTGGATGTCAATGGAGGCTTTGTGACAATTGAGACAGAAGCGTTAAATGAGGGAAAAACGAAGTATATGCTGTTTTTGCGGAAGGACACCCAACACCGACGCACGACTCGAACAGAACGTCATAATAGACGCATACAACTTCGAGGTATTAGAGTAGTTTGTCTACCTAGTCTCCGCTATTAACACGGGCAATAACACCAGCGCCGAGATCAGACAAAGAATAACTCTTGCTAATCGCTAGAAAGCAATTGAGTGGAAAAGCTCTCTCTAGACTCTAGAGCAACTAAGGTAAAACTATAAAACACTCAATCAACTTGGAGTGCAAGACTGGAGACAGCTAGCTAGGGACCGAGCTGGCTGGCGGAGACTGTTGATTGAGGCCCAAGTCCACAGATGAGTTTAAAAGGGATATGGGAAACCAAGCTGTCAAAATGACAACGCCTGCAAGCTATGGTTCAAGTTTATGCGTGTTTTACCAAACTTGAGCATGCCACCTTATTTTTGTTGCTGTTTTTCCTCATTTACTCACCTACACGAGGTAACTGAAAAATAAAATTTGCGGTATCCGGAGGGTAAAACG
The DNA here is from genome assembly GCA_943590905.1 of Sphaerophoria taeniata. Classification (NCBI taxonomy): domain Eukaryota; kingdom Metazoa; phylum Arthropoda; class Insecta; order Diptera; family Syrphidae; genus Sphaerophoria; species Sphaerophoria taeniata. The sequence goes on along the minus strand of OX016542.1, from coordinate 72,622,818 downwards.
TAAGTCACTTTCCGATCTCCTTTTGTCTCTGCCCAAGTCCACACCGGACTGTTGCGCCAGTATGTACAGGGTGGCTGACGAAAGCTGCTACAAAAAGAAAATTGAATAACTTTTTTTTCAACTCAATGAATCTAGTTATTTTTTTTTATTTTGCAGATTGATTCTTAGATTTAATAAAAATGGATAACTGGGGCACTGAAGCAAGAATTTGGATTGTCCGCCGTTATTATACACTGGAGTCCGTAATTTTGGTTCAAAGAGAATACAGGCGCACGTTTGGCGGCAATCCTCCGAGCAGATGGACTATAATGAGGTTTGTCAACAATTTTGCTGAGCATGAAACGTCGAAAGAAGACCTTTTCATCGAAATCCTTCAGTTCGGACGGAGGAAACAATAGCTGCTGTAGCTGCTGCCATACAAAAAAATCCTAGAGTTTCGCCAAGAAACTTATCTGCTCAAATGGGTATAAGCAGATAGTCATTGCAGTCAGTTATGCACTATGACTTGGACTTATTCCCCTATAAAATCCAAATGGTCAACAAACTGAATGCAGCAGACTTGCCGATTCGCTTGGAATTTTGCCAGAAGATGCTCCAAATGGTGGAAGAAGACGGAAACATGTTGAACTATCTTTTTATGTCTGACGAAGCTCATTTTGATTTAAACGGCAACATCAACAAACAAAATTGTCGAATATGGAGTGCTTCCAACCCAAAGATACTCCATGAGACAGAATTCCATCAACTTCGTGTCACAGTATGGTGTGCAGTTTTGTCACGATGCATTGTCGGTCCCTATTTTTTCGAAGAAAACGGTCACACAGTTACGGTTATTGGAGACCGTTACTTGACCAAGTTGAGAGAGTTTTTTTTATCCACAATTACGCCGAAAGAGAATTCCTTTCAAAACTGTTTGCTTTCAGCAAGATGGTGCAGCTCCTCCTGCAGCCAGGCCTGTTATGACAGAATTGCGAAGAAAATTTCCGAACAAGCTGATATCCAGGAACGTTTCTCATTCCGTTGCCCCCCAGGTCACCTGACCTTACTGCACCTGATTTTTTTTTGTGGGGTTATTGCAAACAGGAAGTCTACAAGTCAAAACCAACAAATTTGAATGAATTAAAGCAAGCCTTTCAAGAAACAATTGCGGCTATTTCAGTGTCAACTCTCCAAGCAGAAATGAACAACTTATTGGTTAGATGTCGCACATGCATCAACGAGCGGAGGGACTAAGCTATATTTTTATTAAAATTTAATGAACTTTAATATGAACAAAACTAAAATGAATTCCATACAATGAAAAAAAGTTATTTGAGTTTCTTAATGTGGCAATATTCATCAGCCACCTTGTAGTAAGTAATTGGAAGAACACAGCTTAATGTCAATGAAGCATTTTGACAGCGGTTTGCCAGGGCAAGAACAAGTACATTCAAATTCTGCCACATTTTGTTAATAATCAGGAGTTACCTCTTTTTAACTCATTACCCTTCTTTATTACATAGTTATGTTGCCAATTTTAACTCAAAAAATAAGACTGACTTCACGTTATATAATTCAGTTTCACGATTAAACACCTGCTAACATAGATTTCGAAATTAATAAAATTATGTCCGAAACATTCAGAAAATGCTTTTTCAAAAGAACAACCCCCAAGAGTCTGCTTTAAACAACAAAGGAAATGAGAAACTGAAAAAAATAAGAAATAATAACACAAAGGTCTTACAGTTAACCATAAACCATGTAAAATAAATCAAAATATTTATTCAAAAATTAAATCAATAAACATAAAGTAGTAGTTATTTTTTTTTTAAACATAAACTGTTGATTAAAAATCAAATTATAAACTTAAAAATAATGCAAATAAACATTTTTCAACTGAATCAAATGATCAAAATCAATAAAGCCTTCAAAATTAAAAAGAAAAACTTAAACAGACATTTTTTATCAAAACTAATGAAAAAAAAATTAAAACATTTGATTAAATGTTAAACAAATATTTAATATAAAGTCGTTGTAAATGAATTTTCTTTTTTGATAAACATAACCGTCATCTTCTAAATAAATCAACAAAACATCAATTAAGAAAATTATTAACAGAATCAATTCATAGTAATAATAATTAAAAAATCGTTGTCAATTGCGAGTATGAAACCAAAGAAATTAAAATAAACAAATAATTTTCAGTATTTTCTCATTCAGACATCTTTGATTGGTTTTATAATATTTTTTTGCTTTTGAACGAACTATTTGTTATTCTTTGCTATAATTTTGCTTTTTTTCACAAAAAGTTTATTAAATTTTGTTTTTGAATTTTGATTTCAAAATTTGTTTTTCTAAATTTAAATAATATCTTTTTTTTTCTTAATGTTTGCTTGTTTCTTTTTTATCAATTTTTTAATTTTTTTGTTTTTGTTTTTGAATATAATCATTTAAGGTTTAACCAATTCATATCTTAAGGTTAAAAAATATATAAAGTGTATATATATATTTTGGTTAATTTTTTGAAAAGAAAACAAAGTGACTTTCTTTTTTTTTAAAGCAAAATTATTTAAAACGAAAAACCTTGAAAAATCAATGGCTTAGAAGACAAAGTATTAGGGAAATGAAGTGGAAAACAAAATAATTCGTTTTTCTGTTAAAGGAAAATGATTTTTAATGGAATTTCCTTTTTTTACCACCACGTTTTTTGCCGCCCTTCTTCTTTCTCTTGTTATTACTGCCACCGCCACTTGATGATAATTTGGGATCCCGACTTATTTCGTTTAGAATGTCGTCACCAAGTGTGCCTGGAAAAGAAAATTAAGAAAATTATTTGACGTCTCAAAAGCTGCAACTTTGAAATTTAAGCATCGGAGAAATAATTTAAAAAAAATCTAAAGTAGAATGGGCAAAAATGTATGGAAGCTGGCCTACGAACCAATAACAACATGCTATATATCAATGGAAAGGTTTTTCTGTCTTCTTTAACTTTTTCTATGGCAGTAAGTCCCAAATTGCTGTGTGGAAAAAGTTATTGCACAATAAAGTCATTCACAAGTAATAAGTGATTTCTTATTTTATCTTGACCTTTGACCCAATAACGACATGATGTATATCAATTGAAAGGTTTTTTTATGGACTTTAATTTTTGTCTTGGCAAGAAGTCCCAAATCACTGTGGGGAAAAAGTTATTGCACAGTTAAGAGATTCAAGGATAAAAATAAGTTATGTTTTGTTTTCTTTTGTAAAGCTTTTCTATTATGATGAAAGCAAGAAAACACTTTTTTTTTCTATGACTTAATTGTGCAATAACTTTTTCCCTTCAGTGATTTGGGACTTTTTGCCAAGACAAAAGTTAAAGTCCACAAAAAAACCTTTCAATTGATATACATCATGTCGTTATTGGGTCAAAGGTCAAGGTGAAAACAAGAAATCACTTATTACTTGTGAATGACTTTATTGTGCAATAACTTTTTCCACACAGCGATTTGGGACTTACTGCCATAGAAAAAGTTGAAGTAAACAGAAAAACCTTTCCATTGATATATAGCATGTTGTTATTGGTTCGTAGGCCAAAATGCCCATTCTCCTTTGTTAAGTTTAGTGTTTTACCTAAGATTGGTAAGAGAGAGCATGAAACTGCCAAACATTACCGACCTATAAGCCTTACATACTTTCTACTTAAAGCGCTGGAGAGAATCGTAGAATCTCATAGATCTCCCCTATCTAACTCGCAGCATGCCTACATGAGGAAAAGATCTACAGAGACTGCTCTTCATGAGGTAGTGAGAACGATAGAAAACACGATTTATTTCAAGGAACATACCCTAGCTACCTTCTTAGACGTAGAAGGAGCCTTCAACAATGTCGTAACTGAATCCATCGCAGAATCACTCGCAGACTTCGATGTTGAGAACTACATCAAAAGGTGGATAATATACATGCTAAGTAATAGGAGGATTCAATCAAAGTTAGGATATTCAATGTGTGCCAAGTATGCCAGCAGAGGAACACTTCCAAGGAGGTGTACTGTCTCCTCTTTTATGGCTTTTGGTCATGAACAGCATTCTTGTGAAACTCGAGAGCGATGATTTGGTCAATCCAGTTTCAGAAAAATTTCCAAGTGTGATCAGTGAAATAACTAATATGGCTTTAAAGAAAGTAAGCAAATGGGGTGCGAGCTGTAGACTTTTCACCACTAAAACCAAAGTAACACCTTTCACTCTTCCTCGGTTAAACGGTCAAACACTCTTCCAGTGTTAAAAATCTGAGCGTAATACAAGACACCAAACTAAACTGGAAGCTTAACATTGAAGAACGGTCGAGGAAGGCGTGCGTTGCCTTTTACGCGTGGAACAAAACCTTCGGCAAAAAGTGGGGCCTCCAGTCAAAAATGATAAAAAGGACATACACAGCGGTTGTAAGACCGATACTTGTTTATGGATCCATAGTTTGGTGGCCCGCTCTCAGCAAAGCTTACATAGTAAAACAAGCTTACAAAGGTGCAGAGAAATGCTTGCGTAGGGATATCAGGGGCAATTAGGTCCTGTCCAACGGATGCACTTAACGTCATCCTGGACCTTATTTCGATTGACCAGTATCATGAGACTCAAAGAAACAGGCTGCTGGAAAACTAGATCTTACGGGCACTGCAAACAAACAAGCCAGATACCATCAGACATCCTTTCTACAACCACCGATTACAGCATCCCTACCCTTAACACCTCAAAGAAGTTTACAGTCTTGCTCCCGTCAAGAATCGCCTGGGAAGAAGGCGATGTGACGAAAGCTTCGACATAACTATCTCCACGGACGCGGACGGTTCAAAGATGGAATGCGGTGTTGGTGCAGGTGTCTTCTGTGAATCTCTTAATAAAGGGTTTTCCAATAAGAGGTGTTATTTTGAATAGCCCGCTATTTCGGTAGCTGTCACTTTTGAAGCTGTCATTTTTTGACAAGTAGAAACTACGCCATTAATGGCCGGAATTGGATGGTATTGATCTGGACAACGTTTACTTTCAACAAGACGGCGCTACGTGCCACACAAGCAATGAAACCATCGATCTCTCTCTATCTCTGTCTTTCGAAGAGGTTATCACAATTGGCCACCGAGATCTTGTGATTTAACACCTCGCGACTTCTTCTTTTGGGGCCACGTGAAAGATAAGGTCTTCGCCAACAGCCCAGCGTCGATTCAAGACCTCAAAGATGGAATTCGAGAGGCTATCGAGGACATAGGGTAGCCTCTTTGCGATTTGGTTATGGAAAATTTTATGAAAAGGATATGGTCCTGTAAGCGTGGTCGTGGCGGCCATTTGGCTGATGTTGTGTTCCATTATTAACGGCATACCTTCCTCTTTATAATGAAATAAACATCCGATCATTTATTTAAAAAAAGGCAATTTTTCTTTGAATATCAAAATAACACCCCTTATTGGAAAACCCTTTATTTCAAAATCCTACAGACTTCCCGACTTTGCCAGTATATTCCAGGCGGAATTGTTAGCGAGAAGGGAAGCTTGTATAGCCCTTAAAAACATCCGACAAAACCAAAATGTAGCTATACTAACAGAGAGCTATTAAAGCCATTGATTCAGCTTTATCATCCTCTAAATTGGTCCAGCAATGCTACTAAACAAAACTTGAGGACGATTATTTAAATAGAGTTTGTCAACAACATTTTGGGAATCAACAAAAGATCAACTGAAATAATAATTTGCAAAACCTTCGCAAATTTCTGGGGTTGTGGTAAGGGCTAATTTGATGTAGGTAAAGTTTATTGAATGTATCTTCAGGACTGTATTTCATAGGAAGAATAATTCGAAATAAAAAACACTGCCTCTAAGAGTCGGAAAAAGTGTGGCAAAAACACCGACTACATTAGACTCTTATTCTAAGTATTATTATTTCTATACATTGTTTGTCTCCGTACTACGTTCCTTTATCTTTATTTATCCGTACTTTATTTACCTGTACTCTGTACTTTATTATCAGGCCTATTATTAGGACCGATCTTTACTTGGCGAGAGTTGGCAAAAGACTGACTGAACTGAGAACTGAGTGAACACATTTACTTAGAGTTGCACTCGCATATAATTATACTAAATACTAAATACATAACGCTACTCATGCAAACAAATTATATAGTTGACTTGGATGTGTTAGCGCATTGGACACACTGAATAAACGGCACATTTCTTTTTAGAAATAAAATATTATTATTTTATAAATATTGAATTATTTTTTTCTATTGAAGGAGAATAAGGAATAAGGACTTACCAAGTGTAGTAAGCTTTCTCTGTCTATGTTTCTCGGCTTTCGTTACCGGCAGACGGGTTAGATAAGCCTCTTCGTACTCTTCCTTTTCTTTTTGTGCTGTTGAAATTATTTGCTGGGCTCTTGAGCTGGACGAGATTTCGGTTGGTGCATCTAGGTACTCTTCTTTCAAATCTTGCAGCATTGATGTTCTATTAAAATGACAATTTGTTTTAGAAGTTCTACAACTACATATATATATACAACTTACGTCATTGCCCTCTTCTTAGCACGTTCAATTAATTTCTTATCCCGATCGGCAGGTTTGTCGTCGCCATCATAATAGACCGGTTTTATCTTGGGCGGCACATAAATACCACTTTTCGTCGCTGTAAGTGACTTTTTGGGTTTCACTGACACTTCGTCCATATCCGGTTCAACTTCTGCCTCTGATTCCACTCCGTCTGTCACATCATCCTCTACATCGTCTTGTTCCGATTCTGATTGTGAATTGATGGAGGCGCAGAAATCATCATCGTCATCGTAATTTGTCATTAAATTATCTGGATTTGGCTGTAAGTAATACAAGCGCAATTTGTTATCATAAAAGATTGAAGACAGTAAGATAAAATTTGATTGATAAACCCAATAATAATATCACTGGTTTTTTCTGAGATTCGATTTCTCACTTAGCTACTTTGGCGTCTTCATTTTACCAGAAAGTGAAATAGCGAATGTAAATGAAGTCTAAGGACAAACCATAATGTAATGAAGCTACGTTCTTTAAATTTTAGTTTTGCAATTTTACTATTGCAGTTTCAACCGCTCATTGCTTAAGTGAATTTGACAGCGTAAAGAAAAGAAAGGCATAAACTGGATAATACAATTGGATTTCTTATTTATGCGTGGAAGAAATTCCACGCCTGTCTACCTAGAATAAGCTATTAACATAGGCAATAACACCAGCACAGCGCCGAGAACAGGGTCCAGGTCCAGCGACTCAGATGGCTTGGTCATTTAGAGTGTATAGATAGGGTAGATTAAGTTAAGCGGGCTGACAGTTGGTGTTGTTACCGCCACACTTAGATCAATGTACCATTGTGGTACCCTGAAGTATTGTAACATCCTAAAAAATAAATAACCTATGAATCATGTCATTATTTTAGTTATTAAGAGGTCTTGACAAAGCTTAATAAGCTTTTGCACTGGCAGTTCGGATAGCTCCTCTAGTTCTAGAAGAAGAAGTTGCCTAGAGTTTTCTTGCTAGTAAGACAGAGTGAAGGACAGTGGCAGAGAAAATGAGTAGTATCTTCATGCTCGTCCTCATCACTACAGCCTCTACAAAAGAGCTTAGTACTCCATCTTCTTCTTATGGTAGAGAAGTAGGTTGTGTCCTGTAATTATGCCGATAAGGGATCTTAGGGAGGGTTTATTAAATGCTAAAATAAAAAAATCGCCATCATGGATATATGTTTAGCAGCGTTTTTCACTGCCAAGATATCGGCTTGGAAGACGCTGCTATGGTCGTGGAGCCTGAATGCATTGGCAAGGTTGAGGCTTTCAGAGTAGAAACCTGCACCTACTCCAGTATTTATTTTAGAACCATCGCCATCGGTGTAGATGGTAATGAGTGAGTCGTTAGTACTTTTTCTTAATCTAGTCTGTTGGGAAGCTAGTACTAAAAGATTTTTTGAAATCTAAGTAAGGGGTCATATAATCTGTGCAGATATTTTTATCTTCGTATTTCGTATTGGCCTCTCTGGCTAGATTTCCAGATGTTGGCTTGACTGAGCCTAGGGGCGCTGTTTGCTGCTGATTCTTGGACGAATAGATTTATGGGGGGAGATTGAGGATCGTTTCTAAATCCGCAGTTTATGCTGATGCATGCCATTCTTTGTACTTTGGTACCAAACCAAACTGCCATGGGTTAGAATCGGTCTGACAATGGCAGTGTACATCCACACGACTATTTTGGGGTTTGGTCCCCAATTTCTATCCAGAATATTGTTGTATAAGTAGAGCGCTATCATGGCTCCCGACCGATATGCGCGTCTTATCTCTACGGTGCTGTACAATGAACTGACATTTATTAGGAAGAGCATATTTGGTGTAGGCACCTATACATTCTATACAAACACATATCGGATCGATTCACTGGAGGACGGATAAAGGACTGACTTGAATAATTGTGTTAGACTCTACAAATTTGGAGACTGCACACAAAAACTTTGTTGTTGGTATACTCACTTTGTACAAAATTGGATCAGATGAATCCGAAACACCAGTTACAGCTGTCTTAACTAATTTATCAATTTGATAACGCAATTTGTAATCAATCGGGCGGATTTTCTCCAACACTGTTCGAATTTCAATGAGTCTTTCGATGGATGGATTGCCTTCTATTGTTTCTCCTGTTGAATACAAAAGGTGTGAAGATACGAAAAAATTAATTGAAGACTGTAAATTTACCTGAACATTTTCTAAGAACAACATAGGTGAGATTAATCAAATAATCCAATAACATATGATATTTAACTTCCAGAAAACTTAAACCATATTCTGTAGTTAATTCACCACGTTTCACGCGCTGCAGCATACCCTCAACTAAATCTGTCACTTGTTTAACATTGCTATTCATTTCTCCAAGAAGCTGAATCGCTTGCGGTATGTCCGTTTGAACTTCGCATTCATCTAATGCCTGAAAAGATAAGAAGTTAAAAGACCATTTTAGTAACGTTAACGACAGTTAAAAGGTTTTACAATTTTAAATAAGAAATTTCTGATGGTTCTATATCTTTACAGACATTCTTTTAAAAAGGTTGCTCTATGGATTGCGATAACGTAAAAGTAAAGTGAAAAGAACTCGCATGTTTAAATCTGCAAAGCAGGTATGTAGACTGTATTACCGTCGCGTTGAAATGATAACAAAGCACTTATTAAGAGCAGAGAACAACAGAACAGACTGAACATGCATTACAAAGGTATTTGAGACCTAAGTCTCGCCATTGCGTATGAATCTTAACTCAAAGTTGGGTTTTAGGAGTCACCTAACATACTGATTCCATTTGGACGATATCACCTTCCTCATTAGGTTAGGTTAAGTTAAAGTGGCTGTCATGGATGTAAAAAGACACACTTAAGCCAATTGAAGGCTCATTGTGATACCACATGAATCTAAGAGGCTTTCTTCGAAAGCTAAATGAAACCAATTAGAGTTCCTTACGAAACGTAGAAGATTAATTATAACGGGTGATTTTTTAAGAGTGCGTCAATCGAAGCGGGCTTGTCCCTATAGACATTAGCCTTGACATACCCCCACAAAAAATAGTCTAATGGTGTCAAATCGCACGATCTAGGCGGCCAATTGACCGGCCCGAAACGTGAAATTAACTGTTCACCAAACTGGCCTCGCAATTGCGCCATTGTTTCGCGTGCTGTGTGGCATGTGGCACCGTCTTGTTGAAACCACATATCATGCAAGTCAAGAACTTCCATTTCGGGCAAAAAAAAGTTTGTTATCATCGCTCGGTAGCGTTCACCATTGACAGGAACGGCGCACAGTGGGGACACTTGTATGGGAGAATGGAAAAAACTCCGTAAAAACCAAACCACTGAACCGATTTTGTTGAAATTTTCAGAAAAGATTGCCTAAAGAGAGGAGAATCAACTCCAGAAATTACCACCTCCTGCCACGCCCACAAGAAGACAAAATGGTTTTCAACCAAAATCAAAACATGTTTTTTCTTAAATCCAACATTGAAAAGGATAAATATCATTTGAAATTATTGAAATTTATTTTGAAATTAATGAAATGTTTGAAAAAAAAATAAGAAGCATTTTTTTATGTTTTTTTTATTTAAATCTTATTTTTATCTCTAATATAATATTTGGGACCCTCAAAAGAGCCATTTTAAAAGAAATCTTTCTCAGATACTTTGTAATGACTGCTTTGTTTATCATTACATTAACAAGTGTTTAGCTCATATTTTTCACTCATTCACGTTCACGTGAACGTGTTTAGTAGAAATACAATCATATTTTTTATATATGTATTCTTAAGAGAACAAGTTTTGAAGTTAATTAAGAAAATATTAAAAATATGCCAAAATATCAAAACCAGGGCATTAGCCCCTCCCCCCTAATCACCGAAACTACTGCACCTAAAATTCTGAAAAAAAATTGATTTATACGTCTATAACATGAATATTACCGGAAAAATAATTTGAAGTCACAGTTATTTATGTAACATAGAAAATTTTTCAATACACTAATTTCCAATTTCATTTAATTTTAAAACCATTTTTTTGAAAAGGTGGTAACGCTATTGACTTCAAATTAAGTACAATCATTCATTAATTGCCTGCAATGACAAACATATTTTTTTGTATTTTTATAACAAATAGTTTTGAAATTATTCAAGAAAACACAACAAAAAAGGTCGAAAATGCAAAAAACCAAACTTTACCTCCTCCTACTCACCGAAAAAGGTGTGCCTGGAATTTCGAAAAAAAACTTCAGAAAATAGTTTCATATGCATAGATTACAGAAAAACTGAAAAAAACAACAGTAATAATGTAAATAAGGATATATTTTCAAGATAAATGGTTTTGAAGTTATTCAAGAAAACCCAACAAAAAAGGAATATGAAAAACACTCAAATTTACCCCGTCCTCATCTCCGAAAGGGCTGGGCCTTTCATTTCCAAAACATTCAAAATGTAGTTAAAATGTATAGATTACAGAAAACATAAAAGAAATTACAATGATGATTTAAATAAGCACAATTACGAATATGTATTAGGGTTCCGTACACAGAGTGTTAACGAAACCCTTATAACATCACTGCGTTTCCTGTTCATTCGTCTTTCACAAGCGATTTCTTCGAATCTGCTAAGCCGATTGCAATGAAATTTGGTACCCATGTTTTAGAATTCAATAGTAATCTAAAAATGTTGTTTTCGTATTTATAAAATAAATAGTTTCTAAGTTATTAAAGAATGAGGAAAAAAACTCGAAAACACGTTTTTCACACATTTTAAGCTTCAAATTTCTCTAAAAATCTAATTCGGACGTATTCGGATGAGATTTTTTTTGGAAAATATTGCTGAGATTCAACACTACCTTATGATATATGTCCGCCTACAGAGGGAAACAGAGGAAATAGTTAAACCCATTTTTGAAGCTAAAATTCCGGAAAATTATAAGTTTTCTTAAAATAAAAAATATAAAACAAAAATGTCTAAACCAAACTTGCATCTCATATTGTTAATCTGTTTATTTTTAATATATTTACAAACAATTTTTTTTTGAAAAGTCGAAATTTAACCGATTTTATACCATTTAAGAAATACTCATATTTACATCAGTTTTCACTATTTTTCAACTTTGAATACAAATTTTCATGTCTAGAATATTTTTTTGAAGGAAAATTTTTTCATATCCTGATTCTACAACATTATTACTATAAGAAATGATTCCAACATATAAAAAAATCTAACTTTCATAAAAATGAGTTTTTTCCACTTTTTCCCCACTGTGCGGCGCCGAATCGACATTTCGCGGTCTTCTGTCACACTAGCTGATACGGCCGCAATATTTTCTTCACTACGCACAGTACGTAAACGTGTTGGTGGTTTAATGTCCAACAAAGTAAATTTGGTGCGAAATTTGGTCACAATCTTCCGAATAGACTGCTCAGAAGGTCGAGAATGCCGACCATAAAATGGAAGCAGCGCGCGATGAACATTTCGAACCGAGCACGAATTTTGATAGTAAAATTCAATAATTTGCAAGCGTTGTTCATTTGTAAGACGATCCATGGTTAAATTGCAAACCAAACTGAAGCTGTTTGACAGTGACACAAGGTACTAAACACACGTCAGCTGTCAAAACCAGTGTTGCCAAAACCAAACCAGCTAAAAAATCACCCGTTATTAATGTGTTTGAGATCGTTTAGATCATTATAAAAGAATTCTCCTAAGTGAATCATACGTTTATGAGCCAGAGCAGGACAGGTGCAGATGAAGTGAAGAACTGTTTCTTCCTCCTCCTCATCCATGCAGCTGCTGCAGAAATCGTTTGAAAATACGCCCAGTCGCGCGACGCGTCTTCCATTAGGCACTGTCATGTTATGACACCAATTAACGAGCTTTTATGCAATCTGCTTAGAGATATCAGGCACCTAGATCTCTTTAAGTCCAGTTTAGGCTAAAAGATTTCGTCGCCTGACAGGTGGTTATGTTATTCCACCTGCTGTTGGTTCTCATTGAAGCATCTTGTTGTAGCAAAAGTTTGCATGTAGCGATTGGTATACCAATATTACCGTATTTGGCGAGTTCATCGGCTTTGCAGTTTCCTGGAATGTCATTATGGCCCGCATGCACCCAGTGAATGTTAAACTGTTTTGCCATTTCCATTAGAGACGATCAATAGTTTTGGACCGTAATTGAGTTTGTAGAGACGGAGTCCAGGGATTTTATAGCTGCTTGACTGTCTGAGAAAATCCGGATATCAGATGTGGATACCACGTTTTCTCTGAGCGCTGAGCGTTTTCTAATCGCCAAAAGTTCTGCCTGAAATATGCTACAGTGATTTGGAAGGCTGAATGAGAGACTTAGTTTTAGTCGTTCAGAGTACACACCTCCACCAACCCCATCACTAGTTTTCGATCCACCTGTATAGAAGGGGATTGCCTCGTCTTCCAGGAATGTTCTATTTTCCCAGAAGGATCTGGAAGGTATATTAATTTGGAGGTTTCTATCGAACTGTAGTTGGGGAATGGTGTAGTGTGTGTGCTTTGGATTTGATTTTTGATAATTAAGAATAACAGAGTGGCCAATGTTATTGTTGGTAGACTATGAAGAGGCATTCAGACGAATAGCAGAACTAGCAGCTATTTTTTGGCTGATTATATCCAGAGGTATCAGATAGAGTAGGGTGTTTAGTGCCGCAGATGGGGTCGTACGAAGTGATCCGCTTATACTTAGGCATGCTGAGCTTTGGACTTTCCTAAGTTTATCGCAGTTCATTTTTACATCCAAGGCAGTCCACCATACTGTCACACCATAAAGAAGAATCGGTCTGATTATAGCCAGTGAGTGATTCTGGGTTGTAGACCCCATTTACTGCCAATGGATTTCTTGCAGGTGAAAAGAACTACCGTAGATTTCCTTATTCTTTCGTGTATGTTGCTCTTCCAATTTAGTATTCCGTCTAAAATAAGACCCAGATGTTTTGTTTCCTCTGAAAACTTTGATTGGGTACCGTTTATAGAAGGAGGGTCGATGTGCGGAATTTTATATTTCCTAGTGAATAGGACTAAATCGGTTTTGTGTGGGAAAACGCTTTCACCACACCGATTCGCCCTAAGTTTTAGCTTATTTAGATTGTAAGAGTTCTTTTAAGGTATTAGGATGCTTCCCTGAAACAGCTATAGCAACGTCATCAACATAGGCTATCACTCTGAACCCTCCCCATCCAGACAGGTAACTACCAGATTCCAGACTAGAGGCGAGAGAACACTGCCTTGCGGCGTACCTCTGCTAACAAATCTTCTAGCGGAACAGCAAACTAGTTCTGAGTTAATTATTCTGCTAGTAAGCATTGTATGAATTTACTCACCAAGCGAACTCTCCACATTCAGAGATGACAGTGCAGATGTGATTGCAGATGTGTCTACGTTGTTAAAAGCGCCTTCTATACCTTCCTCATTGATTTGATTAAAATTCAACCAAGAATTCGCCACTTAACTTCTTAAATCTCCATTTAATTGATATCTCATCAAATCTAATTTCCTGCATGTTTCAGGTCAAATAAAAGTCTACAAATCATTTATCACAATTGACCAAACAAACAAACTCTTTTCCGACAAACTTTGACTAATTGTTTTGTGTTAGAATACTCTCCATAACAAGTTAACCCTTAAATGTAGCCAGGAGTGCATGCATAACCTACCATAAATTAGTTTCATTATCAAATTTCCGAGAGAAAGTTAGCCGTCGTCGTCGACATTCTAAGCAATCCATAAGAGTGGTAGTAATGCTTTTTACTTGCATCAAAGAGTTAACACCTTTTCATGTCTGGAAAAGCATCAACACAAGAATGAGCGCAAGCAAAGCATTAAGAAGACGAAACGATGAAGAAGAAGGCATGAAGTGGAAGAAAACTTATAATCTAACTTTTCATCTCAAAAATATTATCCATACCCCAACCCTTATCGTTATTATCGACAAATCAAATTTCACACACTTTTCTCATACAACTCACAAGTCCTTAAGCAATTCCCAGAGCTTAGTTCATCCAAATACAATATTGAAGAATATCAGTCCGGGGATAGTTTGTCGGACGTATGGACTATGGTCTAGAGACAGAGTCACATCTTCACTTATTTCTCCATCTCTTCATGTGCATCTCTCTGTGTTTATGAAGAACGAGCAGGGAGCAGCGCTGCCACCCTTCGAGCAATTGAGCGCAGTATATTCAACAAAAAAGCGCAGTAGATTGAAATAAAGCGCAGTAGATTTTAAAATATTCAATACCTATGGATACGAATATAATACCTTGGCGTTGCAGACCTATGTAGTTACATTACAAATTTGTCCAATAGCCAATAGCGAATGTAGTTTGAATTTTTCGATGGATGCATTCAGAGTTTAGAGTTTATTTTGAATGAAAGATTCGTAAAGCCGGGTATACACAGTTCAAATTCAGGTTCCCAACTTTGTTTGGAAACGAAGGAGGACAGTATTTTTTCAGAATAAAAAAAAACGTCACAAAAAAATTTGAGTTAGTGTTATCTGCACTAAAAGCAGACACTATTGTTGGAACGACAAACCATATCTATCAAAACAATCCTTTATCATATTAAACATACCGGCTGCGGTTTCGTCGGGGTTTTCTATGAAATCCAACAATTTGTTTTCAATACTGTATTGAGAAAAAAATGTACGCATATTGGAACCATTTTTCTGTTTTTATGATTTGATGCATCTATTTTTGAGTAAATGGCACCTTACTTTCTTTTAAAGAACGCAAACACACATTCCAGAGCTTGATCTCCAAGCACCATAGCTGCGGACTCTGCTTTTGTGGTTGCGCATGGTATTTTTCCACATAAGGATGAATCGGAAGCTGTCTTCTTTAATAATACTAAGCCACAATCCAGGGAGTTGTGAGAAAGATTATGTTTAAAGTTGTGAAAAACATGTGAAACCTCGAGTGCCTCGAGTGCAACAGTAGCAAGTTCTTCATTTACACATTTACTTGGAAAATGAACGAGTGCAGTTAAGTAAGGCCGTGTGCGAATTGGATGAATTGTGTTTAAAAAATAAAAATGGATGAATTTTTAACCACTACTGTCATATTTTAACTTGCTCCGCAGCTAGTCAAATAATTTTATTCAATGCGAATTGTCAAAATTTAATCAAACGTCAAGTTTTAACCCATTTTTAACTGAATTCGCACACGGCCTAAGTTACAAGGGATATAGTTTTGCGAACGTAGAGGTGTGAGTACATTGGCATTTGTTTTTCAATGCAAAATATTTGTATGAATGTAATGGCGCAAAATTATAGTCCACTAATGAACAATTTTAAGAGAATTTAGTGTGATACTAGCTTAAATTGACGTTTCAGTCAATTTTAGTCAGCAAAAGAACAGTTTTATCGCTAAACACTTGCATTAAAGATAAAGTCATGAAACCCCTACTTTATCTTTTTAATGCAACGTTGGCTCTGCTTCATCTTTCGAATTTTCGCACTTGACTGCTTCATCTCCTAAATCGAAAAATATGAATTTTTTTTTTTTTTTGAAATTGTTCGTATTAATACACTTTTTGTTTTAGATCGCTACGATTTTTTACTTATCACAAAATGGGTTCGAAAGCAAAAATACAGTTCTGAGTGCAAGGCTTTAAACATTCGTAATATGTTTTGGTGGTTCATCGTGATCCACAGTTCTATTTCTCCGCACCTAAATGATGATTATTTTAAGGAACTGAGCGCATTCCGAAACCTAGTGACTACGTAGTCAACTCGTTATGATTGGTTCAAAACAACTAATTGACCAATCAGAACGAATTGAATACGTAGTCACTAGGTTTCATAATGCCCTCACTGTCAAATGTTAGGTGTGTTGACTTTGTTCTTTCGAGAACTGTCAAATTTTAGACGTGTTCACTTAACACTTTCTTTAAAAACTACACTAGCTTCAAACTAGATAGCATCGCACTAAAAAGTGTCTATTATTGAAGAAAAATAAGAAAACTATTTTTGAGTTAACAATTTGCTAAGTAGTATCACGTTAATGAGCTATACACAGGCCGACTATAATTTTGCGCCAATGTATTCGTTTTGAAAAAGGAGGACATTTAAAAGCTTAAGAGGACAAGAGGACAAAAAAGTGGAAAGGAGGACTGTCCTCCCAAAAGGAGTAGTATGTGCAAAATTAATGATTGATCAATCATACCTTCACTTTTGCCTCATTCCCAATTATATGTTGATGAAAAAAGCGTAATTTCAATGGCGATGTAACAATCGTCTGTGTCGCTTATTGTAAGCACAAGCAAATAAAACTAATAAGTAACCTTAAAGTTAAAACTCACAACTCGAATAATAATGTTCTGTCACAAAACAGTCACTTCAATCCAAATTTACTAATACACTTGCTCGGGCATGACAAGCATTTGAACTGTGTATATCCCGCTTAAAGTTGTGTAGAAAATATACTCTTTTTCAAAATTCTAAAAAAGCAGTAGATTGGTTTTGCTGCGCAGTATATTTTCGTTTGGGTCAAAACGCAGTAGATCTACTGCTATAGGAGTAAAGTGGCAGCGCTGGCAGGGAGGGATGGTAGATTACGCCTCAGCGTAACATATCAAAAGAAAACATCCTTTCAACAATCAACACAGTGCAGAAGTATCAGAGAAGGCCGCTCAGACAGGGGGACAGAAGTTACAGTAAAAGCAGACGTTGATGATAAAGATGGAATATAGGCAAGAGATATCGCCAGGAGCAGCAGTTTTCCGCCTTACCTAAAAGCATAAGAAAGAACAACAACTAAAACACATCTACAAGCTTAGAAAATTTTGTTTAGCAGCAGAAAATAAGCAGCAACACGGCAGAGTAATCACACAAAAAAAAAGAATTAATAGAAAAAATGGAAGAATGAAAAAAGGGAAAACAACAAACACGCAAAAATGTACATACAACTCCAAGAATAATCATACAGGGGCTCAGCCGCCCGCCGCCACACGACAACCCACTTCTACGGTACTAAAAAACCATCGTTGTCGTCCCCGTGTCCATCGTAGTAGTCGGTCGTCGTGATGCTGGATTTCATTTTTTTTTCTGTATAAAGCTTAAGCACATTCATGGTTTTCGAAGGAAAGAATCCTGTGCAAAATGGATATGGATTGAGCAGCTACGAATTGGTACTACCTCAATCATCTGTGCTGTATCCTGATTTTTATCCTTTTTTTCACTTTGTGCTGCGTCTTTGTTGGTGGGTTCCTTCATATTCATCTCGTATAATTTTTTTAGCTCTGTTTTTCTATCCCGCTTGGGGATGGACTTGCACATGTGTGCGAATATGGGGAATGGGTAGAGTGTGGATGCTTAGCATCATGTAGTTGTGATGAGGGGGTCTGGGGAGGAGATGTCTATTTTCTACCTTCGCAAATGTCTCACGAGCGACGGGCGAATGTATGGATGGATGGATGGATGAAATAGAAACCTTTTTTTCCACGGCCGCCGCCGCCACCGTCACCGTTTCAGAAACATAGAAAAAAAAAGATAATGGTGATGGTGAAGTCTCAGGGTAGCTGAAAGAGAGTGATAGTGGGGTGTTCTCTGATGGTGCTTAAAAGTTGTTGTTTGGGATAGGAAGTTCAAGGGGGGTCTTTTAGAACGAGAGAGATATGATGGAAAGGCTGATACTGGTAGTTGCAAACGATGTGGTGGCGATGGCGGTGGATCAGAATGATGATGACGATGATGGACACAGTGGGGTTTGAAAGATGTACAAGTGGTTGGACTTAATTTTAAGTATTTTTTTGTTCGTTCTTCCCCGTGTGGGTGGACGATCCGTTTTTATAAATTTGAATTGAAACAGTATTGATACGGACCCATGGCAATGGAAGTTCTCAGAGGAATGTAGCGCAACAACTTTCACTTGTTTTAAGTTGATGTTTAGTAGTTATTGCAGTAAATCTTGTTTTGACAACTAAGGATGTTATGTTTTTGTTGTTTTAAAGGCCGTGCAACCTACCAAATTTTATGTCGGTTCGCGTGTAGAAATGCTTGTCCATAAAGGCTGAAACACAAACACGCTTTAGCTTCGGCCTCGCCTGACTTTACGAGTTCAGTTGAAGTATCGACCTCACGTGACTCCAAACGGAAGCTCTTGTTCAAATGTGCTGAACATTTGCTCTGTCTGACAGCTCAACAGCTGTAAAAAAAGTACACAAACAAAATTCACCTGTTTTTGAGGGAGAAATTTCATTCAAATCAAATTCGAAGCGAGTGCATCGTTACGCAGGCAAAGACCAAACTAAAACGTGTTTGTGTTTTAGCCATAAGAGTAATGAGGTATTATCGAGCTAAGGTGAAATAAGCGATTTCTTGATTCCTGCGTTAATTTACCTGAGCATCAAACGATTCTTGAAAAAAAAGTGAATAACAATTTTTTCTGCAAAATGTTGTTAGTGCTTCAACGAGATTTCAACTCCTGGGCAAAAAAAAACTACAGTATACATTTAATTACTGCAAATTGCAGGGCATCTATGTAGGTATGCATTCATGAAAAATGTATTGGAAGACGTTTAAAATGAATTATAATCCGGTAACGTTTACAAAAAAAAAAAAGGGAAACAAAAGAAAAACAACAACATAATAGAGAATAGGAGAAAGGAGTTAGTCGTCAGTCGTCACGCAACCAGGATGTGAATATTTTTTTATTTTTTGGTGTCGTGAATTACAGCTATAGACTGACGTGACGCTGGCACTGCACGAAGGTCTTCAATCGTACTTTGAGAAGTGAATAACAATTATTTTTTCTACTTTTTTGCTGCAGTGAGGAAAATATACATATAGGTACGTACGGTTTAATTTTTAATATTAAAATTTGGAGGCGTTTCGTATACACCCCCAAAAGCCTTAAGAAGAAGTGATCAAAATAATTACCATCTGTAGGTATTGATTTAAAAGTTTTTAGACTGTGTTCAATTCGTTACCAAACACTGACCCCATTATACAAGTCCGACAGTCCTGCTGTTCAGAAGTTATACAATATTCGTTAGACTTTGCTTTGGGCTTCAAGTTCTGTAACCGCTAAGACGGTTAGGGTACCAAAAAAAGGACCAGCAAAAGAACAATTGCTCTGTTTGTATTTCGGGGACTCATAAATCCAAACACTCATAGCCCGAACAACGACTCGGATATGTACTCCGTTCACATTGACAAGGTGCGCCTGTGAGTCCTCAGTCGGAAGCCAGCTGAAATCCAACAAAGTCGCTGGAGCAGATGGACTAGTTGCCGAGCTATTCAAAGCAGAAGGTGACGATCTAGATAGGGACATGCACCAAATCATCTGTAAGATATGGTCGGAAGAAAGCATGCCCGATGAATGGAACTTCAGCATTGTTTGCCCGATCTTGAAGAAGGGAGATCCTCTAAATTGCGCCAACTACAGAAGAATCAGCCTTCTTAACATCGCCTACAAGATCCTCTCTGCCGTTATATGTGAACGTCTGAAGCCTTTCGTTAACAATCTGATTGGTCCTTATCAATGTGGCTTCAGACTAGGAAAGTCAACCATTGACCAAATTTTCACTTTGCGGCAGATCCTGGAAAAAACCTATGAACTCCAAATCGATACCCACCACCTTTTCATCGATTTTAAGGCCGCGTATGACAGCATCTACAGAGACGAACTGTCCAAAGCTATGTCTAGTTTTGGCATTCCTGTCAAGCTCGTTCGCTTGTGCAAAATGACGATGGAGAACTCACGCTGCTCCATCAAGGTTGGCAACGAGCTTACGGAATCTTTCGATGTCAAAAAAGGATTCAGACACTATCGTGCGATTTCTTTTACATCGTTCTCGAGAAAATCTGTTCAACTTCTCGCGTACGCCGATGATATTGATATAATGGGAATAACACAGCGTGATTTCAATGGCGCCTTTGTGAGAATTGAGACAGAAGCGGCAAAAATGGGTTTAGCGGCAAACGTCTTCGAGGAAGGACTCCCCACACCGACGGCTCTTACAGAACGTAACAATAGACGCATACAACTTCGAGGTAGTAGAGGAGTTTGTCTACCTAAGCTCCGCTATTAACACGGGCAATAACACCTGCGCCGAGATCAGACGAAGAATTACTCTTGTTAATCGCTGTTTCTTTGGGCTAAGAAAGCAATTGAGAGCCCTCTCTCGAGCAACTACGATAAAACTTTACAACGACCTCATCATCCCAGTCCTGCTGTATGGTGCAAAAGCATGGACCTTGACAAAATCGGATGAATATGCCTTAGGCTGTTTCGCGAGGAGAGTTCTTCGGGTCATATTTGGCCCCGTGTGCATTGATGGGGAATGGCGAGGAAGATAAAACAGCGAACTTTACGGGATGTACAACGACATGAACCTAGCCAAAAGTGTCAAGGTCCAGAGACTGAGATGGCTCGTTCATTTAGAGCGGATGGACACCAATGCTCCGGCCCAGAAAGCTTTCGACACTATTCTCGAGGGACGTAGTAGGAGAGGAAAACTGCGACTCAGGTGGCGCACACAAGTGGAAAAGGACCTCAATCAACTTGGAGTGCAAGACTGGAGACAGCTAGCTAGGGACCGAGCTGGCTGGCGGAGACTGCTGATTGAGGCCCAAGTCCACACCGGACCGTAGCGCCACCTGAAGTGAGTAATCTCTATATATATAAAAATGGAAGTGTGTTTGTTTGTTTGTTTGTATGTCTCTTATAGACTCCGATATGGCCCAACAGATATTTGTGAAATTTTCATGGTTCATACTGTTACATTCAGTGATGATTTCTGTGAAAAAAAAAAAAATTGGAAAAACCTCATGGAAGAGTGGGAAAACTGGAAAAACCAAACAAAGGTCGGAAATTAGATATTTTTTGCTTGGAATTTTTTGGTTCAAAATGGGTTTTCGAATGGAAAAATAGAAATTTCTTGATGAAAAACTCGGAAAACTCATTGGTTTTCAAATGGAAAATTGCATGAAACTGTGGATGCATTGATTTTCAAATGGAAAACTGGAAAATTTCAAATAGAAAACTGGAAAATTTCAAAATGGGTTTTCGAATGAAACTCGGAAAACTCATTGGTTTTCAAAAGGAAAATTGCATGTAGGTAATTGAAGATGCATTGGTTTTCAAATGGAAAACTCTAAAATTTCAAAATGGATTTTCGAAAGGAACTCGGAAAACTCATTGGTTTACAAAGGGAAACTGGAAAATTTGTGATGGGGAACTGGAAAGCAAGAAAAAGTAAAAAAGTAAAATTGGAAAAATGGAAAATTTTAAATGCAAAAAAAAAAATTGGCTAAACAAAAATCCCAAAAACACTCTTTCATATGAACTGCATTAGTTGTGGTAAAATGAGTGGTAAAATGGAAAACTCCAGAAGAGCAAGAAAATCCCAAGTCAAATTTTGAATGGATTTTAAACAATGGAAAAATAGAGAATTCGTGATTTTGGTAATTTTTTTTTTTGAAACACTGATATTTTTAATGTAAAAAAATTATTTTGCTGTATTGCTCCATAACGGTAACTCTCAGAGCAATCTTAAAAAATCATTTTTTCATTCAATATCATGGTCAATGTGTTTTATACGCAACAATTAGGGTCGAAGAACTCGAAATGTTTACACAACAGCAACATGAGGAGCGAAGTGAAACCGAAATGATTCGCGTTTTACAAATCCGTGCACCGCAGGCAACTGGGCGTATACTTACCATTTTGTTTTGTTTTTTTGATATCGCTTATTTGTTTAAAGACGGATCCATACATACGAATTAACAAAAAAACAATGCAAACGATAGAGGAAGAGGGTTATCGATTATCGATTGAGGCAGTACGAAGTCTGCAGGGTCAGCTAGTTAAGTAATATTTAAGTAAGTTGTGGCTTGGACTCCTAATCATTAGGAGTCCAAGCCACAAAAGGCTTTCAACTGGATGCACCGTCATTCAAATTTTATTTTCGTTCTGTTTGAGTGAAACAAAATATGTAAAGCATTGATTGACTTGTATATAAATTAAACAAATAAAACGATTTATAACTCCTGTTAGAGACCACGATGAATTTGCTGTTTTTTTTTTTTTTTTTGTGGCTGCAGTGCTATCCTTGCAGTCGAACCAAACCAAACTCCCTATCATTCATTTTAATACCACCAAACATGCAACTGCGTCGATTTAACCTATTTTTGTCTCTTAAAGGCGTACCTGCTGCTGCTGTTGCAATGTAGATGCCAAACAGTCGGTCTAAAAAGTCATAGACGACAACGGCACCAAGCAGAGAAAAAAAAGAAACAAAAATTTAAAAAGGAGAAAAAGAGATGGAAAGAGTGCACAAAAAATATAAACAGAACAAAACGAAAACGAGAACTATGTCAAAATAAAAATTCAATTGTTTTGGCCACTTTAGGTTTTTGGGTGTTCCACAGTTGTGTTTTTCTTTGCTAGAGAGCTCGACACTGTGCTCAGGACAGGAGCATAGAGCAGCAGTTCCAGTGCTCTGTGACTCTACGAATACGACGAACGATGATGATGGTGATGATGATGAGACGGGTGACGTACCAGGTCGGAGGTTGGGTGGTCCTTTAAGATTTAGGTTTAGAGCCGCATAATGGCTATGGAATGAATGATCCTGGTATTCAATACGGTCACAGTGCTAGCGTTTGTATGCGAGACTATGTTTGTGTATCAGTACGACGACAACGGCATGAGTCTCTATAATCGTGTACGTGGTAAAGCAGAGCGTTAAACAATAACAACAACAACAGCAGCAGTTCTTCATATCTCTATGCGCACATATACCTTGATACTGTATGGCGAGGTGCGGTGCGGTGTTCTAGTGATGAGTACTTCGGATAGAGGCAGCTCGATGGTTAGCTGACTACCAGCCTGATGATGGTTGGCTGACTATAATGTGGGGTATACAGCAGAACCAAAACTGGCGGTCGCAGTGACGGACGACGGACGGGGACGGCACTGCTTTAGGAAGCGGCCACGGGTGGATTGAAGGAGTTATGGTGGGGTAGTAAAGTTGTCCTTTATTTCTTTTTGATTTCATTTGCTGATTTTTTTTTTGTCCACCCTTTTTATCAGATTTTTTTTCAACGTTGAATCCCAAATCCTCCCTCACACCTGATACACGCTCACACTATTTTTACCGCTTCTCTTTCTCTTTGCACTACTTCTGCTTTACGTCAGTTGGCAGTTGAATCTCCGTTGTCGGTCGACGGTCCTTGTTCGCCCGCCGCCGCCGCACCGTTGCCGTCCGTCGGCAGCGTTGTCCTGGTTGTCGTGGACTCCAATTTTTTTGTGCTTCCATTCGTGGGGGTAGCAAAGCACTTCATGGGTGGTTGTATATACATTTTTTTTGCAAAATCAAAAAAATCTTACCCTAAACTCGCCGATGGTGAATGTGATGTTGGGTGAATAAATGGCGATGCTGCTGGGTTATGATGCTGTTTTTGGAGGGCAGTCAAAATGATGATTGCCCGCCGCCGACACAAAATACAGTCATGACCCCACCAATTGAAACTTTTAAAATTTGCAAACGGAAATGCACGATTTCGTCGCACTTGATTGCTCTCTTGGTGATGAAGGTTTTGAAATTCTGAAACTATTATTTGAAGTTTCCACAAAACTTAAACACTTCTGATTGTCAGCTTTGTTTTATCGACTTTTTAGATTTGGTAGACATAAGTGAGCGTCTACTGTAAAAGTATCTACATAAAATGCTTTTTTTCTTCCCCAAGCCCAACTTAAAAGGTAAAGGATCCAAAAACGGGATAGAACAACCCCAAAAGAAAACATTACGAAAATGAAACCAAAATTTAACAAAACTAAATAGGTACAGGAATTGAAAACGAAAAAAAAGCAAAATACTGTGCGATGTATTATTTTTGCGTTATTGAAAGTTTTCGATTCGATTTTTGGGATTTTTTCGCTCTTCGTAAATTCGTTTATATAAACCAAACCGGGAGCGAGTTGGATAAATCTGGGTGCTGGTGCGGATATACAAAACGAAAGCCATGAAATGACATACCTGTGAACGGACGGACGGATAGTTATATGCATGCATGTTTAAGCTCATCTGAGCGTCGTCAGCACCCAGGAAAAAGTAGAGAAGGCAAAGTAGGTGGGTGGTAGTTGTCAAGCATCACACAGACTTAATAATTTTTTACCAATTCCATACATAAAGGGGTAGACCCCTTTATTTTTTATAACCACCACCAGCCTCGCCGCGACACGGTTTCAATGGGTTTTGTGTTCCTCTTTTTATTTGGGTGTTGGTTGGTTGGTCGGTGTATGGAAGCGGGAAGGCAGATTTTCTGTTTTCTGCATTCAATTTTTCTTGTTTTTAATATGTTTGTTTTAATGCAACTTATTTTGTTTAATTGGATCGGAGGTTCTGTTTTTTATTGCAGCAAGAGGCTGGGTCCAAAAAAGGCGAATCAAGCTTTTCGGGACCACACACTCGCTCTTATAAGTGGAAAAAATATAAAAGGGGGCAGTTGGTTCCCCTCATTTACTGCCTGCCGCCAAGCCAAAAATTTATAATGGGGATGTTTCAATATACGAGCTGAGTATGTTTATAGTACTCGTAGGTACATATAAAAATGGGTATAAGCTTTTTTTTGTTGAGCTCAACCGGGGTAGACAATTATTTTTTTTATAATTAAGGGTTGTGCTTCGATACGTTGCCAATCAGCGAAAAAAAATCGTGTTGGTCCTTTTTAATGCAAGAAAAGGAGGGGGAGCGATCAATGGGGGTAAATATGTAGCGTGTACGAATGTTTTTTTGACGTCGTCGCTGTCGTTGTTGTCCGTTCGGGCCACTCTATTGTTGTTATTGCTTTATGCTGCGAATATTTTTTCGTTTTCATCATTTTTAATTTTTTTTCTTTTTTCGAATTTTTTCCTAAAGCTTGTTTGCTTGTCCTTTTAATGCAGCAAACAACAGTTGAACAGTGTTTTAGTTACCAGAGAGGGTGGATAGTCCAAAATGAAATCAGGCAGGAGTACAAGCAGGGACAGAGAATGGGAGACATAAGTATGAGCAATATCCCACCAGAGTTGTGAGCATAGTACAGGAGAAGGGAGAGATTCATGGAAAGTGTGGTTGTGGCCCGAATTACCACCATTACACTGACGACGACGACGACGACGCGACGACCAACAAGTCACAACAGACAGTCCGATCGACGAAATGGACAAAAGAACGAGAGCCAAGAACGATGAGTATGAGAGAACGAAAAACTGAAACAACCTGCAGCTTTGCTTGCTCTCAATACAACCAGCTGTATAGTGTGGTTGTAAACAGCAGGCGAACGAAATACTAAAAAAAAAAAAACAAGCCAAAGTTAAAAAATAAAAGAACACAAAACGAAAAAAATCCATACAAAAAAAAACTGTAATCTCCGGTTGTATGTTGAGAACGGCAATGTCGAATTCAGGACAACGGAAGCAAAACAGAGAAAAAAGTTGAAAAAAAAGGATGAACAACGAAAAACGAGAGAAGGATGAAAAGAACGAAAATAATGAAAACAGAAAAAAAGAAAAATGAATGAAAATAGTTTTGAGTCATAAAAAATCCAACATATAGGTTGGTTTTTGGCGAAATATGGGTGAAGCGAGGTGGCTTCAAAAAATCGAATAAGAAAACACATAGGTACTCATGATGTATCCGATCCAGAACCAGAACCAGAACCAGAACCAAAATTGAAGGAAGAGGTGTGCAGAGGAGGCAGACAGAGATGGGGCGTGCTTGTTAAAAGGATTTTTTTCACAATCAGTCCAGAAAAAAGAGAATTCGAAAAAAATAAGTATACTTTTCATCCTTTATTTTTTTGGAAATCAGTTTCAAAATCGAGACTCTGAAACGGGACGGTATATTCTGTAAATGAAAGAAGTCTCTAGGTATGGTATGTATACTTAAATGAGAAACAGGAAAAAAATAATCAACTTCACATCGCGAAATAATAATGGCGAATATTTTATGTTTATTTTACTGATGATTTTTTTTTGGCATGTTATATTGAGTTGGTATATGGGTTTGTGCTCCCTACCCCATTAAAATGGGCGAGGAGTTGGAATATGGTGACCAGGTGGGTGGGTGTATATACATAATGTAGCTTTCTTTATTTTTTAAAAATGGGAGTGACCCGTCTGGAGATAAGAGTTTGTCATTTGTTTTTATTGTTCAATATGAAAAAAAAATTAAATTTTCAATTCAGAAACACTTCCTTGACAAAAAGACTCATTCCTGAGACAAACCTGAAATTTAAGCTAAAATCTCGAAATGCACTGTCACATTGTTTTTCTTTGTGTCCGAAATAACGGTAAATAAACCTCATCCGTAGCTTATTCAAAGTCAAGGAAGCGTAATTCATAATCGTTATTCTGCTACGCAGCAATAAAAAGGTGGCTCTAACTACAGGTTTACTCATGTACTTCCTTAACCTGCCACCTACATGCGTCCAAAAGACGCTGATGCAAAACGGTGTAAGTATCAAATAAGGAATAAGAAAAATGTAAAAAAACTGCTTCTCTGTCAGTGCATTAGATAGCGCTACAATCGATTTTAGAAAATACAATAACAAATCAGTTTTCAAGTATCAACAACACTTTACTATTCCTCGAACAAATTATTTTAATTAATGAAAAATTTAAACCCAGGAATTAACTCTTATTATTAGTTAAAGTCTGTCAACCACATTGATCATATTGCGATCGACGCAAGACACTCTGCAAGCATTATTGATGTCCGAACCTTCCGAGGGGCCAACATCGACTCGGACCACTACCTCGTTGTAAACAAGTTAGTGCAGCGGATATCTCGACCAAAGCCAAAAACAGGAAGTGCTAGAAGAAAGTATAACGTCAGACGGCTACAATCGCAAGAGATCGACAGATCCTTTTCCGATCAAGTGTCAAGTAACCTCATGAGAAGTCCGCTACAGCCAGCATCGAGTATTGAGAACCAGCGCAGCAGAGGAATTGCCAGGAAGCTATTAGGGATGCTGCCTCGAATGTGGTGGTTTCACGCGGCCACCAAAATGAAACCCCTGGTTTGATGATGAATGCAGGCAGCTACATGCAGCCAAGCAAGAAGCATACACAGCAGCGCTACACAGGAGGACGAGATCAGCTCGGGAGATCTACGAGCAGAAGAAGCTCGCAAGCTTTTCAGAAAGAAAAAGAGAGAGCATGAAAAGCGATTGATCGAGGATGTTGAAAGACTAAAAAACAGGAATGAGGTTCGAAAATCGGTAGTTTTACCAAGAGGTAAAACGAATGACTCCAGGTTTCCGAGTACGAACTGAAGTCTGTAAAGACCTACAGAGAAATATCATATTAGAGTCACAGTCAATGCTGAGGATAGGAAGGACAACTCCTGCAGACTGTACAACGGCGGCGATGCCGAATCAAATTCCGCTATCAGGCAGAATGAACCATTCAATGAAGACGACGCAAACCAAGATTTCCGTCTACCCGGCCTTGAAGAAGTGAAGATAGCAATATCTAAGCGTAAAAACAACAAAGCCGGGGGAGCTGATGGTATCACTGCCGAACTCTTCAAAGCAGCCGATGACTTGGTAAGGAGCATGCACCAAATCATCTGCAGAATATGGTCGGAAGAGAGCATGCTCGTTGAATTTAACCTCAGCATTGTTTGCCCGATCCTGAAGAAAGGAGACCCTCTAAACTGCACCAACTACAGAGGCATCAGCCTCCTAAACATCGCCTATAACACCTCTTCTTCAGTACTATGTGAACGTCTGAAGCCATTTGTCGACAAACTGATAGGTCCATATCAATGTGGCTTTAGACCAGGAAGGTCCACCATCGATCAAATATTCACATTACGGCAGATCCCGGAAAAAACTCAAGAACTCCAAATCGACACCTACCATTTTTGTATCGATTTTAAGGCCGCGTATGACAGCATCTATAGAGAAGAACTGTATAAAGCTATGTATGACGAGTTTTAGAATTCCTACAAAACTCATTAGTCTGAGCAGCATGACAATGGAGAATTTAACCTGCTCCATTCAAGTCGGTAACGACCTCACCGACGCCTTCGATATCAAAAAAGGCTTTAGACAAGGTGATACACTGTCATGCGACTTCTTTAATATCATACTGGAACAAATAGTGCAGAACTCCCGCGTCAACATTAGACGCACTATCTTCCAGAAGTCTGTGCTACTACTCGCGTACGCTGATGACATTGATTTGATACCATTGGGAGAACGCAACGTGATGTAAACAATGCTTTGCGATTAGGCTGAAAAAAATGGGTTTAGCGAGAGAGGACACCCAACACCGACGTCTTGGCCAAAACGTCACGATAGACGCATAAAATTTCGACGTAGTTAGAGACTTTGTATACCTTGGCTCCGCTATCAACACCAACAATGACATCAGCTGATTAGCAGCTAATCGCTAATTCTTCGGGCTAAGAAAGCAATTCAGTAGTAAAGCCCTCTCCCGAACAACGAAGGTGACTGTCAAAAACGGATGAGAGCATCCTAAGCCGGTTCGGGAGAAAAGTTCTTCGGAAGATCTATGGTCCTGTCTGCAAAAACGATGTATGAAGGAGAAGATTTAACCAACTGTACGAGCTGTACAGCGACACTGACCTAGCTAAAAGAGTGAAGGTCCAAGGATTCAGATGGCTTGGTCACGTGGAGAGAATGGCCCGTAAGGTCTTCGAATCCACCTCAGAGCGACGACGCAGTAGAGGGAGACCAAGGCTCAGGTGGCGCTCGCAAGTTGAAGATAACCTCAACTAAATCGGCGTGCGAAACTGGAGACATCTTGCTAGGGACCGAGCTGGCTGGAGAGTTTTGTTGGTTGAGGCCCAAGTCCACCCCGGACTATAGTGCCACCTTAAGTAAAAATATGAGTAAAAATATGAGTTGACATGAAATCATCAATGAATATTCTTCCATATTTTTCATTTTTAATGAGAATGGAACTGGCGCTAAAATGACGCATGTGTGCACTGCTCAATATAAATGTAGAACAATGTACTTAAAGACGCAAAAACGATTTTATGAGCTCGCAGAAATTCTCGCGATATTTTACCACAGAAATAACGCTGCAAGTGTGTGTGCACCGGGCTTAAAGAAAACAACTAGCTTCGCAAGACTCGTTTCAAAATTTCCATAATCACTTGCTCGACTATGGGAGTCGTCTACCATCTAAAAATTTTTAAAGAAGCAAATCAATGCACATAAAAACCATTCAAAAGCAACTCATCCTGTCCATTTGTCTTGTCTTAATTTTTCAACAAAAAGTTTTAAGCATTCCTACACTGGGTTATTGTAAAAAATGCAGTTTGAACAGATAAATTATTAAATTGCAAAATTTTGAAAGTCCTTTTCCAGTCGAGTTCAATGACACTCCTGTACCTATCACAGGCAAACAATATCGATTTTCTGTGAAACAACAACCAGCTAAATTTCGGTACTGTTTTCGCTAAAAGCCAAACAAATTTTGATTTTTAATATTCAGAAAGAATTTTAAAACATCGGAAGCAACTGCCTATCAGTGTTAAAAAATTGAAACTTGTAGCTACTGTCTCTCTTTGTTGCAACTCCCTATTTTATTTCTCTCTTTCCTTGCATCGATTCTTTTCTACTTTCGTTTGTTTTGCTATGATTTTTCCTCGTGTCATGACCTTAATGGATTAAGATCTGTTCACAGTGAAGAAAAAATCAGATTGATTTGATTTCAAAAAAATCAAGTGATTTTGAATGAAAAATCAACGCATTTCGGTTGTTTCGAAAATTCAATCACATACATGTTTATACGCACTGAAACGGAGAACGGGGAACGCATTGTACATAGTGTAGCTCAAGTAAATGAGAAATAACAATTCAAACTACATAAATATCTGTTTAAATTTGCTGAACAAAGTTCCTTCCGAGTTGGTTCCGACATCCCTGTTTGCTGTTCTCTTCTATTCAAAAGCAAAATTCGATGAAAAGCTGCAATTTGCCTTTATGGGTGCATAACATCAAACACATGTGTCGGGCGGTGGCGTTTGTGCATACATACTTGTATTTTAGCTGGGATTTGTGGGGCCGCATTTGAGTGTTCCTCTCAGCCTATGCCTATTTTGCCTTAGTGGGGGTACGATATAATTTTATAACAGTTATAACAGTTGTTGCTATTGCTAGCTATCTCAACTCAAGTACAAGTTATGATTCAAAAAGACGATGAAGTCGAGATTGATTGCATCTAAAGAATCAACATTAACCTCTTTTATTTTTAGAAGACCTAGTGTCATAAATTGGCATATTTTTAGTATCGAACCCATACACATGCACAGGATGGACGACAGTGTCAAATTTTTATTTTTAGCTGTTAAGACACGATTTGAGGCTGACGGACGCTGCAAAAACTCCTAAACTCCTCCTGCAATCAAGCTTAGATTTTTTGGTTTGCTCTCTTTTGTTTAGCTATGGTCACCATATTTAAAAGGTAGGAAGAACATTTTTTTAGCATTCATGGCATTTATATAGAAATTTTATTTTTAATGCAGCAGAATTCAGTTTTTAGTTATTTTTGATTGTTTTTTTTTTTGCTGTGATTCCTTGTTTTTATTGTGTTTTTGATGTGTTTTGGAAAATTTTGAATTTTTATTTCGCAACAAACTCAGCCCCTACACTTTGGATATGATGAACAATATTCAAATTGTGTTGGTTGACAGTGGAAGTGGAAGTGAATGTGGGATGGGAACATGGGAACTGGCAGCAGTGGTAGTGGAATGGTAGTTGTGTATAGCTGTTGTGAGTTCTGATGCGAATGATGATGAGGACAATGATGCTGGCGATATGGTGGTGAGGCCGAGCAACCGACCAAAACGACCGGGCAAGGGAGACATGAAAATGGGGATTGAGAATTGTGGGAGTGGGTACATGTATCGGGTCAACAGATGGAATGGGCATAAGTATATGAGTGGTACCCTATCCACCTATATATGGAGGCATGTACCTACATAATATCTATGTACCTATAAATAGAGGGAACAAAAGCAAAGTGGATGTCATGGGCTGTGGCTATATGGTTTGGTTTGGTTCGGTTTGGTTTGGTTAAGGATATGGCTCTATATGGCAATGAGAATTTTAAAGGGGAAAGTTGCAAGCCAGTTATTGTGTACTCGTATAGTTTGGACCAGAGAAAAGAGACGAGAAGCGACCCTACTACCTGCATGGAAAATCGATAAAATACATTAATCCTCGTGCTGTATTCGGGGGGGTCGATAGAGTGCGATAGGGTATACAAGTAGCATTGTATGTGGAAAGGATAGGAATAGGGTTGTAGGGATATAGGGTGGATTGTGTACTGTGCTTTTCTGCTGCATGTGCCCTAAGGGGGGCAGCAACAGCAATAGCAACAGAACAACATACGGAAGGTTCATATGATGAAGAGGAAGGTACACATCGATGATGATTGGCGTTCGTTTTCATAAGGATAAACAATTTATAAATGCAAACGGAATTAACATTGTTAAAATAACTCAAGCGCAAATGTAAAAAAAAATGTTGTAAGTACATGGATGATGATGACGATGATGAAGATGCCCGCTTGAATATTATTTTAATAATTTTTTAGAGTCGTATTTTGTTTGTTTCGGCTTGTAAAATGGCACTTTTAACTCAAACAAATTAGGGATAATTTGAAATATCGAAATTCAGTCGATAAGGCTTCACAAGGCGTTTGCTTGAAAAATCGGAGGAATATTTTATTGATCGAATGAAATAGGTAATCAGTAGTTAACATTGCATTGTGTTCTCTTTGAAATCTAATTTAGAGGCTGAGCGCCGAGGTAACTCTACCGTACTGAATTTTATTAAAGTTTATATGGGGGATCTCAGAGCTTAGAGAATCAAGAAACGAAATAAAAAGTCTACTACGAGTTTTAACTTTCATGTAAAAACTATAAGTGCAAAATCTGTGGCTGAGGTGCTCTTCCGATCAGATTGTTTAGAAAAGTGAGTTTATTCATTTTTTTAGTGTCCTACTTTTGTCATTTGACATTTCGAGTTGTTGAAATTTCAAATCATAGCAGCCTCTCCCTTAAACATCATTTCTTGCGATGTTATAGTATTTTTTTTAAGTTAAGGTAATACCACCAGATGGGTATGAAAATATTAAAAGTTAAGATGATAGGTGATCAAAAATGTTAGGTTAGGTTAGGTGATAAGGGGTGTGTACAGCGTGAAACTGTTGCATACACGGGGGCCTACTGGTACATTGTGTTCCCCTATAAAAATAAAAGTTAGCATCGATGCTCTTCAAAATTGCCGATTAACGTAGACTGGCTCGTTAACCAAGCAGCCTGTGCTATCTATAAATTTCCTCATGTTTGCCATTGAGACCTGTGCTAGATCATCCAGTTCCCCAGCAAACCTGTTCCCGAAATGACGGAGTCGGTTATTTTGGAGGTTCGGACAGTCACAGAACAGGTGTTTAATGGTTTCCTCCTCATCCTGACAGCTCCTACAGAAATCGGGTGCAAATGCCCCTATCTTTTTGGCCATTGTGCCTATTGCGCAATGACCCGTTAGTACACCTATCAGGATTTTAATGTTCCTTTTATTCAGCGATAGAATATACCGAGTTTCCTTTTCATTAGTGTGAGGCCATAAACTTCTAGAGATTACACAATCGTCCCTGGATTTCCAGGAGTTATTGATTTTCTCTTTTGACTTAAGGTCTATCTTCCTCTTGAGTACCCCAATCGGGACGAGTGGTCCCCTATCTGAATGGTTGCTACTACTTGTATCTGCTTTTGACTCTTTCCTGGCTAGTTCATCTACTATTTCGTTCCCTTCTTTATTACTATGTCCAGGAACCCAGCAGAGCTTATTACCTGGTTAGTGTGGCAGATTCTATTTAATTCCTTCCTACAGTTTAAAACTGCCTTTGATCTTATGGTCTCACTGGCTAAGGCTTTGATATCAGCCTGGCTGTCCACGAAAAAAGTAATCTCCGAGGAGCTTAGCTTTTCATGATGTGCCATTTCAGCTGCCTGAAAGACACTACAGTCAGCTGGGAGTTTATACGACTCCCTGATGTTGAGAGATTGGCAAAACACTCCAGCACCTGTTCCTGATTCCATTTTTGAACCGTCAGTGTAGAAAAGGATACCCTGTTTACTTTTAAGTGAATTAGGATCCCAACCCTGTCATTTCTGGTATGCAAATAGAAAAGTTCCTATCGAAATCTAGTAAAGGGGGAATGTAATCGGTGGTCTCCATCAGTCCTGAAATTGTGTCATATCTTTGTAAGAATGACCCGTGTACATAAGTGCTGTGCTTCCAAAAACTCAGTTCTTTTAAACGAATTGCAGTTTTGGCTGCCGTGCACCCTATGAACTCATCCAGAGCCCGGAGATCCAAGATCATTTCCAACCAGCTTGTGGTGTGGATCTCTGAGCCCCTGTTATTCCTATACATGCTAGTCTCTGTATCTTGTTCAGGTTCTTGAGATAGCTTGATTTTTCCACAGCTTTCCACCATAGAGCCATAGGTAAGAATGGGTCTGACAATCGCTGTGTACATTCATTGGATGACTTGCGGTCGCATACCCCAACGTACACCGAAGGTCTTTTTGCGTGTGTAGAATGCACATAGTGCTTTTTCATCAAAAATGAGATTAAAATATTTGTGTAAAATGATGGATCGCTTTAATTTCCTTTATTTGCCTATTAAATAAAAAAAAAATTATCACACCATTTCAGTAAAGTTATTGCCAAATCATACAAAACGACATCCGATAAAGAATAAACAAAATGCAGCTGACTATTCCAAAATTGACACTTAACATTATTATCACCGACAATATTTCAAAGAACCGGATTTTTCGAGATAAAAAGTAGAAAGGAACGGGAACGCCTTCTCTTTTTTAATCAACATCATGCTTAGGTATTCCAAGAAAAAAAAAATGTACTAAAAAAACATGTCTGTGTGTCGGTATCTGATTTCACAGTTTTTTCAGCATTTTGTTTTGTTTGTGATATCGCATCATCGACAAAGAGGGGGAAAAAATATTGAAAAGAGAAGAAAAAATCTTAGGTACTTTTTTTTATATCCGACAAGGCGACAAACAAACAAGAAATAATTGCGTTCTCTCGATTTTATAATTTTCAAGTTGAAGCGACAAAAGAGCAATTAAGGCCCGACAGTGAGTTCACAAAAAAATTATAATTTTCGATGATCAATCATCCTTTTTTACGCATGTAAGAGGACACTTCCACTACAGAGACAATCAAGGAACTTCAGACCCTTATGTAAGAGAAAGAGGATAATTATAGCTTCAAACAATATCTGATTTTCCGCTTTCAAATGCAAATCAACCAAATAGGAAACCAAAGTTCAAGTTACAATATTTAGGCATGTACTCCAAAGTGCATGTATCTCTACAGCTCGACTCATCTCTCGTGTACAAGTTGTAAAAGAACAGAAACTATGCTGGATTCTAAATTATTATGTGACAACAAGTTTTCATCCCTTCTCAAAAAAAAAGTGAATTTCGTGGTTTCCTCTTCTTAATTCATTTATAATCCTGAAAAAAGGGAGATCCTCTAAACTGCGCCAACTACAGAGGAATCAAAATACAAGATCCTCTCTGCTCTAATGTATGTGAACGTCTGAAGCCTTTCGTCAAAAATCCGATTGATCCTAATAAATGTGGCTTCAGACCAGTCAAGTCAACCATCGACCAAATTTTCACTTTGCGGCAGATACTGGAAAAAAAACTTTGAGCTCCATATCGATACCCACCACCTTTTCATTGATTTTGAGGCCGCGTATGACAGCATCTACAGAGACGAACTGTATAAAGCTATGTCTAGTTCTGGTATCCCTGCCAAGCTCGTTCGCTTGTGCAAAATGACAATGGAGAACTCACGCTGCTCCATCAAGGTTGCCAACGAAGTTTACGGAATCTTTCGATGTCAAAAAAGGATTCAGACAAGGCGATACACCAGCACCGAGATCTTTGGGCTAAGAAAGGAATTGAGTGGAAAAGCCCTCTCGAGCAACTAAGGTAAAACTTTACAACACCCTCATCATCCCAGTCCGGCTGTATGATAGAGAAGCATGGACCTTCACAAAATCCGATGAGTGTGCCTTAGGCTGTTTCAAGAGGAAAGTTCTTCGGTTCATCTTTGGCCCCGTGTGCATTGAAGGGGAATGGCGAAAAAGATACAGCGGGGAACTTTACGGGTTGTACAACGACATGGACCTAACCAGAAGGGTCAAGGTTCAGAGACTCAGATGGCTCGGTCATTTAGAGCGGATGGAAACCAATGCTCCGGCCCGGAAAGCCTTCGACACTATTCCCGAGAGACGTAGAAGGAGAGTAAGACCGCGACTCAGGTGGCACACACAAGTGGAAAACTGAAGACAGCTAGAATGGGATCGAGCTGGCCGGCGGAGACTGTTGATTGAGGCACAAGTCCACACCGGACTGTAGCGCCACCTTAAGTAAGTATTCTTTCCTTTCATTTGCATCATAAATGTTTAAGATTGAGAGAAATTAGTCTGCATTTGAATGAAGGAAAAAATGTTGGCAGTCTCAACGCTGTCAAGGCTCTCCAAATCGAAAGATATCAACATAGCTTTCCAAATTTCTAATCTACAATCTAGACACTATTCACTTACAGAGCTGAGTCTTTGATTGTTAGTCAAATGCGATCTGGCGCCTTAGTCGGAGAATTGTTTCTCCGTTTGTGAAGAAGGACGATTTTGAAGGCTATTTCAAATCTACTGGAAATAGATAAAGCGACTCAATATCAACTTGGTAAACTCTGTTGGGCTTGACACCAATGTCCTATTACAAGTGAAGTCGTCGACAGTACAATTCATGTAGGGAGACAGCGTGGGAAACAATATTTGCACTGGAAGAATAGCGAAGACCAGGACGGACGCCCCTAGATAAATTCGAAAATATCCATCTTCTGTTAAAATTCATATTTTCGAGTGTCTCGGTCTAGTAGAGGAACATTCAAGTTTTTATACTTCAAGCGCTCAAAACTCCCAAGTCTCCAAACTCATTCATAAGCACATTTCACTCTTTCCAAAGCAAGTATATACGACCCAATTGTGTATTTTCTTATTCTACAGGTTTTCTTCCCTTCTTCGAAAGCAACAAAATATTCTTTCTTTCCGTCATCGTTTGTTCTCTCTTTCTTCTTTTAAAAACAGAACACAAAAGACACACTGGATGAAACGATGAATCAACCAACAACGAACCATGAAAACAATGCCATCACTTCAGAAATCCCCCTTGTTCAATATACTCCTTAATCTTTTATTATTGCTCGTTCTCGTTCCTACAGGAATTTTCTCTGCCAACGATAGAGGAACACGTGCACCACATCAAGAAGCAATAAGGCATTGACATAGGCTAGGCAAAGCATAAGCAGGCCCAGGCAGTAGTGGCGGAAGCACAAGCAATGGCAAAGGCAATGCCAAAGAACAAGAAGCATTCCAATACACTCAAGACGAGACGTCACATATTGAGTTTTCTGTTTTTTTCTTATTTGGTTTTTTAACATGTTCTGGGGATGAACGTACGTGATGTGTTGTTGGGTTCTTTAGGTATATTTTGAAGTAATCTGCCCTGCATTGAAGGTCGGGTTAAATGACGTGAAAAATGTTCCTTAACCCTCCAGTGGGCGCGTGGTCTACGGTCGTAGACCAGTCTTTTTTAAAACGCCGCCGTTCACAGAAAAACAATTTTTTTCCGCCATCGTTCACAATAGCTGTAGATAATTAGTTGCTCTACATAATCAATATGCTATTTTTCTTCGGAGGGGGCATACGAAAGCTTAAAAGGTATTCAAAGTCTCTTGGTCTACCATCGTAGACCACGCGACCACTCGTGTAACAAAAAAAGTTGTCTTCAATTGTATTATTATAGGTAAGGGATTGTAGATTTTTAACTACTTTTATTAAAAAATTAATTATTTAGTGAAGAAAATTGCTTCTACTATCTCAGGGACTTATTTTTGGGTCCGTGAGCTGACCTCTAGGGTGAGGTGCGAAAAAAGTGTTAAATTTGCTTGTACGTACCACTTGAAATGTATATGCGTTTATTGTGATTTGTAGTGCACATTTTAATTTTTTTTTTTAAACTTATTAATGAATTTGTGTTCTATGTTTTTTGAATAGTTTTTTATGTTTGCTGTACTGTTTTGTTTGATTTTTTGTGAAAAAAGACAAAAAACGTGAACACGAAAAACTGAATTTTTCAAGTCTTATATTTCTTTTGTTTTGTGTACAATTTTCCTTTTTTCTTATTCAGTACCTTATTTGGTTAATCATTTATTGAAAAAAATATGTTTTTTTTTGTTATTAACTCTTTTAAAGTATTAATTTATTTTTTATAAAAAATGATTACGAAAAATCGTAAAATTGGGATTGTTTTTTTATTCTGATTATTTTTTTCAGTGTATCAATAACTTTTTATCTTTGAGTGATGAATATGAAACAAAATATGTTCCTCTATGATTTGACCACGATTTGGATACTTAAAACGCTATAGTATATATATTTTTTGGCAAAACAAAATGGTCTACAGTCGTAGACCACGCGACCACTCGTGTCTCTTTTCACCACGCGCCCACTGGAGGGTTAACTCGTATGAGATTAATTCAAGGTGATTTCACGTATGCCATGATTTTGTGTATTAGAAAGAGAGATGTCACCACATGCGTGGTGGGCGTTGTTTTTTAAGTTGCTAATACCAAGGAACATAACAAAATATCAAGCCCCGGCCATCATCATCATTGGATTCAATTAAGACTCTGGCAATATGTCATTATGTCAGAAGCAATAAAAATTACTTAGTCACTCATCATGATCATCGTCATGGGGAGTCGGAGTAGTAGATATAAGGAATGTTAACCCCAAGTAAGAATTTTTTGTAAGTTGATTAATTTTAACAAGATGAAGGATGACGGTCTCCAACATGTTTTTCTTGCAAATTTAATACTTCACAATGTTATACAGATGCGCCTAGTAAAGTGCAGTTTCTGGAGTTTCCCTTTTCATTAAAAAAATCTCGAGCTTAGTTTTGATTCATTCAATTAGTATGGCATAATGTAGGTATAAAGGGTAAACCAACTTTTATGTGTCTATAAACACTTTTCCCCCTTAAAAAGAAAGAAAACAGATACGTACGTTTCTCAGGTCATTAAAAAATTAAAACGCCCCCTAATTTTCTTTTAAAAAACTTAATTTTGCGTGTCATGTTGTTCGTTCTTTCATGGGGTAACCAAGCCAGTTAGGAATCCTCAAAAACTTGCTTACTGACTGGGGATGGTTGGCAGAACTGATGCGACGTACGAGGTACGAGTTCTTCTATGACGTTTTCAACAAGACACACTTCCCTTATGTGTAACAGAGAATACGAACAGCATAAGGAGTAATAAGCGTACCAAGCCCATTAAATAAAGTTCCATAGATTGCACACAATTTCAAACATAAGGAGGACACAGACAAAAAGAGGAACAAAAAAATTATGGTTTTTACTCATCATCCTCATCAAAGTAGGAATCTTTATGGGTAATGCTCCCACAGACCTCTCACACGATCGTGATTTACTGATTTCCCCCTTATGCCATGGTATTTTTAGCTTTCTAAAAAGACTTCTTGTTCTTCGCTTAAGTTAAGCAGTAGGAAAAGCAGACAGCACTTCAACCAGCAACAGTATTCCCATGGAAAAAAAGAAGAAGTAAGTCGCTATTTCGATTACGATTACGATTACAAGGCTCTCATCTTCTTCACGGTTTTGATTTTTAAGTGTATAAACTTTTTCGGTCGGTTGCACATTTGTGTTGAAGTTAGAGTAAGTTTTGCGCTGTAATGTTTGTTGTAGGTAGGACTCAAAACAACAAAGTGAATTTTCCTTACTTTGTTTTCTTATAATTACATACGTACACATATGTACACATTCAATTGCATGCGCCATTGAATGTGTGTGGTTATATCTTCACGCGTTTGTTTAAACTGCCTAGCCCCAATAATTTGTTCTTGCTTCCCACGTATGAAAGTATTTAATTTGGAATTTTGTTTGATTCACTTTCGAGGGGGAGAACTATTTCTTATCTCTGTATACTTGTGTATATGTAAGCAGTATTGATAGCTATGCAAATATTCTTACAGAGCCGTCGTTGAAATGGAGCGGCTTTTAATTTCTTGTGAGGTTTTACGAATCAGATTTTTAGCAGTTCAAGTAAGTCTGATGGAATTTGAAGTCACTAATCACAGCAGATGATGTTCGAAGGGTAGACACGTGCATTCAAGAGGACACAAGCGTCCACAGAAGCCTCTGTCTATCAACTCCTACTCTCCACCTCCCCGTGGTGAATATCGGGTGCACAGTATCTTTAACCGAAGATTGGGTTCCAACCCTAGTGGAAAGTTGTTGGCGGCAGCAAAGAGAGATAGTGGGAGGATGTATGCGTCCACTAAGGCATGCCTCCTTTTCAACAGGAGGATGCGGAAGAACTCCCAAGATGGAATCAACGGTGGCGTCTACAGTTCCAATCAGGATGAACTACTTAGTGAACACCTTATAGGGCTACTCGCAGCCAGGCCTATACGATGCGGTTTGGTCGGCTCTTCGCCTTAAAGTTAAACTAAAGACCTGGCCCTCCAGGTTGGGGGTCGTCCGTCGGGGTGACTGCCCGGTCACATAAAGAAGACATGGTTTCAAAACACCAACAAGCCTCGGATACGAACGGAATTAATGATGACGACCCACGCAAACGATTTAAGGACAACGAATTTCGGTTTTGCACTCGGAATGTTAGGTCCCTTAACAGACCACTGCTTTATAAAGCAGATATAACTGCCATCCAAGAAATGAGATGGGATGGTCCGGGCCTACGAAAGTGAACAACTGCGATATTTACTACCGGGACTGCTACCGGGAACAAAATCAGGGTCTATTTGGATGTGGATTTGTAGTTGGGACTCCACTCAGGAGGAAGGTCTTGAGATTCAACTCAGTGAATGAGCGCATCACGACAGTCCGCATCAAGGCTTAATTCACCAACATCAGCCTCATCTGCGCTCACGCCCCCACTGAGGAAAAGGATGAAGACACCAAAGACCAGTTCTACGAGCTCCTCGACAAGACCCTAGCTATGACATTAAAATCGTCCTTGGAGATTTTAATGCTAAGCTGGGTAGAGGAGAAATCTTTGGTGGAATATTTGGACGACATAGCCTACACGACACCACCTCCGATAACGGATTTAGGCTAATCGGCTTAGCAAGTACGCGTTTCCCACATCTCGATATCCACAAGGGAACATGGAAATTTCCTGACCAATCAACCGTCAACCAGATTGATCACATTGCGATCGACGCACGACACTTCTCTAGCATGCAAGATTCGCGAATTCCGAAGCGCCAACCGATTTCTGAAGTCGGTTGGTTTGGAGGTTTGGACATTCACAGAAAGAGTGTTTAATGGTTTCTGTTTCTTCTTCAACCTGACAATTCCTACAGAAATCGGGTGCAAATGCCCCCATTCTATTGGCCATTGCACCAATTGGACAATGACCTATCAAGATTCTAATGTTCTTTTTACTCACCGATAAAATAGACCGAGTTTCTTTTACATTAATATGTATAAGCGATAAGCTTTTAGAGATAACGCAATCGTTACTGGACCTCCAGGAGTTATTGATCTGGTCTTTTGTTCTAACGTCTATTTTCCTCTTGAAAACGTACTTCTATTATATGCTTCTGACCCTTTTCTTGCCAGTTCATCTGCTGTTTCATTCACTTCTATATATTACCATATCCAGGACCCCAACAGAGTATGACTTGGTTAGTGTGGCAAATGCTAATTTGTTTATACCTTCAGTTTAAGATCCCCTTAGATCTTGTAGTCTCACTGGGTAAGGCTTTGATAGCAACTTGGCTGTCCACGAAAAGTTTAATCGCCGAGGAGTTAAATTGTTCTTGATGTACCTACCCGTTTTGCTGCTTATTCAATAGCATAAATCTCAGCCGGGAGTTTATATGATTCTCCAATATTAAGAGATTGGCAAAGCACCTCAGCTCCATTCCAGGCTGCCATCCCAAGCAGAGAAGAATGGATAGATAACACACCATACTCCAGTGAGTCATCAATAGCTATCTATACTGATGGCTCTAAGATGGATACTGGTGTAGGGGCAGGCTTAGTTAACCGCCTCGCTTAGGCTTCCAGA
Source organism: Sphaerophoria taeniata (assembly GCA_943590905.1). Lineage (NCBI taxonomy): Eukaryota > Metazoa > Arthropoda > Insecta > Diptera > Syrphidae > Sphaerophoria > Sphaerophoria taeniata. Next base: position 72,581,094 of record OX016542.1, on the reverse strand, counting down.
CTACAGTAGTGTATTCCAAGCGGAGGTCCTGTCAATGACAACAGCTGCTTAACAGGTATTAATTATGGCGATACCACGGGATGATATCACCTTTTAATTGATATCCAAGCAGCAATAAATGCGATTACTGAAACTGAGGTAAAATCAAACCTTGTTTCACGCTGCCGCGAAAAGCTTAAGCCTTCATTAACATTAGACTCTGCTGGGTCCCAGGCCAAAGCGATATACCAGGCAACGAAAAAGCCGATGAATTAGTAAGATTAGGGTCAAGACTTGACGTAAGCCAAGCTCAGCTAGTTAGCACCCCTACCTGTTATTTAAAACAGGAAATCTCAAAAAGAACAACTATTAAGGCCGACGAAAGGTGGAACCTTCTTGACACCTGCGGTACTACAAGAAAGATCTGGCCCTGTTTTAACAAAAAAAGAACGGAAAGCATTATGCAACTACACTCGAGATCACTTCGATCTCTTGTAAGCATAACATAACCCGTTAGGGTATCATAAGAAAAAGATGAGAATAAGTTCAGATGATCTATGCAGAGGATGAGGTGACGAGACACTTCACACTTTCTATGTCACTGCCCCGCAGTCCCCAACCAAAGGAAGAAATTGCTCGGCAATTATTTTTTCGGGGACTTTGAAGAACTCTCTAGTACTCCAGGCACTAACATTCTGATCTTCGTCAATGCCTCTAAATGGCTTGATTAACTATAAACATAGGTTTTTATTAGCTCGAGTAGCAATACTCGCGGGTATCGCAGTGGATCTGTATTGATCTAAGTGTGACGGTAACGACACCAACTGTCAGCCCCATAACCTAACCTAACCTATAGCATAGGAGGGTTTGTCCCGTTCACAAATGAATACATTGAAACTCTTCTTAAAAGCTTGTTTACCTTTCATACATAGGGATGTATGTGTCGCTTTCTTTATAGGCACATACTCTTCTTTTTAAAGAAAACTGATTGATCATGATGCAAGTTTGATATGGTGAAAAATAAATGAGGAGCTAACACCTCCTCTGCGATCTGCGAAGCCTTCAATGAACCCCAGCTTGGTGCCATTTTCTGACATCTTTGGAAATTGAACGGGGCGTTCAAAACATCATGATAAGATGAATGAGATACCATAAGATGTTTTCAAAAAGAAACGTTGTGAGTTAAATAGCTCATGTTCCTGATTAAAGTCAAAAGATGATTGGATGTCTATACAGCAACAACGACAAGATAAACGATATTTGCAAATTTAACACATCATCACCCCTCCATACCTGTCATAATGCATTATGTATAAGTTCTCTTAGATTTTTATCTAGACCCCAACTGCTCTTCCTTTTCATTTAACAGTGTGTCACTTTATTATTCCGTTTGTGTGCTCTCAAAACAAAAATCCAAAAAAAATCTTTTCTCTTTTAAATCACGTGATAGTTTATGAGAACAAAAGCAGATTTTGGTTTGCTAATGAGAATCATTTCAGCTTGAAAGAACTCTGCACCCTCCGTCAATCGCGAGGATACAAAAAAAAATCAAACAAACAACATGTCCTTATTGCTCCGCGCGCCGTGTCGTCGCCGTGCCTTCATCATTCAAAGGCATAACCATCATATCATAATCATCGTCATTATGACAAACAAAAGCTAAAATAAAAATGCCACATTTTTCGTTTCCGTCGCCGTCGTCTGTGTCCGTTGGTTGTTGTCATATACTGCCGCCGCCAAACGTGCGTCTCCGTCATCATCAACAGCATCATCCTAGCCGCCATCTTCCTCATCAACTCTTATAGTGTTCTCTGCTATTTTTCAATAAATTTTAAAACACAAGCCAAAGAATGAAAACAACATCAAATAAAAAACTACAAAAAAAGAAAAAAAACAAACCAACAAACACACACAAACTGTTTGGTATTAAAAGACGATGCCTTTCATTCCTGAACTGAAACCCTCATTGGATACGGAACATATCAAGTGCTCCAAAAGGGAAAAACCTGCCTCCTGGTGGTATATATGTCACATTTTGTATGCAAAGCCTGGCAAGCGAGAGCATGTAGGTATATGTATAATCTCGACTCCTCGGGGCCTACTGTCTTCCCCTTTATACGACGAATATGTGGTGCGTCAATGACTGCAATTTCGGTACCTATCATCATCCTATAGACGAGTTTTTATGCAAAATGTTGCATGCTACAGCGGTTTAAAGGGTTTTTTAAAGAACACACACAATTTGCCTGACGATTCTTCATTCATGACATCGTCGTTGTTGCTGTTGTTCTCTAGCTCTGCAGATGTGGAAAATCATGTGCTACCTATTTATATGGATGTGGAATAGTGTTCCTCTACTTACTAATATAAAGCTCTTTTCTTTTGTGTGTAAATAGGATTTTTTTTTGTGTTTAAATACCTATACCCCAAGCATAAACAATCTAAAAATGAGGAAAAAAATTCCTTTGGATTATACATCAAGAGCCAAAGAGTAAATAAACCCCCACAAAACATTCGTACACACACGCTCGTTTGGGTCCCTCGCTCACAGTCGTGCTACGACTAGGATAAAGAACTGCATTCATTCATGTGTCAATGATTAGGAAATGCCAAGGGTATAATATACACAAATGCAAAAAAAAATAAACAAACAAACAAAAAAGTATGCAATGCGTACAAATCTTTTGCAACAAAATACCTATGTAAACATTTTTAGCATGCATGGGGGCCTCCCTGTGTCCAAATGGCAGCCTTTGCTCCTTCAATTTAGGAGGAAAGAAAGAGATATATGCAAAAGTGCGTTCTGCTTTTTTTTAATTATGATTTTTTTTGTTGCTTTTTAATTAATTCTCTTTACATTTTTTTTCTTTCTCATTGTGTTGCAGATGAAATTGCAAAAAAAAAAACTAATCTCTATGAAAAGTTAAGCAAAAAGGGAATACATGCGTTTGTTTTAATGAAAGGCATTTTCTAGCAAAAAGTACCATTTAAATCTCTCCACCATAGTCAACACACTTTTTTCGGAATATGGCGCAATAGAGAAAAAAAAATTGTGTTCTTTTGGATTCTTCTGATTTCCTTTTACTCGAATCTCGAAGAGAAGGAAAAGCTAAACTACATTTGCATAGACTTCACATCAAGATGCATGTCAAGTATATTTGAAATGTATATCAAGATTTCCATCTCGCAAATTGCCCGAAGGCGAATGTTTATGTTTGGTAAATAGAATTTTCTAGTGTGTTAAGTGATGAGGATGATGCAAGACAAGGATCTGTAAAAGGCAACATATTTGTGTTGCTCAATAGCGTCTTTCAAAAGGGGGTCTAGTCAAGTTTGAATTTCTTAGAAGACCGAACGTATTAAAAATGAGCCGCTGAGTAATGAATTAGAAGGATCAAGATTTAGGAATCTGAAGAAAAGTCAGACCAACATGGGAACATCGTAGTTGAACCACATCAGTGCTGAGGATATGGAAAGACCACTTTTCCAAGCTGTATAATGGCGATGACGAGCAAAACTCCACCAGCAATACAGAATCATTCAACTGTGAAGCAGGCTAACAATCCCACCCACCCGGCATTGACGAAGTGAAGATAACGATATCTAAACTCAAGTTGAACAAAGCCTCTGGAGAGGACGGCCTAGCCGCCGAAATGTATAAGGCAACTGGAGATGATTTGGTCGGAGGAAAGCATGTCCGATGAATGGAACCTCAGCATCGTATGCCCGATCCTCAAGAAAGGAGATCCTCAAGAACTACAAAGGTGTAAGTCTCCTTAACACCGCCTTAGTCAACAACCTGATAGGTACTTATCAGTGTGGCTTCAGACCCAGAAAATCCACCATCGATAAAATATTCACCCTACGGCAGATCTTAGAGAAGCAGAAGCCCCAGGAACTTCAAATCGATACCTACCACTTTTTCATCGATTTCAAGGCCGCGTATGACAGCGTCTATAGAGACCTGCAATTATATAGAGCAATGTCTAGACTTGGCATCCCAGAAAAACTCGTCCGTCTGTGTAAGATAACAATGGAAAACTCATGCTGTTCCATCATGGTCGGAAAAAACCTAACAGACGCATTTGATGTCAAAAAAGGTTTCAAACAATGCGATGCGCTTTCATGCGATTTCTTCAACATCATTCTTGAAAAGATTGTGCAAAACTCCAACGTCAACACCAGAGGCACAATCTTTCAAAAGTCCGTCCAGCTACTAGGATACGCAGACGATATTGACATAATTGGAAAAACACAGCGTGATGTCAGTGGAGCGTTTGTGAGACGGAGGCCAGGAAGATTGGTCTAGCGGTTAACGAGGGTAAAACCAAGTTAATGCTGCCAACAAGAAAGGACAACCAACATCGACGTCTTGGAGCAAACGTCAACATAGACAGATTTAACTTCGAGGTAGTTAAGGACTTCGTCTACCTAGGATCCGCTATCAACTCAGACAACAACACCAGCGCTGAAATCACACGAAGCCAATCGCTGCTTCTTTGAACTAAGAAGGCAATTGAGTAATAAAGTCTTCTAACGGGCAACTAAAAATCATCCCGGCAGTAGTGTATGGTACAGAGACATGGACCATGACAACATCCGATGAAAACGCTTTCAACTGCTTCGAGAGAAAAATTCTTCGAGTGATTTTACGTCCCGTCTGCATAAATAGAGAATGGAGACGAAGATTCAATCAGGAACTGTACGAGCTGTTCAGCGACACTGACCTTGCCAGAAAAGTTAAGGTCCAACTACTTAGACGGTTGGGTCATGTAGAGCGAATGGAAAATAATGCTCCGGCTCGTAGAGTCTTCGAATCCAACCCGGAAGGACGTCGCAGAAGAGGAAGACCGCCACTCAGGTGCAGCACACAGGTGGTAGAGGACCTGAACCAACTTGGAGTGCGAAGCTGGAGACAGCTAGCTAGGGACCGAGCTGGCTGTAGAGGTTTGTTGGATGAGGCCCTGGTCCGGCCTGGACTGTAGCGCCACCATAAGTAAGTACTGGATGGCGTCGGTCAACAATCGGGAGACATGCAAGAACTTGCTGAATTAGGCCCAGACCGGATCCCGGTTGTAGCGTAGATGAAGTGAGAAATTTCATTGGCCTGGCCAACGATGATGATGAAATGAAGACAAGTGTGGCAACATAAAATGATCAGATTAGAACATCAGCTACTTTCTCCGACATTCGGTTATAGATACCCAATGAGCAGCTAAAGTATGTAATTTAAAATGAGGTAATGCAGTGGAATCCGCTTCTACAACAAGGATGAAGAGCTGCTCTACCAACAAGCTTAAGGCGCAGGACATTCGAGTATAATCAGAATTCCTAGGCAACCGCATAAAGGATTCCCTACGTGATTGAATAATTAGCAAAGAGGCATTTGAATCAGCTTTGGGAGCGAGGCAAACTTAAATGTTTAGTCCTTTTGTTTGATTTACGAAATGAAAAAGCACATCGTTAAACTAAGAACGAGTAGTCGGGCATCGTTAACTACAGATTTTGTAAACAAGCAGTTTTAAAGTTTCTACATAAATCTCCAACTTACAAAAATCTAGGGATCAATAAATATTTGAACTAACAAGAACAAGAACTAACAATTTTCCTCCAAAAAAGCCCGAACCACCCAAACTTAATAGTCAAGGTTAATATTTAACCCGAATCTACTTTCCATTCATGATGAATTACTTTAAAAAACACACAAATTCAAAATACCATGTGTATACAGCCACCTTCAAAAATTCATAACTTAAATGGCCAGAAATATGCTTCAACACCGCCACCACCACCACTATCATCATAATGCACACGAAAACTTGACCTTGCTTAACAAAAAGTGAAAAATACCACGACAACTTCGAGGACGAGACCAAGGACGACGACGACGACGATGACCATACACAATGTTTTTCTATATATGGACTTTAAAATTCCACACAAAAACTTATACAAATCAACATCCATACATATGAACTTACATGTGTATAAGAACATCTCTCCGATTCTATATGCAAAGTATTCTACATTTTATAAACTTAAACTCAACCCTTTCTCACGAGACGACTACGACGACGATGATGATGACGATGACTACGATGATGATGTGGGCCATTAACCCCTTTTTCTCGTAAACGAGAAGAATTAAAACCAAAAAACCAATCTAGACAAGGACCAGACACGTCTCCACTTCCATTTCTACACTTCATTCTGCCTGCATATACCTACAAGTGGTAGAGCCCCGTGAAGTCGTCCTTCGTTTCACTATTTCTCAAAAATGTTTAAAAAGAAGATAAACACAGGCACACATATAGAGGCAACAAGAAAAGACCCAAACACACACACTCAGAGTCAGATAAACTATTTTCCACTTAAAAATGGCACATCGCAGATACAAAATTACCCAAACATTTTCTCTGTCGGGGCAAAAATCTCCCAAACACAAGTAGTTGTAGAATAGAAAACCCTCAGAAAAGTAGGGAGCCACAAAGCTACTGCGGAGCAGCAACATCCTCATCATCAGCAGCAGAGCACATATAATAATAAAGTATGTCCACCATGTGCCCATTCCACACAATATATCCGACATTCAACATCCAATCTGAATACACAAAACTCAGGAAAAACTAACTAACCAAGCAACCCAGCCACCTACATCTCTATATGTACCCCAATCTCTCACACAAACTCATAAAAACCCCAAACCAAAATCTACGCCCACCCACACTCTTGGCTCGTCCTCCGTCGTCGTCGTCGTGCCGGTCTTCGGTCTTCGGCGTTCGTAGTCGTTCTTTCCAAAAATCTACATCTACACTCTCCATTGATGAAAATCCTTATTTCTTCCTTCTTTGCATTTGGCTTTGCCTTTTTTGTGTTTCTGTCTTTCGTTTCTTCTTTCGTCCTTCGGTGTTTTTGTACTTTTTCGTTTTCCATTCATTTTGTTTTCTCCCAAGGAAACAAGACGACTAAAGGAACTGGTGCAATAGGTTAACCTTGAACAAAGATGCAAGCGAGAAAATACTGAGAGTTCAGAGCACTCAGGGAATCGAGTAGTTGTAGTACCAAGAGGAGAAGATGCAGCAGTAAGGAACATTTTCGTCGAGACATCCTCGATCGTCGTCGTCGTCCTTATAGCATCATCGTTGTCGTCGTCGTCGTCGTCGTGGTCGTTGGAAGAAGAAATTAGTGTGGATGAAAATAAATGGTAATGGTGGTCGGTGTTCCCCTCTCCATCACTCTCAGACAGCAAGGCGCGCCAGGGACGACGACGATGGGGAAAGGATTCGCAAAAGACGGAAGCATAAAAAGACGAAGGGTATGTATAGGATTGTGCTTCTACTGATTCAGGTTAGGATAAGGATGTTTATAGTGCTTTGCTTTTTCGGTCTGCCTGTGTCTCTCTCTTTTCTCTTGCTCTTGCTTGAGATTGGGTTTGGGTTGGGTATATTATAAGGAAAGCCAGAAGTTTGGGGGTGGTTTGTGTTTATCATCATTATCATCATCATCATGATCATAAAGGCGTACAACTCGATGTGCGGTGTGTATGCTTCGTCCTTTGTCCTCGCACTCCTCCGTCGTCGACTTCCGACGACGACGACGACGTCCTCGTCCTCGTTCTTGTTCCTGGTCCAGTTGCTTCTTAGTCCTGCTGATTCGGGGTTAATGTTTTTCAAATGGAATATATTTTATATAGAAAAGTAGTATAATGGTAGTAGTGGTGATGGTGGCTGTGGTGGCGGCGACTATGACGACGTCGAATACGACGACGACGACGATGTTAAAACTTGAAGGTGGGTAATGATGGTGGAACTGAATGCATTGCATTGGATGGTTGAATGGGGGGGTGGTATGGTGGTAGCTTCGTTTTCTGGTTCCTGGCCAGTACCAATATGCAAAAAAGCAGCAAGAAGACTGCTAAGAGAAAAGTTTCACTTGTTGAAAAGTAAAAGTTTAATTGAAAGTATTTGCCCGGCTAAAAGAGGAGCACTCGAAGGAGGAGCGTACCATCATCATCATCGTCATTATGATCTTCAACAAACAGTAAGAGGAACGGTGGCGCGTACTGATAGTTTAGGATGCAGCTGAATATAATTTTTCAACATAGACGACGACGACGAGCATCTCTCGGGCATCTCCTCATTGGATTTTCAATGGTAATGAAATGACGGTGTGCGCGGGGGCCAAGGTTTTTCCAAAGGATTCTATTATGATGATGCAGACCGAGACCGAGACGGAGGCTGAGACGACGATGACGACGACCCGCTGATGATGATGATGACGATGATAATGATCAAAGAGGATGTGTTTGGTGGGGCGGGCGTTTGTACGAAATGCAAGGAATGTGCTAGGTCAGTTAGTCGGTTATTTAGAAAGAAAACAAGAAAAAGAACCAAATGAGTAACAGTAGGTGAACGCTCTCTTGCGCTTCAAGGTATTTTTGACATAAATTCCCACATATGCACTGCACACATTCAAGGTATGAGCATGTCCTTGATTTATTTTCTACCTTCACATGTTTAAGCTAATTATAAAAATAAAGCGAAGGCAAAAACCTCCTTGACCTTGTGTGGGAAAATTTCTGAAGGCGGTATGTAGCGTATTCAAATATTATGTAGATTAATCCTACATTTGAGTACATAGTCGACTTTAAGTTTGACCATAAGAGAGTCCACGGAGAAGTTCTCACCGTACATTAATATCAAGTTACATGCCGGCTACTATGCAGCATCACATATCGGCTTTAGCTATGGCATCATCACGAAAGCGTCGTCGTTCGTCGTGTGTTTTTCTCTGCGATATGGTGGAACGTGAAAGAAGAAAGTCCTTCGGGAAAAAGTTCTACATCTGCATACATGTATGTATACGAGGTTCATTTACGAACGAACAACATTCATATATTTATTTTCTAGATACGAGAATCTACGTATGCTTTTTTGTGTATAAGTATATCAACGTTATGTTAACAAGCTTCCTTGACCTTGTATGTGATGTGGCGGTGGTCACTTTGGTCATTCCCTTCTTCTGTCTGCTGGTCAAGTCTGGTCAAGGCGATATTTAAATTTTAAAGTAAATACAAATTTGTGTGTGGTGCTTGTGCAGACGGGATGGATGGAGGTTGTTTTTGTTTTTTTCTTGTTTTTGGTATCTTTTGTCTTGAATTTTGAGGAAATGATGATTTTTTTTGTTTTTTTGGATTGTGGTTCAGTGTACGCTGAGATTCTTGCTGGTGGCGAGGAGCATGGTAATGATGATAATTATTATGTTGAGGAAGTTCATGGTGTGAATATTGAATGGCAAGTGGTTTAATTTGAGGGTTGGGCGAGTGGTCAAGGTTTTCTTGACCTTTCGTTACGAGGAATTAGTTGTTGTGTATGCTAAAAAGGGGAAATAACTTCATTAAGTGGGTGAAGAAATAGACACTTTGAGGGTTGACGTTTTTGTGAGTTTTGACCTAGTTTCATTGTTTCTGGTAGGAAGTTGAAATAAGGGTACATTCTTTTTGAAATTGCTTTTGCTTTGGCGTTTTATGAGAAACCGGATTGATTTAATTGTTTAATTTTGCGTGAAGGGTTCTTTGTTTTGGGGAATTAATTCTTGGATCTAAGTTTTTATTGCATTTCATTTTGGCATTTTGAACAAATAAAGAGAAAGGACGATTTGGGCACAACAAGTTACATTAGGATTTGGCAATTCAATGTAAGTAGGTATGAACATAAAGTTAATTAAGATTAGTTACCCCGTCATAATTGGATTCTCTATGTTCCATTTGTCAGGTCAGCATCAGAAAATACCAACATCATAATACTTTTTTGTTAAGGCACCTTTTACATCTGTACATATAGGAATCTCATGCAAATCCGTTGAGGACCCATTACTTTTATACCAGTGGAGTGTTTGGCATCAAATTTTGAATGTTCGGGTAGTGGTTTAGATAGGTTTTTAGTATTTTTTGCAAAATCGACCAAGCCGTTCATTAGATATGGCCAGGATAGCGGGGTAGGGTGTAGTGGCTAAAGGGTAGCGTGGTAACAGGATTGCGAGTAGCGGGTTAGCGGGTAGCAAGTAGATGGGTACCGGGTAGTGGGCTAGCGGGATACCAGTTAGGGGAATAGTGGGTAGCTAGTAGCTACCAGGTAGTGGGGTTTTATAATCAACGTGCATTCAAGGGCTTTTTTCATTACCCTTTATATGCCAAGAGCATAGTGCGAGTATTAGGGAGAGGATAGAGGATGTAAAAGGAGGTGTCGGTGAACATTGGTTTTGAATTCTGGAATATTCCAATGACTGGGGAACATAGAGTGTGGAAGATAGTTCCAAATTCGCGTAGTACGGCTAAAGAACGATTCTTTGTACACATGAAAGTACGTCCGAAGTTGGGCTCCAGGGCGAACTGATGGGCATTCCTGGAGGCGCGGGTATTACGGTTGAATATCTTAAGGGGAGGAATGCAACTGGCTATTTCACTACAGCATAAACGAAGTAGCGGTAAAATAGTGAGGCATGAGACATTATGCCGATGTTCGAGAAATGTAAATGACTCAACGATGGTATGGTCACCAAACATCTTGAATGCTCTTTTTTGGATACTGTCCAGAAGACTTAAGTATGTCACTGGAGCACCAGCTTAGGACGTATGTACGTTTTGTAGATGATAGCCAGATCAGAAGGGGAAACAAATTTCTTGCATCATCTTAAGAAACCTAAGCATCTTGCGGCATTTTTTGTGACATCGCGTATGTGATGGTTCCACAAGGGGTGGGCGTTCGGTTTCACTGATGCAAGTGCCACTCATGGACAGTGGCAAGGACGGTATATCTCGCTTCAACGGTACAAGACAGCATTGAGTTTTCGAAGCATTAAACTGTACGCGGTTTTTATTCCCCATTGCACAATGCTATTTAAGTCAGAGTTTGCCGTTGCAGTTCCACATCCGATGAGAAGAGATGTGAGTCTGGGAACGAATATGAAAAGCTAAGGGTACTATCGTCAACGAAACAATGAATTGGATTAGAAGTTACAGACAAGAGATCATTAATAAAAATGAGAAAGAGGGTCGGAGACAAAACGGAGCCCTGGGGCACACCAGCATTTATATTGTGGGTTTCACACTTTCAGATGGATGCACATCCAATACAACTTTTATAGAACTGTTCGAAACAAAATTTCTAATCCAACGAAGGGGGGATTCATCGATACCGAAGGCACTTATTTTCGATAAAACAGCAAGATGCCAGACTTTATCAAATGCCTTTGAAATATCAAGTGCAACAATCGTACTCCAATGATGGAATGATTTTTTCCACTTTTCGGTGAGATAGACCATCAGATCACCAGTGGACCTGTTGCTGCGAAAGCCGTACTGCCGGTCATTAAGAAGCTTTCGGTCTTCGAGATTTTTCTTGAGCCGATAGTTTATCAGCGTTTCCACGACCTTAGAAAGAAGGGACGTAAGTGCAATCAGCCGATAATTGGAGGAAGAAGAAGGTTCGCCTTTTTTTGGAATTGGCTGGACAAATGCTGTTTTCCAAATTAAATATGTAAATAATTGCCTGCATCGAAATTTCGTTTCTCGGGGAAAGTGGTATGAGTACGGAACAAAGTTGAAGTAAGACAAACAACCCTACACCTTCCTTAACCAATCCAGCTACCATATACAAAACAAGGTCAAAGGTATTTTACTTTGCAGCATAACTCTCTTTTCTTCCCTGCATTCATCGGGGGAAAAATTCAACTCAGTTTGAACCTTATTCGTGTTCGTTGAAAAACAAAAATCGAAAATAGAAAATTGATAATCCTCAATTTTGTATCTTTAAACTTTACTCCTTTTTTTTGGCAGCAGGGTAAGGTCGAAGTGTTGGTTCGTCGGAAGGCAATTGCAAGCAAATGTGGTGGTTCTGTTCTATTTTTTTTTTTTTTTTGTCAAGGGACGACGATACACGACTAACAGTATGTTTGTTGAACTACTAAGCGCTCAATTACTTTAAATTGTTTGCTAACTCTGGTCAATTTGGTTTGTTTAACACTGCCCACGCGTCGTTGTCGTCGTCGTCGTAGATGTTAGATGATGATGTCTTTTATATAGAGTTGGAGCATATAGAAATTAAACCTTAGACGTACTTACTTAGAGTAACGTTTTTGGAGCAGAAACAACATGACAACGTCGATAGACGGAGACGGAGACTGCAGCATTCAATCCTTTGCATTAAAATTTAATGAACAAGTATTTACATGTTCTGCTGATGCTGCTGGTAGGGTATGTAAGGTACTGGTTGGTTTCTCTCTGATGTAGAATGTTGCCAGCGGCATCGGAAAAATGGTGGAGACGACCGACAGAAAACACATATATTATATCGTGATTCGTGAACGACAACGGCAATAGCGTTGGCGAAGGCGATGGAGATGACTTTGGCTTGGGCTTCCTTTATTGTTTCTTTCTATTTTTTTTTGTTTATGCGAAGTTTGTAATGCACGAGCCAATTGAATTGGAGAAGGACGGCGACGACACACTTGTCGTCGTCTGAAGAAGAGAGTGTGTGTAGAAAATATGTGTGATGGTTAGAGTTAATGGAGAATATATATCGCTGAAGGAGCAGTGTCTTTTGTCGAGAGTCACCTCCGCCCTCGGATGATGTTACAAATTGGTTAAGGGTTTTAATAAATTACACATATTTGCAGTTTCTGCTAGCAAGCTGGCAAGTTGGTTGATGTTATAAAACAAGCGCGGGCCGAACTGCATTCGGTTTCATTATTGAGCGGCACGGCACGGCGGCGGCGATAAAGGGATGGCCAACACTGACCGACCGCCTCACCCGATTGCCCATGCATTTGCCTGCCTTATATTCTCCGCAATGTGCGTTGTTTGAATGTTTTAACAGGGATAAGTGTTGTTGCGGTTAGGGTTTTGTGCTCCTCTATGTACCAAGAGCTTTATGTAGGTATACGATAATAGAAGCAAGCAGCAAGAGATCCCCACAATGATGATATGACATTTGTATATCTGCGAATAATGGAGTTTTCACTGCTTGGAATTCAATTGACACGACACGACGAACGACTATGAGACCAAGGCGATTGCATAGCAATGGCAATAGCAACAACTAGCTCTCCGCTCTTCTTGTTTTGTGTTTTGTGAATGTTTGGAAACAGTTCTACGTTTCCTAACGTATACGACGACAACGTTGATGATGACGCCATTTAGGAGCGGCATTATGGATCAATAAATGTTGCTATTTTATAGTTTTGTCAAGGGGGAACCGAAAGAGAGAGGGATCGGGTTAGGCGTTGTGTAGGGGGTGGAGGTGAGTTTTCAGGGGGTTGTTTAGAAGGATAGATTGGTTTAAGTATATAGATGAATAGATGGTTATAGATTTTGTGAGCGAGAGAGCGTGTTTTCGAAATACTAATGGTTTTGGATAAATAAAGCATGTATGTACCTGCAGCAATACATACGGATAGATACACAAAATAGCAGTAGTTTGGCAAAAGGTGCGGGCGGACACACATACCTACAGAATCGATTTGATTTGAATCGAATCGAGCTCAATAAAGCACATGGGAGGGGTTTGACGTTCGTATATTTTTTTTCGTTCTTCATCGTTCGCTTTTCATAAAGGGGTGGCTTTTAGCAAGTTTTAATAAGTAATAATCATTCAGTCAATACGTTTTCTTTCTTTTTTTTGAGTAATTGAAAGAACAACACAAATTTGACTGTATTTGAATTGAAAAGAATTTTAAGAGCTATTTTTGTTGACGACCGACCGACGCCGACGCACGTGAGGATGAAAGCAAGAAATTTGTCTGTCCAAGTATTTTTCTAAACATATTATGGATCAGTCCGGTTGATTGTAGTGAAATTTGTTTATTTAAAGTCACTTTTCTATTGAAAAGAATTAGGAAAGAACATAAATTATTTTTCTGCAGCTAAACAAGAGGCATACAAAGCGGCGCTGCAAAGAAGGACACGAGTAGCTCGTGAGCTCTACGAGCAGAAAAGGAGGGAGGAGCACAAACTTCTCAGGAAAAAAGAAAAAAAGGGTGCATGAGAAGTGCGGTATCGAGAAGATAAAGGAATGTCACAACAAGAACGAGGTTCGAAAGTTTTACAAAAAGGTAAAACAAACCTCCAGTGCTTATACACCCCGAACCGAAGCCTGTAGAGACCATCATGGGAACATCGTAGAGGAACCACAGTCAGTGCTGAGGATATGGAAAGACCACTTTTACAAGCTGTTTAATCGCGATGACGAGCAAAACTCCGCCAGCAATACAGAACTATTCAATTTGGGTGAAACAGACCAACAATTCCGGAAGATAGCGATATCTAAACTTAGGTCGAACAAAGCCGCTGGAGTAGACGGGCTGACGCCGAACTGTGCAAAGCAGCTGGTGATGATTTGGTTAGGACCATGCACCAGCTCATCTGCAAAATTTGGTCGGAGGAAAGCATGCCCGACGAATGGAACCTCAGAATCGTATGCCCTATCCTGCTTAACATCGCCTACAAGATCTTGTCTGCCGTGCTGTGTGAACGTTTGAAGCCTTTCGTCAACAACCTGATAGGTCCTTATCAGTGTGGCTTCAGACCCGGAAAGTCCACCATCGATCAAATATTCACCCTACGGCAGATCTTGGAGGAGACCCAGGAACTTCAAATCGATACCTAGTGCCTTTTCATCGATTTCATGGCCGCGTATGACAGCGTCTATAGAGACCAATTATATAGACCAATGTCTAGTTTTGGCATCCCAGAAAAAACTCGTCCGTCTGTATAAGATGACAAAGGAAAACTCACGCTGTTCCATAATGGTCGGAAAAAACCTAACGGACGCATTTAATGTCCAAAAGGCGATGCGTTGTCATGCGATTTCTTCAACATCATTCTTGAAAAGATTGCGCAAAACTCAAACGTCAACACCACAATCTTTCAAAAGTCCGTCCAGCTACTAGGATACGCAGACGACATTGACATAATTGGAAGAACACAGCGTGATGTCAGCGTTTGTGGGTCTTGAGACGGAGGCCAAGAAGATGGGTTTAGAAGTTAATGAGGGCTAGACCAAGTTAATGCTGTCAACAAGAAAGGACAACCAAGATCGACGGCTTGGAGCTAACGTCAACATAGACAGATTTAACTTCGAGGTAGTTAAGGACTTCGTTTACCTAGGATCCGCTATCAACTCAGACAACAACACCAGCGCTGAAATCACACGAAGAATCACTCTTGCCAATCGGTGCTTCTTTGAACTTAGAAGGCAATTGAGTAGTAAAGTCCTCTCCCGAGCAACTAAAGTGACACTCTACAAAACCCTCATCATCCCGGTCCTAATGTATGGTGCAGAGACATGGACCATGACAACATCCGATGAAAACGCTTTGGGCTGCTTCGAGAGAAAAATTCTTCGAGGATTTTTGGTCCTGTCTGCATAAATGGAGAATGGAGACGAAGATTCAATCAGGAATTGTACGGGCTGTTCAGCGACTCTGACTTAGCGAGAAAAGTTATGGTCCAACCATCTAAGGTTGAGTCATGTTGAGCGAATGGAAAATAATACTCCGGCTCGTAGAGTCTTCGAATCCAACCCGGAAGGACGTCGCAGAAGAGGAAGAACGCGACTCAGGTACAGCACACAGGTGGTAGAGGATCTGAACCAAGTTGGCTTGCGAAACTGGAGACAGCTAGTTAGGGACCGAGCTGGGTGAGGACATTAGTTGGATAAGGCCCTGGTCCGACGTGGATTGTAGCGCCACCATAAGTAAGTAAGTATTAGGAAAGAACATAACTTATTTCTCTTAGCATACTACAGAAGTTATTGAAAGAAATCAACAACTGCATAGAAACGTAATTGGACCTTAAAGTAGCCTTGGAGTCAAAACATATTATGTATATAACCAAAATATATATACATTTATACAGGGTGATTCACGAGCGTTGTGCCAAAAAGCTAGAGCGTGTAGATTGAGTTGAGACAAGAAAAAAATCGTATGGGAGGGGGGGGGTCTATTCCCCCCCGTTTAGCCAGGAGGGGCAATTTTCTGAAAAATTGACTTATTTTGTTTAAAAAAATATTTAAAATCAACGGCTTCGTTTACAACACCGTGCTATACCTTTCTGAAAAGTCAAAAACTTTTTCTTTCACTTTGTTTTTAAATTTAATTGTTTTAACGAATAGTTTAAAAAAAATAAATTTTCAAACTCAAAATTTTCAAAAAAAAAGCAAAAAAAAACATTTTTGAACTAATTTTTTTCAAAATTTTATGTAATTAAGTACTAATTTTGTTTTTAAAATTCAATGTGTTTTTTAATATTTAGTCGAAAACAGAAAACCGGATGCAAAAATGTCTTTTCGTTTTTGAGAAATTAAGAAAAACCCGAAACCACTTTTTTCTAAAAAAAATCTTTGTTTTTATTTTTACATATCTGGACTTTTAGTTTAATTTATTAGTTTAATTTGTAAATTTAATTTTTTGTAATTGGAGTTTTATGAGGACTCAATAAAGTAGAAAAGTATTACATTATCCCTGGATTAACCATTTTGTTCATTGATAACGTCTGAAAACTGACCTGTAATTTTTTCTTACTATACCTGGGGCCGCGGGCACTCACTGGCGAAGAGTTCTACCTGCTAGGGGCTTGAGATAATTAAAACGCATTTTTTCTTGAATGAAAAAACAATTAAGAACCTATAGGTAAATAAAAGGCATAGCATATTTACTAAACAACCATTTACAATTAAAATATTAACTCATCAACACATAACAATAACAAACTCATACGCTCGAGAAGAGTTAGCGGACAGGAACTTCTGCTGCGGTTTAACTTATTGTCGAGATCAGGAAGCTGAAAGGCTCTACGCTGAAAGATATCCCAATAGATGGCGCCCAAGTCGTAGCATGTTTTCAAGAATCCGACGAGAGCACTGAGAGCTAGAAGTGAAAGGTCAATGGCAGACGTTATCAATGAAAAAAAATGATTAATCCAGGGAAAATCCAATTCTTTTCTACTTTATTGAGTCCTCAAAAAACTCCAATCACAAAAAATTAATTTTATAAATTAAACTAATAAATTAAACTAAAAGTCCAGATAGGTAAAAATAAAAACAAAGATTTTTTTTAGAAAAAAGTGGTTTCGGTTTTTTCTTAATTTCTCAAAAACGAAAAGACATTTTTGCATCCGGTTTTCTGTTTTCGACTAAATATTAAAAAACACATTGAATTTTAAAAACAAAATTAGTACTTAATTACATAAAATTTTGAAAAAAATTAGTTCAAAAATGTTTTTTTTGCTTTTTTTTTGAAAATTTTGAGTTTGAAATTTTTGTTTTTTAAACTATTCGTTAAAACAATTAAATTTAAAAACAAAGTGAAAGAAAAAGTTTTTGACTTTTCAGAAAGGTATAGCACGGTGTTGTAAACGAAGCCGTTGATTTTAAATATTTTTTTAAACAAAATAAGTCAATTTTTCAGAAAATTGCCCCTCCTGGCTAAACGGGGGGAATAGACCCCCCCCCCCCTCCCATACGATTTTTTTCTTGTCTCAACTCAATCTACACGCTTTAGCTTTTTGGCACAACGCTCGTGAATCACCCTGTATAACCATAACAATGCATACCACCATGCCTAACTCCATTATAATTGTAAAACTCTAGAAGCTGAAATTGATAAATTCACTCCAGAACAAATTTTTCCCTTAAAACGAGACGAAATATAAATTGAATCACGCAATCATTTAATTGAATGAAATGAAAAAAAAGAAGAAGAAATGCGTCGGGGGAAATGATAGAACACCATCAATAAAATAGCTGGTGGTATCTCGGAGTAAAGTCATATGTCCTAGACTTGGTGGGTGTTTATTTTTGTGTCGGGAAGGGGAGCAGGAGTTGTTATAGCAATGACTTGAATAATACACATCAAATTGAAAGCATATTAATTGAGCTGGATATTTTTAAGAATTTCTACATTTTCCGTATGCACTTTAATTGGAGTTTCTCAGTTGTTTGTTAAATGATTAACCGCTTTATTTCATTCAAGAGCTTACTAGTTAAGATGTGTAGGCCCTTCTTTTGGTAAACTTTGAAATTGTTCGTCAAGCGATCGACAAATTTTTGTAACCTTTTCAAATCAACTTTTATTTTTACAGGCGCTGTCATGCGATTTATTCAATATTATTCTTGAAAAGAACTCCAACGTCAACAACAGAGGCACAATCTTTCAAAAGTCCAGCTACTAGAAAACGCAGACGACATTAACATAATTGGAAGAACACAGCGTGATGTCAGTGGAGCGTTAGTGAGTCTTGAGACGGTGGCCAGGAACATTTAACGAGGGCAAGACCAAGTTAAAGACTGTACGAACTGTTCAGCGACAATGACCTAGCCAGAAAAGTTAAGATCCAACGACTTAGATGGTTGGGTCATATATAGCGCATGGAAAATAATGCTTCGGCCCAGTTCCAGTTCCCCAACAAACCTTTTCCGAGGTATCGTAGTCGATTTTTTTAGAGCTTTGCGCATTCATAGACCAGGTCTTTAATAGTTTCTGTTTCCTCTTCATCCTGACAGCTCCTACAGAAATCGGGTGCAAATGCCACCATTCTATTGGTCATTGCACCAATGGGGCAAGATTCTAATGTTCTTTCTTTCATTTTCATTAATTCTAGGCCATACACTTCCAGAGATAATACAATCGTTCCAGGACCTCCACGAGTTATTAATCTGCTCCTTTGTACTAAGGTCTATTTTTCTCTTGAGCACGCCAGTCGGGACGTTTAGTCCCCTAGCTGGATGGCTGATATATTCTGACTTGCGGTCGCATACCCCACCTTGTACCGAAGGTTCTTTCACCTTCCTCCAACTATCAATAGGGACGTATCTAAGTCTGTTACAACTTCTGAAGATTACCCTAAGTCAAGGAATGTGAAACAGTTTGAAGAAGAGCCGGATAAATCCCGAGGGCCTTCACAGCGATTGAAGAACAGGCGAAACTCGTTGGTCTTGAAGTGAATGAGGACAAAACAAAGTACATGCTATATTAACAAACAAAGCAACATCTGTCCACCGACTAGGAAAAAACGTCACTGTTGGTAGCAGCAATTTCGAGGTAGTTAAGGAGATCACCTACCTTATCCCACAAACGACACCTTATTGGATATCCGAAGAATAATTGCCCTAGCGAACCGCTGCTGCTTCGGTTTGGCAAAACAACTGGGTTCAAAACTCCCCACTCGAAATACAAAGTGTCTGCTATACAAAACTTTGATTTCAGCGACGAGTGTTGGACGATAAATAAGAAAAGGAAAATTCTTCGACGGATTTTCGGTCCCGTATGCGACGATGGCGAATGGAGAAGAAGGTTCAATCTAGAACTGTACGAGCTGTACCAATATGTGGATGTAGTCCAGAAGGTCAAGAAAAGACGACTACATTGGCTCGGTCGCATCGAGCGAATGGACGACAGCGTTCACGATGGAAGGCTGCAGTATCTCAGGCTGAGAAAAAAGACATTGATTTAGCGAAGAAAATGGTGGGTAGTACATTAAGCAAACTTACTTTGGTAGTTGTGAAAAACACTTTTGAATGTTTTCAACAGAAATAACTTCTTCAATACAGTCGCTTCAACAAAATAATACAATTTTTCCAACATCCCAAATGGGAACTTGTTCCTCTAAATCTAATAATAGAACACATCTGCCAACCAAATTCGTTTACATTCATTCATTGGGAATTACTTTAAAGTGGAATTGAAACATTTCTTTGTCCATCAATTTGTTTATGTATGGTTGTATTCATTGCATTTACTATATCGACAGCAAGAAAAATGTCTAAATTTATCTTTGGAAACCAAATTTTAATGAATAACTACTTCAATTTTAAAATAAATATCCTAGGCACTTACTACTTTGTTGCTCTTCAATGCATTTATAGGAGCTCATATGCATAGAACTGGCTGCATTAGATATAAATGCAGAAAGGATATAAGGTTAGATTTTAAATTAGAAAATGACACCTGCAGCATTTCGGTTGTACTGCTGCATCGATTACGTACGATAACTAATATAATTGTCTTTTGTCTTTTGTAAGTGTGTTTCTCATGTGTGGATGGTGTGATATTTGTTCACTTTTCAAACGAACTTGTCATCTCCTTACAATTAACATGAAATAGCTTTAGAGTCACTTAGAACCAAGAGACAAAGATAAGGATCCTTCCTTCGTTTTTTTTACCATCATTACAGACAAAATGTCTTAACAGTTCATTCTACTTGTATTATTATATGAGGAATTATCCTCTCAAAGTACCAAGATATGGCATTCTACAAAGTACATTATGTACATTTATATGCCTTCCAATGTCTAAAAGATATATTATATTATGAGTGCGTTATTTGCATGTTGTGCATCTGCAAAGGCACTACTCACAGTTTTGATATTTATCTAACAGGATATTAGATAAAGAAAGATGTACATGTACATACATATATAGGTTGGTTTTGTATATAAAATGTGTGCATGTAATATGATGCCTCTTCGTGTTACATAATAGGTTTACCACGTCCTATAGTAATAGTCGGTAGCTACTTATAGTAGAAATTTCTAAATGTGTTGCAATGTTTCCATTACAGAGCATTTCTATCACAATAATTGTACACCTACAAAATAATATGTAAGAAGGAGCATATAAGTCCTGCATTTGTTATTGCGAAGCTTTGTAAATTGAACACTTATTTTCCATTTAAAAGGAGAGATCTTTCAAATTTGGATATTAAAACAAATAATATAGATACAGAAACGTTATCTAACGGTACGATGGTTAATTCATTTCTGACAAAATGTTGGACAAAGTTAATAGTGGAAATGAATTAATACTGGACCCAGCGCTTTTACCCAAAAAAGAAAAAGGCGTAGGTGGTGAAAGAAAACCATCTTTATTCTATATTTTGCCAACAAAAATGTAATTATTTTTTTATGATGTCAGCCAATAACCTATTTCCCAAAATGTACAGCCTTGGCCAAAAATATTGAGCACCCTTGAAATCTTCTTATATTTTTTTAAACCACTTGATTGAAACAACTTTTAGTATTTTGTATGAAGGATAATGGTTTTTATTAAATTAAGCTGAATATTTTGTTGGGCCACCTTTCGCCTTAATGACGGCAGCAATTCTTTTCGTTAGAGAACGCACAAGATAATTACACTCCTCTGCAGAAAAAGCATTCCATTCGTTCCGTAGATGGTATTTTAGCTGTTCTTTACTTGAAAGTTTATGCTGCCTTATCTTGCGCTTTAATAAACTCCAAAGATGTTCAATTGGGTTTAAATCTGGGGATTGGGCAGGTACCAATCAAGAAGCTCAACGCAATGTTCGCTTAACCAAGCCATTGTTTTTGCAGCTTTGTGACAAGGTGCGTTATCTTACTGGAATTTTACTCCGTCAAGATGTGTTTCAACAAATAGTTTGGAAAATGAGGGAAGAAGTGCCATTTCCATAACATTTATGTCCGTTGTAGAGTTCATGCAACCCTCACACACGAACATTTCGCCCACTCCTAAGGAACTCATCCATCCCCAAATCATAACGCTGCCACGGTCATGGACCACACACTCCGGACTAACTTCTTCACCGACTCGTCAACGAACAAAGGTCACGCCAGGGGTACCAAAAAAAAAATTAGCGGATTTTAAAAGTGATATTTTTTTTTGTGGTCAATAAGTTTTTTTTACGAAGTGATTGATGCTAACCGTTAGATTATCACCCAAACTAATTAACTTCAAAATTCGATTCGTCTGACCAAACAATATTTGACCAATCTTCCTCTGTCCAATTTTGGTACATTGAAGTCTGGCTTTTTTGGTGAGAGCCATGGCTTTTTCCTGGCCTCACAACCTTTCAAACCAGCTTCAAGAAGTCTTTGTCTGGTTGTTCGAGCAGAAATAGTCTTCCTTAACGCTACTGAAAACTCACAAGCCAGCTTTGATTAGTTCTCCTTCTGATTTTTTATCAACTTTCGATCCTCGCGCTTTTTTGTCAATCGTTTTCGACCCGATCTTGGCCTATTCTTATGGGAACCAGTTTCAACAAAACGTCTGATACAATATTACACTGACCGGCGGGAATACTTCAATGTTTTTGAAATCTCTACCTGAGACTTTCGTTGCTGATTTAAAATATGTATTGGGTACGTTTTTCAACACTTAGTTCGGTTTTTTTGACCATTTTGCAAAGATTTTACCAAAACTCAAAATTGACGCAAACAAATTTTAACAGTCAAAACAGCTAGGCTCTTAAAAGCAAACTACTGAAATTCTTAGTAAACGCGTAATTGCGTACTTGTAAGAAAAAATGAAATTAACGTCGAAGAACGGCCAAGCTCACTGTTTTTTTAGTTGGCCTAGACCTGTTGAGTTATTCTATGGACAATTTCTTTTGTTATTTTTATCTTAAAGGCATAAATACATGATTTTTATAGGGTGCTCAATACTTTTGGCCAAGGCTGTATCAAAAATAACTGATAAAACCTACTCACACCACTGTCCGTTGTTGTACATTCTTCAAAAAATATTTGATTACAGTGGATGGCCAAATTATTACGGCCACCCTTAAAAAAATGTTATACCAGGATTAGGTTCGAAAAAGTTCATATAAAAACCAATGTCCTTCAATTGTTTAATTATTTAGAGACTTCTCAACTATTATAACCAATAAAATTTAAAAGGCGTGTATAACGGACATTCAAACAGTACTATTAATTTTGTCTTATCCATATTTCAAAATGGATGACTCATTTCAAGTAGGCTGCGCTTTTTACTTTTTTTAAATTTTTGAATGGCTTTTGTTTGCAAAAAATCAAAGCCTACTATTTGGAAATCGGTATATTGATAAACATTGTGCTCAGTCTGTAGTTAAATTTTATTTCAAATTTGTGTTCAGTTGTGCGTGTTTTGTTGTGTTTTTGTGGCAAAGCGTGTTGTAATCAATGGGAAGAAGAAAAGACCTCTCGCCGGCGAAAGTTTCGGAAACCAAAACTCTTGTTTTGCATACTCAACATTCGAAAAGCAAATTTCAAAAATTGCAGGAGTTGCGAAGTCGTCAGTTGACAAAATAAAAAAGAAAATTAACGAAAATGTTGCGCTTTCCTCAATTAGAACCAGCAAATCGGGAAGAAAAACACCACGGGATGAACGCAAAATAAGAGATATATGCGTCCAAAATAGGATGAAACCGGGCAAATTTGATTCAGCAATCAGAAATCCACCACTGTATAATGATTAATAGAAGAGAATACTTCGAAATGGATATTCTTATGAAACATGGTACCATAAATACATAATAGAATCCACTAGTCTTGTGTTACAATACAATACATACTTATATCTCGATATGTAAATAAATATGTGCAATTTTACTATATAATATTTGAATGTCCCAATTATCTGAGGAACCATCATACTCTAACCACATGAGCAAGCAGGCACAACAACTGTTGGTATGTATGTGCCTACGTTTCAATAAAATACATATATTATATTATATGTATATAAAATTAAGGCAATACGGTGGGGCTTTCTTAGGAGACACCCTTAGAAAGCAACAGAGCAAAAGCTCTATAAGGATATACATACACACAAAATCAAAGTTATGTATGAAGGAAAATAAGACATTTCTTCGGATGTTTTGAGGAAATACCAAATGATTAGGTGCAAAAAATAAGCTCCACCCTGAACAGAATGCCTATATAAGTAGGTACTTTTGACGGAAAATTTTGTACCACCTCTTTTCTAGTAGGTAGATGTGAAAGCTTAGAAGTGCGAAAGAGCTTCGCAACCTACTAACCCTATGGTGGAAATTTTCTTAAGAAACAAACGAAGAAGAAAAACTTAAGTTCCACCTTCTACACTTGTGTGGCTTTTCTTAGCACTTGCGTTTTTCTTTTTCGTTTTTGTTTTGTTTTCTTTTTGATTGTGTGTGCGCTGGAAACTTCGAAATGCCGTCGGCTTGTCGGTTATTTTTTTTTTTAATTCGCATTTCGAATTAATATTGAGCAGGATCCTGATCGTTCGTAGTATTTTTATGTGAAATAGAGAGTTCAGGGTGGATCAACCATGGTTTTCGTTGAAATAGTTTCTTGTGATATTCGTTCTTTAATCGAAATGAATTTCAAGCCAATTGCTTTGTTTGTTTACAAACTTTTTCAATGTTTCAAAAATCTAAGATGGACACAGCGTAGTAGAGGGTCTATTCTCAGCTTTTGGCTTGTGCTAAAAGAAATTTAAGGAAGTTTACAGTCAATGCCAAGATAGATTCAGCTCATTTAATTCATAATTAATAAATGTTTTTGACAGCTAGGTTGTATCTTTTTTGAAAATCTTGGAAATTCAAACGTCAAAACCCGCTTACATTGAGCCTAAGAACTAGTGGGTTGAGGCTGAAATGAGCGTTTGAGTCTTAATACCGTACCCGGAGCAAAATTCTCTCCGATTCGTACAATTTCTAATCACTTTCTAGCACTGTAGGTATCTTTTCCGGAAGGTCAATCGTAGACATCTACGAACAAATTTAAAAGCTGCGTCGGAATTTCAAAATGGGAGCGATTTCATGGGATGCATTTTTGCGATTAGTTATTTACTTTTTTGTCCGATTGTCTCCGGGTTTCACTACGTGCTGCGCTGCTATTTTTCGAAGATAGAACAGGGACTATTTTTCTTGCTGATTTTGTTGCAAGATTTAAAAAGACATCAAATGAAATATGAAACATACTTTTTTACTGAACTTTCATTTGGTACAAGGGGATGTTTTATCGCCAATCTTTTTTTTTACTGGCTGTAGATGATGTACTGACCGCCACAAGTAGGTACAGATGAGAGACTGGTATTCAGGGGAAACCTTTTCAAAACCAATGCCAATGATATAAGTTTCCTGGCCAGTAACATCATGTGGTCTTTTTTACCTTCGAAGCATCGTAACAGCTGATGGTGGCACCTACAGATCTGGACATCAAAAGCAAAATCAATAAAGCTCGCACTGCTTTCGGTAATCTCTCTCCTATTTGGAAATCAAGTCAAATTTCCTTAGGTGCTAAGTTGAAGTTCTTCAAATCCAAAGTGACCTCCGTGCTACTATACGCCTGCGAAACCTTTAAAGTCTCAGCTTACATCCCGAGCAAGTTGCAGGCTCTTGTAAATCGATGTCTACGTTACAACATAATGCGAAACGAAAATGGCGATGGATTGGTTACACACTGAGGAAACCGAACGATAAAATACCTTAACAGTCTTTGGAATGGAATAGTCAGGGTGCACGGCGAGTTGGAAGACCAAGGACAACGTGGAGATCAGTCTTAGCAGAAGCAGACGCTTAGAGGAAAACGTAGCAACAGCTGAAGTATCTAGAAGCCGTTCAGAGAGCAAATTGTTTAATTTGCTTGCAGCTTGTTTTCGACGCAAGTTGAAGACCATGAAAAAGCGTTCAAATTTAGCGGGTGGCACTGTTTATTTGATCACGAATTAAAATCGAGTGGTGGGACAGCTCTTGAAGAGCCAATGCCGAAGATGGCCTACAATTCTCTGAGTGCATGTGAAGAATTGAGGAGACCTACAATACAATAAATAGCTTTATGAGCACTAGTAGGATTTGATGACGAATGCAGTTGCAAATTAAAAAAAAATTCTATTTAGTAAAGTAGGCAAGTTCCCTTGAATTTCCTTCATCGATTATTGAAGTAAACAGTCTTATTACCGTACCCTTTGAATTCTCCGTTCCGAGCAAATGTCCGATCGGGAGTTTTATTTCCTTCACGGTACCCGAATCGTACATAAAATAAAAACGTTTACCGACGCACTTCTTTTTTGTTTTGTGAGTGAAATAATATGTTTAGTTCCGACGCTTTTTTTTTCAAAGACAATCGGACAAAGAAGTAAATAAATAATCGCAATGCATCGCATGAAATCGCTCTCATTTTGAAATTCCGACACAGATTTCAAATTTGTTCAATTGACCTGCCGAAAACGATACGGTGGTAGAAAATTCTAAGAAATTTTACGAATCGGAGAAAATTTTGCTACGATCGGGTACGGTAACATATGTTACAAGATGAAGTAAGAAGTCATTTGGTTTCTTAATTGTAGACGAACATCCTTCAATATAGCTGCGGCGGCGGCAAAAACTGTGTTGATCACGTTTTTAAGCAGTTGGAAATACACATGTCCTAATTAAGGTAGCTGTCCGTGGCTTAGTGGTCAGGTGCGTTGGCTGCTAAGCAGAACGTCGTGGATTCGAGTCCTACTCGTGCCCATAACGTTTTTATTTCATCTTTCACGGGCACTGCCTCTTGCGAAGAATTGACAAAACTTCCAAGAGTATCAATCTGTCATTAAAAAAGTGCTTCTCAACCTTGCCGTTCGGAACTGTTAAACTGTAGGTCCCCTCAATTCTTCACACGCACTCAAAGAATTGTTGATGAGAGTAAGCCACTTAGGCCTTGGCTCTTCAAGAGCTGTCGCGCCACTCTATTTATTTATTTTTTTAATTAAAGTAAAAGGACGGGAATATAAAAACTTGTTAGATATTAATTTAGAACCACTTACAGAGATGCGCCGCTTAAACAGCCAAATGTTTGCATCAATTATTATTAGAGCGTTCAAAGTCACACGTTTGGTAAGTTCAAAGCATGCTGAAAAAATGCGTTGCATTGAAAAGTAAATTGAACTTGTCCAATAGCAAAAGTTCGACTATGTTAAAGGTAGCCCACTCTTTATTTGATGCTAGGATTAAATAGAATTATGTTCTGAAGATGGGTCTAAGATAGAGTTAATGGTGTGATCGGATTGTTAGAAAGTGTGAAGTGTCTTCACGCACCTCCTCGTCACCGCGTCCTCTGCATAGATCATCTGAACTGATTCTCATATTTTTCTTATGATATCCTAACAGATTATGTCCGGTGATTTTACTTACAATAGATCGCAGTGACCTCTTGTTTAATTGTATAATTTTTTCCGTTCTTTGTTTGTTAAAACAGGGCCAGATCTTTCTTGTAGTGCCGCAGGTGTCAAGAAGATTCTACCTTTCATCGGCCGTAACTATTTGAAATTTCCTGCTTTAAGTGACAGAGTGGAGAGCTGACTAGCTGAGCTTGGCTTACGTCAAGCTTTGACCCTAATCTTGCTAATTCATCGGCTTTTTCGATGGTATATCGCTTTGGCCTGGGACCTAGCAGAGTCTAATGTTATGCTATGCGCCAAGAACCTTAAGCTCTTCGCGGCAGCATGAAACATGCTTTGATTTTACCTCAGTTGCATGTAATCGCTTTTATTGCCGCTTGGCTATCAATGTAAAAGGTGTTATCAGCCCATGGTATCGCCATCATTAATAGCTGTTTAACAGCTGTTGTCACTGTCGGGACATCCGCTTGGAAGACACTACTGTAGTCAGGAAGCCTAAGCGAGTCGGTTAACTTGAGAAATTCCGAATTTTTAGAAGTCTGCACCTACACCAGTATCCATCTTAGATCCATCTGTATAGAAAGCTATTGATGACTCACTGGATTATGGCTATGTCACTGTGGTCTGTTCTGTTTATAAACATTCTTATCGGAAACATTTCCATGTCTGCTCTGTAACAGGCGTCAAGTTTTTGGAGCAAATTCGGTCGATTTCGGGAATCAAGTTTGTAACAATTTTTTTCGAGTCAGCCGATCTTTTTAAAAATACTGCTCAGTACTTTATGAATTTTTCTTGAATTTTAACGTATTTTGAAAGTCATTAACTTAACAAAAAAGCAACTCAAACAATCATAGAAGAACTTTCTTTATCACCTCCTTGAGAAACAGATCAGATTTAGTGCGAAAAGATAAGCACCGAGCAATAAATATTACTCAACATTATTTGTCAATTATGGTGTCTACTATCTCCTTATCTATCGCTTAACTTATTTGTCTCTCTAAATTGGTAACCACTCATTTCTTGTGTTTGTTTTAAGTTTATGACAAGACTTAATTCGTTTTAATTTGTTCGAGGTGCATTTTTAAATTTTAACACGTTAGCTGCATTCTAAGCATATTATTACTTGCACGACAGTAAAATTTTCTTTTTAACTTTACTTGGTCTGACCGACAACCGGGCAAAAAGAAACAAGTAAAAAAACAAAAAAACAAGAACCATAAAGCCATCACCTTATAGGTCTGTCATGACATTCTACAATTTCTTTCTACGTTATCTCTGTTGACATATTATAGGGGACTAGACCTACGCTACGCTAGGACGACGGCAAACGGTAAGTCGAAAGGACATATCGAGGTTCACGACAACACCACAACGAGCATACCACAACCACCTTACAACACCAACCAACAACCCTACCCTAATGACCCTCTTGGAATTTCATTGCTTTTTATTCATACGACCTAACCATATAAAGATTTTTATCAAATTGCTTTTAACACAGGTGAAGTTATTTAAAAGACAACACAACACGTATATGACAAATCTGATAATATTTGGTGATAATTGAATAAATACGTCTTTTAATACTTTATCATAAATAGGAGATCAAAATTACACTTAAAGTGTGCGACTACTGGAAGGAATTTGAAGACAACCACACGACATGACCAAATTGACGACGGCGACCGGGCAACGACAATGACAACGCATGATAAACGTGAATCGAAGGAGCTGTAATTAGCCGATATAGAAGGGTTGTCCCCATACCCATATCACCAGGGTAACGATATTGTTCACAACTAACAACCGAAAGACCAAAACGAAGAAGGTGTATTATTTATTCTAGTTTGAGGACATACTTATCATTAATTATAGGCAAATAACAACAAGGTTCTGACAGGCAATCAATCAACTATAACTTTTTATAGATTTAGAATTGAATTGAATGAGTTTATAGATTAAGGGAAGCATTTCTTCGACGGATAGAAAATCATTGTATATAGAAGAAGTGCTTGTCATATTATACTAAAATGGTTTTTGTTATATTAATGGATACATAATGCACCATTGTTAAAAAATCGATTCAACTGTACCAGCCATGATGGCCGCGGCCATCTTGGTTTTTCTTCACGACGTAGTTTTTCTCATGCTCTTGTCCTTGTCATTCTTATGAACAACCATTGGAGAAAATTTCTTCGAAAAAGTTGTTATTCTCAAACGGGACAGTCTCAATATCTTCATGGGGTAGTACATAAGGTGTATATGTAGTTGCAGAAAGTTGTAGCGTTGGAGGAAGGAAATCTTATGTATTTCGGAGGCAAGAAAACACCACATCTTAGCGCATGAGGCAGGATTTTGTCCTGTGTTTCTTGAAGGGCTCTTAAGAAAGCTTTTACATCACTTCACAAGATTCGCTCTTTCGATAATTGTTTTGGCAATGGAAAATAGTAAATACCATCAAGAATTGTTTTTCGGAATTTATACAAGGAGACAACGTTTTCACTGTCCGATTGAGAGCACATATTGAAAGCTTAAACTATGAGAGCCCTACATTCAGAAGAGCCGCCCATTTGGTCTTGGATCGCTCCTGAACGAAAACGAAGGATACACACTTATTTTCTCTACTTAAGTTACAGGGTTGGTCTTTCTTAGAGTGCCGTCCCGTAACGTCGTAGACGCCTTCTTCGCAGCCGCCATGTTTTATAAGATTCTCAAAGCTCTTATATAACTATCATGGGGATTTTCATATTTTATAAGTTTCGCAAACAATGAATATAAATTAAGCTTGAATGCATTAAAATTAATATACTTGAGCTGGAACTAATGGGTATGTATAACGCCTAAGGGGTTCTAGAAATATTCCGAAACGGGACATCTTGCTTTTATCCCATCCCTCATATTTTAACTGAACATCACCTTCTCGTCCCCTTCCTAGTCAAACCATAGATTCGGAAAGCTGGTAAGCAACAACAACAAACAAATACAAATGAAGATTTAACTAAGAAGACAAATAATGTCAGTAGCAGAACGTCGTCAGTCGTCTTATTAAACGACGACCCATATTAATGGAAAATTTACTTTTGTACATGGTACCGTATATTATGTAGAGAGTGCCTGTATTTGAGAGATTTTGGATTGAAAGCTTTGTATGTCATAAAACATTTTTAACATTAGCGTTGAAGATTTTTCATCAGGGAAAATATTTAGAGAAGAATAACTAGAGGGTAGAGTTCATTCAACCATTTATAAATTACAAATACAGAAACATAAACATAAAAGAAGGTTTCCAAACCAGCACGCGAATATTGTAATATCCCTGTTTGGGACAGCAAAACATTTAAGGCAAAACAGGCTCTAAGGGAAATTGGAATACAGCGACGGCTCATTAGTATTCAGGAAGTTAGTTGAAATGCCTATTTATAAGCTTTTTTCTATTCATGAGATTGTTATAAAGGTGTCAAAGTACATAGAAATAAGTTGACAACCCAACCTCAAAGAGAGGTTTTGCAGACTTTCCCTTTATCCTCGAATTTTCGATCAATATGATTTTTTTTTTAAAAGAAGAGAAAAAAACTTTCCAAAGGGACACAGAAAAGCTTTACGACTTGGGATTATTACTTTGCAAACTTCTGGAAATTATCGGCTCAATACTTTCTTCGTGACCTGACGGGAATCGCAACCGCAGAACGATACCGTTTTGTTTTCCTGACAAGACTGCAGCAGAAATGAACCTTGCAAACCAGACTTGTGTAGGGCACACTTCTATCTAAAAAAAAAAAAAAAACAACCAGCGAACCGTGAAAGAAATCTCACACAATACACCGTGGCAGATTTCCAGCAAGTGCCATACCTTTCTCAGCAGTTCACCTGCTCTATGCATGACTCAAAGGCTATTAATATACGTCACGTGCTACAAAAACTTCCCGTCACAGGAACTTGAAGTTTTTAAGTATATACCAAATACCTAGGATCGAAGGGAGAGGGGCTTGCAAAAACTAACATCCACCGAGTCGGCCACACGATAACGAACATCGTGTTTTTTAGTGGTTGATGTGTTTTTTTTTTTGATTATTATCAGTGAAAAGTTGTTGTTTTAGCTTCGCTCTTACGGTGATTTTGTTTATTTCCATTTAAAAGGATACTTAAACATAGGTTACTTGCTCCTTATTACATGCGCACACCCTTATTGTAACCTTGTTTGTCTTTTGTATATCTTTATTTTTTTCCTAAGGACTAACTCGGTCATTAGAGCGGCCTGCATGTTTGATTACTCAAAATAAACTTAAAGACACTGATTGTCGCAAACACTTACCAATCAAATAAATTGTTTACTTTGTTCAAGAAATTCATCAGCACCATTAAATAGGAATAAATTATATTTTTTTGAATTTGGGGATTACTTGAAGTTGACTTTTCTTACCTGGAAGTAAACAGGAAAAAAACAAAAAAAAATATTATTTGTTGAATTTATTACAATTACGAGAAGTTAAAAAAATAAATAAATTGAGAACAGAAAAAGGTAGATAATATTCTACTAATGTTAACAAAAATAACCTCAGATAGTTATTTGACATTTATTTTAAACTGTGATTATGTCGATTTTATTTAAAAAACTAGCCGACCCGCGGGACGTTGTACCCGCTCCTAAGAAATTGTAAGTGGTAATTTAAAGGATGAATGTGCAGTTTTCGCATAACAAAATAATAAACTGTAAAGATATTATAGTACAGTATTATTTCGTTGACCCAATGCTGTCACGAAGAAACGAAAATTACTTATTATTTAACATTTTATTTACTTTAATTATTTGTAATTAAATTTTCGGTCCCAAAACAAATACAGCCCAAAAAAATCTGTATATTGTTGTAAATTAAATAAACTAAGCTTATAGTCTTTGAAAGTCATAAAAACTTAAGAAAAGATCAGATCATAAGAAAAGAAAGCTGTCGAATTATTTCTGTGCAAGTTGTTCTTTGTGTTTTCCGTGTTCTGACTTATACATTTGTTTGAATTTGTTTGTTCTTAAAAAAAGGGGGTAAGCATAAAGTACTTCCAAATAAATGAGGTTATCTCTTGTTCTTTTTTTTTGTATTGCTCTGACTTATAATGTTTTTTTCTTTTGCGTGGGTAAATGAATACTCTGACCTACAATTATGTTTGTTTTTTGTCTTATGGTCTTTTTGTCTTATTATATCACTCCTAAATATTGTAATTTTCTGTGAAAGAATGTTTATTAACTTTCGGATAAGTATTTCCGAAGTTTAATATTTTTATGACAAAGCAGCGTTTTCTGGGTCACCAAGTAATAAAAAACAGCTCAAATTTCTACTATCCTTAGTACCGTATTTTCTGTAAGTGAAAGAATTATTAAAATCGGATTAACTTTTTTGGAAGGCATAGATATTACAACAATACCTATGTCAAAACAACGTTAACTGGGTCAGCTAGAGGTATAAACAGTATTCTAACCGATTCTTGATTCTAACTATCTCTCCACCAATTTTGACCCAAATCAATTCAGCCGTCGCTAGAAGTCAGGAATCAAAGGACAAAAATCAAGAAAAATGGTTTGGGGATCATAAGCATAACCCGGTAACCAGACCTCGCAAATAGTGTAACTGATAGAGGACCTGAAATGCACTGTATCACTAAGATTCCAAACAATTTAGAAGAAAACTGTTCTTTAAATAAACCATTTCGACATAGAAATGTGGTGCAATCCATCAATTACCTTGGTGCAGGATAACCGATAACAATATAGAAGAAGAAATACGCGGACGGCTGCTCAAAGCCAACAGCCAACAACTACATATTTAAATCCAAAAATCTTACCATTAGGAACTTTGAAAATGCTGCTGTATAAGACGATATTCTTACCAGTCGGTACCTACTCACCTACGCTACGGAATCGAGACCTGGCTGCTTAGCCAAAGGCACTGTGAATTATTAGCCGCTTTCAAGAGACTACCGCGAACCAGACTTGATGACACAAATTAAGTTTAGTAAACTCTAGGGGACTGGACACCTAGCTCGAATGAGCGAACTGAAATAATTAAACGTGGCATACCAGGTTCGGGCTATAAGGATAGCGTAAACCAGGACGCTCAAAGCCTGAGAGTGCGGAACTGAATGACATCGGAATACATGGTAGAACATGGTGAGGGAGGCCTGGACCGGATCCCGGTTGTAGTTCAAATGAAGGGAGAAACTTCATTGGCCCGACGATGATATTGATAACTTTCAGCAACTTACATATTAGATTCCTGTTAAATCTTGCCCTCATGTGGATGTGTCGCCTTCGTCGTATATGTGCATAGAATAATAAATTTTGAATCAAAATAATTTTCGATTTGACATACAAAATTTTCAAAAATTGAAATTGATCATATTTGTTTAAATTTTGTTTAAGTGGAAAAAGTATGATTTTTTAACATTGGTACCGTTTGTGATTTAAAAAGTATAAGTATAAGTATAAGGAGACAAATCCAACGAATCAAAAACCATGAAAATTGGTGCAGCAGATCTCGAGTTATAAGTGTTTTAACAAACACACGAGATATTAAAACCCTTAACAACCCAGTAAGCCTTACAAACTAACGGAACAGAAGTTTCCGACGGACACTATGAGATAAGTGTTGACTATTTGAACGAAAAAAGAAAGAAATACATACGAAAATTATAGACTTATGTATTACTTATTTACAACCATTACAAATGATTTTTTACTGAATGTTCAGGGCATACATTTCGGTTTCATTTATCGCAACACTGTTTGGAAATTCTGGACATTTTCGCAGGACAAATTTGTCAGCGCTTCTTCTTCTGAACAGCAGGCTCAGATGATTGAGCTTCTTCTTCATTGAATCCTACCACATTTTCAATTGCTGCTAAATGATAATTTGTCAGACCTTTCTTATTTCGTCTTCTTATATGAGGCGTAAGAAACCCAATTTCGACTTCTCGCCAATATATTTTCCGTAGGAATAGTGTGTTCGTTGGTTCAAAGAAGGGTATACATTTTTCCATATAATTAGCATTGCAATACCTAACACATCTTTTATTTTTTGGAGAAATGCAATAGACCATCAGTGTACTAATGAACCATCTGATCAGGTGTATCGATATCATTCTTGGTGGAGTCCTAGGACAAATTTATTTCAGACTTGTTCTAATTGCACGCATTTACTTCTCGACTATGATGCATCGACACCATATTTTTTAGAAAAACCGAAAACATTTGATTCAATTTAACGAATTCTTTTGGGTTGAAAACTTTGAGGAATACAAGTTTTATTCTTTCTCATTGTCCCAACTATTGTAGGGCCAGTTTCAGTTTAAGCCACTTCAATGCTAGTGAAATAGTTGTCAAAAGTAACGTTTCTGTTGCTTCGGAAATGTTCTGCTTTGTTACTACCTTCTTTACCCAGATATGGTAGGCTACAAAGTAAGAAGCTAGTTTTGCTACCAGATTTTCATACCGTACTTGTCAGGATTTGTAGTGTCTTTGGCTTAGTGGTTAGGTGCGTTGGCTACTAAGCTACTCGTCCTACTCGTGCCCATAAAGATTTTATTTCATCTTTCACGGGCACTGCCTCTTGCGAAGAACTGAAAAAACTTCCAATAGTATCAATTCGTCATGAAAAAGTGCTTCTCAACTTTTCGTTCGGAATCGGCGTTAAGATGTAGGTCCCCTCAATTCTTTACACGCACCCAGAGATTTGTTGATGAGAGTAAGCCACTTAGACCGTGGCTCTTCAAAAGCTACCGCCCCACTCTATTTATTTTGTATTTACTTGCCAGGTTTATTTACTTACTTACTTATGGTGGCGCTACAGTCCAGCTCGGTCCCTAGATAGCTGTCTCCAGTTTCACACGCCAAGTTAGTTCAGGTCCTCTACCACCTGTGTGCTCCACCTGAGTCGTGGTCTTCCTCTTCTGCGACGTCCTTCCGGGCTGGATTCGATGACTCTACGAGCCGGAGCATTATTTTCCATTCGCTCTACATGACCCTACCATCCAAGTTTTTGGACTTTAACTTTTCTGGCAAGGTCAGTGTTGCTGAACAGCTCGTACAGTTCTTGATTGATTCTTCGTCTCCATTCTCCATATGAAGACAAGACCAAAAATAACTCGAAGAATTTTTCTCTCGAAGCAGCCAAAAGCGTTTTCATAGGATGTTATCATGGTCCATGTCTCTGCACCATACATTAATACCGGGATGATGAGGGTTTTGTAGAGTGTCGCTTTAGTTGCTTGGGAGAGGAATTTACTACTCAATTCCTTTCTAAGTCCAAAGAACCAGCAATTGGCAAAAGTGATTCTTCGTTTCAGCGCTTATGTTCTTGTCTGAGTTTATAGCGGATCCCAGATAGACGCAGTCCTTGTCAAATTTACTGGTTAAATATTGTTTGAATGATACACGCCTTCGAAAAGGTACTAGCTGATTCTCGATTGTTAGGTTTTCTCCAGGCAAATAAAATTCCCACAGCTCTCTTATAGGTGCAACTTTATTTTTTGACCTTCTGACAGTCCTAGTATTTTTATCATCAAATCTCAGAACCGAAGTAAGGAAGCTAATCTATTGGATTTCTAAATATTGGGTCCAAGTGCTCTCTAAAATCAACGCCGCCCTGTTTGTTGATACCAATAGTCAACAACAGACCTATTAATGCTTGCAACTGTAAAATTATGTTCGTTGAGAAATAAGTTGAAATTTTTAATTGGATCTTTTGCAGTTGCCCCAGCGATAGAACAACCTTGTGAAGATTAACGAAAATTAAATTGTGGCGTGGATTTCTGCTTTGCTTCTTGGCTTCTGATTTGCAGTTCGTTCAATATTTGACTTTAAAATTTTAGTCAAAATGTATACTTGCAACGGTACATCATCACTCTCGCTCCATAATTGCTCATCTTCATCCTCAGAAGCTTGTTCTGTTGCATTACATTCACGATCTGAACAACTGTCAACAACTGACTTACAACTGGTGCACCAAAACTTTTCGTCGTCACTTTCATCAAGGGCGTTAGTTTTCTTGTAGCCATTTTTTGGGAACTCTATTATTATACGTACGTCGTCAAAGCACCAAGAAATCAAAACAAAGACAGCACAGAGCATATGCATTTGCAATATAAAAGTCTCTATGATTTTTCCGTTGCAATTTTGAATAGAATGTAAGTAAGCTAAGAATCTAACGTCATAGTATTCTGCTAGATACATACACTGTGTTTCTCGGAAACTTGTGGCTTGTGGGCTGACAAGGTACTATTTTAGTTTATCTTATATATAAAAATGAATCGCAAAATATGTTCGTAAGCGCATAACTCAACAATGCCTGGACCAATTTTGCCAATTCTTTTTTTTTAATGTTGGTTGAAGTTCAAAGATGGTTTTTACGGCAAGAAACTTATGCTTTTTAAATCACAAATTGCGCCAATGTTAAAAAAATATAATTTTTCCACCCCATCAAAAAAAAAAAAATATGATCAATTTCAAATATTGAAAATTATGTTTGTCAGATATCAGATCTTAAATTATTTATGTAAATTGAAAATTTATTATTTTATGGACGAAGGCGACACAGAATTGGACCAGCGCAAATTTGGAAACTGGAAAATTTCAAAATGGGTTTACGAAAGGAACTCGGAAAACTCATTAGATTTCAAAGGGTAGTTGCATTGGTTTTAAAATGAAAAATTGAATATTATTGCATATGCATTGGTTTTCAAATGGAAAATTTCAAAGTAGGTTTTCTAATGGAAAATAGAAATTTCTTGATGAAAAACTCGGAAAACGCTTTGGTTTTCAAAGCGAAAATTGCAATAGTTTTCAAATGGAAAACTGGAAAATTTGTGATGGGGAACTAGAAAGCAAATAAAAGTAAAAAAATGGTAAATTTGAAATACAAAAAAAAATTTGACTAAACAAAAATCTCAAAACACTCTTTCAAATCAAGGGCATTACTTTTGAAATGGTAAAATGGAAAGTTTGTAATGGGGAACTTAGAGAAGTCCTGGAAAGCAAGCATAATTTTAAAAAATGCATTGCAAAAACATAACAAATTCGCAATGGAAAACTTCTCAAGAGAAACAAAACCCCAAGTCATATTTTGCATGGATTTTAAAAAAATTGGAAAAACGAGAATTCGTGATGGGAAAATCTCCTTAAGAGATTAGACCGTAGTACTCGCGGCTCCACGAATGCTTACGAACCCAACTTCGGTCGTACTGTCAAGTACAGACATATGTTTATTAGCCTAACAACACGAATGTGAATCCGAATACCACACTCTGCTTTCCCCCTTCATTTCAATATTAAGGAATTCAATACTAAATGTAAACCGAAACCTCCTAAGCTCTTTCCGTATTTTCCACCTTTCCTTTTGCTCGCACTTTGAACAGTAAAATCATAGCAAGTAATGTGTTTGCTTTAATAATAAAATAAATCAAGATCAAAAATCATCTGGGAATCAAATAATTGCAATTTAATTAGGCAGTACGAAGTCTGCCGGGTCAGCTAGTTGCTAATAAATATACAATTCATATAATAAATGTAAAAAAAAACCTAGAAGATAGAATACATCAAGCATTTTTTTGTAGAATTAAATACTTGCCTTTTTATGAGACGACAAAAAAAATTGTGTCCGCGAGACACTTGTGGGTTGTTAAGGGTAAAAAGCTTTTCAATATATTGTAGGTACTCCATTATTTATTTATTTTTTAATGTTAGACAATCAACGGATTAATAAATAAAAATAATGGATCGTTTAGAATTTAGCTTCTCCGTTCGGCATTATTGTGAATGAGGTTTAATGAAAATTTATATCATCTGCTAGAACATCTTAACTAAGAGTTTGTTAGATTTGAATATTAGAGCAAAAGAATTTTAGCACAATGAAGAAATTCTTTCAAGAAGGCAAAATAATTTTTGCTGAATTTATCTGCAGTGTTGTGAAGATGAAATCTGAAAGTGGGCTTTGACAACGACTCAATCGCACCAATGGTAGTTTTCCTTGGTCCGCAAATGGTTCACAACTTTTGTCCAGTTCTGCAGACTGTACCCTGAATTTTTGTTCCAATCGTTGGAAATTGCCTTTTTTGGGCATACATGTTTTTTCCTGGCTTCGGGTAGTTTCGTTTTCATTTTTTTAATTTATCTTTTATTTAAGTTTTATTTTGCTTTTTATTTTTGGTAAATAAATTGTATTTAAAATGCATTTCCGTTAATTTTTTTTGTTTCCATTTTCATTTACGCGTCTTTTTTAAATACGTTTTTTTGTTGCTTGGTTTTAATGTACTCATACGTGCCTGCCTATATATTCTGTCAACATTTTTAAATTTTTGTTTTACTTTTTAATTTTATAATTTAAAAAATAAAAAACTTTTTCCATAAATTCGCCAATGGCCACAATAAAGTACATATGTAAGGATGAGGATATACACCTTTAAGTATAAATGGATATTCGATTTTTATACTACATATATAGGAAACGAAAAAACTGCTCACTTATGTAGTTATTTGTTTATTTACCTTTATTTATATAGGCATCGTCATATAGGGTATTATTACAATTTTTTTATATTCTTTAATTCTTCCTTTTATTAATGCAACCCTTTTTATTTTCACTCATCCTGCTTGCCTCAACGACGACGCCAATTGCAATTTTCGCAACATGAGCATAATAATGAATCCCCAAAAAAATACAAAAATGCCAAAAAAAAAATCAACATCGGGGCACCACACATGTCTTCCACACCATTCCCACTACTACGAACGAAAGCAGTTTCGAAAAAAAAATCGACCAAAAATGATAAAAACAAAGTGTAAAACACATTTTTAAATTAAGCACCACCCTCCGAAAAAAAAGGATTTTTTTCGGTGTTTGCAGGACACACTTGTATTTTTTTGGAACGAAAAGGAAAATCGTTTTTTGTGTTTTTTTGGCAATCCCTCTGACTCTGACTGCATGATGCATGCAATACGACTCTCCACTGGAAAGCCCAATGTACTGATGGTACCACAAGTGCTGCATAATTTTTTGTTCCTTTCATTATATTTTTTTCGATTCAGTTTTAATTTTTATTTGACTCATCTTATTTTCTATAATGAAATTCAGCGCATACAAAACAACCAGATAGATATATTGACAATATCGACACAGCCCAAAATTCTGGTTTTATGTGCAGAGCCATTGCATGTGGAGCACATGCGACCTCCGTTCCGACTTCGATACCAAACTGTTTGGGGGTAGTCTATTTGCCTTCCCAAATGGAGAGGATGCATCAGAAGTCCAATCAACCAAAAAAATAAAAATACAAAAATTGTCCACAAACAAAAAAAAGGAGATTTTTTTTTTTTTTAATAAAACATATTAACGATGAGCACCGTTGTTTCCATTTCCAGCACCAGCGCAGAACCTCATGTCGAGTCGGGTCGAACCACACCACGTTGAAAACGACGAGTAGCAATCATTTACCACATAGTACTACTTACCCTATCTCTTTGGCAAGCTCTATTGAGGCATCATTTTTTTGGGAAAACCTGATACGTAAATCGGGTTGAAATGCTGATAGCTCACACGAGGGGATGGCAATGGTGTGGGGAATTGATGATTGTGGGCGATCGGGTAGATCGGGTTTGAGGTTGAATTATTTTGAGGTATCGACCTCCCCAGTTTGCGTCCGAGTTGGAGACAAGAGGTCCAGCCCCTTGTCTCATATTGTTTTGTTGCGGAACAAATACCTCATAACCCCGAACCCTACAAACAGCCTTATGTCAGCCCACCACCGCGCTGGGGGAACTCGGCCCTCAAAAACGATATAAACAAACAAAACCCAAAAACGAGAAAATAAAGAGAAAAAAAATTATCAAAAATAAACCGAAACACAGTGATTGAATAAAGCTGGACATTCAGGATTCAGGTACATTGAAGCACAGATACAACAGAGTTACCAACAGCAAAAATATATACGCAACACCACATTGAACCATTGTTATGGCTTTCGAAGGTACAGCGCTTCTCAATGCAATGGTAGAATATAAGTTCTGTAGTTGTTATTGAGGTGTACTTATAGGACCGTGGAGTAGGAGGATGAGAAAGCGACATACAAAAATGAATATCGCGCCAGCAGAATTGTTTCATGTCAATTTTTCTTTTTGAAAAACAAAAATATGGCCCACAGGAGAAGTATGGTCCCTCCATGGGCCATATGAGGCATCACGCACAAAAGACACCAGTACCATGGTCAATATACCAAAAAGGGATGGCAGCAGCTGATAATGTGACTGTGTATTGCAGGGCTGTGCTGTTGTGTGATGGGGGAAATCCCCATTCATTGGCTTAATTTGGGCCGCAAAAACAAAATAAAAAGAATAAATAATAAAAAATAACATCAACGCATTCTGTTTAATTCACCGATGTGAACCAATTGTCAAGCTCCAATCATATACTTACTAGCGTTAATGTAACCAACCAACCAACCATTCGAGCATCGAACCATCAGCCAATATAACGAGTATACTACTCGCCCAACCAAACGCTCTCTGGCTCTGTTGAGAACCTGCATTTCGATTAACTTTTTTTTTCATTTTCAATTTTATTAAAAGAAAGTTGAAAAGCAAAATAATCCACAGGCCAATCGAATAAACCAGAAATGTAAAAAAAGATAGGCGTCATCTGGTGGACAGCAAAAAAAATGCCAGCAAGGCCTAAAAGTGCAGCAATTACTAAATTTACCAACACCAACTGAACAGAAGACTCTAAAAGTAGTGTCTGTTGGTTTGAAGAAATTATCGATGAGTTTTAACTTTAAAAAAAGGTTCAGAAGCGCAAACTTCTTGCCTCAAATCCCAAAGCAAATTACTTTCTTGACCCTCTGGTGGGCTAATACCATGATCATTGGGAAGTATTGTTTATCCAACTTGCAGTCAGGCAACATTTCTGGACTAGGACTTCATGTTCTTGCCTCCCTCTCCAAGACTTTATAAGATAGCTGCGGTGAAGTTATGCACCAAGAACTGGGCAATCAACGTTTAAGTCTGATCTAAAACTATGAATGATAACGAAATAATGAAGTTTCTCTGGCCGGGCCTCCTTCAGCAATTTCCATGTCTCCCGACGCTATCCAGTTCTGCACCCCAAGGTTTTGGGCGTTCTGCTTTACCCTTCTACCCAAAATTTGACGCGTCTGTCTCCTTCCATGAATTGTACGTGTACCGCAAAGGACTTTCCGGGCCGGTTCCTCTTCGCTTATACAAGCTAGGTGTCCAGCCCATCGGAGTTATTCAAGTTTAATTTTTGTCAGCAAGTCTGCTTCGTGGTAGATTTGATATATCTTCTCCGGAATCGTCCTCCCTCACAAACGGGCCCAACTATTTTCCGAAAGACTTTTCTCTCGAACGCGGCTAAAAGTTCAAAGTGCCTTTGGTTAAGCAACCAGGTCTTGGATCCGTAAGTGAGTAGGTACTGGTAAGATTTTTGGATTTAAAGAGCCTTGAAAGATTTAGGTTGGTTCTTTTGGCTTTGAGCAACCGCTCGCGTATATTTTCTTCCATATTGTTATCGGCTGCTTCTACTGCAGGAAGGATCGCACTAATTCGAATTCGTGCTCCTCCACCTTAATAGTTGTTCTTCAACACTTGCCAACGTTTTCAGCAGACGGGATAACCATGTACTTAGTTTTTCCTTCATTTATATACAGCCCCAGGTTTTTGCGGCCTGCTTGATCTCGATAAATGAGGATTGTACAGCTTGTGGGTTCCTTCAAAATGTCAAAGTCGTCTGCATATGTCAACAATTGGGTGGACTTGGTGACGATAGTCCCCCTGATAGGTGTTTCAGAATCACGGATTGCTAATGCAATATATCCCACTAATTCCTGCAACTTGTGTTATGTCCTTACTTGTGTATGGGACATATAATGCCTTTTCGCCAAGCTTTCGGAAATTCTTCCTGTTCCCATACGTGCGCTATAATTTCTTGTACTTGTTGCTGAAGTGATGGTCCTCCACGTTGGATCTGCGCGGCTGATAAGTACCTGCGGCTTTATTGTCTTTTAGCCGGTTGATAGCTTTTTTGACTTCATTTCTTCGGTGAGTGTAGAGCACTTCCCATCGCTCCAATATGCCTTTGGGAACGGTGATCAGATTTCCTTATCCGCCGTTACATTAGGTGCAGCGCGGTGTATACTGCGTCATGTTATGGACGGATTGCTAGAACTGCCAAGCTTGGTGCGGAGCTCGCTCTCAATTTCTTTCAATTTCACAGGCAATATTTTTTCCCAGGCTGCTTCTTTGGCCTGTGGAGCTTCTTTTCCTCCTTCTACTTCGGGTGCCCACGTTCTATGAGATTCCTGCATTACTCGGTATGCAGCGTTCTTACGTTCAGACGCTAGTTTGCATTCATCATCAAACCAGTCTCTGCGATCTCTGTGACTACTGCCTAATATGGATCAGCAGTAT
The DNA here is from genome assembly GCA_943590905.1 of Sphaerophoria taeniata. Taxonomy (NCBI): domain Eukaryota; kingdom Metazoa; phylum Arthropoda; class Insecta; order Diptera; family Syrphidae; genus Sphaerophoria; species Sphaerophoria taeniata. Next base: position 72,538,730 of record OX016542.1, on the reverse strand, counting down.
TAATGGCATTGAGACGTGTCCACTCTTCCACGCCCGGCACTCTGGAATCAGGACTTACTCTTCCCTCTTCATCGAACTCTTCGAGGGCAAGTCCAAGTGCTTCCAAAGATATTTGTACAGCAATTATTAAACTTGATGAAACTTCAAATAGGTATAATTTTTGAAAAAGTGACAAAAAGTTGAACTCTTCAGGCCTTCATCTACATCATTTCTACTATTGATTTTGATCAAAACATTGGGTTCAAATTAAAAACCTTTACTACGTTTAGTGGTAAAAATAACAATAAAAAAGAATTATTAATTTCGTAGACAAACTTTAAACTTTATAGCCCTAAAAACTATTAAATGAAATCAAACAAACAATTTCGACAAACTTTGTCCTTCGCTTAAGAAACCATAAAACCAAAGTTAGATTAAGGAAAGTTTGAAATTTGACTTCAAATCCAAATGAAGAATTTGCATAATTTAAAATTGTATCAGGCTGGAATTGTTGCGAAGGAAGTTACAATACGCAAAGTGAAAGAACAATGTCGCCATCGCATATCGTCGAGAGATCTTCAAGTCGCCTTTATAGTAGTTGGGCTCGTATTTTATGATTAAAGTTAAATTGCTTTTTAAGAATTGGGTAGTGTATATGTGTTGTCTTCTGGGTTAGCAGAGTTGATTGAAAAATTACATGCTTCTTGTTTTTTTGTGTCATCTCCGTCTTCCTTGTCATCTTCCAAATGACTCTACAACACAAAGTGAACAATTTCAATTGCCAGCGCGTATACAAGGTGACTCAATTTAATGTTTGTTTTTGTCAATAAGCAGCATACGAATACCAACATCCTATGTTGTTCTTCCTTCTAAACTACCTATTGCCTTTAATTTGCAATACAGATTGAACAAAATCTCTTGCAAAGACAACTTACATCCGAAATACCCTGTAAACGCTGGGCATTTTAGAATTGGCAAATAATGCATGTCAATCTTTGAAGATGCTTTCATATAACTTATCGAGAATGTTAACTTTATTAACCTACTTCGAATTAATGCTAGGGTGCTGCAATGAGACATGTTTTTCTTAAACAAATAAAAATGCCACTTTGAAAGGAAAAATCGTATGCAAATCCGTTGAAGACTCTACTACTTTGGCACCAACTTTTGAGAGAATGTTCGGGTAGTAGTGTAGATGGGTTTTAAAGTATTTTGTACAAAATCGACCAAACCATTCATGAGGTATGGCCAGGGTATCGGATAGCAAGGTAGATTGTAGCGGGGTAGCATGTAGTGGGTAACGGGGTAGTGGATGGCGGGGTAACGGGTAGTGGGGGAAAATGTAGTTCTTTTATTTGAGGCAGAACGAAGTATGCCGGGTCTTACTTACTCAAGGTGGCGCTACAGTCCGTTGTGGAATTGGGCCTCAATCAACAGTCTCCGTCAGCCAGCTCGGTCCCTAGCTAGCTGTCTTTAGTTTTGCACCCCAAGTTGATTGAGGTCTTCTTCCACTTGTGTGCGCCACCTGAGTCGCGGTCTTCCTCTCCTTCCACGTCCCTAGGGAATAGTGTCGAAGGCTTTCCGGGCCGGAGCATTGGTGTCCATCCGCTCTAAATGCCATCTGAGTCTATAGACTTTAACCCTTCTGGCTAGGTTCATGTCGTTGTAGAACCCGTAAAGTTCGCTGTTGTATCTTCTACGACATTCCCCATCATGCACACGGGGCCAAAAATGATCCGAAGAACTTTCCTCTCGAAACACCCTAAGGCACATTCATCCGATTTTGTCAAGGTTCATGCTTTTGCACCAAACAGCAGGATTGGGATGATGAGGGTGTTGTACAGTTTTACCTTAGTTGCTCGAAAGAGGGCTTCTCCACTCAATTGCTTTCTAAGCCCAAAGAAACAGCGATTAGTAAGCGCTGGTGTTATAGCCGTGTTAATAGCTGAGCCTAGGTAGGCAAACTCCTCTACAATCTCGAAGTTATATGCGTCAAATCTGACGTTCTGTTCAAGCTGTCGGTATTGGGTGTCCTTCCTCGAAGACAGCATATATACTTCGTTTTTCCTTCATTTACCGCTTTACCTATTTTTGCCGCTTCTGTCTCAATTCTCACAAAAGCGCCACTGAGATCACGCTGTGTTCTTCCCATTTTATCAATATCATCGGCGTACGCGAGAAGTTGAACAGATTTTTGGAAGATAGTGTCTCTGGTGTTGACGGTGGAGTTTTGCATTTTCTTCTCAAAAACAATGTTAAAGAAATCGCACGACAGCGCGTCGCTTTGTCTGAATTCTTTTTTGACGTCGAAAGATTCTGCAAGCTCATTGATGGTTGACTTTCCTGGTCTGAAGACACATTGATAAGGCCCTATCAGATTGTTGAAGAAAGTCTTCAGCCGTTCACATATTACGGCAGAGAGGATCTTGTAGGCGATGTTAAGTAGGTTGATTCTTCTGTAGTTGGCGCAGTTTACAGGATCTCCCTTTTTCAGGATCAGTCTGCCGGGTCAACTAGTTTTATTATACTTTCAAACGAAAACAAGGCCTTCAAATAACTAACGAATGGTAGGTTATCTTCTTGACTGCTTTTATTGTTTGGTTGCATTTATGTCTTTTTCTATCAAGTAACAATAGAAAAGAATACAAATGACAAAACAGCAAACTTGTTAACCTCTGATAAAAAGCCCTAAAGTGACAACTTCTCAATGAAAACGCTGTCGTGCCATTATTCATCTCTATGACGCCTTTGTTGTCCCCCAAAGCTCAAACTGCATTGTTTTGTTAAATATGTCGCCACCAGCATACCAATTAAACGTCTTTCAGCAGATCTTAAAAACAAAGTCATTCTCCTACAAACTAAGACTGAAATTTGATGCTGCGATGAGCCTTCTCTTTTCTCTTGGAGACAAAACTCTGGTTGTGCTTCGAACTTTATATTGTTCAAACTTATCTCTGTTTCAAATTGTTGACTATTTTTATTTTCTGTTCAGAGTTGAAAGAATTGAATAGAAAATAAAATAGACAATGCCAACTTCCCCTATAGCAAAACTTAAGTATTTCAATAAAAAGTTGTACTTTTTCTTTTTCTTCCAACATTATCTCCAAACTGCAAATAGACAAGAGCTTAAGAGCCAAAAAAAAGAGGAGAAGAAGCAAAATTCGAAGTTTCTGCAGCGAACAATGTTGCATAATACACCCTATAAATTGTGTTCCGTCTCAGCGGCGGGCGTTATGTCGTCGCTTGATATAATGTTGGATGAGACGCAGAGACTGCCACTACCTACTTTATCTGCACATCTTATAAATTGAAAAATTGCTTACAGATGCCGCGGAGCACAAAAGAATAAGTGGATGAAACTTGTCACAGTCTGTGAGATGGCGGGGACGGGTTCAAGCTCGGCCTAGCAATGTAAAAAACCGAAAACTTTTTTATATTATAATAAAACTGCTCCATCAGCAATAATTTTGAATTGCGTTACGAAAAAATAGAATAAAAAGCAAAATGTGATAAGGGCCACCCCTCTCTACACTGCTGGTGTGTCCTTTTTTACTCTTTTCTTCTCATATACAAGGACAAAGTAGATACTTTACACTTTGAATGAAGGAACTACAAAAGATACGAGTACTCTTGAGACATTCGATGAATAAAGAAACCCCATCATGAAAAAGTTCAATTTTACGGTTGAGACAAAAAAATTGTCAAGTGGGAGGACAGTCTTGAAAAACCGTCACTCGAATCAAGTGGCGAAAAATATTGGTAGGGTATGGATTTTTAGTTATGTAAATTTTTTTAGAATTAAAAGCGAAAAGTCTATAGGTGCCTACCAGAAAATTTGTTCAAGAGCTGTCACATCTTTTTGTTCGTTGCTTTCTGAAAATATTAATAAGTTTGTGTACAAATATTGGGGACTTTGAGAACGTTAAGTCTTCGAATGTTTGTCATAAACCTTTTTATAGCCTTTTCGATGCCGTTGTCTTTTAAAGTTTATTCAATCGTTTTTGTTCTTACTCGGAACAGCTGTTTGGAAAGTTTTCATGCTCTCGAATTTTAAGGATCAAAACAAAGAAATTTGTGGAGTTTTTATAAGTTGTCTGCACATTTTAAAGCTCTAGGAATTATACAACTTCGTAAGTCTTACTTACTTACTTAAGGTGGCGCTGCAGTCTCCAGTTTCACACGCCGAGTTGGTTGAGCTCATCTTCAACTTGCGCGCGCCACCTGAGCCTTAGTCTACCTCTACTGCGCCGTCCCTCTGGGGTGGATTCGAAGACTTTATGGGCCGGAGTATTGGTGTCCATCCTCTCCACGTCTTCAAGCCACCTGAGTCTTTAGCTAGGTCAGTGTCGCTGTAATCACGGCACGAGACACCGATAGTGCGCAGAGGAAGCTGAATCAGGTCATGCGACGGGCAAAATCGTGGATGGAAGACCATGGACTATGCCTAGCGACGGAGAAAACCGAGATAGTCGTTTTAACAAGGAAGAGGATCCCCACACAAATAGACTTCCATATCGGGACCGAACTTATAAGAAGCAGCGTGGCGGTGAAGTACTTAGGATTGAGGCTCGATACAAAGCTAACCTCCTGGACATAAATAAAGACAGCATCGGAAAGAGCCTCCAAAACTACGGCATCACTGAGCAGACTTATGGCGAACGTTGGGGAACCAACAGCTAGTAAGCCTAAGCGGAGATTAAAAAGGAAGAAAGAAGAGGAACAACAGTTCCGTGAGATAGTGTTAGCCTAAGATGGCACTAGAGTGGCCCCCCTTGAAGTAATACGAAAGTGGTGCCAAGGGGGTGATCTACGAGACACTTTTGGAGGTTTAGCCGGTATGCCAATAAAATTTATTGGAGAGTCCGGCACACGGGGAGGTATGGATACCTCCTTATGGTGCATAACGCAAAAGTGTCGCTGTACAGCCCGTACAGTTCGTGGTTAAATCTTTTCCTCCATTCGCCGTTTATACAGACAGGACCATAGATCTTCCGTAGAACTTTTCTCTCGAACCAGCCTAGGGCGCTCTCATCCGTTTTTGTTACGGTCCATGCTTCTGCACCATATAGCAGGACGGGGATGATGAGGGTCTTATGGAGCGTTACCTTAGTTGTTCGGGATAGGGCTTTACTACTCAATTGCTTTCTTAGCCCGAAGAAGTTATTCTCCTTCTGATCTCGGCGCTGATGTCATTATCCGTGTTGATAGCGGAGCCAAGGTATACAAAGTCCCTAACTACCTCGAAATTATATGCGTCTATCGTGACGTTTTGTTCAAGCCGTCGGTGTTGGGTGTTCTTTCTCGATGTCAGCATATACTTTGTTTTGCCCTCATTGACAGCTAAAACCATTTTTTCAGCCTCTGCCTGTATACTCGCAAAAGCACTGTTCACATAACGCTGCATTCGGCCAATGATATTAATGACTTCTGGAAGATAGTGCCTCTAGACGTTGACTATTCGTTCCAATATGATGTTAAGGAAGTCGCATGACAGTGCATCACCGTGTCTAAAGCTTTTTTTAACATCGAATGCGTCGGTCGGTGAGGTAGTTACCGACTTTACTGGAGCAGCGTGAGTTCTCCATTGTCATCCTGCTCAGACGAATGTATTTTGTAGGGATGCCAAAACTGGACATGGCTTTATACAGTTCTTCTCTATAGCCGCGTATGACAGGCATTAAAATCGATAAAAAGATGGTAGGTGTCGATTTGGAGTTCTTGAGTATTTTTCCAGGATCTGCCGTAATGTGAATATTTGATCGATGGTGGACTTTCCTGGTCTAAGGCCACCGGTTTCAGACATTCACATAGTACTGCAGAAAAAATCTTATGGGCGATGTTTAGGAGGCTGGTGCATCTGTAGTTGGTGCAGTTTAGAGGGTCTCCTTTCTTCAGGATCGGGCAAACAATGTTGAGGTTAAATTAGACGGGCATGCTCTCTTTCGATCATATTCTGCAGATGAGTTGGTGCATTCTTCTTACCAAGTCATCGCTAGCTGCTTTGAAGAGTTCGGCAATGATGCCATCAACTCCCGCGGCTTCAAGGTCGGGTAGACGGAAATCTTGGCTTGCATCGTCTTCATTGAATGGTTCATTCTGCCTGACAGCGGAATTTGATCCATCATCGCCGTTGTACAGTTTGCAGAAGTGGTCCTTCCATATCCTCAGCATTGACTGTGATTAGGCTCAAAAAATACACAATTTTGACTATAGCTTCCTTCCTTTTGTGTCGAGTTTGAATTTCAACAAAAAAGTTTCCCAGCACCAAACTAAACCAGTGAAGAAGAGCAAGCACTTTAAGTCTATTCTCAACTTCTATAGTCAGGTCTTTAATTTATTATTGAATTCATGAATTCATGCACGAACGTCTTCTATTTGGTTTATTTGTGAGAATGCTTTACTTTCTTTTCCCTAGCTTATGATTTTACTGCTTTTTTCAGCGCGGTGAGAGCTCTAAATCGTATAACGTCATACTACAAAATAACTCATCAAACTTTGTTCGATTTTATAGCTTAAGGCTGCTTGAAATTGACTTTTCTTTTATTTGTGTTTTTTATTAGCCACGAGAAAATTGCAATATACATAAAACAAAGACCTCCGATTTAATAAACATAAAATACAAAACTCTACACCAGACCAGGTCACATTGCATGTCAAGTCGCAACGTCAGTAATCCTGGGAAAAAAGAACTTCCCCAACACGACATGAAAACCCAAGTTGACAGGGGTTTGGTTTTGTTGATTTTTTTTTATAGTTTCAGCTTTTTTTTAATAAGTATATATTTTTGGAAGCTTGGATGCACTGAAGGAGAACTCGTGCGCTTATTTGAATGACAAAATATAATGGAGTTAAATAAATTAAAACATTCAAACAAAATCAAGGATCGATTTCTTGGGCGACCTTTTAAAAATATCATTCAAAACGGTTTGAAAAAATGAGCATGGAGGACATACATATTTGAAATAAAATAGAGTGGCGCGACAGCTCTTGAAGGTTAGGTTAGGTTAGGTTTAGGGGCTGACAGTTCATGTCATTACCGTCACACTTAGATCAATACAGATCCATTGTGATACCCGCGAGTATTGCTACTCAAGCTAATAAGAAAAACCTATGTGTTCAGTTAGTCAAGCCATTTAGAGGCCTTGACGAAGTTCAGGATGCTAGTACCTGGCGTACTAGAGAGTTCCTCTAAATCCTCAAAGAAAAAGTTGCCAAGCATTCTCTTCCTTTGATGGGAAAGTGCGGGACAGTGACACAGAAAGTGCGAAGTATCTTCATGCACCTCCTCGTCTCCGCATCCTCTGCATAGATCATCTGCACTGATTCTCATCTTCTTCATATGATAACCTAACAGATTATGTCCAGTGATTATGCTTACAAGAGATCGAAGTGATCCCTTGTGTAGCTGCATAATTTTTTCCGTTCTTTGTTTGTTAAAACAGGAGATTTCCTGTTTTAAATAACAGGTAGGGGTGCTAACTAGCTGAGCTTGGCTTACGTCAAGCATTGACCCTAATCTTGCTAATTCATCGGCTTTCTCATTGCCTAGTATATCGCTGTGGCCCGGGACCCAGCAGAGTCTAATGTTGTGCTGTGCGCCAAGAACCTTAAGCTCTTCGCGGCAGCATGAAACAAGCTTTGATTTTACCTCAGTTGCAGTAATCGCTTTTATTGCCGCTTGGCTATCAATGTAAAAGGTGATATCAGCTCGTGGTATCGCCATCATTGATACCTTTTTAGCAGCTGTTGTCACTGCCAGGACCTCCGCTTGGAAGCCTAAGCGAGGCGGCTAACTTGAGAGATTCGGAATAGAAGCCTGCTCCTACACCAGTGTCCATTTTAGAGCCATCAGTATAGATAGCTATTGACGACTCACTGGAGTACGGTATATTATCTATCCATTACACAGCTCTTGAAGAGCCAAGGCCTAAGTGGTTTGCTTTGCTTGCTTCTACGGCTCACAATCCATGAAGGATCTCAGCCTGAGATACTGCAGTCTTCCATCGTGAACGGTCCCTCGCATGCACTCTCCAGTCGCCAAAACCAAGCGCTCTGGCATCCGCAGTCACTTGGTCCTTGTACCGTAGGTTCGGTCTTCCTTGTTGTCTCGAACCGGGTGGCTGAGACTTTCTTGGCTGGAGCGTTGTCGTCCATTCGCTCGATGTGGCCGAGCCAATGTATTCGTCTTTTCTTGGTCTTTTGGATTACATCCACATCTTGGTACAGCTCATACAGGTCTGTTGAACCTTCTTCTCCATTCGCCATCGTCGCATACGGGACCGAAAATCCGTCGAAGATTTTTTCTTTCCAAAGTGCCCAGTATCATACCTTCTTTTTTACTTATCGTCCAGCACTCGGCGGACTGGTAAAATCAAGTTTTGTATAGCAGACACTTTGTCTCTCGAGTGACCAGTTTTGGACCCAGTTGTTTGGCCAAACCGAAGCAGCAGCGCTTCGCTAGGGTAATTCTTCTTCGGATCTCCACTAAGGTGTCGATTGTGGGATTGATGTTTGTTCCAAGGTAGGTGAACTCCTTAACTACCTCGGAAATTGCTGCTACCAACAGTGACGTTTTGTCCCAGGCGGTTGACAGATGTTGCTTTGCTTGTTGATAGCATGTGCCTTGTTTTGTCCTCATTCACTTCAAGACCAACGAGTTTTGCCTGTTCTTCAATCGCTGTGAAGGCCTCAAGCATAGCTCTCCTGGATCGACCGATGATGTCTATGTCGTCCGCATAGCCTAGGAGCTGGGTGGATTTGTTGAAGATAGTGTTTTCCGTACTCACACCTGCTTTGCGCACTATCTGCTCCAGGACTATGTTGAAGAAGTCCCATGAGAGCGCATCTCCTTGTCTAAACCCTGCGCATGTTTGGAATAACTCGGATGAGCTGTTACCCATTTGCACACTGCACTGCGTATTGTTTAGCGGTTCGGCACAGCTGGATCAGTTTGTTCGGGATCCCAAATTCAGACATCGCCATCATAAGCTCTTGGCAGTGGATGATGTCATTAGCAGCTTTAGAGTCGATGAAAAGACGGCGGTAAGTGGTTTACTCTCATCAACAATTCTCTGGGTGCGCGTGTGAAGAATTGAGCGGACCTACAATTTAACTCCGATTCCAAACGACAAAGTTGAGAAGCACTTTTTCATGACAGATTGATACTCTTGGAAGTTTTTTTCAGTTCTACGCAAGAGGCAATGCCGGAAAAAAAATTGATTTTAATTTTTACAATTTTCAAACAATTTTCTTCCAGTGTACAAAATAGAAAAAATAGTCAGAACAAGGTAGGTACAGCAGAACATAGCTATGAAATGATTAACTTAACTGGCGGCGGCGGTGGTGGCGACGAAAGCAGAAATAGCATTAGCTCTGGTATTAACATTATACGTAGGACTGTGTATCAGTCACCGACTCACCGTACCTTTATGTGCTTGGAACAATTTTTTTTTTTTTTTTTAATATTTCATCTCATTCCTCGCTTAATTAGCTGAAACTTCATAAACTCTTCAAAAACCATCATCATCATCGTCATTGTGCATATTTTTGCATTTTGCTTTGAATTAATTTGACGGCCCTTAATGAAGGTGACCTGACACTTTTGTGAAACTCAAAAAGAAGAGTCTTCATTTTCACTAAAACAACCTGCGTCCTGCGTACTTTAAAACTTGAACAAACTTTCAAGAAAACAAAAGGAAACAAAAACTCATAACCCTAGAGACTTGAAACTTGAAAATGAACTTAAAATTGATCGGCCATCAGACCCCTCCCCCTATCGATATGTTCATTTCAATAAAGACTTTCCGAAAATAGGAGCAAAAGACTGTTGCATAAGTTCGACTTCTTTTGCCATAACAAAGAAAAACACGGCCAGCTCCTTTGCTCCTTTGTATCGATACTCTGCACTCGTTTATAGCCGCCCGCCCCTCGACGAAATTCACTTTGACTGAAATTGAACAAAAACTTAATTTACTTCTGTGATAAAAGCAGCAGTTTGGCTATTCGGGCCAAACATACATATACAAGAGGCCAGGAGATTGGTGTGATCAGCAGGTTGGTTGGTGTTCAAGTTATCAAGCCATCATCCAAGAGGCAGCTAGCAAAAATCCAAGTTGTATCTTCAATCGGAACCGAATGAAGAAAACGGAAGTTGGTATAGCTTCTAATAAATCTTGCGGTTGTTGAGTGGGTTTGGTTGCGGTGTGGTGGTTGTTTGTGATGGTTTGCGGGTGCGGGTTTCTGGTATGAGTTCAAGTGCGGGTGAAGTGTTCCTGTCAGTTCCTTGTTTCTCACAAAAGGCACTCCTTCTGATTGTGTCTGTGTCTCGGTGTGCTTATAAGTTTCGAGAAATGAGCTCATGTAGGGCTGATGGGGGTGAGACGTTTTGTTGGTTAAATTAAGCATGAGGAGGAGTATAGAATCATAAGAGGTAGTCGGAGGCGTTAACAACCTCATCGTCTTTTCAAAGATATTACGCTCTGCGCTCTGACATGCCAGCATGAACCTAGCTTAACTACTTTGGAAGAGAGTGTGGGGGCTATCAGAACAACGAAGTACAACATTCCTACATACAAAGTTCAAGAAGAAACAAGAACATTCTAAGGGTATTTTGTGCAAACTTTAGTGTTTCTCTTAAGATGTTTTCAAACCCGGATATTATGTGTACATAGGCTCTCATGTATCTGTCATTTTCTTAATGCACAAGTTGTATAACTGCTTATGCGTACGTACGTAAGAACAGTACATATATATAATTTAAATTTGTATTAAATATACGAACCTAAACGCTACATATTTATATATGTATGCGAACAAAGCTCATATTTTGCAATCAGGGCAAAATGATGGGGCTGTTTCCAGGGGCTGTGTTTTAGATAGATGTAGCCTATTTGCATGTTTATGCAAATGCGTAAAACCTATCTACTCTATATGCAAATATATGTGCGAATCGTATTTAGTATATATGTACTTTTGTACAGCAATCATCAATATAGCATGCAGCAGTAGCAGCAGCAGCAGCAGCTGGTTTATAGTTAGATTAAGTGCCTGCAGAGGGCAAATGAGTATGAATTGGGGTTAGGCGATGGGCGTTAAAGGAGTCTGTACATCCACATATATGGGGAGAGCTTATTGTTGTTCTATAGGCCCTAAGGTGGGGCCAAGAATATATCTAATATTCAATAGAAAACAGTTGAAAACACAAAGGTAAAGCAACAACAAAAAATTATACAAGTACAAATACCAAAATCAATATTTTGCCACTTGAGTCGGCACTCGGTAGAATAAAATATCTCCTTAAAACTTCTTATACTTCCTTCTGGGTAAAAAACACTGGGGTTGAATTTCCAGTAACCAGAAAAAACACTTAAAGTCGAAGACATATGTCCGAAGTGAAAAGTATCCGACAAATCCAAAAGCAGCCAGGTCCGCTGGAAATTTTGTTGGATTCTTGTCCATAGCCACGTCCGTCACGTCCCCCCTCCAAACAACCCTACTCAATTATGACCACAATTCGCCATTGTATTTCATAACATTTCTTGAGGGTTTTTGTATGGTTTCCTTAGTTGTCGTCTTACGATGTAAGGATTCCCTTTTTAATTTATTTGTGCATTTTTTTTTTTTTGGCTGTAGATGGCTTAGTTAGTGTTTTTTCATACATTAAAATTAATTGGTACTGGTTAAGGGCATTTTCGCTTATTCATGACCGTTTGGTGGCTACAATATTGGGTTCCAATGAGAATGACTAAAAATAAATGCAAAGTAATCAAGAAGAGTAAGGTCGTTTGAACGAAGACGCCAGTAAACAGTAAACCACTTCAGGAAAAAAAGTTATCATCTAATGCATTTCGCAGTACCTATAGCAAGTCGCGCCTTTTTGTTGGAACCAAATGTCGTCAATGTTTAATTAACTAATATTTGGAAAAAACAGCCAACACGGCTCGATAACGCACGCAATTCACAGCAGCGGCAACTCCTTACTTATGTCAACACATCGACATGGGCTGCCCGTGGCTAAGTGGTTAGGTGCGTTGGCTGCTAAGCAGAACGTCGTCGTGGGTTCGAGTCCTACTCGTGCCCATAAAGTTTTTATTTCATCTTTCACGGGCACTGCCTCTTGCGAAGAATTGACAAAGCTTCCAATGAAAAAGTGCTTCTCAACTTTGCCATTCGGAATCGGCGTTAAATTGTAGGTCCCCTCAATTCTTCACACACATCCAGAGAATTGTTGATGAGAGTAAGCCACTTAGGCCTTGGCTCTTCAAGAGCTGTCGCGCCACTCTATTTATTTTTTACGGGCCCGTGTCCAGATGAAGAATGGTAAGTACAGTGCGTGAGTTGGGAGTTGGAGAGCGGGACAGCAAGTGTTTTTTTAAATAAAGGTTTGTATGAAAACCGATATTTAAAACATTAGCTTGAATTCAGCGAAATTGTCTATTTCACATGGAAGAAATTCAAGAGGGACTGCTTTTAATCTGCGTCACTTTTTATAATAATAATAGCACGACAGCTGAGAAGAAATGTCTAAATGGAACTGAAATAGACCAATTTGAGACGGCTGCCTTGAGAAGTACTTTTCCATGGCAAATGATACTCGTGGAAGCTTTGTCAATTCTTCGCAACAGCCAGTATCCATGAAGAATGGAATATGAACATTTAAGGCACGAGTAGGATTAGAAGTGGAACCCACATCTTTTTAGGGTAAACTTAAGGCTAAAAAAGCAACTGTTTCTCCGAACAAAGCAGCAGTGTGCAAAAACGTGCACGAGATTTTTTGTTTTTATTTAACTTTAGTAGGGTCATGTTTGTGTGTCTATCTAAGGCACATTCATCCGATTTTGTCAAGGCCCATGCTTCTAAACTGTACAGGAGGTCTGGGATGAGAGGGTGTTGTATAGTTTTGCCTTAGTTGATCGAAGGGGGAGGGGGGGGGGGGCTTTACCACTCAATTGCTTTCTTAGCCCAAAGAAACAACGATTAGCAAGAGTTATTCTATCTGATATCAGCGCTGGTGTTATTGTCCGTGTTAACAGTGGAGCCTAGGTAGACAAACTCCTCTACTACCTCGAAGTTGTATGCGTCTTTTGTTACGTTCTGTTCGAGCCATCAGTGTTGGGAGTCCTTCCTCGAAGACAGCATATTCTTCGTTTTGCCCCCATTTACCGCTTAGCCATTTACAAGGGCGCCATTGCATCAGATTGGGTTCTTCCCATTATATCAATATCATCAGCGTACGCGTAAAGTTGAACAGCCTTTTAGAAGAAAGTGACTCTGATATTGACGATGGAGTTTTGCACTATCTTCTCAAGCATGATGTTAACGAAATCGAATGACAGTGCATAACCTTGTCTGAATCCTTGTTTGACATCGAAAGATTACGTTAGCTCGTTGCCAACCTTGATGGAGCAGTGAGAGTTCTCCATCGTCATTTTGCACAAGCGAACGAGCTTGGCAGGGATGCCAAAACTAGACATAGCTGTGGACAGTTCGTCTCTGTAGATGCTGTCATACGCGGCCTTAAAATCGACGAAACGGTGGTGGGTGTCGATTTGGAGTTCATAGGTTTTTTCCAGGATCTTCCGCAAAGTGAAAATTATGGTCCGAAGCCACATTGATAAGGATCAATCAGATTGTTAACGAAAAACTTCAGACGTTCATATATCACGGCAGAGAAGATCTTACAGATAATTTGGTGCATGTATCGCCTTTATACTGTCTACGGAAGTTTTATTTCCAAATCCCTAGCAGCAATTGCGATTCTACTATGATATTCCCTTGTTCATCTCTGCAGGCATCAGTTCTTGCTCGATGACCTTGAGCCAGCTGTTTTACCTTCCGGTAAAACCTCCGAACTTCGCAAAATCCTCGATCTGACGCTTCTTATGCTCCCTCTTTTTTCTCCTGAAAAGCCGGCGTTCTTCTCTTCACTTTTGCTCATAGAGCTCACGAGCAGCTCTTGTTCTTCTAACGGGTGATTTTTTAAGAGGTTTAGAACTTTTTTCTTTTTTTTTTAAACACAAAAAATTCGAAAAAATGAATGAAATATTTATTTGAATCGATAGTTTGAACCTTGCAATTTAATGCTTAAAGATAATTTCATGCAAATGTTGACCGCGGCTGCGTCTCAGGTAGCCCATCCGCTGAGTCCAATTTTGGCATACTCTTTCACACATATCGGCCGGTATCTCACGAATGAATGCATGGATGTTGGCTTCCAGTGCGTCAATCGAAGCGGGCTTGTCCCTATAGACATTAGCCTTGACATACCCCCACAAAAAATAGTCTAATGGTGTCAAATCGCACGATCTAGGCGGCAAATTGACCGGCCCGAAACGTGAAATTAACTGTTCACCAAACTCACCTCGCAATTGCGCCATTGTTTCGCGTGCTGTGTGGCATGTGGCACCGTCTTGTTGAAACCACATATCATGCAAGTCAAGAACTTCCATTTCGGGCAAAAAAAAGTTTGTTATCATCGCTCGGTAGCGTTCACCATTGACAGTAACGCTGCGATTCGCATCATCTTTGAAGAAATATGGCCCAATAATGCCGCCGGCCAATAAACCGCACTAAACAGTGGCTTTTTCGGGATGCATTGGTAGCTGTTGCAATGCTTCTGGCTGATCTTCACTCCAAATGCAGCAATTTTGCTTATTTACGTACCCATTCAACCAAAAATGAGCCTCATCGCTGAACACAATTTTTCGATAAAAAAGCGGATCCTCGGCCAGCTTTCCAAGAGCCCATTTACCAAAAATTCGGCGTTGTGGTAGGTCGGCTGGCTTTAGTTCTTGCACCAGCTGTATCTTAAAAGGCTTTACGCCCAAATCCTTCCGCAAAATTTTCCACGTAGTGCTGTAACAAAGGCCTAACTGCTGGGAACGGCGGCGCCGAATCGACATTTCGCGGTCTTCTGTCACACTAGCTGATACGGCCGCAATATTTTCTTCACTACGCACAGTACGTAAACGTGTTGGTGGTTTAATGTCCAACAAAGTAAATTTGGTGCGAAATTTGGTCACAATCTTCCGAATAGACTGCTCAGAAGGTCGAGAATGCCGATCATAAAATGGAAGCAGCGCGCGATGAACATTTCGAACCGAGCACGAATTTTGATAGTAAAATTCAATAATTTGCAAGCGTTGTTCATTTGTAAGACGATCCATGGTTAAATTGCAAACCAAACTGAAGCTGTTTGACAGTGACAAAGGTACTAAACACACGTCAGCTGTCAAAACCAGTGTTGCCAAAACCAAACCAGCTAAAAAATCACCCGTTACTATGCAACGCCGCTTTGTATGCCTCCTGCTTGGTTACATGCGTCTGACAACATTCTTCCTCAAATCAGGGGCTGCACTTTGGTGGCTGTGTGATACTTTGCACATTAAAGGCTCCATCTCTACCTGCTATCTGGCCACTGGTCTTCGATACTTGATGTTGGCGGCATAGGAGTCCTTAAGAGGTTACTTGACACTCGATCTGAGAAGGATCCGGCGATCTCTTGCGATTGTAGGCCGACATCGAATTTTCTTGCAGCATTTCTTGCTTTTGCCGTTGTTTGGATATTCGTAGCACTACCTTGGCTACTAGGGTAGTGGTCCGAGTCGATGTTGGCTCCTCGGAAAGTTCGACCATCTAGAAGGCTGGACAAGTGCCTACTCTTATATTAGGGATGTTGAGATGTGGGAACCACCTGCTTTCCGACTGTTCCTTTACGTTAAAACCGCCGATGACAATTCTAATGTCATAAAATATAAAATTTCTTCTCTCGCATTTCTGGATCGTATGCATAGACATCATCTTTTTGCAATCGTGATCCATTGTCTTATTTAAAAAAAAAAAAAAATACAACAAAAAACTAGAATCGAAAATAATTCTCACGTTATAAGACTTTCTGCCTGTAAATATAAATCTTTATGAGAAGGTAAACTCGAGCCTAGCTAATTAACCATAATCCCATTTAGGAAAACCCTAAGCCCACAAACAAATCTAGCAACGCCATGCTAAAAAGAAATGTTGTTTTACTTTTTTTAGAGAAAGGTGTGATGCATAATACATTGCCAAAGTCAGAAGGTATATAAACAGGGAATAGAGAATTTATCTGATTTTTTTTTTTATTCTGTCCGTGTCCACAAACGGGACGATGAAAATCCTATGTAAGGTACATAGGGGTGGATGTACAAAACTACATGTTTATCGCCGCAAACATTTCACACGCATCTATCAAAGAAATGAGAAAATATATATGTACTACGTACATACACATAATATTCCGATGTGGGACGCTTGGAAAAATGAAAAATTAAACATCAACGAACAAAGAAGAAATCCCACTGACGACCGACCGACGCCGACGCCAACAAAACGACGACGACACGACACAAAACGTAGCCTTACGCATCCCTTCGTCGATGTATAATGTTATGAAAACGACTCTTTATCCTCGTCTCTGTCTGTTTTGAAAAGTTCCCTTTCTGTTAGGTAGTTCCCAAACAGGACAGCAGCAGCAGCATATCCCGTTTGGGAACGAACAACACATAAACACATTTTTTTGAAAGCAGGTATTTTTGTTTCCGTCTGTTAAGTTTTTCTTATCGCAGCTATGTGACGTTCAGTGCATATACCCTGTAGATACATGTGTACTTATTATTACACCCCATCGAATTGGTTTTTATTTGGACTGTAATTTGCTTTGTTTCCCATCTCCGGGTAGGTATAGATTTTTCCAACGCCAAAGGCGGCTATCTGAACAATTGCACTGCGCTTAAGGGATGAATTACTTCTGTTTAACTTGATTTATCCACTGACTTTCAACTGCACAGGCAAACAGAAATAAGCAGTGCAAGTTTCAAATTTCAAAACCATTGCATTTTTTTCTTGTTTTTTTTTTAAGATTGAATGGCGAGACGAGGAAAGGTTTTATACCAACACAAGAAGTGCAGAAAGCCTGTTTTGCAATAAATTTGTATAAATTCTTCTTTCATAGATAGCTGGGTAGGTAAAGGTACCCATAAAATGGGTTAAGGGTGCTAGAGGAGTTGTCTTCCTTTCTGTTATTTTCTGGGTGAAGTGAATTTAATCGTCTTTTGATTTTTTATTCTTTTCCCTTTCTTTGGTTTCTCAATTAATTACACAAGGATTATGGCGACTATCATGACCAACTGACATTGTGAATCTTCCTACCAACGAGCCATGAAAACAGACCTTTTGTGGTCACTTAAGAGCTACACCTGTCTTGAGGGGGAACCGAGCAAAAAGAAAAAACAAAAGAAAACTGCCGCTTTGCAAGTGCACATCTTGATAACCTCCATACCCAAAGCAAATTGATGCGAACAAAAGACAGGGCACCTGTTGATGTTATGTCGTTATTTCTCATCCCCATCTTTATAAACGAGCAAATGAGAGAGGAAACTTTTTTCTTTTTAAGACAAATGGTAAGGAGTCTTCTTTTGTATTTGGTTTTATTTCTTTGGTTAGAAGCCGAGACCTTTCAGGCTGTTGAATATTAACGAACATTTCGTTTTTATTAGTTTTTTTTCTTTTTTTCTTTTTTTCATGGGAAACAAATGAGAACAGGATGCTCTGCAATGGAAGAAGCAAAAATAAAGAAGGCAGCAAACAGGTGATTCGATGTTTGTCTTAGGGGACAAAGTCAATGTATTCACTGCTTGATGTTGCAACTTCGCGCCTTGTAGTGGAAAATGCAAAAAGAAGTAACGGACGAAGTCATTTGCAGTGGAAGAAGATTCCAGACACACTGTTCCTTTTATTTGCAACTCTTGTTTGTTTAAGCCAAACACTGAGACTAATGCGAAGCACTGGAGACGTGTCGAATGTAAATATCAATTCAACAGAGTGCACCTTCTTTTGTGAAAGAATCCAACTTCTTATTTGCAAAATGTCATCTTTAATATCTTGTTCGTGCTAAGAGCTGATGTTTAATGCATTGGACTGTAATTCAAAATTGGGTATTCATGACGTCGGACGGCTATAATCGCCAGATCCTTCTCTAAT
Source organism: Sphaerophoria taeniata (assembly GCA_943590905.1). Taxonomy (NCBI): domain Eukaryota; kingdom Metazoa; phylum Arthropoda; class Insecta; order Diptera; family Syrphidae; genus Sphaerophoria; species Sphaerophoria taeniata. The sequence continues at coordinate 72,520,739 of OX016542.1, read as the reverse complement.
CGCCAACATCAAGTATCGAAGACCAGTGGAAACATTGCCAGAAAGCAGTTTCACACTGCCAGCAAAACGAAACCCCTGGTTTGACGAAGAATGCAGGCAGGCCCATGCAGCCAAGCAGGAGGCATACAGAGCTGCGCTGCATAGAAGGACAAGAGCTGCTCCTGAGCACTACGAGCAAGAGAGGAGAGAGGAACGCCGGCTTCTCAGGAGAAAAATGAGGGACCATGAGAAGCGTCAGATCGAGGATGCTGAGAGTCAGAATCCCGTATGTCAGGAAGCATTCATTGGACACGACGATAGCCAACAATTCCGTGAACCTAGAAGAAGTGAAAACGGTTATATCACGGCTGAAATTCAACAAAGTCTAAGTTGGTCTAACTGTATTGGTACCGAGCTGTTGAAAGCAGCATGCAACGATCCAGGTAGGAGCATGCACCAAATCATCTGTAAGATATGGTCGGAAGAAGATTCTCTCTGCCGTAATATGTGAACGTCTGAAGCCTTTCGTCAACAATCAAATTTTCACTTTGCGGCAGATCCTGGAAAAAACCTATGAACTCCAAATCGATACCCTCAACATTTTCATCAACATTTTCAAAGCCGCGTATGACAGCCTTTACAGAGACGAACTGTCCAAAGCTATGTCTTGTTTTGGTATCCCTGCCAAGCTCGTTCGTTTGTGCAAAATGACAATGAAGAACTTACGCTGAGGTTGGCAACGAGCTTACGGAATCTTTCGATGTAAAAGAAGGATTCAGAGAAGGCGATGCACTGTCATGCGATTTCTTTAACATAGTGCTTGAGAAGATAGTGCAAAACTCCACCGTCAATACCAGACTCACTTTCTTCAAAAAGTCTGTTCAACTTAACGCGTACGCTGATGATATTGATATAATGGGAAGTACCCAGCGTGATGCAATGCAATGAATTGAGACAGAAGCGGCAAAAATGGGCTTAGCGGTAAATGAGCTAAAAACGAAGTATATGCGGTCTTCGAGGAAGGACACCTAACACCGGCACGGACAGAACGTCACAATAGACACATACAACTTCGAGGTAGTAGAGGAGAGGAGGAGAGACAATAAGAGCAGCCAGCGCTGAATAACTCTTGCTAATCGCTGTTTCTTTGGGCTAAGAAAGCAATTGAGTGGTAAAGCCCTCTCTCATCATCCCAGTCCTGCTGTATGGTGCAGAAGCATGGACCTTGACAAAATCGGATGAATGTGCCTTGACTGTTTCGAGAGGAAAGTTCTTCTGGTCATCTTTGTCCCCGTGTGCATTGATGGGGAATGGCGAAGAAGATAAACAGCGAACTTTACGAGTTGTACAATGACATGGACATTGGACGTAGCCAGAAGGGTCAAGGTCCAGAGACTCAGATGGCTCGGTCATTTAAAGCGGATGGACACCAATGCTCCGGCCCGGAAAGCCTTCGACACTATTCCCGAGAGACGTAGAAGGAGAGGAAGATCGCGACTCAGGTAGCGCACACAAGTGGAAGAGGACCTCAATCAACTTGGAGTGCAAAACTGGAGACAGCTAGCTAGCGGAGACTCTTGATTGAGGCCAAGTCCACACCAGACTGTAGCGCCACCTTAAGTAAGTAAGTCGTTTTGTCCAGGATTATAATTGCCCTTTCTCAGCGATATCGCTTTTATATGGTTAAGATTGATATCCATAAACTCAGCATCGACTGTGGTTCTATTTAGACAGTGATGCCATTCTTTTTGTCGCCACAGAACCTTAAAAACCCCATAGAAAAATTACTGCTTATATAAACTTTTTTCCAAACGTTAATTCTTATTTGACGATGCACTTTCCAAATTGATTTCTTAATCCAATTCCAATCGTGTATTAATCCAACAAATAATAACAATAAAACCGAAAATAAACGAGACTGCGTAAATATAAAGAAGAAAAATAAAAACCTTAAGCACCTTCCAGACATACGATAATAATCATTGAGTAATTCAGAGTTTGTAGATTTGTTTTATACTCGTATATATTTTTTTTAAATACTCGACTTGAGTTTTCAGAGCGCTTTTAACACCCAGCATACCTACTCTCTCGTGAATTGTACGCGAGCAAGTTGTGAATAGCAATCATTAAAATAGGAAAATAAAACAAGCACACAAGCCCACAAACTCACAACCAGCCATTCAGGACCGACGAGTCTATGAAAAAAGGACATTTTATTGCTGCACACTTAATGCACACAAAACAACGCAGTCATTGTAAATCGTGGATAACTTTTCTTGATAGGACGATGACGACGACGAGGAGTCAAATACGCGAACATATCGTAGTCGTTGTCGTTTTGGTCGGGTCGATTGTGGGTCGAGCGAGATTGGGGGTCAGTCCGAATGGCTGGCTGTTCTTAAGAATGGAGAAATGTGTGAAGGATGAAATATGTTTTGCTCGATTCAATGTGTGGCTGAGAATTTGTGCGTTTTTTTTGTTTTTTTAATTCCTTCATGATGTTTTTATTTGCTTTACGGGAGTTATTAGATTGAGCTGCATGCATACATGTACATTTATTTTCTTTGTTCTTTTTTTTCAATTCCACAGTTTGTTGTGTGATGAAAAGAGGAAAATCATCGGAATCAAGTTTTTTGCAGTGATTGGGGAATACTTGCGGAAGTATGTTCTTTAAAGATATTCACAATTCAAACAAGAGCAAAAGCTTTAAAATGCGTTTCAATTTAAATCAATTGATTGGCATGCAGTCTGGAATAAGTACAAAATAATGTTCGGTAAGGCTAAAAACACACCAAATCAGACAAGACGTCTTTTGTCTTTCGACGAAAAATCGTGGACCCAAGTACATTGCTCTTACGAGGCAACACACACCGAAAAAGACACGACACGATTAAAAGTCTTGTCCGCTCGTCGGTTGCAGTAAATACATGGGGTTGTATAGGAGAACCTAGTACGCTTTGAAATTGCTCTAGAATTTGAATTCTGTAAGCTTCACAATAACACTCTAATTTGGTTTAAATCTATTGCAATAAAAACCCAACCGCTGCCTGGAAGGCCCGATGTCAACTGTCAAGACTCCATACTGTTATTTGTCCTCGGAAGATCATGTAGCGTTGTGTCCCTGTAGTTCCACATTTCCATCCGGAATAGTGGAGCTCGATGACTCCTTCCTACCTAAGTTTTCTCGAAATATTCGATGAAATCTTGGTGAGCTTCGGTATCTCCAAAGCTCTGCAGGAATTCATCTATCAAAAGCATGAATCTATTCCGGATGTCAATTAGTTTGCAGAAACTCAACACCATAAACTTCCGAAGACACGTATAGTATCCCCTATCGCTGCCGTATCTTGTCAGCATACCCAACTAGGAAATTTTCCTACGGACCGCTTGCGTGAAATGGAAAAAGCAGCCATGAATAACCGTTTCTGGGAAAAGGCTTCGGAGAGCATTCTCCTCCGCCTTTTCAAAATCATGTCTTGGCTGCGGATTTTCCATTTCGGGGCACTGAATTATCAGTTCAAGGGCCAGTTTGTAGGAAATTTCAAGTTTGTTGGGCAGCAGACAAAATACGAGCTGTAGTTCCTTGTTTTCCACTAATACGTGGACCACCCAAAGTTGGTAAAACATCTCAGGACACAAAGGTCCCATCCATGTCTCACAACGTGAGAGACGGCTCTTGTCTTTCACAGAACCGAATATTATTATGCGGTTAGCATCCCCGCTTCCTGTGTCTGCAAGCAAGAAACTTTCCGGATTGGAGGTTCTTGTGACAGACAAGTTAGCGGGAATAATTATATCAGACCGTGAATGTGGGATGGGCCTTGGTTCACGTTGCCTCCTACGTTCTCGTTCTACCAACGTTTGGAGGCTTGCCAGCTTTGGTCCACTCCTGCAATAGACCTGGCAACTACTGCTCTGGGAGGTTCAGAAGAAGTAGTTGTCAATTCTCGAACCCTCTGCGAGGTTCGGGCAATCTCGCATGCAACGGATGAAGGGCCATGGTTGTGCTCTCCATTTATCTCAATCCTTGTTCCATACGAAATCTTATACGAATCTTGTCGATATTTGGAGTAAATGAAACCTTCATGATGAAGTTTCTCTCCACCCCGAATAGATCTGATTACTTCCATTTTCAATTTTACACTTTCAATAATTTGCCCGATAAAAAATCATCCTACCGTCAGCAAAGTCAGAAAGAGAGTGAGTAAAAATCTAATAGAATTTTATTTGATTAATTTATTGGATTGGTCATTGGATAACATTTCTGGCAAGTGATGGTTCGATTTATCGAAGTTCGACTGTAATTTTTTTTTCTTTTTCCACAGGATATCAATTAGTAAAAAAAATAATAAAAATAATTACAGAAAGTGCTTTTTATTTAGGGTCGTAGAAGTCTTGTTTGCCTTCTTTGCTTCCTGCAGAGAGGGAGGAAAAAAATAAAATTTAATTAAATATGAATTTATTTAATATATTTGTTTGTTCATAGACTTTGGACTGTGTCCTGCGCATTGAAATAGGAATCAAAGAATTTGATTCTTTCGATAATTTTTGTTTGGTTGCAGTAGAATTCCTCTGTTTGTGACCTTTGCTTGCTGCGAAACGTCATGCATTATGTTTAAAGTACTCTTCGAAAGCATTCAAAGTCGTAGCAGGAGAGGTAGATGGAATAAAAACTCATCGGACTCTTTTTTCGGGCTTCTGAGAAACAGAACTCTATGGAAAAAGTGTTTCCAACTAGATAGGCTCTACTGTTTCCAAACACACATGAATAGAATTCAATTCTCATCTTTCATTTCTTCTGATCACACAATTAGCTTCGGGTTTCTGAATTAAAATAAAAAAAAGCTGATGTCTGGCGACTCATCGGAAGGCCTGTAAGTCGAAAGTATATGTTTCAACTCGTATGATTGGCTCAGATGTAAAATCTGAAAAACATCGGGCGGTACATGAAGCTTAATCTGCGGGTATTCGATTCGAGAGTGGGGCTGGATACGAAACCACACCTCCAAGCAAGTAAGTATCCATTTAGAGCTCGAGTGTCAAGCAGAGCCATGCATGATAATTACTCAACCGTTAATGCTACTTGCAAGACTATAGTAAGGCACCTTATTAGGATGACTTACGAGACGATGACGCGACGTACGTCACAGACGTGGGTCTGTGTGTTGTGTACGTTTCTTGTTGATTTTCTTTTCCAGCGTATTTCCTGCAAATGTTTTTCTCTGCTTTAGCTGATGATTGAGTTCAAAAAACTCGATTAAGATGCTACTTGCTCTTCTTGGTAGTAAAATGCAAAGAGAAATGAAAAAAAAGCGGCGACTTTGTTTTCGTTTCACATCTGGGTTGCAAAAGTCGATACAATTGTACTTTTTTCAATACGCTTGCCTCCCCCTAAGCACACTTTTACTAAATTCAATACAATAATGCACATCCAGTCTTTCACATGATGTAATAGGTCTTTTGATAAATCATAAATATTTTTCCCAAAATCCTTCTTAACGCACCCATTTGTTGCAAGTCAATAAAATTGCGAGTTTGGCAACGTTAAGTAACGAAGTAACATTCAAGCCGTAGACATCATCTGTCTTATTCGTTTTCATAGGATACGTTTTATCCTGATAAAATGAAGGGTTATCGTGGGATAGATTTAACCTTATTTTTCATAGAGCAAAGGATTGATACACTGCATAGGTAGTGATAGTTTAGGGGTAAGAAAATAACAAAGGCTAGTTTTCATCCCGGTTATCGCGAATCACCAGCACCACTATCAACCAAATCCACCTAATTATTGGGATACGCAGACGAGATTGAAAACTTTGCAAGGAACTTACAAGCTGTACAATCCTCATTTATCCAAAGCGAGCAGGCGGCAAAAATCCTGGAGCTGCCGACTGCTGAAAACGTTCGCAAAAGTAGAAGACCAACTATTTAGGTGGAGGAGCACGAATTCGAATAAGTGAGATCCTTCAATTAGCTTGGGTCATTAGCACCAGCCGATAACAATATGGAAACAAAAAAAAATATGCGGGCGGATGCTCAAAGCCAACAGAATCTATACTTTAGTCTTTCAAGGCTCTTTCAATCCAAAAATCTCACCATTACTTCAAAACTGCTACTGTATAAGACGATAGTCTTACCAGTACTCACTTACGGATCCGAGATCTGAGGTGGAATCGTGTAAGCTGATAGTTGATAGTTGATAGTAAATATCTATACTTTTTTGTCTGAATTTGACTGTCAATTAACAAAAATCAGCTTACACGATTCCACCCCTGAGTGCTTAGCCAAGGTACTCTGAACTTTTAGACGCGTTCGAGAGAAAAATCTTACGGAGCATTGTTGGCCCCGTTTGTAAGGAAGGACGATTCCGGAGACGATACAACCACGAGCTGTATCAAATCTACCACGAGGCACGAAGTACTCTTGATAAAACAAATTAAGCTTGGCAGACTCCGATGTACACCTAGCTCGTGTGAACGAAGAGGAACTGGCCCGGTAGGTTAGGTTAAGCGGGCTGATAGTTGGTGTTGTTACCATCACACTTAGATCAACGTAGATCCATTGTGGTACCCCGAAAAATAAATAACCTTTGAATGATGTGGTTCGTCCATTTAGAGGTCTTGACAAAGTCTAGTAAGCTTTTGCCTGGCAGTTCTGATAGTTCCTCTAGTTCATTGAAGAAGAAGTTGCCTATAGTTTTCTTCCTAGTAAGACAGAGTGAAGGACAGTGGCAGAGAAAATGAGCAGTGACTTCATGCTCGTTCTCATCACCTCTACAAAGAACATCAGTACTAAGCCCCATCTTCTTCTTATGGTAGCCAAGTAGGTTGTGTCCTGTAATAATGCCGACAAGGGATCTTAGGGAAGGTTTATTAAGAGTTAAAATCCAGTGGGATCTTTTCTTATCGTATCTATGCTATAGCTTTCTGGTGTTAACACAGGTTTCTAAGAGATTCCATGTGTTGTTGGATTTTTGGAGGATGATTTCACTGTCATTATGTTTCAGTTCACGAAACGGGATTCCTATATGATGGTAGAGCCTTTCCTTGCAAGTTCATCCACTTTTTCGTTACCGGGCACATCGCTGTGGCCAGGAACCCAGCAGAGTCAGCAAGAAACAAGCTTCGACTTGATTTGGGTGGCAAAGATAGCTTTTATTGCTGCTTGGCTATCAATGAAAAAAGTGATGTCCGCGTGTGATATCGCCATCATGGATATATGTTTAGCAGCGTTTTTCACTGCCAATATCTCGGCTTGGAAGACGCTGCTATGGTCGGGGAGCCTGAATCAATTGGCAAGGTTGAGGCTTTCCCAGTAGAAACCTGCACCTACTCCAGTATTCATTTTAGAACCATGAGTGTAGATGGTGATTGTTGAGTCATTAGTGTAGGGCACACTATTTTCTCAATCTAGTCTGGGGAAGTACTAAAAGATTTGTTGAAATTTAAGAAAGGGGTCAAATAATCTGTGCAGATATTGTTATCTTCGTATTTCGTAAGAATAGCTGCGTGGTCTATCTGGCTAGTTTTCCAGATGTTGGTATGACTGAGCCTAAGAGCGCTGTTTGCTGCTGAATCTTGGACGAATAAATCTATGGGGGGAGATTGAGGATCGTTTCCAAACCCGCAGTTGGGGTAGTCCTCATCACACCCCTATTACTGATGCATGCCATTCTTTGTACTTTGGCAAGTGGTTTGGATTTCTCCAGAGCTTTCCACCAAACCAAACTGCCATAGGTTAGAATTGGTCTGGCTGGCCCGGTAAGTCCTTTGAAGTATAATTCATAGTAGGATTAAGCGCGGCAGACCAAATTTGCGCTGGAAGGTGTAGACCAGGACACCCAAAGCTTTGGATCTTTTTATTTTGATTTTGATACAATTCTGAAAGACGCTTTTTCATCCCTGGCTTCACATTTTGAACGGCGGCGGACCCAAAAGCGGAAGAGGAGGAAATAAGATAAACAGAAACCAATCAAATAATAGATTTGCCAGGAGGCAAACAAACTTTTCTTACAGCCAAAAATGTTGAAACAAATTAAATCAAACTCAAACAAAAGTCCTAAAGAATAGAAAACAACAAATTGACCCTTTGTAGGATTCTTGCTTTTTTTACAAGACGAGTACAAACTATAAACAAAAACAAAAATATTTTATTGTAAATAAAAACGCAAACAACAATAACAATAAAATAAACTTTGGCACAAATTCATTGCGCAGGCAAGCGACTATTAAAAAAGTGTTGATTTTTATTTGTTTTCTATAAAAAAGAACAAACCCCCATGTAAAAAAATAAATAGTAAGTAAAAAATCTGCCTTCCCATCCCTCTGTCATCCATCCACCCTCACTGACCACCCACCAACCCACCCACTCCCACTCTCAACAGGATATTTTTGAAAAAAAAATACTGAAATTTTTATATATAAGTGACTAAGTGGTTTTCTAGCAGCCAAAGAGAGAACCAACGGTATATAAATTTATATATAAACAAAAAAAAAGTAAAAATCGTTATAACAACGAGGACATCAAAAAAAAAAAACATCCATCCAAACTGCTCACTGTTCTGCAGAACCATGAACAGAAACAGAAACAGAAAACTCAGCACAGAACACAGCACGACGACGACTATGAGACTATGGACGACTATGGGACTATGGAGGGTGGTTTTGTTCTGGGGTTCTTTGCCATTTTTTTTCGGGCTTGCTGCTGCTGCTCTGGGGGACACAACAGCCAAAAAAAAATACACATAACGAACAAAAAAAAAGGATTCGTGCGGGACAGCAAGGCACAGGCACACACAGCAATAGAGAAGAGAAGAGGAAGAGCTGAAGCAGGAGCAGAAGAATGGAAGGAAAAAATACTGAAGGAACAGGACAAAAACACACAAACGAAAAACGTTAGGAGGAGAGTCACACAAAAACAAAGGCCAATAGAGAAACAAAATGACAAACACAAAATCGATAATACACACAATTCGTTGCTTTTTTTCGTTGCTGCTCTGCTCGTGGTCGTTTTCGTTCTCGTCGGTCGGTCCTAGTAGATTCCTGGTGCTGTTCTTGGCCCTGCTCATCTGATCGTCGTTTCTATTTTCCACATTTTCTAATTCTCTTGCGCCAGCCAGTTTTGTGTGGTGTTGTCTGTGCCTTCCTTGATTTGAGTTTCAACAGCATCGATGATGACGATGCTTTAGTTCTACTACCTTATTCCTTCTGTGTCACGGCTAGTTCGCCGAAAAGCACAGGAAATTCAGTAAAATGGCAAATGCAAAACGGTTTTCCGCGTAACGAGGCCTACTGTCACTACCAACATACATATTCCTTCCTACCAACAAAAACTTTTCCATTAACCAATCCCTTATAATATCACATTGCCAGTACCAGTACGTGAGGACTGAGGAGGCAATGGACGACACAGACGAGGTAGGTATACGAAAAAAGCCATGGTGGTGTATCCTGAATGAGAATATATCATCCCGACTTGGAGAGAGAGCGCACTTTAGCCCATGCCACTGCCGCCATCATCCGCCTTCCATTCTATCACATTTTTATGTTTACACACTCTTTTGGGGGAGCAAGGGGCGAGAAAAATTGCAAAAAAAACTGACAAACTGGGAAAAATACCTATCTACCTACTTCTTTCTGTTTATACTCCCGATTTTTCCTGCTTTTGGATGCTTCAGCTTCTCGCCCTCCTCCTGCCCCCAGCTTGGGTCGTAGATGTAGCTACCTACTTACTATAACTCCCTGCTTGTTCCGCCGCATAGCCCTCTATTGTATCCCACATCGTTTATTTATGAAAAACGCAATAAATCCTAGAAAAACTTATATAGAGAAAGAAAGAAGTGTACTAAACATTTTATCCCATCAGCGAGCGAGCAAGCGAATGGCATATGCTGATGGGGTGAGCCTGAACAAGAACCAAAACCCGAACTCGAACCAAGTACCAAAGCCAAAGTACCAGAGCCAGAGCCTGAGCCCGACCGAACACTGAATAGCGAAAGGCAGCGGGCGGCACAGCGACATGACATGGTGGTAGGCGAAACGGGGGAGTGGGTTCGGCAAAGACCCAAAACCCAACAACCGTCCCATAACGAGATACACAACTCTGTGTTCGGTTCGAGGCAAAAAGGTTAAGGGTTGAAAGAGACGGCGCGGCAGCGAGGAAAAGAATGAGGTACACAGGACTAAAACGAGGCGGTGAACGGTGAATGGTTGGTGGTGATGTAGTAGCAGCTAGCTGCTAGCAGCGATGGTGGTGGTGGTGGTGTAGCTGTTGTCGGTGGTAGCAGCAGCAGCATTCAGATTTTCACTTTTTGGGACGATTCCGTTCTGGGACAGTGCGAATTAAATAGGAAAATTGCGTACCATACTGCCGAGTGCCGGGGACCCGGATCGGTAGGGTGAGATAAGGTTGTCAGCTTCAAAAAAGGGGTTGTTTGCTTTATCTACTAACAGCCAGCGACTGGGGTTCCGTATATAATATACAAGCCCTAGACGCTAACTTTTTCCCTTTTCAGCTTTTTTTTCTATAAAATTTTAACAGACATAAAAAATATAAAATTTTTCGTTTTTAATTAAAACTTTGAATTCGAGACTTTTAATTTAAATGGAAAAAAATAATCAGGAAAATTACGAATAAACTCACCTGCACCATTGTGGATGTGTTCTCTTGCGATGCACTTTATTCAAATAATGACTCCTGGTTGGTGCGACCGACAAGATGCAATATGCACGGATACAAATGCACACAGGTCTTGGAGAATAACACTTTAAATGGACAATAAAATAACCCCACGTGTGGTGGTTCTAGTTGTTCGTCGTTTCGTGATATTCTTCACTTCACGTTTACGTTTTTTTCACACCAACTAGATTCAACACAAATATCCAAACTCATAAATCCAAGGCGGAGAAAAAAAATTACTTTAAAATAAACAACCCAACACCATCAACAACTCGACGTTCGACGATGCAAAATGGTAAAATCCTTTCCTGTTTCCTTACTTGCAGCCGAACGAAAATAGAAACACAGAAATTCCAATGGATAAACAGCAGAATGGAGCAGCCGAAAAAAAACCCGTTTGTATGAGGTATTGCAAATTGCAAGAACCAAAACGGCGATGACGAAACTATATTTAAATTTCTTTCTTCTTCAAACGCCGTTGCACACTTTTTTTCAACCGAATTTCTGCTTAATTAATTGAAATTTGAATATCAATTTATTCAAATTCACTTCACGTACACACGTGCTTTTATATTAAAAAAAAAATCAAATAATTATGATGTTGATGACGGTGACGGTGATACAAATGATTTCATAGCTTTTTTGCTTGTTTAATTTTGAGCGTGAAACTTTTTAAATTTTCTTTGTTATGAAACGTGGTGTCTCTATTATTTTTATTTAAATGATAAAAACTTTCCGTTTGTAAAATTCCAATAGATTTATTAGAATAATTAATCTTTTTTTATTTAAATATTATTTTAAATGGGTAGCGCGCGATATAGAGTATTGTGTTGTTCGCACGACGACGTGCAATCTCGTTTTGACAGCAACAACAAATGACACAAGTTATTTTTAAAATTTGAGAACGAAGTCTCCATAATGATGGCTGCCGATTTTTGGTAAATATAAATGTATGTAAAAATTGAGGCTGTAGTGGTAGTGATTAAGTTGGGAAATTCTGTTATTCACCATGGGAAAAAATTGTTGCTTTTGTTTGACTGCAGGCAGGGAACAGGGATGTTTGTGAGTGAGAGATTGGGTGCGTTCAGTTTAGAATGAGTTCGATAACTGTCTACGAATTTCAATGGCTGTTTTGTCAGATAGGTTAGGTTAGGTTATATGGGCTGACAGTTGATTTTGTAACCGTCACACTTAGATCAATGTAGTGTAGATCTTTTGTAATACCCTGAAGTATTGTGGCTTCTGAAAAAGTAATTTAACCTATGAATTCTATGGTTGGTCGAGCCATTTGGTGGACTTGACAAAGTTCAGTACGTGATTGCCTGGGAGTTTAGACAGTTTTTCTAGTTCATTAAAGAAATATTTGCCTAAAAATTTAAATCTAGTACGGCAGAGTGCTGACAGTGGCATAGGAAGTGAGCCGTGTGCTCTTCCTCATCGCCAAGTAGGTTATGTCCCGTTATCACGCTTGTGAGGGATCTGAGGGGCGGTTTTTTAAGAAGTAAAATCCTATAGGATTTTTTCTTTTCGTAATAAGGCCATAGTTTCCTGGTATTACCGCAGGTTTATAAAAGGTTCCATCTATCATTTGCTCTTTGAATAATAGTTTTCCTAATGTTTCTTTTTAATTCGCTTTGAGGGATTCTAATGTTATATTACGTTTCCACTGAATGAAAATCTAGATTATCTTCCAGTTTGATTTAAAATAATCTAGTAGTGTTTCCACTGGATTTTATTAAATTTGAGCTGTCAAAATTACAATGCCTACAAGCTATGGACCATAGTAACTGCGATAGTATGCGTGTTTTTACCAATACTATCACAGTTAATATGGTCCTACCACCTCATTTTTGTTGCTGTTTTTTCTCATTTATTCACAGACACGAAGTTACAGTAAAATGAAATTTGCGGTATCCGGAGGGTAAAACGTAAGTCAGTTTCCGATCTCCTTTTGTCTCTTCTTTTTTTGTCTTTTCTTCTCTCCTTCTTCCACCGATTCCTTGGAAATTGGAAAATGAGTCCGTTCAGCATAGTCCAAATCAAGTAGATTAATTTGAAATCTTGAATCGAGATGATAAAATTTTGTATGGTAAATCTAGTGATTTCGAATAGATTTCATGTAGATTTGAGATAATCTCAGATTATCGTTCAATGGAAACAGCTTATAATGGTCTATTAGAGAGGGATCAAGTACCGAGCCTTCTCTTGCAAGCTCATCCGCTTTTTCGTTTCCCGGCACACCACTGTGACCGGAAACCCAGCAGAGTCTTATGTTATACTGCATACCTTAGCTCTTCGCGACAGCAAGAAACAAGCTTGACTTGCTTGATTTGCGTTGCAGAGATCGCTTTCATTGCTGCTTGGCTATCTATGAAAAGGGTGATATCAGCGTCTGATATCGTCATCACGGATATTTGATTAGCAGCGTTTTTCACTGCCAAGTTCTCGGCTTGGAAGACACTGCTATGGTTGGGATGTCTGAATGAACTGGCAAGGCTAAGATTTTCTGAGTAGAAACCTGCTCCTACTCCAGTAATCATTTTCAAACCATCAGTAAAGATGGTAAAGTTCGATTCATTAGTGTAAAGTTCACTGTTTTCCCAATCTTATCTACTGGGGAAGCTGGTAGTAAAGTTTTTATTGAAGTCTAAATAAGAGGTCATGTAATCTGTACAAACGTTGCTGCCAACGTATTTTGTAAGAATCGTGGTATGGTGTTTTTGCCAGATAGCTGCTTCTTCTATTTTGTTAACAGGGAAAACAAAAAAAAGCTATACTATACTATCCCAAGTCAAAGTGAACACGTGAACATTATGATGTTTACATTTCATTTATATGGTGGGCACGTTCATATGAACAAGTTGGACAATTAAATCAGGATAGCTATGAAAGCAAGAGTACAAAAATCGGCTCATTATGAATTTCAAAGGCTATTCGGCTAGATAGCTGTCTATACCCAACTTTAACCATGTTTTTTTTCTGGTCTGAGTTATGAACTTTCTTAGGACGTGTGCGAATTGGATGAACTGTGGTTAAAAATGGATGAATTTTAACCTCCACTGTCATATTTTAACTTGCTTCGCAGCTAGTCAAATTTTATTCAATGTGAAATGTCAAAATTTAACCAAACGTCAAGTTTAAACCCATTTTTAACTGAATTCGCACACGGCCTTAGGTTGAAATATTTGGAATTTTTTTTTAGGCCGTGTGCGAATTCAGTTAAAAATGGGTTAAAACTTGACGTTTGGTTAAATTTTGACACTTCGCATAATTTGACTAGCTGCTGAGCAGGTTAAAAAATGACAGTAGTGGTTAAAAATTCATCCATTTTTATTTTTTAACCACAATTCATCCAATTCGCACACGGCCTTAATCCGAGACGCAACCCTGAGGTGTATTTTGCGACGTTTTGTGCAACAATTGCCATACAAATTGAATTTGACAGAAAAAGTGAGTTGGACCGTTTTATTCTGACTACTGTGCTGACAACTGAGTAATGACAGAAACTGTGGGGAACCACATCTTTATATTTATGGTAAATGCTTTCTCTGCATCTACAATGAACTGTGTATAGATACATTATAGAAAGTAGGGGAAGTTCAAGACTGGGGGCATGGAAATGAAGCTGAAATGTTGCATATATAAAATTTAAGCTTCCACAAACTATTAGAAATAGCTAAATTCTAATAGCTAATTCTGTTCAATCAATAAATTCGTTATATCTTTGGCTTCCAGCGAATTTATTTTTTGTAAGGTCTAAGCACTTCAGCAAAGAAAATGAAATGGAAAGAACTGTCAATTAAACACGCAGTACTGAAATGAGGAAAAAGCTTTGTTTAAAAACGCGGGCGTTACGGTACTGTTCAAAAGAAAATAAGCAAGACTTGCGCATTATAGTCAAGCGCCGTGTAAGGTGTAATACTAATTAAAGAATGTTGCCAAAATTTTAGAGGCCAGTTATAGCTATCATTGATTTTCATCATTGAAACACATCATTGGAATTTTTCTGGTAGGTCGGTTATAGCAATCATTGAAAATTTCTGTCCGGAAATTTTTTCCTGCCGTAAGGGGCCGGTTATAGCTATCATTGAAATGGATCCGGAAAAATCTTTGAATGGATATTTAACTATGTTTTCTTTTGAATAGAAGTGCAAATTATATACCAATCGATCGGAAATCACTCCAAGAATTTTTATTGACATAAAAAAGTTCAATTACACACTTATTTTTTCTTTAAAATGTGTTTTTCCATTTTCCGGTTGTAAATTCATTTTCCTGAACAGCTGATTGTTTTATGTCAAAAAATTAAACAAATCGTTCCAATGATTTGCGTTTCAATTTTGTACAATTCCAATGATCTGTGTTTCAACTTCTCATAGTTCCAATGATAGAATTACGGCAGGAAAAAATTTCCGGACAGAAATTTTCAATGATTGCTATAACCGACCTATCAGAAAAATTCCAATGATCTGTTTCAATGATGAAAACCAATGATAGCTATAACTGGCCTCTAATTCTATCATTGGAACTGTGAGAAGTTGAAACACAGATCATTGGAATTGTACAAAATTGAAACGCAAATCATTGGAACGATTTGTTTCATTTTTTGACACAAAACAATCAGCTGTTCAGGAAAATGAATTTACAACCGGAAAATGGAAAAACACATTTTAAAGAAAAAATAAGTGTGTAATTGAACTTTTTTATATCAATAAAAATTCTTGGATTGATTTCCGATCGATTGGTATATAATTTGCAATTCTATTCAAAAGAAAACATAGTTAAATATCCATTCAAAGATTTTTCCGGATCCATTTCAATGATAGCTATAACCGGCCCCTTAGTCTTGACTTAAGAGTCAAAGTGTAATAGTGCTCGACTCAGAGGACGACATTTCTAAGGAGAATTCGAAAACCAGTCACAACTCCTGAGTCATCGTGTAATAGCAGTCTAAAGCCGTCCGTAACTGAGCGAAAACAAGAAATTAGTGCATTGTGCCCTAAATGGCGAATTGCTCCGTTTCTATGTGTGTACTTGGTGTTACGTATGTGACAAGTCACCTGCTAGTCAACTTGCTTGCAAGTTGATATTTTGTTTCCATTTGAACGATTTTTTACAAGTTTACCTGCTTGTAACATCCAATTTTGAACTTCGAAGATGTCCCCAACAAAAAAAAGAAATTAAAACTCTCGCTTCAACTAATATTCTACTTTAATTTTGTTCGTTTTGGAAAATTTGGCAAAACCTGTCAAATTACTTGCCTTTCTAAAGGGTGATTTTTGTTGCGCTGTCTTGTTTGAACCACAGCTCCTGGACATCAAAATTGTTCAATTCAGGAATGAAAAAGTTTGTAATCATGGCTCTATACCGATCATCTTTGACTGTAAGGTTGTGGCCATCATCGTTTTTGAAGAAGTGCGGAACAATGATTCCACCAGCCCATAAAGTGCACCAAACAGTCAGTTTTTTCTGGATGTAACGGTGTTTCGACATACACTTGAGGATAAGCTTCACTCCAAATGCGGCAGTTTTGTTTGTTGACGTAGCCATTCAACCAGAAGTGCGCTTCATCGCTAAACAAAATTCGCTTATGAAAATCGGACACAACGGCCATCTGGTTTTGGGCCCATTCGACGAATCTACGCCTTGCTTTATGATCGTTTGGCTTCAATTTTTGCACGAGTTGGATTTTGTAAGCACGCAAACCAAAATCGTTCCACAAAATCTTCCATAAAGTGGATGGGCATAGATCCAATTCCTGTGCTCGATGGCGGATGGACTCATTCGGGTCTTCCTCAATGTTACGCTCTACAGTAGCAATACTTTGCTCGATACGTATTCCGCACAGAACCATTATTTTCGAAATAAAATTGCAAAATTTGCAGGCGTTGTTCAGACGTAATTCTATTCCATGATGAATTGTCAAACCAAACTGAGAATAAATCACTTGACAGAATAAATCACTAACTTAAAGTTCTATACCTCGAAAAAAAAACACACTTGCTCGTCTAATGTCTTCAAAATTCGCAAGCCAGTTGACTGGCCAGTACTATAAAGCAAGTACTAAAAGTTTGAATGTGTGAGTAAAATGTTTGATTGTATGCCAACTTACTAGCCGAACTTGCTCGTGTGGCCTCGGGGTTATTGTTAGCCCAAGCACTATTCACAACGAACGACGAATCAATGAAGAAAAGTGATTTCAGATACGTTTCAAGCCGTATTTCCTTCCAAAATCTCAACAAAACAATTGAAGTATAGCTTATGTTTGATTTATGAAACACAAATTTACTTTTTAGGCCGTGTGCGAATTCAGTTAAAAATGGGTTAAAACTTGACGTTTGGTTAAATTTTGACACTTCGCATTATTTGACTAGCTGCTGAGCAGGTTAAAATATGACAGTAGTGGTTAAAAATTCATCCATTTTTATTTTTTAACCACAATTCATCCAATTCGCACACGGCCTTAATTTCAAATGCTAATAAATTAGAGAAAACAAATTTATTCGTCGCGAAAAGAATTCTAGTTGATACGAACTGCCAAACTCTATTCGCATTCCACATCATCCACACTCTCAACGAACAAAATGTTCGCGCGCGTATAACCTCAAAAATCATTCTTGCTTTGTGTTTTGGTTGTTCATTCCCGACGAATTAAAAACTCTCATATGAAAGAAATGTTAAAATCGATGAATTTTCGTTCATTCGTTGGTCGTTTTGAATAGTGCTTTAAGCCTAGTATACAGTTCTTTGTGAACAAAAAAAAAATAAGAGGAGAAACAAAAATTTGTTTCATGAAAAAATTTCTGAAAAATAAATTAGCTGTCACTGTGAAACTTATGTCGAATATTTTAATTTTTTTCTGCCAAAACAATGAGCTTCACATTGTTTTGTTTGAAAAAAAAAATCGAGGTGAGTATACATTTTTTTTTCGATTTTGGTTTACAGCTCGGATTACAATGGTGAAATGAAAAAAATATTTTTTTTTTCGGCAAAAATCTCTCCCATAAGAAATACATTAGTTTTTTTTTCTTGAGGAACTGTATACTAGGCTTTAACCAAAAAAAATTGAATTCAATTCGAACTCAGCCTCAAAGTCTACAAGTTCGTGCGGGAAAATTCACCACTTCACATTTCACCAAAAGCACACAGTTTGAGAAAGATTGTAAACAGAATATTTTCCCTTAGATGACAGTGACGAGTGACAGAAGACATTTCTGATTCCTAATCCTACGAATGCGAATAGAAAAAAATCTCAAGAAACTGCAAATTATTTAAAGAAAACATAAACGTTTGAAAAACTTTAAAAACTAAACAAAAATGTCTGGAAACGAGTACGAAGCTTTTGAAGTTACCGACTACGATTTGGCTAATGAATTCAATATAAACCGTCCACGCAGAAAACTAACAAAAAATCAACAAATTTATGGTATGAAAGGTTTTTAGAAACAAATTTAATTTCTTTTAAATTTGCCAATCAATTAATTGAAATATCTAGGAATATGGGCTGATAGTGATAGTGACGCCGACAGCGAGGTCGAAATGAAAGGCCGACGGGCTGGCAAAAGTGGTCGGAACACTGGACCTGTGAATTTTGTCACCGGAGGCATTCAACAATCGGGGAATTTAAACAAAGCCGAGACCAACCGTGACGATGATCAAATCACAGACGAAGGTAATGAGATATTATTGTATTAAGTCACCCGATAAACTAGATTTCTGGTTTACAACAGACGATGAATGTCCATCGAACAGTCGGGAGGTGCAAGGAAAAAACAGTGCCAGTAATTCTTCGTCTGAAGAGGAGTCATCCAAACCGACAAGAATGGGATTCGGAATGAAACAGCAACAGCATGCGCCCAGTAATAAGCCCGTCGGAGCTTGGGAACAACACACCAAAGGCATTGGTGCCAAGTTGCTTCTTCAGATGGGTTATAAGCCAGGCATGGGATTGGGAAAAGATCTTCAAGGTATTGCTCAGCCGGTCCAGGCGACTTTGCGCAAAGGACGCGGAGCTATCGGTGCTTATGGTCCAGAAACTCCGCAAACCATTGGTGATCCTGGACAGAACAAACAAATCGAAAATGACGAGCCCAAGGAATACAAAGAAAAAAATGACAAATGGAAGAAGTCGGACGGGAAAAAAGATTCCCGCAAGAATCGCTACCAGTATCGCAGTGTTGAAGAAGTAATCGAAAAAGGAAAGAAACAATATGGCGGACTTCTGCCGGGCAAGCTGAGCAAGAAACTCGGCAATGTGCCTGTGATTGACATGACCGGCCCGGAAAAGCGTGTCCTTAGTGGCTACCAAGCTCTCGGGCAGACCAAAATCATCGATGACGACCTCTTCGAAGCGTCAAAGAAATCCACTGGATTTGCCTTGCCCGAATTGATGCATAATCTAAACTTAATTGTGAACCAGTGCGAACAAGAAATCATCTCACTTGACACAGCAGGCCGAGAAGCCACAGACAGATATCAAGCACTTGAGTCGGAGAAAAAAAATCTAGAAAAAATTGTTCGTCTAGAGGAAGATCACATTGGGACTCTGGAAAAGGCCTTAGCTTTGGTGGAGGAACTGACTTCGGATGTAGAAAGCTTGTCTCTCTCCCGAGCAGAGAAAATCTTCATCGAGCTGCAGAGAGACTTCGCCGCTGAATACAAGGAATTTGCATTGGGAGACCTTGCAGCCGGCGTGATTGCGCCTCTAGTTAATAATGAATTGAAAAATTGGAATCCTCTGGAAAATCCAGTTAAATTCATTGAAACCATTAAAAAATGGCGAACTATTCTCGACATGCATCCGTCAGGACAGCGTAACAATGTCTTCGATCCCTACTCGTCGCTAGTTTGGGCTGGAGTCATTCCCAGCTTCAGAGCATCGGTCAGCGAATGGAACCCCAAATCGCACCAAAAAATGGCAGCTCTGCTTGACAGTTGGGCGCCGCTCTTCCCCACTTGGATACTGGATAATGTCCTCGAACAGTTGGTTTTGCCGCAATTAGTTGCCGCTGTCAATGAATGGGATCCCCTAACCGACACCATTCCGATTCATAGTTGGATTCTACCATGGAATACAATATTGGGACACAAAATGGAGGAGCACATCTTCCCGACGATTCGCGATAAATTAGGTTTCGCACTGCAGGCTTGGACTCCGCACGACAGGTCGGCCCGGGCAATGATCACACCTTGGAAGGGTGCTTTTGATGAGAGTGAAATGCAAGCGTTCTTGGTGAAGCATATAATTCCAAAGCTGCAGATGTCATTGAATGAATTGATCATAAATCCCCTGCAGCAGGACTTAGGTAGGCTTCTTACAGTCCTCTGGATGAAATATTTTATTTGTTTCTTTCAGAACTCTGGAATCAAGTGTGGGAATGGAATGAATTGATACCAACACTGCTCATGGCACAGATGCTGGATAAATACTTCTTCCCTAAATGGATGCAGGTTCTTGTTCTCTGGCTCAATCAATCTCCAGACTTCGAGCAAATCTCCCGCTGGTACACCGGTTGGAAATCGGTTCTCGGTGAGGAGATGTTGAAACAGCCAATGATCAAGGAACATCTGCGGCGCGCCTTGGAAATGTTGCACAGAGCCACAGAAGCAATAACAGCAACACCGCAGCCAGTGCCGACACCAGTTGCACCACCACACTCATCAATACCGTCCCCATCCTCGACAACAACGGCGTCTGGTTTGAATCCACCTCCAGCACTGATGGATCTTCAAATAGTACCTCCTGTTCAATTAGAATTTAAAGAGCTCGTTTCACAGAAATGCTCCGAGCGTGGTATTATTTTTGCTCCGATGCCAGGACGTCGAGAATTCGGCAAACAGGTTTGTGTGCTTGGAAAAAAATTAAAATTACTTTTGAATTTCATGTTCCCCCTTCTGCAGGTTTATCGTGTTGGAAAATTGTTTTGCTACATCGATCGGAATGTAGTAATGTTGAGTGACGGTAGTTTGAAGAACTGGACTCCAACGTCTCTTGGACTTACAATAGAGAGAGCTATATCTGGTTGAAATGGAGTTTGTAGATTTAAATTTAAGACCATTCTTTAAATAAATAAAAAAAAAACATTAAAAATTCTGTTCTACTTACTAACTTACTTACTTATCCGACTCACAATCCATGAAGGATCTCAGCCTGAGATACTGCAGCCTTCCATCGTGAATGGTCCCTCGCATGCACTCTCCAGTCGCCGAAACCAAGCGCTCTGGCATCCGCAGTCACTTGGTCCTTGTACCGTAGGTTCGGTCTTCCTTGTCGTCTCGAACCTGGGGACTGGGATGAGAAGACTTTCTTGGCTGGAGCGTTGTCGTCCATTTGCTCGGAATTATATCATAGAAATAGATATAGAGATGAGGTGTAAAAGGTTCATACTATTTGCACATTGTGTGGTGCAGAGACAGGGACCATGACAACATCCGATAAAAACACTTTGGGCTGCTTCGAGAATAAAATTCGAGTAATTTTTGGTCCTGTCTGCATAAAACAAGAACTGTGCGAGCTGTTCAGCTCCAGAAGTTAGCTCTCTCGCGAAAGCTAACCTTTTTGCTAGGCAGTTCGCCTCCAACTCTTCGCTGTCAGAGGGTGTCATGACTCCTCCAGTTCTTGAGCGCGTCTATGATTCCATGGGACAAATCTTTCGCACTCGTGTTGTAGCGAGGGTCCTACAAGATCTCAACATATATAAATCCGCTGGCCCGGATGGTATTCCCGCTATTGTTCTGAAGAGGTGTCAGATGTTCTTCCACACTGACAAAACCCTTGCGTAAGCTTTTCCATCTATCCTATTCTTCTGCGCTGGAAACAGCATTTATCCCGCCAATTCCAAAAAAAGGCGAATCTTCTTCTCCCTCCAATTATCGTCCGAATGCACTTATGTACGTCTCTTCAGAAATATCTTTAAGAACGAAAGCTTCTTAATGAGCGGCATTACGGCTTTCACAGCAACAGGTCCACTGGTGATCTGATGGTTTATCTCTACGAACAGTGGATCAAATCTTTACATCGTTTTGGAGAAAGTGAGATTGTTGCACTTGATATTTCAACGGCATTTGATAAAGTTTGGCATCTTGCTCTCTTATCGAAAATGTTTCGGTATCGATGAAACCCTCCTTCGTTGGATTAGAAATTTTCTTTCGAACCGTTCAATACAAATTGTATTGGACGGATCCAAGTCTCACACCCACAAAATAAATGCTGGTGTGCCCCAGGGCTCCGTTTTGTCTCCGAACCTCTTTCTCATTTTTATTAATGATCTTATGACTGTAACTTCTAATCCAATTCATTGTTTCGCTGACGATAGTACCCTTAGCTTTTCATGTTCGTTCCCAGACAAGTGATCACTTTATAACAAGATTGGAAACCTACCTACGTTTTACCGTCCAAATACCGCAAAAGTTATTTTTTTCATGCACACATACTCTTGCAGCTCACTTGGTTTTTATTATGTATGCAACTGTATCTTTATTACAAAAACACGCATACTCTTACAGCTAACCTGGCCCCTTAAGTTTGTATTACACGCATACTGTTTCAGCTAACCTGGACCCTCAGCTTGTAGGCAAATGTCACTTTGACAGCAAGGTTTCCAATCTTGGTATAAGTGATCACTGTCCCAGACTCACATCCCTCCTCTTCGGATGTGGAACTGCAACGGCAAACGACGCATTAAACTCTGACTTTAACAGCATAGTACAATGGGGAATAATAAACCGCGTAGAGTTTAATGCTTCGAAAACCCAAAGCTGTCTTGTATCGTTGAAGCGAGATAGGTATAGGTATACCCCCCTTGCCACTATCCATGAGTTGCACTTGCATGAAACCGAACATCTGGATATTCTCGGTAAATGCATCACCGACCACCTCCTGTGGAACGATCACATACGCGATATCGCTAAAAATGCCGCAAGATGTTTAGGATTTTTTAAGACGATGCAAGAAATTTGTTTTCCATTCTGATCTGGCTACCATCTTTAAAACATACATTATATACGTCCAAAGCTTGAGTACAACTCCCACGTTTGGGCCGGTGCTCCAGCGACGTACTAAAGTCTTTTGGACAGTATTCAAAACAAAGCGTTCAAGATGATTGGTGAATATACCATCATCGTTGAGACATTTACGTCACTTCAACATCGACGTAATGTATTTTTTTTTAGTATTTTAGAACACTCTGTGTTCTCCAGTCATTGCAATGTTCAAGAATTCAAGACCAATGTTAACCTTCACCTCATTCTAAACCCTCTCCGTCTATCCTACTTTTCCTAACGCCCGCACTGTGCTTTGGCATAAAAAGGTTGAGTGCGTGCTTTTATAAAAAAAGCAGTTCAGTGACACTGACCTAGCCAGAAAGTTTAGGTCCAACGACTTCGTAGTCTTCGAATCCAACCCGGAAGGACGTAGCAGAAGAGGAAGACTGCGATCAGGTAAGCACACTTGGCGTGCGAAACTGGAGACAGCTAGCTAGGGAACAATATGCCTGGAGACGCCACCATTGCAGAAAGATGGATTATGTATGTGTTTCATATGTTTTTTGATGAGATTGATTTAATCTCAAGGAACTTTCAATTTCAAGGAGTGAACTTCTTTATCCGACTTTACAAATAGGATTGCATATATGTTTTTAATTGTCTGTTCGGGCAGTACTTGTTGATTTTTTTTTGTCAGGAAGAATGGTTTTTCAGAATGGTCCCATAAAAATTTGGTGATATTTGGATGGGTATCTTAAGCGTAGGTAATAAACAATTTAGTGAGAATAAGTATCTTCAACGTGAAGAAATTATACTAAAGAAATTTAAGTCAACATAACAACGTCTACCGGCACATTAAAATAAGTATTCAGTATTTTGTTGCCAATATACATATGAAGAAAGAATTGATTTTATTGCTAGGATGATATTAGGCTAGAACAGCCATTCTCTAAGTGTGTAGGGGTTACGCAAAAAAAAAATACACCTCTCTCTGTTATCCTTGATAGCATAATAAAAATTTCATATAAAATGTGTTGAATTGATTCATTGCCAATCAAAAAATCCATTTGTACTATCTGAATGCATTCATTGCATAACCTACATCCATTTTCCAAACACCTCCTTTTTACAGTTACATATACGCTAGAAACAATGTTTTTTTAGTTTAACTGCTGCGCCAAAGCTTCGGTCACCTGGCCAAAAACTGTGGGAAGACCTACAGGTGTGTGAAATGCAAAGACTCGCACGAACCTGGCCAATGTCAAGTGGTAAAAGCCCCAGACACAAAAGCCTTCTGCGTAAACTGTGAAGGCCCACACCCCGCCAACTTCAGGGGATGCAAAAAATACAAATCTTACGTCCAGGCCCGCAAAAACGCAGTTCTAGAGGCAAACATTAAAAAAAACAACGGTGCAGTCTTGTCAAAAGCCATCTCTAATGTAGTGTCTCCACAGATTCCTTATGCAAGTTTCTTTCAGCCAAAATCGTCCATAGCCCCGAACTTACCAACCGGAGGCAAGCAAAATTTCCTTGGCCAATTCTTGGACATGTCAAGGAGTGGAGGTCGCTGAGCTGTTGCTCAAAGTGGAGAATTTTGTTAAGAACATTCACAATTCTGGCTCAACGCAAGAAAAAAGACTAGGTTATTTAAATCTTCTTAATGAAGTACTTATAAATACACCATAATGGCAATGCAAATTCTAACCTACAACATTCAGTCCTTAATTGAGCATAGCAGGAGAATAGAACTTACCAAGATTCTCCATGCAAACAACATCACGATGGCCTTCATTCAGGAGACTCACCTGTCACCAAGACACAAGGTCTACATAGAAAAATATAAATTTGTCCATAATCCTTTTAATCAGGGCGTCGCAATTTTACTAAAAAATAATATCAGTTACCGTTTAGTACAACTCCCGAATCCAAAATTCCCCAGCATTTTCTTATCCATTCGATTAATCATAAATAACGTTCAAAAAAATATTTTACTGGGGTCGTTGTATTTTCCAACCAACTGCCCAACAGAACTGTTTGTAGATGAGCTTATTAAAATAAACACCCTATCAGAGTCCTTCGATGGAGCAATCCTCGGAGGAGATCTGAACGCGCGACACACCTCTTGAAGGGATAACACCATAAACCAAAATGGTCGCTCATTGGTAAATTGGCTAAACGTTCATATCCCACTTCTTACCAGAATCACTCCCCCAGACCCAACCTTTCCGAGAAGTTCAGCATACTTAGATCACTTTCTCATCTCTCCAAACCTATTGAATTGCTTCAATCCAAACTTTACCATTAATACTCTACCCTCATTCAGTGATCACTTTCCAGCAAAAATCAATATTTTATTATCAGATGCGGTCATCCCTCTGACTCAACAATTCACATCCAAATCATTCAAAAATACAAACTGGAATAACTTCAGACGAGATCTAACCCTGGCGGTGGGCCCATGTCAACCTTCCTACACAATCTCGCTATCCAACTCTCAAATAGATCAAAAAATTCTTTCCTTTAACAATGTGTTAATCAATACAATAGATCAACATTCTAAAGAGAATGAAATCGATTTGAAAAAATACAAAAATGTACCTGAGGACATACACAAATTGTTTAAAATAAAACATCAGTGGCAAAAGGAACTTAAAAGAGTTTTTCATAGATCACTAAATAGAGTCAATGTTGAGTACAAATCCCTAGCGAGCAGATTGGTACTACTTAAAAACATCATAAAAGAGAGGGTTGGCATGTGGCTGAACGACCAGGTGAGTCGCAACTCAAAAATCAAACCGGGCCCGAGTGCATTCAAAGAAGTAGCCAAACTGACCAATAAAAATAAAAAAATTCATCTGCGAACAAGTTCAGGTAGACGGAGTTACAATCACCGATAAGCTGGGTAAGGCCGAAGCCTTCAAAAACTTCTTCATGAACATCTATGCAGGAAATACATCCTCTATCGACCCAAGCCTCAGCTCAGAGGTCCATTTGGAAATCCAAAATTTATTACAATCGAAACCTGACGAAATTTATAGATTCTCTCAAGGCATTTCAAGTTTAAATCCTGACCCTTACCTCTTTAGCTCAATTCACGAGATTTCAGGCATTATCAAATCCCTGAACTCTAAAAAATCATCAGGTCCCGACGGAGTATCCAACTTCATACTCAAGAAAATCTCACCCCTTGCCATTCAATTTTTAACAGTTATTTTCAATAACTGTATAAATAACGGATATTTTCCAAATATCTGGAAATCAGCAAAAATTTTGCCAATCCGGAAAAAACCCAATGACTTTCAGCTAAGCAACTTCAGACCAATCTCCCTATTATCCAATGTAGGGAAAATTCTAGAACGAATAATCCTTATTAAACTCGATTCTCACTCGGAAGACTATATCGACTTCATCCCTGATCACCAATTTGGTTTTCGGAGAAATCTTTCAACCGTTCACGCCCTCCTTGAACTTCACAATGAAGTGACTAACAATCTACGCGAAAAAAGTGCACTACAGCCTGCTCCTTAGACATCGAAAAAGCCTTCGATAGTGTCTGGAGGGAAGGCCTAATCTTCAAAATCATTCAACTAAACTTTCCAACACACTTAATTAACATGTTGCACAATTTTCTTTCGGACAGAACCTTCTTTATACAAGTTCAACACACTAAATCCGCTACATGTCCTTCCCTCAGAGGAATCCCCCAAGGATCCATCCTGGGCCCGAAACTCTATAATCTTTTCCTATATGATTTCCCCCACACCCACTTCAGGAACCATACTTTGGTATCAGAAAGCATTCTTTTTGCTGATGATACGATGGTTTTCACCTCAGCTCACAACCCAGCCGAAGCCTTGTCCAGCCTCAAAGTCCACCTGGAAATAATAAACGATTTCTATAAAAAATGGGGAATAAAAATCAATAAAGAAAAGACTGAAGCAATCTGCTTCAGGAATGCTATCGGTAAAGGAAGGCCCGGTACAGTAAAAGCAAGAAAAAACCTGAAACTGACACTCGACAATGTAAATATTACATTCAAAAATGAACTTAAGTATCTAGGTGTCACCTTCAATAATCTCTTCAAATTTAACAAACATGCCCGCAACAACAAAAATAAGGCTAACAAAATAGCAGGTATGATAATGCCTTTTTTGAGACACCAGATGTTAAGCAAAAACACGAAACTATTGTTTTACAAAACCCGCATAAGACCCGTCCTAAACTATGCGTTCCCGATCTGGTTTGGCATCTCCCCCTCCGTTTTAAAAGAGCTCGAGGGCCTCGAAAGAAAGATTTTGCGTCTTTGTATAAACAAAAACTTCGCGTCTAGAAATAAAAGATACTCTAACTCCTTCGTTTACAAGGAAGCAAAGATAGTTCCATTCATTAAATATAACTCAGATCTCTTAAAAAAATCCATAGAAAAAATGAGATTCTCAGAAAACGAGTTGATAAAGAACATCCTCGTATCACAGCAAAATTCATCGTGGTCGAATTCAATTTATCCATCTCCAGTCGGAATCCTTAACGAAGGGCCGCTCGTAACGCCTGGTGAGACTCCTACCTTCTTCGCGAACGCCAACATCGGCGCCCATAGGGGATAACGTCCTTAATGTTCCTTATGTAGGGCTCTTCCTGCCTGATCAAGTAAAGACCTTCAATTACATATAAAGACAATAATAACTTCTATAAATGGCTGGGCAAAACTCGCTCATTTCACTCGAACCTTGTAATCATTGTACTCAAATAATTATTGTAACTATCATAATGAAAAGAATCAATTTAATGTTGTTATCGCTATAAATATTCTATTATATGTCACCAATGTAATTTTGATGTATTCGTACAACCATTATTCAATGTAATCAAATCCATTTTGTAGATATGTAATTTGTATGTGCCAATACACTCGACAGATTCTTTCCTCTAAAAGACTAAAAAAAAAAAAAGAAAAAAAAAACATAATTTATCGAAAAATAGTAAAAGAAAAACTTCAAATTGACACAAAACCAAAAAATATAAACAGAACATAATCTGTCAATTCAAAACTGTTGTTCTCTTTATCATACCTCTTGTATCATATTCTGTATATAAATGTAAATAAATAGCCTAAGTTAGAATAAAGACAACCGTCTAAACAAAAATCCCCAGAGCTCCATGAGCAAGAGCAGCATATATTTTTATCTTTCAAGAAAATGACAAGCCATGTTGGCATAATATTTGAACAAAACAATATTGAACAGGATGGCCATACATTACAGCTATAAGACGAAAAAAAATATGATGGCACCAGTTTTTTTTTTTTAATTCTTTTTTCATTTTGCTCTTTTATTTACAAATTAAATAACTTATAAAGTCCTTCTGGGTAACCGGCAACTTACAATGGCACACTCCTCGGCTGGCAAAGACAACTGAAAATAAATAAATAAATCCCTATGAATTCACAAGCAGAGAATAATACACTAGAAATAATATTCTCTTCTTATTTGAACTACTACTACGGCAATAACAAAAGTGAATGCATTGTTGACGGTTCTCCAGGAGACCACCTCACACACCATTGAGCCTCTCACTCGCAGGGGAACCGGTGGATGTTACACCAATGAGATACACATCAAACAATACAGAGCCAAGCGACCATCCTACATTTTAAATGATGGATTTACACCAATGCTCAAATAAAATAAATAAAATTAAGTATTGACGACGATTCTCCAGGAGACCACCTCACACACCATTGAGTCTCTCACTCGCAGGGGAACCGGTGGATGTTACACCAATGAGATACACATCAAACAATACAGAGCCAAGCGACCATCCTACATTTTAAATGATGGATTTACACCAATGCTCAAATAAAATAAATAAAATTAAGTATTGTCGACGATTCTCCAGGAGACCACCTCACACACCATTGAGTCTCTCACTCGCAGGGGAACCGGTGGATGTTACACCAACGAGATATACATCAACCAATACAGAGCCAAGCGACCATCCTACATTTAAACCGATGGATTTACACCAATGCTCTTAAATAAAATAAGAAAAGGACAAACCAGGAGGCCAACACGTACACGATCGTGAATCTTTCACGAACGTTGCGTGTTGGATCTTACACCATTGTTTATGTAAAATCTTAGATAGAATTTCTACTCTAAGTCTAAACTACTAAATAGATTCAGCGAGTAAAACTCACCCCCTTTATTAACTGTTAATTGTGTTTTTTTTTCAGTATTACTTCTTTTATTTTATTTTTTTTTACTGAAAGACTTTTTAATAAAAAAAAAACACTCACTGTTTTGTTTGACACTTCACAACTGAATCAATAATGAAGTGACATCAAAAGCAGGGAGTGAAATCGACAAATACAAATACAAATTTTAGGGGTGGAAAATGGAATAAATGACTACAACTACAATGGATCGTATCTACTGTTCCATTTACCTTACAGTCGTCCATCCTGAACTGAACTCGCCTCGAGTTCTTCATCTTCAGTAGTTTCACTATTATTTCTGTTAAAAGTTGAGGTTTGATACTATTGTTTTTTTTTTTTTTTTAATACTTCGGTTACATATCGTTATCAAATGGTACTAATTTTTATATGATTGATTTATTGAAAATAAATATTTTTACTGTTTGGATCTTAAAACATCAGGTTATGGGCCTTATCACGAACTAAAAACAAAATAATAATTATATTTGTACTGAGAAAAGATGTCTTAAATGAAATTCAATATTGAAAAGCTTCGGGAAAGCGAAAACTTTGAAGACTAGAAATTTCTCTGTTGAAGCTTATTTCCAAATAAAAGGACTTTGGAAGGCTGTTTCTGATGGCAGTGAGAAGGAGGAGGATGCAACGAGGCTCTTAAACGCAAAATCATAGGTTATATTGCTTTTTGAAAGATCCATTTATCATCATATAAGGCATTGCAAAAGCACTTAGGAGATTTGGGATTCTCTTCAGAAAATTTTTCAAGATTCTGGTCTTCCCGAAGAAGACAAGCCAATGATAGTGGGAATCCAAAACTCTTGGATTCTTATTTCAGAGGATAGTATTAAAACCAAACCTCTTCCTTCAGGACGTTAATTTTGATGTTTTTGTTGAGTAAAAAAAATAAGAAGAATAGGATGTTTTTCAGTCACTGCTCTTGAAAAAGAAGAATGGTATTTCGATTCAGGAGCATCAGCTCACATGTGCTCAAATAGTGGAAAAATTTAATTCTTAGGTAATTGTTTCAATTAATTCGAAAATGCAAGTCCAAGGTATAGTAAAGTCGATATGAAAGGTATCTATTGGAAAATTTCAAGAAATGTGAGATTGAATGTTTAGAAGTCCTTCACGTACTGACTTATGCATTAATATTTTATCTGTCTTGAAAATTGTTCGGAAGGATTTTTCAATGATTTTTTTGTTTTCAAGAATCGATGTCTAGTGAAAGACCAAAGGGGTAATGTTGTTGCAACTGCAAGCTTGTTGAACAATATGTTCCGACTCAACAGGCTACCCAATCAAAGCGCATATGTTACGAAAAATGTGACTACAATCTTTGAACTTTGGCACAAGCGTGCTGGACATCCAAGTATCGAAATCACAAAAGACATAATTCCGAGAGCGATGCAGAATATTGATTGCGATAACTTAAAAATCAATTGCATCACATGTATCAAAGGTAAAATGGCACGCCAGTCGTTTAACTCAATTGGTACTAGGGTAGAATCAATATTGGAACTGGTACATACAGATCTTTGTGGTCCGATTAAACAAAAATCAATTGGAGGTTCAGAGTTCATGCTTCTGTTCATTGAGGATTTTTTTAAAGAAAAGTCTTTGCGTTTTTCATTAAAAGCACAAGACTTAGGTAGCGAAAAAGTTCTTTGAGTTCAAAAATTTTGTAGATAATCAGACAAAATAAAGGCCATTAGAAGCGACAATGGAAAAGAATATTGCAATCTCAAGATGTAGAAGATTCTAGCAGATGCAGGCATTTAACATTAAATAACGGTTCCACATTCTCCATAACAACGGGCTAGCAGAAAGAATGAAAAGAACCGCAATCGAAAAAAAATACGTTGTCTTCTCATCGATTCCGGCTTACACAAACGTTCCTGGGCTGAAGCCGAAAATACGCAGAATATGTAACAAGCAGAACATTTTGCAAAGGTACAAATAAAAAAAAAACACCTGAAGAAGTCTGCAGAGGAAGAAAAGTGAATCTGCAGCATCTTAAAGTTTTCGAATGTCAAGCAGTTATTCACATTCCAAAAGAAAAGCGGAAGAAACTCGATGCCAAAGGAAAAGAAGTAATTTTTGTCGGATACTGCACATGCTCAAAATCATATAATCATATTTCCAAAGGATGGTGAGACAAACAATACATTTTGCTGTGATATTTTTACAGGATATGATTCAGTGGAGAATGAAGACGACATTTTATTAGTAGATTCAAACAATGAAATACCAATCGGAGTAAGTGACGAAACGGCAAGTGAAAACATTTTTCTTGAGTGCCCAAGATGATTTCATTGTTGAAGAATCTTCAGAAAGAATCATATCTGACAGGTCAATAAAACGATCTGCCAGAATAAGAAATAAGATGAAACATTAAAGAAAATTGGACTCACTCAATCAAAAACAGACCCGTGAATTTATTACGAGACAAAAAGCACAGATAAAACTTTTGTCGCTATTTACGTAGACGACATACCGATTTTTTTCAAATAACATGAAAAAGAACAAGATGAAT
This sequence comes from Sphaerophoria taeniata, assembly GCA_943590905.1. Taxonomy (NCBI): domain Eukaryota; kingdom Metazoa; phylum Arthropoda; class Insecta; order Diptera; family Syrphidae; genus Sphaerophoria; species Sphaerophoria taeniata. The sequence goes on along the minus strand of OX016542.1, from coordinate 72,489,357 downwards.
AAGATGAAAAAGAATTATCAAAGATAATTTGGCTAAATCATTCGAGATGAAAGATTTTGGAAAAGCTAAATTTGTGCTTGGTATGCACTCGCGATCGAGAAAAGGGAATGTTATTGATAGATCAATGGACATACCAACAAAAATATTCTCAAGCGATTCAACATGGTGGATTGTAATCCGGTATCCACACCCTTAGACATTAACCAAAACTAATATAAGAAATTTGTCAACAAAACAAGGACGAAACTGATTATACGAAAACCGTTTATATGCAGCACAAGTAAGTCGCCCAGATTTATCCTTTGTAGTGGGGGCTTTATGATGTAATGATAATCCTTCAAAATCGCACTGGATAGCGGTTAAACGAATTTTTCGTTATATTAACGGAACAATAAACTATAAGCTAGAATACCCTCGGGACATTAAAGGATGTTTACAGGGATTTTCGGATACTGACTGGGCTAGTGACTCAGATGACAGAAAATCAACTACAGGTTATCTCTTCAACCCTTCTTTATAAATCCAAGCAAAAATGAGGACAACAAAAGAAAATAAATAAAGTAAAAGCATTTAAATAAGTACATGATATACGACTCGTATATACTAGAAGGAAAGAACAAACTTAAAAGCAAGTAGAGTACCAAATATTAACACCATAATTAAAGAGTTGCCATTGCCATCGAAGAATTTACCACGTGCCGTCCTTATCCCACTTCTGAATTATAAGACGAAAAAAAATATGATGGCACCAGTTTTTTTTTTAAATTTTTTTTTCATTTTGCTCTTTTATTTACAAATTAAATAACTTATAAAGTCCTTCTGGGTAACCGGCAACTTACAATGGCACACTCCTCGACTGGCAAAGACAACTGAAAATAAATAAATAAATCCCTATGAATTCACAAGCAGAGAATAATACACTAGAAATAATATTCTCTTCTTATTTGAACTACTACTACGGCAATAACAAAAGTGAATGCATTGTTGACGGTTCTCCAGGAGACCACCTCACACACCATTGAGTCTCTCACTCGCAGGGGAACCGGTGGATGTTACACCAATGAGATACACATCAAACAATACAGAGCCAAGCGACCATCCTACATTTTAAATGATGGATTTACACCAATGCTCAAATAAAATAAATAAAATTAAGTATTGTCGACGATTCTCCAGGAGACCACCTCACACACCATTGAGTCTCTCACTCGCAGGGGAACCGGTGGATGTTACACCAACGAGATATACATCAACCAATACAGAGCCAAGCGACCATCCTACATTTAAACCGATGGATTTACACCAATGCTCTTAAATAAAATAAGAAAAGGACAAACCAGGAGGCCAACACGTACACGATCGTGAATCTTTCACGAACGTTGCGTGTTGGATCTTACACCATTGTTTATGTAAAATCTTAGATAGAATTTCTACTCTAAGTCTAAACTACTAAATAGATTCAGCGAGTAAAACTCACCCCCTTTATTAACTGTTAATTGTGTTTTTTTTCAGTATTACTTCTTTTATTTTATTTTTTTTTACTGAAAGACTTTTTAATAAAAAAAAAACACTCACAGTTTTGTTTGACACTTCTTAACTGAATCAATAATGAAGTGACATCAAAAGCGGGGAGTGAAATCGACAAATACAAATACAAATTTTAGGGGTGGAAAATGGAATAAATGACTACAACTACAATGGATCGTATCTACTGTTCCATTTACCTTACACAGCCTCCGGTATAACATGTTAGCAAGTAAGAGATAGATATAAGAATGTATTATCAAATCGAAAATTTAAAAGACTCAATAAACATACATACATACATTTAACTGCTGCATTCTGATTGTGTCAATTCTGTACATTTCTTCTCATTTCTCAAGGAAAATATTCCCTTTAGCTTTATATATCGCACGATCGATTTACACCATTTTGGTTTCAAAATATTGCGTTTGTGTGACAAAGAATAAAAAGTGATAATACAATTTTTAGAGTTTTCTTTTCATTTTAAATCTATCATAGGGATGATAATAGAAAATTTTTATTCTGGATATAAGCAAGTACTTTTGACAAGGAAATTAAGGGTTTCAAAAAGAATTTGAACATAAAAAAAATTAAATAAAACCTTGAAACTGTCCGGACACTAGATTTTGGTTTTTTTTTGTACCAATGTCCGGACACTTAAAAAAATCGATTAAAAAAACTCAAAACTCAATTTTTTTCTTTAGTTATTGGAAATTCATTATATTTTCTTTGAAACAAGCTCCATTTGATTGCAAGATCTCACAAGATCAACTATTCCCAGTATATTTTTCCAAAGGTCTGCCACTATTTTTTTTTTGCTAAGAAAAAATCAGAACAGCAGCGGCTGCTGCTTAAACCACCCATAACTTTTCCGTTATACATTCGATCGCCTTGAAACTTCGTATGTATATGTGGAAAATGTTACTGATTCTGTATTTTGTTGTTTTTTGTGTTTTCTGTGTTTAGTTTCTCTTTTATTCTCCATAAAGGCAAAATCGTCCGGATACTGTGGCCTGTCTGGACTGGTGCAGTTACTTGTTATGTAAGTAACTAATAACTGACTGTTCCATTGCACTGTTCCTATGCTAATGAATAAAGATTACACTATTGATTTATTATAGTTGTAGGATTCCGTTAAGTATTTCGTTTTCCAAAAGGGTTCCGTCACCAAAAAAGATTGAGAACCGCTGGGCTAAAAGAACAATAACGATATTTAAGGAACCAATGAAACTCATAGCACATTTTGTTGTTAATTTTTGCCGCAATAATTGTTCCACTAGTTCCTGGTAAAAAGCGCGGATACTCATCTTCTTTTTTCTCTTCTTAAAAAATAACCAGTATACGCCCGAGTGAACTTTCTTACGAAATTTTAATTCCAATATCTGAAAAAATCCTCTTAAAGGTTTATTCAAAGAGAAAACATGAACAAGAAGGAACAGTGTTACTGTGCAGTCAAACAATTGAATTTCGATCAATAGTTATATGCCTGAGTAATGAATGTTCTGCACAATAATTATCTCCCAAGAAGTGATTTATTTGGATAAATTGTAACTGCCATTTTAAAAATAAACAAGCCTACGATTGAAAAAAACAATAATAATTATTACTATGCACTCAAATGCTTGTGCCCTCTTCAAACGGCGAACAATGTGTAATAAATGATGACCAACCATGATCAAAATGTGTTGGTAAATATAATGTTTCAGCTGTCACAAATTAAAACATCTGCATAAACAAACAAATATTATTTTGGATTGGAAGCCGGCTTATTACTAAATAATGTTACCTAATAATAGTTCTTAATGACTATCTGCATAAGCAAACTTTTTTTCGTTCACAGGGTGAGCTTTTAACATCAGATCGTTGGTTATGTTTTTTCATTACCAACAGCCTTAATAGAATTCAAATTAATTCTGAGATCGGCCACATCATCACATCACATTATAACATCAACCAACTTAGAATGACTCTTATACAAATCAATCGGCAAAATTGTTACAAAATTGAAGAAAAATCACCCTGTATAGTTTTGTTGAGGATTCATTCATAAACGGTTTAGTTTTGTTGGCATTAGAAACTTCCATGGTTATCAGATAGATTACCGGCTAACATTGTTTTGTTTACTTAAAAATAATTACTTTATTTGCCATAATCGGTGACCTTGTCATTGAAACTTAAAGCGTTTATTGGCACATGCGACGCGCCTTTAACCTCAATCAAAATGTTTGAGAAATTTGATGAACTTCATCTCATCAAGTTTCAATCAATAAGACATACAAAATTGCGGTATGTTCAGTACATGTACCACTAGCCACAACCAAGCTTGGATTTTAAGTTTTAATTGCGTTTCCGTACATATTAGATTCTGCCAGTGACGTGCCGTGGTGATTTCAGTAAGGTGTTCACTATAATTTTATTTGTACAAATAATTTGCCTATTTTTAGTTTTAAAAAAGGATCACGACGACGCACGGGGACGTAATAGACAAGATCCTTTTTTATTGTATTTTTTGTATTATGTTTTTTTTTGCTTTTTTTTAAGTATTTATTTTAATAGTAGAATAAGTCATATTTATTTAGTAGTATAGTTAAATAATTAACGGAGTCCAATAAACATTTGCTTGTAGATAAGTTCAATTCGACGGGATTTCTTCAAAAAAACTTGTAGAACGTCATCATAAAAAATATTTTTTGCTTATATTTCCTTAAGAAATGATTTTTCAATTGAAATAATTGCCAGTTCTGACAACCTGTTCTCCAGCATTTTATATCTGGCGTATGATTTTATGCGTTTAAGTGGCGAAAAAGATCGCTCGACAGAGCTACTTGACACTGGAATAGTCAAAATTAGTGAGCTTAATTTAAAAATTTCAGAAACAGTGTCCTTAAGTTCCATACTATCGAGGAGTTTTGGAATATCCTAAACGGAAATATTTTTGAATTGTGACTGTGCAAATTTAAGAAACACAATGGGTGGTATGCGAAATGCATTGTCTCAGTCTCAAATCTCATTATTTTGAGCTTTTGCTAGCCTTCGTATGCAAAATTGTTTTGAGACAAATCTCACAAAAATGAGATCGATCTCATTTTATAGATCTATCTCATTTGAGATGTTTCCGTATGCAGAAAGAAAGCATTATCTCATTTAAATGAGGTAAAGCTTGTAAAATGTTGAGACTGGAAATTTGTTGTCTCAGGAACCGCAATGGCTGAATATTTAAATTTGTTTGCTCCTGTTGAGTCAACAGGAAATTTTAAGAATCTTTATAGGTTTACCCCAACGCAAGTTGAAATCCTAACGAATTATTTTTTTGAAAATCGCGATACTTTTCGAGGCGGTCGATTAACAAATAAGACCAGAATAATGGTGTTCTTACGATTTGTTGGTGATCCTGGCTTTCAAAGCGGTATTGGCGAAGATTTTGGAATCGATCAAAGCACAGTTTCCAGTATTATTATCGAAGTAGCTGAGAAAATTGTAATTAGGAAAGAGGAGTGGATCAAGTTTCCCAATACGGTAGAGGATAAAGATGCTGCAAAAATAATTTGGCTTAGAAAATATCAATTTTCATCCTGTATTGGAGCAATTGATTGCACTCATGTGCGAATAAAGAAACCTTCAATGCATAGCGATGAATTTATAAATAGAAAAGGTAGGTAAGGTAACACAAAGCTTTAGTGATTTTAAAATTATTTATATATTTTTTAGGTTTTCACACACTAATGCCCAATTTCATAAACAAACACTAAAATTACTTTTATCAAAAATCTTTTTAAATTTTATCAGACCCTTAAAATTTTTGAGTTTCACCAACTTAAAATGGGAAATTTCAGGGAATTTTTTGTCAAAATTGACATCCTCATGAAAATATATGAGAAAAATGAGAAAGCTTTATACTCACTTTTTAAAATATTCAATGACACTTTTAAAACTTATTGAGGCAAAAATGGGCATTTAGTTTTGAAAGGTGTTTAAAAGCTTGTTTACTCAAAAAACGCTTGGTGAAATGAAAAAATCTCATTTTACGGTTTAAAAGCTTCTTAAATGTTTAAAAGTTGTTTATGAAATTGGGCATAAATATTCAAGCGACATGTGACGGAGCAGAAATGTTTACAAGTGTGGACATTTCATGGCCAGGATCGGTGCACGATTCGAGAATCTTTAAGAATTCGGATATTTACCAGACTCTCCTTGAAAGTTCAACAAGTGTACTAATTGTCGATGAAGAGTTATCACAAACACTACTTTCACTTGAAGAAGACATTTTGAGACTGAGATAGTGAGAAGAGACAAAGCTCTTGCATACCAAATTGAGCTTTGTCTCATTGCAAATGCTCTATCTCACAATCTCAAGCTCATTCTCAGAGCTCAATCTCATGAGACTCAGACAAAGCATTTCGCATACCACCCAGTAAGTTCATTATTAAGCTTCACAAAATCAAAAAACGGACCATATGAACTTTTAAGGCATTCGAAAGCTTCAGTTGGGAATTTTTTTTCATTTTCAGCAAATTTTTTTACAGAAAGTAATTCTAATTATGGAAATTTATGGAAATTAAATTTGGAAGAGGTGGTATTGGCCTTCCAACATTTATCGCCTCTGTTTTTTCCATGGGCCTTAGCTGCGAAAATGGCTTTTCCATTAATTTTTCAATGATGCACCTGCAGTTCATTAAATTATCATTCATTTTGTCCTCGAAAAACGATCTTTTCATTCTAAAGTCCAGAATGAGAATAAGTAATGAGAATAAAATAATTAATTTGAATTCATCAAAACAAATAGTACTCTAACAAATAGTGCACCGGAGACCGGAGCTTAGGAGCACCTCATCGGCATCCTCGCCTCGAACCTCGATCCTCATCACTCAGTGAATTATTATTATCATTATTTTTCAGAGTTCTCTCTCTCTCTCTCTCTCTCTCTCTCTCTCTCTCTCGATGCCATATTGAAATAGAGAATGGTGCGCTCAAAGAAGTTGAACACCAAACCAATTTATTTCCTTTTCTGTTTTTCTGTTCATTCGAATGAAGGACTGTGCGCCGTCGCCGTGTGCGGTTGCGGTGGTGCACTCGATGAAGGTGAACACCAAGCCATATAGAAACTATCTACACATTTTGTCTCTTCTTTGCATTTTTTGTGTGGATGTGGATTTGCTTTACCTTAGGTTTGGTGGTCGGTCGGTGCGTTGTCATGAGGAGAACACCCTAGAGGCCTAGAGTATTATATTTGTATGAGAATGAATGAATGGTATGAATTGGTGCGCTTGATGAAGGAGAACACCAAGATTTAAAAAATCAAATAAATGGAATGTGACGATTTTGGTAGGGTGTGCGGTGAACACCTGCGTACCTTCGAATAAACGTCACTGGATTCTGCTATATACAGTGAACATTTTTCCAATCGCTGCTGTAGCCCGTATGTTACTACATTTTTTTTCATTATTTCAACATTAATAATAATAGGAAAATGTCAGTTTCAAGCAATAGAGACACAGACAACATTATTTTATGAAGATAGAGAAAGAAATCTTCTGAAAATTTCAAATTAAATGTTGATCCAGCCTTGTTCAGGGATCGCATCCTGCAGTGTTTTCTTGCAATATAACAGATCCTTAATTAAGACTTTTCTGAGCATATTAACAGCATTGTCAATAAAGCCAATTCAATGTTGGGATTTATAAAGCGTTGCGTTGGTAAAAGGAATTCTGTGATCCAAATATCACTCGTTTTCTATATAGGTAATTGGTTTGTTCGTCCTCACTTTGAATACGCTTCCCAGGTTTCGACACCTTTTTATGATATTCATATCGAGAAATTGGAATCCGTTGAACAGAATTTTACTAGGTTTGCAATGGAGTGATTCTTTCAACATTCCTCTTTATGAATAAAGTTTTTCAACTCTTCAGATGGAACCATTGGCTAAAAGAAGAACAAACAATTGCATTGTAAAGGGTCCGCCAAATAACTTTTTTTTGTTTGAAAATGCTGTAGAAAAAACATACTGAACATTTTCTCAAATTTCTTTTTTTATTTGAAAATACAATTCTTCCGGTTAGTAATGAAAATAATATCATTCAAATGGCTGCCTCGGCTGGCCATGCAGTAGCCTACAGGATCCCCGATCGGTCCAAATTTTAAGCACATTATATTGTCCTTTAAAGCGTCAATTGTCTCTGGCTTGTCGGCGTAACACTTATATTTTACGGCACCCCACAAATAATAGTCCAACGGTGTCAAATCGCAGCCCCGAGGTGGCTAAACGACATCAGCTCTGCGGCTGATAGTGCGATCTTCAAAAACAGGGCACAAAATATCGAGTGTAGCTTCGGCTGCGTGGCACGTAGCGCCAGCCGTCCCGTTGAAACCAAATGTTGCCAATATCCTCCTCTTCAATTTTGGTGAACAAAAATTCGTTCAACATGGCCCGATACCGATCGCCATTGACTGTTACGGCTACTCCTTGCTCATTTTCGAGGAAAAATTGCCCAATTATGCCTCTGGACCAAAATCCCCACCAAACAGTGACTCGTTTTGGGTGTATCGGCTTTTCAATGTATGCGTGCGGCGTGCGGGTTTTCTCTGCCCCAATCCCCAAATACGACAATTTTGCTTGTTTCCATACCCGCCAAGATCAAAATGGGTTCATCTGAAAAGATGATTTTTTTTGGCAAAATCGGAATCTTCTCTAATGCCGGATTTACACGAATGGCAAAATGCCATTATTTCTGTCAAATTCTAGCCATTTTTCTTTAAATCGTGTAAACGCTCTAAATACTGGCAATATTTTTGCCATAAAAAAATGGCAGAGAAAATTTGGCAGAAAATATTGCCATTAATATGGCTATGTGTAAACTCTGTGCTGACGCCATTTTCCAAATTTTGCCATTCTAGAAAAAAAATGAACATGCTCATTCTTTTTTGGCAAGTTGCCATTTTAAATGTCAAGCCAAACGTCATTTATAAAAAAGAGCAAAGTTGTGTAAATATCGGCCTAGCAAAAATAAAATTGTAAAGTACCTACAAAATACTTGTTTTTATTAAAAAGAATATTAAATTAGATATAGATACAAACTTCGGAAACAATATTACATATGGATGATTTCGATCTCTTGAACAAAAACATCAAGCTGCTACAATTGTCTCCAGTTGCCAGAAAACGGAGAGTGATAGCGAGACGTTCTGCTACAGGTATGGGTCCTCGCATATTTGTGTTTTGTTTCCTGACAATGGAGGATATTTTTTCAGTCAGGAAATCGAAATCATCAGCTGACATCCTCACAAAATTTTTGAACAACTCGGGGTCATTGTTGCGGAGCTGTCCACGCAGTGTTTCAAAAAAACCACCTCCTTCCAAGAAAAGTGGTCGAACCCAAAGCGTTCTTGGTTTCCGTCGCCTTACAAGGGACCGTTTGTGCTCTTCTTCCTCCTGATCTTCCAAAATCAAAAAAGCTCCCAAGCCAAGAGAGCAATGGTTTTCGACCTTGATTCCCTTTTTTTCTTGTCTTGAGTTTCTTTAATATTTTTTCTTGGTATTTTAAAAAAAATCCGTTATAATGGATCGTTTATGGCAGTCATGTAAATATAAATTTTCTGTCTTTGTCATTAAATGTTGCCAAAATAATGCCAACATTAAAATCTGCCATTTATTGAACTCGTGTAAATGCATGTCATAAATAAAATATTGCTTCCATTATTTTGCCATGTTTTTGGCAGAAATATTGGCATTTTTGCCATTCGTGTAAATCCGGCATAAGTCGATCGCAGGCCCACTTAGCGAAGCGAAAACGCATTGGATGGTCAATTGGCAGCTGGCTTCAACTCCCGAACCAATTGGACTTTGTAATTTCATTTCGTTTTTAATTCGTTTCGATTTTGCTGACCAAAATTAAAATCGTAAATTTAAAAATGTAATTTCAGAGAAAAATTTGTCAAAAATTGAAAGTTTCAGTTTCGAAAATTCTTACTATGTACATAAATATTTAGAGCACATTTTTTTATATCCGTGCGAAATCAAATTTAACGAATTCAATTCGGAGCGATCAGAACAGGGGTGATTATTTTTTGTTTATTTCTATGAGCAAGTTTGTGAGACCAAGTTATTTTTCATTAAACATTTTTCAGCAAAGTCCTTAGAAGATGTCCTGTTTGTATTCTTTTGTACACATTAACAAATGGTAATATGTCTGAGGTCTAACTAGACATTAAATTAACTTCAATTGCATCTATGCCAGTAATTTACAATCAATTGTTTTCAAAGTCCAATGAAGAAAGATATTGATACCCATATTCCATTAATACTGTAGGTGCATGCGCCCCCTTTCAGCCAAAACCCACGATATTAATGTTTACATACTTTGCGGTATTGTGCTGTCGATCGCCCGCTCGCTCACTCATAAGCTTCAAATGTCTTTTCCCTGGGTGTACATTTTCAGTACACAAAGATACAAGCTGCAGTAAAACACCAACCTTAGCAGCAGTTAGCGATCGCAATGCGACAAATTAACTGTTTCAAAAGTTTCCTTGTCCTTATTTTATTTTTATCACTGTTTGTTGTTTTGGTCTTGCACTCTGACAGTCATAATAGTGATTCAAAAACTGTGTTAAATGCAATAGAGGATCGATCGAAAGACATTAAACGCGTCGTCAGGTGCATCGATAAACCGTTCAAACTGGAGAAATATCAAGATGGTTCGTTTTGGATACTCAAAAATTACATTCGAGCTGATCACGGTGATTTAAATTGTGCCGAAAGTATTACCTATACAACTCATGGAGATTTAACATTTTTGGATAATTTAAAAGTGTTGATACCAAGGTTAGTTGATGAAATGATTTTAGTGTTTTCAACTTGAGTTAAAGAGTTTGTTGATTTACAAACTATCTACACGGTTAAAAATTTTGGGATATTTTTTAATACTGCTGTATTACAACTGTATGCAATACACAAAATATTCCTTTTTAATATTCTCAAATTATTACATTTAATTTTAATATATTTTGTATTAAATTTGAATATTTTGGTATTAATTTTTTCATTTTTAATTTATTTTGTATTATAATTTAATATTTTTTTTTTTAAAGTAACTATTTGTAATACAAAAAGATTTGTATTTAATACAATTGGAATTAAAACCAAAATTCAATACCCGTTGGCCTTACATTTTAATACACTTATTTTGAAAAGTAATACAATTTTATTAAAAACAAATCCTCGTGTATTACATATTAATACCCTTGCATTAAAATGTAATACCCGTTTGTATTACATTTTAATATCCCTGCATTTATATGTAATACCTGTTTGTATTACATTTCAAGTGTATTAAGATGTATTACATTCTTATGCCCATGTATTAGAAATTAATACCATTTTTATTAAAAACAAACCCTCTTGTATAATATGTTAACACGCTTGCATTGAAATATAATACCGATTTGTATTACATTTTAATATCCTTGCATTAAAATTTAATACCCGTTTGTATTACATTTCATTTTGCATTAAGATGTAATACTCGTTTGTATTACATTCTAATACCCATATATTAAAAATAATTCAATTTTATTCAAAATAAACCCTCTTGTATTACATTTTAATACCCTCGTATTGAAATTTAATAAAATTTTATTTAAAAAAAACACTTGATATACATTTTGGTGTTTGACATCGTCTGTAGCGAAGCGTCATTCCAAAAAAGTCACTATGGAGAACGCTAGTGAAAAGTTCGGATCGTACAAATTTGGTAAGTAATATTTAAACAAAAAAATCATTCATTTTATTGAAAATATTTTTTTTTTTTTTAGATTTTATTTGACTATCCAGGAAGGGAGAATTGTTTTCAAACAACTACGGATTTTATGCCCCCTGGTAATCACAAGATGACAATCAAGGAGAAATGTTAATTAATAGTGTTTTCTTGAAATCTATTTGTATATAGATACTAGCTGACCCTGCGCGCCTATCAGAGCCACTACAGAATAAGTATGTATCCAATGCACCTGCAATAATATGCAATTTTTCTTATGAAAACCAATGAGTGCTCCCAGATTTTCATCAGAACTTTCAATTTTCCATTTGAAAACTCATTTTGAAATTTTCCGGTTATCCATTTGAAAACCAATGCACCTGCAATAGTTTAAAATACCAACTAAGAACCATCTACAGACAAACACGAACAGGATTTCATTTTTATGCATATAGATTGTAAGTAATGTAAATTAAATTAAATTCTATAACGGATGCATACAATAAATATTTAAAAAATAAAAATTGTGAGTTTTAATATGGACCTACATTGTTTGTTTCACAGCTTCTTAGTGTATGATGATTTCCTAATCTATTGGTGGGTCGATGAAAATGGTTTACATTACAGCTTTTAATTTGATGTATTCATTCTTACATTTTGCTTTCCAAGCCAAAAAGAATTACAGAAAGTATTTCTTTTCGATATTCATATTTCGAATTCATCTGAATTTTTTCTTTTTCAACGGATAATACAAATCCATGTATTAAATTTTAAAACAGAATTTTATTTTTTTCTTACTATAAAGATGTATTAATTTTTAATATTATATTTTATTGGTTTTTAATACAAAAATTTATTAATTTTTAATAAAAAATTCATTTATTTTAAATACAACATTTTATTAAATGTTAATATAAACTTTTATTAATATTTAATATAAAATTGTATTAATTTTTAATACAAAATTCCATTAAGTTTTAATACAAAATTGTATTAAATTTTTAATACAAATTTCTATTAGTTTTTAATACACAATTTAATTAATTTTCAATATAAAGTATTAATTTTTAATACAAAAATGTATTAAAATTAAATACCGCTTTGATTAACTTTTAATATTTTAATATTAAAAATTCTAATAAACTTTTATTAAAATCAAATACAACCTTTATTTAAAATTTAATAAAAGGCGTATTACTTTTTAATACAAAAAGTATTAACTTTTAATATCTCATCAGTATTAACTTTTAATATTTGCTTTATTACTTATTTTCTTTTAATATTTCCAGTTTATTTTATTTTAATATTTTTCTGGTGTTGTCATATATGTAACCCTCAAAATAATAAAATCTAACCCAAAATTTCTAACCGTGTAATGGTTTTGAGAAATAATTATTAATTTACATTTATGTCGTCTACATAGCTGCAGACTTAAGATAAATTTGTTTGAGTCATTTCTCATTCCATTCAAAATCAACAAATTTCACCCAACGTATGCTCCGCAATGTCATTTTGTTAGAAAAATTGAGGATTATCCGGTGCCGTGAGTACTAAACTACAAAAACATTTTTTTCCTTACATTGAGTTTTTGGTCTACGTTCATACAAAGTCAAACCAAACTCAATTGTTGACGGAAAAGTATTTAAATGTTAAAAACATTACGACAAACATTTATTTCCAATTTCAAGTCCACAAAATTTAAATGATTTTGTTTTCGAACTTCTTACCAAGCAACAAAAATTCACGGTCAACTAAAAATATCACATTAGTCGATTTCAGTTTAGATTCACTATGTTCCTATGTACTGGAAAAACATTTGAATTTAAAATGTGAAGATGTATCTGCATCATGTATGTATCAAATATTATAGAATAAACAAAAGAAAGAAAAAATGAACTTACGTACTTGTTTCTAAAATAAATATTGTTTAGGAAAGCTTTTTACTTCCCTGATCATTTTTGTTCTATAAGAAACTAGCGGATCCCACCAACCTGGTCTCAATTTCAATTTCAATTTCAATTTCAATTTTATTATTATTATAAGTAAACAATACAGTAAGACAGAGTCTTTTTTTAGTATTTTATTAAAAGGTTACAATAATTGTAAGAATAGAATTAAAATATTAAAAATAGATAAATTCGCTTAATTAATTTAAAGGTACACATGTTTTTTTTTCTATAATTTTCTAGTTTTCAACCTAAATAAATTTTATTTTTTTCTTCCTCCCCATCTTCGGATTTGAAAACGACTGGATCTGTTATCCGCTTAATGCCAGAATTCCATATAGTCCAGTCATTATAGTAAGTTCACCTCGGAATTCGAGATACCCAGCTGTAAGTCTGTAAATACTTGCATATTGACACCCTAAATGTTGTCTCAAAACCTACATATCGTCGGCTTAGAGTGCAAACCTGCTAACTCCACTTTTTGTCAAATTTGAGATAAGTATACAGTTCGATACGTAGTGCCAATACGCGTCGTCTGTACGTTTAATTCGTCTTTTAAATTGATCAAAACAAGTGATGAGCAAAACTGCTAACTCCATTTAAGCCAAATTCAACTGCTAACTCCACTAGAACTAATCGCACCCAATACAAATTTGACTAAAAAAGCATCAGTCGATTTAGTTTTGTGTTGGCTTTGCTTACTGGGATAGTCTCTCTTCCAGTGACCCTTTTCACCACAAGAAAAACAAACTCCTTTCTGTTTAATAAATTTCTGTGAATTGTTTTTGGTACGATTTAATGAATTGCCCCTTTTCGAAGAACTACGCTTGGCAACCAATGCTTCTGTACTTTCAACTTCATTCGGGCTTTCAATCGAAGTTCCTCTGCCATCAACCTTGCTCGCAAGTTCGGCATCGTCTGTTCAGACGCACTCGTTGATTCCCAGGCATTTTGGAAATGATTGAACTCTGCTGGAAGTGACATCAGTATTTTCTTCATTACTATAGAATCCGAAATGACTTCTTTTTGGTCTTTCATCTGTTGTACGACTTCCATTAGTTTCGATTTCGACAGAAACGAAGCTATATCATCAGCCGGATCTTTTGTAAAACTGTAGGTAGTACTTTTGTTCTAAAAAGAGATTGTGACTTTGAAGCCTATTCGTAGGTACTCTTCAATGTTGCCCACATGTCCTTAGCTGTTTCACAGTTCATGATTTGTAAGAGGGGCTGCTACATACACCAGAAATCGCACGACCGACCGACGTGCCTTGGCATCAGCCTTCTTCCACGAAGCAATACTCGCTGCATAGTTCGTCGCTCCAGCCGCCGGAGCGGTAGCAACCGCATTAACCACGTCTTTTTTTGTTCAGTCTCCGAAGAAACTGTTTTTTTCTCTTTCTTCCACCGATTTATTGGAAATGGGAAAGTGAATCCGTTCAGTACAGTTCAAATCAAGTAGATTAATTTGAAATCTCGAATCGAGATGATTAACTTTTGTATCAGAGCTGTGAAAGAATTAAACCTTTTTGTATTGCATCGTCAAAAGTCCTATTCATTTAACTGAATTTTGGGAATGAATTTACATTCTTTATTGCAATACTTTAACTTCGAAAATAAAATCGCAGTTAATTTTGAAATATTTTTGTATAAAAATCATTTAGAGCAGTTAAAAGACTTGAAGTCAAAAGAATGCCTTGCTTTTTAACTGCTTGCATTCTTGGAAATCTTGTAAAAGTCTTTTACATTCTTTGCATTCATTAAGTCTTTTTGATTGCATTCAATGTAATGCAGTCATTTGACTGCTTTTAGAGTCTTTTAACTGCTTGCAGTCTTTCAGCTGCTTGAAGTCTTTTAACTGCTTGATTTAATTTTTTTCTGTTTCATATTTCAAAAAAATATCTATTTAAGCTGTACATAGGAATATATTTTCATTTGTTACATATGTATAAACAAAATAAACTCTAAAAAGAAGTTTTTAACACTATATTTGTTTATTTTTTATTGTTGAAGGAAAACCTGCTAAGTCCTTTATTTCTTACATAACCCACAAATATGCAAATAAATACAAAACTATAAGCCTATTTCAATTCGTTTGTGTACCTACATAAAAGTAGAGCTCTATAGGACACACAAATCATGTTTTGGATTTTTTCCTAAAGTGTCAACAACCAGTTTTGGGAAGTTTTTTCTTTCTCCTGTAAAATGTATAGAAATGGAGTTAGCAGGTTTGCACTCTAAGCCGACGATATGGTAGGGTGTAAGCAACTATATAATTTCAAGGTCAAAGGTCACAAAAATCGTTTTTTTGCGCTTTTTTTTGGAAATATCTCATTTCCTATAGGTTTTTTGCTATTTGTATATATTATCAATATTATAGAATACAAAATTCTCTTCAAATTATGTTCAAAAATTTTTTTTATACGGTGAACCGTTTTCGAGATAGAGGGCGGAGAGCGCGCGGTCACAGCATCACTTCAGGTCAACCGGTGCCTCCGGTCGCAAACGCGCCATATATAGTTGATGAACATACCTGCCCATATAATTGCAGAATTGTTAGTGAAAATATAGGAATTACATATATTTGAATTTAAAAAAAAAATAATAAATTATGAATTAATTTTTTTATTAAAAAATATCACAGAATACATTATTGAAAGTAAAGAAACTGACAAATTTGGATGAATTTGCTGCAGCATTTGAGGAAGAAAATTGTTCGGCCCAGAGATTATTAGAGGGTGGAACTCAAACCTTATTAGCAGTCTATAATGCTCCGAAATTTGTGAAAAGTTTCGATCATCTTCGTTATATGCATTACGTCAAGTCTACAAAACTTAATAAACCTGTGCAGCTTTCAAATATTCCACCAACAAGTGCAGCTGCTCATCAACATTTTAACCGTGTGTATTATCAAGTTCAAACTTGGTTAGGACATGATTTGGAACCCCAGGTATGCGGTTTTTTTTTTATCACCTGCTCCAGAAGATTTGCTAAATATAATATTCTGCAACTGCAAGAGTGGTTGTGGTTCGCGATGCGGATGCAGGAAAGCGGGCTTGCAATGCTCTTTAGCTTGTGGCCAATGTAATGGGCAAGCTTGTCTCAATGCTCTACCATATCAGAGCGACATTAACCAAGATGGAACCTTTGACCCCGAAATCATGGAAGAACTTGAGACAAATGTCGTTGAAGACGATAATGAAGACCAGTTTGAAATTTACCAGCAGCCAGAAGACGACGATGAAGAGGAAGAAGATGATTAAAATTATAAATTGTAGTTTTTGTACCCTTTATTCCATTTCTTTACTTTCAATAATGTATTCTGTGATATTTTTTAATAAAAAGATTAATTCATAATTTTTTTTTTCATCATGTTAGAAGCTATAAATATTAATTAGGTTAAAATTCAAATATAATTCCTATATTTTCATTAACAATTCTGCAATTACATGGGCAGGTACTATATATGGCGCGTTTTCGACCGGAGGCACCGGTTGACCTGAAGTGAACGAAATACGAGATCTTCAATCAGCCCGATTCTTCGGGAGAGATATATCTGTATATCATCTCTCACACACTGAAGGTAGATCGTTTATATATGTGCTAAATAAGATCGGACCAAGTATTTAGCCCTGAGGGACACCCATCTTTATGAGAGATAGCGTTTTCTCCAACAACTACGCGCTAAGATCTATCACATAAATAGCTTTGAATAAGACGCACAGCGGAACCTCATCCCGAAACCTTTAGATAAACTTCAGAGTGATAGTGATATTTACTTGAAGGAATATGATAATTGCGTCCGTCAGCCACTAGCATTAAACTCGTAAACTATCCACCGATTAGTATACATAGAACATACGTTTAGAGCGCTTCTACTTATTTTTGCAGTACATTTATGTTATTCTTATTATATTTCACTCAACACCATCGTGTATGTCAAACGTTTTGAGAATTACATTATCTTACACCTAGGTCCCTAGGTGTCCATTCTCTCTATTACTTTTGAACCTACGCGTTGAAATGAGCTTAAGCTAATGTCAAAAAACTTAACGGACGTTCTCTTCTTTATGAGTGCAAATTCACTTGAGCAATGAGCAAATGATACCGCACTAGTAAAAGTTGAACGAAAATTGAAAGAACGTAGCTTAATTACATTATGGTTTGCCCTAGGGTTCGTGTATATTCGCTGATTCACTTATATAGTTGATCCCTCACTGCATAACTTATTTTTGCCCAATTAGACTCAACAGATTTCGTTTATTTTGATGATACTCGGGCGTATATGTACGTATCAAAAATTCGAAGAAGAATAACAACAAAAAAATCTAATTCTATATTTGGGCTGCATTTACACGATAGTCATAAGCTCCCAGACGTCCTGTTTTTAACAGGATTGTTCTGTATTTTAATGCTAAAACATGTATCCCGTATTTTTTTAGCAAAATCATGTAATCCAATGTTGCCGTTAAAAAGTACTTTTTCGGTTTTATGCTGAGATTCATGTACTACAAAAAACGGCTATATTTGCTTGTAACTAGGCGCTAGCGTTGAATGACAGGTCGATTATACCTGTCAAATATAATATACAAAGGATAGGACTCTAACCTAGTTTATTTGTCATTTTCATCTCACCTTTTCACGGATTTCTTGCTGAAGAGTGTTAATAGGTGGGTCGCTCTGACATGCTGACCTGAGATTTTCTGAGCTGTTCGATTTCGCTTTTTTTTCGCCATGGTGTATTTCCACCATTTTCGATGAGTGTTCAGTTCAGTTTATTTTTCGAATCGAGATTTTCGGAGCTGTTCGAATCAGTGTATCTGTGAAGACAGAGCAGAGCATTCGATACCAAACGAAATTTTTCAGTTTTTTGACAGCTCCGCCAGGGCAGTGACAAGTAACTGAGCGCCCCAGGGGTTGAAGTCGAACGATGCTCATGTCTTCGCTCCAACAAAACATTGGATGAAAAAACATTTAGAGTGTAAAAAGATTCTATAATATAAGGAAATTGCAACAACCAAGGTCATCTATACGATACCTGTAGAAAGGGTTGAGTGAGGAAAAAACAAACCTACAAATAATAATTCTTTAAATGTTATTCTTAAAACCAAAATCATTTTATTATTATAAGAAAACATTGCGTCCTTAGTCATGACATGAGCCAATTAATTAAAAATGTCAACCCTACCCCTTGCTAAATAATTTTTAACTTTTTTTGATGATGTAGCTTTTTTCCATTTATTTAAATTTATTATTAGCAGAACACTAATTTATAAGATTTTATTTCTTACTGTGTTTATGCATTCAATAAAAATATATTATTATCTTATCTAATCTTATCTTAACGCGTACCCACTATCCCCACCTGCAAACGACTTGCCAGGATCATTTGAATTCTGTGGTGTAGAAAGCTCCGAAGTTGTCGATTGCCTATTGTCAATAAAAAAATCAAATGCTTTCAGTTTTGATGGAATCAATCCTAAATTTGTAGACATCATCCTTCCTTTTATTCTTCCAGCCCTTACTCATATATTCAACTTCATTATAACAACAGGTTTTACCCTCTCCAATGGAAAAAATCCAAAATTATACCCATTCAAAAGAGTCCTTTGAGACAAGTTTATAGACCAATATCTACTTTGCCATTTCTGTCTGAGAAAGTTTTTCAAAAACAAATAAACTTTTACATTAATGAAAACAATTTAATGTCCTCACTACAATCAGGCTTTAGAAAACATTATAGCTGTCTTTCCGCAATCTTAAAAGTGGTAGAAGACATAAGAAGCTGCTTGGATGAAGACAAAGTAACTTTTTTAATAGGTAGTCTTGGACTTTTCTATGGTTGATCACATAAATCTCTGTAATAAGATGTCAAATAGGTATGGTTTTTCTAGTTCTGCAGTTGAATTAGTGTCTTCATATTTAAAATCAAGATCCCAAGCCTTGTTGGCAATAAAACGTTGGTTTTTCTAGATAACGTTAGAGGAGTGCCACAAGACTCTATTCTTGGACCACTTTTGTTCTCGCTATATGTGAATGAAATTCCCTTTCAAGTATCTTCTCCTCTTCACATGTACGCTAATGATGTGCAAGTTTACAGAAACTTTTCTCTGGGTCTTATTGAGGACTGTGCAAATTCTCTAAATGCTGATCTAGAAAAGATTGCCACTTGGTCTGATGATAACGGTCTATTTCTTAATCCTTCTAAAACAAAATGCGTAATAATAAGTAAGAAAAAGCTGGATGTTTCGTATTTTCCTGACATTATACTTCGCGGAGAAAAAATCGAATATGTGGACAATGTAAGAAACTTAGCAATGGTCTTCAACAGAAATCTTACGTGGGAGAACCACATTAACAGGGCTGTTACAAAGATCTATGGAACTCTACGTCGGCTTTGGCTTTCTCTTCATTATACACCTCTGTTGCTGGCAAAAACTCTTATTGTTCCGAACCTAATTTACAGATGTGAGATTTTCGGCAACTGTGATTCTTCAAGCAGAAGAAAAGTTAACGTTGCATTAATAACATTACCCGTTATGTATGCAACGATTCTTCGACAGAATTTCTCATTTTTCAAAATTACTGTACCACATGTCATTTGATAATCTCATTCGATACAGATCGCTAATCTTGTGCTTTCAAACGTAATTCAAACACATCAACCTTGTTTTCTGTTCACCAAGTTAATTTTTAGTAACTCAACTTCTTCCGGATCTTTAACTGGTCACTATGCTTCCTCGATAGTGACTTAAACTCCAGCGCAGATATGATTACTAATATGATTATTTTGGTCCTTGCTTTCTAAGTTCATGGAAAGTCTGGTAAACCTTAAACTCAAGAAATATCTCGAAGACCGAAAGCTTCTTAATGACTGGCAGTACGGCTTTTGCTGCAACAGGTCCACTGGTGATTTGATGGTCTATCTCACAGAACAGTGGAATAAATCTTTACATCGTTTTAGAGAAAGTAAGATTGTTGCACTTGATATTTCAAAGGCATTTGATAAAGTTTGGCGTCTTGCTCTTTTATCGAAAATGCGTGCTTTCGGTATCGATGAAACCCCCCTTCGTTGGATTAGAAACTTTCTTTCGAACCGTTTAATACAAGTTGTATTGGACGGCTTCAAGTCTGACACCCACAATATATATGCTGGTGTGCCCCAGGGCTCCGTTTTGTCTCCGACCCTCTTTCTCATTTTCATAAATGACCTCTTGTCTGTAACTTCTACTCCAATTCATGGTTTCGCTGACGATAGTACCCTTAGCTTTTCATATTCGTTCCCAGACTCACATCCCTCTTCTTCGGATGAGGAACTGCAACGCCTTTATGATAAGCTCATAAAACTACGACTTAAACAGCATTGTACAGTGGGGAATATAAAATCTCGTAGAGTTTAATGCTACGAAAACCCAATGCTGTCTTGTATCGTTGAAGCCAGATATACCTCCCCTGCCACTGTCCATGAGTGGCACTTGCATCATGGAGACCGAACATCTCGAGATTCTCGGTATGTGCATCACTGACCACCTCCAGTGGAACGAGCACATATGCGATGTCGCCAAAAATGCCGCAAGATGTTTAGGTTTTCTTAAGCCGATGCAAGAAATTTTTTTCCCCTTCTGATCTGGCTTTTATTTACAAAACTTACATACGTCAAAAGCTTGAGTACAACTCTCACGTCTGGGCTGGTGCTCCAGTGACGTACTTAAGTCTTCTGGACAGTATTTAAAGAAGAGCATTCATAATGATTTGTGACAATACCATCGTTAAGTCATTTACATCTCTAGAACATCGGCGTAATGTCTCATGCCTCACCTTATTTTACCGATACCTTAACGGTATATGCTCTAGTGAAATAACCAGTTGCATTCCTCCCCTTACGATGTTCAACCGTAACACCCGCGCCTCCAGGAATGCCCATCAGTTCACCCTTGAGCCCAACTTCGGGCGTACTGTCATGTACAGAGAATCATTCTTTAGCCCTACTACGCGAATGTGGAACTCTCTTCCACACTCTGTCTTTCCCAGTCATTGTAATATTCAAGAATTCAAAAATAATGTTCACCGACATCTCCTTGGCTTTTACATCCTCTATCCTTTCCCTAATACTCGCACTGTGCTCTTGGAATATAAAGCCCGTGAGTGCGCGTTGAAAAAAAAAAATAATAATAATAACTCGCCAACTAATACTTCCACGTTTCTTTTGCCTTACTTCCGAGCGGCAATTCTTCGTGAGTTCTATCCGTTTGTGGAATTCGCTTCCAAGGCATGTTCAAGAGATAGGTGGCACTGGTCAAATGCAACTAACTGATTAAAAATTAATTTACTTGATGTTAAGAAGGATTTTTGTGGAAGAAGTAGAATAACCGAAAACAAATCACACTCATTTTAATGCATACAAAATTCATTGATGAGTATTTCAACAAGAAAGTTCAAGTGGTTAACGGCTATTACAAAATTTGCAATGAAGCAATACTAATTTGCAAAAGGTTAAAAGCAGATAATATTCTCTTTCTATATTTAATGTACACACTTTTCTTACTCTCTTTACTTACTCTGTATCTCTTGTTTATTTAATGTACATACTCTCTTTACTTAATATCGTTTAATTGTAGTAGTAAGCACTTGTGAGGGGCAATTTCTAGTGATTAAGAGAAACTTTTTGTTTAGCATTAAGAACGTTAGCCCCTACAAAAGAAATCCCAGTATTTTTGTAAATAGAGAGCTTCTCGAACTTTCAGCTTCTCCAAGAACCAATAGGAACCAATAGAAGTTTCTAGAACCCATCATTTTTGTTATATAAATAGCCGTTTGGTGGCGAGGCAATTTTAATTGATTGTGAACTGAGATAAAGTAAAGATACTGTGTTTGCAAAGTTATAATTGAAAGTGTTGAATAAATAAGTTTGTGAGTGAATTTGTGTTTTATTTAAAAAGTGAATAAGTTTTTAATTGTCGGACCAAGCCGAATATTACATTGGTGTCAGAATAAGGGATTAAAACTTATTGAGAATAAAACAGTGAACAGTGATTAAACTATTTTGTGTGAATTGTGAAATAGTGAAGTTAAAAAAAAAAAAAAAAAAAAAAAAAAAAAAAAAAAAAATTAGTAAAGTTTTGAAAGACCTAACTGTCGCTGAGCTAAAGGCCGAATTAAGCAAACGTGGCTTAAGTGGGGCAGGAATTAAAATCGAACTCGTAAAACGGCTACAGGAATATCTTGAACAACAAAATGAAGACCCAGATACGTTTGCTTTCGAAGTGGAAGCAAAAGTGCAAGAGGTAAATACAACTGCCATATCTGACATGATGTCTCTTCTTTTAGCCAAATTTGAAGAGAATCAAAAGAAGCAAGATAACGTTCTCAAACAACTGGAAACTCAAAGAAACGAGCAGAAGAACGAGCAAGAGAACGTACTCAAACAACTAGAGGCTCAAAGAAATGATGTTCGGGAGCAACTAGAAACTCAAAACAAGAATGTTCTCAAACAACTGGAAACACAAAAGAATGATGTTCTGGAACAACTACAAGCACAAAGGGATGACGTTCGAGATCGGTTTGATGAACAGAAAAATCTGCTAGAAGGCAGGTTTGCGGACTTCGAAGACAGAATCAATACTCTCGATGAGCGTGTCGAAAAACAAAATTCAACGACTAATGCACGTTTAGAGAAAATGGACGAACAAATCGAAACCATCACCAATGAACTAGAAAAAGTGCGAAAGATGAAAGCTCGAGAATCTTCTGGTGAGTGCTCAAGGAAGAGAGAAGTGAATCCTCCAAGCTTTGATGGTCAGATACCGTGGTCAATCTACAAGAAACAGTTTGAAGCAGCAGCGTTAACAAACGGCTGGGACGATGACGAAAAATACATTGCTCTTACTTTCTTTGTGTCACTTCAAACCTAAACACATTGTTCATATCAAACTCAAACATTTTAAATGAGTAATCGTAAAACCAACCCAACTAAATCTCGATCATCAATTTGCAAAGACTCACCTACTACACCACTGAGTACCCATCCTAAGACCTTGAACCGAAAAAGTATTAACATGTCTTGTGAAGAAACTCTTTTTAATAAAATTGATCAAAGGCTTAAACAACAAAGTGAGTCGATTATAAATTAAATTTCTAATAAAATAAAAGATGAAAATGAATCACTCGCACAAAAACTCGAAACTCAATTCGCCGAAATCAAAACGAACCTCAATGACGTCGCTGGGCGCGTTGCACAAATTGAACTCTCTTTCTCTAAATCCATTGCCGATATTGATGCTCTTAAATCCGACGTCATCAAATTAAAATCTTCCGAAAAAAATATCACCGAAACCTTTACCCATGTTCTGTAACTTCTCACATCGAGAAAATCATACCGAAAACAGTGTAAAGGGAGCGTAACTAGTTTTTTTTGTATGAAATTTGACACAATTTGTTTCGATTTCCTATGTTTCTCGACTCCGAAAGTTTTCGACCGAGTTACAGAACATGGACCCTTAACTCAAATCAAAAATAATAACAAGGAACACAATGAATTGGAACATAAAATCACTGATCTCACAGATATGGTTAATCAATCACTTATCAATCAAGAAGAAGCAGAGAATAAACATATTGCTGCTGATGGAGTTATGTTTGGCATACCGTACACCACTGACGAGAATCTACGATCCATGTTTAATCTCTTATGCCACAATATAAACATCAAACCACCTGTCTTACTTGACATTTTTCGCACTCGCTCCAATTCAAGAAGAAATGGAAACACAAATACAAACACTGCGATAATAGTGAAATTCCGTTCGGCTTACGATAAAAACTATGTGATCACTTCTATATCAAAATTTCGCAAGGAACGGAATAATCAACTTACACTGAATGAAGTAGGGCTTAATGGAAAGTCACTAATATATTTCTGCGAATGTTTAACAAACAAAAATAACGCGATATATAGAGCGGCGCTTCAACTTAAAAAGCAGCACAAAATAGCTACGGCTTTTACGATACGAGGTCTCGTGTATGTGAAACGTCAAACAACCGATGAGAAAGGAACGTACGTGGGCGATATCGAAACACTAAATGGAATTGCCAGCCTCCCTAATGCAACTAATTAATTTTTATTTTATTTTATATTCTTACTTTATTTTACTTATTAATTATTGATTACTAGCTGGTACCCGCGGCTTTGCCCGCGTGGTTAAGAAAAATCAACGATGAGCTGTGCAGGTATTCACAATAAAAAATATAGATTTTTGTTGCTAAAATGGTTGTTGTTATTTACCCCAAACATAAATAAATGCAAAAAAGGTGTTCCTTAAATTATATATGTACATATTTATTAAAGTAAAATAAGGTACTATTTTAATATGGTGTTTTACACGATATAAAATGTTTTTTTTTATTTAAGTGAGAGAATGTAAAGATTCACCCGGGAACACGCAGCGCATACAGCAGTTCATGGGAGAAGCAAGGCTTTTCTAGGTTCTTCACCGCTACGGCCTCAGTTATAGCTATCAGTAAAATCCATCAGTAAAAATTGAAATATCTGGAATCTGAAATTTTTTACTGATGAGCGTTTATAACTATCAGTTAATTTACACCTTCGCGCCGCAAAACAATTTCGTTTTTACTGTTCATCTCATCAGTAATTTTTTTAATGATGGCACCGGAACAGTAAAAAAATGAAACGCCATCAGTAAAACGAAATGGATTTTTTTTTGACATTTGGCAGTCAGTTGTTCAGTAAAATGAAATTTCATCAGTATAATTTATAAAATGGATTTGTTAATAATATTTAACACTAAATGTATTCTTTTTTTTTTGGAAAAATTAGACGAAATGTATTTTCAACTTATTTCATCAAAATTTTCCTCAAAATATAAGATTAAAGTTTTCAAAATAGCAAAACAAAATTTTTACTGATGGATTTTACTGATAGCTATAACTAAGGCCTACTTTAAGTGTTTACCTTTCTCTGTCACAAATTGTCATAGCGAAACTAACTTTAATGGGGAACAGCACCCTTTTGAATTTGAATGATTAATCTAAAAAAATGGAATGGTTATATATTCACCAATTTCTACAATTCTATTGCAGCCCTAATAATGTTTCGCCCAAGCTGTATGACACGAAGTCTTGTACCGTTACCTAATCGATGGGCATCTAAATTTTGACTATATTGCGCCGGCTAATTTCAATTGCAGCTTATGTGAGGGCACCTCCCCCTCTCTTTTCCTCTAACAACCCTCTTACCACTTCCCTTAAACACCCTTTTTTGCCTTATGACTCTCCAAAAGCAAAAACTATGGGCGTGTGGGCGATGTACAGTATTTTAAACATTCATGTCCTTCTTATTCGTCGTGGACGGACTGCTATTTATCAAATATATATTCTAATAATCTTCATAAGTACTGTCTTTTACTACATAAGAAACCTCCTCACTTGGTGGCAGAAATGCGAAATCCCCCACGACCCACTGTTATTCCCTCAGGGCAATCTAATTGGCTATCCGACCGAGAGGCATACATATGTGAGATATATGCCGCGATAGTTATAAAAAAGATAAGAACCAAAGGCGGCCGGCCGTTCGGTTTCTATTTCATCTTAAATCCTGCTCTGATTGTCTATGATTTGGATTCAATCCGAGAGTTCTTCATCAAAGATTTCAAAAACTTCACCGGTCGAGGCATATTTCACAATAAAAGAGATGATCCGCTATCTAGGAACCAAGTCGCTCTAGAAGGACCTAAATGGAAGGAAATGAGATCGAACATTTCGCCCACTTTTACTTCGGGAAAGATGAAATATAGGAATGTTTCTGACGATCTTGGCAGTGACTGAGCGTTTGATCGATACCTTCGATGGAATCGTCGAAAAGTTTTTGAAGTAAAGGGTATTGTAGGATGCTTCACGCTTCACGTTCAATGTGAGTTCCGCCAATGAGAGAGAAACTGGAACGTTATGAGTTTTTTCTGTCAATGTTTTTGTTAGCTTTTCCAGATTGGATCCAAAAACTTCGCATGAAAGAGACTCCTGAACTTGTGGAAGCATTTTTCATGTGATTTGTCAGAGAAACTGGGAGTATCTCGGGAAGAACAATAATAATTTTATGAATTTGCTGTTGGAGCTCCAAAACTTCGAAGCGAGTTTTTAAATTGAAGAGATCGCTGCCGCGCCACCGCCGCCACCAAGTCGTTTATCTTTTTCTTGGCCAGATTGGAACAACAATGGGCTATGCATTGTATGAATTTGCAAACAATCAAGAATGAGGTAGTCTGTAGTGATTAAATGTCTTAAATAAGAAACCTTAAATACCTTGTCTTTCAAATTTGAAGCAACGACGTTCAATAAATAAACGATAACTCAACCTCGAATCAGAAATTTTTGATTCCAATGAACTCCGCATGGATGTGATTCTAATTTATGCTATTCATTACGATTTTGAAAACCATCCAGATCCAGCAAATTTTGATCTTGGACGGTTTAGTCCCGAGGAAATACAAAAATGCCATCCATTCAGATGGCTGTCTTTTGGTGGAGGGCCAAGGTATTGTTTTCGAATAAGATTTAACAGACTTCCTTGGTGCTTGCTATTCTTGAAAGGAGTTTGGATGTCTACGATATCTGTAATTCGTAATTCTTCTCATAATGCGAAGCAGCCACCGGCACCGCCTTTGGTCCCCTTTAAGAAAGAATATTTCATTCATGTACTATATAAAAGACTTATTTACTGTGTCATTTCTATTCTACATACCCTGACTACGTCATTAACAATACTGAATTGAATGACATCATTTTTTTGTATTATAATTTTGAAATTGAATTGAATTCTGTCATTTACAAATCATCGACAAAAAATGTCAAGTATAAGATTTTGTTTTTGTTTCGATAAAAAAAAATATTTGACGAAAATATTTGAAATAATTTTCATATAAAATTGCGTATTCGTATATTGATATATTTTACTGAAGTGAGAAAAGCATTATTTCTTAACATTTGAACCATTTGTGATTTGAACAACATAGTTTTTTTTTGTTATTAACCTTCTTAAGTTATTTCTCTTTAGTTTAAACCAAAAATTTAGAAAATCGGTCAACCGGTTGCCAATTTGAAAAGATAACATAAATTTAACGAATTAGTCTTTTATATATATAGAAGATAAGATATATAGGTAAATCTTATTTTTTTTTCTTTCTCTCTTTATAGTATAATAATACAATAATTCTATACACAATATCTCTAAAATTTCATTATTATTATTTTTTTTGTTTGCCTTTTCTTTTCGTTCTTTGTTAATTCAAATGGGTGATAGTAGTGTGACCTTGGCAGCTGTTGGGGCCAACATAAATCTTCACTCTATGATCAGAGTTTTAAGTAAACAGAAGGATGGACTTCGGATAAGTCATTTCAACGCTCAAAGTTTATTTTGCAAAATGGATGAGTTTAGGGATATATTTGAGGAATCGATGCTGGACATAATATGTGTTACTGAAACCTGGTTTTCAGACAAAAATGATGATGTGTTGTATGGACTGCATGGGTACAAACTTTTTCGTGGTGATAGGATAAACAGGAGAGGGGGTGGTACAGCAATTTATGTACGTAACGGTATAGCTTGTAAAGTGAATTGTAGATCTGCATTAGGATGTGAGATTGAATATGTATTTTTAGATGTTATCAACAATGAGGAAAGACTTCTGCTAGGTGCTGTTTATAGACCTAATAATAATGTAAATCTTAGTACCATTTTCCCGCTACTAGAAACAATTTCTCTAGGTGCTACTTAAATCATAATTTGTGGAGATTTTAACAGTAATTTGTTGGAAGATTCTTCTCTTGCCGATGGTATGAGAACATTTAACTTGTTTCCGGTGAATACTACCAATCCTACTCATTTTTGTCGTGAATCTCAAACACTTCTTGATGTTTATTTTGTGAGTAACCTCGATGATGTCTTATTGTACGACTAATTATCAGCTCCTGCGTTTTCAAGACACGATTTAATTTTCATGACTTTCAATTTTACGTTTGTGAACTCGCAAACCTCGTATAAATATAGAGATTTTAAAAATATTGATTACTTACGCCTAGAAAATGAAACTCGATCTGTCGACTGGGAGAGAATTTATTACTTGTCCTCACCGGATGAACAAGTTGAATTTTTAAACCAGAGTGTCTCGCACTTATTTGATAGCAATGTAAAATTACGATCCTGTTCGTCTAAGGCTGGGAGACCACGTTGGTTTTCCGACGAAATTCGGTCACTCATTTTGCAACGCAATCAGGCCTATTCTCATTGGAAACGTTTTCGATTGAATTTGTTTCTGTTAAGATATCGTCAGCTGCGTAACAAAACGGTAAGGACAATAAGATTAGCTAAAATCAAGTTCTATAGTGAACAACTAGACCCCTCTATAGGTGGACGACAATTATGGAAGAACTTGAAGAAAAATGGTATAGGAAAACAGTTAGACCGAGTAGAGGAGAACATCGATGTAAACTCCTTAAACAATGATTTCGTTTCTCTTCCGTTTCCCACCCTTTCTCAAAACGCGTCCGTAGATGAAAGTTCTTTTTTTACTGATGCAAGTTTTACTTTTACGTGTGTAGAGACCCTAGATGTCGTGGAGAGCATTTTATCTGTCAAGTCAAATGCCGTTGGAATGGACAATATACATACCGTTTTTGTGAAATCTATCTTAGCCCTCATACTGCCATATATTACTCACATTTTCAACACAATTTTAACCAAAAGTTTATTCCCTTCTCAATGGAAACTGGCTAAAGTTTTGCCAATACCAAAACCTGGGAAAAAAGACGAGTTTAGACCAGTTTCTATTCTTCCGTACTTGTCTAAAGTATTTGAGCGTGTTATGTAGAGGCAAATAAATGAACACCTTGTGTCGCAAAAGATTATTTCTTGGAAGCAGGCAGGTTTTCGTCAACATCACAGTTGTACGACCACCATCATTAATGTGGTCGAAGACATACGGCTTGCTCTTGACAGTGACGAAGTAACGTTCTTGATCCTGTTAGATTTTTTGAAAGCATTCGACACCGTAGATCATAATAATTTATGTCATAAGCTTTCAATTCTGTATGGTTTCCTGCCATCAGCAGTTAACTTACTGGCTTCTTACCTTAAGGACAGGAAACAAGCGGTTTCAAGCATAAATAAGCTATCTTCTCTTCTACCGGTTCTTAGAGGCGTTCCCCAAGGTTCAATTTTGGGTCCTTTGCTATTTTCCCTATATATCAACGAACTCCCTGCTCTTCTAAAAGACTGCTCTGTACAAATGTATGCGGATGATGTGCAATTGTATAAAAGCTGCCCTCTTGGGTTAATTGAGGACTGTGCATTTAAAATAAATAAGGACTTGGAACATATAGCACGCTGGTCTGAATGTAATGGGCTTTTCCTAAATCCGGTAAAATCAAAGTGTATAGTTGTTAGCAGAAAAGTTTTGAGTCTTGATTATTTCCCTACACTGAATTTGAACAATGCAGCAATTGAATACGTCTCCACAGCTAAAAACCTCGGAATGATATTTAACAGAACATTGTCTTGGGATACCCATTTTACCTCAACCATCGGCAAAGTATATGGCATTCTTAGACTCCTTTGGTCGTCGCAAAAATTTACCCCAATGAGAACTCGTCTCATAATTGCGAAAACCTTGGTTTTACCTGTCTTGACGTACGGATGTGAAGTTTTCCGTGAGTGCGACTCAGCAAGTAAGAGAAAGATCAACGTAGCCTTCAATAATACTGCACGGTACATATATGGCTTACGCAGATTTGACCACGTATCGTCTTATTCAGTACAAATCTATAACATGACCTTAGACCAACTTTTGCGTTTTCGTTGTCTTATGCTGTTATTCAAAATCATCCAATCTCAACAACCTTGCAGTTTATACAACAGGATAGAATTTTATTCCTCGAATAGATCTTTTCAACTCATTCATCCACGATATAGTTGCCTTCTTTCTGAAAGACAGTTTTTTGTCGGTGTCATCCGCCTTTGGAATTCACTTCCTGTTCACTTAAAACAAATTAGCAATGAAAGTCAATTTCGAAGATCGCTTCGAGTTTTTTACGAGAGTTTGAACTGATAAATCTGAATTGAAAAATGAACTGAATGATACAGTGTATGTTTTATATTTTATTTTTATTTTTCTCTTTGTACTTAAAATATAAAGTTGTAATATTGTAATTAATTTTGTTTAAATTTTGCTTTTCTTCTAAGAATTTGTTTTTTGTTTCTTTTCTTTTACGATAATTGTAATATATTTGTTTTTAAATATCAGCTTAACACTAATTTATAAGAATTATCTTCTTAATGTGTAAGCATACAAATAAATAATTAAATTAAAATTAAATTAAATTACGCTTGCCTTGAGAGGAGCAGCTGCTGAACAGCTACAAACCATCCCAGCAGAGAAGAACGGTGACTTCAAAGTTCTGGTAAACGCAATCGAACATCGGTTTGGGGATAGCCACATGACAGAAGTCTTCCGAGTACAACTAAACAACAGGGCACAGAAAAGAGGTGAAACTCTGCAGAAGCTTCAGGCAGATATCGAGCGATTAGTCCACCTGGCATACCCAACAGCTGGCAATGAGATAATAAATCAACTTGCTGTTGAAGCCTTTGTGAGAGCTGTGGGCGATATAAATCTCCAAAGGGCTATTCGCACTGCCGGAAAGCAAACACTACCAGAAGCATTGGCTTTCGCTCTAACAATGGAAGCCGCAGAACAAGCTTCCCAAAACGTGCATCGCGTGAGAGAATTGGAAGTCCAAGAATGCTCTTGTCAGAAGGCTACTCTGGAAAGGAGTCAGCGAGATGGACCAGCACGATGCTGGAACTGCAACAAGACTGGGCATCTTCAACGACAGTGCAGATTACCGCGAAGACGAACCTCATGCCAACACTGTGGAAACAGAACTTACTCAACAAGTCAAAGTAACTCCAACAACGTTGCTTCCGAAGCTGTTTCCCACCCGGGAAACGAATAAGAACCAACTTCGAGGGGCAGAAGCTGGTTTCTGGTATCGATGGCCCCAGAAACGACATCCAGGTTTCTCAAACGAAACGTGACAACAAGAGCCTGACCGTGGAAGCAAGTATAAACGGCAACAAATGTGTGGCTACCATCGACACCGGTGCCACGGCGTCCATTGTACGGCAGGACCTCGTTAATAAGACATGGCTCCACAACACCAATAGCTATCGTCTAAGGACTGCAACTGGAGAAGCCGCAAAAGTCTATGGTGAGGTACGTCTTAAGATCCGGATGGCAGAGCTGGAATTCTCTCACCTGTTCCTGGTAGCAGATATATGCGACGAGTGCATTGTCGGCGTCGATTTCATGAAAGATCACGGATTGATATTGGACATCGGGAACCAAGTCCTGAAATATCGAAACATCGAGATTCCGATGATCTATGGGATCCACTCGTATGAGACCTCGTTATCTGTGAAAACCGTCATCAAAGAAGATCTGACTTTGCCTGCTTCTTCAGAAGTATTCGTGTGGACGAAATTGAAGGTTAAGCCTGGCAGCCATCGATACCTCATGGTCGAACCAGCATCTGTAAAGTCCTCCCAAAACGTCACCATTGGGAAGACTCTTGTTAGACCTGTAAAGAACATGGTTCCCGTACGAATACTGAACATCAAGCCGTACGAAGTTAAGCTTAGAAAAGGTGAGATTGTCGGACAATGCGAATCTGTATCAGCGATAACAAGAATCAACGAAGAAGAGCCAAGGCATACCTTGAAGTTCGAAGAAGTGAATTCCATAAAGACGAACCTTCTCAAGTCATCTTATCTTGGCCACCCACAACGAAGAACTGCAGAAGGTCTCCTCGAAGAATTTGCAGACATCTTTTCTTCATCGCAAGGGAAATATGGCAGAACACAACTGGTTCAACATCGAATCAACACCGGGGATGCAAAGCCGATCCGTCAACCTGCAAGACGCCTTCCACTAGCCAAACAAGGTGAGGTTGAAGAACTGATAACCACCATGAAAGAAGAGGGTCTGATCGAAAACTCTAAAAGCCCTTGGGAGTCTCCAATGGTCCTGGTAAAGAAGAAAGACGGATCAACCCGCTTTTGCGTAGACTATCGAAGGTTGAATGATGTGACCAAGAAGGATAGCTATCCTCTGCCTAGGATCAGTGATACTCTGGACGCAATGGAAGGAGCACAATGGTTCTCAACGTTGGACCTGAAAAGTGGATACTGGCAAGTAGAAATCCATCCTGAAGACAAAGAGAAGACGGCGTTCTCGACAGGAAACGGATAGTGGCAGTTCAAAGTGATGCCTTTTGGACTGTGCAATGCTCCAGCGACTTTTGAGCGCCTTATGGAATGCGTCCTGCAAGGACTCACATGGAAGTCTTGCCTGGTCTATTTGGATGACGTTATCGTATACGGGAAAACATTTAATGAACATTGTACAAATCTGAGAGCAGTGTTTCAAAGACTTCGAGAAGCCCACCTCAAGCTCAATCCAGAAAAGTGTTCACTCTTCAAAACCGAAGTGAAATACCTGGGACATATCATCTCATCCCAAGGAGTAAAGACAGATCCTGATAAGATTGACACCGTGAAGAATTGGCCAACACCACAGGACAAACATCAACTCCGAAGCTTTCTGGGTCTAGCCAACTATTATAGGCGCTTTGTCAAGGACTTTGCTGAGATTGCCAAGAGTCTACATCAGCTAACGGAAAAGGGAAAGCAGTTCAAGTGGTCAGGTGAGTGCGAGCGCAGCTTTCAAGAGCTCAAGCAACGCTTGTGTAATACACCAGTGCTGACCTATCCGACTCCCGGAAAACCGTTCATCATTGACGCTGATGCCAGCAATGTCGGGATCGGTGCCGTACTATCACAAGTACATAATGGTGAAGAAAAGGTAATTGCCTATAACAGCAAGGTACTCTCAAAGTCAGAAAGAAACTATTGTGTGACCAGAAGAGAACTTCTTGCACTGATCTTGGCAACAAAGCACTTCCATAAGTATCTCTATGGACAGAAGTTTCTTCTCCGAACCGACCATGGAGCACTAAACTGGCTTTTGAATTTCAAGAATCCAGAGGGTCAAGTGGCGAGATGGATTGAGAGGCTGCAGACGTACGATTATGAAATTCAACATCGGAAGGGGAAGCTTCACTCAAATGCTGATGCACTGTCTCGGAGACCATGTAAGCAAGACTGTAAGCATTGCAGACGCCAAGAAGAAAAAAAAGTGGTCACTGTTCAACGAACCAGAACCGATCCCATTTATGGCTGGAACAACGACGAGTTGAGGAAGGCTCAACAAGAGGACCCAGATATTGAACCCATCCTCGCATGCAAGAAACACCAGAAAAAACCGGAATGGGCTGATATCTCCGACAGAAGTCCGGCTCTTAAGGCCTATTGGGCTCAGTGGGACTCGTTGCATGTCCAAGAAGGTGTCCTTCGACGTAAGTGGGAATCAGCAGATGGAAAGTCCTATGTAATGCAGCTTGTCTTACCGAGATCGAAGATTATGGACGTTCTGCGAGAGATGCATGATGGAGTTTCGGGAGGCCATCTAGGAGTAAACAAGACGCTAGAAAAGGTTCGACAACGATTCTATTGGCTACATGCAAGGGAAGATGTCGAGAAGTGGTGCCGAAAATGTGATACCTGTGCTGCCACCAAAGGCCCGAACAAAAAGAATCACAGCCAAATGCAGCAGTATAATGTCGGATCACCCTTTGAAAGAATTGCAATAGACGTGGCGGGTCCGTTTCCGGAAACAAATAATGGAAATCGTTATATTCTGGTCGTCATGGATTACTTCAGCAAGTGGCCTGAAGCATACGCCATACCGAATCAAGAAGCCAAAACAGTCGCAGACCAA
The DNA here is from genome assembly GCA_943590905.1 of Sphaerophoria taeniata. Lineage (NCBI taxonomy): Eukaryota > Metazoa > Arthropoda > Insecta > Diptera > Syrphidae > Sphaerophoria > Sphaerophoria taeniata. The sequence goes on along the minus strand of OX016542.1, from coordinate 72,455,239 downwards.
ATTGTGTTCAACTGGGTGAGCAGATTCGGTGTTCCATTAGAACTGCATTCCGACCAGGGAAGGAATTTTGAATCAAACATATTCCAGGAAGTTTGTGGGCTTCTTCACATCAAGAAGACAAGAACAACACCACTCCACCCACAATCTGATGGCATGGTCGAACGGTTCAACCGAACCCTTAAGGAACATCTTTGCAAAGTTGTGGACGACAACCAGCGAGATTGGGATCGACACATTCCACTGTTTTTGATGGCGTATCGAAGTGCAAGACATAGCTCAACTGGCCATACACCGTCTGAGATTTTGATGGGAAGGAACATCAGATTGCCGAGCGAAATAAAATTTGGATGTCCCACGTCGGAACCGCAAGCCGAGGATGACTACTTGGATGACCTCAGAGAAAGACTCCTTCAGATCCACGACGATACCAGGTCAAAAATAAAGATGTTCAGTGACACAATGAAGACACGCTACGATATACGAGCGACAACAACAGAGTTCCAAGCAGGAGATCGAGTGTGGCTTTACAATCCCCATCGACAAAAAGGGTTGTCACCGAAACTTCAACGGGACTGGGAAGGCCCATATACAGTGATTAGCAAAATCAACGACGTCGTGTACCGGATACAAAAAGGAGTCAGAGGTAAACTTAAAATCGTACATCGCGACCGACTACATCGCTACAGTGGTGATGAGAATGATGGATTTGTTCGGGACGATCAATCCTAAGGAGGGGGCAATGTAATGTGTATACACTTTATTTATCTCATACGCTTTATTTCTGTTTCTCCTTCTATTGTAATGTCTAATATGTATACTTTATTATCTCTTACGCTCTGTATCTCTTTCTATATTTAATGTACACACTTTTCTTACTCTCTTTACTTACTCTGTATCTCTTGTTTATGTAATGTACATACTCTCTTTACTTAATATCGTTTAATTGTAGTAGTAAGCACTTGTGAGGGGCAATTTCTAGTGATTAAGAGAAACTTTTTGTTAAGCATTAAGAACGTTAGCCCCTACAAAAGAAATCCCAGTATTTTTGTAAATAGAGAGCTTCTCGAACTTTCAGCTTCTCCAAGAACCAATAGGAACCAATAGAAGTTTCTAGAACCCATCATTTTTGTTATATAAATAGCCGTTTGGTGGCGAGGCAATTTTAATTGATTGTGAACTGAGATAAAGTAAAGATACTGTGTTTGCAAAGTTATAATTGAAAGTGTTGAATAAATAAGTTTGTGAGTGATTTGAATAAAGTGAATTTGTGTTTTATTTAAAAAGTGAATAAGTTTTTAATTGTCGGACCAAGCCGAATATTACAATATATACGCCTTATCATTATCGATTAATAAATATAACAAACTCAATCTATTCGTTTATTAACTTCCTGTTATGAAGTATTTATTTTGAGAAATAATCTAAAAGAACTGTATAACTTTAGGTTCCTTATTGCTTTGCGTAAACTTTGATAAGAACGTTTTGACTCTTAAGATGAATTAGAGATCTTATTTGTTGATTTCTTTTTATAGATGGGGTGCGCCAGTGAGTTTCGCACTATACGCCCCTGGCACGGATTTCAATAAAACACTGGAATCCATTCTATATGTTCGAAACTGTTTGAAGGAGAGCGACCTGATACAATATTACGTGACATTTCATATATACTTCCCCAAAGACCACATGCCAAAAAGGATTCCACTTACTGAAACAGATGCCCTTAGTTGGGGGTATGATTGTAACAGCTTACCACCTTATGAAAATGTTAAACGAAACTCCTTGTATAAACAAACTCACAATCTTTCCTACCCAATTAATGTCGGAAGAAATATTGCTAGAAAATCATCGCTGACACACTTCATATTGGCAAGCGATGTGGAACTCTATCCAAATCCTGGATTTGTGGATTCATTCCTTGATATGGTTCAGAGGAACGCAAGCGTGCTGTTTGGAGATAGCCCAAGGTATGGTATTTTTTTTTTATCTTCGTTAATTGGATTTAATATATTTTTTTTTTCAAAACAGAGTTTTTCCTCTGGCAACTTTTGAAATCGACTCACATGCAATTATGCCCACAACAAAGACAGAACTTCAAAAACTTTTAAGGAACAAAACTGCAATTCCATTTCATAAAAAAGTTTGCAGTTCGTGTCATGATATGCCAAATTTGACTGAGTGGATGACTACAAATGAGACTGATGAATTGAATGTTTTCACAGTGGGAAAGAGGAAACATAAGCAAATGTTCTGGGAGCCTTTTTATGTGAGTGACAATCATGAACCATTCTTTGATGAAAGAGTCACTTGGGAAGGTCAAAAGAACAAACGGATCCAAGTAAGTATATGCACGTAAGTTCTCAGGAGAAACATATTTAAATGTTTAAACTTCCTTTAAGGGCTATGCCATGTGCTTATTGGACTACGAATACGCTGTACTTAACAATGCTTTTCTGGTCCATAGTCCAGGTATCAAGATTTTTAAGCGGGATCTTGTCCGTGAGAAACATGTTGCTGCGACGAATGCTTTGATAAGCGAGGAAATCGTACCACAGTACAAAACACTTTATGGAACTCGTTACGGCTGCGTTCCTTGAGAAAGGTCTTAAAATAAGAATAAATAGGCGTCCGTCAGTGTAATGTGTATGTAAATTTGACTTAAAATTAGAAATGTATTATCTATGCAGTCGCCCGTAGCTTAGTTGGTAAGTGCGTTGACTGCGATACAGGCTTCACCACCGGTCGCCCCAAAGGCCCAAGAGCCTAAGGCGCCGGAGGGGCAGCCAGACATTCTGTCCTTGTTGCTGAGCATTCAAGGCCAGTTGGCAGGACTGCAAAGTCAGATCGTGGAGCAAGCCGGAAGAGTAGATAAACTCTACTCTATGATGGCTGGCCCAGCGCAAATTCAGGGTTAAAGGCGCGCTGCCGAAGACGCGCCTTAAGATCCTAGGTTTGAATGTGAATTCATTGATTAGGATCGAACGTAGAGCCAATTTGTTCCAGCTGTTAAAAGACCACAGTCCTGATGTGTTTATGGCTAGTGAAACCAAGCTAAACCAGAAACATAAACTGACTAACAACAATTACAATATCGTAAGAAGGGATCGACCCGACTCTACCCAAGGAGGCGGTGTTGCAATCTTCAAACGTAAGGGCATTAATTATAAAGTCATATACAATAATGATTTGCGAAAGCTCAGGACGCTAGAAGTTTGCGTCATATGCATCTCTCTCACTCAAGGGAAGCGGATGTATATGATTGCGGCTTATGCGGCTGAAGCTCCGCAGCCTACTACCTTTATTTCAGAGCTCGAGATTCTCTTCAGGGTACTAAAACTGAACTTGGAAGAAAACTACTTCATTATGGCCGGAGATTTGAACGCCAAACATGAAGATTGGGGAAATCAAACAAATAATCCAAGAGGTAATCATCTTTTTAATTTGATGAATCTTCACAGTGTTGAATATGGTGTCGACTTGCTGGCTACTGAAAGGCCATCGTTCCCAAGGAGCGGTTCCTTCCTGGACCTTTTGCTGTACGATACCAGACTGACAATTACCGACAAAGTGGGTAATCAATCACCATCGAAACTGTTTACAGACAGTCGAGTACGACAGTGACCACTGCGGGCTCGCTGCTGTAATTCAGATTCCGAACGAGCTTGTGGAATTGGATGAATTCGTTCCAACGCATTCTTACAATTACAGTAAGATGCGATGGCCGCGTTTCACCCAAGTCCTTGCAAGAGAACTTCGTTCGAGTGACATAGCCCCACCAAACAACAGAAACTTGACAAATACGGTAATCGACCAACACCTTGAACAGATGGACAACATAATAAAATGAACAATGGAACGGACAATACCGAAGTACAAGGAACGCGACCAAAACAACGTCTACAGTAACGCAACTATAGACGCACTACACAGACAGAAAAGCGGACTACTGACAAGACTGAAAAACTTGTACAGACGATTTACAGACCCGAACGACCTGGAGATTAGGACACTGAAGTCGTCGATTAAGAACGTCAACACCCTGATCAAGGAAAACTACAGGTTATCTATTAACTTGTATTGGGACAAGAAAATTCGGGCCGTTAATTCTAGCGACCCGAGTATGTTCCCTAAGATTAATAAGATATTTAGGTCCAAGAATCAGAACGACCTTCCGTGTCTTAAGCTCCAGAGAACAGTAGAGAACAGAGACGTACTTCTGACAGCGCAAATTGATCCTGAGGAAGCCGTCTTGTACGATGACTTCTTTGTGATTGAAGATCCGCAGGAGAAAGTGGAGACAGTTGGTGCTGCTTTCCAGCAAGTGTACAAGGTGAATGCTTGCACTCGCCCGAACTTCGACCTGGAAAACAGAGCCTTACTTCATCACTTCTACCTGAGGAATGATATTTCGCAGTGGCGATCCGAGAACCGTGGTTTTACCTGGTTTAATGACGATTTCTTAGCAAACGCTATAATCGCCGAGCGAACGGGCCCAAGTCCCTTGCTCATCTTCGATTCAATAAAGAATAAGAAGTCAGCAGGTGTCGACGGTATATCCAACATTGTACTAAGACACTTACCGATTGAAGCCATCGACATTTATACCACACTGTTCAATAACGCGCTGAATTATTCATATTATCCAGTGCGTTGGAAGACAGCCGTGGTTCATCCTCTCCCGAAAAAGGGAAAGGACAACTCCAATCCTTCAAATCTCAGGTCAATAAGTCTTCTTCCAAGCATCAGCAAGGTATTCGAAAAGGTAATCAATAGGGCTCTGGCTGAGTGGGCTGCGGACAACAGTATAATTCCGGATAACCAGTTCGGGTTCAAGGCGGGACATGACACCATTCATGCCGCGTCTAAGCTCGTTTCTGATATCCAATGGAACAAGTCCAAGAAACAATGCACGGGTGCTGTTCTGGTTGATTTAGAGAAGGCCTTCGACACCGTATGGTTAGAAGGGTTGTACCTTAAACTCAATAGACTAGGCATCAGTAAACCATTATTGTATATGCTTTATGATATGCTCAACGGTAGAAAGTTTGTTGTCAAAAGTGGCAATGTAACTTCTACCACCACCTTTGAAATTAAAAACGGTCTTCAACAGGGAGCGGTGAACTCGCCGATCCTCTTCAGCATTTACACCAGCGATCTGATAGGTAGCTTAACTAACGCAATTGGGTATGCCGACGACCTGATTGCGTACAGAACGGCTCGAAAGGTTGAAAGGTTGAGAAGATTCAGCGATACTGCGACGATTGGAAACTGAAAATAAATGTCCAAAAGTCGGAGACAATTTTGTTCCGGACTCCGTTGGCTAAAGCCTCGCGAGATACGTGTAAGAATTGGCGCAAGATGGTCATTGTTGATCTTCACGGACAGGCATTGACGAGCAAAAGTGTAGTGAAGTACCTCGGTATCTGGTTGGACCAGTATCTGTATTTCGACAGACATATAGAGGCTGCTCTGACTAAGGCCAGAGGAGCCTTCGCTCTGACGAAACGGCTGTTTTACAGCAGTCGGCTTGACCCCAGAGTGAAGGTAATTTGCTACATGGCCCTCATACGGCCAATGATTGTTTATGGTTGTCCAGTGTGGTTCAACATTGCCCCTTCCCAAATGGAGAAGTTTCGGGTGTTCGAGAGGCAGTGTCTTCGGCGCTGTCTCGGTTGGTATCGGACACCGGAATCTTCTTATCTGCATTATTATTCAAACGAGGTTCTATACAACGGTGCTCGAATCAATAGAATTGACAATTTCGTGATAAAACTTGTTCGGGGTCACATTGCGAGAGCTATGACTTCGACCAACAATTTGATTTTCGGGCCGTTCTATCCGAACGACAACTACTTCAACAATGCACGCTTGAGCGGCTTCATCCCACCAGAGGCATTCCTCTATTTAGACCAGTGCGGCATGATACAGGATAGATTGGCAGTACCGCTTATCTACCACGTCAGGCGAAGAACCGTAGACCGGCGGCTTCTGTATGAACGAGGCATCCTCGTTCGTGATGGAGCGGAGCTGCTTCGGTTCAGTAGGGCTGTGTCCGACAAGGACCGCATTGATAGGGTGAAGCAGGAGAACCAGTTTTGGTGGCTTCAAACTGCATCTGATAATGGGTAATCCGGGGTGGGGTATTTTTGCCTTGGCCGGCTTACATACTTGTTTTAGTCTTAGGTTTTAGGTTTAAGTAGAGCAGGAATGGTGGCACAATAAAATAAAAAACAAAAGAATAAAAAAAAGAAACAAAATCTCATGAAATACAAAAAAAAAAAAAAAAAACAAAACAAAATGCAAACGCATATCACAGACAATATTATAAGAATCCTCGATGGAATTAAAAATACAAGGACAAAGTTGTTTTGCCGCTGTGGTTGTTCTAGTTTTTAGTAGTTTGTAGGTAGATTAGGTAATTTTAAGTTTTATTTTAAGGATTTTAGTTTGTAAGAAAAAACCCAAAAACAAAAGTTAAAGCCATTAGTTTTTTTTAAATTTTCTGATATAAAAAAATAAATAAATTGAAATAAAAACAAAATATCTTAGTTCGTAGGCCGAAAGGCATTAATTTTAAGAATCATGAATTATTTAGAGCTCCCGATTAGGGCCAGTAAGTTATATATAAGTAGAATTAATTAGGCTAGTTTCCCATTTTTGTCTAGCATGTAAGTAGATTTAAGTTTAAAATTAATAAAAAAATGAATTACAAAAAAAAAGAAGATATAGGTGCGTTGTGAGAACTGCTCCAGTGTCAAGTCGTTTGAATTTTTGTAGATTAAGCCTTGCTAAAATTTAACATACGTTTGACCAAGTATTAAGTCCAAATTGTTATTTATAATTTTGTTTAACTTTAATCAACGTTGCTTTAAGGTTAACCAATTTCACATGCCCTTTTTCGTGTTTAAAGCTCCATTTAGACGATCACTTCAGTTTCAGTTTCAGTACCTGGAGCTATTAGTATGTAGCTGTAAATGATAAATGATGAATATCAAATTTTTTTGTGGGTATGACTGAAATAATGAAACAAAATGACAGTGTGTAGGAAAAATATCATTTTTGTGTGTGGTTTTTCTGCCTGAAATAAATATTTGCATGAATTATGAGCCTTGGTCGAGAGAAATATATGAAACCATCCAAGCAATTTTTTGACGGTCTTCGTTTGCATATTTGTGCTAAAAGCTATAATGGAAACTCTATTCTAAATTGAAAATAAAAAGAGTTGAAATTCAGTGGATAAATCTTAAGATTTGGAACTTTAAACTCGATTGCTGCCCATAACTTGTCAGCTACAGCAAATATTTGAGAAATGTCAGTGTTATCATCATAGTGGTATACCATTTACAACTGATATTTCTTGGTCGAATGAGCTATGCTCATGGAACTTTAATCGGATATTGTTCATCCAACAGCCGATTGCTGTTTAGTTTGGGATTTATCATATCCATTCTTCCCTGCCACGATCTCGTATGTTATTCTACATTTCAAAATGACCACCAAGGAGTCAGTCGGAAGGTACTTTGAGTCATTAGTTTGAGTTGTGAATCTAAAAATTAACCATAGGTACGCTTTTGTGGAGGTTTATGCTCAAATATTGACAATACTGGCTGACGAACATTTTCATATTTTTGATTGGACACAAACAAATTACCCTACACGGAAGAAGTTGTAGAACAACAAGATAACAATTGATACTAAAAACTTAAGGTTCACAAACAAAAGTAAAAAAAGCGCATAAAATAAAAAAGTCTATAAAAAAAACACGTATACGCCCGAGTGTACATTTTCATTGCATCCGTAGTAAAATACGAAATCTCTATATGCATACATAGTATATACATAAAAATGGATGTGGTTTTTGTTTGGTTTTATGTCCGGCATGGAATCCTTAACGGCCAACAGTATTTTATGACACTTTCATGGTAAATACTGTTGTATTCAGGGATGGTTCCTCTGACAAAAAAAAAAAATGGTAAAAGTCGAAAAGCAAGTCTCTCGTTTGCGTTGATTGTATTTCTAAAATAAGTGCATTTTTTTTAATTAGTGGTGTCATCTCGCCAAATTTGTCACATATCAATCTCTAGTTACTCTTCGAAATCATCCCTTAATTCATAAAATTGTCACATGTAATTCCTAATTATCATCAACAAATTAATTATGCAGTTTCTCGTATTGTCCGTTTGGTGGCAGTCAGTGTTAAAGGAAAAAGCATGCCAACTACTTTCGCCCGCCATTTTCCTGCTCATTGCAGAAAGACCATCCAAAGGAGAAAGTTTTGGCAGCCCTCGTCGGATATGTTAATTTACCAGCTAAATGATGACGAGAACTTCAAAAAAGTGTCTGATATCTCCAAAAGAGATGTTTTGAGAACGATTATGAGGATTTTTGATCCCCTCGGCCTCATTTCTTGTCTGATTATCAGAGGTCGAGCAATTTTACAAGAAATTTGGCGGGAAGGTCTTGAATGGGACGAACCTATATCTGGAAGTCTGAAACGGCAGTGGCTGGATTTCGTGCGTATTCTGAGGCAAGTAGAGAACATCAAGGTCCCCCGGTCGTACACATCCTCCTCTCCTGACAGCGCAAAGAAAAAATTGGTAGTTTTCGTCGACGCTTCAGAGAAGGCTTTCGCCGCTGTTTCTTATTGGCGTTTCGAGCAGAATGGAAGGGTGGAGATTGCGATTGCGATGGCAAAGGCAAAGGTAGCACCCGTGAAGAAGCTTTCGGTGCCTCGTTTAGAGCTTCAGGCAGCTGTCCTTGGTGTGCGAGTTGCAGAGACAGTGATGAAGTTGCATTCGATTCAAGCTGAAGATGTAATGTTTTTGTCCGACTCCAGAACCGTTCTTGCGTGGATCAGCTCTTCCACGTACAAGTTTCCCAGTTTTGTTGCAGTCCGCGTTGGTGAAATCTTAGAAACTTCGAACCCTTCCCAATGGTGGTACATCAGATCTGCAGACAACGATGCCGACGATGGAACTAGGTGGGCTGATGACTTAGACAGTTCTTACAGTGAGAGATGGTTTGAAGGACCCGAATTTTTTAAGCTTCCTCAGAACTATTGGCCTATTTCACCAGGAAAGTCTTCCATTGTTTGTGCGGTAAGTGAATTTTTACCTAAATTACAAATTCACTTGCATGCGAAAAGATTATCATTTAACATTTATGACGAGTTTAAGCCAAGGTTCCTTGGAAGGTGGTTTTCTGGAGTAAGGGTTTTGGCATTTCTTTTGCGTTGTAAAGACCGTTTAAGAAAAAGACCTATTGAGCGAACATCATTTGTTACACCATCAGAGATTCTTCGAGCTCAAAATTGGCTTTTCAGGAAGATTCAACAAGATGCCTTTTCAGAAGAGATTGAGTGTTTGAGATCGAAGGGAGTTCTTGGACCGAGTAATTCCTTATCAGGTTTGTCGCCATTTATTGATGATGAAGGAACATTGCGTATAAGCTCCAGGGCGCAAAATGCAAATCTATCATACGCAGCCCGCAATCCAGCGATTTTGCCCAAACATCACCCTCTGGTTGACTTACTCATAAAACATTATCACGAAGCTAATTTACATATGGGTACGGAGACAACAATCTCAGATATCCGAGAGACGGCGTGGATTATAAACATCCGTGTAGCAGTTTTACGAGTCCAGTCCAGATGTTACATGTGCAAGAGGCTCAAAGCAAAAGCTGCTATGCCCCTGATGGGTCAGCTTCCCGAAGGACGTTTAGCGTTTGACATGAGACCCTTCACTCATGTGGGTGTTGATTGTTTTGGTCCCATGCACGTGAAATTTGGAAGAGGAACGACCAAACGTTATGGCATGATATTCACGTGTTTAAGTTTCCGTGCTGTTCATATTCAGGTTCTCAATGATTTGAGTATGGACCAATGTATCATGGGAGTTCGTCGTTTTCTGATTCATCGCGTGGTCACCAAGTTCATTTACAGTGACAATGGACTGAACTTTGTTGGAACGAGCAACCGTTTAGAGAAAGATGCAAGAGATATGGAGAATTCGTTAAGCGAATACTGCGCAAAGTATGAGGGCATTGTCTGGTGTTTTATACCCGCGTACTCTCCCTGGATGGGAGGAGCATGGGATCGGCTGATAAGATCCATCAAGAATAGTATTGAGTTTACTTTAAGAGGAGTTGTACCTCGAGATGATGTTCTTGTCAATGCTCTACTGGAGGCACAAGCGCAAATCAATCGAAGACCGTTAACACATCTACCAGTCAACCCAGAGGATCCCCGGCCACTAACTCCAAATTCTATTCTTTTCGGTGACAGCGATAGAGACATCACTGCACCAGGCGTATTTTCTGCCAATGATCAATGGAGCAGATTGTATAGCAGACGAGCACAACATCTAATGAAAGAATTCACGAGGAGATGGTACACAGAGTACCTGCCAGAGAGTACCTGCGTTCGAAATGGCATAAGGTTACAAGCCCATTGAAAGTTGACAGCATTGTCTTAGTAATCGAGCCGGGAGAGGTTAGAGTGGCCTGGAGGATGGGAAGAGTAACGAGCGTTTATCCTGGACCGGACGGAGTCGTTAGAGTAGCAGATGTGCGACTTGCAAACGGAACGATTTTGCCAAAGAGGTCAGTTGGAAGGCTCGCTGTTTTGGATATTGAGTCTTCGCATACAGCTTTCGACGAGGTCCGGGATGTCATCTCGCCAAATTTGTCACATATCAATCTCTAGTTACTCTTCGAAATCATCTCTTAATTCATAAAATTGTCACATGTAATTCCTAATTATCATCAACAAATTAACTATGCAGTTTCTCGTATTGTCCGTTTGGTGGCAGTCAGTGTTAAAGGAAAAAGCATGCCAACTACTTTCGCCCGCCATTTTCCTGCTCATTGAAGAAAGAAGAAAGGTTGAATATATTATATTTTTTTTTATATAAATACCTATGTAAGTTGCTATTGAAACTAATTTTAAATACTGCTTACATTGTTACTAATGAATTTCAATTCAACAGCAAATAAAATCACTCCCTATATTTTGCAACGAATGCATTGATTTTTATTTGGGAATTTAAACCAAAGGCCGAAGGTCAACAAGTGGATTAACTAATATTAGCAAATAAGCGTAATTTTCATCGCTCAGCGTCAGCACACAGGCTCTTTCTGTATCATCCATTCTTATTTCATTGCATCTACTTTTAATTAATGATTTCTTTTCTTTACTTTATTAACTACACTGTGTTGTTATTTCAGCATGGTTTTATAAGTGGTAGATCTACTGCAACGAACCTAACTTTATTTAGTAACTATGTTCTAGATGCTTTTGAAAACGGATACCAATGTGATGTCATTTATACTGATATTTCGAAAGCATTTGACAGAGTAGATCACTTAATTCTGTTGCATAAGCTTTTGAACCTTGGTTTTCATTCTAATCTGTTAAAATGGATTGAATCCTACTTAACTGGTAGAACCCAATTTGTTCGCATAAATAATTTTGTTTCAAATCCGATTGTTGTAACTTCAGGAGTTCCACAAGGAAGTCATTTAGGACCACTTCTCTTCCTCTTATTTATCAATGATATTACTAGTTTATTGTTAAATTGTGCTTGTTTAATGTATGCAGATGACCTGAAATTGTTCTCATGTATAAAATCTATGTCCGATTGTATAAACTTGCAACGCTATCTTGATAACCTGTCTATCTGGTGTACTAAAAACGATTTGCTGTTAAATATTTCTAAATGTCAAAGTATGGTTTATCATCGTTGTGCGCAACCGATTTCATTTTCGTATTTTATTAATGGAACTGTTTTGTCTAAAGTTGATAGCAAAAAGGATTTAGGTGTAATCTTTGATCACAAATTAACGTTTTCCAACCACATAGACTACGTAGTTTCGAAGGCTAGCTCTATGCGGGGATTCATTTCTAGGAATGCTAAATACTTCTCTGATCCTTTTACTCTAAGATCACTATATTTTTGTTATGTGCGTTCAATATTAGAATACTGTTCCACCATATGGAATCCTTTGTATGCGGTCTATTCAATCAGGATCGAAAGAATACAGAAACGATTTACTAGGACAGCCATTCGAATTTTACGTTGGAATTCAGAATTGCCACCGTATAGAACAAGATGTTTGTTGCTAGGAATTCAATCCTTGGAATCACGACGCACATATTTTGACGTAATGTTTGTTCATGATTTAATAAATTATAAAATTAATTGCCCCCAATTGCTTCAGCTAGTACGGTTTCATGTGCCTAATCGTAACTTACGTAACAATCGTTTATTTCATTTGACTTTTCATAGAGTTAATTATGGAACCAATGAACCTTTAACTCGTTGCTTAAGACAAGCCAATTCTGCATGTAATGTCATTGATTTTAATTTAAATTTAAGTAGAGAATGTTTTAAACAAAAATTGTTATTAATTCTTTATTTTGGTGGTTAAATTTTTTTTATTGTAACTAATTTGTTTGTTTCTAGTCTGTAAGAGCTCTGCCTCTGATTGATAAATAAATAAATTTAAATCAGAGTTGCAAAAGCTTAAATCATTTATTAGCTTAACTCTCACTTTAATTCCCAAGTCATTAATTGACTTATGAATTAGAATTCATTTAATTCACAAGCTAAAAAGTGAATTATGAATTAAAGATTCTTCAATTCACAAGCTAAAAAGCGAATTGTGAATTAGAATTCATTTAATTCACAAGCTAAAAACTGAATTTTTGGATTTTTTCGTTTATTTCTCTTGACAAAGGCTCGTATTTCATGCAAATGCTTTTTTTCAGGCGAAAAACTACACATAAAAATGATATGTTTCTCACACATTTATCATTTCATTTCATTATTTCAGTCATACCTACAGACAAAAACTTTTGATATTCATCATTTTCCTCATCATTTATCATTTACAGAGCTACACACTGTCTTTTTTCCTTCATTTTTTCTTAAATGATGAAAAAAATGATAGTGTGCATTTTTAAATGATATTATTCATTTACAGCTCTGCTGATACCTGATAATTCGCTAATTCGCCTTATGAATTCAAATTTGTGAAATTTTAATTCCACCCTGTTTCTGCATTGACTTTTTTTTATTCATAAATCATAAGTCACTTGTTTTTAATTCATAATTCACTTTTTAGCTTGTGAATCAGTAGCGTAGCGTGAGGGGGGCAAGGGGTTCAAATGCCCCGGGCGGCACTTGTTTGAGGGGCGGCAAAAAAGGGGTGGCGGCAAAAAAAAAAGGTTACCAAAACAAAAAACCCTGCACTTGTTAGAGGGGCGGCAAAAAAAAGGTAACCAAAACAAAAGAACCCTGAAATAATTTTCGGTAAACAGAATTTCGTATGGGGTGGCATCCAATCGACCTGTACCTATACCACCACACACTTCATTTAACCACAAATTTAACATAAGCATTAAACCGAAAATCTACGATGGTAAATCTTTTGCGAATTACGATCCACCCACACATTCAGATAAACGACAAAATTTTAAATAACAATTGCTTCACGATTAGCGGTTGTTGCGACCGAAAATCTCAAAGAAAATTTCTGAATAAGCAACGCTGCAAAACAAATCTCATTAAATTATTCTTTGACAAGCAGAACACATATCTTTTGGGACGGGTGGTGAGGCCAGAATTGGAAGTAAGACTTCAGAAAGATCAAACCATTGATCAAACTGAGGAAAAACTCTTGGCTAATAAATCAAAAAAATGGCAAGAAATTCTTGTTAGAATGGTTGACATCATATATTCCTAGCAAAACAAACTTTAGCTTTTCGTGGCCATAGAGAAGACCCTACAAGCTCTAACAGAGGCATCTTCTTCTTCTTCTCTACTTCTTAGAGCTAGTACATCTCATCTCAAAGTATGACCCAGTCCTTCGTGAGCATCTTGTAAGAATAAAAATGAATGAAAAAATATCAAAAAGTTATATGTCGCCACAAATTCAAAATGAATTTATAAACATTTTAGGAGAAGAAGTGCGACATCAATTTATTTCTGAGGTGAAAAAAGCGAAATACTATTCAATAATTTTTGATAGCACTCCTGATATTTCCCACAAAGACCAGACCAGTCAAGTGTTGCGGTATATAAAAATTGAAGATCATCATATAAACGTGGTGGAATCCTCTATTGATTTCATTGAAACGAAAGATAAAACTGCTGAGGGCATTGCCGAGATGATCCTTTGTAAACTAAAAACCGACGGCCTTGATATAATGGATTGCAGGGGTCAAGCTTACGACAATGCCGCTGTTATGGCCGGAAAAAACACAGGAGTCCAAAAAAGAATTCAAGACAACTCATCGTTGAGACGTCCTGATTGCGACTACTGGTAAATCGTTGAAAAGGATTCAAGAAACAAGATGGAGTGCAAGAGAGGATTCTGTGGAGACCACATACTCTTACTATGAGGATATTTTAAGTTCTATAGAAAAGCTTACTGAGGCATGCGAAAGCTTAAATACGAGAACAGATGCAGGAATTTTGCTTATAGCAATGCAATCCTTTTCTTTTCTCTGCTTTTTGGAAACCTGTTCTTCATGAAATAAATGATTGTCAAATTTACTTACAAACCGAAGGTCTTGACCTTTATCAGAGTGCAGCTAAAATCAGTGCTCTACTGACTTTTCTTGAAGATACAAAAGAAAAATTAGTCAATGATGCTCTTGTTTACGCAAGGAATTTGTGTGAGAGCTTAGGTATTTCCTTGGATCCTCCCAGAAGGAAAAAAAGGAAGCACATCTTTGGTGATGAAAGCACAGATGTTAGTCTGCCTCATGACGAAGAGTTGAGAAGAAAATTGTTTTCTTCCTTAGATAAAATCATCGTCGAAATCAAGGAGAGATTTAACCAATTCCAAAGTTTGGCCACAAAATTCGACTTTCTTTCAGCTTCCAAGCTACTGGCTGAAAATTTTGATTACGATTCGGAACTTGCATTCAATGAGCATGATGTATCTCCCGATGATTTCAAAATAGAACGTGGTCGATTGAGAGCCTTTGCATCTTCCTTGGAAAGACTTAACGATCTTGAAACAACAAACCCGTTTGAAATATTAAATTTCATAGTACAGTTGAAGTTAGAAACAAGTTTGCCAAACATTATCATTATGCTGCGTATTTTTTTAACAATAGCAATAAGCAATGTCGGATGTGAGAGGAGTTTTTCAAAATTAAAACTAATAAAAAACTATCTCAGGTCAACAATGAGTACTCTAAGGTTAAGTAACCTAGGAATTCTAGCCATAGAAATGCAAAAAACTGATGCGATTGACACCGAAACTATAATAAAAGAATTTGTGTGTATAAAACAAAGAAGACAAATAATTTAAGAATTTTCTACCTTTTATAAATTATTGTTAAATATGGGTAACGTACAAACGTACATAAGTCAATGTCAGTTGAGTTGCTTGCCACAATGTAATTAAAAAAAATCAAATTTGCTTAATTTAAAAATCGAAACAAATGTTCATTAAAAATAAAAATATACGAAACTTTCCTTATTAAAATGAATACAAAAATTAAATTTTTGCTTTATATGTACTAGTAATAACCAAAATGAATTAATTAAATTAAATATAATTTCTTAATCTTAATTTATTTTTTGAGCTTTATTTTACAGTGAGTATGCAATTTAAAACGTTAACCAAATTTGAATGTTAGGTTCCTTAAAATGTGGTTACTTTCAATATGGTTATAATCGATATACACCACCTACAAATAAATGGATACTTTGTAAGTATGGTTCATTATGGAAGAAATGGTAGTGTTCACCAACTTTGACAAAAACAAAAAATTTGGGGCGGCAAAATTTGATCTGCCCCGGGCGGCAAAAACCCACGCTACGCCACTGTTGTGAATTAAATGGTTTTTAATTCATAAGTCAATTACTAGCTTAGGACTTAATGATTTTTTAATTCACAAACATGCAACTGTGATTTAAATAAATAAAAGCACTGAGAAGTTCTGGGATAGTTTTTTTTTAATGAAACAAAAAATGTTAGTGTTTTATTAGATTCAGAATAAGCTTTTAACTTGGCATAATGTGAGCACTTTTATAATTTTTTATGTTCTGGAATCATTCGCAACCATTCTGGGCCATTATGTATTCGTTATAATTTGTTTTTGTGTTATTTCAACACCGCAGTTAAGCTGCGTTTTTTTCGTTTTTCGATTAAAATGAAAAATAACTAGACAGCACCACTAATAAAGGAGTCTGATTATCGGCTTGGCAGCCGTGAAACTCTAGCCAAACAAAGGAATTGACGGAAAAAGCCATTGGTGGAAACACCTCTAAGTTGTTGTTGTTCAAATACAAAAATTATGTATTCCGTCACTTGGTATTCGGTCTCCGATTGTTCCGACATCTAAATTGTGTCGGAACATTTGCAGAATGTCTTTTGTTATTACACGTCAATATTTCCTTTACGAAACGGATACCATGAACAAAGTAAATGTTACAATCGGAACTTTTCTACGATCGTAAGTTTCTTCGAATGGATACGACGCACATAGGTATATTCTGATCAAAAACCTGGCCAAAATTATTTTTTGAAGTAAAACAATTTATTTAAATTTAAAATGGTTATTTATGCAATGAAAAACAAATTTCAGTTATGTTTTATACAGTTTTATTGAAAACATTGTGAAATTAATGTAAACTAGTCAAAACAATTAAAGGAAATTCGACCGAATTTCACAAAGTCATTATGACTAGATTAGTTGGATTGAAAAAAAATGTCCGCTCATTTTATAACAACTCAAAGTTTATTTTTTTTTCGATTTTGAAATTGAGTGAACATTTTTTACGCTCAAGCAAAAACGACTAACGGAACTTTTTTAACTCAAAATAATTTGAAAAGAAAAAATGATAACCTTTGAAAAACTTTTTATTTCACTTCAATCCGACTTTTTTCTACTGAGATACAGCCTTATAAAAAACCACTCAATTTTTGAGTTTTTTCAAGTGTTCCTTTAATTGTTTTGACTAGTGCATTTTGATGAGTACATTCGAACATTAGTCTTGTGCAATTTAAGAAAACAGTGCGTAGTGTGAATACAATCAAAAGCATGGTAAATAAAATTGAATTTATTACGGGGTTTCGTAAAAATAGTGTATTAATTTATGATCGTGAAGAAAAACAATTTTATGTTAAGATATATAGGTACTCGACATTTGCTATTATGGTCAGAATTGCAAGGGGAGCTTAGTTATTGATGAGCAAGGTGATAAAAAACTAATAAAACCGAATGAGGCTCATCATCCACATGAAAATCAAGAAAAAAAACATGAAAAAAATGAAAATTATAAATGCCATGAAAAAAGATTGTATCAGCGCACCTTTAAAGCGGAAGATAACTGCTCGTGAGATTTTTGACGAAAATCGGGCAATGTGTAGTGTTGAAACAATTAATATTAATTTTAAAAGTGTAAAAAGAGGACTTAATAATAAATGCCCAACGAGTCCAGTTGATGTTTCAATTTGCTACAAAAATTAAACGGACTTTCCAAACTAAGAACTAAAGACAATTTTTACCAGCACACGATTTTGGAAAAAGAATTTGCCTATTTTGCAGATGCAACATTTAATGTTGTACCAACATCATGTAGCTATAAACAATCAATAATAATCATTTCGCTCATGCAGAACACGTATGTATCTGCTCTATTCTGATAATTCCCAAAATTGATTGGAACTCGATAGGGCGATTTTTATTTTCAGAATCTAGAATAGCAATATTTGATTTCGATATATCGTTTTAGTGGAGTCAATGAAGCTCAAAAAAGGGCGTTTTCAGAAAGTCCTCAGAAACAGCTCGGATTTGGAAAGTTGAAAATTTCGATATTTTGACTTTGCAGCTGAATTTTTCGAAAAATATTCCTGAAAGCAGTTTTATTTAAATGCGAAATGAAAGGAGCATTTTTTAGCTTTTCAAGAAGGTATAACACGGCATTGTGGACAAAGCCGTTGATTTTTAATATTTTTTTTTTTAAATAGGGTTTTTTTTGTTATAAGATCGCCCCTCCTGGCTAAACGGGGAACACTAGACCCCCCCCCCCCAAATGAAATGTTCCTGATTAAACAATAAACAATATAAGAAAACAAAAAATTTGGGAAAAAAATTCCAAATCCGAGCTGTTTTTGAGGACTTTCTGAAAAAGATCTTCATTGGATCCACTATTTTCAAAATTCTGAAAATGATGCTTTTTATTTGATCATTTTCAGAATTTTGAAAACGATATTTCAAAATCAATTGTTGTTTTTCAAGATTTTGAAAATAGTAAGAAAAAATCTTGAAAAACAACAGATTTCGAAATATCGTTTTCAAAATTCTGAAAATAGGTATGTTTTTTTTGGCAAATATATCTGCAGTGCAGTAGGATTTACTTCTTTTTTTCTAGTCGGATATTTATTTATTTAATCCGTTAAATGTCTAACGTTAATATAAACTTAAAGCTATTTACATAATTTTTAATTTAAAAATTTTAATTAACATAGAAATAAATAAATACTATAACACATTAAAAAAGCTTTCTTTAAATTGTTTACTTTTAACATTGTCATTAACACATGAAATTAAATTATAAAATTTATTGAAGACTGAAATCAATTGATTTAAAGGGCTATTCATACCATAGTTAGTTCTGCTAAAAATCGGACATAAAGGTATCTGTCTTCTTATGCTAGTTTGACTATAGCTAAAATTTAGACGATTCAGAGCTGTTGGGGATGTAATAGAACCATTTATTAATTTTAAAATAAAACAAAATTGGAGATATTGTCTATGTTGTGAATGTGTAGGAAGGTTTATTAGCAAGAGTCTCTGAGAATATGGAGGTGGTGTGGATAGTGGATATTTGGGAAAACGGAAGAAAACGAAGACAAAAACGTATAAATCTTTTTTGGATGTTTTCAAGTCTGTCTATATGGACTGAATAGTATGGTGCCCATATAACACAGCCGTATTCAAGTATTGGCCTGACAAATGATACATAAAGAATTTTTAAGACGTAGGGGTCACGAAAGTCACGAGAAAAACGTTTAATAAAACCTAGAGTCTTGTTAGCTTTTTTAACTATAAAGTTATAATGGTCACAGAACATTAATTTACTGTCAAGAATAACACCTAAATCAGAGAAAACGGAGAGCTTACAAAGGGAGGAAGAATCTAATAAATAGTTATAGTCTATAATTGTTTTTTTTGCGTGTAAAACACATAGTTTTACATTTGTCAATATTCAATAAAAGTCGGTTTGTATTGCACCATTCCCTAAAACTATGAAGATCTTCTTGAAGCTGTGAGCAGTCATTAATTGAGCTTATAGATTTGAAAATTTTAACGTCATCAGCATATATTAAAACGGACGAGTTTTTAATAACGGATGTTATGTCATTTATATATAAGATAAATAATAGGGGGCCTAAATGGCTACCCTGTGGAACACCAGAGTTGACGTAAAATTCGTCTGAGAGTTCATTTCTGAAGATAACACTATAACTTCTGTTCTTTAGATAAGACGAGATCCAAGTCATTAAACCCTAAGGCCTTAAGTTTATGGACCAAAGTCTTGTGACACAATTTATCGAAGGCTTTACTGAAATCTGTGAATACGCAATCTACTTGTTTACGATTTTCAAAGGAGTCAAGGCAGAAAGAAGTGAAATAAAGTATGTAGGTTTGTAATGGTTGATTTATTTTGGACGAAACCATGTTGGTTTTCACATACAATTGATTTACAATTAAAGGATAACATCTTACAAATAATGGACTCAAATAGTTTGGGAATAACGGAAAGTTTGGCAATCGGCCGGTAATTCGTTATTTCATTCTTAGACCCTTTTTATGAATCGGAGTTATAAATGCAATTTTCCATAATAGTGGGAAGATTGAGCTTCTAAGAGATTCATTGAACAAAACAAACAGAGGGTAAGATAAATGAGACACACATTTTTTTAAAACACATGAAGGTACTCCATCAGGACCAGGGTTAAAACAGTCATCAAGTTCTGAGACACAACGAACAATTGAATCTTCACATATTGTCAAGTCAAGTGAGTTAAGGTTTGGATAATTTTGGGCTGGAAAGAACGAGTCGGAAATTTGAAAAGAAGGAGGCACGTCGAATGCATCTTTGAAGAAATTGGCAAACATATTTGAAATTATTTGGGAGTCATGACTTGTTGTGTTATTATAAGACATAGAGTTTGGGTAACCGTCAGTTTTTCTTTTACTTTTCACAAAATCCCAAAAGTTTTTTGGGGTCTGTTTCAATTCATTTTCAATTTTTATAATATAGTCAGAATATAGAATATTGAAGTAGTCAATGAAAATATTTTTAAGTTCGGAGTAAATCCTGAAGTCTTCTACTGCTCTGGTTTTGCTATATTTTAGCCATGCTTTATTTCTTTTATTTTTTAAGTTTTTTAAGTGAGTGTCAAACCATGGTGGAGTTTTAGAATTGTAGCGAGATTTTCGTAATGGCGTAGTTTCATAAAAACAGTTAAATAGAATACTATAAAAATTAAGACACATATCATCAATATTACGATTTAGGAGCATTTGATTCCAGTCAACATTACACAATAAGTTAATTAGTTCATTAAAGTTACATTTTTAACTTCCCATAGGAAGTTATTGTAATGGGTCCGATTTTGTGAATCTCCAATTTTCGCATTTCTCGATGTTTTGAGGTCACTATAGTCCGAATCAAGCGTTTTTAAGATGATGTCCGCGTGTGTGTGTATGTGTGTTCGTATGTGCGTTACGTTTTTTCAGCTCAATTATCTCGCGAACCACTCATTGTATTGTCATAAAATTGGTCTTATTCGACGCGGTATTGTGTTGTTAAGAGCTGATTAGATTTTAAGCAAAATCCGCTTAGCAGTTTTTAAATGGCAATCAAAAATCTAAGTCAACCTTATAAAAAATGAATTATTTTATTATTATAAAGGGTTTTCCATTAAGAGGTGTTATTTTGAATAGCCCGCTATTTCGGTAGTTGTCACTTTTGAAGCTGTCATTTTCTGACATTTGACAAGTAGAAACTACGCTATTAATAAAAATGGAACGATACACGCTTCAACAGCGCATTTAAATTATTAAAATTCACTATAAAATGGTGAAAATTTGGCAGAGACGGTTCGCACAACTATAACATTTTTAGGTCGTCGTGAAGCACCTTGTCGGACCGCAATACAGAAATTGGTGGACAAATTCGAGCTGTTGGGACAAGTTAGTGATGTGAAGAATAAAACCCGTGCACGTCGCTCAAGAACAACTGAGAATATTGCTGTTGTAGCCCAAAGTGTTGAAGAAAACCCAGGTTTGTCCATTCCTCGTCGTTCTTTGGAATAAGGCATTCCACAAACGTCATTACACCGTATTTTGCATAAGGACTTGGGTCTTAAGGCTTATAAAGTTCAGTTAACACAAGAACTCAAGCCGGCTGATCATCAACAACGTCGTGTCTTTGCTGATTGGGTCCTTGAAATGCATGAAAATGATCTGGAATTTCATCGAAAAATCATCTTGACTGATGAGGCCCATTTCCTCCTCGGAGGCTACGTCAACAAGCAAAACTGTCGCATCTGGGGCTCGGAAAACCCAGGAGTTATTGTTGAAAAGCCTCTCCATCCTCAACGCGTGACTGTTTGGTGCGGTTTATGGTCCCGCGGGGTCATTGGACCTTACTTTTTCGAAAATGAGGCTGGAGCAACAGTTAAGGTCAATGGATTGCGCTATCGAGAGATGATTAATGATTTTAACTTCCCAGAGGAAGTTATTGTAATGGGGCCGATTTTGTGAATCTCCAATTTTCGCATTTCTCGATGTTTCGAGGTCACTAGAATCCGAATCAAGCGTTTTTATGATGATGTCTGTGTGTGTGTATGTGTGTTCGTTACGCGTTACGTTTTTCAGCTCAATTATCTCGCGAACCACTCATCGAATTGATCTCATTCGACGCGGCATTGTGTTGTTAAGAGCTGATTAGGTTTAGAGCGAAATCGGCTTAGCGGTTTTTTAATGGCAATCAAAAATCTAAGACAACCCTAATATAATGAAAATTATGATAATTTCTGCAATAATTTCAATAATAGTGCAAAAAATCTTATAGTTAGTGGGGAAAAAAACACAATATTCAGGAGTATCACATACTATATTTGATTACTAGCTGACCCACCAAACGCTGCTTTGCCGTATAAATATTAATTTTCAGAAATACTAATCCGATTAGAAAAATTGCTTCAATAATAGAAAACTACAATATTCAGGAGCAATATATGTAGGCTGTATTTAACTGTGCAAAGTAGTTGTGAATGAGTCCACGAAATGGTACGATCAACTCGGCAGTGGCAGATGGCGCCACTGTTATTCAATAAACTTAACTTTGAAGCAACGTGCGTGTACAACTACAACGGGATACATCCGCTGAATATTTTGCAAAACAACTAATGTTTTTACGTATTTTTCTACTATGGGAAGTTAGTCGTGTGGACTCCATGGGTCGCACTCATATTTTTTAAAATTGAATTCAAGTTTTTCATTTGATGTAATAGGGATATTGCACACGTTTATATTTAGTGATATATTTAAAGCTGGATGGTGACGGTCTTCTTCTACTAGTTTAACATCGGCTGGAGATACAGCTACGTCAGTATTTATCGTGTCGGAGAAAAATATTAGGTCCAAATATTTGTTGTATTGATTGGCAACCCCATTAAATTGAACAAGTCCACAAGAAGCTAAACCATCAATAATTATGAATTCATTAGTACTCGTTGGATTGATAGGTGTAAAATAGTTGAAATCTGATGATTTTGTCCAGTTCAGGTTCGGAAGATTGAAATCACCTACGATCAGCAGTTCATCATCAGGTTCCATTTGGTCGTGAATCTTCTCAGTTAAATGAATGCAATTTTCATAGACAAAACTGGTAGATCTTGGAGGTATGTATACTGAGATGATGAACAGATAACCTGTTTCCAATTTGATTTTAATACATAGCATTTCGACGTCAGGAAGATCAAAAGTATCAACCAAAGTGCTTATAAGGTAGTTTTTTACCGCGAATAGTATTCCACCATCAACTGTCTCCGAGTCGCTCGATTTGTGCCTATCTCGTCTAAAAACTTGGTAAGTTGAGTCAAAGAGTTCGATATCTAAGAAGGAATTATTTAGCCATGTTTCTGTAAGAATAATTATGTCATGTTGTAGATTGTAAATGTTTTTATAGATCGTATTGATCTTTGTCCTTAGACTATTGACGTTTTGGTAATAAATCAAAACTTGTTGGAGCTGCCTCTTCGATAATAATCCATTGTCCGGGTCTCTTGAAAAGGGTTAAGAGATGACGATTTTATATGATTATTTTGTTTATTCTCGAATTCGTGTATTATAATTGGGACTAAAGTCTTTTGTTTCGCTAGAAGAGGATAGTTTGTGACGTTTTTCTTTTTTCTTCTTCTTAGAAAGCTTATATTAGGTTTTTAAATTCCTCAGAATGGCTTTAATTGTATTTGTATTTCAATAAGCCATTTTCTTGGTATTGGAGCTATGTATATTGCCTGCTATGCTAAGAAAACTATTTATTGAGTGTGCTTTTCTTTCGGCATACAAAAAGGGTCTTTAACAATGCGGCAGGAAGCTATTTCACTTCCCCCTCTAGCAGCTTGAGCTTCATGTCACATGAGTTGAATCTCCGGTAGCATTATCGTGTATCGTCAGGTTATTGGTCCAAAGCTGCCTTTTATAAAATGCTACTCCAGTCCAGATCCAACAAACGGTGTTGGCAAGCATTGCTGAAGATCAAAGCTGAAGCATTTAATTTGGGTATTATCTTGAGGTGCAAGCTTATCAGCTTTTTTGGCACTTAGGAAAAGTTACATGTATATCTAGTGTGCATAGTATTTGCAAATAAATTAGACCTGGGCCCTATTGCACCAACAACTTTTCACTTTTCACTTTGCAACTTTGCAAAATAATAGTTTTCTGCAAAGTAAAAGTAAAAAGTGTTTCACCAAAAATGAAAAGTTCTCGACTTTTCACTTTGCAAATTTCAATGTTTTTTTGCAAAGTGAAAAGTGTGGGCGTTTCACCAACTTAAAATGTAACTTTTCATTTTCAGTCCTAATTTGAAAAGTTGCAAAGTAAAACAAATATAAGATTTGGGCTTCTTTTCCTTGTTATTACGAATTTAAAAAATATGTGAACTGTTTCGTACGAACTTGCTCCTGTTTTCCAAATAATAACTCATAAAAACATTTAAAATAAAAACATGTAATTATAATTCATAAATAAAAATTTAAATTTAAATATTTACCTCAAAAATACATATAAGTTTGAAGTCGGACCAGTGGTTTAGGCTGTAGGTGCGTTTACAGAAAGACAGACTCACAGACGGACGGAATCGCCGGATGTCATAGAAAGAGATATTAATAGTGCACGTTTTTTTCAAAATTTTCAAAATGAGTCGTACTGATAAGAACGCCAAAAAGTTAGCTGTTTTGGAAGTGGTAAAAAATAAAAAAGTAATTTTTAAATTTATTACGATTGCAAAAACAAGCTTTATCATTTCGTTATTTTTTCAATTCAAGGATATTCTCTTTGCTTCCTTCCAAAATAACGCTGCGTCCAAAAAGTGGTAGGAAGTCGAAAATTAAGAACTGAATGTATTTCTTAATGACAGACCACAAAAAAATATTACCTAAAAACAAACAACGGCCCAAGAAATGCAAAAACAGACAGTGTGGGTGAGCCATCCTCAACAATTAGCGGTATAAAACTTAGTTATAACTTATAAGCCTATTCTCATACCTACTGATACTGAATAAACATATAAAATTTCATCAACATCGGTCAAGCCATTTCGGAGGAGTATGACCACTAAAACTGTGACAGAAGAATTTTATATATTAGATAATAATCTATTATAATGAAATTATATATAAAATTGAATATAAAACAAAAATAAACGAACTTATCACAAACAGCAAAGAAAATTTTTGCTTTGCATATTATTGAAAAGCTTTTCAGTATTTGAAATGCAAAGTGCAAAGTTTTTTCGTTTGGTGAAACGAAATCAAACAATTCTTTGCAAATTTGCAAAACTTTTCACTTTTCAGAAAAGTACTTTTCACTTTGCGAATTTGCGGTTGGTGAAACAAAATTTGCAAAGAAGGATTTTTTTGTTTACTTTTCAAAAAATTAATTTCCTCTTTGCAAATTAGCGTTTGGTGAAACAGAATTTGCAAAGTAAAAGTGAAAAGTTGCAAAGTGAAAAGTGAAAAGTCGTTGGTGCAATAGGGCCCTGGTCGTCTGCGACGTTCCAGATAGATTTTAGTCTTTAAGTTACATTCAAATAAAGCACTCCAGAGCTCAGCTCTGAAAAATACTTTTTAAAAAATTGTTTTAATAAATAACAATTATAATATATATATATTTTTTTTTACAATGACAAAAACAAAGAAAACACGTTTTTTTACAAAACTCAAGTTTTTTTTTAAATTTTACAACTCAAAACAACGATACCTAATTGAGGATCTGATGAATGTGGTGAATCAATTTTACTCTTGACATCCGGTATTCAAATACTTAACCCTTTGCTTCTCTGGAATTAAAGAGGCACCTTACGATAGGTAGACTTGTCTTTTTTTTATATTAACCCTTTCTGATATTATTTGAGTGATGGTGGTCACGTATGATTGATATACCTGTTAAAAAGTGCATTTTTGTGTTTTTATGTATTAACATACATATTTTAATTCAGGGCCCTATTGCACCAACGACTTTTCACTTTTCACTTTGCAACTTTTCACTTTTACTTTGCAAATTCTGTTTCACCAAACGCTAATTTGCAAAGAGGAAATTAATTTTTTGAAAAGTAAACAAAAAAATCCTTCTTTGCAAATTTTGTTTCACCAACCGCAAATTCGCAAAGTGAAAAGTACTTTTCTGAAAAGTGAAAAGTTTTGCAAATTTGCAAAGAATTGTTTGATTTCGTTTCACCAAACGAAAAAACTTTGCACTTTGCATTTCAAATACTGAAGAGCTTTTCAATAATATGCAAAGCAAAAATTTTCTTTGCGGTTTGTGATAAGTTCGTTTATTTTTGTTTTATATTCAATTTTATATATAATTTCATTATAATAGATTATTATCTAATATATAAAATTCTTCTGTCACAGTTTTAGTGGTCATACTCCTCCGAAATGGCTTGACGGATTTTGATGAAATTTTATATTTTTATTCAGTATCAGTAGGTATGAGAATAGGCTTATAAGTTATAACTAAGTTTTATACCGCTAATTGTTGAGGATGGCTCACCCACACTGTCTGTTTTTGCATTTCTTGGGCCATTGTTTGTTTTTAATAATTTTTTGTGGTCTGTCATTAAGAAATACATTCAGTCCTTAATTTTCAACTTCCTACCACTTTTTGGACGCAGCGTTATTTTGGAAGGAAGCAAAGAGAATATCCTTGAATTGAAAAAATAACGAAATGATAAAGCTTGTTTTTGCAATCGTAATAAATTTAAAAATTACTTTTTTATTTTTTACCACTTCCAAAACAGCTAACTTTTTGGCGTTCTTATCAGTACGACTCATTTTGAAAATTTTGAAAAAAAACGTGCACTATTAATATCTCTTTCTATGACATTCTGTCATTAAATTTTGTTTTTGACATTTGCACTTTTTTATCACTAGTAGAGTTGTTTACTTTTTACTTGCGCCACATAGAATATAGTATGTCAAGTATTGAATTCGCAAAAATAAGTTGAGATTTTGATGAGATATGACATTACGACGATAGAGAAGTCGAAGAAAGTGGGTCCGGCGATTCCGTCCGTCTGTGAGTCTGTCTATCTGTAAACGCACCTACAGCCTAAACCACTGGTCCGACTTCAAACTTATATGTATTTTTGAGGTAAATATTTAAATTGAAATTTTTATTTATGAATTTTAATTACATGTAATAATTTTTAATGTTTTTATGAGTTATTATTTGGAAAACAGGAGCAAGTTCGTACGAAACAGTTGTTCGCATATTTTTTAAATTCGTAATAACATGGAAAAGAAGCCCAAATCTTATATTTGTTTTACTTTGCAACTTTTCAAATTAGGACTGAAAATGAAAAGTTACATTTTAAGTTGGTGAAACGCCCACACTTTTCACTTTGCAAAAAAACATAGAAATTCGCAAAGTGAAAAGTCGAGAACTTTTCATTTTTGGTGAAACACTTTTTACTTTTACTTTGCAGAAAACTATTATTTTGCAAAGTTGCAAAGTGAAAAGTGAAAAGTTGTTGGTGCAATAAGGCCCAGAGCTTGAAGATTTAAAGTTATAATTGCCTGCGTGGCATTTCCTTTGTACTTAAAGTATGGATATCAGAATATTCGTGTGTGGTTTTGTGTATGCAAATTGTTATCTTATTTGTAAAGTATGGATTTCAGAATATCCGTCTGTCATCCTTATCTACTGTTATAACTTATATATATAAGTTTACATACGCCATTCGCTTATTTGCTTATCGTGTCGGTACAAAAGCCTTAAGTTGACTAAAGTCCTTGAGAGAATCTTAAATTTTTCAAAGAATTCGGTCACAAGGACTTAAGTCAACTTAAGACCTTAATACCAAACCAAAAATGCATTTTTCTAACTTAAAGTAAAGAATGTTCTGCACAATAACTATTAGTATGCACTTAAATGCCTGTGCCTATTCAAACGGCGAACAATGTGTGATAAATGATGACCAACCATGACCAAAATGTGTGGGTAAGTATATGGTTTCAGCATCAGCTGTCTCATATTAAAACATCTGCATAAACAAATATTATTTTGGATTGGAAGCCGGCTTATTACTAATTAATGTTACCTAATAATAGTTCTTAATGACTATCTGCATAAGCAAACTTTTTTTCGTGCACAGGGTGAGCTTTTAACATCAGATTGTTGGTTATGTTTTTTCATAACCAACAGCCTCAATAGAATTCAAATTAATTCTGAGATCGGCCACATCATCACTTCACATTATAACATCAACCAACTAAGAATGACTCTTAAGTAGATATAAAACTCTTATACAAATCAATCGGCAAAATTGTTACAAAATTGAAGAAAAATCACCCTGTATAGTTTTGTTGAGGATTCATTCATAAACGGTTTAGTTTTGTTGGCACTAGAAACTTCCATGGTTATCAGATAGATTACCGGCTAACATTGTTTTGTGTACTTAAAAATAATTATCTACTTTATTTGCCATAATCGGTGACCTTGTCATTGAAACTGAAAGCGTTTATTGGCACATGCGATGCGCCTCTAACCTCAATCAAAATGTTTGAGAAATTTGATGAACTTCATCTCATCAAGTTTCAATCAATAAGACATACAAAATTGCGAGGTATGTTCTGTACATGTACCACTAGCCACAACCAAGCTTGGATTTTAAGTTTTAATTGCGTTTCCGTACATATTAGATTATGCTAGTGAACATTTTTCCAATCGCTGCTGTAGCCCGTACGATACTACATTTTTTTCTTCATAATTTCAACATTAATAATAGCTGTGTTTTTTTATTCCTATGATCTGATCCGGATCAGATCAAGAAAATAAAACAGCTTCTATCACCAATTTACCTATTACTTCACATTTGGCAGCTGTTTGAAATTTATTCATTCTGTCAATACAAAGGAGTTGCCCTACGATAGTTTTGTTGAATGTGAAAAATCATTTTTTCAAAAATATACAGCTTTTGCTTTTGTAATTGAAAAATATTTCATTCCCGGATAATAAATGTGTGAAAGTGGCAGCACAGTTTTTATTGAAAATATACGCCAACATTTCAACTTGTGTGCGGAAGAAAAACTAATTTTTGGATCACAAAAATTGATCCAAGTAAAAAGTAGGATTTCGTTTTTTTGTTGTTTCACATATAAATCAATGATCTGATCTGGATCATTGTGATAATAAAACACAGCTAATAGTACTGTTTAATGAAGAAAATCCAGATCAGAACAGCACAGAACAGCGCAAATAAATGAAAACTGTCAGAGCAAGTAAGAACAGAAAAGATCAGCTCCCTGTTTAATCTTTTTGACAGAAAAAAATCAGCTGTTAAATAAATATTCCAAGCCAAATCAAACTGAATAAAATTTTCATTTGTTAAGGGGCCGACCCATAAAATCCGTCAGTGCGTCAGCGTTGACTTTTTCAACTGACAGCACGTGTGTATTCACG
Source organism: Sphaerophoria taeniata (assembly GCA_943590905.1). Taxonomy (NCBI): domain Eukaryota; kingdom Metazoa; phylum Arthropoda; class Insecta; order Diptera; family Syrphidae; genus Sphaerophoria; species Sphaerophoria taeniata. The sequence continues at coordinate 72,426,015 of OX016542.1, read as the reverse complement.
TTCTTATGAAACTCGTCCCATAAGCAACGCATGTGACGGATACGACGGATAGAGTTGGTTAACCTTCTACTTTTTGCGTCCGTTGATCCGTTGACAACTAAATTTGACGAGCAGTCAATTCAATGTGTTCCCACAGCAACAAGGAAAAGCAATGGATGATGAAAATTTTGTGCAAACAAATAATTTTGACATAATTTTCAGATTTTAATTTAAAATTTTTTGTTCGTATTTGCAGTTTTGTGAATTATTTTTACACCAAGTAAATGAGACTGTCAAATTATACAACGTATTCTATGGGACGGTTCAATCCGGCAAATACGTTGGCAGCAACGTACGCATTGACGCTGACTAAGGCAAGAAATACTGCAATGTCCCAAAGGCAGTAAAACTTTGTGAAAAAACATGAAGAATTCTTCTTCTTCCTCGGTCCCAACGCTCGTTGATGATGATACTCCAGTCGTTGGCTCTCTCGCGAAAGCTTACCCTTTCGCTAGGCAGTTCGCCTCCAACTCTTTGCTGCGAGCGAGTGTCATGACTCCCCCAGCTCTCGAGCGCGTCAATGATTCATGGGACAAATCTTCTTTCGCACTCGTGCTGTAGTGAGGTTCCTAAAAGATCTCAACATACATAAATCCGCTGGCGTGGATGGTATCCCCGCTGTTGTTCTGAAGAGGTGTTCTTCAACGCTGGCAATACTCTTGCGAAATCTTTCCATCTATCCTATTCTTCTAGGCTCGTTCCGGGTAGTTGGAAACAGCATTATTTGTCCAGCCTAAACCCAAAAAAGGCGAATCCTCTTCTCCCTCCAATTATCGTCCGATTTCACTTGCGTCCCTTCTTTCTAAGGTCATGGAAACGCTGATAAATTATCAGCTTTCTTGAAGAACGAAAGCTTCTTAATGACCGACAGAACGGCTTTCGCAGCAACAGGTCCACTGGTGATTTGATGGCATATCTCACCGAACAGTGGAACAAATCCTTACATCGCATCGCTTTGGAGGAAGTAACATTGTTGCACTTGATATTTCAAAGGCATTTGATAGAGTTTGGCACCAGGCTCTCTTATCGAAAATGAGTGCTTTCGGTATTGATGAACTCCTCCTTCGTTGCATTAGAAACATTCTTTCAAACCGTTCTATACAAGTTGTATTGGACGGGTTCAAGTCTGAAACCCACAAAATAAATGGTTTGCCCCAGGGCTCCGTTTTATCTCCGGACCTCTTTCTCATTTTCATAAATGATCTCTTGTCTGTTACTTCTTATCCAATTCATTTTTTCGATGACGATAGTACCCTTAGCTTTTCACATTCGTTCCAAGACAGTTTTACAATAATTAGAAATATGAACTCATAAAAAGATAATTCCTGAGACTAAAACGGCCCATACACACATAAATTCCATAGACTAGATTTACACTGACAATTTCTTTCAATCGTGTACTTTTTGGATCTTTTCTGTTCTTTTCTGTACGGAACAGATTTATTAAACAGACCTAATATGAAAATGTCAGTTTCAAGCAATAGAGACAACATTATTTTATGAAGACAGAGAAAGAAATCTTCTGAAAATTTCAAATTAAATGTTGATCCAGCCTTGTTCATGGATCGCATCCTGCAGTGTTTTCCTGCAATATAACAGATCCTTTGTCCACACTACGGCGGATTCTTATTTAAAAACAAAAATACTAGCAATAAAGCCAATTCAATGTTGGGATTTATAAAGCGTTGGTAAAAGGAATTCTGTTATCCAAATATCACTCGTTCTCTATATAATTGTTTTGTTCGTCCTCACCTTGAATACGTTTCCCAGGTTTCGACACCTTTTTATGATATTCATATTGAGAGGTTAGAATCCGTTCAACGGAATTTTACTAGGTTTGCCTTCAAAGGCATGCAATGGAGCAATCCTTTTAACATTCTTCTTTATGAATAACGTTTGTCAACTCTTCAGATGGAAATATTGGCACAAAGAAGAACCAACAATGACATTGTATTTTTCTATCAGATTATTACGGGTGTAAGTAACGCTCCGGACTTGTAAGGCCGGACGGCTGGCCATGCAGCAGCCTACACGATCGGTCCAATTTTTAAGCACATTATCGATTGTGTGCAGCTGTATTCCACCAATGGCTTCACGAATATTGTCCTTTAAAGAGTCAATTGTCTCTGGCTTGTCGGCGTAACACTTACCTTTAACGGCACCCCATAAATAATAGTCCAACGGTGTCAAATCGCAGCTCCAAGGTGGCCAAACGACATCAGCTCTGCGGCTGAAAATGCGATCTTCAAAAACAGGGCGCAAAACATCGAGTGTAGCTTCGGCTGTGTGGCACGTAACGTTGAAACCGGCCGTCCTGTTGAAACCAAATGTTGGCAATATCCTCCTCTTCAATTTTTGTGATCAAAAATTCGTTCAACATGGCCCGACAACGATCGCCATTGACTGTAACGGCCTCTCCTTGCTCATTTTCGAAGAAAAATGGCTCAATTATGCCTCTGGACCAAAATCCGCACCAAACAGTGACTCGTTTTGGGTGTATCGGCTTTTCAATGTATGCGGGCGGCTTTTCTGTGCCCCAAATGCGACAATTTTGCTTGTTTACCTACCCGCCAAGATCAAAATGAGCTTCATCTGAAAAGATGTTTTTTTTTTGGCAAAATCGGCATCTTCTCTAAATCGATCGCAGGCCCACTTAGCGAATCGAAAACGCATTGGATGATCAGTTGGCTTCAAATCCTGAACCAATTGGACTTTGTATGGCGTCATACCAAGGGCTTTATGCAAAATTCGTCTCAATGATGTCTCCGAAATGTTCAATTGTTGAGAACGACGTAAATTGATGTTGATGGCGTTTCACACCGTTTTCTGCCACAGCAGCAATATTCTCGGGTGTACGCACTGTTTTTGGCTTTTCACGGATTCACGCTTTGGTTCATCGATGATGATGCCAGTTTCTTTCACTTTTCTCACAATATAACGAACATACGGTGACGGTGCTGACGGAGCTGACGGTGCTTCTCTTCTTCCAAAATCCGTACGCAATTTTCGCACACATTCTGCAACATTACCATGGTTTTCAAAGTAATGTAGCAATATTTCCCTGCGTTTTTAAAGCGTATACACAAACATATTCGTTCAGCGGAAGGATAAAACTAATTATCTGTCAAATCAGACATGAGCTAAGTGTTACTATTCACGCAATAAGCACTAGTTGAAACGTTAGATGACGGACCCTTTATTTAGAACACAATTTTAATATCCGTGCGAAATCAATTTCAACGAATTCAATTCGGAGCGATCAGAACAGGGGTGATTATTTTTTTTTTTCTATGAGCAAGTTTGTGAGACCAAGTTATTTTTTATTAAATATTTTTCGGCAAAGTCCTTAGAAGATGTCCTGTTTGTATTCTTTTCTACACGTTAACAAATGGTCTGAGGTCTATATAGACATTAAATTTACTTCTATTGCATCTATCCCACTAATTTACAATCAATTGTTTTCAAAGTCCAATGAAGAAAAATATTGATACCCATTCATACCCATTAATACTGTAGGTGCATGCGCCCCCTTTCAGCCAAAACCCACGATATTAATGTTCACATACTTTGCGGTATTGTGCTGTCGATCGCCCGCTCGCTCACTCATAAGCTTCAAATGTCTTTTCCCTGGGTGTACATTTTGAGTACAGAAAGATACAAGCTGCAGTGAAACACCAACCTTAGCAGCAGTTGGCGATCGCAATGCGACAAATTAACAGTTTCAAAAGTTTCCTTGTTCTTATTTTATTTCTATCACTGTTTGTTGTTTTGGTCTTGCACTCTGACAGTTATAAAAGTGATTCAAAAACTGTGTTAAATGCAATAGAGGATGATGTATTTTTAAGTGAAATCTCGAATCGATCGAGAGACATTAAACGCGTCGTCAGGTGCATCGATAAACCGTTCAAACTGGAAAAATATCAAGATGGTTCGTTTTGGATACTCAAAAATTACATTCGAGCTCATCACGGTGATTTAAATTGTGCCGAAAGTATTACCTATACAACTCATGGAGATTTAACGTTTTTGGATAATTTAAAAGTGTTGATGCCAAGGTTAGTTGATGAAATGATTTTAGTGTGTTTTTCAACTTGAGTTAAAGAGTTTGTTGATTTACAAACTAATGGTTTTGAGAAATAATTATTAATTTACATTTATGTCGTCTACATAGCTGCAGACTTAAGATAAATTTGTTTGAGTCATTTCTCATTTCATTCAAAATCAACAAATTTCACCCAACGTATGTTCCGCAATGTCAATTTCTTAGAAAAATTCAGGATTATCCGGTACCGTGAGTACTAAACTACAAAAACATTTTTTTTCCTTAAATTGAGTTTTTGATCTACGTTCATGCAAAGTCAAAACCAAACTCAATTGTTGACGGAAAAGTATTTAAATGTTTTTAATTACGACAAACATTTATTTTCAGTAGGCACCTACATACGTATTGGAAATTTCAAGTCCACAAAATTTAAATGATTTTGTTTTCGAACTTCTTACCAAGCAAGAACAATTCACGGTCAGCTAAAAATATCACATTAGTCTATTTCAGCTTAGATTCACCATGTTTCTATGTACTGGAAAAACATTTGAACTTAAAATGTGAACATGTATCTGCATTATGTATGTATCAAAAATTATAGAATAAACAGAAGAAAGAAAAAATGATCTTACATACTTGTTTCTAAAATAAATATTGTTTTGGAAAGCTTTCTACTTTCCTGGTAATTTTTGTTCTATAAGAAACTAGCGGATCTCACCAACCTGGTCTCACCCGGAAATCTTCAGATAAACTTCAGAGTGGTAGTAACAATGATATTTACTTGAAGGAATGTGATAATTGCGTCCGTCAGCCACTAGCATTAAACTCGTAAACTATCCACCGATTAGTATACATAGAACATACGTTTAGAGCGTTTCTACTTATTTTTGCAGTAAATTTATGTTATTCTTATTATAGTCTAAGAGCCGCTGAAGGCCGACCTTCACCGAACTGTTAACCGGCTGAAACTTTTTTTTTATGAAATTAGCCATATCATGTAAGTAGGCTTGAGACAAGAAAAAAATTGTATGGGAGAGGGGGGCCTATTCCCCCCCGTTTAGCCAGGAGGGGCAGTTTTCTGAAAAATTGGCTAATTTTTTTTTTTTAAATATTAAAAATCAATGGCTTCATCTACAACAACGTGTTATACCTTTCTGCAAAGCCAAAAACTTAGGCTTTCATTTTGTATTTAAATTTAATTGTTTTAAATAATAGTTTAAGAAAAAATAATTTTCAAACTCAAAATTTTGGAAATTTTTTTTTTTTGTTAAATTTCTAGTTAATTTTTTTCAAAATTTTATGTGATTAAGTACTTATTTTGCATTCAACATTCAATACTGTTAATAATTTTGAATATAAGAAACAGTAACGTAAAAATAAAAAAAGTTTTTTTTTAAGCAAAATGTGATTTTGGTTTTTTCTTTATTTCTCGACAATGGCAAGGTATTTTTCAATCCGGTTTACTGTGTTCGACTAAAAATTAAAAACAGCATTGAATGTTTAAACCAAAATTAGTACTTAATAACATAAAATTTTGAAAAAAATTAACTAGAAATTTAACAAAAAATTTTTTTTCCAAAATTTTGAGTTTGAAAATTATTTTTTCTAAAACTATTATTTAAAACAATTAAATTTAAATACAAAATGAAAGCCTAAGTTTTTGGCTTTGCAGAAAGGTATAACACGTTGTTGTAGATGAAGCCATTGATTTTTAATATTTTTAAAAAAAAATTAGCCAATTTTTCAGAAAACTGCCCCTCCTGGCTAAACGGGGGGAATAGGCCCCCCTCTCCCATACAATTTTTTTCTTGTCTCAAGCCTACTTACATGATATGGCTATTTGGCACAGCGTTTTATTTTAACATATGGGTGAAGGAGGAGTTAGATATTGATTAAAATAAAGTTAAATTTAATATAGCCTGGCACACTTTTCGTTAGGCAAGCTATCATATTCATAAATGTTTTCAAACTAAATTTCATAAAAAAAAGTTTCAGCCGGTTAACAGTTCGGTGAAGGTCGGCCTTCAGCGGCTCTCCTACTATTATATTTCACTGAACACCATCGTGTAGGTCAAATGCTTTGAGAATTACATTACCTAACACCTAGTTTCAGGGAGTCTCCCTATTACATTTGAAGCTACGCGTTGAAGTGAGCTTAAGCTAATGTCAAAAAACCGAACGGACCTCTCTTCTTTAAAACTGCAAATTCACTTGAGCAATGAGCGAATGAAACCGCACTAGTAGAAGTCGAACGAAAATTGAAAGAACGTAGCTTAATTACATTATGGTTTGCTCTAGGGTATATTCGCTGATTTACTTAAGCGTGCTTGCATGAGCGAAATTGCATTATAGTTGATCCTTAACTGCATAACTTATTTTTGCCCAACTCAACAGATTTCGTCTATTTCGATGATGCTCGGGCGTATACGTATCAAAAATTCGAAGAAGAATAATAACAAAAAAATCTAAGTCTATATTTGGACTGCTTTTACACGTTGGGTCATGAGTTATGCTCCCAGACGTCCTGTAAGTAATTTTTTTAAGGAGAATAAGAGCAAGTGAGTGTTTGTATTCACAACACCTAGTAAAAAAAAATCCTTAAGTGCTGAAAGACCGATCGGGGTAAGTTGGTAATTTCTAGTAGAAAAATAACAAGGGGCGATTGAAAAATCATTTTTCGAGTTAATGTCAAAAACTTATTCTTGAAAAAGGAAAAGGCATACGATCTGTTATTCATGTATATCGGTTCCATACAAAAAGATGCAAAGATATTCGCAAATTTAAGCATAAGAACAAGAATTTGGAGCATTCTTCTATCCTAATTGCCAGACTGTTTCTTTAATATTAATTTTTGTTTCAAATGAAATTAATTTAAGTTCTATTTTCGTATAGTTTTAGTATTAAAAAGCGGGAGAAATGATATAGTCAATTGACTACATTGCCATAGTCAACTTACCCCGGGTTTGGGGTCAGTTGACCAACCTGAGGTCATTTTATAAATTTAGGAACAAAGTCTTGTGTCAAAATGATTTTCTGCACAGAATTTTAATCAGAAATAGCTTTTCCTTGTTGCACCGGGAATATATTGAATTGACTTATCGTCAAATTTTGTTGTCAACCGGATCAACGGACGCAAAAATTATAAAGCTAACTAACTCTATCCGTCGTATCCATTAGGTTAGGTTAGGTTAGGTTAGGTTGAGGGGTTGACAGTTGATTTCGTTACTCTCACACTTAGATCAATGCAGATCCGTTGTGATACCCGTGAGTATTGCTACTCAAGCTAACAATAAAAACCTATGTGTTCAATTAATCAAGCTATTTAGAGGCATTGATGAAATTCAAAATGTTAGTAACTGGAGTACTAGAGAGTTCTTCTAAGTTCCCGAAGAAATAATTGCCGAGAAATTTCTTCCTTTGATGGGAAATTGCAGGGCAGTGACATAGAAAGTGTGAAGTGTCTTCATGCACCTCTTCGTCACCGCATCTTCTGCATAGATCATCTGAACTGATTCTCATCTTTTTCATATGATATGCTTTCAAGAGATCGAAGTGATCCATGTGTAGTTGTATAATTTTTTCCGCTTTTTGTTTGTTAAAACAGGGCCAGATCTTTCTTGTAGTACCGCAGGTGTCAAGAAAGTTCCATCTTTCATTGGCCTTAATAGTTATTCTTCTTGAGATTTCCTGTTTTAAATAACAGGTAGGAATGCTGACTAGCTGAGCTTGGCTTACGTCAAGCGTTGACCCATATCTTGCTTATTCATCAGCTTTCTCATTGCCTGGTATATCGCTGTGGCCTGGGACCCAGCAGAGTCTAGTGTTATGCTGTGCGCCAAGAACCCTAAGCTCTTCGCGGCAGCGTGGTGGTATCACCATCATTAATACCTGTTTAGCAGCTGCTGTTGTCACTGCCAGGACTTCCGCTTGGAAGACACTACTGTAGTGTGGAAGCTTAAGCGAGACGGTTAACTTGAGAGATTCAGAAAAGAAGCCTGCCCCTACACCAGTAAAGATAGCTATTGACGACTCACTGGATTATGGTATGTTATCTATCCATTCCTCTCTGCTTGGGATGGCAGCCTGGAATGGTTTATGAAAATCAAGTTCGGGTATTTTATAGTCTGTTGTAGTACTATGACCCATAACTTTTTAAAGGATCTGAGCACGTCCTATGGAACTGTTTTTCCAGACTTTAGTCTGACAAAGTCTCAAAGCAAAGTCAAAAAAGATCTAGGGGTATTAAATTGAGTATAACTTCCAGTCCCGGATTTGGAGTGGATCTCATTGCCCCTTTAATGCCTGTGCACGCAAGTCTTTGAACTTTTGTCAAAGCTTTCAGGTTCGTGCTCTTTTCTAAAGCTTTCCACCAAACCAAATTACCATAGGTTAGTATTGGTCTAATTATTGCCGAGTGAGTACATTCATCTGATAATTTAACTTTAGGGTTTGGTCCCCAGGTTTTCCCGAAAATTCTATTGCAGGAGTAAAAGGCGATCGACGCCTTTTCGTATCTTTGTTTGGTGTTCAGACCCCAGTTTAGTTTTTATCTAAGATTACGCCAAAATACTTTGCATGGTCGCAGAGATTAAAAAAAAAATCGGGTATTTTACGTTTGTTAGTAAATAGCACTAGTTCTGTTTTAGCTGGATTGACTGTTGTCAGCCCACAGTTCCTAGTCCATTTACTTACCAACTAGAGGGCATATTCGGTTTGTTCAATGATAGTGGGTAGGAACTTGCCAGTCGCTAGTAATGCAAGATCATTAGCGTAGGCTTTTATTTTTACTCCACTTGATTTCAATTTAGGGACATGAATATAGGAACCCAGAGTAGCGGTGAGAGAACTCCACCCTGTGGGGTAACCTTGCATGTGGTTACTCCCACCCTTTCCTCTGCTAGCTCAGTGTTGATTTGTCTCTTGCTAAGCATACACATTATCCACGTATTCGTCACGTGCGTCATTTTGTGCCGGAAATGCTTCCGGATGACCAAAAGGAAACACGCTATAACTCTTAACTCTGTTTTTTCGTTTTGTTCTGTTGGAGCTTCAAACGTAATTGATAAAAAAATAAATGCACTTTCTCGCAATACAACTAACTTAGGTATACTTGATGTTAAGAAGGATCAGCATAGAAAAATTAATTTTTGAGGAAGAAGTAGAATAAGCGACAACAAATCACACTCTTTTTAATGCATACAAAATTCATTGATGAGTATTTCAACAAGAAAGTTCAAGTTATTACCGATTAATTATGGCTATCACAAAATTTGCAATGAAGCAATACTAATTTGCAAAAGGTTAAACGCAAATAATATTCTTCTCCAGATAAAATATGCCAGTGAATAAAAACATGATTATATTTAATAGGTTCAACATTTTTGATATACGCCTTATCATTATCGATTAATAAATATAACAAACTAAATCTATTCGTTTATTAATTTCCTGTTATGAAGTATTTATTTTGAGAAATAATCTAAAAGAACTGTATAACTTTAGGTTCCTTATTGCTTTGCGTAAACTTTGATTTGATTAGAACGAATTAGAGATCTTATTTGTTGATTTCTTTTTTTAGATGGGGTGCGCCAGTGAGTTTCGCACTATACGCCCCTGGCACGGATTTCAATAAAACACTGGAATCCATTCAGTATGTTCGAAACTGTTTGAAGGAGAGTGACCTGATACAATATTACGTGACATTTCATATATACTTCCCCAAAGATCACATGCCAAAAAGGATTCCACTTACTGAAACAGATGCCCTTAGTTGGGCCTATGATTGTAACAGCTTACCACCTTATGAAAATGTTAAACGAAACTCCTTGTATAAACAAACTCACAATCTTTCCTACCCAATTAATGTCGGAAGAAATATTGCTAGAAAATCATCGCTGACACACTTCATATTGGCAAGCGATGTTGAACTCTATCCAAGTCCTGGATTTGTAGATTCTTTCCTTGATTTGGTTCAGAGGAACGCAAGCGTGCTGTTTGGAGATAGCCCAAGGTATGGTATTTTTTTTTATCTTCGTTAATTGGATTTAATATAATTTTTTTTTTTTAAATCAGAGTTTTTCCTCTGGCAACTTTTGAAATCGACTCACATGCAATTATGCCCACAACAAAGACAGAACTTCAAAAACTTTTAAAGAACAAAACTGCAATTCCATTTCATAAAAAAGTTTGCAGTTCGTGTCATAATATGCCAAATCTGACTGAGTGGATGACTACAAATGAGACTGATGAATTGAATGTTTTCACAGTGGGAAAGAGGAATCATAAGCAAATGTTCTGGGAGCCTTTTTATGTGAGTGACAATCATGAACCATTCTTTGATGAAAGAGTCACTTGGGAAGGTCAAAAGAACAAACGGATCCAAGTAAGTATATGCACGTAAGTTCTCAGGAGAAACCTATTTAAATGTTTAAACTTCCTTTAAGGGCTATGCCATGTGCTTATTGGACTATGAATACGCTGTACTAAGCAATGCTTTTCTGGTCCATAGTCCAGGTATCAAGATTTTTAAGCGGGATCCTGTCCGTGAGAAACATGTTGCTAAGATGAATACTTTGATAAGCAAGGAAATCGTACCACAGTACAAAACACTTTATGGAACTCGTAAAGGCTGCGTTCCTTGAGAAAGGTCTTAAAATAAGAATAAATAGGCGTCAATGTGATGTGTATGTAAATTTGACTTAACATAAGAAATGTATTATCTATGCATTTGAATATATTAAATGTGTAGGTACCTTCACACAGAAAAAAACACCAATGTAAGATCAACACGAACAAATTTTGATCTAAGATTGTTTTGCTATTTTACTTCAAATGTTAATTCATCAATTTTTCATAACAAAACTACGTTTTTAGCGTTGATCCAATATCATTTTCATATGATTTAACATTTCAAAATGTTTGATTTTAATTTTGGTGTAAGCGATATCATTTCAACGCGATTTTCATGTTAAAATGTTATTGCTGATTTTATGTCTTTGTTTAATATGAATTATCGTCTTGAATTAAAGTTTAATGATTTTGAATTAAAATTGTTTCGCGTTAATTTAACAGTTTAACAATTTTTGAATTTTGCTTTATATTCTCTTTTTGTATTTGAAAGTTCGTTAGTCTCAAATTTATTCCATGAAAACAAGATCCGCGGTAAATCGACATTCATTCCGCGTTGAAGTATTACTGAACAGTGTTCAAATAACATTGAATCTCACCACGGTCCGTTATTTGCATTCGAACACGTGCATTGTTTTCAAATCTTGTGTACAATTGTGTAGAGCCTGTTGTTAAATTTATATCGAGAAGTGGAAATTTCAAAACATTGTTCAACCCAAAGCAAGTTACAAGAGGTTTTAGAAAAATTCACTCACACTTTCAGAAGCTAAATATTATTAATCAAGTAAGTAGAGTGTAACAATCTATGACCTGCTGAAGATTTTTTGTCTGGTATTATTTATTTTTGTTTTGTTTTTTCTTAGAATCACAATTTATTGAAAGTTTAAAATTCTTGTTCAAGGAAGACATCAAAGAAGCTATACCACCTCTGGGAATGAGGGTGTTTTCTTGTACATTTCTTAACTGGAGGGAAATTAAGGTATGTAAATAATCTTTAGGTAAAAACTTCTATTTACTTTACAGTAAAAAAAAAGAATTATGACTGTTTACTTTTAGTTACAAGTTACTTAATTTCGTCCGTTTTAGTTTGATATAGACGATATCGAATAAAGTGACGCAAAATGTAGTTTCCTGTCTTCAGACTCAGCCTCCTTCCATATCGCAATCATCTTGGACATCAACATCTTGTATTCCTTCAACAGATGGAATTTTCCCATCCCAATTTTCTAAGGTACAATATTCAAAATACCTAATAACTTGTCAATTCTATAATCGTATAATTTTTTTATTTTTTAGAAAATTTAAATTCTGCTACCAGAAAGCTTAAGAGGCAAATCGATTCTTGAGTTTAATAAAACAATGGTCATCCTATATTTTCTTTTCGAATAGATTTAATAAACAATATTGTTCTAGAAATTGTTTTCAACAACGTTAAACTCTCATCCAAATACTTTCCACCGATCGTTGAAGCAATTTTACATCTGTTTCGAAACGAAATAAAGGTAATTCTTACTACTCTAACTTAGTATCTGTTTTGTATTTTGCTTTATCTAAAATTATTCTTAAGAAATAAATGTTTATAATTATTTTTAGGACTAACATTTTAAAATATATAGACAACAAATAAAATCAATCTAAACTAAAACTTTTTTAATAATTTTTATTTACTTAGGTACTTTATGGTTGAAGAAAATGTAAGTATACTTAAAGTTTGGTCAAATAAGGACATTTTTAGATTTTCGTATATTAATACCATGATATTTTTATTCGAAAATCTAAACAATATGTTTTTCTATCGAGGGTGGAAAATTTAGTTTTCCGTCGGCTATTTGGTCACTTTGTTTTTAGTAAAGAAAACAAATTCTTTAACTTGTCCCGACGTTTCGGCAAGGATTGTTGCCTTCTTCAGGGGAAATTTAAGTTTGAAGTTATGACATTAAACAAAAACTCTGATATGAATACAATTATTATAAAACGTAAGCAACTTCTTCGTATGAAGATTTGTCTTAATTAATATAAAACAAAAATTGGTCAATACAACACATCATAATATGTTTTTCGAACCACCACCCTACTGAACAGCTTTTTATAAAGGAATAAGATGTTATTTTACTTGCGGGAAGTGTTATTTCAACGTGAACTAAAGTAATATTTTAAAATTGAAACCATTTCATTTGAAGGGTATTTTCATGTTGATGCAACATGGGAAACGATTGTTTTAAAAGGAATCACCGTAATAATTCATAGCGAAGTTTATGTTAATTCATCAACACATTCGTGTTATTTCATTACGAAGTTCGATTTGATTCAAACATATTTCAACATGAGTTATGAGATGAATCGTCATGCCATTCATGTTAATTTAAGTTTATATCATGTTATTCTTCTATCAAATTTCAGCCCATCTTTTCAACACGAAAAACATGTTAAATTGACGCGAAACAGTATGGAAGCAAAATCATAGCTAAAAATTGTTGAACTATGTTTGTTTTAGTTGATTTTACATTGTTATTTTTCTGTGTGTTGCCCCTCAGAAAAAGGTATGATTAAATATAGAAGATAGACACAAAAATGATAATATTAAATAGTTAAAACTAGTACCATTAAAGCAGTAATAGATATAGGTGCGTTGTGAGAACTGCTCCAGTGTCAAGTCGTTTGAATTTTTGTAGATTAAGCCTTGCTAAAATTTAACATACGTTTGACCAAGTATTAAGTCCAAATTGTTATTTATAATTTTGTTTAACTTTAATCAACGTTGCTTTAAGGTTAACCAATTTCATGTGCCCTTTTTCGTGTTTAAAGCTCCATTTAGATTTCAGACGATCACTTCAGTTTTAGTTTCAGTACCTAGAGCTATCAGTATGTATGTAGCTGTAAATGATAAATGATGAATATCAAATTTTTTTGTGGGTATGACTGAAATGATTAATCAAAATTACAGTGTGTAGGAAAAATATCATATTTGTGTGTGGTTTTTCTGCCTGAAATAAATATTTGCATAAATTATGAGCCTGGGTCGAGAGAAATATATGAAACCATCCAAACAATTTTTTGACGGTCTTCGTTTGCATATTTGTGCTAAAAGCTATAATGGAAACTCAACTGTAAATTGAAAAAAAAAGAGTTGAAATTCAGTGGATGAATCTGAAGATTTGGAACTTTAAACTCAATTGCTGCCCATAACTTGTCAGCTACAGCAAGTATTTGAGAAATGTCAGTGTTATCATCATAGTGGTATTCCATTTACAACTGATATTTTTTGGTCGAATGAGCTATGCTCATGGAACTTTAATCGGATATTGTTCATCCAACAGCCGATTGCTGTTTAGTTTGGGATTCATCATATCCGTTCTTCCCTGTCACGATCTCGTATGTTATTCTACATTTCAAAATAACCACCAAGGAGTCAGTCGGAAGGTACTTTGAGTCATTAGTTTGAGTTGTGAATCTAAAAATTAACCATACGCTTTTGTGGAGGCTTATGCTCAAATATTGACAATATTGGCTGACAAACATTTTCATATTTGGACACAAACAAAAACTCTCCACGGAAGAGGTTGTTAAGAATAACAAGATAACAATTGATACTAAAAACGTAAGGTTCACAAACAAAAAGTAAAAAAAGCGCATAAAAAAAGTCCATAAAAAAACACGTATAAGCCCGAGTGTACATTTTCATTGCATCAAATGGATGTGTTTTTGTTTGGTTTTATGTCCGGTATGAAATCCTTAACGGCCCAACAGACGTTTATGACATTTTCATGGTAAGAACTGTTGTATTCAGGGATGGTTCCTCTGAAAAAAAATGATAAAGGTCGAAAAACTGGAGAAATCAAACATAGATCGAAAACAATTTGTTCAGTTGAAGACTTTCCCATAACTGCATTACACATTTTTTAGATTTGCAAAGTTTCTTCCCGTGGCAAGAAGCTTACCGTTACCACAAGTCTCTCGTTTGCGTTGATTGTAGTTCTAAAATTAGTGCATTTTTTTATATTATAATGTAGTAACTAACATCAGCAAATAAGCGGAACCATTCTGGACAATTATGTATTCGTTATAATTTGTTTTTGTGTTATTTCAACACCGCAGTTAGGCTGCGTTTTTTCGTTTTTCGATTTAAATGAAAAATAACTAGATAGCACCACTAATAAAGGAGTCTGCTGATCAAGCCGATCAGCCGTGAAATAGCTATAACTCTAGCCAAACAAAGGAAGTGACGGAAAAAGCCATTGATATAAACACCTCTTAGTTGTTGTTGTTCAAAAACAAAATTTTTTTTATATATCGGTCACTTGGTATTCGGTCTCCGATTGTTCCGACATCTAACTTGTGTCGGAACATTTGAAGAATGGCTTGCGTTATTACACGTCAATATTTCCTCTACGAAACGGATATCATCTTCGAACGGATACGACGATAGGGCAGATAAGAACAATGTAATGTCTTTCTCATGTTGCATCACATTTGAGGATTCTCAAATACGTAGACATGCAACCATAAGAAGCAAAAAAGTGTGCTTGCAAGTTCGTTTGGTATTTGGAACCGGAGAGTTATATCTCCGGCGCGGCGTACCAATTCCGGATTACCAAAAACAAAACAAAAATTTAACTTATATTATGTTTCGACCTTTACAGAATTACGGTTTACGAGAAATAGCTAAATAACGGATTTCTTCACCAAAAAAGATTTCTTCATGTCGGAATCATCAGAATCTTATTATACTCAGAAAAATAACAATGTAAAATCAACTAAAACAAACATAATTCAACGTTTTTATGCTATGATTTTGCTTCCATACTGTTTCGCGTCGATTTAACATGTTTTTCGTGTTGAAAAGACGACTTGAAATTTGATTGAAAAATAACATGAAATAAATCTAAATTAACATGAATGGCATAACGATTCATCTCATAGCTCTTGTTGAAATAATGTTTGATTCAAATCAAACTTCGTAATGAAATAACACGAATGTGTTGTTGAAATAACATACACTTCGCTATGAATTGTTACGGTGATTCCTTTTAAAATAATAACTTCCCATGTTGAATCAACATGAAAATACTCTTCAAAGAAATGGTTTCAACGTTAAAATATCATTTTAGTTCCCGTTGAAATAACACTTCCCGCAAGTAAAATAACATTTTATTGCTTTTAAAAAGCTGTTCACTAGGGTGGTTCGAAAAACAATTTATTTAGATTTTCGAATAATAAAACCATGAAAATGCTGTAGGTTCATGGAATTATTATACGAAAATCTAAAAATGCTGTTTTTCGAGCAAACCTAAAGTATACTTACATCTTCTTCAACCATAAAGTACCTAAGTAAAAAGAAATTATTACTAGTTTGAGTAAAGTTTGGTTTTATTTTTCTATTTATTTTAAACCTTTTGTCTTAAAAATAATTATTATTAATTTAAGAATAATTTTCAATTGTTTTGTACAAATAAGTTATTAATACATTTATTTTATTCTTTGCACAGAAAAATGTTATCTAATAAGACAATTTCGTGTGATTAAAATTAATATCAAACATTTTGGGTTTAAATTTCATGCCATATAACTAGACCTCGGATTTTGCATACTTTCCCATTTTTCATCATATTAACACCAAATTTTGTATTTAGACGTTTTATTGTTTAAATATTACAAATATTAATGCATATCAAAAATATGCAAAATATATGCAAAAAATATGCAAAAGAATATGCCAAAAATATGCAAAATATATGCAATGTATGCAAAAAATATGCAAAATATGCAAAAAATATGCAAAATATGCAAAACATATGCAAGTGAATGTCATCGTAAAATTCAATTTCTCTTGTCAAATATTATGATTTCTTGGTTTAAAAACAATCAACTAATAGCATATACCTATAAAATGCACGTTTCAACTGAGCGTTTGCTGTACATACACTACAGGTCAAAAGTTTGAGACCACCTTCAAAGGGTCGCTTTCTTTGTACCTGGCGCTTGACTTTATGAATGATTATCGGGGTTTTTTCCCCGCATGGATTATACCATGGATTAAACGCACAAGTGAAAACAAGGATATTAATCCTTTTCATTAATTCTGTGAATAAAGGTCGGAAAATCCCATAGTTTTGAATTTTGGACTTCCGTTTGGCCATGATTTTAAATTTTTACGACTTTTTACATTCAATTTAGAATTTTATTACGATTTGGGTAAAAAGGGTTAAAAAAAAATGTAAAATTTCAATACCTGCACATTCAGGATTTTGTATATAATCCTTGGGTTGATCCGATTTTAAATTAATTGACAGACAACAGTCGCAAAAGAAAGTTTAGTTAAATAAATACGGAAGTGTTGTGTTACAATAATAATAAAATGCCAAAAATCATTAATCCAAAGCTGATAGGAAAATGGTTTGACAGCCTTCCTGAAAAGTGTTTTAAAATGGATGGAAATAGTGTAACATGTACAACATGTGATAAAAAGGTAAATATTAATGCAAACCAATTTTAATATATTTTTGAATTTTAAAACTCGTTCTTCGATATATAAGTAAGTTCTAATTTTTATATTTATATTTTAGATTCCTTGCGAAAAAAAATTTCAATTGCAGCAGCATATTAATACTTCACTGCACAGAAGGTCAAGAGGAGCATCTAACGACGAAAGCGCGCATACTTCTGGAAACACGTCCTTCAACGTTTCCGACAGTACCAACACTGAGTTCAAAATGGACTTATGCACAGCGTTAGTTGCGGGAAACATACCCTGGAATGTCGTGAACAATGCAACATTCAAAACTTTTTTGAAGAAATACACCGGACAGCAAATTCCTGACGAAAGTACATTGAGGAAGAACTATTTGGAAAAATGCTACGAAAATTCAATTAAACAAATTCGCGACAGCATCAAGGATGAGAGCATTTGGATTTCAGTTGACGAAACCACGGATAAGCAAGGGCGATACATAGCAAATTTGGTTGTAGGAAAGTTAAGCGGAGATGAATCCCCATCCCCTTCATTTTTACTGTCATGTAAACAGTTGCATGAAGTAAATAATGCAACTGTTGCCCGATTCGTTAACGACAGTATACGCATTTTATGGCCGAATGGGAATGAAACTAAGGTGTTATTACTTTTAACCGATGCAGCGGCATACATGATAAAAGCTGGCCAAAATTTAAAAATTTTCTATCCAAACTTAATTCATGTAACTTGTTTGGCTCATGGGTTGAATTTAATTGCTGAGAAAGTTAGAACGTCCTTTCCTCATGCCAACTCATTCATATCGTGTGTTAAAAAAATATTTATAAAAGCTCCGCTCAGGGTACAACGCTATAAGCAAATCCTTGATATGGAGTTACCACCAGAACCAGTAATAACCAGATGGGGTACATGGTTGAAGGCGGCATCATTTTATGCAGACAACATGGAAGGTATCATAGAGGTAAGTTTTCGTCAACAAAAATCGTTTTAAGTATTAGCCATTACTTTTGGAAAATGGCAAAATCCATTTTTATTCACTTTTTGTAAAGAAAAAAAAATTTAATATGTATTTTAGGTTCTTGAAGCTTTAAACCCCGAAGATGCTGAATCCATTAAGTTGGCAAAAGAGCTAATGCGAAGGCCCGAATTACATCAGGATTTTATTTTTATCAAATCGAATTTTGAAAGAATTGCCCACATTATCACGTCCTTGGAAGCGAAGGGGTTATCATTGGCAAAGTCCATGGAATTATTCAAAGAAGCTGAAAATATAATAGAAAATATTCCAGGAGATTTCGCCATTATCCTTAAGGAGAAATTTGAAGCAGTCTTAAGAAGAAATCCGGACTTCGACATAATTATCAAAATAAACAATATTTTAACCCTCAATGGTCAGGATTTGTCTGGACTTGGGCCCGTTACAAAAGAAAATATTATCAAATATAAATTTGCTCCAATAACTTCCTGTGACGTTGAACGAAGCTTTTCCGCCTACAAAATGGTTTTTGGAGAGAAACGCCAAAGTCTTGCAATCAATCATTTAGAGAAAATTATGGTTGTATATTGCAATACCAATTATATTGAGTAATTTTTAAATGTTAAGCTTGATAATAATAAATAAAATGTCCATATATGTATAAACCACCCCCTAATCCGTTGTTTTATATTATATTTTTGATTTTTTGAACATGGGAAGATTTTGCATATGCTTTGCATATTTTGCATATGTTTAGCATATTTTGCATATTTTTTGCATATATTGCATATTTTCGGCATATTTGAAGCATATGCAATTTATGCAAATATGCAAAAAATTTAAAAATATGCACATCGTTTTCAACTTTATTTTCGATGAAACGAACTTTGGTTTCATCAGAATTTACCTATCTTATTCCTTTAAAAATATGCAAATATGCAAAATCCGAGGTCTACATATAACATACTCAAAATACAAAAGAGATAGCTACTTGTGTAGGTAGTAGTGTAGGAGTAGTATGAATTACCTTAATTTCGTTTGGAAAAAGTTCTAAAATTTCTTCAACGATCGGCGTAAAATCTTTGGCTTTATCTTCAACAATGATGTTTATTACATCGATACAAAAAAATTTATTAGGTGACCGTTCGTTGGTGTTATCAAGAATCAAGAATCGATTTCTCTTAAGCTTTCTTGCAGAGTTTCAAGTTTCTAAAAAAAATATATCCACGATTATTGAATTGACAAGTAAAATTTTTGCATATTGTACCTTAGATAGTTGGGTTGGGGTGCTTCCATGTTCCATCTTTTGAAGGTACGCAAGGATGTTGAAGTCACAGGCGATTTCGATGTGGAGACTGAAGCTGAAGACAGGAAACTACATTTTGTGTCTCTCTATCCAGAAACTAAAACAAACGAAATTATTTAGTAATTGTGCCTTTAAAACACGTAAGCCAGTTATGATTCTTTATTTTTTCGATTACGTAATACAATTTTTGTAAGGCTATAAGACTTTATGAACAAAATAGGTAGGTCTAGGTACTGATTCAGAAAATATTGTTTTGTAAAATCGTGTAGGTACAGTAAACAGAAATTTTAACTTTAAGATTATTTAGGTACATACCTCAACTTTCCTCAAGACTTTCCTCAAGTTAAAAAGTTGACGCTCGTTCCTATAGGTAGTATAGCTTCTTTATTGTCCTCCTTGAACAAGTACTTCAAACTTTCGTATATGATTCTAAAGAAAAAAAAACAAAACAAAAATAAATTTTTCATTAATTCATTAATTGTTATACTCTACTTACTTGATGTTGATAGAGAAAGAGTGAATTTTTCCAAAAGCTCTTCTAGCTGTCAATATTTAATTGTACAATATTTCAGTGATCTCACTTTGTTTTACAAAATGTATGTCGTTATCATGAACATTTGCACTTAATAAATGAATATTTTTATTTTATTCAGACATAGGCTAACACTTTAAGCAAATATTTTGAACTTTCCACTACTCGATATAAAATTAATCACAAGCTACACGATTGCACAAAAGTTTTGAAAAAAATGCACGTGCTTGAATACAAATAACAGACCGTGGTGGAAATCAATGTTATTTGAGCACTGCTCAGTAAAAATCAAAATCATTTAACTCTAATTCAAGACGTTCTGATGTTATTGTGCTAAGAAAATATATGAATTAAAATTAAAAAAATAAAATAAATTATACATACACATTCTTATTTAACATTGATGTATCATGCTTAACAATTTGACACGGCTTAATGATAATTTTAATTTCAACAATAACATTTTAACATGAAAATCGCGTTAAAATGACATTGCCTACAACAAAATTAAAATCAAAAACTTTCAAATGTTAAATCATATGAAAATGATTTTAAATAAACGTTAAGAACGTAGTTTTATTATAAAAAAAACTGATGAATTAACATTCAAAGTAAAATAGCAAAACAATCTTAAATCAACATTTTTTCGTGTTGATCTTACATCGGTGTTTTTTTCTGTGTATACAGTTTCCTCCTAGAATTTCTACTTTTAGGAAGTTGAAAAAACTGTAAGCTTGAAAACTATTGGTTTGAAAATCGAATGTGAAAACTGGAAACAGGGGCCTGATTATGGGATTCGCGGCGGATCATTTTCAATTCGACCTTTCAAATTCGACTCGTCGTATTTCCTTATTAACGAATTCGCGGCGAAGCGAAAAAATGTCTTCTAATATTCCAGTGATTTGCACTTAATATTCCAGTTAATAATGATAACAGTGTTACCGCACGTTAAAATTTAAATGAGTCCCCGTAGCTGAAAATAAATAAAATAAAAAGAACGAAGTAAAAGAACGTTCGATAAATTTTATTTTTCAAACAAAGGTTCTTCTAATAGAAGATTCTGAACTTTGGCAGTTGATAGCGGGCTTTTTTTGGTTTTCATTAATTCAGTCTGTTTTTCAAGAGAATTGTTTACATGTTAAAATTTGCATGTGAAGAAGAATGTTAATAAACATGCAGAAATGAAAATAAACTCTTTTTTCATGTACTTACTGTAGAATACTTAAAAAGATGAGTCAAATTTAATAATATGAGTCCCTGAGCCAGCTTATCAAAACTCACACTATCAGAAAATGCCGAAGAGATCTTATAGCAAGCTAAATCTTACAACAAATGTCTCATCATTTAGTGCAGTGTTAGTTTTTAGTAGACTAAACTAAAACAAACAAACACGTACGCAATAACAAACATGCACAAAAATGAGTACCTTTTGACTCAAATAAGTCCCAGTGATAACTCTGAATAAACACTCTCTCGCCTGCCAATAAAAAGCTGTCGGATTTCAACTCGACAGCAAACATTATGACATTTCAAATACGCCTTCGAATTCGTTAATTGGTCGAATTCAAAACGAAGAAGACAAAAGCGAACGCAATAATTGAAAAATGTCAAACTCGCCAGCAAAACGATTAGCCGCGAGTCCCATAATCAGGCCCCTGGTAAAGAGAATGGATCTAAGGCAGTGTATGAATTGCGTTAAAACGTGTATTAAAACCAAACGGGAGCGGGTCATAATTCTGGTTTCAAAATTCTGCTTTTCAAAATTTTGCTTTTTAATCGAAAAATTCTGATTTTCAAAATTCTGCTTTTTATGGCATTCTGGTCACCAAAATTCTGTTTTTTCAAACACTGCTTTTCAAAATTCTGTCTGTTTTAAATAAAAACATTCTGCTTTTGTTATGTCTGTTTATTCATAAACACAACAAAATTTCGGGTTTGGGTCAAAATTCAATTTAGTCACTATTCGTCCCTTGCACTTGTCTCTAAGTCGATTAGCAAATTTTACATTTGTGTAACTTTTCAAGATAAAACATACATCCATCAAAACAAAGTTTATCTTTTCCCTTATTGGATTTTACTATCGAAATATTCATGGTAAAATTTGAACACTAACTCGAAGGCGTAACAAATTAGACTAACCTTACATTACAGATAATAAATTTATACAGATGTCTCATCCCTGCAGAAAAAAATGAAACATATTTTGCTCTTAACTGACAACACCTTAACTGACAAAGAGCTTTTTGAAGCTTTTTTAATTGCCTAAATATTCATTTATGGGCAATGAGGCGAGCGAAAATAGATTTTTTAATGCATTAAGTGAATGCGTTAAAGCTTTTGGAAAAAGCTTTTTTTTGGTAGCTTTCAGTTTCATATATCATTTCTCGACATAAGGGTGAGACATCTGTATAAATTTATTATCTGTGCTTACAGCTTACAGGAGATAAAGTAGGTACACATTATACATACTGATTTAACTATGTACCTATGCAAACACAAAATAATCTCCTGCTAATCTCTAATGGGAGAAGGTATTCTGCGAATAATATAGAAAAGAGAGGTTTGAAAATATTAAAAAGCGCGCGCTTTTTAATATTTTCAAACCTCTCTTTTCTATATTATTCGCAGAATTTTGGTAAGCAGGATTTTGAAAAGCAGAATTTAAGAATTTAGAATTTTGAGCAGCAGAAATTCGAAAAGTAGAATTTTAGAAGCAGAATTTTGAAAAGCAGAATTTTGAAAGCAGAATTTTGACAAAATAATTTTGACCCCGGCAGAATTTTGACCCCAACCCAAACCAAACGTTTGCTTAAAATTTGACATTTGGTTAATCATGGCGTGGAAAAGAATTTTTTAACTATCATTTCTGTGTTCTTGGTAGACCTAAGAAATTTGCCTCATGATTTTAAAAATTTCCCTCATAAAAATATTTTTATTTTGCTAGGTTAAATAATTTCGCGTACAAAGCCAAACATTAAAACCACAAAGTTAATAAAAAGTCACTTAAAATAACATATAAATTCTGTTTTATTTATTTTATCAATTTTGCAGTGATAATTTGATGTTTTGAAACAACATTAAAAAAATCTTCATTACAAAAATAGTTGGCTTATTACGTGTAGTAACAGTGGAAAACTATTTTTCACAGCTGATATCTGTTATCATTCTCCAAAGAAAAAAAACAATGTCGCTTCTTGCTCTCCCTAGTAAAGTTTTATACGCCTTCACGTGAACTTCGTGAACGCTCATTATTTTATATCCCGTTTCAGTCTCATAGAGTTAACTACGGTAATAAAGAATGTATGACTCGACTCGTTGTTTAAGGCAGGCTAACTCAATGTGTAATGTTCTTGATTTTAATATGTTTTTAAGCAGGGATTGTTTTAAGAAGAAACTTATTGTTTCATATTTATGCTCTATTATTATCATTTGATTGTTATTTATGTAAATGTAGGTACTGTTAATGTAATTGTATTATTTATTCTATCTGTAATCTATAAGAGATTTTTTTGTAACTATGAAATAAATAAATAAATATATGAAATGATTTTGTTTTTCGATTTAGAGATATGATCAATTTAAACTATGTATTTTATTCTATTCTTTAAAAATCTCAACGCATTATAACCAGGAACTAAATAAAACGGAGAAGAACAAAAAAAACGAAACAGAAGCAAACTCCTCTATCATTCATGAGAAAAAAAGAGACCCACTTAACCTGGCCCACAGCTGGATACATTTAAACCCCTTTTATTCACCACGCAAGTGTCAACTTTTAACCAATCGTCAAGTTTTAATACACATTTTAAAGCAACCTAGTCACTATTTAGGCGAAATTCAATTATGTAGCTTTGTGAATGAAAAATTGCACTACAAAGCTAGTCGAACACAAACCGGAAAGTTCCCAATGAGCTGAATTTTGGTATGCACCGAGGGTAGAATTTGTTTAGGATTGTTTTGTAATATTAAAAGAAAATTTATGTGCAATGTATGTGTATATTTGTATTTAGATAAATTCCCTTTAGTGTTTTCTACCGTTTACTTTTTTTAATTAATGATATTTTATTTCCAAGAAAAAAGCAGCAAAATAATCAACGAGGTGCACCTTGGCAGATTTTTGTTTTGAGGTAAATTTTTTTGGTCTTAATATTATTTGGTTAATATCATTTTACATAATAATCTACAAACCTGGAATTTATGTATATACCTATTTGTGTCGATATACATTCATATGCACTATACTTAGACGATACTGTAGTTTAAAATTAGTTCTGAATTCTGATCCATAAAACCATCTTACCTGTTATTCAATTTTTTTTATTTTTCTCTTATCTATAATACAAACTTAACTTAACTTTACTTAACTTAACTTACCTTACTTACCTTTTATCAACTAACCATTTAAATTTTACTTACCTTAACTATAACTTACCTTTTAAATAAACTTACTTACGTACTTGTTCCTTCCAATTTAATTTCATTGTTTAATACAGCTTTTCATTGTTTATTGCGTTACAATAAATTTGTACCCCTACTTTAGAAAAGACCATCACATTCTTTTATTTATAGAACCTAGAATGAAATCTCTTCAACTAGGCTGAACTTTCAACTGATTCCTTAAGAATGACCGGATTTTGTTATATGTAAGATAATGTGAGCAGTGGAGATGACAGCCTAAGTCACCACTAGGTTGAACAGAAGGTAAGCGAAATGGTTTAGGAGAATTTGGGACAAGGGAGAGTAGGATTTGGGGCTACCACACAATACTGGAGGTAGTGGTAGCCATGGTGGTATCTTCAGGATACATGGGTGGGAAAATCCTCCGAGGGCCAACAACATCAGGACCCTCGGCCTTGCTGAAGTCGCCCCTCCCCTATACATAGGTCATCGGGTTCCACCGTAATTTTTTTTGGATAGGCATGATATTTTTTTTCGTAACGGCTGTTCAGTGCTTCGACTCCAAGGACTCACTCCATCCGACGAGCATCCAGCCGGTTGCCAACATGCCGAAAGGGGGTCGGAGCCTGGACACCCCTCTACCTCCTGCTGCCCGGATCAGCCTCATATGCCTGTACATATGGGGTTGTAAGGGTGGTCTACGAGGAGTGGAGGGGCCTAAGTCCTATTTCGTTACAGGTAGCGCCCAACGTGGGGCCCGATGGACCGTAACATATGTGTTTTTGTCATCTAAGGGGAACAGGCCTTGAACACAGGAGCGGACTTGCTTCGTTCATGGTTGGTGTTTCTGTCTTGGATTCGCTTAATATAATTAATATCTTTGAACTCTTATTATGAAATTGCAATTCGTCCGGTAAATGAGAATTGATCTCGATTACGCAGTTGCGCATTTGCTGTAATTTTCAAAATTTTAAATCACATAAATTATTTCGGCTTTGTTGAAGCCTTAGTTGACGTGAGCTCGGCTAAGTTGTTCAATTTAAGTTTGATTTTTATTTTCGTCTGGTTCATCATTTCCATAATTTTTTTTTAAATTGGGTAGAGCTCTGAAGCTGGACTGACAGTCGGTATAGATGCCACTGGGTACTGCCAGTTTCATCTCTTTAAGCGAATCCAGGGCTGGGGCACTACACTGTGGACGCAGTAAGGGCCGTTTGTGATCGGGGCCAATTAGGGACTTCAGAAAGGACTATTCGCCTTGTCCCATTCAGCTTTACTTCCTTCTTTCTAGCTTCCTTCAATTCAACCGCCGACGCCTATGACATTGATTTTTCTTAGCAATTAATTTTTTTATCTGTCAATTACCTAACCCACCTATCCCTAACTTTTTTTTCCTTCAATTTGAATACCTTTCTTTTGGTTGATTTTTTTTTTAATTTTTTTTAGTCTGAAAACTTAGAATATGTGTATCCTAGACGCAAGAAAATGAATTTGAATACCATTCAACGAGGTATGGTTCTCAGATCGCAACGGACGGTTTGTGACAACGAAGACTTTCGAGATGGCCCTGAGACCCCAGCTGTCAGTCAGCCTCCAGGAGCAGAATCTCTTCACCACCAAACGGAACAACGGAAAGCATCCCGGCGTTCAGATTTAAATCAGAAGGTGGGGGAACTTCTCCTCAATTTCGGGAATCACTGGGTGGCGATGGCGAGCACATGACCGGATACATTCAGCAGGTAGTTGCAGAGGCTGTTGGAGCTCGTCATGCAGAAGACTTCCGATTCTTCACCGGAGAGATGGAAAGGACACCTATCATATCCGCCCAATCTCCCTCTCGGAAGAATCTTCCGACGGAAACAGCGATTCCACGTCAACTCATCCAATCTCGAAAAATCTCGGAAGCCCCCCGTCATCGTTCTCCTCTGCGATTCTCAACACCTCCTCAGCAAGAACCAGCAGCTGACACCTCCAACATGGATGAATTCCTTCACCAGCTGCACAATCTCTCCTTGACTGAAGCTGCCAACAACCCCACGTCAGCTCCACGACCTTCCAGCTCTGGATATCGGTTTAAAAGCTTTGACAAATGGGGGTTGAAATTCGACAACAGGACTATTTCCATCGACGACTTCCTGTTCCGGTTGGAGAGACTATGGTGCCAGCTGGGATGAGGTCGTCATCAATTTCCACCATTTTGTTGCCGGCCCTGTGGAAACCTGGTTCTGGGCCTTCGTGAAGACCAACCCCAATGTCTCTTGGCTGGCGTTGAAGAACGCCATAATCGAGCACTTTCGCAGCCTGGAAACGGATTCGGAGCTTTCGAGACGGCTCTACGATCGTCATCAAGGAACCAACGAGACCTTCGACGATTTCTACCTTGCGATACAGCAGCTCAATGGCCGACTCAGAATCCCGAAAACGGATTCGGAAATCATCGTAGACTTAAAGAACAACGTGAAGAAGCAAATGGGACTCTTGTTAATAACTTTTGACACCAATTCACTAGCTGATATGGTCCATGTGTGTCGCAAGGTAGAAAAATACTTGCAGGACCGGGAAGCCATGTTCCAGAAGACTCGTGTAGGACCCGCACCCCCACCACGTCGTAGTGTCGTCTCTGAACTTGTTGCCGAGAACCCAGAGGAAGACGACCGTCGTCTCCCAGACATCGAGGCCTTCCACACTAAAAGGGAAAAGGACACTCGCAATTACACATGCTGGAATTGCAAAGGTCGGGGCCATTCGTTCTTCGAATGCCCAGACCCTCAAAGAGCCCTTTTTTGTTTTAAATGTGGTTGGGAAACAGCATTGCCAGATTTTTTTTGTACCAAGTCGGGATTTTGGATCTTTTTGAGTGAAAACGGCGGGATTCTTTCGTCGAAAGCGGGACATATTAAAACCAACGTACATAATTAAAATTAGGTTTTCGTGAAAAAACATAGCAAAAATAGCCATAGAAAATGTATTTTAACTAAAGCAAAATATTTAAAATCATATAAATAGTTGAGCCTTATTCGTCTTCAGAAAAAAAAAAAAAAAAAAAAAAAAAAAAAAAAAAAAAAAAAAAAAAAAAAAAAAATCAAAAAAAGTCTTTTTCATAAGAGTGAATGTTAAAAATTGCAAATAATTTATCTACAAGAGAGTAACTTATTCGTTATATTTGAGCGAAGATTTTACTTCTTTTAAAATTTCCTTTTTCTTTTTAATAGAGATGAAGAACCCTTCACAGGATAGCTGTAGATTAAACTGGATGAGTAATTCTGACTTCATTAAATCTACGGAGCATTTATTTCTGGCATCCGACCATTTTAAATTCATCTTTGAAAAAACGCGTTTAGGAAAGCAGTTCAATGTTGGGATACTTATAGCGTTTTTTTTTTTGGTAATCCGGAATTGTACACAGAACTGTCCGATTCCGGATTCCAAACGAACAGGCAAACACATTTTTTTGCTTCTAAGGGTTGAATGGTTGTGTATTTGTGAAGCCTCAGGGGGATATATCCCCCCCCCCCATTGGGATTCATAATTGTTCAACATAACCAGTCATACCAAATAAGTTAAAGAAACGCTCTCTGAAATTTAGTACCTACTTCCTACGTGAATCAAGTCTTATTAGTACTCACAGGATTCCTAGAGGCATTGTAAATTGTACATTCTATACCTACAGTCTACGGGGAAAACAGAAATTCAACTTCATCTAAAAGAAATTTTTACTTCGGCAAATCACCTAACATTGAATTTCTTTTTTATATCGATTTTTAAAAAGTATTTTTTTTACTTGTGGCAGTGAAGAATCACCTAGCCTGTAATTTAGTCAATGACTTTCGACAATCATTCATCGAACTCTTGTGCGTGAAAATTAAAACGCAGGAAGGTCATTTATACATTGTCTCCGTATATATACCTCCTGCCTCTTCCATTGAAATTTATGAGGAACTAAACAACTGTCTGGACAACATCTTTTTGGGGCTGGAACTTGAAGATGAAATTCTTATCGTAGGAGATTTTAACCTGCCTAATTTAATCTGGATCTGCAACGAAGATAGTTATAGCTACATTCCAACTAAAGCCTCCAACCTGAAAGAATACACCTTAATTGACGGTATGTCATCATTTGGGTTAAACCAATTGAATGGCTCAAGAAACTCTTCGGGTAAAACATTGGACCTCGTTTTTTTCTCCGACAATGCTAATTCTGATGCTGCTGTTTTGACCACTGCCTTAGAACTTACCAAAGAAGACCGTCACCATCCAGCACTTGACATATCGTTAAATTTAAACATGAATCCCCACTTTAACAAACTCAGCAACAAAATTGAATTTAACTTCAGCAAATCAAACATCGATAATTTATCCATTTTACTAAACAATATTAACTGGAACCAACTATTTATAAACTGTGATATTAATGTAATGTGTAATTCATTTTATAGTAAATTATTTGAGATCTTTATTCAAACGACACCTTTTAAGACATCTTATAAGGATTCTAATGACCCACCATGGTTTGACCGCCATTTAAAGAATTTAAAAAACAAAAGGAACAAAGCTTGGTTAAAATTTAATGCTTCAAGGACAGTTGAAGATTATAATATTTTCCTAATATTGAAAAATCTTTTTCTTGACTACCACAACCTTTTATTTGAAGATTATACCGCAAAGACAGAAAGTGAGTTAAAAATAAATCCTAAATTATTTTGGCAATTAGTAAATGCAAAACGAAATAATGGTGGCTTTCCTAGCTCTATGACTTACATGAACTCCACGCGACAAAATTCTGAAGAAATTGCTAATATGTTTGCGGACTTTTTCTTTAAGAATGCTTTTGATGAACCTGTTGACCCTATCTTTGACTCCAATATCTCTTCTTTTGTCCAGTTTACACATCTCAACTCAATAAATTTTAACATTACTGAGGATGCAATAATCCAAGGCATTTTAAGGCTTGACGATAATAACTGTCCGGGACCTGATGGTGTTCCAGCATCTATCTTAAAAAAATGTGTCTCTCATTTGAGTTATCCACTTTATTTACTGTTTAATAAGTCATTGAGTAGCTCTATTTTTCCCGATCTTTGGAAAAGTGCTTTCATAACTCCTATACACACAAAGGGTTTGAAATCGGAGATACAAAACTACCGTCCGATTGCAAAACTTTCTGTTATTCCTAAATTGTTTGAGTCCATTGTGTGTAATGTCCTCTCTTTTCACTGTAAATCTATTTTATGTAGTAGTCAACATGGTTTCGTCAAAAATAAGTCCACTGTAACTAATTTACTTGACTTCACATCGTTTTGCTTAGATGCTTTTGAAGAGCGTGATCAAGTTGATTGTATCTTCACTGATTTTAGTAAGGCTTTTGACAAACTGTGCCACAAAACCCTTATTAATAAATTAAACAAACTAGGTTTCAATACCCAATTTCTTAAATGGATTTCTTCGTACCTTAAAAATAGAAATTATCGTGTAGTTTTTCGTAATGTTTGTTCAAATAACTTTATTGTTAATTCAGGTGTACCCCAGGGTAGCCATTTAGGGCCTGTCTTGTTTATCCTTTTTATTAATGATGTCGTCTCAACTGTCCATAATTCAAATATTCTTATTTATGCCGATGACATTAAACTTTACAAACGAATAAGATTCGAAACTGACTGTACTCTTTTGCAAGACGATTTAATTAGATTTAGGGATTGGTGCAATAACAACAGACTTTATCTAAATATTGACAAGTGTAAAGTAATGAGCTTTACACGCAAAAAAACGACTATAACATATAACTACACATTTAGCTCGGACCCTTTGAATAGAGTTTCACTCTTCTCTGACTTAGGAATTATTTTAGACTCTAAACTTACTTTTAATGACCACTTAGACTTTATAATTAAAAAAGCTAACAAAACACTCGGTTTTATTACTTCAACGATCCATATGTTCTCAAAACTCTCTATATTTCGTTTGTGAGACCAATTCTTGAGCACGGCTGCGTAGTTTGGGCACCTTACTACTCTGTTCATATATATAGGATTGAAGCAATTCAGCGAAGGTTTACACGATTTTGTCTCCGTTTTCTCTCCTGGTCACAGGGATCTGCACTTGTAATGTACTCACAAAGACTTCTTTTGATAAATCTTCCATCACTCGAAAATCATCGAAAATTTAACCAATTCTGTTTCATCGCTGGTATTATAAATGGTAAAATATCGACTTCACTTCTTTGTCGACTGAATTTTAACTGCAGCCAACCTAGCATTAGACTTAGGCAACCTTTATGCCCTATTTTTAGCAGGTCAAACTATGGTGCAAATAGTCCTTTAAACCAAATGATCTCAATATATAATACATTATACTTTCTTATTACTGCTGTTAATGACAATTTGAAAACTGTAAAATTCAAAACTATGTTTTATAGAACATTAGATTTATAATTAGATTTAAGTTTTTTTTATGTAACGTTAGTAATTAACGATTTCCAAATAAACTCCCTAAACGTCTCTCACCAATTGAATAATAGGTAAACGTGCAAGAAAAAGAGCTTAAATCCAGCATTCCACAAAAGCCCACACCGACACAAAAATTGAAAGTTATTTAGATTTCTTCTCACCGTGTGTCACATTGTTAATTTGGTGTAACAAACACGCAACACACTCATCCACACAAACACAAATGTTCGCACAACTGCGGTGAAGTTAACGCGAATCCTAACGGTAACGATAACTCACACTAATTCATTTTAACCAGAAAGCAAAATGCGCTATTACCTATTACATAAAGCATGCCTTACACAAGCGGCAGATTGACAATCATTCGTCATAATTTTGCGAATTATTTGTGGGAGTTATTTGGAGTGGCTTTTACTTAAATTAATTTTTTATATACAAAATTTTTCGAAAATTTCCTAAAATTAATTTGGGTATGCAGTGTTCAAGAATATGTAAATTTACATTTTATTAGTGAATTTCGATTTTAACTATTGATCCGATTTCGAGATATAGAATTTTGAAAAAAAGTTTAAAAAGGTTTTTAAAAATACAAATAAAAAAAATTAAAATTTGTATGAAAACAAAATATTATTTGGGCAATTTATACGTACTTTCAGAAAACAAGTACGCTGATCAGGCTTTTGTTTTTCGAAAAAGTCTTATAAGACAAAAAAAAGAATCTATGGGAGGTACCGTTTTGGAGGAAGTTTAAAAAAAATCGTTTTTGAAAAATTGAAACTTTTAGTTTTTGGCCAAAAAATAATTTTATGGTGGCTTCCCTAATTTTTGATCTTAAAAAGAAAAAAAAATAAAAAAAAGACCAACGCGAATCCGCTCAAACCTCTAATTTTCAAGTTTTAAGTCAATCGGACCAGTGCGTGGTTAAGGCTGCAGGTGCGTTTACAGAAAGACAGACAAACATCCAAAACTTTTCATATATTCTATACTAGCAGTCTTGACTTGTGCATCATGGCGTGAATTTGGTTGCGAAGTTATTTTAAAATTGTATATTAGTCGACTCTCCCTAAGTCAAAATTCTTCTTAACTCGAAGCCTTCAAATATGTATTATTTTCCCCGTTTTAGTAAGACTTTTCACTGAAGCTTTGCTCTTATTATTCGCAGCGTAACTTTGTATAGCTTAAAGCCTTCCTCGATAAATGGACTATTCAACACAAAAAGAATTTTTCAATTTGATTTAGCAGTTCCTGAGATCAGCGCTTTCAAACAAACAAAAAATTAATGCTTTCTTGCCGTTTTTTCCACATTTTCCACTGATCCTTCGCTCTTATTGGTTGTAGCTTAATGTTATGTAGCCTAAAACCTTCCTCGATTAATGGACTATCCAACTCAATTTCTGAGATAGGCGCGTTCAAACAAACTCTACAGCTTTGTATATTAGTATAGATGTCGGAAGTAAAAATGAGCGAACTAGATCCATCCCCCCCATAGCGAAAAGCTATCTACGCCACTGGCCTCATATGCAGAATTGCAGATGACATGACATTGTTTTTAATTTCTTTATTGCAGCGAGTACGTATATGCGAGTGCGTGCATGTATGCGTGATTCTGTTTTTGATTCTCATATGCAGAATTGCAGATGACATGACATTGTTTTTAATTTCTTTATTGCAGCGAGTACGTATATGCGAGTGCGTGCATGTATGCGTGATTCTGTTTTTGATTCTGACTTCAAATTCGGAATCGTTTTTCTGTTCTATTCAGAACAAGAATTGTCATCTTGTGCCAAGTGAACGAGTACAGAACTGTTCGGAACAGTTTCCAGGTTTAAAAATTTAAGTCTTGAAGAAATATTTTCATGTGAAAAATCATAACGTTTGTCTAAAAATAGTTGTCAATTCGTAAGAAAATTTTGATGAATTTGGTCCGCTCAGATTCAACCAATTTATTTAAAATCTGTTTGGCCTGGTAGTCGGAAAACCTATCCTTAAGCCTTTGCGTCAACTTTGAGCGGGCAGAAAGGCAGAACGACTCATGCATTTCTGTTATTGCACCATCGTTTCCCTGAGACTTTTTGTTTAATGCACCAAAAGCACTCACCACATTATAACCGAAATGCAAGTAGGCTAAAGTTTAAGTTTCCTCTGCTTCAGAGCAAAAAAATTTTTGAATGGCTTTCGCAGATGGTTCGCGCTTATCAAAGTAGCTTCAAAGCGAAGGAAGCAAGTTGATATGGCAGAAAATTTTAATTTCTAGTAAGAAATAGTCAAGTAAATTAAAACAAATATAGAAATATCAAATTCCTGAATACTAAGTGCTCAATTGCATTTCAAAATTAAATCAGAGTTCAGAAAATTTTCAAAGCTAATTTTGTTCAGAGCGTATTCAGCATGGTCTGAAGATTCAGGTCGAGTTTTCCCCGAAAAGCGGGACTGAGCCTGTCCCGCGCGGGACACTGAATTTTTTTATATAAAAATCGGGACGTCCCACAGTGGGACGACCCATAGTAAAAAAAATAAAAAATTCAACTATTTTAGCGGTACTTTAAATTAATTGGTAAATCATCCCAAATATATAAAAGCTCAAAATGCAATTAAATTTTTTGCTTTTATTTGTTGGTCCGCAAGTTATAGCCATGTCCTTTTTTTCGCTTTTTATTTAAAGAGTTATAAGGTGATTTTTTGTGACTTATTTAATTGCTGTGCAAATATATTCTGCGTTTGAAAATTGAATTAATAATGGAGAGTATTAATAGTGAAGGTATTCAAATTTAAGAAACTTTTGTAAGAAATAGATTTTGTTCGCGTTTTTTTTTCTTAGTAGCGATTTTTGATGCGTTAGTTTGGTACAAGAAAAAAAAACCGAATGTCAAATTTCAAGTTGAGTTTTCTAAAAATGGTCAAAAACGGGTCTTGAGATCTTTTTTGTTTTATAATAAGCAATGTGTCAGTAAACTAAATCACGAAAAAAATCTTGCGCAAGTTTGCGCTTTTTGAAAAAATTGACATTTTTAGGTTCAACCGTATTCATCAAGCATGGTGACTTTTTAGCAACACTGATGGATAGTGCATATTCCATGAAAGTTTCAAACGTTACTAGTAAAATTCAGCAGTAACTTGGCTTGGAAGAGTTGAATGAAGGCGAAAAAGAGGTTTTACAAGAAATTTCGAGGCTCTTTTGTGTAAATTTAAAGCAAAAATGGCAGTGTTGCCAGAGAAAGAAGGACAGGTTTATGGAGGTTCACCAACGGTGGCTTAACCTTAATTTGTCCTTACCAGACGTGTTTTTAAATTCCGTAAGTAATAAATAATACTAACTTTTATGCGAAATTCTTAAAATAATGAAGTTAAGTCCCTCCTAATAAACCTTTGCTGTTTCCGAGTTCACTTGAAAAATCGTTCAAAATTCTAAAACAAACCCTTTTTCTGTTTCGTGTAACAATTCACCTAGAACAAGCAAAGGAAGACCTCTTAAACATTTTAAAGACAGTCAACAAACCAAAAGTTATCGAAAAGTGACCCAAATATAGATCACTATTTGGTAAACAATAACGAAGATCCAGGATTTCTAAGTAATATTAATTACTCATCGGATTTTTAATATTTTTAATTTTTCTTAGTCTTTATTATTACAATTATTTATTTTGCTATCAAAATCATGTAATGTATACAAAAAACATAAGCAGAAAATTCATAAATAAAAAAAACAATAAAATAAAAACAAGTTCGCTACTCAACTCTTTTGAATAAAATATCCTGAATTCATAAGTTTTAGTGAATCAATTTTCTTTTTTTAGGTTACAATCATAGATATAAGCACCAAAATACTATTTAAGGCATGTTTGGTTGATATCTTTATTTTATTCACAAGATATTAATTTTGAAGTGTTTTCTCATACACTCGTCCCACTGTGCGTCCCGCCAAAAGCGGGTCGTCTGGCAACGCTGGCACCTACATATATTACAGCCAGGGGCCTGATTATGGGATTCGCGGCGAATCGTTTTGCTAGCGAGTTTGACATTTTTCAATTATTGCGTTCGATTTCGTCTTCTTCGTTTTTAATTCGACCAATTAACGAATTCGAAGGCGTATTTGAAATGTCATAATGTTTGCAGGCGAGTTTAAATACGACAGCTTTTTATTGGCGGATTCACAGACGAAAGAGTGTTTATTCAGAGTTACCACCACTCGGCATTTTCTGATAGTGTGATTTTTGATAAGCTGGCTCAGGGACTCATATTATTAAATTTGACTCATCTTTTTAAGTATTCTACAGTTAGTGCATGAAAAAAGAGTTTATTTTCACTGCTGCATGTTTATTTAATATTCTTCTTCTCATGCAAATTATAACATGTTAACAATACAAAACAGACTGAATTAGTGATAACCAACAGATGTAGCTTCAAAAAAGGACGCTATCAACTGCCAAAGTTCAGAATCTTCTATTAGAAGAACCTTTGTTTGAAAAATCAAATTGTTCCTTTGTTTTAGAACGAATGATGCCAATCAATAAAAACCCAAGATCGAACGTTATAATGATTTTTAATAGGTCTTTACTTTATGAAGGTTACAGCACGAATGACAAGAAAAAGAACAATGTATAATAGCAGTGAGCTTATGGTATAACAGTTAACAAATAATGAGATTAGAGAAGATCATTCTTACAAATAATTGAGTAGAAGTACAGCTATACATGATTTGATATTTTAACAGTAATGATTTTAACAAACGAGAAAAAAGTGTAGGGTAAATTAACAAAATTTGGCTAATTAAATTTAATAGGATTCTTAAGGCTGAACTACATCGGAACACAAAGTGCCAAAAAGTACAAAACAGTAGAAATTATGTGCTGTACTGCTTCTACAAATACATATCTGAATATCTCCCTCTCATTTTTTTAAAGTGACCGTGAACAAAAGCTTGACTATGACCGAGCTTTCACTGTGCACAAAGTTCTCAAAACGAATACACTCAAACAATAGTTTATCTATATTCCACAAGATGGTGCTACAATCTCTTAATTCCTGTGCTTAAAGCTCGTGCAAGTATTATATTTTTTTCTCTGATCTTTGCTTTGTTTTGCTTTGTTGCTGTTTGTTTCCTGCGAATTTCATTGCTTCGTTTTTGTTTGATCAAGTGCAGTGCAATATTTAAAAAAATGGATACTGTTTTGGAAAGGACTTGGAATGGTTCCTATACCTATTTTTAAGTTGTTTTAATGCGAGCGATATCGGATATAAATAACTCAAATGAAATTCAATAAAAAATCTTATTTGGTTGCAAATATATTTATTTAATTATTGTAAATCCATTCACGTAAGTATTCTCGATATTGCAATGCTGTTGCTGTGGCATTTCTTGGTCCTAAGCGGAATGTTGCTGCAACTGGGTTTAGTTGTGATGTGGCTACATGAGCCCTCCAGGTTCCGTTAACCCAAATCCCATCGATATCGCTCTGTCTATCAACAAAAGTATTTGGGGCATATGACTATGAGTGCCTGCTGCTTTCACATAGCATGTTGTGCAGAACAACTGTTGCTTTGATAATGCTGTCTTGAAGTTTGTTTAAGCGATTCTGAAAACTTACTTTTTTTTCATTGTTTCGTCATAATTTATCAATTTACTTACCTGGAGATTAGACATTTTTTTGACAAAATAATCAAATCAAATTTTAAATTCAATTCAAAAAATTTCGTCCTAGCCAATATTGTTTTCTTTTTTATACATGAAATCATTGACTTACTATATATGGACTGCTAGTCGTCTGAATTCTCCATACAAAATTCGAAAAAAATGGTTCCACTTTACACTAGCGTAAAAATACCAAGTGGCAAAAAAAGAAAATAAAATTTTTAGCGACATCTCTTTCTTTAAGTTGCGATAAGCTTAGATCGCATAGAAAGTACTGACATCTAGTTTAATTTGCTGAGATAAACGATGCATGCCATGTTTTTTTTTATGTAATTATGAAAATTTTGACATTTCTGGAAAAACAAGCAGGCAGTAGCAGTAAGTTCTTTGAAAATTATTTTTTTAATAATTTCTTACTTTTTTCAGCCAATTTTCTTACTTTTATAGGATTTTCAATTATCAAGTATGAGATTGAAACTTCCACTGAACTGCCCCAAGAGTGTTCCAGTTGCCTGCCAAGGCATTTCGAAGGCAATGAAGAAACTATATCCCGTCCCTATATGGAAGCAAGAACAAGGGCATGGCCAGACATCGTGACAATTAGAATTCATGGGATATGCATCGCGAAAAGCACGAAGTTGTTATTTATTCACGTCAGCATTCAAAAAAGATCACATCTGCCCCCAGTGGCAGATTGAATTATTTATTACATCGTTGCTAGAGCAGATGGAATCAAATCTAGCTCCGAGGGTGCTTGAAGCCAAATCCTTGGTCATATCGCCTCTGGTTCAACTAAACACGTATTTGGTCAATGCACCAATGTCATGCGTTCCATTTTGCTGCTCGAACAGAGAAAGAAGTAAGAAGAAGAACTCCTAAAGAGAACGAAGGCAAACTAGTGCAATCATTTCTGAAAAACAGCAAGAATCGCAGCGCCGAGGACGTGAGTTTTGTTTATTCGCTGCAAAAGTACAAATACATCGAAGCGGTTGCCTATCAAGATGAGCTTTTGAAGGGAAGAAACATCCAACGCGCTGTTGTTGAGTTGTCGAACGGAAGGACAACTCCAGATGTAGACAACCCATCATTGATTCATCACACCACTATGACTCCGGTCACCAAAAACATTTCCGATGTTTACTTGAGAATCAAAAAGTGAACTTAACATTTCCTTTGGGAAAAAACTAATCGAAGCTGAATTTGGAACAATTCCACTTGCTTCCAAAGGCTGGATGCATCGTCGAGCTAAAGGTGATTACTTTGTTGTCCACCCATCCGTTAGAGAAGATGTCATTCTCAGTCAAATGGAAGAAATCTAAAGCCTTCGAGAGACTCTTCAATTATCCGACAAACTAATCGAAAACCTCAATTCCGAGTTGGAAATCGCCCTTTATCATTTTCGGCAACAAGTCCGCCACCAGCGATTATGTGTCGCTCTTCCTCAAAAACAATGGAGTCAACTGCATCAACCTGAACGGTGACATGTTGATGAAAATCCGATTGGGCAGATTCGAACAATTCCAACAGGGAAATATCGAAGTTCTTGAAAAGTAAGCAGGCAGTAGCAGTAAGTTCTTTGTAAATTATTTTTTTTTTTTTTTTAATAATTTCTTCCTTTTTTCAGTCTGGGAACTGGAAAATAACGTAAAAACCCTCCCATCATGCGATGAAATATTCCGCTAGTAGTCCGAACAACAACGTCAAGTATTGGACGCAAAACCCTGGGAAAAGGATCCCCATTACTTCAAGGACATTAAAATCTCTGCACTATCTGCACGTTAGAAGTTATGGGTTTGCTCTTGGGCAAAGTTGAAGACAACACGATGGTTTGTAGTCGAAACTTTTGGTTTTACTTTTAATTTGCTTGTCATTCTCTTGTGTTTGCTAAGACTGTCATGGATGCATTTGCTTCACCAGTCGAAGGAACCGAAACTCGAGTCAATGCCCAATCCCAAGCTAACTATATAGCCTATATCGATTCGGCCAAGGAAGTCGGTCGCCTTGAACACGCAATCGGTTGGTATCACAGCTATCCCGGCTATGGCTGCTGGTTGCTGGCATGTGTCTACACAAATGCTCAGCCCTTTGTTGCTATTGACGTCCATCCAGTGAGAACATTTTTGGCTGGCAAAGTGTGTCTGGGTGCTTTCCGGACATACCCTAAGGGTTATAAGCCACCAAATGAAGAACCCTCCGAGTATCAGACAATTCCATTGAATAAAATCGAAGATTACTATCCGTTGGAGGTGAGTTACTTCAAGTCAGCACTGGATAGGAAGCTCCTGGACTCACTGTGGAACAAATACTGGGTGAATACACTGGGAAGCTCTGGTCTGCTAACCAACACTGAGTACACAACAGGGCAGATTTTCGATATGTCAGAGAAACTTGAACAGAGCGATTTAGTTTGGGTCGTGGACCGTTCGTCGTGTCAGGTAAATTGCATGTTTCATCGGTCATAGAACTGTCTTCAGTCATTTTTTCCGTTTCAGGTGGTGACTGAATGAGAAGCGCACCGAAGACCAAAGCCACGCGAGATTGGTGGA
Organism: Sphaerophoria taeniata; assembly: GCA_943590905.1. Taxonomy (NCBI): domain Eukaryota; kingdom Metazoa; phylum Arthropoda; class Insecta; order Diptera; family Syrphidae; genus Sphaerophoria; species Sphaerophoria taeniata. Next base: position 72,387,011 of record OX016542.1, on the reverse strand, counting down.
GGAAAGTGAAGAGCAACCGCAACGTCCACGTGCAGCAGGGCCAACAACAAGAAAATCAATGAGATTAATAAGAATAACAAGCTACAGTTCCTTGGTTCTGATGAGCAAACACGAGTTGTAAGAGATTTTGGACCCGCCGCCAAAGAAAACTGGCAACGATCGACACAAGATGTCTCTATAACTTTGCTTAAGTTCATTACTCGCCCATGAGTAACTTTTTTAGTGGTATTACAATGGACCCTTGAGGTCCAAGTGAGTCCATAACATCTAGACAGCCACTCCATCCTAACGTTGGTGTGTATGGTTTTGTTTCGCTTTCGCGGAATGTGATGGCCTAGCCCTCGGTCCTGGGTGCTTCGTCAAAGGACTGGAATACACACCTTCAGTTAATGCAATTCTCATTGGCGAACCAAATCGTTTAGTTTTTGAAAGCGCAATACCAAAGGCAAAGGGCCTCAAAGCTGATGAGTGTGTTATGGTTGGTGATGTAAGAGGTGTAAGGATGTTACGTTGCAAAGGCTCCCTGGCGGAAGGACTAGGAATGAAGAGCAATCACGTTTTAACTGGAGAGTATACTACAACGTCGTTGCCAAACCGCCGCCAAAGAAAACTTCGCGTAAGCCCGTAAGCTGTGCAATGGATAGAAGAAAATAAAACCCAGAATTAAAATATAAATAGAAAAAGCCTTAATGATCTTTATTGATTACAGCTTGCTCTAAGCCGGATAATGTATACATTTTGAGAAAAATAAAATGCCACATAAATTGTAATTTCTTTTATCTATGAATAATTAAGAGCCCAATTTAGCTTTAGCGATACCGATGGCAAATGGAACACTCCATCGACTCGGTCGTGTCTGGTCCAGAAGCTTGAGCAGATTCAGCTTTACCATCTCTTTTACCACCCAGAGTCGCAGAGATATGCTGGACCTACTTGTTAGCCTTCAGACCCTTTGACAGCGCGTATCTTTTCATCCAGGGTATTTAAGAGATTCCGCACAACATCCTCCATAACGTGGCCGATTGGTATTTGAAGGAATCATTTGTTGGTGGAATTGATTTCATATAGAAAAATGTCATCGTTGCCACAGAAGAAGATTGCACAGCGCTGGAAGAGGAGACAAAAATTAATAGAGGTCTTACAAAATCTGAATATTCTTACCGCAAATTCACAGATCAATGAATGTGGGATGTCGTCATTATTCAAAATGTCCATCTTCTCCATGAAAGGAATGAATTCCCGAAACACATACTCGCCCAATGAAAACAGTCACAAAATCAGCAGCCTGAACAATCCCAATGCCATCCGCTAGACGAACGCCAGAATCCGAACGGCATGTGTCCCATATGCCTGGTCTTTGCCCTGCTTCTTCACACACACCATTTATACAGCGTCGCCTCTGAAAGAAAAAAAAATTCACAAAGTAAGCAAAACCACAGAAAAAATTAAATAGAATCCTATTGTGTAGCACTTTTACTTACTTGACAAACAAAATTAATAAGAAAAAAAAATAAAGAAGCGCCATTTTGAATTGTCAAAAATGTTACACGATTTTTCCGCTGGATCTCTTTGTCGTCCGCAAAAAGTGGAATCATCGTGAAGTTGGCCACTGGCAGTCCATGTATAATAAGTCAATGCATGAAATGAGCAAAGTTAAAAAGAGCTTTTGAGCTTTTTTTAGTTCAGATTTTGCTCATAGATGTCACACCAGTATACGTGTGTTTGCTATGTTTTTATCGCTTTGTACTTTTTTGTACTTTTTACACTTTGTGTTTCGATGTAGTTCAGCCTTTATTTTGAGTAAATACGTAAGCAACTTTTAAAATTAATGTTCAATCAATTACTTTTGGTTTTCATTTTCAAACATCCTTTGAGGGACTCATTTATTTTCAAAATAACTAATTTTTTCAACAGCGGGGACTCATTTTAATTTTAACACGCGGCAACACTGTTATCATTATTAAATGGAATATTAAGTGTCAAATCACTGGAATATTGGAAGAAGTTTTCTCGCTTCGCCGCGAGTTCGTTTATAAGGAAATACGACGCGAGTCGAATTGAAAACGATCCGCCGCGAACCCCATAATAAGGCCCCAGGTCGCGAGATATTATCGAAAAACTGGTGGAATCATGTAAGATGATTTGTGATCGGTGATAGTCACAAGTGACATACTTTTTCTTGTGACAGCTATTTTTTAATCACATTGATATAAAATTTTCCGCGCTTTTCAATTATTGTGGATGTTTCTAAAGTTTTCGTACAAAATGAACGTGTTTGTTTCATTGCAATTATTTAAAAAAAAATAAGAGAAGCGATAGTCAGAAAATTAATAAAATATTCGTTTATTAATACCCAATTTCATAAACAAACACTAAAAGTACTTTTTGCAAAAATCTGCTTAAATTTTATCAGACCCTTAAAACTTTTGAGTTTCACCAACTTGAAATGGGAAATTTCAGGGAAATTTTTGTCAAAATTGACATCCTCATGAAAATTATGTGAGAAAAAATGAGAAAGCGTTATATTCACTTTTTAAAATATTCAATGACACTTTTAAAATTTAATGAGTCAAAAATTGCCATTTACATAGTTTTAAAAAGTGTCTAAACGCTTGGTGAAACCAAAAAATCTCATTTTACGGTTTAAAAGCCTGTTTAGTTTTTAAAAGTTGTTCATGAAATCGGGCATAAGACCTGCGAAATAAAATAAATATGTTTGAACTTCCAAAAGCAAAGTTAAGGCTGAACTACATCGAAACACAAAGTGCCAAAAAGTACAAAACAGTAGACATTATGTGCTATACTGCTTCTACAAATGAATTTCTGAATATCTCCCTCTCATTTTTTTAAAGTGAGCGTGAAAAAAAGCTTGACTATGACTGAGCTTTCACTGTGCACAAAGTTCTCAAAACGAATACACTCAAACAATCATTTATATATATTCCACAAGATGGCGCTACAAACTCTTACTTCCTGTGCTTAAAGGCTGAACTACATCGAAACACAAAGTGTAAAAAGTACAAAAAAGTACAAAGCGATAAAAACATAGCAAACACACGTATACTGGTGTGACATCTATGAGCAAAATCTGAACTAAAAAAAGCTCAAAAGCTCTTTTTGACTTTGCTCATTTCATATGTAAAAAAAAAAACAATATTGGCTAGGACGAAATTTTTTGAATTGAGTTTAAAATTTGATTTGATTTGATTTTTCAAAAAAATGTCTAATCTCCAGGTAAGTAAATTGATAAATTATTAAAGAAACAGTGAAAATAAAAGTTTTCAGAATCGCTTAAACAAACTTCAAGACGCGGCAAATGCAATTTTTCAACTGGTGCAAGTTGTGGATGTTGTTGATAGGACAACGAAAATCCAACGCAGGTGGTGGGTGCATCCTATCAACCAAAATCGAACCACTCAAGGTGACTACAGCAACCTGTTGCAGGAAATACTTGAGTACGACGAGGATAAAATCTTCCACTACACGAGGATGGAAGTTCCTCAGTTCAATTATGTACTCTGAAGTCGTACCGACGGTTGTCCCAGAGCGTTGGATTTTCCTGGATGATCCCAATTAGCGCTTCATCATCAGCTTCTGCAAGTCCTTTCCAAAACAGTATCCATTTTTTTGAATATTGCACTGCACTTGATCAAACAAAAACGAAGCAATGAAATTTGCAGGAAAGAAACAGATATCGAAACAGACTTCACGGAAACACCTGCCGTTAGGGCCTAATTTTCCGGTGGGCCTACCCACAATATCAGAGCCGAGGAAAAGCGCCGGCCAGCGCCCTGGGGCAGTACAAGTACCACTCCAGTACAATTTACAGTTATGTTAAGGCATAACTACTGTTCCCTTTGCTGAAGGGCGAGGTCTATCTAACACCTCTTTCACACAATTGATCTTAGATGATAACAGACCATTTTGTGTGCTCCTATCTCTCGCGAATTTGAGAACAACCACAGCCACCACGATGCTCCCACAAGGGGGCCTACCTCATAGACAGGCTGCATCATGTAGGCTGATGTCATAAGACGCCAGAAAACCTAGTTGAGCAGGGGCTCCTGTCTCCCGTGGTACCAGAATATAGCTTCCGGTGGAGCTTCGCAACCGTGAAGGTCACTTCCAGATGAATTTCTTAAAATCCGAGGCCTGGCAACCTCAATGCTCGCATCTCCTGCAATCGGTCGAGGTAATAACCGACTGCATTTGAGCAGCAAAAAGGGCACAGCGTTTTAAGGCAAGAAGCCGTGCAGGCATAGACACCAAGATTGAAAGAAGGAAAGCTGAAAAGAGAAAAGAAATAAAAGGGAAATATTGTTGGTAACAGTGAAAGTTGGAAAGAAAAGGGGAAAATTAAATAAAAGAAATAGAAAAAGGAAACTCAAACATTAATCCTAAAAATCCTAAATTCTATTGAGCTCTCTTCGTCTCTGGAAAAGACCATTAGCAAAGATCTCGAAACCATCAACCGTGTCCCTAGAAAACAGAACGCGGCTGAAGTCCCATCGATCTCCAACCATGGTAATTCCCATTGCCTCAAGATCTCTACCCTCAATGTACAAAATACAATCCATAAGAACGTGACGCCAATCCTCTCTCTCCCCACAGGCACAGTCCGCCGAGTCAGCCAAGTTTCTCCTATGCAGAAATGCATTCAGAGATCCAGTCCTAACATTTGGAAGGAACTCAAAAGTTACCCTTCCAACTTCGCTAACAGGAAACAAACAGCAACAAAGCAAAACAAAACAAAGATCAGAGAAAGAAATATAATATTTGCACGAGCTTTAAGCACAGGAAGTAAGAGTTTGTAGCGCCATCTTGTGGAATACATATAAACTATTGTTTGAGTGTATTCGTTTTGAGAACTTTGTGCACAGTGAAAGCTCGCTCATAGTCAAGCTTTTGTTCACGCTCACTTTAAAAAAATGAGAGGGAGATATTTAGAAATTCATTTGTAGAAGCAGTACAGCACATAATTTCCACTGTTTTGTACTTTTTACACTTTGTGTTTCGATGTAGTTCAGCCTTAAAGCTCGTGCAAATATTATATTTCTTTCTCTGATCATTGTTTTGTTTTGCTTCGTTGCTGTTTGTTTCCTGCAAATTTCATTGCTTCGTTTTTGTTTTATAAAGTGCAGTGCAATACTTATTTAGAAAATGGATACTGTTTTGGAAAGGACTTGGAATGGTTTGTTTATTCAAAATTAAATAAAATTGTTTTCAATACAAAATATTATTCTTGCAGAAGCTGATGATGAAGCGCTAATTGGGATCATCCAGGAAAATCCAACGCTCGAGTGTTGTCAGTGTTGTCGAAGGAGAAGGTTCTCCAGTGCTGTGTGTCGTTCCCTGTGTCCGTCGTGTCTGTTTTCTTGCGTCTCGTCGGTCGTCGTCTTCGTTTTGTTTTATTAACGTGCGTCGTTAGCCTACAAAGAGGAACAAAAACAGTTACACTTAAAAAAAAACAGTAAACCACCAAGAACAAATAACAATAATCAACATCAACCAACAACAATAACACTAATCCCGCAAAAAAAAAAAAAGAAAAAAAAATAATAGAAAAGAAAAAAACAAGCACCACCACTCAACAAACAAAAAAATGCACAGCCTGCCTACACAGCACATGTGAGATGTGAGTACCCATCCTCTCTTACTTTCCCTTCTCGTACAGTTGCATGCCTATCATATGCATTTCATTGTAATGAGCTTTTTTTGCACATACTATGTTTGCATATGGTTCGGCATCAATAACGGATAAATAGAAAATTTGCAACTTAAGTTCCAGGGTCGGATCGACTCACGTCACCGCTAAGGCATAACACTAGCGGCGGCGTTGATTAGAAAAGATACCTGTTACTCATTTAAGCAATATTTCTTAGTTGTTGTCTGTTTTGGTTTTATTTTTATGAGCATTGCAATGATTGAAAATTTCAGAGTGGATTATAGTAATGTTCGTGGGCTACGTACGAATTTTCTTGCTACGTACATCCACACTGTTTTAAACAGGCCAGCTGTTTTGGCGCTTAGTGAAACCCAAGTAGGTGAGAATTCCGATCCTACTGAATTTCTCATTCATGGGTATAGCTTAGTGTCACAATTCCTCCTCCACCATGGTCTCGCCGTATACATTAGAAATGATGTCGCTTATCAATTTCTACCACAATATGGGAACTGCTCCGACCCTTTTTTCAATTCAATGTGGTTCAAGTTCACCGTAAATAAGCACATCATTCACTATTGTTTTCTTTATCGAAGCCCAAATTTGGACAGAGCTTCAACTTCTCGCGAATTTGACGCTCTGTCTGACTCCATCCAAAGAATTGTTTCCCTGTACCCTCACACTGAAATCGTTATTACGGGCGATTTCAATGTCCACAATTCTTCGTGGCTTCTCCATTCGGGCCCGACAACACCCGTAGGAATGTGTGCTGAGATCTTTGCTGAGTTCAACCACCTTACTCAGCTGGTCACCGAGCCCACCCGAATATCCGACATTGATGGCCAAGCTGAAAACACTCTTGACTTGTTCCTTACGTCTGACCCTGATAAATACACTATCAATGTATTAACTCCTCTAGGCAGATCAGACCACAGTATCATATCTTCAAATTTCTCGTGTCAAACTAATCCAGTTAAAGAAAGAGCTCCGAAGAGAACCGTATGGCAATACGAGAAAGCCAACTGGGACGGTCTCAATAACTTTTTCCGGATCTTTAACTGGTCATTATGCTTCCTCGATAGTGACGTAGACTCCAGCGCAGATATGATTACTAATATGATTATCTTGGGAATGAAAACTTTTATCCCGAATAGGGTTAAAAGCATCAAACCCAAGGAAAAATCATGGTTTGATTCAAGCTGTAAAGAGGTTGTCAGGGAAAAAGAAGTAAAGTTCCGGTGTTTTAGAGCCAACCCAACTGAGGAAAACCGGAACCAGTTTAAACAAGCCAGGAAGGCCTGCAATGCCCATATTCGTCGGACCAAATTTTTACATGATCAAAAATTAAGGCAAAAAATACTGCAATGTCCCAAAGGCAGTAAGAATTTTTGGTCATTTGTAAAAAATATGAAGAATTCTTCTTCTTCCTCGGTCCCTACGCTAGTTGACAATGACACTCCAGTTGTTAGTTCTCTTGCGAAAGCTAACCTTTTTGCTAGGCAGTTCGCCGCTAACTCTTCACTGCCAGAGAGTGTCATGACTCCTCCAGTTCTTGAGCGCGTCAATGATTCCATGGGACAAATCTTCTTCCGCACTCGTGCTGTGGCGAGAGTCCTAAAAGATCTCAACATACATAAATCCGCTGGTCCGGATGGTATCCCCGCTGTTATTCTGAAGAGGTGTTCTTCCACGCTGGCAAAACCCTTGCGTAAGCTTTTCCATCTATCCTATTCTTCTGGGCTCGTTCCGAGCAGTTGGAAAACAGCATTTGTCCAGCCAATCCCAAAAAAAGGTGAATCTTCTTCTCCCTCCAACTATCGACCGTTTGCACTAACGTCCCTTCTTTCTAATGTCATGGAAACGCTGATTAACTATCAGCTCAAGAAATATCTTGAAGACCGAAAGCTCCTTAATGACCGGCAGTACGGCTTTCGCAGCAACAGGTCCACTGGTGATCTGATGGTTTATCTCACCGAACAGTGGAACAAATCTTTACATCGTTTTGGAGAAAGTAAGATTGTTGCACTTGATATTTCAAAGGCATTTGATAAAGTTTGGCATCTTGCTCTTTTATCGAAAATGCGTGCTTTCGGTATCGACGAATCCCTTCTTCGTTGGATTAGACACTTTCTTTCGAACCGTTCAATACAAGTTGTATTGGACGGTTTCAAGTCTGAAACCCACAATATAAATGCTGGCGTGCCCCAGGGCTCCGTTTTGTCTCCGACCCTCTTTCTCATTTTTATAAATGATCTCTTGTCTGTAACTTCTAATCCAATAAATTGTTTCGCTGACGATAGTACCCTTAGCTTTTCATATTCGTTTCCAGACTCACATCCCTCCTCTTCGGATGTGGAACTACAACGGCAAAATATGATAAGCTCATTAAACTCTGACCTAAACAGCATTGTACAATGGGGAACACAAAATCGCGTAGAGTTTAATGCTTCGAAAACTCAATGCTGTCTTGTATCGTCGAAGCGAGACATACCCCCCTTGCCACTATCCATGAGTGGCACTTGCATCAATGAGACCGAACATCTCGAGTTTCTCGGTATGTGCATCACTGACCACCTTTTGTGGAACGAGCACATATGCGATGTCGCCAAAAATGCCGCAAAATGTTTAGGTTTCTTAAGGCGATGCAAGAAATTTTTTTCCCCTTCTTATCTGGCTACTATCTACAAAACCTACATACGTCCAAGCTTGAGTATAACTCCCATGTCTGGGCTGGTGCTCCAGTGTCATACTTAAGTCTTCTGGACAGTATCCAAAAAAGAGCATTCAAGATGATTGGTGATCATACCATCGTTGAGTCATTTACATCTCTCGAACATCGCCGTAATGTCTCATGCCTCACCTTATTTTACCGTTACTTCAACGGTATTTGCTCTAGTGAAATAGCCAGTTGCATTCCTCCCCTAAAGACATTCAACCGTAATACCCGCGCCTCCAGGAATGCCCATCAGTTCACCCTTGAGCCCAACTTCGGTCGTACCGTCAAGTATAGAGAATCGTTCTTTAGCCGTACTACGCGAATGTGGAACTTCCTTCCACACTCTGTCTTTCCAAATCATTGCAATGTTCAGGAATTTAAGACCAATGTACACCGGCACCTCCTCTCCAACCCCTTTCCTCCTTCTTAAAGCACTCACTGTGTCTCTGGCATAATAAGGGCATAAAAAACCCCTTGAGTGCGTGCTAATTATAAAAAAAAAAAAAACCGTCGGTACGACTTCAGAGATTCAAAAAAAAAAACAAAGGATCTACCAACGGATATCTGAACATTTTCCTGGCTCCAGTGGAAGAGGAATAGAAAAGAGATTCATTTCTTTGAAAGAAAAATTAAGACGGGAGAAAAAAAAGAAGAAACCCGAACAAGATCTGGAGCGGGAGCAAGTAACTTCAGATCTTGTTTTTTGCTCCCAAAACTTGAGTTTTTGAGACCAACAATGAGTACTCGTCCAACAACCAGCTCTATTACTCAGAGTCCATTGGATGAACCCTCTATCTCTCCTTTGCCAGTGTCATCACCTACAGCAGATCTTTCAGAAGCTTTCGATGTTGCTGAAACCGGACCATCCAATGTAGAGTTGGAACAAGAAAAAGAAAGGTGTCCAAAGAGCAAAACAAAATCGGTAAACAAATTTCGCGAAGCTTTTTTTGAAGAAAGCAGGGAAGCTCTTAGAAAGATAGCTGAAAGCGCTTCAAATGTAACGGAAAATAACGTACAACAAATTCCTTCGTTGACGGAGCCAGAAGATTTGCGTCAAAATCATTTCAAGCTTTTTGATTATTTGGCAAAAGAAGCTATGGAAATGGATTGTGATACTAAAACCCAGTTTATACGAAAAGTGATGGATGTTTTCTGGGAATTTAAGTGCAAGCAATGAGAGTGCTTTTCCTTTTTTTCTTGAAGTTGTTTTTTTTAGTTTTAAAGTTGTTTTAATGCAAGCGATATCGGATATAAATAACTCAAATGAAATTCAATAAAAAAAAAACTTATTTGGCTGCAAATATATTTATTTAATTATTGTAAATCCATTCACGTAAATATTCTCGATATTGCAATGCTGTTGCTGTGGCATTTCTTGGTCCTAAGCGGAATGTTGCTGCAATTGGGTTTAGTTGTGATTAGGGATTGCAATCCCGGAATGATTTTTCAATCCCGGGATTTCGGGATTCAAAAATTTGGATCCCGGGATAATCCCGGGATTTAAATAAAAAATTAAAAGATATTTGTGGAAATTTGTATTTTGTTTATTTGACAACTTAAAAAAAGAAATAACTCAATAAAACCTCTTAAAAGCAATAACCCCATGATTATTTATCAAAAAATATTAACTTTTTAAAAAACTAATTCATAAAAACTCTTAAAAAAAATTAAAAACAAATATTAATTCAGTCTGTATTAAGTGTAAAATAAATAAGAAGAGAAGAACACAAAGAAAAACGTCAAATTTCTACACTCAATGGCGCAAAATTATAGTCGCTAATGAACAACTTTAGTGTGATACTAAGCTTAAAATGACGTTTGAGTCATATCTGAAACGTCATTTTAAGCTAGTATCACACTAAAGTTGTTCATTAGCGGACTATAATTTTGCGCCAATATTTTTAGATTTTTTGATTATTTCCTGCCCCTTACGTCTTCTGCAAGCAACCCCGTTTGCCATCACTAATCAAATAAAAATTTCGATTTCCTTCACGTGTGAATAAGACCATTAAGATTTGTTTGAAGGCAGAAGCACACACAGATATTTAAACTACCTCTTTAAATTGTATATCGGGTATAGGTAAAATAACACGCTTATACCTTTATAAATCTTACTGCCGATTTCATAGAAAATGGATTAAGTATAAATTGAAACCCGATTTGCTTGCATTTCGTTACTGATAAAGCCAGGTATTTATATAACAAAATAAGATTTCAATCAAAAGCTTTTCAGATGTTCAGCATTCTTAATTAGACAAGGTTTTTTTTATTTCCATTTTTTATGTCGGAAATTCTACTGCTTGATACATTTGATGCCATTTGCTGCTTTTACGCAATTTTACTTTTTTGCTATTTTTTTTGAACATATCCCTCTTCTGCTCACTTTTACTCACCTTTCGTACGTTAAAACTACAAATTTTCAAATTTACCGGTTAATTTACCTACTCCCCAGATGGGGTGCCAAAGTTTACTGAGATAGTATTGGTAAAACCACGCATACTCTTGCAGTAAACTTGGACCGCAGCTTGTAGACGTTGTCATTTTGACAGCTTGGTTTCCCATCTCCCTTTTAACTCATCGGTGATCATGTGGTTTCTCTTCTCTTGTCTATGTCCACAAGACTGTCTTCTTTATAGTAATTTCTCTCTATTTTTGCTGTTAGACGGTATTTAAAATGAAATAAGGAAAAAAAGTTGTATGTGAATATTTAATCCATTGTATTTCTGCTGCTAATATACCAAATGCATTTTCGACTACGCGACGAGCTCTGGACAGCCTTTTGTTAAAATAAAACTTACTGTCTTCCAAATACCTGCCACTGAATGGTGTAAGCAAATAAGATTTTAGTGGAAATGCTTCGTCTCCTACCACAAAATAAGGCAAATTAAGAGTTTCTGTAAAAAAAAAAATTAGAAGTTAATAACAAAGAAAAGCACTATGTAATATGTTTGAATATCAATCTTATGATGCAGGAAATAGCACTAACAATCGATTGGTCTTTAATTATTTTGCAGAACGGTTTGGCGAATAGAAGTTGGTGTGTAAAGATTTTTATCGAATCTAGTGTTTTAAATGTTTTCTTTGTATATTTACCTCCAGGTAAAGGTGATGGGTTCGGCAAGTTCATTCCTGTCCTCTCCATCAGCATACCAAGTGTACTGTTTGTAAAAATTCCACCATCACTCTGGGAACCAAACGCACCAATATCGACATAGCTGAACTTATAATTTGCATCAGCAACTGCCAGTAAAACAATGCTATAATTTTTCTTGTAATTGAAGTACTGTGACCCGCTATTCCTAGGTGCTTGGATGGTAATATGCTTACCATCAATTGCACCCACACAATGGGGAAAATTCCAACTTTCGTTAAAGTTGGAAGCATCGTTCAGCCATTGATTGGTTGTTTTCGATGGCAAGTATTCCGGCTTCAGTACCATCCACAAAACATTGCAAACTTCCAGTATAATTGTTTGGACGGTAGATTTGCCTATGCGATAGGCATAGGCCAACGAGCCGTAGCTGTCTCCTGTAGCAAGATACCTGTGAAATATGTGTTTTCATTAATTATATTGCCTACTTTAAATAATTAGTAAATGAATGCACAATTACCTCAGTGTGACAAACAGTCGTAATGCCTCCGGTAGTCCCTGTCTGTTGCTAAACTTAGTTAAATGGGACTTAACTAAATTTAGTACATAATTGAACTGAGGAACTTCCATCCTCGTGTAGTGGAAGAATTTATCCTCGTCGTACTCAAGTATTTCCTGCAACAGGTTGCTGTAGTCACCTTGAGTGGTTCGATTTTGGTTGATAGGATGCACCCACCACCTACGTTGGATTTTCGTTGTCCTATCAACAACATCCACAACTTGCACCAGTTGAAAAATTGCATTTGCCGCGTCTTGAAGTTTGTTTAAGCGATTCTGAAAACTTACTTTTATTTTCACTGTTTCTTAAATAATTTATCAATGTACTTACCTGGAGATTAGACATTTTTTTGACAAATCAACTCAAATAAAATTTTAAATTCAATTCAAAAAATTTCGTCCTATAGCCAATATTGTTTTTTTTTTACACATGAAATGAGCAAAGTCAAAATGAGCTTTTGAGCTTTTTTTAGTTCAGATTTTGCTCATAGATGTCACACCAGTATACGTGTGTTTGCTATGTTTTTTTCGCTTTGTACTTTTTTGTACTTTTTACACTTTGTGTTTCGATGTAGTTCAGCCTTTAGTTTTGTGTTAACCAAGAATTTTTATATTTGTAAACTTTTTCATATTATATCCTCCAGATTTTGGATTTGCCTGCAGTTCGATAGACATCGAACATTTAAAGGGTGTTTTTTTTCGAGGTATAGAACTTTAAGTTGGCATTACTTTTCAAGACGGCGACCGATTTGACAGCTGTCAAGTGATTTATTCTCAGTTTGGTTTGGCATGAATTGACTCACGCCTGAACAAGTGAACAACGCTTGAAAATTGTGCAATTTTATTTCGAAAATAATGGTTCTGTGCGGAATACGTATCGCGCACTACGTCGTTTTGGATCTGTGAATTAGCCTCCAAGATCTAGTTGACGCTACGATCGATCGATTGCTTGTTTGCCATATACATACCAAAGATTTGTATGTCAAAATTGAAAGGTCAAACATTTTTTGTGAAAATAGTGCCAAGCTTCGAATAATTTTTGGTGATTACCTTACATAGAAGGAACATAAAATGTGATAACATTTGATAGTCACAAATGTGATAGTCACAAATCACCTTACATGATTCCACCCCTAGATTTCGTGACTTTTTTTACCCTTATAAAACGTTTTCGACGGCACGATATCAATGACAGTTTTTCACATCTTCATAACAGCACCATAGTAAAATTGTATACAAAAATTCAGATCACCAGGAATTTTTCAGCAGATTGGGGTTCAAAATGCCTAAAATGAGTGGACTATATACATATGAAGCAAGAAACGTTTGTGAATTTGTGATTGGGTTTAAGAGAACTTTTAAAAAACTTCCTGTGTTGTTTTGCTTGTTGTCCCTATAAACAAAAAAACACTACCAGATAAGATTTGATTGCAAGTTAAGGAACGTTATTATTATTGAATTCTAATGTCAAACGTGCCTTCAAACTCGAACTCCAAAACAGCCTACTGAGCACATCCGGCTAGTATCTTGTTACCAAATACTAACAAGTATATCCGGGAGGTGTCATGTTGCTGTTCCCACAGAACAGACGACAAATAAAATGATGTAAACATCATATGCTCTCGATCATCTTCCACTTAGAAATTAAGATTCAAATTTGTAACTCAGTCTGATTATAAGCGTCAAGAAACCAAGTAGCTCTTGTTTGACTTCAATAAATTAATTTCCTTTTTTAAAACTACAAAAGTTTAGTATTTTAATTAATTGGCGACCGTGACAGGACAATACTATTTTTCGTGATACCTGAAAAAAACAAGTAAGGTGAAAAATAGATTGTCTCGCATGTGACACGGCTAAGTGTTTGTGCAAAAGATAAAAATAAGTATCCTTCAGAGAAAGGAGAAAAAAAGCTATAAGTATCCTTCATAAAAAAGGAGAACAAATTAACAATACATAAGTATCCTTTATGAATTATGAATAAGGAGAAACAATTTATAAAAAGTATCCTTCAAACAAAGGAGAAAACAGTAACAATTAAGTGACAAAAATAAAAAGTTCAATGTGAAAAGAAGTACTATTGAATGATACAAACAGTGAAAAAAGACATACAAAATAATAATAATAATAAAAACGATAAACATTTAAGACATTTTAACATAAAAATCCAGGAAGGCATCTACCACCATCATCTGAAAAAATCCAGGCATCTACCACCATCATTTGAAAAACATCCAGGAAGCCATCTACCAGCATTATAGTAAGAATTATTTAAGGTAATATTTTACTGATTTATTTAAAAAAAAAAGAACAAAATTTAAAGGAATTAGATATTTGTCTGAACAAATTTCGTAAAAAATAAAAATATTAGTGAAAATTTTAAGAAATAAAATTTTGTTTGAGTGAGTTCATTGGAAAAATTAAGTAAAAATAAAAATATTTAAATCTGGACGAACTCTCCCGACAGTTTTCAAACTTAAATTTTATAGAAATGATCAGTGAGGAGACCGTTACTCGGCTCATAGCAGCCAATACTGCATCTCTGCAGTCAGAGATTAGAGCTTTAAGACAATCTCTTCAAGACCTAACAACCAAATCGCTAATAACTGAATACGCTAAACAGACAATTGATGAGAACATTCCATGTACGGAAACTTTAGACGTAATTAAATCTTTACCAGAATTTTCCGGTGTAAATATAAATTCTTACGTTAGTTGGCGTGAAGCCGCAAACAATTATATATCCCTGTACGTTAAAGGAAGTCGCAAGTACTTCGCTGCTTTGACAATATTAAGAAACAAAATAGTGCAAAACGCAAATGACATACTGACAAACCACGGTACAGTTTTAAACTACGACGCGATAATCGCAAGACTAGACTTTGCATATGCCGACAAAAGACCAACACACATAATCGAGCAGGAATTAAGTATCCTTCGACAAGGAAGCAAGTCGATTATAGATTTCTACAATGAAGTCAATAAGAAATTGACTTTATTGACTAACAAAACCATAATGACGCATGGAACGGATTCTCCATTAACAAAAGAATTAAACTCGGCTAATCGGAGAAATGCCTTGAGGATATTTATAACTGGATTGAATGCTCCACTCTCTAATATTCTTTTCTCTCTATCGCCGGAAGATTTACCAAGTGCTTTAGCTAAAGCACAAGAATTGGAGTCAAATAATTTTAGGGCTAATTTCGCACTTCAATTCGATATTGCAAAAACTGCTCAAAAAACTAATAATAATAAACATACTAAAAATGCAAATCATAATAACTTAAGATTTCCTTCACGGAACCACCCTAATAATAATGATCAACAACCAAAAGTTGACAAGCCGGAACCTATGGAAGTAGGAAGTTCGGCTAACAAACCAATTACTTGGCAGGAGCAAAAAGAGTTTGAAAACAAAAATAACCGAGTTTTTGGGAAACCTCATCATAACAGGTTTCGCAACAAAAAACGCTCCTATGAAAGTGCACAACACAGTGCCCAACCAGCAGAAAAGCAAGAGAGAGTAAATAACTTAAACGAAGATGCTTTTTTAGATCAAATGTCGGATTGCCCCACTTGTTCCGAACATTCAGAGGTAGACGAATAAAAATTCTCCTGGATACAGGGGCTACAAGTAATTACTGTAAGCCAAACGTTTTTTTTAGAAGAGAAAAATTTAGTTATTAAGAAAAGAGTGTTCACTGTTAATAGTGAAATTATAATCGAAAAGTATCATGACATATTTATGTTTGACACAGACTTGAGACTTTATGTTATAAATAGTTTAGAATATGACGTGCTCATCGGTTCAAATTTACTGAAAAAAATAAATGCTAAAATAAATTACGAAACCGACACGATCACTTACAACAACAGAGTAAAAAAATCTACTTTGAAAAAAATAACAAGCTAAATAATGTCAATGACGGAAACATTGAATTACTTACTGAAGATATAAGGAAGAGTATACTTAAGGAACATAACAGTATTAACACTACACTTCCCTTCAGAACAGATGTAGTTGCTGAAATACGCACAACAGATCTTAAGCCAGTATGGAGTAAACAATACCCATATCCTTTCAGTGCAAATAATTTTGTCAATAAAGAAATTGAAAAACTTTTAAAAAATGGAATAATTAGACCAAGCAGGAGCCCGTATAATTCTCCAGTTTGGGTTGTTCCCAAAAAAGGTTTAAATGAAGATGGAACTTCTAAGAATAGACTCGTTATCGATTTCAAGAAATTAAACGAGAACACGATCTCGGATACATACCCTATACCTGATACCAATGTAATATTGAGTAATCTTGGCAAGGCCAAATATTTCTCGACAATTGACTTAGAGTCCGGTTTCCATCAAATAAAAGTAAAAGAAGAAGATATAGAAAAAACGAGTTTCTCTGTTAACAATGGCAAGTACGAATACACAAGACTGCCATTCGGTTTAAAAAATGCACCATCAATGTTTCAGAGAGCGATGGATGATATATTTAGACCTTATGTGGGAAAGTTCTGTCATGTTTACATTGACGACATTATTATATTTTCAAATAATGTCAATGAACATACTGAACATATCCTAACAATAGTTAAAACATTAAAGCAAGCAAACATGAAGATTTCACTAGAGAAATCCATATTTTATTAAAAAGAAGTAAATTTTTTGGGTTATGTTGTAGCTCAAAATGTAATCAAAACTAATAAAGAAAAGGTAAGAACTATAAGAGAATATCCTGAACCAAAAACTCTTAGACAATTGAGATCATTTTTAGGACTGATTGGTTATTACAGGAAATTCATTAAAAACTATGCAACCATAGCCAAACCTCTTACAAGATATCTTAAAAACGAAAATGGTCAAATTTCTACACACATGGCCAAGAAAACTTTCATAACATTGGATAACAATGCAATAAAAGCATTCGAAACTCTAAAGAATCATTTAATTGAAGAAACTGAACTGACTCAACCTGATTATACAAAAAAATTTGTGTTAACCACTGACGCGTCAGATGACGCAATAGGGGCAGTTTTGTCTCAGGACAACAAACCCATCACTTTCGTGAGTAAGACTTTGAGTAAAACAGAGCGATCGTATGCGACAAATGAAAAAGAATTATTCGCTATAGTTTACGCGCTAAAGAATTTACGAAACTATCTTTATGGCGTTACGAACTTAGAAATCCATACTGATCACCAACCTTTAATTTTCGCGGTTTCAAAACGGAATCCTAACTCAAAAATGAAAAGATGGCATGCATTAATAGAAGAATACGCACCAAAGATCATATATAAACCAGGGACCACTAATGTAGTCGCAGATGCTCTCTCTAGACAGTTTATAAATAATCTTACAGATAGTTCTTCGTCAAATGCAACTCAACACTCTGCTGAAAGTAGTGACAATGAGGTAATAAAAGAGACAACGAAACCCTTAAATCAGTTTAAGCAACAAATTTTATTGAGCAAAAATTCATTTACTTTACATGAACAAATTCGGAATTTTAATAGGGTCAGACATATAATAGAATTTGATACATTAGAAAATCTAAGGACAATTTTAAAAGAATTTCTTCAACCAGGAGTGGTAGCAATTAGACCTCTTGATACCCGGGTACCCGATCCATGGACCGGGTACCCGGGTACCCGATGATTTCGGGAATTACCCGGGTACCCGAGTACCCGGGTATTTGCATGGTTCGGGTACCCGGGTACCCGGGTATTTGAAACAACGATCGGGTACCCGGATACCCGGGTACTCGGTACGCTTACGCGTTGAAGCTTAAGTTGTTTGAACAAATGGATATGTTTATGAAGGAAGTTTTTAATAACATTTTTAATAACATTTTCTATTTCAATTGCAAGGAATTGCAAGTTGGAGGTGGGTTATTATGAATATGTAGTTTATTATTGTCATTACTTCATTAGATTAGATACTCTTAGGATGGATTTCGCTAGTCTTTATAGCAGTACATAGTTTTTTTGTGCTGTTTTTTTTTTTTTTTTTGTAATACATTAAAAAATGTCATTGGTTATGATTTTATTAGGGGTTGAAAAGATATAAAACCGATTTTGTGCGTCGTCGTCGTCGTCGTCGTCGTAGTCGTAGGTAGTCGTAAATAAAGAAGAAAGAAAGCTGTTGGCAAGTGTTTCTTGATTTATTGTTGTTGCAAGATGGTACGAAAAAGAAATGCAAGTTGTTTTTGGATAATGATAGTTGAAAGGGATGATTTTATTATGTTGGTTAATCACTGTCCTGGTATAATCTATGAGTGGAGTTTGCGATCAGTTTTGTGTTATTTTTTTCTCAATTTTGAGATTCTGAGGAAACAAACAAAAAATTGCTATGATTACCATAAAAGGATTGGCAGCAATTAAGCCATCGGCGCTGCCGCCGGCTCTGGTGTCTACGAGTGGGTCATGTAGAGAAACCCAAATTAAAAATCCTGCAACTGAGGTCAGTCTTTACTTTTATCGTAGAGATCCTACAAACACTTGCCAACAGATTTTTGTCTTCTTTATTGACCTGTGGCTAAGAAAAAGACCAATCATAAACAGATGAACGACGACTAATAATATTTTCTAATATTTTCTACCAAATGTCATTTTTTATGAATTACAAAAAAAAGCAAAAGCACCAACTACCTGTTCTTATTATTTTGTATTCGTAATTATCTTTCAAATTTTAGGTGGTGACAATCATAGCAATTTTTTATTTGTTTCCTCAGAATCTCAAAATTGAGAAAAAAATAACACAAAACTGATCGCAAACTCCACTGTCCACTCATAGATAATACCAGGACAGTGATTAACCAACATAATAAAATCATCCCTGTTTCAACTATCATTATCCAAAAACAACTTGCATTTCTTTTTCGTACCATCTTGCAACAACAATAAATCAAGAAACACTTGCCAACAGCTTACTTTCTTCTTTATTTACGACTACCTACGACTACGACGCACAGTGTGCAATTTTCGCAATCTAGCGGAACTTTAATGTAAAAAAAATTTCTTTCAAATGCAACAAAATTGGTATCATATGAAAGGTAAAACATCCGGCCATCAAATGGCAAAAACAAAAACAAAAAAATAATTGTATTTACCGTTCACCAGGATCACAAACATCAGCTTGTTGCAAGTGAAAAAAAAATTAAATCTCATTGCTTTTCTTGTGTCATGTTTGTAACAGCGTGGTCAAGTGTAATGATAGTTGTCCATATTCAATTTATTTTATTTATTTTTAGTGGTATTTAAGAACTTCTCAGCGTAAGTTATTTTTTTTTACACTAAAAAATAAAAATATAAAAAATCGTTTGTTTGAAGACCTTAACAGTGTTAATTTTTATTTTGTTCTGAAACTTTGTGAAGTGTTTTAAAAATGTATCCACGTGTATCCATCGTGTTTTTGGGCTTAAAATCTCCGTTTGTATATACTGTGTTAGAATTCATTTACTTTTCTTGCCCTTGGTTGCCCCACCCAAACAAAAATTTTTTTTTAAGAGACCTATATTTTCATGTTCTTTTTTTATTTTTTTCTTGAATTACCTACTCAAAAACTATTCATCATACAAACATGAAAACAAAACTTTCGCATCATAATTACATTATAGAACATGCGTACCAAATTTCATTACAATCGGCTTAGCAGTTTCTAAAAAATCGTTTTTGAAAGATGAACGCACAAAAAACGAAGTGATCTTATTAGGGTTTCGTTTTCATCTCAGTGTAAATATTCGAAGTTCTCCTATTTGAATCATTTTGTGATTTATTTTTGTTTTTATTGTACTCTATACAATACAAAAAAAAAAAACAGCACAAAAAAACTATGTACTGCTATAAGGACTAGCGAAACCCATCCTAAGAGTATCTAATCTAATGACAATAATAAACTACATATTCATAATAATCCACCTCCAACTTGCAATTCCTTGCAATTGAAATAGACAATTAATTAACCACCATCATTATTTTTATCAACCGAGAACAAATAATGCAAAATGTTATTAAAAGCTTCCTTCATAAACGCATCCATTTGTTCAAACAACTTTAGCTTCATCGCGTAAGCGTACCGAGTACCCGGGTACCCGGGTACTCGGATACACGATCGTTATGTTTCAAATAACCGGGTACCCGGGTAATATTGAATACCTCGGGTTCCCGGGTACCCGGATACCCGGGTATTTTTTCGAGTACCCGGTCAGAGTCAAGAGCACTAGCCTAGCAATTTACTGTACATCAGAAGACCTGTATGAAATCAAGGGAATGCTAAAAGAAACATTTGACAATCGATTTTTGTACACGAGGATTTTTGCCATAGACATAGTAAACGAAGATGAACAGTCAATAATAGTCGAACAGACTCATAATCGAGCTCATAGGAATTACAGGGAAAATATAAAACAAATCTTTAGTTCATACTATTGGCCACATATGAGAGCGCAGTTTAAAGAATTTGTACGAAATTGCGAAATATGTAATAAAAACAAATATGATAGGCACCCGCAAAAGTTACCAATTGGAGAAGCTCCAATTCCGAAAAAAGAGGGGGAGCATTTGCATATAGATATATTTTTCGCTCAAAATCTTAAATTTATAACTTGTATAGATTCATATTCTAAATTTTTGATTTTAAAAAACATTGAAGATAAAACAAAACTTGATGAAAAAGTCTTGGAATTAATACAAACCTTTCCTGAAGCTAAACATATATCTGTCGATAATGAACCAGGTTTTTCAACTCCTCAATTCAAGACTCTCATGCAAAGACTAGGAATCGTAGTTTACTATAGTGACCCAAATCATAGTACAACAAATGGACAGGTAGAAAGAGTTCATTCAACCCTTATTGAAGTTGCGAGATATGTGAAACGGGAATTTCATTTGATTAGTGACTATGAATCAATACTTAGAGCTGCCCAGCAATACAATAAAACAATACACTCCGTAACCGATGAAAGACCATATGAAGTTCTATACAACAAGAAATCGCACGACCACTTACCAAATAAACTTACCAGAGCTCAGGAAAAAATGCTTAAAACACATAACAAGCAAAGACATTCGAAAGAATACGAACCCAATCAGATAGTTTATGAAAAAATTGCAGGTTGTAGAAATAAGCTATTACCTAGATATAAGAAACAAAAAATTAAAGAAGATTTAGGTCGAAACGTTGTTATTCACAAAAAAGACAGAATAGTTCATAAGGATAATATTAAAACATACTAATCTTTATTGCAGAAAATGAAATTCATGATCATTTTGACCATAATTAAAATAGCATCAATGGAAATTCTTGATTACACTAGAGAAGACTACGTTTTAATAGAAAATGAGAATGCGGCAATATATGACACATACGGGGACATTTTTCACGTTACAAATCTTACGTACTATAAAACAATGCTTGAAACCAATCGGAATATACTAAACGCAAAGTCAGGATACAAAACTATAGATTCAAATGACTCTCCTATCTATGTATGTTAAAACAAACGAAGACGTTGATCTAGACTTGATTGAAATATTGTTAAGTCAATTAGAAATACAAAACATTAGAAGTAGAAGAGGTATTAATGAATTAGGAAACTTATGGAAATGGATTGCAGGTACACCAGACCACGACGATCACGTATTTGTAACCAATAAACTTTCCGAATTGCTTGAAAACAACAACAAACAGTTTATGATTAACTCTGACATATTTAAGACCGTAGACTTTTTAAAGAAAACAATTTTACTAGAACAAAGTGACTCAAAATCAAGAATGGCCAAACAAATAAATAAATTCATAATAACTGATCTTCAAAATACTTTACAAACAATTACACTTGCAAAGGTTGGCATTTTAAATACGGGAATTCTTAACTTGAAAGATATTCAACAGATAACAAACCATGAACATGAAAGTTTGACTTTGACAGATTTAATGGATGTATCAAAATTTAAAATTTTACAAAATAAAGATGCAATAATAATATCTATATATAAAATATCCAAAGTAAAAAAGAATTGTTTACTATATGAAACTAGAGCGATAAGTCAAAAAGATGGTAAATTACAAATTGAAAAAGAAATTGTTAAATGTAATAATATATACTTAAACGTTGAAAGTTGCAAACACGAATTAAGAAGTGTATTTTGTAAATTAAGCTTTGTAAAGACATGTTTATCTAAGATTCTTAATAAAGAAAACGGAAATTGTATTAAAATAAAAGAAAAAAATAGAAACATTGAAGTAATCAAAGACGGTGCCATTCTATTGTCCGGTAACCATACAGTAAACAATAATAGTATAGAAGGAGTCTATTTGATTATTTTTGAAAACGACACTGTAATAGACAATGTAACTTATGAGAACCCAACATCAAAAATATGGAATTATATAAGAGCAACGCATGTTAATGGGTCATATTCTAAAAGATGAGCAAGAGCTCAGAGTCTGAGCTGACGAGCTTGAACTCACCAGTGAGATCGATCGAGCAGGGTGGAACTCAGACTCAGTTTTGTATGCAAAAAAACGAGTTCAAGCTTAACAGCTATTACTCGTTGAAATTGAGATCGATCTCAAAGCTCTTTTCGTGTCTTAGTTATGATTATACTTTATGGGAAGCGCGTGCAAAAAAATGCCGTCTGAAAGTTACAATGATGCTTATATAATGAGTGATACGGAAGTTATAATTATTCATGTGACTATATAGTAAAGAGTTTTTCAAAATCCTGTAGTTGTGTAAGGATCCTGGCCAGCAAACTTCAACACTTGTAAGCTTTTCTTCCGCATTGCACAAAGCTTGAACATTAATGGAGTATCATCCTTTACGATTAATGTACTCCTCATGATAATTCAAAGGTTTCCTTATTCGGACATGAATGCAATCTAGAGCACCAATAGCATAGGAAACTCGTACTTCCTGCTCCATAACCTTTGCGCTTTTGGATTTCTTTCACAGTATGTGGGAATATAATCCAATTCTATCTTTGCATGGCTTGATATTTCTGCAGAAACTTACTGTCCAACGATGAACACTGTTGATTGATCAACTCCAACGTCTTCACCATCACTAATTTGGAATCCGGGGTGTCCTATTTATATTGCAGAAAGATTCTTATTTTTTCTTGGTTTGTGAAAGCACCACCATGTGTTTCTGAGCTCGGCCCCAAAAATTCTTCCATCAACAATCGCACACCTTCTTCACTAAACCGATACAGGTTAGGTAAGGTTTGGTAAAATGGGCTGACAGTTGGTTTTGTTACCGTCACACTTAGATCAATGTTGATCCCTTGTGATACTCTGAAGTATTGTAACTTCTGAAGTGTTTTAATGGTTAGTCGAGCCATTTGGTGGACTTGATAAAGTTCAGTAGGCGATTGCCTGGGAGTTCAGATAGTTCGTCTAGTTCGTTAAAGAAATAGTTGCCTAAAAATTTATATCTAGTACGGCAGAGTGCTAGACAGTGGCATAGAAAGTGAGCCGTGTTCTCGTGCTCTTCTTCATTGCCGCAGCCTCTTCATAATGTCGTCTTTACTAAGCCTCATCTTCTTTTTGTGGTAGGTTATGTCCCGTTATCACGCTTATAAGGGATCTGAGGGACGGTTTTTTTCTTGTCGTAATAAGGTCAGAGTTTCCTGGTATTACCGCAGGTTTCTATAGTAGGTTCCATCTATCATTTGCTTTTTGAATGATAGTTTTACTCATTTTTCTTTTTAATTCGCATTGAGGGATTCTTATGTTATGGACCATGAGAGAGGGATCAAGTACCGAGCCTTCTCTTGCAAGCTCATCCGCTTTTTCGTTTCCCGGCACACCACTGTGACCGCGAACCCAGCAGAGTCTTACGTAATGCTGCATACCAAGAACCCTTCGCGACAGAAAGAAACAAGCTTTGACTTGATTTGCGTGGCAGAGATTGCTTTTATTGCTGCTTGGCTATCAATGAAAAAGGTGATATCAGCGTGTGATATTGCCATCATGGATATTTGATTAGCAGCGTTTTTCACTGCCAAGATGTCGGCTTGGAAGACACTGCTATGGTCGGGAGTCTGAATGAACTGGCAAGGTTAAGATTTTCCGAATAGAAACCTGCCCCTACTCCAGTAATCATTTTCGAACCATAAGTAAGGATGGTAAAGTTCAATTCATTAGTGTAAGGTACTCTGTTTTCCCAATCTTCTCTATTGGAGTAAACCAATACAACCGACGAAAATCTTCTCCAATTGGACACCTTCTTTCTTTATAAATTCTTTGTCCGACATAATTAACAATAAACTCGGGCATCCTTACGGTTTTATATGAACTGAGTTCAAGAACGGCCATGCTTAACAATTTGTGAGATCGATCTCATGTAACCAAGTGTTTTCTCATCTTTTTGCATATGAAAACGAGCACAATCTCATGGCGAGCTTTCGTTTTGAGATCGATCTCATCCCTCTGAGATTGAACTCACCAAGTGAGATCTAACTCGGTCAGTAATTATTTTTTTGCATACAACCTTAAGAAAGTTCTCAAAAAAGTGAGTAAAGAGTTTGATCTCATCTTTTTGCATACGACCCAATAATTATGTAATAACAAAATATATTGACTCAGATGATGAAGATCTAAAATTTAAAAATATCAATTTCATGTCAATTTCTATAATTTTGTTAGTAATAATTATCATTCTAGTATATGTTATATTAACCCAATACATTAAAATATTAAATGTAAAATCACAGACCGAGAAACAAAATCGAGAAGATATGATGTTTAACAATATAAACAAAAAAGTTATACTTCTCACGAAACAGTTAGAAGAAGAAACGGGTCGTTCTTCCTAAAGAAAGGGGGGAGTTAAGGAACGTTATTATTATTGAATCCTAATGTCAAACGTGCCTTCAAACTCGAACTCCAAAACAGCCTACTGAGCACATCCGGCTAGTATCTTGTTACCAAATACTAACAAGTATATCCGGGAGGTGTCATGTTGCTGTTCCCACAGAACAGACGACAAATAAAATGATGTAAACATCATATGCTCTCGATCATCTTCCACTTAGAAATTAAGATTCAAATTTGTAACTCAGTCTGATTATAAGCGTCAAGAAACCAAGTAGCTCTTGTTTGACTTCAATAAATTAATTTCCTTTTTTAAAACTACAAAAGTTTAGTGTTTTAATTAATTTGCATAAATTTCGTCATCAGACCTTATCTGATGATTAAAATTGTCGATTGTACGATTGACTTCATTCTTATTAATTGATTTTGTTTCTTATTTAACAGCTGATTGGGAAATGTCAAACTTACTTTGAAGGCGAAATGTTTACACTACGTCGCACAGTGGGACGAGTGTATGAGAAAACACTTCAAAATTAATACCTTGTGAAAAAAATAAAGATATCAACCAAACATGTCTTAAATAGTATTTTAGTGCTTATATCTATGATTGTAACCTAAAAAAAGAAAATTGATTCACTAAAACTTATGAATTCAGGATATTTTATTCAAAAGAGTTGAGCAGCGAACTTGTTTTTGTTTTACTTTTTTTTATTTATCATTTTCTATTTATGTTTTTTGCATTAATTACATGATTTTGATAGCAAAATAAATAATTGTAATAATAAAGCCTAAGAAAAATTAATCACTTTCGCTTTCCGATGAGTAATTCATATTACCTAGAAATCCTGGATCTTCGTTAATGTTTACCAAATAGTGATCTTTATTTGGATCACTTTTCGAAAACTTTCGGTTTAATGACTGTGTTTCTTAAAACGTTTAAGAGGTCTCCCTTAGCTTGTTCCAGGTGAATTGACACACTAAACACAAAAAAGGTTTGTTTTAGAATTCTGGGTGATTTTTCAAGTGAACTCGGAAACAGCAAAGGTTAATCAGGAGGAACTTAAGTTCATTATTTTAAGAATTTCGCATAAAAGTTAGTATTATTACTTACGGAATTTATAAACACGTCTGGTTAGACCTCCATAAACCTGTCCTTCTTTCTCTGGCAACACTGCCATTTTTGCTTTAAATTTACACAAAAAAGCCTCGAAATTTTTTGTAAAACCCTGGGGTGGAATCGGCTAAGGCGATTGTTGACTATCACTTTGTTGATAGTCGTTTTTGATTATCAACTTTATTTTGCTCTGTGTAAAATGATCAGTAAAACAATTTGAATTTCTGGCAACACCTACAGTAAGCTATGTCGTTTTGCTCAACGTAAGGTGATTATCAAAACGATAATCACTTTTTTCCATACATTTGGAAGTGACAGCTATTTCCATGTCGTTTTCATATATTTTTTTTTCTTTTTCATTTTTGTTTTGCTTACAAAACTATATGAAAACGACACCAAAATAGCTGTCGCTTTGAATTGTATGGAAAAAAGTGATTATCGTTTTGATAATCACCTTACATGAAGCAAAAGCAATTATTTTGACTATCAATTATCGACTATCAGCTTAGCCGATTCCACCCCTGTTTTCTCCTTCATTCACCTCTTCCAAGCCAAGTAACTGCAGAATTTTATTAGCAACGTTTGAAACTTTCCTGGAATATGCACTATCCATCAATGTTGCTAAAAAGTCACCATGCTTGATGTATACGCTTGAACCCAAAAATGTCGATTTTTTCAAAAAGCGCAAACTTGCGCAAGATTTTTTTCGTGATTTAGTTTACTGACACATTGCTTATTATAAAACAAAAAAGATCTCAAGACCCGTTTTTGACCATTTTTAGAAAACTCAACTTGAAATTTGACATTCGGTTTTTTTTTCTTGTACCAAACTAACGCATCAAAAATCGCTACAAAAAAAAAACACGAACAAAATCTATTTCTTACAAAAATTTCCTAAATTTAAATACCTTCACTATTAAAACTCTCCATTATTAATTAGTTTTCAAACGCGGAATTTATTTGCACAGCAATTAAATGAGTCACAAAAAATCACCTATAATAATCCTATAAAAAGGAAATGTTCACGTGGCTATAACTTGCGGACCAACAAATAAAAGCCAAAAATTTAATTGCATTTTGAGCTTTTATATATTTTGGATGACTTACCAATTAATTTAAAGTACCGCTAAAATAGTTGATTTTTTTATTTTTTTTACTATGGGTCGTCCCACTGTGCGTCGGAGGGGAAATTTCAACTCATTTCAATCAGAATGTGAGTAATGTTAGTGAATGCACCCATTCACTCACGATCTAAGGTTACAATAGGTCCGTTCTTATACTTTTTGGGCAGTTTGTGTAAAAACTGTCAAAAATCATCCCCACTCCTCGAAATTTTGTGATTCACCCAAAAAGTAAACGAACGTTTCACACCATAAATCTGCCGAATGCACAAAATTATGTCAAACGTCAACAAAATTCAATGTACTTCTTATGGTTTGACAGAACTTACACAAACTGCCACAAGAAATTTTTGTGGCTAAATTCGGCAGATAGGGGAAATTTTTTCTCCTTCAAAAGTGACAGATTTTAATTTAAGTGGCAGTAAACGAACGAAAAAGTGGGAGAATATGGCAGTTTTATGGGGTAAACGAACGGACCTAATATACTACTCCTACATGCATTGTTTTTGATTGACGCTGTTTATATTTTTTTTCAAATGAACAAAACGAGCCCTTCCCGCAAAATTATCGTAAGCGACATTTTTATCAAAATTGTTTTTATTATACCATTCGAAAGCTTACATTATACCGCAGCTATCTACGTCATTATTATTATTATTATTATTATTATTATTATTATTATTATTATTATTATTATTAAAAATTCTTTATTTAGATTTAAGAATATATAAATTACATAAGAGTTATTCAAAAGAAAATAGAACATGGCAACGGGTGCCGTCTGTCGAAAATAATTTGACATATATTCATTAATTGAAATAAATAAATAAAAAAAAAGAAAAACTGAAAAGAAGCTATTGGTATACATTTTTTGATAATGTGAATTCTTGTATTTAAATTCGTATAAACATTAACAATGGATTTTTAGTTCAATAAATTCAAGTTTAATATAAATTATAATGATTTATAGTTATCACTTTCACTAGGCTTACAAAAATCAAAAAAATAAGTTTCTATGTCAGATTAGAGGTCAAAACTTCTTCGATATCTAAGAGCATGATCACAAATATTAAAAATTACTCTCCAACCATCTCTACCGTTTAAAATATCTTTATTTTCAGAAAAAGATAAGAAGCTCTTTTGAAAGTAAAGTCTCCTCAATTCTTGCAGAATCGGGCAGATAGCTAAGAAGTGATAGATGTTTTCGGTTTCATTTCTATTACATAGAGTACAAAGTGGCGAAGTTTCCGGCAAGTGTGGTTTGAAGTTAAGTCCTAAGATTTCAACTCTTGCTTTGAATATGGTACTAATTTCGTAAGTGGACAAATAGTTATTAAAGTAATTTCTATTGCCTAGGGAGTGGTTCAGTTCTCTGTAAATCAGCCGACTTGAAGAGGATTGTGCGCTATGAATGCATTGTAGATAAAAATGGTCGTCCACTTTTGCAATGCAGTTGTAAAATGCTTCACGCCAGCATTCACTCGGCTGATTAGATATACTGAGATCCACTCCATAGGTATCCGCAATAAAGAACCATTCCCGAAAAGGAGTAAGTCTAAATCTCAAGGCGTGCATCATTATTTTCTTTTGCAAATTCGTATTTGGTCGCAGCATTACTTTGACTATGTAGTCAGCATTCGCTTTCAAGTTTTTTTATATAGATTTGCGGTAAACCTGACTCTACATGCAAAGCATAAGTAGGTGTTGTTGATGGGAGCCTAAAAATACGTTTAAAAAAGAAGCGCTGTACTACTTCAAATTCTTCGACAAACCTGAACCCATAGACTTGGTTTGCATAGCAAAGACAGGTATTTATCGTTGCGTCTAGGACTCTAAATTTGGAAGAGGAATCTACATTTTTATTACAAAAGAACTTGCTCCACATTATATTAATAGGAGTTTTAGCACCCAGACACTTTTCTTCAATATGTGGACGTAAATCCAAGTTGCTTGTTATTAAGAAACCGAGATAATTATATTTTTTCACAACTTCTATGGGTTCTAAACCAAGAAACCACTTGTTTTGAGGTAAAATCCTCCTGTTTATGGATTCAAAAATCATAATTTTCGACTTACTTCTGTTAATTTGAAGATCCCATAGGTCGCAATAGCTTCTAAGTCGATTAATAAGGAGCTGAAGTGAGGAAGGGGATTCGGCAAGTAAGACAAGATCATCTGCGTAAAGCAGCATCCTTATATGTTCATCACCCACCCTCACTCCGCCATCTAAGATTTTAAGACACATCCTTGTGGGACACCTGTTGTGGTGTCAAAAAATTCAGACATGGTGATGCCATTACATATTGAGGAACAAGTGTTGGTGGTTAGTTGCTTGTATATTCTAAGGAACTTAGATGAAAGACCGATATTTGAAAGTTTATAAAGTAAGGAACTTCTGTTAATAGTGTCAAACGCGGCCTTAAAATCTACAAAAAACGAAAAGAGCTGCTCGTTGTTGTCCACATATCGCTTAGCAATGCTAGATAGAGCAAATATCTGATCAGCCGTTGATAGACCTATACGGAAGCCGGCTTGACAACAGCTAAGAAGGTTATTTGTTTCTACCCAGTTAACCAACCTATGGTATAGTATATTGGTAAATATCTTTCTCAAAGCCGGTAAAATGGAAATTCCTCTATAATTCTCTGGAAGAGTACAGTCACCTTTTTTAAATATTGCACAAACAATAGACTTCAAAAAGGATTGGGGAACTGTCTCTTCATTTAAAATTTTATTAAAAAATTTCAAAAGAATAGTAAGAAAATGAGGTGATGTATATTTGAAAAATTCAATAGGAATTCCGTCAACACCTACTGCTTTATTGTTTTTCATTTTTTTCTACGATATTAATTAACATAAAAAAGTTTTCCACGGAAAGTAACGGAGAAAATCAATTTTATCGTAAGCGACATTTCAACTTTGTGGCATATATCGCAAACGACATAGTTTTTCTTAAATCATGTATATCAAAGTTCATTCATGTTGTTTTCGTTAATGTATACTCTGCATGTAAATTGCAGTTAAAAGTAAAGCCATGAGGTGGTAGAAAATTTGTTTCGAAAGAGTACAGTTTGTCCCACTGTGCCTGCTGTTACAATGATTCACTGAAAACTTTTAATAAGGAAACTTAACGGTTATCTTCCATAATTCATTTACTTAAGGATAAAATCTGAGAAATGAAAATATTTTTGAAAATTTTTAGTATGCAACATTATTTAAATATTGTAAATAAAATAAACATGTTGACGAAGTTTGCAAGAAATTGGTTGAGAAATCTAGAAAAAAGTGTAACAAGCGTAATAGGTATTAAAAAAATGGATTTCCTTTTCGATTTTTTTGTAATTCAAGATTTCATAAATAGGTATCTTGGAATTCAATATTACTGAGGATAATGTTAAGTATGACCGTGCAAAATTTGAACAAAATCGATCAAGTCGTACAGGAGATATATTGGAATAACCCAGAAATCAGACTCAAAATCCCAAGTACTAGAATTTCATTTTGATACAGGGCCAATAAAGTATACAGATAAAAATCTGAAAACATTATGGCTTTCACACAAACACGCTTTAGCTTAAGCTTCGCGGGACGTTTGCGAGTTCCGCCATTGAAATTCAATGCATGCTATCATAATGAAGCTTCGACCTCACGTTTTGTACGTAAAATTACGTAACGTGACTCCAAACATAAGCTCTTAGACTTCTCTAAGGTGTTCGACACTGTTAACCATTCAATACTCTGCAGAAAGCTTAGTAATAACTACGGATTTTATTTCGAAACTTGTAAGTTGATGCTCTCGTATCTTAGTGGAAGACAACCACGCGTTGTCATAAATGATCGATCATCCAGCTTTATGAGTGTTTTAACTGGTGTACCGTAAGGATCTATACTTGGACCAATCCTTTTTTCGCTCTATATCAACGAGCTCCCTCTAGTTGTTAAAAATTGTCTAGTTCACCTATATGCAGATGATGTACAACTTTTGATAAGTCGTCCATTCCATGCTAAAAACGACATGGTTTCTTTAATGAACGAATACTTGCTTCGTATCTCCAGTTGGTCAAAGAAAAATAATTTCTGCTGTAAAGTCGAAAACCCTGCCCATCTGCCGCAAAGCATTTAATATATCAGTTTTACACCCGTTGAAGATGGATGGCAGAAACATTGATTATATCGGCTCCGTTAGGAATCTAGGAATCGTTTTCAATCGTAGCCTCACATGGAAAGATCATATTAACAGCGCGATTGGAAAGGTTTATGATAGCCTTCGTGTTCTCCAGGTCACAGGTTCATTCCTAAAAAAACCAAAATGTTGCTAGCCAAAACCCTATTACTCCCTGTTTTTTTGTATGGATGTGAAGTTTTCTGTTACTTGGACTATGCCACGACCCGCAAACTTAATGTTGTATACAACAATATTGCTCGGTATGCTCGGATTTTTATATAGCGCAGAATAATATATTATAAAAGTTTTTTTAATTTCTATATAATTTCATTAATTTTAAAATTTAATTCCATCAAAAAGCAGTAAAACAGATATTTTCGTTTTTTTTTTTTTAATTTTATCTTACTTATTAATTTTATCGTAAGCACCATTAATATAACGACATGATAAGTAAGAAAACATCGTAAGCAACAAAAACGTCAAAAACAGCTATTATTTGTTAGAAAAAGCGACAAGATTCTTCTCAGTAGATTAAGTTTACATATAATGTTCATGACTCCTGACTTTGAGCCTTTTTGGTTTAAAGGATTTGGATCAAAACAAAAAAAAACCTCTTCCTGTAAAATTCTCTTTTTGTCGCTTACGATAAAATGGCGGGAAGGGCTCGAAAATTATTGTTAATTTTTTGAAACTATCAGGGGTTTAATACAGGAATTCATCATATTTCATCATCACGGGTTGCCAAGTAAAAAAGAAGTAGACAATATCTTGTAATTTATGCAAAATGTATTTATTTTTAATTCGCACTTTGTTTTTTTTTCTTATATAATTTTACGTTCAGTATAGCATAAAATATTTATTTATAAAAAAAACTATTTTACAAATTATTATATGGTATTTATATTATTTTTCTAAAGCTACATGTATAATTTACAATATTATTTATTTAATATAAAATAGTAATTTGAAATGTGTAAATACATGTACGTATATACAATTTATATGAGACAACATAAATAATTATTTTTTCCGCACATGGATTAGGTTCTTCTTCTAAATATTGCATTTTTATAAGATTATTTGACGTCAGTTAAACATGTTTCTTAGATTATAACACTTGGGGTAAAAATTCAAATCCTATTTAAAATAAATATTTACAAGGAAAATAGTTTCAGTAAAAACTAAAGGTACTAGGTAAATAAAAAAAAAACTGTACACTGTATCTTAAAAAGTAATAAAAAATAAAAATTCATTCATTTAACTAAACTACATACATGATCATTATGAGGGTGATGCGCGGAATTTTATGTTCTATACAAATAACATGAAATTGATCTTTTGAACCAAATATAAATATTCAGTAATAATGAAGCTACAAGAATGCTACTTCTATTTAAACAGAAAGGAACTGCTGTTTGTTCAAAAACGCATATTATTTTATTTAAACAAAAAATGTAGGTTCTTTCTTTAAACTTCCCTTTTTTACGTTGCACGCACAGGCACAAGTTCTGCGATTCGTGTTGAAGGATTTAAATGTGAGAAGATGAACATAAAAACCAGAGTATATCTCATAATAAGTGGGGAAACTCACCTGTTCGTCGTATCCGATCGTAACAAAATTCTATCTGATTTTTACGTATCATCGTAGGTGTTCCGATTCTTAAATCGAAGATACTTCAGAAAAAATTTCAAATTTGCGTTGAAATGTCAAATTCAGAGTAACGCATCGCAATTGCATGCGGTGAAAATCAAAAAATTCCATTAACCCTTAAACCATACCCTGGGGTCCAGCGCCATTGCAAGCATACATTTTTTTGAATTTTTTAAAAACTAAGCAACCCACGCCAGTGCCATCCACGGAATTCTCTTATTATCTCTCTATTTATTAATTTTCGAGTGGTGCAGTTAGAAATATTTGAACTTCAGGGTCCCATTTCCCATAGACGATACACCCCAGGGTAGTGATAGTTAAAGTTTTTGAACAGTGTTACAGTGTTTCGATACGAACGAAACGATGGCCATTGGCTATGTTTTATGGGATCTTAAATATTGTTGGTGTGAATTCGTATGTCCTCCTCAAAATGGCATCCAATAAAACTCAAATAAGCCAAATATTCTTAAAAACTTAGCCTTGGAACTTATAAAACCCTAAATGGGGGAGAGGTTTACTTGGCCAACTTTGCCATCCAATCTCCTGGTCCTCATTGGAGAAGCAACCTGTGGCTGATTCAAAATCTTCAGTCACTACAAAAAAAATATGTGCCGTGTGTCCACGAGACAAAGACCGCAAGACCAAAAAACGATGCAGCAGTGTGTCAAAATTGTCTTGATGTAAATTTTTAAAACATTTTTAATAATTAAACATTCCTATCTTTTATGTTAATAAATAAAATGTTTGATTAAATTGTTTTCTTTTTATTGGGGCAAAAACTTTTTGGGGTCCCTAAGACCCCAGGGTAGCAATAGTGTTTCTCCCGGGATGGGTAGGGTTAACGCTATGCGATGCATAGCGATTATTTTGTTTTATGCCTCTCCGATTGTTCCGACAGATAAAGTTTGGCGGAGAATTTGCGGAAATACATGCGTTGTTACACGACATACGACAACATTTCCTTTACGAAACGAATACCATGAAAAAATAAATGTTACGATAGGAACTTTTCTACGATCGTAAGTTTCTCCAAACGGATACGATGATAGGGCTGGTTGTGTTTTTTTTTCGAAAATTTGTGGTTGTAGTAGTGCCAACTACATTTTCAAAAGAGTTTCCCTACTCATTATTAGATATACTCTGATTAAAAGGTCCTTTAGGTCGCAATACTCGAGTTAAGTCCAAATGTTTTTCGTTTACTCAAGTTTTAGTAGCATCTGTCAGTTGTGAAGTAGACAAATATTTTCCCTGCCTCCTAATTTTAAACTAAAACATTTCTTGGGTGACATTTGGAAGTTCTGAAAAAATTGAAAAATAGATTTTTGGCGATTCCAATTCAAAAGAATGTTGAAGTGTAGTTCGAATGCACTTCTTAATTTTTCCGAAATTTAATTTTAGCTTTTAAGAATAAATTGTTGACGTTTAAGTATTTGTATGGTTTTTGCTGAAAAAAAACCTTCTTTTACTGTTTGGTAGATTTACTAGATAGATTCCTTTCGAGGGGCCTGATTATGGGATTCGCGACGGATCGTTTTCAATTCGACCTTTCAAATTCGACTCGCGTAGTATTTCGTTATTCCCGAATTCACGGCAGAGCGAAAATAATTTTTCCAATATTTCAGTGATTTGACACTTTTGGTTTGACTATTCTTCCAATATTCCAGTGACTTCAATAAAAACTTTTACGCTTGTGAGTCCACCAAAAAAAAGCTGGCGGATTTCAACTCGACAGCAAACATTATGACTTTTCAAATTCGCTTTTGAATTCGTTAATTGGTCGAATTCAAATCGAAGAAGGCGAAAACGAAAGCAATAATTGAAAAATGTCAAACTCGTTAGCAAAACGATCCACAGCGAATCGCATGCTCAGGCCCCAGCTCTACGAAATATGACATGTGAACGGACCTAAGTATTATAAGATGTCAAAACTTAACGAAAGTATCATGACTATTATTATAGGCGTTTTTCTTTTTTTGCATCTGAACAGAACCTCCTGAACTTCCAAAATTTCTTTTTTCGTTTAGAGGACGGCTTCTGACTGTTCAGAACGCAACTTAAATGCTTGGAAGAAAACGACTGAGCATTCTGAGTACAATGCCTGAACAAAACATACATCTTGTATCGAGCCTGTGACATGTGGGAAAATGAAGACAATATGTTCAAAACAATTATAATGGCAAAGAAGATTAGTTTTCGTCATAATAAGTCCAGGGGCCTGATTATGGGATTCGTGGCGGATCGTTTTTCTAGCGAGTTTGACATTTTAACATGAGACAATGTAACATCTATGTCTCCTCCTCTAAGCCACGTGGGTGTTTTACTTCTATGTATCTATCTGTCTCTCTCTCTGTTGTATTAATGTCTTGTTCTGTCCCAGCCGATCGCGATGGCGATGGTCTCAGTCACCAGTGCTACTATGTGTCTGTAGTTCGTCACATTCTTGTGCGAAGTACTGTAAATTCAATGTTCAATGTTCAATTTCTGCGTTCGCTTTCGCCTTCTTCGATTTGAA
The DNA here is from genome assembly GCA_943590905.1 of Sphaerophoria taeniata. NCBI lineage: Eukaryota > Metazoa > Arthropoda > Insecta > Diptera > Syrphidae > Sphaerophoria > Sphaerophoria taeniata. Next base: position 72,351,605 of record OX016542.1, on the reverse strand, counting down.
TTCGACCAATTAACGAATTCGAAGGCGAATTTGAAATGTCATAATGTTTGCTGTCGAGTTGAAATCCGACAGCTTTTTTTGGCGGATTCTTAGGCGAAAGAGTGTTTATTTACATCACTGGAATATTGGAAGAAATATTTTCGCTCCGCCGCGAATTCGTTACTAAGGAAATACGATGCGATTTGGATTTGAAAGGTCGAATTGAAAACGATTCGCGGCGAATTCCATAATCAGGCCCAGCGTATTTTTGAAGTAAATTTGCTTGATAAATAATTTCGTGGAATGAGTACATTCAATATGGATGTAACAACATGTTACTTCATTGTTACCACTAAAAAGTTCTGTTTTTTTTTTTTGTGTTAATGCATTTGATTCATGTCTATTTTTTTGTATCACAGTTTCAAATAATGGAACGCCTCTTTTTGGCTACAGGGGTGGACACGATATTTGGAGATCAAAAGAATTAAAGATTTGGATTAGGTTTAAATAAGGAATAAATTGTGGCTAAACACATATTGACAAAACGAGCTCACACAAAACAAATAGACCCTAACGAGTGGTTTCCTTTTTTTTACCAAAAATAATAAAAAAATAGAGTGGCGCGACAGCTCTTGAAGAGCCAAGGCCTAAGTTGCTAACTCTCATCAACAATTCTTTGGGTGCGCGTGTGGAGAATTGAGGGGACCTAGAATTGAAAGCTGCTTCCGAACGGCAAAGTTGAGAAGCACTTTATCATTACAGATTGATACTCTTAGAAGTTTTGTCAGTTCTTCGCAAGAGGCAGTGCTCGTGAAAGGTGAAATAAACACTATGGTAGCACTGGAACCCACGACGTTCTGCTTAGCAGCTAACGCAACTAACCACTAAGCCACAAAGGCGTCGATCGCCTTCTACTCATGCAATAGAATTTTTGGGAAAACCTGGGGCCAAACCCAGATGGATGTATTCGGCAATAATTAGACCAATACTAACCTTTGGTAATCTGGTTTGGTGGAATGCTTTAGAAAAAAGCACGAACCTTAAAACTTTGACAAAAGTGCAAAAACTTGCGTGCACAGGCATTACAAGGGCAATAGCTATCTATACTGATGGCTCTAAGATGGACACTGGTGTAGGGGCAGGCTTCTATTCTGAATCTCTCAAGTTAACCGACTCGCTTAGGCTTCCAGACTACAGTAGTGTCTTCCAAGCGGAGGTCCTGGCAGTAACAACAGCTGCTAAACAGGTATTAATGATGGCGATACCACGGGTTGATATCACCATTTACGTTGATAGCCAAGCGGCAATAAAAGCGATTACTGCAACTGAGGTATAATCAAGGCTTGTTTGATGCTGACGCGAAAAGCTTAAGGTTCTTGGCGCACAGCATAACATTAAGCTCTGCTGGGTCCCAGGCCACAGCGATATATCAGGCAACGAGAAAGCCGATGAATTAGCAAGATCAGGATCAATGCTTGACGTAAGCCAAGCTCAGCTAGTCAGCACTCCACCCCGTCACTTAAAGCAGGAAATTTCAGATAGAATAACTGTAACGGCCGCAGTTGCCCGTAGCTTAGTTGGTAAGTGCGTTGGCTGCTAAGCAGAACGTCGTTGGTTCGAGTTCTACTCAGGCCAAGTTTTTATTTCATCTTTCGCGGATACTGCCTCTTGCGAAGACCTGGGGCCTGATTATGGGATTCGCGGCGGATCGTTTTGCTGGCGAGTTTGAATTTTTTTCAATTATTGCTCTCGCTTTCGCCTTCTTCGATTTGAATTCGACCAATCAATGAATTCGAAGGCGAATTTGAATTGTCATAATGTTTACTGGCGAGTTGAAATCCGACAGCTTTTTTTTGGCGGATTCACAGGCGAAAGAGTGTTTATTGAAATCAGTGGAATATTAGAAGAAATAGTCAAACCAAAAGTGTGAAATCACAGGAATATTGGAAGAAATGTTTTCGATCCGCCGCGAATTCGTTAATTAGAAAATACGAAGCGAGTCGAATTTGAAAAGTCGAATTGAAAACGATCCGCTGCGAATCCCATAATCAGGCCCCTGACAAATCCTCCAAGAGTATCAATCTATCATGAAAAAGTGCTTCTCAACTTTGCCGTACGGAATCGGCGTTAAATTGTAGGTCCCCTCAATTCTTCGCACGCACTCAGAGAATTGTTGATGAGAGTAGGCCACTTAGGCCTTGGCTCTTCAAGAGCTGTCGCGCCACTCTATTTATTTTTATTTAACTTTTACGGCCAATGAATGGTGGAATCTTCTTGACACCTGCGGCACTACAAGAAAGACCTGGCCCTGTTTTATCAAACAAATAACGGAAAGAATTATGCAATTACACAAGAGATCACTTCGATCTAAGTATAATCACTGGACATAATCTGTAAGGATTTCACAAGACAAATATGAGAATCAGTTCAAGTGATCTATGCAGAGGATGCGGCGACGAGGAGTTGCGTGAAGACACTTCACACTTTCTATGTCACTGCCCCGCACTCTCCCACCAAAGGAAGAAATTTCTCGGCAAATATTTCTTCGAGGACTTAGAAGACCTCTTTAGTACTCCAGTTACTAACATTTTGAACTTCATCAATGCCTCCAAATGGCTTAATTAACTGAACACATAGGTTTTTATTAGATTGAGTAGCAATGCTCACGGGTATCACAATGGATCTGTATTGATCTAAGTGTGACGATAACGACATCAACTGTCAGCCCCTCAACCTAACCTCATTTAACCGCTAAGCCACGGGTACTTCCAAAAGATATAGTTCCGCATTATTTGCAAATGAATTCTGAGTTTAAAATTAGACATTATATCATATTAACAGTTTTAAATTTAATTTTTGGCTTTTTGATTAATTTTATTCTTTCTTTACCAAAAATATGGCGTTTTTCTTTTTTACCTCTGAGCAGATCAGATCAGATTACAGAGCTGTCAAAAAAAAATCTGTGTTTCTTTTTTAGCTCAGAGCTTAATTCAGTGCTCAGGTTTGTTTCTTTACTAAATCGGAGGACATTGAATATGATCTGCTCAGAGCTTCGCTTTGACACATCCGTGATCTGATCTAATCTGCTCAGAGGTAAAAAAAGAAAAACGCCAATAGATATGTTTTGCTTTTGAATTAAGGTTAGTTTGAATGTTCCTTTTTCAGTTTATTTAAAAGATATTCATGTATTCTCTTTATGCTAATTTATTGCAATTACTTTATTCTTGTTTTTTTTTTGTGTGTGTGTGTCTTCTTTTAACTGTTTAGTTTCATTTATATTTGAAAGCAAACATTAATATATAAATTTGTATAACATTTTGTTTATAATAATTTTAAGTCTAAGCAAAAATAAATTATATCACAATAGAGACAACACAAATATGCGGGATAACTTAAATTCGAAACTAGTGTTGTAGCATGCCGATGCAAAATAAATGTAAATAATTCTGCCAAAATCGAGAACACTTAGTTTTTCTATCAAAACAAAAATAATAACCTCAATTGTTGTATACATCAAAAACAGCTATGGTGTCTTTTTCAATTGTGTCTTCGTTACTCAGCATACAAACAGGAAACCTGACCAATAAAACTTTAAGACTTGTCTTTTGAAGGATCCCTTCGATGTTTTTTTGTTGTTGTTTGTTTGTCAATCTAGATTTAATACTAACTATTGCTCAGTGCCTTTTTTTTCCTTTGTACTAGAATATCGTAAAATGGATTATGACTTATCGACTGTGTGAGGCGTTTTATCCATTCTTGTTGATCTTCTTCCGTTGCTGCAGACATTCGGTAGACTGTGTGTTTGCCTTCAACAACCTGGAAAAAGGAGACAAATTTTGCATAATAATTTTTGAAACCATCACAATAGGTTAGGTTAGGTTAGGTCGTTAGGTGATAAGGGGTGTGCACAGCGTGGAACTGTTGCATACACGGGGGCCTACTGGTCCGTTGTGATCCCCTATAAAAATAAAAGGATCGATGCTCTTCAAAATTGCCGATTAACGTAGACTGGCTCATTTACGAACCATCCTGTGCTATCTATAAATTTCCTCATGTTTGCCATTGAGACCTGTGCTAGATCATCCAGTTCCCCAGCAAACCTGTTCCCGAAATGACGGAGTTTGGAGGTTCGGACAGTCACAGAACAGGTGTTTAATGGTTTCCTCCTCATCCTGACAGCTCCTACAGATATCGGGTGCAAAAGCCCCTATCTTGTTGGTCATTGTGCCAATGGCGTAATGACCCGTTAGTACACCTATCAAGATTTTAATATTCTTTTTACTCAGCGATAGAATATACCGAGTTTCCTTTTCATTAGGCCAAAAACTTCTAGAGATTACACAATCGTCCCTGGATTTCCAGGAGTTATTGATTTTCTCTTTTGATTTAAGGTCTATCTTCCTCTTGAGTACCCCAATCGGGACGAGTGGTCCCCTATCTGAATGGTTGCTACTACTTGTATCTGCTTTTGACTCTTTCCTGGCTAGTTCATCTACTATTTCGTTCCCTTCTTTATTACTAAGTCCAGGAACCCAGCAGAGCTTATTACCTGGTTAGTGTGGCAGATTCTATTTAATTCCTTCCTACAGTTTAAAACTGCCTTTGATCTTATGGTCTCACTGGCTAAGGCTTTGATATCAGCCTGGCTGTCCACGAAAAAAGTAATCTCCGAGGAGCTTAGCTTTTCATGATGTGCCATTTCAGCTTCTTTTTCAATGGCATCTCGGCCTGAAAGACACTACAGTCAGCTGGGAGTTTATACGACTCCCTGATGTTGAGAGATTGGCAAAACACTCCAGCACCTGTTCCTGATTCCATTTTTGAACCGTCAGTGTAGAAAAGGATACCCTGTTTACTTATAAGTGAATTAGGATCCCAACCCTGTCTTTCTGGTATGCAAATAGAAAAGTTTCTATCGAAATCTAGTAAAGGGGGAATGTAATGGGTGGTCTCCATCAGTCCTGAAATTGTGTCATATCTTTGTAAGATTGACCCGTGTCCATAAGTGCTGTTTTTCCAAAAACTCAGTTCTTTTAAACGAATTGCAGTTTTGGCTGCCGTGCACCTTATGAACTCATCCAGAGCCCGGAGATCCAAGATCATTTCCAACCCAGCTTGTGGTGTGGATCTCTGAGCCCCTGTTATTCCTATACAGGCTAGTCTCTGTACCTTATTCAGGTTCTTGAGATAGCTTGATTTTTCCACCGCTTTCCACCATACAGTAGAGCCATAGGTAAGAATGGGTCTGACAATCGCTGTGTACATCCATTGGATGACTTGCGGTCGCATACCCCAACGTACACCGAAGGTCTTTTTGCAAGTGTAGAATGCACATAGTGCTCTTTTCATTTTTTCCTCAGTATAACGCTTCTTACATGGAAACTTGGAGTCAAGGATTAATCCTAGAAATTTAGCTTCCTTAGAAAGTTTAAGAGGAATACCATTTACTTTAGGAGGGTTGAAGCCCTCCAGTTTCCGTTTTTTTCGTGAAAAAAACTACCATCACAATACAAAATAAATAAGACGGAATCATTCCGGCCGAGTTAGAAAAATGCTCAGATATGATCATTCCACCATTGGAGATCATTCTATCTAGCTGTGTAAGGTTGGGTTGAAATATATGCCCAAAGCCTGGAGAATCTGTCTTCATTCCTATAGCAGGAAAACCCTTTCACGTTAACCCTAAAGATCTACAACCAATCAGCATACCACCCTTCCTTCTCAAAACCCTGGAAAGATTGATTGAAATTCACATCAGACATAACTTGAAACCATGTCTCATTTCCACAGCTCAACATGCGTACTCTAAGGGAAAATCAGTAGAAACAGCACTTCATTCGCTGGTACGTAGTATTGAACATTCCCTCAAATACAAAATAAGCTAGTAGCTTTCCTAGATATCGAACGAGCATTCAACAACAACGTGAGCTACCAGGCGATCACAACAGCAATGGACAATTTAAAATTAGAGAAATCACTCATCGATCTAATTAGTCTCATGCTTAATAGCAGGACAATAACTTTCAGCATCAGGAGTTTTACTTCCACCAGATCGGTGAATCGAGGTACCCTCCAAGGTGGGGTCCTTTCGCCTCTTTTATGGCACATGGTAGTAAACGACCTACTAACATCGAAGATCGAAGGAAGCAGAGGGTTTCAAGATGTTTGACTATGCTGACGACGACATTGCAATATCTGTATCTGGGAAACGCCCTCAAGTTCTCTCTCTCTCTCGGAACTCCTACAAAATGCCTTAAACAAGCTAACCAATTGGTCTAAGCATTGTGGCTCGGACGTCAATCCACATAAAACAGAACTAGTACTCTTTACGAGAAGGTACAAAATTCATTAAATTAGCCCACCCACGATTTGAGGAATACCCATAAGCTTTTCGACCAAGCCAAATATTAAGGCCTCATTTTAGACAAAAAACTAAATTGGAAGGCAAATATTGATGAAAGAGTAAAAAAGGTTACTGTAGCACTATTTGCTTGCAAAAAGGACATATATGCTCAAAATGGGGCTCCCCAAAAATAACCCACTGGCTATACAGTATACACTTCGGTAATCAGACCGATACTCATTTATGGAGTTGTCGTATGGTGGACTGCACTGGACAAGATGGTTAATTTGAATAAACTCATTAAAGTCCAGCGGTCAGCACGTATGTGCATCACAGAAGCACTTCGCCGCTCAACACCAACAGAAGCAGCCTTGGAGGTGCTTCTAAACTTAACACCTCTTGACATCTTCTCCAAAACGGTGGCAGCCAACTGATGCGTGAAGCTTAGAGCCACCTCTTAATGGATCAGTTACAACACTGGTCATACTACTATCTTAGACAATTTCAGATCTATCCTAGATCGCTTAGACTATACCACCCCAAAAATGGTATTCGAAAATAATTTCCATGTTTCAATTCCTTCAAGATCCTCTTGGGAAGACGAAAGACCCCTGGAATAAAACACGATACACTGCTATACACATGGTTCAAAGACCGACTACGGTGGCGTTCGAAGTGGTATCTACTCGAAACAACTGAATCTCAGTCTATCATTTAGACTTCCCAATCAATGTAGTGTGTTCCAGGCAGAAATAATGGCGATTAAAAAGGCACTATCCTGGCTTAAAGAAAACGTTATATCTCTCGCGTCTGTCTCCACAAAATCTGTAATAGTCAACGACCGTCGATCATCTCTGAATGAGATGGCGGATTGGTTTAACATTCACCTCATATGGGTGCCGGGCCACAGAGACATTGCAATGCCGATGACCTCGTCAAGAACGGAACACTTCTGCCCACTGTTAGGCAAAGACATAAGAAAGGAACACAGGGTACCACCTGACTAGCAACCAAACGAATATGGCCAAGCATGGACCTGAAACGGTCAAAAGGCTTGATTTCCCTGAGCAGACAAAGTATAGGCTCCACAATTGCAGTCATAATAGGACACTGCTTCATAGGTAGACATGCTTTGAGGCTAGGGTTCTACGCAAACGAAGCCTGGAAGAGGACACAGTCCAACACCTTCTATGTACATGTCCGGCACTCTCCGGTAATCCCTTCTTCGATAATACCAATGAACTGACAACGATCGACACAAGATGTCTCTCTAACTTCATTAAAAGTACAAAATGGTTTGTTTAAGTTCATTTCTCTCCCATGAGTAACTTCTTTGGACCCTTGCGGTCTAAGTGCGTCAATAACATCTATACAGCCACTCTAACCTAACCTAACATATCACAATAAATATTATGAGCATCACAATGTCACAACCAATAAATGTTCAGAAGAAAAATACTCACTTTTCCTTCTGAGTCAGTCTTGCACGCTTTTATGATATCTGCACCGCCTGTTGCAAACAGTTCAAAGCAATGAGGTTTACTTCTGTCATGGATTTCTCTCACCTGAAACAGACAAATTGTCAGGACAAACAACAAATGTATTGATTAGAATTTTAACTTACGCATATATTTTCCAATGGAATAATTCCCCTGGGTTCCTTATCGGTTGTGTACTCAAAATAATACAAACAATTATCGTTCAATATGAACCATCGCCGTTTCCAGGACTTATACCTTTATGATAAAATCAGAAATTGATAAAGACCCGATTGCTAGTGTTTTGTTGAAGGGTTTCTTACCTGCCACCTTGTTTCCATAGCCATCCCTCTTTGTCTGGATTAAAGAACGTATGCATAAGATCATTACCATCGTCCTGTGGTATTTTAAATGGTTCGGTTCGAATAGATTCATATAATGACTCTAACAGTCCACGAGGAAGATCACCACCGTTATTTATACCACGATTCATTGAAATGAATTGCTCCACGGTTGGCTTATCCTTTACCTGGAAACAGAAGAATGGATTGTAATTTAAAAATTTTGAGAGAATTGGTCTCAGTGCAATTAAATATTTAATTCAGCTTAGTAAATAATTTCCCTCCATGGGGTAAGCCTTGACGTGGCGGAGCGGCTTACGGTAACTACTACTAAGAAGCTTAGAGCTATGCGATCGTGAATCTTGTTTTCCCAGAAGGGCCTCCCATGGTCGACAGGTCGAAGCGGAGTAGGCTGTTGCTACTAATTACCCCACAACGAAGGAGTGTTTCCACCAAGGCACTCCCAACGAGGGACGGCAGCGGATGAATTTCTTTTTTGGAATCAACGGTGGCGTCTTCAGTTGCAGTTAGGCCGAACTACTTGGTGAACACCTTTACGGGCTACTCCGACTTATTTGAAGCCCAAGCCGTAAAAGGAGCGGTTTTTCCGGCTCTTGTACTTGGAGTCACATCAAGTGCCTGGTACTCCAGGTTGGGGATTGTACGTCGGGGTGACTTCCCGAATACGTAGAAAAAGATTTTGTTGCGAAGTAACAACAGGCCTCGGAAACGGACGGATACACTGATGACGACCTAAACAAATGTATTAAGGACAACGAATTTCGGATATGCACGTGGAATGTTAGGTCCCTTACTAGTCGCGTGCTGTCGAACAACTAGCTACAAAGCAGACATTACCACTATCCAGGAAATGTGATAGGATGGACCGGGCAGAAGGACATCTATTATGGTAATTGTTACCGGGAGCAACAACAGCGACTCTTTGAATGCGGATTCGTCGTGGGAAGCAGACTCAGGCAAAATGTATTGAGCTTCAAATGTGTAAGCGAACGCATCAGGACGATCCGAATCAAAGCCTAAAATGCGCATGCCCCCACAGAAGAGAAAAATGGCGACACCAAAGACGAGTTCTACGAGCTCCTCGACAAAACATATGAGCAAAGTCCTAGCTATGACATGAAAATTGTCCTCGGCGGTTTTAACGCAAAGCTGGGAAAAGAGGACATCTTTGGCGGAACAGTCGGAAAGCACAGCCTGCACGACAGCACTTCCGATAACGGATTCGGGCTGATCGATTTTGCTGCGGGGCGGAATGTTGTGGTAGCAAGCACCTGGTTCTCACATCTCAACATCCATAAAGATACATGGAGATCTCCTGATCAATCAACCGTCAACCAGATTGATCACATTGCGATCGACGGAAGGCACTTGTTGAGGAAAGTTCTTCGGGTTTACAATGGCCTCGTGTGCATAGATGGAGAATGGAGAAGAAGATTCAACAGCGAACTTAACGACACGGACCTAGCCAAAAGGGCTCGGTCATTTACAGCAGATTGACACCAATGCTCCATTCTCGAGGGAGGTATACAAGACCGTGACTCAGATGGTGCATCCAAGTGGAGGAGAACCTCAATCAACTTGGAGTGCAAAACTGCAGACAGCTAGCTAGGGATATAAGAAACAAAGAAACTCACCGATGGATTATGCAGTGATGTGTTCAGCATAATTATTGCAAAACTGAGTACATAACAGGTATCTGTGTTCGTAAAGATGTCAGGATTTAGTTGACAATATCGCTGGGCAAAGCACTCCATCATTCTGTCGATTTTCTGCGCTTCACCAGGCAATCGAAAAGACCATAGAAATTGCCTGTAAAAGAGAGTAAACAAAATGTTGAAGAATGTGAGCCCAATCGATCGATTATTTCTTTACCTTAATGCTTGAACTAGGATGAGATTTGTAAAGTCATGAAGGGCAACGAATGCCTTGAGCACATCTTCATTGAGATCGTTCTTTTCACCGAGATAATCACCTGAAATAGAAGATATTTAGAAATTTAATCGCACAAATATAACAAGATTAAACGGCAAAATACATAAAGAAAAACGAACAGAATCAACTGCTGTTGTATTGGGGCTAATCTTAACTTTGGTCCACCAATTGCGAATTCATTCAAACCAACAATTCATAAATCTGAAGTTTATCGCCCCATTAGTTAAGTTTGTAGACGACCAGTCACTCCTCCGACATCTGCAAAAGATGGACTTTGCGCTCACCTTCTCTGCACATTCCCTGCTCTTTCCCTAAGATGCAAGATCCCAGTGAACTAGCTAACAAGGATATTAAATATCTTCTTCGCTTTATAAAAGCTCAAAATGGTTCGACTACTAAGAAGTAATTCTCCAGATTCATGTGGTATCACAATGGGCCTGTTCCTTTGGCCTAAGTGTGTGGATTCTGTATCCACAACCACTTTAACCTAGCCTAACCTAAGGCAGCCTTGTTAACTTGCACCTTCTAGATTAGGTTAGGTTAAGCGGGCTGATAGTTGGTGTTGTTACTATCGCACTTAGATCAATGTAGATCCATTGTGCAACCCTGAAATGTTGTAACTTCCTGAAAAATAAATAACCTATGAATCATATGGTTCGTTTAACCATTTAGAGGTCTTGACAAAGTTTAGTAAGCTTTTGCCTGGCAGTTCTGATAGTTCCTCTAGTTCATTAAAGAAGAAGTTGCCTAGAGTTTTCTTACTAGTAAGACAGAGTGAAGGGCAGTGGCAGAGAAAATGAGCAGTGTCTTCATGCCCGTTCTCATCACCACAGTATGTTGTGTCCTGTAATAATGCCGACAAGGGATCTTAGGGAAGGTTTATTAAGAGTTAAAATCCAGTCGGGGTCTACCTTAAGGCCGCATTTCTTGGTCCAGTTGCTTACCCTTGATAATGCGCTTTTTAATTGTTCACTAATAGTGGTAAGGTATTTACCCGTCGCACAGTGGCCCGTTTTCACTTTTTACCTTGCAAAAATCATAGCTCCTAAACGAAAAAAGATATCGCTTCAATTTTTTTTTTATTTAGCAGCAAAGCTATGTTTCGTGAAAATTTTAACAAAATATGTTCACAGGGTGTTTCAGAATTAAGTCCCAAAGTTGGAAGTTTTTTCAATGTCATAAAAATTGTTAAAAATGTATCCATAATGGCGAAAAATTTGTTTTTGTGAATGATTAAAGAACAATTAGTTTTGGTATAGCAGGAAAAAGAAAAAAAAAATAACACTTGAATAGTCATAAAAGCAAAAAAAAATTTTTTTTTTTTAGTTAAAGTTTTTAAGTTTTATAATTTTTGATATGCAACCAATCAAACCATCAATATTTACATTCAAAATCAAACAGGGTGTTTCAATTTAACTGAAAATTACCATAATTTCAATATTTCAATGAAAAAAAAACAACCCTCAAATAAGAAAAGTGTTTTAAAAGTACGAATATGGAAAAAAAATAAGATTTTTATCTTGTTTTATTCTTAATAATTTACTTATATTATTTCTTGAAAACCATCATCTAAATTCAATGTTGAATCTAATAGATCTAACATTTCTGGGGAGTAGTGTGCTTTCAGTTCTTTTTGATTTCTAGCATGCTTTTTGGAAGAAATAAGTGGATCTGATAAGATTGCTAGCATAGTAAACAGGTCTTCATTTTGCCGAATTCTTGAAACCTTGCATGTATTTTGATACCTGTATCTTTTGTAGTCCTTATTTTTGCATTCCTGAGCTTCTTCTGATAATTCCCCAAGTGGAAGTGACTGATACTCCATAATATTTTGACTATGAACCAAAATTTTATGAAGAGTAGGGGTGAGTTGTTTATCTGGATTAAGTTGTCTTAATAACACTTTTGTTTCTCTTGTATACTCCCCAAATTTTACTGTATTAAATTTTTCTCGACAGTTTAAGACATTAAGTATTATTTGAAGCCTTTTAATAATTTCTTCATTGACTCCAGTTATTCGGGCAGCTGCATCCGGTTGTTCAAAGAATCGCCTGGAAGTATTGCCATCATTGGTATTTCCAAACCCAGGCTTAGGTTTATCCACATCAAGTCCAAGTTCTTCATGGAAACGCTTTTAAATATCCTGCTTCCTCTTTTTTTTCTAACTCTTTGATTCCAATAGAGCTATCCTCTCCTTCCTTAGCAATCGTATAGCTAAGTTTCAAAATGAATTCCATGCACCTAATTCTAGCATGCAATGGAAATGGAGAAATCCCATACTCGTAGTTATGTTCGTCCGTAATATCTCCTTCATCCTGTGCGTACCTAATCTTGTTAATTTCACTACCTGTAACCCTAATACGAATAAATATTTAATTGCATATAAATAACCCTTCGATTAAAATCCTTTTTTTTTGGCTACCTGTCATCTACCTGGAACCCTTATATGTATTAATTCTTAATCCAAATACAGTAATCTGTCAATAAATACCTGTGCACAACAAATCTTATAGAAAAAAGTAATGGCAGGAATCATCATTGTTTTTTATTATTTTTTTAGAAATAGGTAATCCCCAAACCATAATTTTTTTTTAGCTATTCCACTCATTGCACTTATTTAAATACCTAAAGTAAGTCATGCAAATCCAAAATAAAGGTTGCGACAAAAAGATTGATTATATTCTTTTCATATGAAAAAAACTAAAAAAAATGAATAATCGCTGACTTGAACCAATTAAATTGCCATAGCTCGGCTTTATGCAATTTTACGCAGCTGAGTTTTTGAGGACATGTTAAGGAATATGTGGGCATTCATCCCTCACTTAGTTTGGTTTGACGGGTTTTGACGTTTTTTATATGAGCCAAGTTAAAATTCAAAAATAAAAAAAGTGATTTTTTTTTTCATTAAAAAAAAGATATGCATTTTTTTTTTGTTTTTTCCAAAATTTGATTAAAATAATGTCAAACTTTTCAACAAAAAAAAAAATAAATGGATTTACTTGCACCGTTTTTCTAATATTCAAGTTCGAAGTGCAACAAAAAACAAAAAAAAATATATATATATTTTTTTTTTAATATTTTCTGACTTTGATCGGCTCCTCAAGCCAAACCGTTCATCTAATATTTTTCTGTTTTTGGATTCTTACACTTTAAACAATTCTACTTTAACCTCACGCCATGTCTTGGGAACATACCACCATTTAATGCTACTTTGAAAAATGTTTATCGGGTGTGGAGTGATAAATTCAGTGCTCTTTTGCAGTATCATTGGGAAAATGCCGTCTAGGCCCGGAGATTTATAAGAGGAGAAAGAGTTAATAGCCCAATTTAACTTTTCTACCGTTATAAAATCTGTAGGGATTTCGTACTTAAAGATTAAAGAGTAAACTGATTCGCGTTCAGGTCTTGGTTTGCTACCTGGGAAGTGTGTTTCAACCAGGAGTTTTAGACTTTCGCGACCTGATTCAGCTATTGTCAGGTTTCCTTAGAGAACCTACAGACGTGGTGGTTTTCGAAAGGATTTTCCTGAGCCTAGCTGATTCGTTGGTGCACTTAATGTTGCTACAGAAACTTTTCCACGACCTCCGTTTAGCCCGTTGGGTTTCTATTTTGAATTTTCTTTGACTGGTCTTATAACAGTCCCAGTCACTTTCGAGTCTTGTTCTTTTAGCAGCATTGAAAAGCTTTCTTGTTTCCTTTCTAATATTGGTTAATTCTGTTGTCCACCAGGGGTTTTTTTGTTTTTCTTCGCAGTTGTTATGATTGGACAACTGATTTCAAACGCCTTACGCAGAGTCTCAGTGAGATCCTCTGTTGCCTTCTCTAAATTGTCTGGTCCAACTTGCACCTTCTACATCAATGCAAAATCAATCTCAGCAAATTCCATTTAAACCCAAATTAACATAATGCCACCTTTTATTTTCGTTACATTGGCACATAAACTTCAGACCCAAAACACATTTCAAATGAATTTCAACTCTGCCGCAACAATCACAAAAAAAAAAAAAAAAAATTGGTAAAATACATAAACAACAAATGTATAAACTTACCTATCGCTGTTTTGTTCAGTCCCTCGCCCTTGTAAAGAAAATGAGCAATATCTTGAGGATCCATCCGCAATAGCCTGTTCTCCACCAAATATTCAATACCTAAAAATAATAAAACAAATTTTTTTTACTCCAGGGTTCCAATTAATCAAAAATCACTCAACCAAAAGCGGAAATCAAATGTCAACTCTGGAACAACATAATGCGAAAAAAATTAGGGATGGGCCTACTTTTATTTACTTGTTTATTTATTCAGAACAAAAAAGCGCAGTTTTACGATTGACAGACCGGAAATTAATCGGCGAATTCCAGAGTTCGCAAAATGTATACAGAAAAGTCTCATCAAATCGAATACATCGCGCCCTTTCAATAAATCAATTCTGTCATTCATGTGGTTTCATTTGTTGATTCAGTGATACAAATAGAGGATAAATGCTCAAGCAACACTGCTTACAGAAAAAGATTATCAAATCTAAAGTAAATCGCAACCGCCTACGTTAACGCCCTTCATTAATTCAATCAATTTAACTTTCATCAAAAAAGGCACAATTTCATATGATAGAAATGTGTGGAGTGCCTTGCTTGCGTGATACGGGCAAGGCAAGGCGACGGCAAAATCTATCTATTGACTTAAAGCGTTCGGACCTGGACAAACATAATGAACAATAAAAACGTCATTGTAGCTCTAGAATAGCTGTCAAAGTCGTGGATTCCATAATTATTGTGATTAAGTTTCACATAATATAATTTGGAATAAGGTTAGGGTGAAGGCATGACTGAAATAATTTTATAATATGCGAAGGTTATTCGTCTAACGCTTTCCTATCATTTTTTTCATACAGTGGAGTCAATGAAGTCGAAAAAATGCATATTCAGAAAGTCCTCAGAAACAAGCAATTCCTTGGCTGGAGATGATCTTTAAAGGATGTCTCTGTCTAAATCATGTTCCCGAGCTTTGGAGACACGTTAGAGTAGTTTTTATCCCGAAGGTCGGCAGAAGAGGTTACACTCAGAGAAAAAAACATTGTTGGCAGCTTAACAACTCGCATTTGAAAAATGTTAACACTTTAATTCTTGTGTCAAGAACGTTTTCTTAAAACAAAAATTGTTTATATTTAAATTAAGTTTTAAATTCAAAAACAAAACATTCAGTAGTTGAAACAACAAAGTAGAACATTTAGCATTCGTCAACAGTGATTAATTTTTTAAACAAATATATTGTTTTTGAAACAACAACGCTGCTTTTAAGGAGTCTAAGGCTTTTTACCATGCCTACTTTGTATTAGTGTGACAGAAACCAACACACACAATATTTTCTTACTTATTGACCACCGTCTCGATTTCCAGAGAAAGAGCGAAAACGAAGTTGCGTGTGTTACTTTACGCACACACAGTCTAAAGAACGCCATCAGATTAAGAACGAAATTTTTAATTTAAAAGTGTTTTCTTTCTCAACAAAAAGATTGTTCTTGAACTGCAAAATATAACTGTTCATTTTATTCATGTATTCATGGCTAAGAACAACGTTTATAAATTGAATATTTTTTTGTTTCGCAAGGACAATTAAGTTCTTGATATTGCAAAATCTAACTGTTAATTTTTTCTGGTCGCCGCTTCATTTCGATGTGATTTTTATGAAGTGCAGACGTCGTGAGTTTAGTGTGTTGTAAAAATAATAATTTATTAAAAAAAAAATGGAAAACATATCTAAGTGAAGAAATTGAAATTGTATTGTGTATATATCATAAATCTGTAATAATTTCATGACGTTGACAATAATAAATAATATCTTTTATATTAACAATTAATTTGTGTTGAGCTTAAATTATTCCATCAAGACCAATTTCAGCAACTGCTAAGGATATCATCTTTGATGTGAATTTGGATTTGATTACATTTTGTTTGGTTTAATGTAAGTATTTCAAATTTTGAGGTTTTCAGGTAATTTAATGGGTCCTTGGGGCAAGAATTAAAGTTCTTCATTATTCCTAAAGAAAAAGTTCATATGCCAACAATTAACGTTCTTAAACGTATTATTAACGAATTCATTAATTTTTGGGCCAACAATGTTTATTCTTAATGTATTGAAAATAATATTCTTGTTTGGAATATAAAAGTTGTTGCATTTTGAGAACTCAGTTGTTGGTTTTAAAATAAAAGTTCTCAACACTTAAATAACACTTTGCTCTCTTAAGTTAAAATAAAAAGTTGTTGGGCAGATTTTAACCTGCATATTTTCTTGAGACAAAGTATAAAATTGTTGGTATTACTATTTTTTTCTCTGAGTGTACGAATCCACGAAGGATTTTAGACCAATAAGCCTTTCTTCCTTCGTGCAATGGAGCGCATTCAGAGGCATTCTAGATGTTTGTCCTCTTGATAGTTCCCAACACGCCTACCTTAAGGCCAAGTCTAAGGAGACAGCCCTACATGAGGTAGTGCGAACAGTTGAAAAAACCATACATTTTTAAGAATTTACTCTCGCTACCTTCTTAGACATAGAAGGAGGCTTCAACAACGTTTTAACAGAATCCATTCAAGAATCACTGGTTGAACGGGGTGTGGAGGACTACATCCCAAATTGGATTGTTTCCATGCTCAGTGATAGAAGGATTCAAGCTACCTTAAGTAACACTAACTTGACCGGGCGCGTAAGCATTCATTGGCTTCTAGTCATGAACAAAATTTTTATTAAACTGGAAAGATGTAACGTGAAGGCTGTTGCTTACGCAGATGATTTGGTGATACTGGTATCAGGAAAGTTCACTTCCGTGATTAGTGAGATAACGGAGATGGCATTGCAAAAAGTGAGCAACTGGGCTATAAAGCTGTGGCTTAGGTGTCAATCAAAGCAAAACTGAAACGACTCTCTTTACTACCAAAACAAAAGTACCGTCCTTCACCCTTACTCGCCTCAACGGTGAAACTCTTTCCTTGTCTTCCAGCGCTAGATATTTTGGAGTAATACTTAACCCAAAGTTAATGTGGCAAAAAGTGGGGTTTGCAATCGAAGTATACAGCCGTAGTCCGTCTAATCTTAACCTATGGTTCGTGGCCCGCACTTAGCACAGCCAACTATAACGAGGACGGCTAGTGTTGGCTCCACTGGAGCTTTGCGCTCATATACATCGGACGTCCTAAACGTTTTTCTTTACCTCTTACCAATAGACTTGCACATCAAATATTTAGTATCTTGCAGCACCTTGAGACTTAGGGATTCGAATAGTTGGTATTCTAAACCCTATGGTCATAGTTATATTACTAACCTCATCCCAGTGGACATCTTTTCGACAAAAACCGACTACTGCACTCCTACTGTAGACCTCAGTGCGGATTTTAAAGTTATCATTCCATCCCGAAAAGAGTGGGATGATGACTTGGTGACGAGAGGCTTCGATACAACTATTTTTACTAACGGCTCAAAGATGGAGTGTGGGATTGGTGCAGGAATTTTCTCTGAGTCTTTAAATGTCTCCAGGTCTTTTCGGCTTCCTGACTTTGCTAGTGTCTTTCAGGCTGAACTAGATCACAACAACATCCAAATCAAAACCACAATACAGCTATATATTCGGACCGTCAGAAGGCTATTCAAGCGATTGGCTCGTCCACATCATCCTCCAAATTAGTTCAACAATGCCGAAGTGAGCTCGCGGGTCACAGTGGCTTTGAGGGCAATGAACGGGCTGACGAGCTGGCAAGGCAAGGTTCAGCCCTTCATAGTTCACTCGCACATTCCTCTTGGTGCTATGAATGGCAAGATCTTCTAAATTTTTCTCACTGAATCAAACCACAGGTTGAGTAGCCTAACCAACTGTATCATATCTAGAAGGATATGGCCCACCTACAATAAATCCAGCACTAATAACCTTATTTGCAGACCCAGGCCAGGGTCGTTGCAACATGCACCGGACACTAATCTGTTGGGGGAACACGCATTAAAGCTTGGCATTCCCCACAATACTTTCTCTCGTAGTTGTGGGGACCAGCGAGAAAAGGAAAATGTTCTTCACTTCTTATGTAAGTGTCCTGCGCTGAGAAAATCCTTCTTCAATGACCTAAATGAGCTTTCCGAACTGAGGATCAAAGATTTGATTTCCTCTCTCAACGCAACAAAGTGGATTTGAGGCGTATTTTAAACTGATTGTTACAGTTTGTCTTCGCCAGTTGGCGAACTCAAAACAAAAACTCAGAATTTTATATAATCCCTCTTTTAATTTTATAGGTCAAACGAGTTTTAATGGTATCAAAACGGCGCAACCCAGCGCTAATTGGGTCACCGAGCTAGACTGCACGTGGCCGCCATTTCTACTATTACTACTACTACTACTATGTAGGTTGGATTGAAACAAGAAAAAAATCATATGGAATGGATGGGGGGGTTGGTTGACCATTCTCACCTTTTTTTGGATCCATATTGAACTTTTTCCGGCCTATTGACATTTGTTTATCTTTGTTGGAATGTTTGCAATCTTCGGGAACGTCTAGCGCCTCCATTTCTGATACCACTTCGCACAGTTCATCTTTGATTTGCTGAAATTTAAGAAAAAAAAACATTTTCGGTAAGTTGAATTGCTTTGAAAGTTTGAAGCTGCTGAAGACACATTTGGCACAGATATAAATAGCAATACGAGTGCATTTTATAAAATTCCGCGATGACGACTCTTTCGAGCCAAAAAGTTGACTCATGCAATGATGGCATATGCCACTGCTCAGCTCGGAAGTAATTCATTTATCTCATTGCACTCAATTAATACAAAGAAATAAAAAAAATTGTATGCTTATAGTTCAACCATCAGCATCCTCTAACCTTAGTGGTTAATTATGTCTACAATCTACATTACATTATATGACTACGATACGTAGAATTGACTCTGGTTGAATTTATGAACTAATTATTATTATTTTTTTGTCTCATTGCATTTGGTCGTTTTGTGGGGGTAATTAAAGTTTTGTCTCTACATTTTCTTTGATTCTGTAGACAGACAAAGTTATGCTTTGACGCAATTTCCAGATGAGATGATGACCACTGCTGCAACGTCTTTCAGTTTATGTCTAAAAGAGACATAAAACTGTTCAACGAATTTCCTACGTATCTCCTGAAACACCGCACTTGGACGGGTGTGTACAGTACATGCATAAACTGTGTTTTTATGTTCGAGCAAATAGGATTTCATGATTAGGAAAAACCTCGTAAAATAAACTCTTCGACTGATGGTAATGTTTACTTTTACTTTAAGGAACTGCTAAACAATTATTATTATTGCTTAACCGCACTAAGAATATTTTTTTTAGTTTCAAATTTTGGATTAGTCTTGCATTTTTTTTTTGTTATTTTCAAGTATTTTATCCAAAAGTGTAAAACAAGGGCTCCATAGATTTTGCGAAACTCTTCGAGGTCGATTTCCAGCGCCTGATCTTTCCATCGCAAATGTGGAAACAGTTTTTTAAAGGCTTCATTAAGAATAAGGATATTCGAGGAAATTGCACCGGAAATACCACTTCCTCCGCAACTGGTTACGACTCGTTGGGAAACTAGAATATAAGCAGTTTTCTACAATGCAGAAAATTTTGAAAACAATGGAAAGCGATTTCGAAGCACTACACGAAGAGGAATCAGCTGCAATAAGACCTGTTAAAATATTTTGCAATGCAGTGGCATTAAACGTGACTTTTGAAAAGTTATATTGATTTTAGAAGCTGTTGTAAATTAATTGAAAAATCTAATATGAGATTGAAGCCCTGGATCACTTCTACAGTAGTAAAACAAAAAATAAACTGCATTTAAATTCGCTCTACATGACCCAACCATCTAAGTCGTTTGACCTTAACTTTGCACGCTAGGGCAGTGTCGCTGAACAGCTTGTACAGTTCTTGATTGAATCTTCGTCTCCATTCTCCATTTATGCAGACAGGACCAAAAATTACTCGAAGAATTTTTCTTTCGAAGCAGCCCAAAGCGTTTTCATCGGATGATGTCATGGTCCATGTCTCTGCACCATACATTAGGGCCGGGATGATAAGGGTTTTGTAGAGTGTCACTTTATTTGCAGCGATTGGCAAGTGATTCTTTGTTTGACTTCAGCGCTGGTGTTGTTGTCTGAGTTAATAACGGATCCTAGGTAGGCGAAGTCCTTAACATCCTCGAAGTTAAATCTGTCTATGTTAACGTTCGCTCCAAGACGTCGAACATATTCGATGTCTCAAAAAATGCCGCCAGATGTTTTGGTTTCTAAAGACGGTGCAAGACATTTTGTTTCCCTTTTGATCTGGCTATGATCTATAAAACGTACATAAGCTTGAGTACAACTCTCACGTCTGGCCTGGTTCCCAAGTGACGTATTTAAGTCTATTGGACAGTATTCAAAAAAGAGCATTCAAGATGATTGTTGAATCATTAACATCACTTGAATATCGACGTAATGTCTCTTTTACCGATATTTCAACTGTATATGCTCTAGTGATATAGCCAGTCGCATTCCTCCCCTTAAGATATTCAACCGTAATACTCTAAAAATGCCCGTCAGTTCACCATTGAGCCCAACTTCGGACGTACTGTCATGCACAGAGAATCGTTATTTATCCGTACTACGCGAATGTTCAAGAATTTAAGACCAATGTACACGGACACCTCCTTTTACACCCTCTATCCTTGCATTACCATACGGAATACGGTGTTATAAATCCTCATCAAACTACTATGTCCTTCCGTGTAAATAATATATCTAACGCACATACCTACTACATTTCTTTCATAATACTATTATGAAGTCAGTTGAAAACGCGGGGCACAGCCTGTGCCCTGTAGTCATATGAACAAAGTTCGGTTCTAATGTTAAGAACCTGAGTTTATTGTTTATTTAAGAAATAGTAGAATAGTGTTAACAATTACTGTCTGTCTGTTGTGGTTGATTCAATATTCAAAATTTAAAGTCTTTACAAATTTGTACGCAAAGATTTGCCTATCTTAAATGAAAATGCAGGTAAAATGTAAATTTATCATGTAACCAATATGACAGCCGCCGCCACGCCTCTCAAAAGGTAAAATGCTTAAAATATACAACCTGCAATTGTTGTTAAGTTTACCACCCATGTCTAGCAAATTTTATCTCTAATACGAAAATACCTGTATAAGCTTTAATTTCCTTGTTTTGTTTGTCTAGAAATTTTAATTGTTTGTGCAATAAAAGCAAAAACAATAAGTCGAAATTCGACCCCCAGCTCGGATTTGCATTCAAACTAGAAAAAAAAACACTCAATATTGCAGTCAAGCACAGATAAATGAATGTAAAATGCCACATGACCCTGCGTTGTTATTCAGCTTTGTTGGTGGAAATTTAACTCATCAAAATGTTAATTAGAGAAAAACATTGTGTGCAGGGTGTCATGGCGTCATCTACATCCAATGGCGAGAACAAATTGTATTCTACTAAGACTCAAATCGTTTTTGCATTAACTAGCTTGTGTATGATTATTTTCATTGGCAAATTAAGGAACAAAAGATTTTAGTAATATGACCTCACTTAGTTGGAAAAACATATAGCAATTAAAGACGCTAGTACTCCAGATGGTGAATGATTTTGTTAGGAATATTAATGCCTAAATCTTATATTGACAGTATACTACACTCATCCGGAATCAAGTATAGGCAGAGTCTGTGATCGATTAAGAAAACAAAAATCATTTTTAATTCAAATTTATTGTTCATTTAGTAGACACCTCTACTTCTGCTTCTAAGAGATTCACAACATTTTTTGCTTTTTTTTATCATGATGATTTTGTAACTTTCCTAACGCTTTTGGGTTTCTCAAAGGCGTTCGATTCTGTCGATCACAAGTTTCTTGTATCCAAACTTATAAACAAGTTCAATATTTCAATAAATACTGCTGATCTGATACTTTCATATTGCTCAACGAAAACGAGAATTCCAGATCAAAGGTTTTAGAAAAATTGAGTGGAGTTCCTCAAGGATCAATCCTAGGTCCGCCTCTTTTTTTCCCACTTTTATTAATGACTTGCCTGAATGTGGCAACCACTGCAGATGACGTAAAACTCTACTCTTCTTGTAAGCTGGTACTAATTGAAGATGGCGTTGTAAGTCTCAATTTTGAACTTGAAACTATAATGTGTTGGGCTGAGAATTGAATCCCTAGAAACCAAAGTGTCTGGTAATCTATAAAAACAAACTGGATGTGAGCTATTTTCCAGTTGTTTCACTTGGTTGCAGTGTCATCGAATATTGAATATAAAACTGTCAAAATTCTGTTTCCTATAAACTTAAACAAAATGTCTACAATAGTCACACAATGTTAACTTATGTATTCCAACAGGTTTCAAAATCAACCCAGCAAAGACATTCAATATTAAATAATTACTATATTAATGCCCAATCGGTTACACATAATGCATAATTATCCAGACACGGAAAAATCCAAGCCTATTTTGAACATTTAGTTTTACAATCATGTCTAAATCGAAACAAACAACAAAGAATATTTTAAGAAAAGAAAAAAAGACAAAATAGTAAAATTATTCAATTTCATTGAAATGTGAATTCAAATTGCCAATGATGTTGCTTATAAAAAATAGATATCCGAGTATGGCTACTTAAAGAGCGCTAATTTTGTTCATAAAACTAATAGCTTAGCTACAATGTACAATTTACGCAGGAAAGATACAACCCACTTTGATTTGATTACACATTTTGCTCCCATTGAAAGGAGAACATTTTTCAATACAAACACAAATATGTATAACGTTTGTATTCGTACATCTCTTTTAATAGTAATTTCACGCAATTGGTGTGCTTGAAACCAAAATATTGAAAATAAAAATTGCTCAAGAAATATCACTACAACTACTTGTGCTTAACATTCTCAGCATTTAAATGTTTGTATATAGAATGGAGAAATGAGGAAAATGTGTGTTGTTTATCATTTGAAATATATTGTTGAGCATTCTTGAACAAAGATTAACAGAGATTGAAGGAAGTTTCTGTTTCGTTTCAATTTAAATTGCAATTATCTTTTGCGGCGTAGTTTATGACATTTAAGTGTTACCTTATTTTTGAACGAACTATAGTTAGTTTTACTATAGCTACTTATTCGTTAATATCACATCTTTTGTGTTTCAAGGTTCCCGTTTATTTTTTTTTTTTTTTAATTTTGTTCGGTGAGAAAGACAACTTGAATCAGAAGATGTCATCTTTCATGGTGACATTTTGGACATTTTGTTTAAGTTTATAGGAAACAGAATTTTGACAGTTTTATATTCAATATTCAATGATATTGCAACCAAGTGAAACAGCTGGAAATAGCTCACATCCAGTTTGTTTTTATAGATTACCAGACACTTTGGTTTCTTAGGATTCAATTCCAAGCCATTTTTCTCAGCCCAAAACATTATACGTAGTTTCAAGTTCAAAATTGAGATTTACAATGCCATCTTCAATTAGTCCCAGTTTGCAAGAAGAGTAGAGTTGTACGTCATCTGCAGTGGTTGCCACATTCAGGCAAGTCATTAATAAAAGCGGAAAAAAGAAGCGAACCTAGGATTGATCCTTGAGGAACTCCACTCAATTTTTCTAAGACCTTTGTACTGGTTTTCGTTTAGCAATATGAAAGTATCAGATCAGCAGCATTTATTGAAATATTGAACTTGTTTATAAGTTTGGATACAAGAAAATTGTGATCGACAGAATCGAGCTCCTTTGAGAAATCCAAAAGCATTAGGAAAGTTGCAAAATCATCATGATAAAAATAAAAAACAAAAAATGTTGTGAATCTCTTAGAAGCAGAAGTAGAGGTATCTACTTAATGAACAGTAAATTTGAATTATAAATCATCTTGACGCTTGGAAGTACTGAGTGTAATAAACGTGGATAAAAGTTTATTTATTTACTTCTGAACGCACATCATCTACACTAATATATAAAGCTGAAGAGTTTGTTTGTTTGAACGCGGTAATCTCAGGAACTACTGGTTCGAATGGTATAATTCTTTTTGTGTTGGATGGTGCCTTAATCGACTTAGACATTAGGCTACTTAACATTAAGCTGTGACCAATAGCAGCGAAGAATCTGTGGAAAATGTGGAAAAAACGGCAAAAAATATACATTTTTCTGCGTTTTATTGCACTTATCTCAGGAACTACTGGTTCGAATGGTATAATTCTTTTTGTGTTGGATGGTCCATTAATTGAGGAAGACTTGAAGCTATTTAACACTAAGCTGTGACTAATAGCAGCGAAGAATCTGTGGAAAATATGGAAAAAACGGCAAAAAATATACATTTTTCTGCGTTTTAACGCGCTTATCTCAGGAACTGCTTTATGAAATTGAACAATTTTTTTAATGTTGAATGGTCCATTTATCAAGGAAGGCTTGAAGCTATGTAAATTTAAATAAAGTTGGTTTGAACGCGGTAATCTCAGGAACTACTATTTCGAATTGTAAAATTCTTTTTGTGTTGGATAGTCCATTGATCGAGGAAGGCTTTATTCTTCTTAAAATTAAGCTGCGACCAATAGCAGCGAAGAATCTGTGGAAATGTGAGAACTGAGATTTTTTTCTGAGATCTCTGAGATGAAATTATTTTGGATTCGATTTCTCACTCAGCTATTTGACGTGGCTGACATATGTGCAGCAACAATTAGTAAGGTAACCATTAAATCTCAATGATAACTGAGAATTATGTTCCACCAAGGCACCAAATGATTTTGCCTCAGTCAAGGTGACATTGAGATCTCAGTGAGATGTTGTTAGGTGGAACTGGCCTAATAACTGCTCAAATTAGAATTTTGAGAGTTCAATTGATTTGTGAATGTGATTGATTGCACTATTTGTGCAGATTATTGTGTTTAAAAAATATCATTTTATGTACTTCTTAACTAAAAAATATGCTCAGTTTAAAGAAAAAAAAATTACTTAACGAAAAAAACGATGCAGAAGTTAGAGAGATATTAGAATTAGGGAGAGTTCACCCAAGGGAATGCTTTAAGTATAAACAACTGAAGGGAATCATAAAAAATGCTCAAATTTTTCAAGTTCAAGAGAATTACGACCTAGGGAAAGTTAACTGCAATGCAATTTTACAATAACTTCCGAACAAAATTCCCACGCGCGCATGATGCACAAGTCGAGACGATACTCTAGCCGGTGGACGAGGGAGAGGCGGACGAAGTCGCGGGCAACTGCTAGTTCATTTATAAAATCTAATTAAACTGTTTGTAATATAATTTGTTTTAAGAATCTTCTGTATCCTAAAATCCCCAAGTTTTGAAAAAAAAATCGTTTTAATTCGTCGTTTTTCATCTTATTACACTGACAAAGCTCCAAGAATATCATTTTTCACGGAAAGGTGTTTCTCAGCCCAGCCGTACGAAATCGGCATAAAATTGTAGGTCCCAGCAATCTTTTACTCAACGTATTGTAAGCTGCTAAGGCCTTAGTTCCTTGCAGCTGTTGTTGGCTGTTACGCAGAACGTGTGTAGCTGTTAAGTTTTTATTTCATCCTTCACAGGAACTAAGAAAACTTCCAACTACTATTAAAAAAAAATGTTACCCTATTCAACCGTTCGAAATTGGTCTTCTCAATTCACAGAATTGTTGATGCGTGTAAGCTATTAAGACCTTGACTTTCCTATAGGTGCAGGGAACTAACTTCACTGAGAATTAACTTCACCTTAAGTGGGAAATACCTTCACTTTTTTCTGGTGAAGTTATATCCCAACTATGGTGGGATATTACTTCACTTTTCTGTGGGTTATAACTTCACTTTGATGTGAAGCTATTGCATTGAAAAATCTGCTTAGCATTGGAAGTTGGTCATGATTTTTTAATAGTACTTAATTCTTTGAATCTATATATAAATGAAAAGCTTTTTTCTGTATTTTTTTTTTTAACTGTAGAGGAGTGATGTAGAAGGTTTAGGATAAACAAAATGTATACTTTTCAAATCACAAATGGTGCAAATGTTACAAAATGATGCAACAAAATATGAACTAAGCTGATCAATTCAAATACAAATAGGTTACCAATTTTGTTTGAAAATGTTGTCAAATATTTTTTTAAATTATTTAAAATTCGCGCGAATACTTTTGTTTTCACACCCTAAATTGTTTCTCTGTTTTGCAAAAAATAAATCTGCTCGCTTTGTATGTATATTGAATTTTAAGAAGTTGACCTCTAAGGATGTTGGTTCCATTGTACCCGGGCAATCCACAGAAGGGTATGTGCAAAATCCACGATATGTATTATACCAAAGCTGAGGACCAATCCCAATCTTTCTAAATGGTACAATAAGTCCCTGGTTTAGTCCAAATAATATACAAAGATCGTTCGATTATTAAAAACTGAAGCTCAAACTATGAACTTAAGCTCTTTGTCTACTCTGGCTGCTTATTATCAAAACATGACATTTTTGAATTCATTTAGGTATTCATAATTTTTTTTCATTTGGCTGGTTGTTTCTCTTAAAATCTTTGAATAACGGGTGGGAATTAACTTCACACAAATTTCTGAAGAAGTCATTTCCTATCAAAGTTGGGATATAACTTCACCAGAAAAAAGTGAAGATATTTTCCATATGAGGTGAAGGTGAAGTAAGTTCCCTACAGCTTCCTATAGTAGCCACGAAACAAACATACTGCAGTGTTGAAGAAAAATTTAAGTTGATAACAACAACCTTCCAAGCCAGTGGTGTTGACATTATTGACCTCTTCAAAGAACTTCGTTTTTATAATTTTGTATACACATAATTATAGAAGTAATTATACAAGTTTATTTTTGTTCACAATTTTGTTAGCTTATTCAAATAAACTTTAAATCTAGTTTTAAAAGCCAGCAACGTAGGTAAGCATTTAGATATTCATTTACATACGCCAGATTATCTCGGAATTGAAAATTAGTCTTACGTTTTTCTAAGTTATTTATTTGTTTACTTCGACACCTACTTGTTTTTGTCTATATTTCACGAGAACAGTTTATAACTCGTAATCCAGCAAAAGACCTCAGACTAAACGAGAAGTTTAAATTATTACAGATGATCTCAACCGGATTTTCGGGTTAGGAAATTATTATTAATTATAATATTACTCATTGATAAATGCAATACTTCTTTAGAATGTCATAATTTGTCTTCTTTTGATGTTATACACCTGTCTTGTACAATATGTAATAAGGTGTTCAACTTTGTTTGCGTGTTTAGGTTACACTCTTATAATATCGAGCTATTTTAAGATTAATTTTTTTCACTTTTAAATAGTCAGCCCTATCGCCAATTTTATGAGAACTTTTTTTCAGAGGGAAACAAAAATTACCCCGGAACAGAAGTTTCCCATCGAGAATCTCCCAAGAACTTTCATTTCCCAGGGAAAAAAGTTTACCAACCTTAAAATATTGAATTGATTTTCGAAGTTATTTTGAAGGTTTCAAATTTTAATAAAATATTTTTTTTTTGTGTCAAACACAAATAAAAATTAAATGAAATTGTGGATTTTCAGTCAAGAAGAAATCGATTTTTGAAAGACAAACTTGATTCCTAGCCCTGTTTACCGAGGTATTTGCATTATAGGATATAGGATATACTTTGGGGATTACAAGAAACTTTGGACTTAAAGCAGGACAGATGTTTTTGGGATCAAAACTCGGTATCCAGACCTTTTAGGTTCATATGTATATGTATGTAAATTGTACATACAGTCACTCACACTCAAAGTGGGACACATTAGAAAAAATATGTTGAACACATTTCAAACGGTTAAAAACAACCAAATATAGAACTATTTAACTATTTATTATTTTTATTGTTCAGAATTCATTCCAAGGTATTATAAAACATTACAAACAAAACAACAAAAGTATTAATCAATGGACCAAAAAAGAAAAACAAGAAGTATCTGCCTTGTTTTACAAAATTTGAACTCACATTCAAAGTTGGACAGAATTTAATTAAAGAAAAAAGGCTTAATATTTGGTTACATTCCCATTATTTTCGATGGTAGCTTCAAGGCGCTTTGTCATGCTCTCAACTAATTTCTTACAAAAGGATGGCTCTATGCCTTCCCACTCTTCCATCACAACGGCCTTAAGAGCTTTTAAACTTGAAACTCTTCTTCGGGCAACTCTTTTCTTTAGTTCTGCCCATAAATGTTCAATGACATTTAAATCAGGTGATTGCGCAGGTGTAGCAAGAACTTTTGGGCAGTTGTGAAGTAGCCACATCCGCGCAACCCAAGACTTATGCTTGGGATCATTGTCTTGATAAAACACAAAATCATCTTTGATCCCAAGCTTTTCCACACTGTCTTTCAGGTTTGCTTTTAAAATGTCGATGTAATATTTTGCGTCCATTTTGCCGTTTATAAAATGCAATTTTCCAGTTCCTTCAGCCGACATGCAGCCCCATATTAAACAAATGTCGGACTTCTGATTTTTTAGCTGTCAACTACAAGATGGTTCTAAAAATGATCATTAACTTGAGCTTCACGTTTGAATGCAGTGTACCTACATTGTACAATGTATTCCTTATGTTAAGTAAAACATCATTGTGTAATCAGTGATAAGTAAAAAATAATAACCATAAAAACAAAAAAAACAATAAACAACATTCCACACCTACCTTTTTACTCTTCAAAGATGAGTTCTTCCAGTTATTTCTATTCTGCTGGATGACATTTTTGCAATTCTCACACATATCGCTGCTGTTGTTATTATTGTTGTTGCTGTAATTGTTGCACGGCACTTGAATCTCCTTCAAATTGGTATCACTATAAGACGTCGAACTATCATCAATGTACTTGAAATCCCCATAGACACCACCCATCAGAACATTTGAAGAGCCTAAGATCGTTGGACCATAAGAACTGTCATCGCTCTCGTCCAGAACACATCCCAGACTATTGGAACGCTGCTGCTTTTCGATCCTAGACACAATCTCGCCTCGATCGTTCAGCAATAGCTCAACTGGTCGTGATATGATGGATGTTTGTGTTGTCGTTGTTGTTGTGGTGCGTTTGAATTCCGAACGCTTTGTATATACAGAAGTCTTGCCGTCCGGCAAACTGGCGTAACGCATTATACGAATATCACTTTTCACATCAGACTCTGTTTCGAATTGAAGGCTGAGCTCGCGAGGATAATGAGACGATGAAGACGAAGCCGCCGTCTTCGATGGCGATTTGTGGTGCGATGGCAAAGGCGAAGTTGGTGGCGTTGGATGATGTTTCTTTGATTGCAGGTGGCAGCAGCATTGCGAACAAAATTGACTCACTCGTTTGCCACTAACAAGACCTCGTCTATCATCGTCGTCATCGTCAACGGCGACGGCAATGGTAGCCGCTGTGAGATTATCGCTAGAATTGGCAGCAGTGATTGTAGTTGCAGTTGAAGAAGACAACGGCGATGTTGCAGAAAGAGGCAGTGGTGATAATGGTGGAGTTGTGGTAATGGACGCCAATGAACTTACAACACCACTTCCTACACCTCCTGTTATTGACGACGAGGATGGGTCTATGTAAAAGGTGCTCTGCGACGAGAGGTCAATGCAACTTCTTTGGAATTTCTTGTCGACTTGGATGGACTTGTTCTTGTTGTTCTTTGGCTGACGGCGTAACGATGAAAACCAGTTCGAGACACTCGGTCTCTTTTGTTGTTGTTGTAATGATGTCATTATTTATTTACACTTTTTTTTGTTAAGCACTTTCAAGATATAGTTTATTAAATATGTTAACGTTTAATGTTTCTGAGAAAGGGTCTCAAAGGTACATCTACATTGATTGTTTGTTTCTACTATTTTTAGCCTTTTGGCTTGTGGTTTAATTGAGGTATCAACACAATACTCTGTAATAGAAAAAAAGGGGTTTCAAGAAACTTGTACACCTTGAGGTTTCTTCTTCGACAATTTCCAACGACACGACAACAAAAAAATACCAGAAATACGAAGACGGTAATAAAATACTCTGCATTTATGTTGAAATGTATTTTCTTATATGACTACGATGGCTGAGTTGTGATGGACGTGAGAATTTTTACCTTCTCCTGCTCACTGATGGTTTAAATTTTAAAAGTGTGGTTATTATATTACACATTGCTTCATTGTAAGAGTATTTGTTTCACTAGGAAAGGGATTGAAACTAACCGTCAGCACCGAGTCTACATACATTCCGTTGGAGAAAACCAACTTATTTCTTCTCACTTAAAGTAGTTCGACATGGCTTGAAAGTACAGAAGATTATAAACGTATAGATCAGAGGTCATTTATTTGATTTCTCCCCATCTTACAGAGCAAGATGGGGTAGAGGTGGAAGGATAAATCCCGCTTTTATTAAAAATGAAAAAGTATATTTCACAGAATATGCAAAGAAAGCATAATATTCAGCCAATAGTTAGTTGAAAAACCCAATATTGAAGCATTAAACTTTTGCAAATTTTGTTTTCATGGAGATTCTACTGTCAAGGAATGTCAGTTGATTGAAAAAATAGATAAAACCTTTTTTATAACGGGTGTTTTTTTTTCGAGGTATAGAACTTTAAGTTGGCATTACTTTTCAAGACGGCCGGCGACCGATTTAACAGCTGTCAATTGATTTATTCTCAGTTTGGTTTGGCAATTTTTAACGAAGCGTCACACTTCACACCTCCTACTCCGACCAACCAACCATAAAAAATCAAAAACATTGGAAATAAATGCAACTCTGTGCACCCAAACTATTAAAACAAAAGAATCAACCGTACCACCCGGACTATATAACAACAAGCAACCGTACCACCTAGATTATAAATAACCGTCGACGTCCATCAACAAAAAGCAACACCATAGACTACTATGTATTTTTAGAATTTAAGTTCATTTGTAATTTTATGATTCACAACCAGTTTTTACCGAATAGTTACGAAGAAGAAGTTGAGGTCAGTAGGTAATCGGCGCTATCGAGGAAACCGTCGGAGCGGAATTTTCTCTTTCCTCCGAATCGGAGACATTTTGCCTTTTATATATCGATTAATTTTCACATCTCTGCCTAACAATAATATCCAATCGCAATGCATTGTCGCATTCCGGAAAAATTTCATCCGATTGGAAATTGAGTCTCCGAAGAAGGATGCGTTGCGGAGATATCTCCGCTCCGACGGTTACCTCGATAGGGGTGAATAGGAGAAGCATAATAGTTGTTCTCGGTGAACTAGTTGACGAGCAACAAGTTATGGTGTATAGGGCAATTCATATTGTTCCTATTTTTTGGCTTAAATATTGTTTTTGATATATTGATCGAGTTTATAGTTTCCCTCCTTCCGAGATGCCCCCTCCCTTCGAGGCCGTGGCACCATCGTATTTATAAGGCTAATTTTAAAAGTATGCATAAGAATTAACATGTTTTTTTTTTTTAATAAAGAAGAATTAAAGACTAATTGCAGAGAATTTGTTGTTTTTCTTTTCTGAGTTTTTGTGCTTTCCTCAGACAGACCTTGGACTCCGACGAGTATACCCCAGCCTGAGGAAATTAAGCATCACAAATTCATCACGAATAGATTCACGCCACGCCTGAACAACGCTTGCAAATTGTGCAATTTT
Source organism: Sphaerophoria taeniata (assembly GCA_943590905.1). Taxonomy (NCBI): domain Eukaryota; kingdom Metazoa; phylum Arthropoda; class Insecta; order Diptera; family Syrphidae; genus Sphaerophoria; species Sphaerophoria taeniata. The sequence continues at coordinate 72,319,901 of OX016542.1, read as the reverse complement.
ATTTCGAAAATAATGGTTCTGTGCGGAATACTATCGCGCACTACGTCCATTTTATCGTCGACAAAATCGTCCATCAGAGCAGTTAATTTGATTAACCATGGAACGTTTTCGCACCACGTTTACTCTTATTGGTAACTCGCATCCCCAGAGACGCCGTACGGTGCGTACAGAAGAAGCTATTGCTACTGTAGAGGGTAGCATTGAAGAAGACCCGAATGAGCCCATCCGCCATCGAGCACAGGAATTGGATCTGTGTCCATCCACGTTATGGAAGACTTTGCGGAAGGATCTTGGTTTGTGCTTACAAAATCCACTTCGTGCAAGAATTAAAGCCAAACGATCACCAAGCAAGACGTAGATTCGTCGAATGGGCCCAAAACGAGATGGCCGTTGTTCCCGATTTTCATAAGCGAATTTTGTTAAGCGATGAAGCGCAATTCTGGTTGAATGGCTACGTGAACAAACAAAACTGCCGCATTTGGAGTGAAGCTAATCCTCAAGTGTATGTCGAAACACCGTTACATCTAGAAAAACCGACTGTTTGGTGCGCTTTATGGGCTGGTGGAATCATTGGTCCGTACTTCTTCAAAAACGATGATGGCCACAACCTTACAGTCAATAGTGATCGGTATAGAGCCATGGTTACTAACTTTTTCATTCCCGAATTGAACAATCATGATGCTGAGGTGGTTCCAACAAGACGGCGCAACATGTCACACAGCTCGTGCAACAATCGATTTATTGAAAGACACGTTTGGTGACAGCCTAATTTCACGTTTTGGACCTGTGAATTGGCCTCCAAGATCTTGTGATTTAACATCGCCAGACTATTTTCTGTGGGATAAGCCACAAACGCTTCACCATTTGGAAGACAACATTCGCCGTGTTATTGCCAATATACGGCCACAAATGTTGGAAAAAGTCATCGAAAATAGGACGTCCAGATTGGACTACATCCGAACCAGCCGTGGCAGTCCTATGCCAGAAATCATATTTAAAATGCAATGCCACAAGATTATCTTTCGAATAAATAAAAAATCATGTCAATCGAATATTCCATCGTTGTTTTATTGCAATTTAAAGTTCTATACATCTAAAAAAAAACACCCTTTACAACCTCAACTAAAAGAAACCTACCTTTTTTCGGTACTCTTAACATTTCCAACAATTTCAAGGTAAAAAGACTATTCGCGAGGGGCATGTCTCGGGATTTTCTGTGTCTACATTTTCGTTCCACTTTTCTCACCAGAGCCAATTGGCAATCGATTTTACCCACAACTGCAACGTTATTAGTTGCGACACGTTGAATACGATTTAATAACAAAACGCATACGCTAGTATGTTTTCATTGAAATCGCATTAAATTTTATTTTGCAGTTTGCGAAACTTAATAAGCTCCTTTCGGATGAGTTTTTTCGCAAACTCCCAGCTATAGACGTAGAATGAATGCAATTATCATTGATATGCATTTCTTTTTCAATGTGGAAAGAGTTCAAATATAATAAATCGAAAGGCAGAGAATCAGGTAATAGAGTGGGCTGCGAAAATAAAAATAAAACGGCGAGCACTTTTTTGTGGTGGTACACTTTACGCGGCCTACAGGAACCGAAGGGGCATAAATTACCTTAATATCAAACGAAAGCATTTTTTGTGCGGATGTGCAGCGACTCCATATTATTTTAATATTCGGTACCGATATTGTTTAAAACAATATATAGGGTGAGCTAATCCAAACAAAAACAATTCGAAATGTCTAATCACAGTGCTCTCCGATAGAGTGTCAAGTAACCTCTTGAGAAGTCCTATGCCGCCAACATCAAGTATCGAAAATCAGTGGCAACATTGTCAGAAAGCAGTTAGAGATGCCGCCTCTAATGTGCTAGGTTTCACACATATACCAAAACGAAACCCCTGGTTTGACAAAGAATGCAGGCAGGCCCGTGCAGCCAAGCAGTTTGAATACAAAGCGTACACTGTATAGAAGGACAAGAGCTGCTCGTGAGCTCTACGAGCAAAAGAGGAGAGAGGAACGCCCGCTTCTCAGGAGAAAAAAGAGGAAGCATGAGAAGCGTCAGATCGAGGATGTTGAGAGAGCCAACAGCAGGAATGAAGTTCAGAGGTTTTATCGGAAGGTAAAACAGCTGTCTCAAGGTCATCGAGCATGAACCGATGCCTGCAGAGATTAATAAGGGAACATCATAGTAGAATCGCAGTCAATGCTGTGGATTTGTAGACTGTATAACGGCGACGACTAACAAAACCCAGCCGTAAGACAGGAGCCTTTCATCGGACACGATGATAGCCAACAATTCCGTAAACCCGACCTAGAAGAAGTGAAAACGGCAATATCACCGCCGAAATCCTACAAAGCCGCTGGAGCAGATGGTCTTGCTGCCGAGCTGTTTAAAGCAACAGGCGACGATCTAGATAGAAGCATGCACCAAATCATCTGTAAGATATGGTCGGAAGAATGCATGCCCGATGAATGGAACCTCAGCATTGTTTGCCCGATCCTGAAAAAGGGAGATCCTCTTAACCGTGCTACTACAGAGGAATCAGTCTACTTAACATCGCTTACAAGATCCTCTCTGCCGTTTAGATCCTGAAGCCTTTCGTGAACAATCTGATTGGTCCTTATCAATGTGGCTTCATACCAGGAAAGTCAACCATCGACCTGGAGAAAAACCTATGAACTCCAAATCAATACCCACCACCTTTTCATCGATTTTAAGGCCGCGTATGACAGCATCTACAGAGACGAACTGTATAAAGCTATGTCTAGTTTTGGCATCCCTGCCAAGCTCGTTCGCTTGTGCAAAATGACGATGGAGAACTCATGCTGCTCCATCAAGGTTGGCAATGAGCTTACGGAATCTTTCGATGTCAAAAAAGGATTCAGACAAGGTGATGCACTGTCGTGCGATTTCATAACCATCGTTCTTGAAAAGATAGGACAAAACTCCACCGTCAACACCAGAGGCATTATCTTCCGAAAATCTGTTCAACTTCTCGCGTACGCCGACGATATTGATATAATGGGAAGAACACAGCGTGATGTCAATGGCGCCTTTGTGAAAATTGATACAGAAGCGGCAAAAATGGGTTAAGCGGTAAATGAGGGAAAAACGAAGTATATTATGCTGTCTTCGAGGAAGAACACCCAAAACCGACGACTCGGACAGAACGTCACAATAGACGCATCAACTTCGAGGTAGTAGAGGAGTTTGTCTACTTAGGCTCCGCTATTAACACGGGCAACTATATCAGCGCCGAGATCAGACGAAGAATAACTCGTGCTAATCGCTGTTTCTTTGGGAAAAGAAAGCAATTGAGTGAAAAAGCTATCTTTCGAGCAACTAAGGTAAGACTGTACAACACCCTCATCATCCCAGTCCTGCTGTATGGTGCAGAAGCATGGACTTTGACAAAATCGGATGAATGTGCCTTAGGCTGTTTCGAGAGGAAAGTTCTTCGGGTCATCTTTGGCCCCGTGTGCATTGAAGGGGAATGGCAAAGAAGATACAACAGCGAACTTTACGGGTTGTACAACGACGTGGACCTAGCCAGAAGGGCCAAGGTCCAGAGACTCAGATGGCTCGGTCCTCTAGATCGGATGGACACCAATGATCCGGCCTGGAAAGCCTCTGACACTATTCCCGAGGGACGTAGAAGGAGAGGAAGACCGCGACTCAGGTGGCGCACACAAAAGCAAAACTGGAGACTGCTAGCTAGGGACCGAGCTGGCTGGCGGAGACTGTTGATTGAGGCCCAAGTTCACAACGGTCTGAAGCGCCACCTTAAGTTCAAATGGGTTCAAATCGCATAAAATGTTTTCAACCATCTTTCATGGGTTCTGCCTTTTGCGAAGAACTGACAAAATATGATGTGTGCTTCCCAACTCAGCTGTTCGGAATCAACCGTAGATAGCTATCATCAATTCCTTAGCAAATTCAAGCAATTGTTGAAGACTTTAATGTTACTTAGGCACTAGTTCTTTGAGAAACTTCATGCGACTAGATTTGTTTAGTTAATAATAAGCTGATCGTGCAAACACGGAAGTTGTAAATGAAATTTAAAGATAACCTCTTTGCGAGCAAAATAATAAATAATACTTCTTTTGTTAATTTTTGACGAGAGAATGTGATACAAGTATGAGACTAAGCCATTAACTTTATCTGAACCCTCCTGTGGCGACCTCTTCTATACCGATTCTTTTTTTTGCAGACAAACAAAAACAGATAAATTTGAAACGAATCCATTTGTATTATTTACGAAATTTCCAAACTTTTTTATTTATATGTTTTTTGTTTACTCGAATTTAAATTAAGAAATTACTTAAAAGAACCTACCAACAACTACTATCGAAAAGAGGAACAACCTTGAAGGAATATCATCCTTTCTCTATTGTCAATTCAAAATCAATGACACATAAAATTCATTCACACAAAAAGCCAAACTAAATCAAAAGAAAATTGACACTTTATTCTTATAGGATAGACCATTTGTTTGTGAAGAAGTTTCCTCTTTATGTGTTATTCACAAAAATGTGTGTGTTGGTTTAGGAATTTCAATTTTATTCAAGTCTATCACTAAAAGAACTCAAGCAGTCTTATACAAAATTGGAGTTTAGTTACATTCAAATTCAAATACATTTTTAACAGATTTAAAGGTTTTGCCGATTGTAAAAGTGTGAATGCCACATTAACCTGATTAGAACCAATAATGATGCTACACATTTTTTGAGTCTCTTTGTTGTGCGTTCAAAATTACAAGGTTGCATGTGCCGACTTATGTTCGAATGACGATTTTGAAAATTTAAACTTTTGCAGTTGTTTCTAAAATATTTAAATTAAATGGAATGAAATACCTTCAGACGTCATCGCTTCATCATTATTTGTTTACTTTTATTCTTATGCACACAATAATAATGATTCTTCGTTTGCGTGAATTTGTCATAACTTTCCTAGAATTGACACATTATTCATGAAAAAACTAATTGTTATTTGCTTATCATTTTTATTTGATTTGTAAATGACGTATGGATTGGAAGTACTTCAGCACTTGAAACTTTTATCAGAACATGCGGGCAAGATTATTATTTGCAATCTTGAGGAGTGTGTTTTAACACGTGGTTGGTGTACTCAATTCGAAAGAGCAGACAGATATCTATGTGTATAAAAATCGAATGCAAATCCGTTGAGACCTAACTGCTTTTGTGCCAGTGAACTGTTTTGCCCCAAATTTTGAAGGAATGTTCGGATAGTAGTGTAGATTTAAGTAGTTTGTACAAAATCGACCAAGACGTTCATGAGATATGGCAAACAATCTGGGCACCCTATATTCGCTATAGAATCGTAAACTGTGCATATGAATATGTGGTGATCCCTATCGAAGTTGTTGTGCATGAGCCCGTAAAGATTTCTGAGTCGGCACGACCTTACTAGCTGACCCAACAACGTTTTTTGCCATTTAAATCTTGATCTTACATGGACAGCTGTGTGTGACCTTCTCAGTGCTCACGCATTAAAAAAAAACTTTTGATTTAGTCGTTTACTCAGGAGATGAAAAAATAAGAATCATTTTGCAACCCACAGCATAGAATAAATAAACGAAACGCAACGATGCAAAGTCACCTTATTTTAACCAACAAAATCAATAAAATTACTCCAAATGAATTATCTTCTTCAATTTATTTCGTGCAACGCACGCAAGTAAGCTAGTTACGTATATATAAAAATACTTCCTGTTTTATTCATCTGTAAGCTTGTATGTACGACAAGAGTAGTTTTGCTGTCCACGAAAAAGGGACGAAAATACCCCTTTTTACCCCTTATAACTTTTGAACCCATTGAGTTAGACGCTTCAATTGTGAATTAAATATTAACTTCATTGGGAAAATTAAAATTAATTTTAATTTTGTAGCACCACTACTTCGTGAGATATTGAACAGTAAGAATTTCAAAAACCGTAATTGTCTGGGTGACTCACTGGCTGACTGATCATCAAAATTATTATGAAGCACTTCTATCAATAGCAGAATCTTGAAATTTGGTACAATGGTAGGTTTTCGGTTGTATACAAAGGAAAAAATCGAAAATTTCAATTTTCACGGGGGCGTGGTATCCGCCCACTTTCTTAAAATGGTCGTAGGATGTTGAAATTCGGAATTCTAATAAGGGTTGAACATAAGGAAAAATATAAGTAACATATTTTAGTTTTATTTAGGGGCGTGGTTTCCGCCCATGTTAAAATTCGGATTTCTTGTATAAGGTATCCGCCGGGAACAATCTTTTATTAAAAATGATCAAGCGTTAACGAACTGGCCCTAAATGTAAAAGAAAAGCATTAAAATTGATCAAGTCAGTTGGTTAAGGCATAGTAAACCTAACGAACGACAAATAGTTTTTACTTAATAGAATATATTCGGAAAAACGATCAAATTAAAAAAAAAATGTTCCTCAGAAATAAACACTAACATCAACACTCTTTTTGACCTTTAAGTAAAATTTTTACGTCGCAGACTTGAAGTCATTATTTCAAGATCAATATACAATTACCCTCTGTCGCTGTAATAATTATTTGTAAAAAAAAAAAAAATACTTTCATCCATCACTCGCAAGTCTCAACCTCTGTGATTTCCATTCGAAATCCATTATTCATCGTTAAACGATCAAATCGGTTCACGTTCAATTATTACAAAATGTTAACTATTTTGTTTTGAAGTTTTCTTCCATCGACCGATTGGGATGCGCACACACACGAACGCGACCGCGACGATGAGTTAAAATGCAAATGTTTAAAATTCTCCTTTGAAGTAAACAAGTCATAATTTAGAGAAATATAACAAAAAAGAAGAGAAAATTTGTCGAAAACATTTTGGATTGTTTTTGATTTTTGTTTTGATTATCTTTTGTTTTTCTTGCTTCTTAATCTAGGTTATGCTGTCAAATTTTGCACCATATGAAGCAACTTGCCTTCCATACGAATTCAAAAAAACAAATCTCATCCCCAAAGAGCTTGCGTGTTGAGTCTTGAGATGTTTCAGTTTCTATATCAAAACGTATTCTTCTTGCTATACTGTTTAGCATATTTATAAATGTACGATCATCATGGTGGGCTTTAACTCAAGGCAAACAAATTAAACTAGAACGAAATTGATAATAGCTTTTATCCATACACAAAACAGCAAAACGACAAAGAGTACGATTAGGGCATTGCAGCAATCGCAATGGCACTACTCGTTGCAGTAATGTAAGTGTTTTTTGTTTTCTTGATAAGGCTGCTATAGTTCGTCAGCATTGCATTCGCTTCTCATGGACTAAAGTAATTATGGAAAGTGAGCTCAAATAAAATCGTTTGCGCACAGGAAACATTTTGGTTTTATTTATCGCGCTTACTCTTGTGTATACAAAAGAAAGATTGTTTGCAATCACATTTTATTCGGGTGTTTTTCTATTTGTGAGAGAAGTTTTATTTTTTGTTAGATAAAGAATGCCGCCACGACGGACGGGTTTATCGCTGCTGGATGCAAATGAGTAAACAGTTTGTTTTTATAATTCACTTGTTTATATGGGGATGATGAGTCATTTACCCAGATCGTTGAAGCTTCCGAGTGATCACGCATGGAGAATAACTAAAAAAAATAGCAATATACTGATGTGCACGGCTCTGTGATGCATTGTAATTCTGGAATCCAATCAACGAGTGTTATTGGCGGCTTTATATTTGCGAGCAAGTTACAAGGTCACAGGCTTTTCATTCACAACTAAGGTCAATAACGTTGGCTTTAAAACTTGATAAGATGTTGAGAAATCAGAATTAAGAATTGCTTATTCAGATTTTATCGCAGTAGATTTACAGTCTTCAACAAATCCACCCAGCTCGTAGGCTATGCGGACGACATAGACGTCATCGGTCGATCGAAGAGAGCTGTGCTTGAGGCCTTCACAGCGATTGAAGAACAGGCGAAACTCGTTCGTCTTAAAGTGAATGAGGACAAACAAAGTACATGCGATCAACAAACAAAGCAACATCTGTCTACCGCCTATGACAAAACGTTACTGCTGGTACCAGCAATTTCGAGGGAGTTAAGGAGTTTACCTACCTTGGAACAAACATCAATCCCACAAACGACACCTTAGTGGATATCCGAAGAAGAATTGCTCTAGCGAACCGCTGCTGCTTTGCTTTGGCATAACAACTGGGTGTAAAGCTCCTCACTCGAAAGACAAAGTGTCTGTTACTTATACAAAACTTTGATTTTACCAGTCCTACTCTACGGCACCGAGTGTTGGACGATAAATAAAAAAAGGAAAATTCTTCCCTCCACTGAGGGATTTACTTCCCACTAAGTGAGAACTTACTCCACTTTTGTAAAGTGTAGTTAGTTCCCATGTACGGTGAGAACTAAGTGAGAATTAAGTTCACACATTTATACATGGCGCAGGGAAACTGGTCCGGAAATCAGAAGTCCCGAAAATGGGACCACTATGATGGGTCATTCGTGTATACATACATAACTACAACCCCAAAATGTCTTTTAAATAAATAAGATCATTTTTATTTACTACCTATTTGACGACAAAATGGATAGAGCAATTCATTTTCAAAGCTGTTGCCGTTTCCTTTAATTTGGGAAAGCATGTTAGTGTCTGGAAAGCACTGCTGCACTGCAATGATTCATTTTGAGTATCTTTTTTCACCTTGGTCTGAGGATGATGACTATCTGTAACACTCAAATCAATTTGGTTTGATTGGGAGCGAAGCGAGCGGAAAAAATTTTGCCCAAAAGAGAATCAATTTGGGGTGTGAAAAGAAAAAAATTCGCGCGAATTTTTTTATTTTCACACCCCAAATTGATTCTCTTTTGGGCAAAATTTTTTCCGCTCGCTTCGCTTGCTTGCAATTTTTGGTTCAAGCTCGAAATCCTTAATAATACAATTTTTTAAACCATTTGAGAGGGATTGTAGAGATAATAGAGTCAGTAAAAAAATGTCTTTCTGATGGAACTTTTAATGTTATTGAAATAGCTCAGTTATTTAAGTGGACAAAAAGATGCAACAAGATGAAACTGGGTTCAAGTACAGTGTGCGTGTAGAATGCCCTACTCTCATCGAACACCAAACTTCAGAAGAATGTTTGCATTGGAAAAAGTTTTCTTTATGTCACATAAACTTACAGCATGCGGTATATTTCAATCGTTATATACCGTTTTAGAAAATGTTTAAAATTAATGAATCACCATATAGGGGGTCAGATTCTTAAATATGGGTTTCCGAATGACTAAGTTTCTCAATATTTTTGTACATGCGATTTTTTTAAATTATTTTCAGTCTTAAAAACTGAATGACTTCGTTTCTAAGACATTTATTTTAATTTCACAAACAAAATTGCTCAGTATACTTGAATTCTTATTTTAAATTTTTCTCAATTTATTAAAGTGACAAATTATTTCAAATTTGAAGGGAACTAGATCCACTATTTTTTGAAGAATTTAATTCCCACTGTACATAGGAACAAACTACACTTTACAAAAGTGGAGTAAGTTCTCACTTGGTGGGAAGTAAATCCCTCAGTGGAGTTAGTTCCCGTGGAGTTATTTCCCCGCACCGACGGATTTACGGTCCCGTATGCGACGATGGCGAATGGAGAAGAAGATTCAACCGAGAACTGTATGAGCTGTATCAAGATGTGGATGTAGTCTAGAAGGCCAAGAAAAGACGACTACATTGGCTCGGCCACATCGAGCGAATGGACGACAACGCTTCAGCCAAGAAAGTCTTCTCATCCCAGCCTCCAGGTTCGAGACGACAAGGAAGACCGAACCTACGGTACAAGGACAAATTGACTGCGGATGCCAGAGCGCTTAGTTTCGGCGACTGGAGAGTGCATGCGAGGCACCGTTCACGATGGAAGGCTGCAGTATCTTAGGCTGAGATCCTTCATGGATTGTGAACCGGATAAGTAAGTAAGTAGTAAAAGGAGAGTGAATTTTGAGCGTCCCAAAAAGCCTGTCAGTTTTCTATTCTATTTGCAAGAAAATTGAATTGAAATGTTTGTGTAGTTTTTTAACGATAGTTTCCGGTGAAAATGAAAAAAAAAACCTCTTCCCAGCCAATATTGCATCGATTTCAATCTCTGTTTGTATAGTTAATTTTTCAAAAAGACCTTAATAGATTGAAACTCCTCCGTTTCGATTCACCCCTATTTTTGCAAACTAAAGTAAAGATAATAAAGAACTAATAAGGCTTTGCGTTTCTCTATTGCGCCTATTGTATACGTCGAAACAAAGGTTTTCAATCCAATAACAACAATACCATTACAATCACACATTGTCCATTCTGCCTTGGTGTCATTAATTTTCTCCACCAAATGTGCTAAGATATATGATTATTTGTAAACATTTTTACGAGTGGCATTAACTATGTGCATGTCTAATCTTGACCCTAAATACGTACATGTATGTGTGTATGTACAATATGTGTTTGAAGTCTGAAACATATGTTTCCAAGCTGGTCGACCAACACCAGTTGTTGCCAAATACTATTATGATATAATTGCCTGGGCCGGGCACTTCGTCGTATAGAAAGAAAAGACAATTGTTTGATTACTGCACGCTTAGTTTAAGAACAATGCATAGCCATTTGAATTATCTTTGAGTATGGTTTACACTTTAACAGTGTCCTTTGCGATTGCAATTGTGCGAAGAAAATATATATATATTTACCTTTTTTCTAAGCATAACTTGTACGTTAGTGTTGATAAGCATTGCATGTGGCGTCTAGAGACCATAACAGATGATTGCAGTTTTGCAATGCAGGACGTTTTGTTCTGTTTTTACAGGAATGAACTAGGTAATGCATAATGCACACTTTTCCCTACCCATAATTTTCGTACTAAGGATCTAAGAAATGAAAAACAAAAAAAGGGTACTTTTATTTTAAATAGTATGTTTTTTATATTTAAGCTCAAAGACGCACCTCTGAAGTGCTAATTCAATTAAAAAAAATAATCGTTTTCTCACTGCCTGCCACACAAGAACACTACCTTTTTGTATTTTATTACTCTGGTAAAAATCTTTTATAATTTCATTTGTTTGAAATGTATTTAATTTTAAATGTTTTAAGTTAAACAGACATTTTGTGTACATGTAGTTTACTTTCGCTCTAGCGAATGCGACACGTCAAAATTATGAATTTTATTTGACCACAGATACTGCTGTCAATTGCAAACACACATTGTCTGGCCAATCAGTTAGAAAACTGCTCTGACTCTAAATCTTTTTGGAATATTGTGCGTAAACTTGGTGGACGTGAACAAGTCATGAAGTTGGAAGCTGAAACGCTAGCAGCTCATTTAAAAACTCTGCTTTCAGCGGAAAAACACCTTCATACCTTCGATTATGCGTTACCTAACTTCGCATTTAACGAACTCGATATGGTTATATCACTTTCTTAGTTGGAACCATCGCCTCCAAAAATGAAAAATAAAAAAGCAACGGGCTCAGATGGTACACCGTATACCGGTAGAATTTTCCAAAAACAGCACGATTGAATTTAAAAATTACATCGTTTTTTTCTTCAATAAATTATACGCAGATACTGCTGTCCCAAGCAGTTTCAACAAATCGGTTATTTTTGCGATTTACAAAAAAGTTGATGCGAATATTGTGGTTTGCGGAGAACTATAGGGAAATATTTACTCAATTAGGAAAATTTTTGCGACTATTTTATAAGAAAAGCTTAAGAAATGGACTGATGACAACAATGGTCTAAGTATCTTCCAAGCTGGTTTTCGCCCAGGTTACTCAACCATGGATCATATCATTTCCACATAAAAGAGAAGAAGCTTTACACTTGTTTTGTTGGTTTTAATCAGCATTTGACAAAGTCAATAGATAAGCACTTATTTATAAACTTTCATGTATGAACCATCGCATAAGTTTCGCTCAATGTATGCAAGTTTGTAAGCGTCGTCAAATGCAAGGGTATGGGATGGTTCTGAGTTTTCAAATGAAACAACCGCTGCCTGGCTGGTGTTCATCAGGGATGTATCACTAGACCAATAATGTTTTCTTTATTTATTGATGATATAAATAACCTTCTTCCTGGTGGAGTTCTTTTCACCAATACTGTCATTAAAGTACTTTTATACGCGGATGACTTTACGATTTTTGCGGACAATCCTTTTACGCTACAATTACAATTAAAACGACTTTCTTTGTTTTGTGAGACCTGGGGTTAAGAAATGAATGTCCAAAAAACTAAAATTCTCAATTTTGAAGCGAGACAAACGTGTAGACGTCCTGAACGTGTAGACGTCTCAATAATATACGTACTGAGGTTATGCAAGAATTCAAGTATCTGGGTGTGTTTTTTACACAAAATTTGAGTTTTGTCAAGCAAAGAAATTTAAAAAAATTGTTGCAGACAAATGCCTCTCCTTTCAAAGAGTGGAACCAACTTGCTCTTTACCAAGACTATTCTTTGAATTTATCAGAGAATAACGTGGAAGAATGGCAGACTCAGTTCGCAGTTTCAGAGCTAGAGTCGAGATTTTAAATTTATATTTTATACCTCATCGGGAAGATTTGCCGCAGCCTTGTGAGCTATGTAATAGAAGAGAGAACAAACATATATGTCATTTCCTAGCTGTTTGCCCTATATTACAAGAAATTCGGCGATTATACTTTTTGGGAAGCTCTATCACAGTGAATTGACTTTTAAATACTAAATTAAGGCTTGGGTTGGCTCAGTCTATATGAATTTTGCGGTGATGCTCTCACTCAACTATCGTAACAGCTTTTTGTAATATGAGCCAAGTATTGTGTTTTTTTTTTTGTATCTTATTTCATGTTGCAAATCGAAAGTACAAATTCTATTTTTTTATAATTTCTCTCGTGTGAACTGTATACAAATTCATCATCAATTTTTCATTCGGTCTATTAAACTCAATAGTTAATGACACACATTTATTGTAACAATTCCATCGGCATATTAACCCGGGTCTAGATCAAGTTGTGTTTTTTTCTTTTTTCCGAATGCCCCGATGAGACTTTTTCAACTCTTTGTTGTATTTTATGAGGCTGGTGCCGACATAATTTGATTGACTTACATCACTGCATCAGCGTGTGCATGAACTGAGGTAAAGATTAAAGAGGAAAAAAGAACCATGTTTTTGGGGCCATCAATCAAGACGAAGATGCACATAGAAGTAAACTGTCTAAAGCGTCAGTTAGTTGCTACCGAAAACAAAATTACGAACAAAGAAAACACTCTGGCTGCATTCGCCACAGAATATCTATAAACCGAAGAAAAAAAATGTTAAAATCACACTCTCGAGAGTACTTAACACATACGACCAATCTATTTCAAGAGTGCACTCAAAACGAAAAAAAAAGAAGAGAAGGATAAGATACTGGAGACCGCGTCAGCTATGCTTAGAAGATGAATATGTACGGCGGCGACACTCCTGCGTGAGTTGTTTCTCTAAATAATTATTTTAGGCATCAGGAAACCAAATAAACCAATCCGTATAAAATCCAAAAAGAGGAAAAATCAAAGAAATATGTAATTAGAAGAAATTTAAAGTTGTTGTTTAGAAAAACCAAGATGTGGGCCGTGATTCCATCCGTATTTATGTTTATAGGATGCTGAACAGAAGTCATTCACTAGATAGGTGCAACATATTATGCTGTTTCAATCCCCAGGGAAAGAACGAAGTAAGTCGGAAGGTTATTATAGATTTATTGTTGTTAGATTTTCAAACGCTATCTGTTTTTTTGCTTGGAGATTTTATGACAAAGAAATTTCAATAATTTTTAACATTGATCGAATAAAAATAATAATTAACCCCTTACTGCGTGATTTTTTTTTTTTTGATGAAAAAAAAATATTGGATAGATTTTGCAAAAATAAAAGACACGTGTTTCAGGATTTTTCATTTTTTTCGAAAAACTCGGGAAATATGAGTTTTACGGTTTGGATCAGATATGGCACACCATGCAGAAATGCAAAAAAAGACATTTTATAAATTAATATAAATATTTTATTATTAAATATTATGTAGTGTGAAATAACAAAAAAACAATTCCTTTTTTCGTTCAAACATAAGCTGACATTACATTTTTGACACATTACAAATGATCGGCCGTTACAGCTCGGTACTTTGCAGCGTTGCCTAGTGGACCAAAGAGGTAAATGACCAACGCCATCTTGTCGCACGTCCCTAGATGGCATTTCACAAGCAGGTCGTTTCAATTTCTTCGACTTTATGGCGTTTTCCAGTTCTAAAGATGGTCGCCCACGCTTAGAAGTCCCACTTTGCTTCTCGGTACGACACAAACTTTCAGCAACAGCGCACTTGAAATCCACAAGGGGCATCCAGGTCTCAGAAGTGGGAAGATTGCGTCGATAAAGCAACCAAGCGTTGACCGCCACCAAATCACACATGTGGAAAAAAATTCGGTGGTAAAATTTTTTCGACCTTATTTGAATCCTGTGGTATCCAAGAAGCGCATCCAATAAATCCACTCCTCCCATGTGTTTGTTGTAGACCATTACAGCTTTGGGACAGGAAACCGTTTGGTAAACTTGTTGCTTTCTGTTGTAACGTCGAACTTCGGATAATGGTTTACTGCCAACATAAGTCGAAGCCAAGTTGACAATTCTGTTATCGTACCAGGTTACAACCGAGATGTCTGTATCGTCCATTGTTGTCAGCTTTTGTTTGATTGTTGCACCTCTCCCTTTTTTCTTCATAACTTTTTCTGCTGGGATGCTGCAACCTGGAATTCTATTGGCCTTAATAGTTCCTAAGGGTAAAATAGACATCTTTGTCAGGTAAGTGAGCAGCGGCAATGACGTGTACCATTTGTCGAAAAATAACTTATAGTTAACACCTTTATATAAATATATAAATTAGTTAGACGCTGTTGTTATAATTCATAAAAAAAGTCATCACATTTGCAATCTTTGGGTGCCCCAAATACTCATTCCAATAAGTAACTGGACTACGGACATGTAAAGACACATTCCAATAAACTGCTGGATTTCTTTCGCAGTGATGTGTGGAGGCCTTTCTGGTCGTTTTTCCACAGCGTATAGCATCGTTTCTTCTTCAATATGGCTAAATGTTTCATCCGTAAACATATATTTGAAAAACTGTACTGGAAGCTCCAAGGTCCTTATTTCCTCCGGTAAGCTCGAATCACCAACGAATTGACATTCAGATTCATCCTTTTCTAAGTAATCGTCTCGCCAACGGGGTTTTTCGTTCCGTCTTCCTCTGGACTGAGGTTCCACCATATCTCGCTGTATTTGAGATAAAGGTATCTCGTCTTCGGAATCCCAATCAGACATATCAGACTCCAACGGTGTTACCATTGCAATATTGACCTGATTTTCTTCTTCGGAAAGTTCTTCATCACTGCTCTTATCGGGGAAACTTTGGATCCTGATATGAGCATTTCCGTTAAATCTACGTGTATCCATCTTTTTCTGAAATTTTGTTGTGTAAATAATCTTGACCCACTTTTTTTTAACATTTTTCACTTCTTTACTTACAATTCCACTATATAAATGTAAGTTATAAGTAAATAAAGTACAATTTTTTTATGAGCTATTTCCTTGAATTCAAATATATCACCAATAGATATTCACAACGTTTGATTTCTATTGTCCTCGTTGTCTTATATATAAAGGATATTTCTAGCCTCTGATGTTCAATATTCGAAGTTGAGGTAATTAAAAAGTAATTAGCGAAACTGCCAAAAATCCCTTTTTTTACCCAAAAGCCTCAGGTAGGTCAAAAATCAACTCTTCTGCCTTTGTCTTTTTTAGGCAAAGAACAATAAAAAAAGGTACATTTCTGCATGGTGTGCCATATATGGTCCATTCAGTTTTTGGTACTTTTTACTAACTATTCGGATCATAAACCCAAAAAACCTAATTATGTGCAATAAATACATAATCACCTTTCTGAATATATTTTTGTTTCAAGGAAATACCCATTTTTTATATTTTTTATGGAATTTTGAATTGCACGTTGGTACTCATTTTTTATTTTACTGTCTTTTCAGTTTTGGATGATCATAAAAATAGCTAAACTCATTCATAAATTCATTATTTTTAGTAAAATTCAGTACATAGGTGTATTTTCTTTAAAACACAATGCGAAACAAATATTTTTTAACAAATTTAAAATTTATGAACAAACAACTGGTTTGGCTCATATATGAGCCACCATGCAGTAAGGGGTTAAGTACTTAGTCCTTAAGTTTTCAAATATGACACGTATTACGTTGCTTTCAAACACCCCCCAAAAAACTGAGCCTAACTCGGCCAATTTTACACAAAACTGAACTCAACAGGAAATCGAATCCAGTCGATTCCAAGCAGATCAATTGATCAACTAAGGTTAGGTTAGGTTGGAGTGGCTGTCTAGTTGTTATTGACTCACTTAGACCTCAAGGATCCGTTGTGATACCACTAAAGAAGTTACTCATGGGAGAGTAATGAACTTAATTAATCTTCTCTGTATCGTTCCAATTTTAGTATATGTTCTACCGAAGCAAGAACATTGATCAACTTACTCTTTCAAAAATAATTCGCTGATGTTCGATATGAGGTTTGGAAATAATTTCACAACAAAAGACCAGGCCAGGCCTAATACTTTTTTCAAGTTTTGAAAAGGTTTTTATAGACATATTTGCAAACGAGATATAAGAAACTTGCCATCGGTCCAACGTGCTCCCCAACAAATATGGAATACCATCCCCAACCGGATATTGGCAGGTGTACGCACATGCGAAAAAGGTTAAGAGCCACTATTGTACATCAAAGTGGCAACACAAGATTTTAAACACTAAGGCAGAAACACATACATACACATGTCTGAAGTGTGGAAAATTTTTCCATTCTAACGACGAAGATGAATTTCAAAAAGTCATAATTATGGATTCAAAAGAAAAGAAAAATCAAAAAATTAAAAATAAATAAAAATTGATCGAAACATAGAAATGGTTGATTGTATTGATGCGAAATTTTTACTAAAATCAAAAAAAAATTATGAGCTTTAATAATTAAGCCTCAGATTATTTGTATCACTAAAAACCACAAAATAACGGCAGTAGAAAATATTGAAAAAAGCGATAGAAAATTTAATAAATTTAAATAAGTCTGCCCCTATTATTTTTGTAAGTCAATTTTTAGCAGAGATATAAGGGTCCATAGTCAAAACTGTGTTTTTGCATATAAACCCATTTTTTGATTAGAAAAACAGCAATCTGAAACAAACTGCGAATTAATGCCAACAAAATTCTCAAATTGAATCTTAGATCGGTTGGATTGAAAAAAAAAAATTTGTCCGCTCACTTTATGACAAATCAAAAAAAAAATTTTTTTTAATTTTGGAATTGAGTAAACATTTTTTACGCTCAAGTGGAAACGACTAACGGTAATTCCTTAGCTCAAAATAATTTGAGAAGAAAAAATTATAACCTTTGAAAAACTTTCTTTTTCACTTCAATCCGACTTTTTTCTACTAAGATACAGCCTTATTAGAAACCACTACATTTTTGAGATTTTTCAAGTGTTCCTTAATTTTTTGACTAGTGTATAAATTCCATTGACTAGATTGACACTGACAATTTTTTTTCAATCGAAAAGAATAGCCCTAAATAAAATATTTTTCGAAAGTGATTGCCGATGGATTGTGAGAAAAGTGCACCAAAACTAGCAAAAGAAGTGAAAAACTATTTGGGGAAAAATAGCAGCGCTGAAACTATTCGGAGAGCTCTAAGAGTACCAAGAACAAGGCTGTTAGAAACAAATTCGTTGGTGAGCATATTAGCAAGGACTCGTTGTTTTGGGATACCGTGATTTTCACGGACGAAAGTAAATTCAACCTTCACTGATCTGACGGCAAGGCTTATGTATAGAGACAGCCAAATACTGAGATCCAGCCCAAGAATTTGCGAGGCACAGTCAAACACGGTGGCGATTTGGAGTAGGACACCTTGGTTTTATCGAAGGAAACATGGATAAAAACATAAACTTAGATATTTTGAAGCAAAATCTGAAGCAAAGTGCCGAAAAACTTAACATTAAGGACCAGTTTCGAATGTACCAAGATAACGATAAAAAATATAAGTCGGGTATTGTTAAGTCTTGGCTTATTGGGAACAGCCCACACGTAAAACAACCGCCTGCACAGTCACTGGACCTCAATACAATTGAAAATTTGTGGTCCAAACTTGAGCGAGATATTCGAAAGCACGAGATACGGTCAAAAAAAGACATAAAAAAATCTCTTTTTAAAGAATGGAGTCTAATTTCATCAGAATACACCAAAAAGCTGGTCCTTTCAATGCCTAAAAGACTTGAGGCAGTTTTAAAGGTCACCTACCAAGTATGAACACCATTCTTAATACCATTTCTCGATAGATAAGACTCACACATCGTTTTAATGGGAACTTGATCATATGTTTAATTTGTGAGAAATTCTCACAATTTAATGGTAAATCATGTTTTTTTTCTCTTCAATAAATTTATTTGTAGGGATTCTTTCTTTTAAACATAACTTTTTGCCTTTAATTCTATTCGTGAGATTTTCCAAGGTGTTATTTGGATTTTTCATAAAAAATATCGACTACATCATTTAAGCTGTGAACCACTGTATATAAATATTTGTTACTTTTGTTTTTCCGTCATAAAAGCTTCAGTTTTAGTTTTTAGGAGATTATATGCGAAAACATGACCAGAACCGATATCATTTATAAAGAAATTTCTCCCCCCTCGCCGCAAAAAAAAAAACACGTAACGTAAGGTTATTGTACATGGCAACAGAACGAGAATATTGACATCTCATTAATGTTCAAGATTCTTTTTACTGCATTTCTTCACCCTGAGTATGAGTTATCAATGTCTGACTCATTTTGAATACAAAAATGTTTAATTAAATTATTTATTTGCATTGTTACCCTGCCATATGGTCAAAGGCCTAATGACATTGGTGAAATTCCTAAGATTTTTATTTTTAGACGGCACATGGTAATAATATCGTGATTTAAAACCAACTTAACGACAGTCAGATAAGAAATACATTTCTATAGAAATTCCAAATGAAAAACGCAAGATCTCGCTGGGAGCACGCTGTTATTGAAACTTGCTCCTAGTGAGATTCAACTGACACGTGGCATTATTTGTCATTTTATAAAAATAGATTTATACTTTAGTAGTTTGTTTGAAAGGAAAATTAACTGTCAATTATTATTTTATGAATTTGGAGAACAAGTCGCAAATGACACTTATGACGTTGAAATACTGTTACATAAACAACAGTAGGAAGAGAAATTCTGTAATGATAAAATGTACAGTAAACAGAAACGAATTGAAATGTAAACAACTTCATCAGTGAGATGATGATGACGAGGAAATCAATTAAAATAAGATATAATTCCCAGTTTGAATCTTTGTTGTATTTTTAACTTGTTGTTGAATTGAAGAAGAAACGTTAAAATTTACCTCAAAAGTCGATATTGGTGGTAATCTTTTTTTAGCTGAAAGGACCACGCGCTAAATGTATGTGTCCCGGTCAAATTCGATGAAATTTTGGTAGAATACACATGACATCATCCTGAATTGTGTTAAAGTTATTGTGAAAAAAGTGAAACATCGATTTTTGTTTAAATTATTGGTTTAGTCGAGTATTTCGCTTTTATTTAAAAAGAAACTAACCCGATTTTATGTGTTTTACATACCTAGCTAAGGTATATGAAGCAGCATGTACGATGTACGTATGTTTGCTTACTAGCTGTGCACGCGGTGTTCCCGCGATACCCAGGATAAAAAGTAGCATTGTCATTTTCTGACCCCTACATACAAAGAATTATTTCAATCCTATGTCGGACATTTTATCGGGATAAAAAGTAGCCTTTGTTACTTCTTATATCTTCAAAAACATATGTACAAAGTTTCAAGATTAGCGGTTTAGTAGTTCTTGCGTGATAGCGTAACATTTACAATTACAGTAGGGATTTTACGTATTTGAAATGAAATTAAATGATGATACGGGTTTGTCGTTTGAGTTATAGTTTATAACTTTCTTAGATAGAACTTGAATTAAGCTCTTAAAATGGACAATTTTATCAGGGGGATGAAAGTATTAATCGTTTATAGGCTTTGTCTAGAACTATTTCTTGCATCATATGGTTTTGTTTAGTTTGTTAAAAGGGAAGTGAACATTATCTTCATAGCGTGCATAACCTAAGAACCAGAAGACACTTGTAACATGACCACATGTTCCGATTGTTCTGACCCCTGATTGACAAGTGGTAATAACCGAGCATAGTTTCTTGAAGCTCTTCTTGTAGTTGATTTCCTTCTTCTTTTTCTTCTATTTCATCATTTGGCTTGTAAGCTATCCAAAGCTGATGTTTGATTGCGTTTCTAAATCGAGAATAAGATCTTAATCTCAATAAGTCACGCTCAGGAATATTGCTATTGCCTCTAAGCATCTCATTGTGAAACTCTTCTTGCGGTTCTCCTTGCAATGCGTCTTGCACATAAGATGGTGCAAGTTGAACGTGAAACACTCCAATAGTCAGGTCTTTCAAATATTCTATTTTGAGACGAGGATTAGTGATTATTATCAAAGGAGAGTTGATCACGCCTTTGAATTGCGATTTGTCGCCTTATGTTGTTTCAATCAGGTTGATGTCATATGTACATTCTACCAAAATTTCATCGAACTTGACCGGGACACTTTTCTCATACATTTAGTGCGTGGTCCTTTAAGAGTTCAACAGGTGAAAAGATATCATTCAAAGTTATTACGAAAGGAACTGACCAGGGCGCTTAGACGGTCAAGGCCGTGATTGCTAGCGTCTCGTTTATCATGTGTACACTGTACAAACAATTGCAGGTATTGCCTAAGGGCCTTACTGTTACAAAGTCCATCTCCGAATGAATATTTCAAATTTTATAGGTTTGCTGGTTTTTTTTTTTTAATTTTGCCAAAACTCATTAGGCAGGGGGTGAAACATATATGCGGTACGATTGTACACGCCACACTTGCCAACAACAAATGACCTGCCAACAATTTGTATCGCTTGCGCGCCAGCTATATTATTTTGCTTTGTTTTTACACTCGTTGTATTTTATTGATGATTGTACAGATACCCGTATACGTAAAGTATTGTAATTCATGAGCCATTCCGAAGATTTTTGTGGTGTGGAATTTGTGCGATTGAATGAGTCATAGGTTACATTTGGAAAATCACCGATATTTCTGTACTTCTTGAATTAAATCAATTAAGTTAATTTTAAATTCAAAAAACAGCAAGTTAGTCGTCAACAGAGTTTAAACAAATACAATGAGACACTTGCATAAATCCACTTGAATTGGTTGCCAACTTTTTTTTTCGTACTGTCACACTTTTGTGTAGTGTATTGATTCGTTTTCTTGTTACTGTGCCACAAACTAAGTTCATGGGAATATGGGGATTATTAGATTTAAGTTAAGGGTATTATTTCTGGGTACAGAACTGGAACGCATTTTTTTTTACACTGTGTGCAAATTGATTCGTGTAAGTAGGTTAATTTGGTATCTGCTTTTGAATTGTAAATTATAGAAGGAGGATTTGTACCGACTCAAAAGTTTTTTTTTATACCCTTATTATGGTGAGTGCTTTAGGTATGAAAAAAGGGGTTGCAAAATAGATGTCGATGTAAATTGGTCTTGAATTCCTGAACATTGCAATGATGGAGTGTGCAAGAGAGTTCCACATTCGCGAAGTCCGGCTAAAGAACGATTCTCTAAACTTGAGAGTACGTCCAAAGTTAGGCTTGAGGGTAAACTGATGGGCATTCCTAGAAGCCTGGGTATTACGGGGGAATTGTTTAAAGGGAGGAATGCAACTGGCTATTTCTCTAGAGCAGTTACCGTAGAAAAAGGGAGATCTTCTAAACTGCGCCAACTACAGAGGAATCAGTCTACTTAACATGGCCTACAAGATCCTCTCTGCCGTAATATGTGAACGTCTGAAGCCTTTCGTCAACAATCTGATTGGTCCTTATCAATGTGGCTTCAGGCCAGGAAAGTCAACCATCGCCCAAATTTTCACTTTGGAACAGATCCTGGAAAAAACCTTTGAACTCCAAATCGATTCCTACCACCTCTTCATCGATTTTAAGGCCGCGTATGACAGCATCTACAGAGACGAACTGTATAAAGCTATGTCTATCTTTGGCATCCCTGCCAAGCTCGTTCGCTTGTGCAAAATGACGATGGAGAACTCACGCTGCTCTATCAAGGTTGGCAATGAGCTTACGGAATCATTCGACGTCAAAAAAGGATTCAGACAAGGCGATGCACTGTCGTGCGATTTCTTTGACATCGTTCTTGAGAAGATAGTCCAAAACTCCACCGTCAACACCAGAGGCACTATCTTCTATAAATCTGTTCAACTTCTCGCGTACGCCGACGATATTGATATAATGGGAAGAGCACAGCGTGATGTCAATGGCGCCTTTGTGAGGATTGAGACAGAAGCGGCAAAAATGGGTTTAGCGGTAAATGAGGAAGAAAACGAAACATATGCTGTCTTAGAGAAAGGACACCCAACACCGACGGCACGGACAGAACGTCACAATAGAAGCATACAACTTCGAGGTAATAGAGGAGTTTGTCTACCTAGGCTTCGCTATTAACACGGTCAATAACACCAGCGCCGGGATAAGATGAAGAAATACTCTTGCTAATCGCTGGTTCTTTGGGCTAAGAAAGCAATTGAGTGGAAAAGCCCTCTTTCGAGCAACTAAGGTAAAACTGTACAACACCCTTCCCTGTCCTCCTGTATGGTGCAGAAGCATGGACCCTGACAAAATCGGATGAATGTGCCTTAGGCTGTTTCGCGAGGAAAGTTCTTCGGGTCATCTTTGGCCCCGTGTGCATTGAAGGGGAATGGCGAAGAAGATACAACAGCGATCTTTACAGGTTGTACAACGACATGGACTTCGCCAGAAGGGTCAAGGTCCAGAGACTCAGATGGCTCGGTCATTTAGAGCGGATGGGCACCAATGCTCCGGCCCGGAAAGCCTTCGACATTATTCCCGAGGGACATAGAAGGAGAGGAAGACCGCGACTCAAGTGGAGCACATAAGTGGAAGAGGACCTCAATAAACTTGGAGTGCAAAACTGGAAACAGCTAGCTAGGGACCGAGCTGGCTGGCGGAGACTGTTGATTGAAGCCCAAGTCCACACCGGACTGTAGTGCCACCTTAAGTAAGTAAGTAAGTTTAAGGAAGAGTTAAAGGAATTTATTGGATTAGAAGTTACAGACAAGAGATCATTAATGAAAATGAGAAAGAGTATCGGAGACAAAACGGAACCCTGGGGTACACCAGCATCTATATTGTGAGTTTCAGTCTTGAATCCGTCTAATACAACTTATATTGAACGATTCGAAAGAAAGTTTCTAATCCAACGAAGGAGCGATTCATCGATACCGAAACCACGCATTTTCGATAAAAGAGCAAGATGCCAGACTTTATTAAATGCCTTTGGTTTCTGCCTGAGAAATCAGATTAACGACATTTATTCATCGCACACTTTTTCTTTCAATCGCGACGAAAAGTGTTTTCAAAATTCTGTCCAATTAATTTGTCATCGAAGTTGAATGAAAAAAAAAAAAAATAAACCGCGTCAAACAAGAACATTATGTACGCGCAGTTCAGAAGATCATAATAAAAGATATCACCCGTAGGCAATTATGAAATGAACTCTCGTGTTTCGTTCCTCCTCATTCCAATTTTTTTTTCTTCTTCACCAATTAAGAATCTCAAAAGATTTGTCATTTTCACAATTGTCTCATGCATACACATGAAATTGATCGCATAAATTTCAAGCATAACGCTTTCTCGTGCAAGTGTTACAAATTTTGTCCGACAAGTATCTTCTCTCTTCATCATTTATTGTACTTTTGAATGTGAACATCGTCTATCATAGAAGTGATCGTACTACAGCGGACGCAGTAGTCATGTCATCAATGAAATATGTATCTTTTATAATGCATACATAAACGGACCGAATAGAGAGATAGTGAAAAATTATGAACGAATTACACAGTCAAACTGCTCTTAATCGAAACAAGACTCTCCAAATAAAATTAATGGTCTCCAGAAAAAACAAATAACTTAACAAATAGAAAGTTAGATAAGGTTATATGGGCTGACTTAGATCAATGTAGATCCCTTGTGATACCCTGAAGTATTGTAACTTCTGAAAAAGTGATTAAACCCATGAATTCATTTGCACCCATGAATTTTTAACTAATGTTTCTTTTTAATTCGCATTGAGGGATTCTGATGTTATGGTCTATGAGAGAGGGATTTAGTACTGAGCCTTCTCTTGCAACCTCATCCACTTTTTCGTTTCCCGGCATACCACTGTGACCGGGAACCCAGCAGAGTCTTACGTTATGCTGTATACCAAGAAAGAACCCTTAGGTCTTCGCGACAGCAAGAAACAAGCTTTGACTTGATTTGAGTGGCAGATATCGCTTTTATTGTTGCTTGGCGTGTTACCCATCATGGATATTTGATTAGCAGCGTTATTCACAGCCAAAATCTCGGCTTGAAAGACACTGCTATGGTCGGGGAGTCTGAATGAACTGGCAAGGTTAAGATTTTCTGAGTAGAAACCTGCCCCTACTCCAGTGATCACTTTCGAACCATCAGTAAAGATGGTAAAATTCGATTCATTATAGTGTAAGGGGCACTGTTTTGCCAATCTTCTCTATTGGGGAAGCTGGTAGTAAAGGTTTTATTGAAGTGTAAATAAGGGGACATGTACCTAATCTGTACAAACGTTGGTGCCAACTTATTTTGTAAGAATCGTGCTATGGCCACGATGTTGCTTTGACTAAGTCGAAGAGCGCTGTTTACAGCCGATTTAGGATCGCTTCGAGACCCGCAGTTGGGGTAGTGCTAATGCATGCCATTCTTTGTACTTTGGTCGGGGTTTTTACGTTCGTGGATTTCTCCAGAGCTTGCTGTAAACATCCACATGATTATCTTAAGATTTGGCCCCCAATTTCTTCCCAGAATCCTATTACACGAGTAGACTGCAATCATGGCTTTCTTGTATCTTTCTTGTATGTTTAGACCCCAGTTGAGTTTCTTATCCAAGATAACTCCTAGGTATCTTGCTTTTTCTGAAATTATAAGTGGGGTGTTATCAATTTTTGGTATTTCAAAAGAATGTATTTTCCTTTTTCCAGTTCTGTTTTCAGGGGGTTTACTTTAAGACCGCATTTCTTGTTCCAGTTACTGACCGTAGTTAATGCGTTTTCTAATTGTTCGCTTACAGTGGTTTGGTATTTACCTGACGATGACGTCAGAAGCGCTAAGTCGTCGACATATGCTTTAACTCTGACACCACTGTTCTTGAGTTTGATGAGAATTTCATTCATCACCAAATAGTAACATTCAGAGGGATTTTACTGTAAATTGCTTGAATTCGCTTAGAATATTCTTAAAAAAAAAAGGGGGAGAACATTTGTATACTTAAATGTGACTTTAATTTACTGCATTACTTTATAAAGTGGTCTCGTCGTTGTATATACAAACTTACACTACAAGGATACCTTGTTTAATATCTTTTGCTTCTTAAACCGAGCTACCGCCTCAATAAGGAGCTGGAAGCTAATGAGGGGAGCGGTTTGCGTTTTCTGAGATTTAAATAGATGTTCAGAAGCATTTACAACTCCATTGACCTCTCAAATTAACACATTTCATGCGTATATTTATAGTAACCACTTTCAGAATCAAGATAAAACTTTGACGATCGGCGTGTGCATCCGTGTTGTGTTAATATCTTCCTGCTTTCGAAAGGAAAAAAATCAATTCAATTCAATCCAAAGCAAAAGTATGCTGAATAATAGATAAAACAAATTAAGGGTAGGATGGCATTTTTCATTGGACCTTAAATGCTTCAATATATTTCTATCTTCTGCACCTTTTAGGCCATTTTGATAGAGATAAAAACTTGCACGAACACCATACAATGCGAGTTGAGTTTATTTCCTTTTATTATTATTACTATTTTTTTTTTTTTGAGTGTGATTCAAATAACTTAACGTCAACATAAGAGACAAGCACAGAAATTGAAGATACGTTTTGTAGCCCTGGGAATTATTCCGTTTAATAGGTGGATAGATTAAACTAAGGGATGTCTAGGTACTAGGAAAAAGCACATTTAGACTCGATCTGATGTGAGAATGGATACCGTATTTTGTGTTGAATTTTTATCTGATCTCGAGTACGTTTGTATCTAAATGTAGGTATGTTACATACATATGTAGTGTATACATTTGTAGAACGAAAATAGATTTTTGTTTGATATTTCTTTTGGCAAAGATGAGGTGGAGGCATGCAAAATATGTGCCTGGTAAATTAAATGTGTGCTAAGGGATTTAATTTAGACAAGAATTTTACCGGAAGAGTTTCGTATCTGAAAATAATTAACAGTTTCGTTCAAATCGATTTTGACTGGTTATTTATTTGACCAGTAATATTTGCTAGTAAACAGGCGTGGCAGTAGGTTGATTAACTTGAAACTAAATATAATCTGTTATAGAAAATGTTAGTTTGAGGAGTTTTCATGGGTTTTTTCTTAAATACATAGGTTAACTGCACCAGTCTCCGGACAGACCCCAGTGTCCGGACGATTTTGCCTTTATGGGGAATAAAAGAGAAACTAAACACAGAACTAAAGAACAAAATATAGAATTAGTAACATTTTCCACGAAGTTTCAAGCCGATTGAATGTATAACGGAAAAGTTATAGGTGGTTTAAGCAACAGCCGCTGCTGTTTTCTTAGCAAAAACTATAGTGGCAAACCTTGGAAAAATATACTGAGAATAGTTGATTTTGTGAGATCTTGTAATCAAATGGAGTTTGTTTCAATGAAAATATAATGAACTTCCAATAACAAAAGAAAAACATTGAGTTTTGCGTTTTCTTAATCCATTTTTTAAGTGTCCGGACACTGGTACAAAAAATAGCGAAAATCTAGTCTCCGGACATTTCCAAGTTTTGGATGAACGCAAACAACTTAAAGTAAGCCTTACACGGCTTTAGATCGAAGAAATTAGGTGATAGGAAAGCAGCAATGAAGTATGACAAAGCAGGTTCAAAATCGTCCGGAGACTGGTTCTGGTTTTTTTTTTTTTTAGGTGAACTAAAATAACAGTAAACTAGGAAATATTTTTTAAATTAATAAGATGCCAAACAACAATCAGGAAATAATAATAATCAATGCAAAAAATGAATTGCTCTATACTCAACACTTAAAAGAAAAAAGATATTGAGTGTTTGAGTGGAACTGTCCGGAGACTCCATTTAAGATCGTCCGGAGACTCCGGAAAATAACCCTTTTTAGAATTTATCCTTTTAAATCAATGTTTAAAGTTACTTTCAATTCACTCGTACACCAAACTACTGATGGAACTGGTTCCCATAAGAATAGGCCAAGATCGGGTCGATAACGGTTGACAACAAAGCGAGAGGATAAAAATTTGATACGAAACTCATTAAATCGGAAGGAAAACTCATCAAAGCTGGCTAGTGAGTTTTCAGTGGCGTTAAGGAAATCTATTTCTGCTCGAACAACCAGACGAAGACTTTTTGAAGGTGGTTTAAAAGGTTGTAAGGCCAGGAAAAAGCCATTGCTCTCACCAAAAAACCAAAAAGCCAGACTTAAATGGGCAAAAAAGTATCAAAATGGGACAGAAGAAGATTGGTCAAATATTGTTTGGTCAGCCGAATCGAACTTTGAGGTAAATTAGTTTGGGTGGTTATCTAACGATTAACATCATTACTTCGTAAAAAAAAACTTATTGACCACAAAAAAAAATCACTTTTAAAAACCGCTAAATTTTTTTCTACGTTCAGATTTTTGGTACCCCTGGCGTGACTTTTGTTCGGCGACGAGTCGGTGAAGAACTTAGTCCGGAGTGTGTGGTCTCTACAGTTAAGCATGGCGGTGGCAGCGTCATTATTTGGGGATGCATGTATTCCTTAGGAGTGGGGGAAATGTTCGTGTGTGAGGGTCGCATGGACACTACAAAGTACATAAATGTATTGGAAACTGCACTTCTTCTCTCATTTCCCAAACTTTTTGGTGAAACAAATCTTGACGGAGTAAAATTCCAGCAAGATAACGCACCTTGTCACAAAGCTGCAAAAACAATGGCTTGGTTAAGCGAAAATTGTGTTGAGCTTCTTGATGCCTTTGTTCACGAAAAATTCACAAAAAATGCACAAAACCAACAAACAAAACAAGGAAACCTTTAAAACCTCCCTCCTCAATAAACTAAGCAATATTTTTACAGAGGAGTGTTTCATTTCACAGTGTATTGTGTAAGCGCATAAAATATCAACATGACAACTTCTGAGCCACCCTTTAGTTTTGTCCCCTGGCCTTTTAAAAGCATTCCAGATGGAAAACATAATTGCTTCGACAAAAAAAGATAATTAATCGGCGTCGCCGCCAAAGTCTATCGCATGCAGAGCTCATAGTTGCAATTAGCTCCACATAGAAAGGGGTCAAGAGCTCTTCATAACGTATATCATCCAGACTGTGAACGTCCTAGCCACAAAGAAAGGTTCAATGTTTAATTTTAAAGCGTGAATATAGGAAAGTTCACAGCAAAAACTAAAACAACAGCCAAACAATTCACAATATATGTGTATATCTACTATAATACTGAAACGCAATTAAGTTTTGCAAATATAAAATGAATAATTATGACTTGAAGTTTTGCGATTGAAACTAAAAAGAGATGATGACTACGACTCGACGCCGAAGACGACAACCGACGCGATGGTGGTGGTGATTAGGGGTAAAGGTTGATTGTGATGATGATGCTTTTACTTATACAATAATTCCTAGACATTGTACTTTTGTTTTGTTTGATGGCTGGAACTTAATTCAACAGATAACACTTGCAGCATGATAAGGACGTTAAATTTTAATCTCTTCCATTAACAGTCGTTTGAGGGAAATTTTTGTCTGAAGTTCTAAAAACTGAAGAGCCCTGCAAAATTTCTGATTCATTTTTTAATTCTATAAAGGGTAATTTCCTTCACAAAAATTGTAACACCTAGCTTGTTATCACAACAAAGGGGTGTTGGCTGATTCGAAACATTAGTCGTAAAGTGACAGTTCTTAACTCAAGTACAACTTAACATCTCCGTATCCGTATGCGAGTCCGAAAAACCGTACGATCAACGGCTGTCGCCATAAGACAACACAATGCAAAACTGGTACATTCAACGAAAACTAAATACGAAGACGACAGAAACGCAACGCTCAGAGGGTCGTTCGACGCTTTGCCAAGAGGACTCCCGAGTCCCTTACAGCTTAAGAAAGGACAGCAAATCCAAACAGCGTTTACGAACAGCGACAGGAAATACGTGTTCTGTATACACACGATCGACACAAATTGGCAAATCTGTTTTTCAAAACCTAGTCACAGTCCCCCCCCTCAAGATGCAATATGTTCCTCCAAAAGGGCAAGGTATGCCAGCAACTCAGCCGCCTCTTCACCGAACAAAGCAACAAAGAGGATAAATATTTCCACAGTTTAACGTTAAGGGTCACCAAGTGGATATAGCTGATTTATAGTAAGCCCAACGTAGGCAACTTCTTGAACTTAGGGTCCTGGAAGACGTCAACGAGGCTATCGTTAAGAGTAGGCAGGTTCCACTCTTCGGTAATCTTTCGACAATCCACGGTTTCAAGGTGAGGAACTGTGAAAATGATGTTACTCTCGAATGGCTTCGGAGAGTTTATCAAAAATACGTCAGCTCCATGGCAAGGTGCCGATCTTCTACTTATCGAAGTGAAAGAGATATGGGCATAATTATGTAGACCTGTAGGCAGGCTTTGTATACATAATCCTATACAACGTACTGTGTGAGCGTCTTAAACTGTTCTGCAACACAATAATCGGCACGTACCAGTGTGGCTTTAGGCCAAGCAGAACAACGATAGACCAAATATTCACACTGAGGCAGATCCTGGAAAAGACCAACGAATTTCAAGTCGAAACCCACCATATTTTCATCGACTTCAAAGCTGCTTATGATAGCATCCACCGTCAAGAGCTTATGATGACGATGTCTGAATTCGGGATCCCGAACAAACTGATCCAGCTGTGCCGCATGACGCTAAACAATACGCAGTGCAATGTGCAAATGGGTAACAGCTCACCCGAGTTATTTCAAACATGCGCAGGGATTAGACAAGGAGATGCGTTGTCATCTGACTTCTTCAACATAGTCCTGGAGCAGATAGTGCGCAAGGTAGGTGTGAGCACGGAAAACACTATCTTCAACAAATCCACCCAGCTTCTAGTTTAGGCTATGTGGACGATATAGACATCATCGGTCCATCCAAGAGAGCTTGAGGCCTTTACAGCCATTGAAGAACAGGCAAAACTCGTTGGTCTTGAAGTGAATGAGGACAAACAAAGTACATGCTATCAACAAACAAAGCAACATCTGTCCACCGCCTTAGACAAAATGTCTAATTGCTGCTAGCAACAATTTCGACGTAGTTAAGGAGTTCACCTACCTTGGAACAAACATCAAGCCAACAAACGACACCTTAGTGGAGATCCGAAGAAGAGTTATTACCCTAACGAACCGCTGCTGCTTCGGTTTCGGTTTGGCAACAACTGGGTTCAAAAGTCCTCACTCGAAAGATAAAGTGTCTGCTATACAAAACTTTGATTTAACGAGACCTACTCTACGGCGCCAAGTGCTGGACGATAAGTAAAAAGGGGAAATTGATACTGGGCACTTCCGAAAGAAAAATCCTTCGATGAATTTTCGGTCCCGTATGCGACGATGCCGAATAGAGAAGAAGGTTCAACCGAGAACTGTACGAGCTGTACCAAGATGTGGATGCAGTCCAGATGACCAAGAAAAGTCGACTTCATTGGCTCGGCCACATCGAGCCAATGGACGACAACGCTCCAGTCAAGAAAGTCTTCTCATACCAGTTCCCAGGTTCTAGACGACAAGGAAGACTGAACCTACGGTACAAGGACCAAGTGACTGCGGATGTCAGAGCGCTTGGTTTCGGCGACTGGAGAGTGCATATGCGAGGGACCATTCCCGATGGAAGGCTGCAGTATCTTAGGCTGAGATCCTTCATGGATTGTGAGCCGGATAAGTAAGTAGGAAGGCTATTGGTCAAAATTTCAACCCCTCCCAACGAACGACTTGAGCGATACATCCTCTCACTCTCACTGATCTCCTAAGCCAGGATTGGAAAGTGGTTAAACGCAAACAAAACTGCGAAAGCACCGAGGTGGAGTTTAGACTGACCCACAAGTCCATAGCACTACTCAGGAAGGTCTTATACAAGAACCCTGGGTTTAGGTGAAAAACTTACCCTTAATTAGGCGCATGGGGTCAGGGCAACTTTATAAGTCTGTTTGTTCTTTAAGTACATTTTGAGTATCATCAAAAAGTAACTACTAACTAGACAATCATTACAAAACAAGAAATGGGCCCCTACAACGATAAATCCAACCATGTTCTTGTGAAACTCCTAGACACAATACCCAATTCAAAGGTTCACTTAGTAGCTTTTCATTCAGTCTTAACATAAGCACAGCAGGCTTAACCTGGAATTCTTCGCACACACATTGAAAAATTTGTGTAAGAGACTAATTTTTTCCATGTCACCTGATGGTATATTCTCTTCCTTAAGAAGTAGGACGCATTACCACAAAAAACGTACATAATATTATTGCGATTGTGAAATTCTATATGAACATGAACTGCACTTACATTTGTATACATTAATGGCAATAGCACGAACATCAGCTGCGGAGTTTGCCGAAGGGGCTTTAAGTTAAGTGCAATCATCATCCAGCTGAAACTAAACAACAACGAAAAGGGAAAGCGTTGGCATTTCAACAAAAAATACTAAAATAAATGCAAACATTCTGTTCAGCTATGAATATGCATTTAAAGTGCGCTGAACTTTAAATCCATTACATTGACGAAGAACAACAGCAAAAGCAAAATATGTTGGCGATAGCGATGTGTCATAGTCATACCTTTGGCAGCAACAATGAAACAAGGGTACGGCCGGTCATAGTAATGAGCAGTTAATTGAAAGGTGAATGCGTGCTCAGCGAAGCAAAACTGAGCAAAAATAGAAGTGTTGAATATCTTGGATAATTTATATTCCATTGGATGTATCGATGACATTTACTGGTGTGTTGGCAAAATGAAGAACTATTGATTACAATTACGTTGGATGTAATGATTACTAATATGATTATTTTGGGAATGAGCACTTTTATCCCGAATAGGGTTAAAAGCATCAAACCCAAGGAAAAGTCATCGTATGATTCAAGCTGTAAAGAGGTTATCAGGGCAAAAGAAGTAAAGTTCCGGTGTTTTAGAGCCAACCCAACTGAGGAAAACCGGAACAAGTTTAAAAAAGCCAGGAAGGCCTGCAATGCCCATATTCGTCGGACAAAATTCTTACATGACCAAAAATTAAAGCAAAAAATATTGCAATGGCCCTAAGGCACTAAGAATTTTTGGTCATTTGTAAAAAACATTAAGAATTCTATTAATCCCTACGCTCGTTGACAATGACACTCCAATTGTTAGCTCTCTCGCGAAAGCTAACCTTTTTGCTAGGCAGTTCGCCTCCAACTCTTCACTGCCAGAGAGTGTCATGACTCCTCCAGTTCTTGAGCGCGTCTATGATTCCATGGGACAAATCTTCTTCCGCACTCGTGCTGTGGCGAGAGTCCTAAAAGATCTCAACACATATAAAAATCCGCTGGTCCGGATGGTATCCCCGCTTTTGTTCTGAAGAGGTGTTCTTCCACGCTGGCAAAACTCTTGCGTAAGCTTTTCCATCTATGTTATTCTTCTGGGCTCGTTCCGAGCAGTTGGAAAACAGCATTTGTCCAGCCGATTCCCAAAAAATGCGAATCTTCTTCTCCCTCCTTTATCGACCTATTGCACTTACGTCCCTTCTTTCTAAGGTCATGGAAACGCTGATAAACTATCAGCTCAAGAAATATCTCGAAGACCGAAAGCTTCAACGGGTCCACTGGTGATCTGATGGTCTATCTCAACGAACAGTGGAACAAATCCTTACATCGTTTGGAGAAAGTACGATCGTTGCACTTGATATTTCAAAGGCATTTGATAAAGTCTGACATCTTGCTCTCTTATCGAAAATGAGTGCCTTCGGTATCGATGAATCCCTTCTTCGTTGTATTAGGATTACAAACTTTCTTTAGAACCGTTCAATACAAAAAATAAATGCTGGTGTGCCCCAGGGCTCCGTTTTGTCTTCCTCTTACTTATTTTCATAAATGATCTCTTATCAAATAAATTGTTTCGCTGACGATTGTAGGTAATAGTACCCTTAGCTTTTCTTATTTGTTCCCGGACACACATCCCTCCTCTTCGGATGTGGAACTGCAACGGCAAAATATTATAAGCTCATTAAACTCTGACTTAAACAGCATTGGACAATGGGGAATAAAAAACCGCGTAGAGTTTAATTATTCGAAAGCCCAATGTTGTCTTGTATCGTTAAAACGAGATATTATTCAAAAAAGAGCCCTAAGAATGATCGGTGATAGAGACATCGCTGCGTCATTCCCTTCGTTAGATCACCGTCGTAAAGTTTCATATCTCTCTCTGTTTTATCGCTACTTCTACGGTTAGTGCTCTAGAGAAATAGCCAGTTGCATTCCTTCCCTCAAACAATTCGCCCGTAATACTCGCATTTCTAGGAATGCCCATCAGTTTACCCTTGAGCCCAACTTCGGACGTACTTTCAAGTACATATAGATAATTTTGTTTTTTTTCGTTTTACTCTTTGCTTGACAAATTGAGAAAAAAAACAACAACAAAATGCAATCCCTCCCTCGACTCGCTAGTTTTTGCAGCTAGTTTTAATGCTATCCTTATTGTTTGGTACTCATAAATGTATCAACGACAGCAGTACACATGAGAACTAAAGGTTAACTGTACGAACGCAATTGAAAACAGGTATCATTCAAGATTTCAAGTGCTTCATTCCCACAAATGGAAAAATGCTTTTGCTCTTTGAATTCTTTTCTTCTACCTTCTCATCTCATATATTTGGATTTACTTACATACATACATTGAAAAATTGATGAGTAAACCCAAGAAAAAAATGTTCCCCAAATCTACCACTGTCGTAAAAAAGTGAAGATAAATTGGCTGAAATATAATTTGTCCTTTCTCTTGAAAATAAAAAAATAAAATGAAGATAAGAATAATACATATTTTGACAAACGACGTCGGAAATAGCTTAAGACCTGGGGAACTTCGGCGCAGATGGAGCAGTCCTGCGATTAAATCCTTTCAAAGGTTATACAACACACAAACTGCCTTTCAGCATATTTGTGTATTTTAAATTGGTTATTTACACAAAAATTTGAATTGATTCTTGAGCACGACCGACGACAAACAAATGTCGATTTTGACATTTGAGTTTTGACATCAAACCAAAACAAGAATAATTTTTGAGGTTAAATACGCTCGAACATTTTGTTCGTTGGGATTGTGGATGGTGTGGGGCGCCATAGGCAAGCATCTCATCGGCGCCCCTTTATTGAAAAATATCTCGTAGGGACTTTACTTTGATCGAAGCCGATGCACCGCTTCTAAAGAAAACGCGTGGAAATGGGAGTCAAGGAAAAAGAGACTAAGTTTAAATTCGACCGGTTAGTATTGTCTGAAAGATCTTACGAGTTCGGTTTGAAATATTTTAATTAATGATGTGTCGAACCGTTAATTTTGTGAACCAAATCGACAAAATAATTAAAAAGCAGAAATCTTTGGTTTTTATTCCGTCAAATGCTTTGCAATCCGCTGATGAATTTCGACCATTACAAGGTTCTTCACAAGGTTCTTAATTCCCTTTTAAACTTGATCTAGTTAATATCGGATTAACGTTAGAACTTAGTTTTTAGAGAATTTGGAACTCGGGCATTTCTTTACTTCATACTAGAACTCGATCTTAAATCATCATTGAGATCTAAGCGCTTAGAACTTCTTATTTTTAGAACCTAGTTCTAGAATGTTTTTTTTTAACTTTTGAGTAACCCGGCAGTATTTTTCGATAAACATTTTCTTTAATTCGAAACAAAATACAAATAATTTTTGCCTTTGCGCTTATTTTTTTCTGTTCAGTTACGCAGAACGTGGTGTTCGAATCCTACTCGTGCCCCATTCCAATTTTTGCCGTGGTTGTGGATGTTGAAGGTCGTCTACCACCAGTTAAAGGACTGCTAAAAACGTTTGCTTTGTTAAACGGAAGCGACGAAAAAAATCGGTGTCGTCCCATGTGTTAATAGTGGCACGTATTGGCATTCGATAAATACGCCGTTCTTCATCATCAAAAATTAGATCTATTTTCGTATATCTTCACCTATTATTCTCTTTTATTTTATTTTCCGAAAATGATAACTAATTCAATTCATTTCGCTCGTTGAAAAAACGAAATTATAAATAAACCGAGTTTTAAGGCTCTAGACCCCCGAATTCGAAGGTCTATTTTATCGAAGTTCTAACTACAACAAAATTCTAAATCAAAGTTTTAATGCGTAAGAACTTAGTGAAGAATTGACTTTGAAATGAAATGAGTTCTTAAACTTCACTTAACCGAGTTTTAAGAGCTAGAATTTTGTCAAGAAATTAGGCGTAAGTCGATTGCCGAGAGTCAAACTCTATACTGTAAATGGAATTGCTGAGGACCGATTTTTATTTTAACAAAAGTGGCCAGTGCGATATGAATTTTAAGTTTGCTACTCAACCACGTACGACCTTGCATTATTTGCTACTTGTTAAAATCACTGCACCCGTGCGCCCCTTTGTCGCATCACGCCCTTAGGCACATGCCTAGTTTGCCTTTAGGATAATACGCCACTGTCTCAAATTAATTAATATTATTTGATATTAAAAAGTAAATGTATGCATCATAAATCAAATATTAACAATATTTCCTTCGTTTTATT
Source organism: Sphaerophoria taeniata (assembly GCA_943590905.1). Lineage (NCBI taxonomy): Eukaryota > Metazoa > Arthropoda > Insecta > Diptera > Syrphidae > Sphaerophoria > Sphaerophoria taeniata. Next base: position 72,283,800 of record OX016542.1, on the reverse strand, counting down.
GAGAATTTGTGAAATCACATCTAAAATCACTTTTGTCTTCATTCATTCGGCGTTCGTTGGTCGTCATATGAATAGTGCTTTAAGAACATCGAATACAATTTTTTTTTGTCACCCAGATCATAGAGCAGAGTGTAAGTATTCTTGCGACGCTGACTGTAACAAGAAAATTTCAATTTCATGTTAACATCTGTAGTACGAGTAACAGCGCCAAGTCTGTTCCAAAGTGCATATAATGGCAGTTAAATGGAATTACTAACAGACAAAAAAGACAAAGAACATATAAAACGTTTGTTGTTATTGTAGGTGTGTCTGCACAGTTTTTTTTTCTGCCATATGAATTTGGAAATATACGAGGATGTACAATATTGAAAAAATGCGTAGTACATAGAAATAAAAATCCAATGCAGACAATTCTAGCTCATTACAAAGTCAAGAAAGGTTCCATTTTAACTTTCCGTGATAGGCATACGTAATTTTTTTTTTGGAATGTACGATGGGTTTCGGATATTTTTGTTCGAAAAATAGCTGGTATTTTCTTTGCGACAAGAGGAAGGAGAGAAAATAAGTTGGAAATAAAATGACATGGATTGCCATTTTCTTATTATCTCAAATGACAAACTTAACGAATTTCAATGACGCAAGGAACATGTAAATAGACACTTGTTTGTATATATATCGGCGGCGCATTGAGAACGCTATTAAAGTTAAGCTTTGTGTATTAGGGGGCTTATGCCTTGAACTGAATGGTATAAATATAGCTTGCTAGGTCAAAGGGTATTTTAGAACTGAACCAACAAGCTAGGTCTTAAAAAAGTTGGTTTCTAGTTTCTACCGATGTTTAAACGTGCGTTGAATTTTTTCGTTTTTTTTCACAAAATCTTAATGCCAATTACCTGAAACACTCACAACAAGGAATCTCATTAATCATTAAGCCTGTTACAGGTCAATGATTTGGCTTGTCCCAGAAAACATTAATTTCATAACTACCCATATATGACCTAATTCTATATTGATTGCTTATACAGCTGACTTTGCTATGTTTGTGTCGTTTTGTGGTGAGTGTATTATAGCCTATTGGGGTAAAACAAAAATAGAAAAACCATAAATACGTGTTGAGTAAATAAAGGTAGAATTTTGTTAGGTAATTGACAGTAATATTGAAATACGCTATGAAAAAAAAAAACCTTGTAGCTTAAGGCCCTTCACATGATTGCTTTAATTTACAAGCAAATTGTTGTCTATTGAATGATGACAGTTGCAGGAATCACAATACTCAGATGGAATTTTTTCAATTTTCTCAAATTTGACGTAAAGTCCATGCGAGGCGAGCAGTTTTATTTTGTAACTCGTTCAGTCGTATTTATAAAAAACGCCTATTCCACTCTTAATCCATGGGTTAACATTTCTCAATGATAAAAATAATTTGTTCCCAGAATATTAAAGTGACGTTAACCAAAAATTCCCCAATGATAAATTTTGTTGTTTTTGATATTTGGCAACCGATTTTTGGTTGCTTTTGTTATATATATGGCATTGGATTGTGGCGCCATCTATAAAATAACAGAGAAGCAGTTTTTTATTCCTTCGCTAAACCATCCTCCTCGGTAAAATAAGTTAATTTACGTCAGTAAAGAGAAATTTCATCTTATTTTTACTTAGTCCACAGAATAAGGGTTAAAACTTCGCTAGTCTGCGTTTATTAACTTGGATGATTGCGTTTAAGTGCTTACAAATCATGCTGGAGTCTACGTCACTATAGAGGAAGCATAGTGACCAGTTAAAGGTACGGAAGAAAACCTACTAGGGAAACTTATCATTCCATTCACCAGATATATCATCATACAAATTCGAATGTACATTTATTCTTGACACTGACTGTGCGCACCCTTACAAGTTAACCTTAAAGAGGAAATTACTCACAACAACATACTGTATTAACGGATCAAACATTGTTTCCACAAGTTATTAATTGATGACAATTAAGTGGATGTAACTTTTAAATTAACGAAATGGCAACAGAAACAACAGACTTTTTTCTCTCTAACAATCAAAATGTTGTTTGTTTTAACATCTTAACTTCTGTTCAGCAAAAAATAAAACAATTTCCAGAAGCCTGCTAGATTCGTCATATGAAAAATGTTCGGTATCCATAACACGAACTATTCGCAGTTCTTAAAATTCAAATATTTCTGGTATTTGTTGTTGATCATGAATTGGAATTTTGAGTCACAACACAAAATCTAGGTACTTCGTTTGTTAAGTGAAGAGCGGATGAGGGCAATTTGATTTTAATTGAATTCTGAGAATTTTAAACAAATATTTAGTAAACATTAAAGGTTCACTTGAATACAATAGCCGGAAAATTCAGGTTTTAATAAACAAGTGGACAATGGTATGAAAGCCTTTTCCACGAAAAAAAAAATAAATAAAAATAACAGACCACAAGCGCCATACCAGGGGCCAGGTAGGTACAGTGAGCGTCAAAAGAAAGTGTACACCTGCGTATTGTATTTATCTATTGACTTTTTGAAAAGCATGTAGCACTTTTTTGAAAAAAAAGGATGCAATGTTTAAAGGCTATTTATTTTCAATAAACTTTTACAAAAAACTTAAATTAATTTAAAATTCAATAAATAAATAACAAAAAATATTTCATTTTTATGTCGTCAACAAAAAAAAAGTGTAGGTACACCTTGCCGCACACACTAAACAAGGTTCTGCTTATCGCGAAAACAACCATTATGATTGCTTTATTTTCTTTTTTAAAAGTGATCAGTGTTATAATTTGATAGTTTTTCATATTTAAACAAAAAATATTAAAATGGGTAAACAAAGTGCAGAAGAAACGCGAAAATTTGTAATAAAATTTAAAAAAGAAGGAAAATTTTACCGCGAAATAGCGAAAATAGTGTGCAGATGCCATAATACTATAAAAAAAAAAAAAAAAATTGGACAAATTTCAAAGGCTCAAGGAGGAGGAGGAGGAAGATCGACCCCGTTCTGAAAGACCAAAAAAACTGTCCACAGGTGATGAACGTGCTATTGTGAGGGAGATGCGAAATAATCCAGCAGCAAGTGCAGTGAAGATTGCTTAAAGATTAACAGAATCTTCTGGAGTAAATGTAAGCGCAAGTACTGTTCGCCGCATCGGTGCCTTCATAATAGCGGGCTATATGGCAGAGTTCCACGGAAAAATACCATTCATATCTGTAAAAAAAAAAAAAAAACAAAGTATGGTTTCTGCGAAGAAATACAAACATGAGAGCTTATCATTCTGGAGCAACGTTCTTTTTAGCGATGAGATCAAATTTGAAATCGTTGGTTCATGAAAACCACCAAAAATATGGAGAACACGAAATGCAGAATTTTAACAACAAAATATTAATGTAACAATAAAATACGGGGGGTGATTCGATAGTGGTTCGATAATGGTCCGGGGGTGTATGGCAGCTTGTGGAGTGGGGAACCTCGTCTTTATTGAAAGTACCATGGAAAAAGAAGATTACTTAAATAGTTAAAGAGAAAATTTGTCATCAAGTGTCGCAAATCTGGGGTTAAGTAACTTATGGGTATTGCAACAAGACAACGACCCCAAGCGCACATCGAAACTTGTCAAAGAATGGTGCAATTGGATCATGCTCCTCAATCACCGGACCAAAACCCCATTGAACATTTGTGGAAGTATCTCGATAAGCAGATCCGAAAAATGAATATAACAAGCAGAGAGTCTTTAAAGTCAATTTAAAAGTAGGTTAGGTAAGGTTGTAGTGGCTGTCTAGTTGTTGTTGACTCACTTAGACCTCAAGGATCCGTTGTGATACCACAAAATATTCATGGGAGAGTAATGAACCTAAACAAACCAATTCGTGCTTTTAATGAAGTTAGAGAGACATTTTGTGTCGATCGTTGCCAGTTCACTGGTATTATCGAAGAAGGGATTACCGAGAAAGTTATTCCTTCTAATGGAGAGTGCTGGACATGTACATAGAAGGTGTTGGACTGTTTCCTCTTCCTCCTCGTCCATGCAGCTCCTACAGAAGTCATTTGTGTAGACCCCCAACCTCAGAGCATGTCTACCTATGAGGCAGTGTCCTGTTATTACTCCAATTGTAGAGCTTATATTTTGTCTGCTCAGGGATATCAAGCCCTTTGACCGTTTTAAGTCTATGCTTGGCCATATTTGCTTGGTTGCTAGGCAGGTGGTACCCTGTGACCATCTAGCATTGGTTGATTCTAGAGCATATTGTTTGAGAAGATATTTGCATGCAGCAAGTGGTGTTCCTATGTTATGTTTTTGTCTAACATTAGGCTGAAGTGTTCCGTTTTTGGCGAGCTCATCGGCTTTGCAATTTCCCGGAATGTCTCTGTGGCCCGGCATCCAAATGAGGTAAATATTAAACTGTTCCGTCATCTCATTCAGAGATGATCGACAATCGTGGACTATTTGAGAGTTTGTGGAGACAGACGCGAGAGATTTGAGAGCGGCTTGGCTGTCCGAGAAAATGCGTATATCCTTGCAAGATATAACGTTTTCTTTAAGCCAGGATAGTGCCTCTTTAATCGCCATTACTTCTGCCTGGAACACATAACATTGATTGGGAAGTCTGTATGATAGACTTAGATTCAGTTGTTCTGAATAGATACCACTTCCAACTCCGTAGTCGGTCTTTGAACCGTCTGTATAGAAGTGTACCGTATTGTCTTCCAGGGGTCTCTCTTCTTCCCAGGAGGATCTTGAAGGGATGGAAACATGGAAGCTTTTACCGAATACCATTTTTAAGGGTGGTATAGTCTAAGCGATCTGGGATAGATCTGAAATTGTCTAGAATAGTAGTATGACCAGTATTGTTACTGTTCCATTGAGAGGTGGCTCTAAGCCTCACACATGAGTTGGCTGCCACCATTTTGGAGAAGATGTCGAGAGGTGTTAGGTTTAAAAGCACTTCCAGGGCTGCGGTTGGTGTTGAGCGAAGTGCTCCTGTGATGCACATACCTGCTGACCGCTGAACTTTGATGAGCTTATTTAGATTTACCATCTTGTCCAGTGCGGTCCACCATACGACAACTCTATAAATGAGTATCGGTCTGATTACCGAAGTGTATAGCCAGTGGGTTATTTTTGGGGAGAAGCCCCATTTTGATCCTATGGCCTTTTTACAAGTAAAAAGCGCTTCGGTAGCCTTTTTTACTCTTTCTTCAATATTTGCCTTCCAATTTAGTTTTTTGTCTAAAATGAGGCCTAAATATTTAGCTTGGTCGGAAAAGAACTAATGGTATTCCTTTAATCTTGGGTGGGCTAATTTGAGGAATTTTGTACCTTCTCGAAAAGAGTACAAGTTCTGTTTTGTGTGGATTGACGTCCAAGCCACATTGCTTAGCCCAATTTGTTAGCCTATTTAAGGCATTTTGTATAGGAGTTCCGAGAGAACTTGGGGATGTTTCCCAGATACAGATATTGCAACGTCGTCAGCATAGGCAATCACCCTGAAACCCTCTGCTTCCAATGATGTTAGTAGGTCGTTTACTACCATGTTCCATAAAAGAGGCGAAAGGACCCCACCTTGGGGGGTACCCCGATTCACCGATCTGGTGGTAGTAAAACTTCTCATGCTAGAAGTTATTGTCCTGCTTTTGAGCATGAGACTTATAAGATCTATGGGTGATTTCTCTAATTTCAGCTTGTCCATTGCTGTTGTGATCGCCTGGTAACTGACGTTGTTTAAATTTAATTTTAATTTTAAAGTAAGAATGGGAAGCAGACGAAGTACTAAGTACTAGTTTTTGGCATTTTCAATCAAAGTGTACACTTTCTTTTGACGCCATAAAAATGAAATATATATTTTTTTTCTTTTAATTTAAATATTTTTCATAAGTTTTTTGTAAAAGTTTATTGAAAATAAATAGCCTTTAAAAATTGCATCCTTTTTTAAAAAAAATGCTACAGACTCTTCAAAAAGTCAAGAGATAAATACAAAACGCAGGTGTACACTTTCTTCTGACGCTCACTGTACATCCGTTTGCAAAAAGCAATACAAAAACTCACAAGTCACAAATGATTATTTATCAATTGAATTATAATTTATGTTTTTTTTTTTGTTTTAACATTTACATCAACATTTACTTTACTCCCTTCACTGAACAAACGAACTAAATAAACTAAACACAAATCCTACCAAAGACTGCTTACACTTGATACAAGTGCATTCCAAAACGTCAGATTCAACAACAACAAAAATCAAAACTGACTTTGCTGTTAAAAAAAAACTCTAAACCGTTGACGATAAAACAAAAACCATGAGCTCATGCTAAGGCTCAGCTCTGCAGTCAGCACATTTGGAAGTCTCTGTTGTTTGTGATGGGAATTGCGATGCGATATCAGTCGGTTTTAGTTTCGAATCACTTTTTGCATTTTAAAATCAATCTTCTTCATTTCCATTCAGTTTTATTTGTATTCCTCTCGATTGTATATAACTTTGTTTAAATAATAAATTATTCTATACACCGATGATAAATTTACGGCGAAATCGATGACCGAAGGAACAACGAACGAATAAAAATGACGGTTTTCTTCTTTTTTTCGTGTGAAATACAAAATAAGGTATTTTTTGAACAACACTCGACTTGATAGTCAAAACACAACACTCGTTTATGTTGGAGAGAAAGATTTAGACAAAGAGAGAGTGAGAGACAACAGAATCGTAAATATAAACGTAGGTAGTAAATGGTTATCTATTTTGCATATTGTCGACTTCGTTGAGCTCGTTTCTGTCGGCCTTGTTTTATATTTTATGTTTGTACACTTTTTTCCTTTATTATCCACGAAACCCGAGTTGTGAATATGTGAGATTACGATTTCCACCACTGCACTGCACTGGACGACACGGCGATCACGACGCACAAAGACGACCGACGACGACGACGACGACAATGTGCCTTTTATTAGCCTCAATGCAATTTTAATGAAGTGAATAGGCTAGCTATTCTCTTCTATTTGTTTGGCACTTTGGGTTCGAATACTTACACCCCCGAAAATAAATAACACTCTCAAATGAATTCCGTCTTGAGACAACAGAAGGTAAGAGGGTGAACGACTATCCGCTTAGGGTGGAGATAGCCTTATTTTCTTTTACTTAAACAAAAGGTTTAACACAATTACGTAAATATTACTGTCGTTTTACAAAAATTGTAATTGACAAAAAATTAAATAGAACCAGACCAGCTGGTTTTTGTTTCTTTCGATGGCCTTGCTGATTCTACACACAAAGTCACAAATCAAATCAATTCAAGAGAAAACGGACATTGAACGATTAAATCCCATACACAAGTGCGCGACTCCGACTACTGCGGCAAAAAAAAGCAACAAAAACTAACGCCACTACTAAATTTAACACAACAAAGAAACACTCCGGACGTTGCGCAAAATATAAACGGCAAGTGAAACCACTGAACACAAGCGATTTTTTTTTTATTTTTTGTTATCAACGCCCAGAAGCAGAAAGAATTTTTTTTCGATAAGAATTTTGTTAATAATTTATTGTTTTTGTGAATTTTTTCCTCTAAGGGAAGGCGATTTACGAATGGCAATTACCGACACAAATCGCTTGTTTTGTTACGACACATTTGCAAAGATTTATTGTAGACAGACAGGAGAATCGTGTTAGTTCTCTGCTGCCTTACAAACTAAACTGAGGAGAAGTGTCATGATTGTTTCTGGTCAGAGCCACTCAGAATCATATTGAAATCGAACACACTCCGGCTACGAACAAATGGCCAAAGCCAGAGCGAGCCCTAGCAAAGCAACACGACCAAGATGCCAGACCCAGACAACCAAGGAATACACACAACACAAGAACAAATAATATCATTCGAATCGAGAGTGGAATGGAGTGAAGTGGCACGGTTGTCACTGGTCACTGCTCGTATTAGTTTCAATTCCATGTCTCCGGTGAGTACCTTTGTGCTCTCTTCTGAGTGTATTGCTCTACTCTAGTCTAGAGATAGTCAGAAGCAGTGCTCAGTGCCGTATGACGCTGTTTGTTTTTTTTCTATACCAAAATAGTACTACCATGACCATCCCTGTGAAATGATTTTTAATTGTATAGGGTGTCTCAGTAAGAGTGCACTTTTTCATTTTAAAATAAAACCAAGTATTTCATGACGGAGTTGTGATATTTTTATTGTATTGTAAAGAAGACATGTTCCGATTAATTATGGGATGAAATATCCGGAAAATGATCCCCCGGCTCCGATGACAGGCCATTACTCTTTTCATGAAATTTTCCATTACTTTTGCACAGAGATGTGGCTATATCTCACCGACGACACTTTGGATTTCCGATCCGAGCTGAGGAATTGTTTCGGGTTTATGCAAATATTTTACACAAAACCCCCCAAAAAAAAAATCGAATGGCATTAAATCGCACGATCTTTTTGGCCAATTGATATCAGAATTTCGTGAAATAATGAGTTCTGCAAATCGTTGCTTCAATAAGTCGATTGTTTCATGCGCGGTGTGGCAGGTTGCGCCCGCCGTCCTGCTGAAACCACATGTTGTCCAGATTTATGCCGTCCAGTTAAGGCCACAAGAAGTACGTTGAAGTTGTTGAGAATGATGTCATTAGGTTCACTTTCTCGGCTGAAAATTTGGCAAGGTTTGCGAGATGTTTCAGTGTAACTTTCCCCAATTTTGTAATGAGTTTTCACAATTGTAACGCGTTCTTCTTTCAACAAGCGCTCCATTTTTAACAAACGGAATAAACAGAGGAAATAGCTGTCAAATTTCAGAGTTGCCAATTTTGAAAAGTGCACTCTTACTGAGACACCCTATATTATTAATCTGAAATTAAATTGTACCGAAATGATGTACAAAAGATTGTAGGACTATTATGCATAATGTTATGTTTACCGAAAGATCACAAATTGCACAGACGAAAAACCACAAGTTTATAGTTTAGTGTTAAGTGTTAAGTAAACAAAACACAGCCAGCGACAGTAAAAACAAGAGCAAGACGTCATCCAAAGCTTAAAGCTGAATGCTATTGTTCAAATTTTATGGAAATTTTTAAATTATTCTGAATTGAGACAATTGTATCAATTTAACATCCCTGTCTCTAATCTATACTTTACTCCACAATCCACAATTGACTTTTCTCTACAGTATACGTAGTGGTGTTTACGTATTACGTTCGCCTTAAATTTGCGGGGTTCTGAAGTGTTTGTAGTGGGTGTACAATGTTTTGATGTTTATTGTAGTACTGCAGTATAACGGCGGAATGAATGGAATGTTACCAGTGATGCCATCCAACAGAATGTACGATAATTTTTGACACACCCTTGCGCTCTCTATGAATTGCAATTTTGTTGGTTTTTACCTCCCTGCGTTTATCATTATTTGTTTTCTTTTTGTGTATATAAACACACGAGTGTTGTGCCAAAAATGCTAGAGCAAGTAGGTTGGAACGAGACAAAAATAAATCGTTTGGGAGGGGGGTCTATTCCCCCCGTTTAGGCGGGCACATAATATAAAAAAAAAAAAAAAATTGGCGCAAAATTATAGTCCGCTAATGAACATCTTTAGTGTGATACTAGCTTAAAATGACGTTTCACTCATGCTTCAAACGTCATTTTAATCTAGTATCACACTAAAGTTGTTCATTAGCGGACTATAATTTTGCGCCATAGATTTATGGCTTTTCATAATGCTTAAGCATGACTCTGTAAATATTTTTTTTTTATTTTTTTTCTGTTTTAAGTCATTTTTTTTTAAATTGCCCCTCCCGGCTAAAAGGGAAGGAAGAGACCCCTACTCCAGTTCAATTTGTTTCTTGTCTCGACCAAACCTACACGCTCTATATAATTTACTTTCTCCTTCTTTACAAATTCGTGTTTTAGGGCTGAAGAATAAATCGCAAAGTTGGATTCGAGTGTAAATTGATGAGCGTCCTTAAGGAGTGGGTATTACGAATGCAACTGGCTATTCCACTAGACATTGGAGTAAGGTAATTATTTGTTTTGCCGTCTACGCCTGCAACAAAACCTTCGGCAAAAAGTGGGGTATACAGTCAAAAATGATAAAATGGACATACACAGCGGTTGTTAGACCGATACTTGTTTATGGATCCATTGGCTGGTGGCCAAATCTTACATAGTAAACAAGCTTACAAAGGTGCAGAGAAATGCTTGCGTAGGGATATCAGGAGCAATTAGGTCCTGTTCAATGGATGCACTTAACATCATCCTGGACCTTCTTCCGATTAACCTCTTCATTAAATATCAGGTGTCCTACAGTATCATGTGACTCAAAGAAACAGGCTGTTGGAAAGCCAGATCCTACGGGCACTGCAACCGAACAAGCCTGATACCATCAGACATCCTATCTACAACTACCGATTACTGCATCCCTACCCTAAACACCTCAAAGAAGTTTAGAGTCTTGCTCCCGTCAAGAATCGAATTAGGAGGAAGGCGATGTGACGAAAGACTTCGACGCAACTATCTTCACGGATGGTTCGAAGATGGAATGCGGTGTTGGTGCAGGTGAATCCTATAGACTTCCCGACTTTTCCAGTGTATTCCAGGCAGAAGGAAAGCTTGTACATGTATAGCCCTTAATAATATCCGACAGAACCAAAAAGTAGCTATACTAACAGATAGTCAGGCAGCTATTAAACCCATGATTCAGCTTTAACATCCTCTAAACTGATCCAGCAATGTAGAGAGGCCGTCAAGGAACTTGACATGAGCGTCACTCTAATCTGGATACCGGGCCATAGGGGCAATGAGGGAAAAGAGAAGGCAGATGAGCTAGCTAGGCAAGGATCAGCCCTTCACAACTCATTGGCAGTGAGAGTACCTATATGCTCCTCTTGGAGTTGTGAAGGGCAATATCCTGACCAAATGCACATCAGAAGCAAACCAAAGGTGGAATAGTTTAACGAGTTGCGTTATATCTAGGAAAATCTGGCCCACCTATAACAAACCCAAATCAATAAATTTAATTTCCAAACCAAGGCATGACATAGCCAGGATTGTTGCTACCTCCATGATGGAGCATGCGGAAAATTGGGTATACCACATAACACTTTCTGCCGTAGCTGTTAGGATCAGGATGAAAAAGAAACAGTCCCATACTTTCTCTGCCATCGTCCGGCCTTGGTTAGGAAAAGAGCAATCCACTTAGGTGGATTGGTATTGAGGAACTCTTCAGAATTCAAGATCAAAGACATGATCTCTTACCTCAATACTAAAAAGTGGCACTAGCCCCCCCCCTTATTCCTCCATTCCTCCATCACTAAATAGCACTATGAGATAATAGGCCGTAGGGTAGGAGAATAATACTACATTAAATATAGGATTGTGCTTGCGAAACATACATAATCCCTAACCCATTTTCAAATCTGTTTAGAATCTCACAAGGTATGGTATCCAAACGGCCGGCGCTCTCAGCGCTCTACGCGAGAATAGGACAGCCATTTCTACCTACCTACTAATATAATATATTAAGCAATTATTATCAATATTTCTACATGCGTTCTAAACTGGCAACACTGATAGATGAATACGATTCTTTACTTAAGAGAGAGAGAGAGCAAAGTCTATAATACAGCATCATAGTCATAGACATCACATAACGATAGCACAGCCACTGTGCAAGCGTAAGGTGACAGACACCCACACCATAGTACTCGAATACCGGATACCGGACCCACCAAAGTAAGCAACGTAAGAAGAGAAAAAAATACTGCTGAAATTAATGATGCCGACTAAAGAGCATGCCAGAAGCAACTTAATAACTAGAGTCGATCGATACCATACCACGACTAAATTGTAGCTTGTAGAATGTAGAGTCGAAAAATGAATCTAATTTAGTATGAAGAAGGGAATTCCCTTATTTTTTTGGCTGTTACACTTATTGCGGATCTCTCTCAAACTCTGGGTCGAGTACAAACACAAAAAGAAGATGAGACGTGGGAAGTTGTAGCTGGATGCCGGCACTGGCAAAGATATAAACTAATAAAATTACAAAACCATTTCTCTTTCTCACGTCGTCATCGTCGTCATGAGGGAATCGAGTTTACTTGAACATTTTTTTGTTTTTTTTTGCGCCTTTGTAATTTTATGCACACACGAGTATCTTCTTTCTGACTTTAGATTAGAGAGGAGAGAAAAGATGAAATTGGATTTTTGGTTTAGCACGTTTAGAGGTCAAGAAGTAAGTATTAAAACAACGATGCGATTTTCGAGTGTGGATTATAATTTATGTTAATGCTTTCTAATTTCAGAGCAATTGCGAATAAAGTTAGATTAAGGTGTGAAGCTATGATGTATAATGCCAAAACCACATTTCAAAGAAAACAAGGAAACAAATTGAAAAATTAATTTCGTTATTAATAGGGTGGTTTCACGCTTGTTGTAGAGATTTGGATTTACAGCCCGATTCTCCCCATCATCACTGATACTTCACAAGCCATAAGAAGAGGTGAAATTGATTTTGTGACTTTTTCGTATTCTCCCCCAAAGTCACAACTTGTGAGAGTCACAAAAACAATCGGAATTGTGATCTCCTTCAGAGCAGGTCATAACTAGAAAATTATTTGAGATTTGACATTTTGATTTGAGTATGAATGAATATAGTGAAAAAAAAGAAGGAAAGAGAAAAGACATACGCTCTTTTTCTTTTTCTTTGTTCACAACTGATAACGATCATTGCTCATCGGTCATCGCTTTTGAAATTACACTACAATAATAAAAGCAACCCCCATACACAATTTCTGTTTGCGTTGCCATTATTGACGAAATCGCATCATATGTTGCGTTGAAACACATATTGCAGTTACAAAGAATCCGTTCTGGCAACGCATTTCCATATTCACATTGGCTGTGGTGAGTTTCGTTGCGACTTTTCCTGTGAGGATTATGGGAGAATCCGACAAATGTTATCGAATCACAACAATCCTCACAAGAAATAGACTTGTGATTCCTCACAAGGGGGAGAATCAGGCTGTTAGTTGAACGATAAATTAAATAATCAAATTACATACATATATTTAAGGTCTAGGATACATAAATACGTGTATTGGATGTTAAAAGCTTAAGGTGGCGACACCTGGCTTTGGAACCCCAGAGCTTCTTGCGTCCTGGTTTACGCAATCCTCCAAGCGCAAATTTAATCTGCCTCGCTGTCTACTACTATGAATTACACCTCAAAGAACTTTACGGGCCTGTTTCTCTTCGCCCATACGAACTAGATGTCCAGCCCATCGGAGTCTAGATTATGGGGCTGACAGTTGATGTCGTTACCGTCACACTTAGATCAACACAGATCCATTGTGATACCCGTGAGTATTGCTACATACTCAAGCTAATAAAAATCTATGTGTTCAATTGATCAAGCCATTTAGAGGCATTGACGAAGTTCAGAATGTTAGTACCTGGAGTACTAGAGAGTTAGAAGTGGCGTAGTAATAATTGCCGAGCAATTTCATCTGAACTGATTCTCATCTTTTTCTTATGATATCCTAACAGATTATGTCCGGTGATTATACTTACAATAGATCGAAGTGATCTCTTGTGTAATTGCATAATTCTTTCCGTTCTTTGTTTGTTAGAACAGGGCCAGATCTTTCTTGTAGTGCCGCAGGTGTCAAGAAGGTTCCACCTTTCATCGGTCTTAATAGTTATTCTTTTTGAGATTTCCTGCTTTATATAACAGGTAGGGGTGCTAACTACGTCAAGCGTTGACCCTTATCTTGCTAATTCATCGGCTTTCTCGTTGCCTGGTATATCGTTGTGGCCTGGGACCCAGCAGAGTCTAATGTTATGTTATGCTGTGCGCCAAGAACCTTAAGCTCTTCGCGGCAGCATGAAACAAACTTTGATTTTACCTCAGTTGCAGTAATCGCTTTTATTGCCACTTGGCTATCAATGTAAAAGGTGTTATCAGCCCGTGGTATCGCCATCATTAATACCTGTTTAGCAGCTGTTGTCACTGCCAGGACCTCCGCTTGGAAGACACTAATGTAGTCTGGAAGCCTAAGCGAAGCGGTTAACTTGAGAGATTCAGAATAGAAGCCTGCCCCTACACCAGTATCCATCATAGAGTCATCAGTCGGAGTCTAGCAAGCTTAAGTTTTGTCATCACGTTGGCTTCGCGGCAGATTTAAAGAAGCTTGTTATTGTTCTCACAAACAGTGTCACGTTTTGACTATTCTCCGTGAGACTTTTCTCTCGAACGCGAAAGTTCAGATTTCCTTTGAAAGACTAAAGTAGATTCTGTTATCCAATTGTTATCAGCTGCCTTACCCAAATAATGGCAGAATCGCACTACTTCGAACTTATGCTTCTCTACCTTAGTTGTTCTTCTTCTGAGGTTTGTTCAGGATTCCTTTAAACCATTTTTGTTTTATACCACTCATTTGCATTCCCTCGACGGAGTCTAATGCAATTGCTGACGGGATAACATTTCGGATACCTTAATTTGGATTGAATTGTTGGTCATGGTCGGCCTTCATAGTCTTATTAGTTTGTTTGTTTATTTGGGGTGCCGAGTGGCTATCGATTGATATGCCTTTTTTTAATGACAGATGATGCTCTTGGAAGTGTTGTCAGTTCTTCGCAAGAGGCAGTACCTGAAAGATGCAACATTAACTTTATGGACACGAACAGGATTCGAACCCATGCGTTCTGGGTAGCAGCCAACGCTATTACCACTTCGCCACGGACACTAAATCCATCAACCATAAAAAAATGATAATCGTGCCGTAGGTGTCGAGAAGCAATTCCTTCACTTCAAACAAAAGCATTTGCATGTGTCTACATAATTGTTCCATCATTGTCTGGTCGTTATTTCATAATTTCATTTGGGAGTGTTTTCCGCTCATTGAACATCAACAACAGCTTAGACACACGCATTACTGATACTCTATTTGCTATCTTTTTAATTTCCTTTAAAAGACAAAAATAAATCAAATCAAACTGTCAAAGCAAGTTACGGTAGTTAACCCATGCTAGGAAGTCGTCAAAAAAACTAAGTGGTAATTGTAGATTTTGTCACGCAATCTTTGGGATATAAAATTAACAGAACTCATGTTCCTTCCCTTTTTATTTGCGATACATAGACAAATAAAATACATAATGTATCTGGGCATATGGCAAGTTTTGAATTCCAACGGGCGATTCCGTCCTCCTATTTTTCTGCCTTCAATCGCAATATTGTATTTGAGCAAGTTCGTGCGACTCAGTCGTAGTTTTTCCCGACATTATTGATTTTTTGCAAGCCACGAATATTACGTTAAATGTCTTAAGACAAATGAAAATCACAATCAAGAGCAGTTTGTTTTGTACAATTCGATATATGGCTTCACACTTTCTTACTATTTGCACGCAATATGATTAGAAAGGAATGTCCAACTTATAGTGAGTAGCCGCGTGGTGGAATTTTATTTATTTTTTATTTTTTAATAGTTTTCCTTTCAATAGATAACAAGGTTAATCCCTGGTCTTAATTATACCACTGTGACCAAAATGTGTCTTGGTCAATTTAATAGTAATTGTTCGCATTAATAATAATAAAGAGACAATAGAGATCGGTGTAATATAAAAGCACACGACTGGAAGATCGCGAAACTGGAGGAGCCGAAGGGCCTTTATCGAAGTGCGACCATCGTAATCAATAAAGACTCTGCGGATGTTCTGGCGCGAAACAAAGGAGTGATAAGATACGGGTTCGAAACGATTACGCTCCGTATTTATAAAAAAGACGAGGTAGACGCTTCGTGCGAGCCTCCAGAACCCTCTTCAGAAGCTGTGTCGCAGGACGTAGGGGGTCCCAGTGCTACTATCACCTTCCCATTCTTGGATGTGGATGATGATGTGCCTGGGCCCTCTTCTGTCGCAGCACAGTCTTCTTCTGCCAACGTCAAAAGTGTATCCCTAATGGAGACTGATGACTCAATCGATAAAGTTTTCCCCAGTGAGGAAGAAGATGAACTGTTAGGTTTCTCTTCGTCTGATCTGGATGAGCTAGATGTAACAGTGGTGGAGGTTGATCTGCCTAGTTGTAGCCAAAATGCAGCAAATAGTACAGATTAATCTTCAACTCTCTATTAAGGCTTCGGCCTCCCTTCTTCTCCGCCAGACAAAAACAGGGGAAGATGTCGTTCTCATCCACTACTACGGTCTATATATATCAGGAAGAGGTAAACCAAGGTCCTGCATATTAGTAAAACGTAGTCTAAATTTATTTGTACTCCCTAATTTCAGTGATAAAGACGTCACCAGTCACCACAGCCAGTATGGTAATTAACAACCATACCTACTGGCTGGTATCAGTACCAGGGCCCACTGCCTGTTACCATTCTGGAGAAGACGGTCGCTGAATCCACAAGACTAAAAACCAACATAATTATCGGTTGTGACGATAATTATGCGCACCATACTACGTGGGGTAGTACCGATATAAATGACAGAGGTGAGTCTCTTTTTGATTATATTTTAACAACTGGTAGTAAGTAACGTAGGTAATGAACCAACCTTCGTAACTAAAAATCGACAAGAAGTCCTAGATATCACTCTTGTCTCGATACATCTCTCGAATAGATGCATTCAATTCACCCTTATTGAAGAGTCCCCAAAACCCATCTAATTCTTGAATTATCGGAAATCAGATTGGCCAAAATATAGGACAACCCTAAAAAGTCTGATTAAACCAGAACTTTCTGATCCTCCCTTGTACGCTCTTGAACTCGATCAAAAAGTCGATGAGCTTACAGCAGCCCTCAATAAAGCCATGGAAACTGCCTGCCACCTCACTACAGTGCGGGAAAAGAGGAAACCATACTGGTGGGCTGCTGAACTAGAAATACTCAGGAAAGGTTGAAGAAGACTTTTCAATCGTGCAAAAAAGTCTAGACACCCCAAGATTGGGATTCCTATAAGGAATCCCTCAAAAAGTATAAACAACAATTGAGAATAGCCAAAAGATCCTCATGGTCTGTAGCTCAATAGAAGAATCTTCGGAGGCGTCGAGGTTAAGGAAGATTCTCTCGACAAATCCAACCATGCCTAGCGCAAACTTCATCTGGGAGAATACTTTTATGATAATCTCAGTGAACTAGCTAGTAAGGATATCAAATATCGCTTTATAAAAAGCTCAAAATGGTTCGACTAGTAAGAAGTAATTCTCTAGATTCATGTGGTATCACAACACAATGGGCCTTTTTTTTTGGCCTAAGTGTGCGGATCCTGTATCCGCAGGCACTTTAACTTAACCTAATATAAAAGCATCAATCACCAACTATACTTTGATATCAAGACAAGATTTTGTAATAATTTCCTAAAACTCTGAATCTAACATCCGTGACGTCAAGATGTGAAGTTGGGTCTTTTTAGTGAATAAGATTTTTGATTTCAGCGGCGCTGTCCATACGTTCGATGTCGCCAGAATGTTGCCGTCGGGTTTTCACTAACTGGGCTACATCCACACTCGTTTAGCCCCGGTTTAGTTTCTTCTTTATTCGTCTTCCTTTCATACATGGTCTTTATTGTCTTGCAACAATTTACATACTTGGAAAATACAAAGTGAAAACAGGTCGGTACTTCTCCGGCGGATTTACACTAAGTTGTAGTTGTAGTAAAGGTCGAAACAATTAGCTTCTGGTTTCAGAACCGGAACACAGGCTCTTCGAAACAGTGAAGGAAACCTAGTCACCGAAGCCCAGGGAATTGTAGATGTTTTCAAGTAGCACTTCTATCAGCTGCTGAATGCGCTAAATGTCGAGCGAGCTAATGTCGAAAGAGAAGCAAGATCAGTCAATGAAGACCCAGTCCCAGCCCCCAGCACAGAAGAGGTAGAAAGAGCCATCCAAGAGCTAAAAAATAACTCCGCCGGGTCGGATGGCATACCTGCGAAACTCTTTAAATATGGAAGAGGTGTTTTGATGAATCGCATGCACCAGGGGAGGAAGAATGCATGCCCACTGACTGGTCGATAAGCTCCATATGCCCCATCTACGAAAAAAGGCGATCCGATGTCATGCAAAAACTACCGTGGCATATCTCTGCTTAATGTTGCATACAAAATCCTATCCAACGTACTGTGTGAGCGTCTTAAACCTTTCTGCAACACAATAATCGGCACGTACCAGTGTGGCTTTAGGCCAGGCAGAACAACGATAGACCAAATATTCACACTGAGGCAGATCCTGGAAAAGACCAACGAATTTCAAGTCGAAACCCACCATATTTTCATCGACTTCAAAGCTGCTTATGATAGCATCCACCGTCAAGAGCTTATGATGACGATGTCTGAATTCGGGATCCCGAACAAACTGATCCAGCTGTGCCGCATGACGCTAAACAATACGCAGTGCAATGTGCAAATGGGTAACAGCTCATCCGAGTTATTTCAAACATGCGCACGGATTAGACAAGGAGATGCGTTGTCATGTGACTTCTTCAACATAGTCCTGGAGCAGATAGTGCGCAAGGCAGGTGTGAGAGCGGAAAGCACTATCTTCAACAAATCCACCCAGCTCTTAGGCTATGCGGACGACATAGACATCATCGGTCGATTCAAGAGAGCTGTGCTTGAGGCCTTCACAGCGATTTAAGAACAGGCGAAACTCGTTGGTCTTGAAGTGAATGAGGATAAAACATAGTACATGCTATCAACAAACAAAGCAACATCTGTTCACCCCCTAGGACAAAACGTCACTGTTGGTAGCAGCAATTTTGAGGTAGTTTAGGAGTTCACCTACCTTGGAACAAACATTAATCCCACAAACGACACCTTAGTGGAGATCCCAAGAAGAATTACCCTAGCGAACCGCTGCTGCTTCGGTTTGGCCAAACAACTGAGTTCAAAACTCCTCACTCGAAAGACAAAGTGTCTGCTATACAGAACTTTGATTTTACCAGTCCTACTCTACGGCGCCGAGTGCTGGACGATAAGTAAAAAAGGGGAATTGATACTGGGCACTTTCGAAAGAAAAATTCTTCGACGAATTTTCGGTCCCGTATGCGACGATGGCGAATGGCGAAGAAGGTTCAACCGAGGAATGTATGAGCTGTACCAAGATGTGGATGTAGTCGAGAAGGCCAAGAAAAGACGTCTACATTGGCTCGACAACATCGAGCTAATGGACGAATGCTAAGAAAGTCTTCTGATCCCAGCCCCCAGGTTCGAGACGACAAGGAAGACCGAACCTACGGTACAAGGACCAAGTGACTGTGGATGCCAGAGCGCTTGGTTTCGGCGATTCGATTGGAGAGTGCATGCGAGGGAACGATCACGATGGAAGGCTGCAGTATCTCAGGCTGAGATCCTTCATGGATTGTGAGTCGGATAAGTAAGTAAGTATTAATCAAGATATGAACAGATGGTTTTTGCAGGACCTAGGCTCGTTTTTTCTGTGGGCAGGATACCTCAATCTACACACATTCTTCCTCTTATATTCTGAGTCTGATCAGCAATATTCGGCTTTCTTACAACTTCCACATTGTGTTTCTTTTATTCAAACAGCAATCGGCTCCAACTTCATCTTGCAATTTTATTTCCAGATAAGACTCTTAATATGGACTTTTATAAATGTTCAGCAAATGAAGAACTATGTCGTCAATTTAAGTCAATTTTCTAATTCTTACGGTATTTCAAGTGCCCTCTTTTGAATTTCTTGTGAATCAAAACTGACCAAAAGTGCAAAAAACAGAATCTGCCCGTGCCCACCTTATTAAATTACCACATGAGACTATAAGCAATAAACACATAACACAGAAGGCAATCAAAACAAAACAGAGCACGCAAGCCTATTGTTATTCTAAATGCTACGATCTACGAATACGAACGACAACATCATCGCTCAACGTTCAACTAAAAAAAAAAAAAAATAGCCGGACATATTTTCGTGGTGACTTTGTTGTGGCTTGTGGGCTATTTTGATTTTTTTTTTTTTTTTTATTGATGGTCATTGCACCTAAGACAAAAACGCGATTGGTTGAACGTAAATTTGTTGTGGATTTCGATAGTTCTTTTCATCGGTACATTATGCGCTCACAAGTAGGTATGTAACTCCGCCAGCACTGATTTTGATTTCGTTTTAGTCTTAAAAAACGAGGAATGAATGCCGTAGAGGTTTTTATCAGGGTATCTTCTCTACCTTGATATGCCATTGACTACTCACCTAAGTCACCTTGTAGACAACGATATGGTTAGTTATGAATTACTGCTGTGCGGATGATGGCATATTTTGTTTTCACGAGTTACAAGTAGAAGTGAACATTCGTGGGACACTTGTATACAAATTACGTCATGAAAACAAATAGCCGAACCGATTTAAGTCATTGACCTACTCTGCTTAGGTACTATACTAAGGTTAAAAAATGCATTGAAGCAAGGTCGCCATCGGGGATTTTTAGCAAAGCGACTAGAGCATGAGCGTCTGACGAATTCTAGCTAAAGAATGTTTTTTTTTTTTACAAAAACAAACTCACCTGAATTTCAAGTAAAAGTTCCTGCTTTCGTCTCTTTAGTTCAATCAGAAGTTTCTGTTGTTCTGGCGTGAGTTCTAAAAAGAAACAAACACAAACAAAACATAATATAATGGATGTGGTCTGTGCCTCTGTGGATTATGGATGGAACCCAACCTAACGTGCGTCGCTCGTCGCCACTGATTATATCAAACGACAGCGAAACAGCGATAGCGGAAGGGAACAATTAGGTTTGATTTATCAATTTGTTTTTGGTAATCGACATTTTTTGTGGTGGAACCATACACAAAATAAAAAAAAAAACAAAAACACAACAGTTAGCTCATTTTTGATGACGAATCGAGTCTTCAGAGAGCTGTATACTTCTTTTATTGTTATTTTGGATAAACAAATCATTCGGTTTATCACGTACATAATATTTCAATGAAAAACGAAAAAAAAGCTGAACCATGGCTATTTGAGCAAGAAAATCTTGTCTCGAAATAGAAAAGTGGTTTTCTACTAACCTGGAGTAGCAAATTCACCACGACCATTCGATTTTGCTATGGCACCATAGGACCTATTATCCATTGTACTTATCATTTTTATTATTTAAATCGTACACCTAACACAAAAACACACACGAACTTTGTTTGATTAAATACATAACTACGATTTGAAGATGTTCTGGGAGAAATTTATTAAACAAATAACACACACGATACGAATATATAATTTTTTGGTTGGGATAAAACACAAACTTTTCTCTTTGATTCACTCTCTGTTGTCAAAAGTCAAATACACAAAAAATAGTTTCAGCGGCCATTTTGAAAATTTGTTTCTGTCCGAAGAAAAAGGTGTCAACATTTCGGAATAACTGTCTAAATGGTAGCGTAACGTAACGTAGTGCGTATTCAAACATGAAAAGATAAAGGCGCTAGCACATGCGATAAGCTTTACGCCTGGTGCACACAAGCGAATTTTTGACGCTGAGATTTCCAGGCAGGTTTCATCTGTATCTTTGTATATGGATTTACCAGGTAATATCAAGAATGGCTTTCTGCTTGGTTTGACAGTTTTTTGACAGTTTTTTACATAAGTTTGTAATGGGTGTTTTCTGCTTGCTTGCTTGAAAACCATTCTTGATAGTACTTGGTAAATCCATATACAAAGATCTGTAGTTAGAATTTTTTGTTCAGCAACGGCTTTGTATATGGAACTACCAGGTACTATCAAGATTGGTTTTCTGCTTGGTTTGACAGGAGCAAGCAGAGAACACACAATACAAACTCATGTAAAAAAATGGCTTTCTTGGCTTGTAACCAGTTGGCGCTACAGTCGAATACCATTTCATACCTGTTAAATTTATATACAAAGAGCAACGGAGGAACGATTCTGAATTCGTTCACTTGGCACAAGATGAGAGTTCTTGTTCTGAAAAGAACAGAAAAACGATTCCGAATTTAAAGTCGAAAATCGGAATCAAAACAGAATCACGCATGCCTGCACGGCACGCACACCCTTGCACATACGTACTCGCCGCCATGTTTACAAATAAAGAAATTAAAAACAATGGCGCAAAATTATAGTCCGCTAATGAAGAATTTTAAGAGAATTTAGTGTGATACCAGCTTAAAATGACGTTTGAGTCATGTTTTAAACGTCATTTTCAACTAGTATCACACTTAAGTTGTGGCAGTTGGCAGTTGCCCGTAGCTTAGTTGGTAAGTGCGTTGGCTGCTAAGCAGAACGTCGTTGGTTCGAGTCCTACTCAGGCCAAGTTTTTATTTCATCTTTCACGGGAACTGCCTCTTGCGAAGACCTGACAAGTCTTCCAAGAGTATCAATCTGTCATGAAAAAGTGCTTCTCAACTTTGCCGTTCGAAATCGGCGTTAAATTGTAGGTCCCCTCAATTCTTCACACGCACTCAAGAGAAATGTTGATGAGAGTAAGCCACTTAGGCCTTGGCTCTTCAAGAGCTGTCGCGCCACTCTATTTATTTATTTATTTATAACCATTATTCCTAGCCAAAAGTTTTTGCGACAACAAGTATCTTAAAGTTTTTAATAGTTATTTGTTTGTTTTGTTTTTTGTTCAGTCTGACTCCACAGTCTGACACAATGTTTACAAGCTATGGATCATAGTAACTGCGATAGTATGCGTGTTTTTATCAATCCTATCACAGTAAACATGGTCCCACACCTAATTTTTGTTGCTGTTTTTTTCTCATTTATTCACAGACACGAAGTTACAGTAGAATAAAATTTTCGGTATCCGGAGGGTAAAACGTAAGTCAGTTTCCGATCTCCTTTTGTCTCTGAATCAGACAAACAGTTTTTCTTCTCTCCTTCTTCCACCGATTCCTTGGAAATTGGAAAGTGAGTCCGTAAAGCACAGTCCAAATCAAGTAGATTAATTTGAAATCTTGAATCGAGATGATTAACTTTTGTATGGTAAATCTAGTGATTTCGAATAGATTTCATGCGGATTTGAGTTAATCTCAGATTATCGTTCAGTGGAAACAGCTTATTAAGTCTAATGCTCAAAACAGATGTACAGAATTTCTGCACGCAGCGCTGCATGCAGCCCTTCAAGCAAAACAGACGTGCAGAAACTCTGCCAAGTTTTGTCAAGATAAAAACGACACCTGCCAAAATTTGATTGATTTGGTTGTTTTGTGTGTAATAAAATTTTAAAGCCATCAGGAAAAATAAGTTTATTCAAGGAATTCAAAAAAAGAAAAAAGAAAACTAAAGTGAGTAAAGCTTGATGGGCATGGGACAGGACCTAACAATAATAATATTATTATTCATTGGTTGCCTGCCATTAGGCGTTTTTTCATTTATGTTTTTTGTAATTAGTTTAACGTATTCAACTTTTTTTTATACAAAAGCAAAATGAGTGTTGGACAATTTTTTTTGCATTAATAATTGTTTTTTTTTTTTGTGGACATGGTTTTTGTTTTTCTTTAAATGATACTAGAAAACGGAATGATTTGTGGAAAAACCGCGATTTGTTAATCAAGATGAAAAAAGTGAACGCTATGACGGATTCTTAATTCTGAATTGAGGGGAATCCGCTATAGTTATAGCCAATTTGAAAATTCAACCAACTCCTGTCCATTTTCTACAGAATTTAAACATTTATGCGAAAATGCACGAAGGTTTGTCATTGTCACTTTTCAGTAAAAAGCTTTGAAATGCAAGACAGTTAAGATAAAGGCATTTTATTATTTGTAATAGTGTATCGAACAAAAACAGTTGCAAAATGAAAGGGGGATGGGTGAGTGGGCAGTGAGGAGGAAGGGGAAAGGGAAGGGGAAAGATATTGCTATAATATGTGAAAATAACAACTAAATATTTTCAGCTAAAAATGAATATTACAAGAAAAGAAGAGGGCGTGATTATTCTCCTTGCAGTTTACGAAAAGTACTTATACGTTTTGAATGCGTATCGTCAATGCAAATTGAATTCGTCAAGGCCATGGACACGATTCATTTATTCCGAAAATGAAAGGCAGCTGTACGGTTTCTTTCAAAAATTGTTCACTGTAATCAAAAGTGAAGATCACGATGAGTTCCGAAAGGCAACGTAACGCGGATGGGAATAAAGGAGTTTAATTTGCTAACAAGACTCCTTTATAACAAATTACAGAAACAAAATTTCATTCTGAAGTAAATTGTACCTGAATGTCGCTTGGCTATAACTTTAGTGTAAGTATTATATAGGTTCGGATAGGTTCGAAACATTGAAACTTATCTACGCTTTGCTTTACTTTTCTTATTTTTTCCTTTTTCAGATTTTTAGCCCACGGAGTTTATCGCCACGTGTTGGCTTGGTCGTTTCGGGTAGGTGTTTCTACCATCGCAGAAATTATCCTTGAAACGACCGAAATCATTTGGGATGAGTTGGCAGGTATCTTCCTAGCTCAGCCCAATGAAACAGAATGGCTTCAAATCTCGAGGGCTTATTATGCAAAGACGGGTATGCCAAACGTTGTCGGTGCAATAGATGGAAGGCATATTGAAATAAAGTGCCCTCCAAAATCAGGAGGGCAATGTCCTCCGCTGTTTATGAAGTCCGAGACACTCTCAACCCAAAAAGCTTTTTCACGTCTGGAGAGAGCCTTTCATTGAGATTCGTCACAACGTTGTCCAACAGAGGAATGTAAATTGCTCTCCTGAAATATTCCTCCGGGGTTTGATTAAGTTACTGGTTATCTCGATGTTTTTGACGAAAAACAACGCGTGGTACTTGCAACTCCACATCCAACTGTGTTGCGAGATTTTTAGTTTAAGAAAATAGCTTATTTCGTCGTGCGTAATTTCACGTCACCGCTATTGATACTTCCTAAAATTGATACTTCTTATAATTGATACTTCTTATAATTGATTGAAAGTTTTTATTTCTTACTAACTACTTGTTTAATTATGGCACATAAACATTTAATTTAATACCACAGTCAAACCTTTTTTAATCGACTTTAAACCTTATGACGAACTGGATCTGAAAAAATATTTAATTGGGTGTTTCCCTTCCCTGCTTTCAGCGGCGGATTTAGAATTTCAATCTGGGGGGGGGGGGGGGGTGGGGGGTTTCGTATGAAAAAAAATTGTCAGTGTAAATTTAGTCTATGGAATTTATATGTGTAAGGGCCGTTTTAGTCTCAGGAATTATCTTTATATGAGTTCATATTTCTAATTATTGTAAAACTATTTGAATAAAACCGTCTTGGAACGAATATGAAAAGCTAAGGGTACGTCAGCGAAACAAGGAATTGGATTAGAAGTTACAGACAAGAGATCATTTATGAAAATGAGAAAGAGGTCCGGAGACAAAACGGAGCCCTGGGGCAAACCAGCATTTATTTTGTGGGTTTCAGACTTGAACTTGTCCAATACAACTTGTATAGAACGGTTCAAAATAAAGTTTCTAATCCAACGAAGGAGGAGTTCTTCAATACCGAAAGCACTCATTTTCGATAAGAGAGCCTGGTGCCAAACTCTTTCAAATGCCTTTGAAATATCAAGTGCAACAATCTTAAGATGTTAAGATTTGTTCCACTGTTCGGTGAGATATGCCATCAAATCATCAGTGGGCCTGTTGCTACGAAAGCCGTACTGTCGATCATTAAGAAGCTTTCGTTCTTCAAGAAAGCTGATAATTTATCAGCGTTTCCATGACCTTAGAAAGAAGGGCAAGGGACGTAAATGAAATCGGACGATAATTGGAGGGGAAGAGGATTCGCCTTTTTCGGGTATAGGCTGGACAAATGCTGTTTTCCAACTTCTCGGAACGAGCCCAGAAGAATAGGATAGATGGAAAGGGGAGCGGGTCATAATTCTGGTTTCAAAATTCTGTTTTTCAAAATTTTGCTTTTTGATCGAAAAATTCTGATTTTCAAAATTCTGCTTTTTTTTGCATTCTGGTCACCAAAATTCTGTTTTTTTCAAATTCTGCTTTTCAAAATTCTAGCTGTTTTAAATAAAAACATTCTGCTTTTTTTATGTCTGTTTATTCATAAACACAAACAAATTTCGGGATGGGGTCAAAATTCAATTTAGTCACCATTCGTCCCTTGCACTTGTCTCTAAGTCAATTAGCAAGTTTTAAATTTGTGTAACTTTTCAAGATAAAACATATAGCCATCAACACAAAGTTCATCTTTTCCCTAACTGCATTTTACAATCGAAATATTCATGGTAAAATTTGAACACTAACTCGAAGGCGTAACAAATTAGACTAACCTTACAGCTTACAGGAGATAAAGTAGGTAAATATTATACATACTGATGTAACTATGCAAACACAAAATAATCTTCTGCTAATCTCTAATGGGAGAAGGTATTCTGCGAATAATATAGAAAAGAGAGGTTTGAAAATATTAAAAAGCGCGCGCTTTCTATATTATTTGCAGAATTTTGGTAAGCAGAATTTTGAAAAGCAGAATTTAAGAATTTAGAATTTTGAGCAGCAGAAATTCGAAAAGCAGAATTTTAGAAGCAGAATTTTGAAAAGCAGAATTTTGAAAGCAGAATTTTGACCCCGGCAGAATTTTGACCCCAACCCATGGAAAGCTTATGTAAGAGTTTTGCCAGCGTTGAAGAACACCTCTTCAGAACAACAGGGGATTTATGTATGTTGAGATCTTTTAGGAAACTCGCTACAGCACGAGTGCGAAAGAAGATTTGTCCCATGGACTCATTGACGAGTTCGAGAACTGGGCGAGTCATGACATTCTCTGGCAGCAAAGAGTTGGAGGCGAACTGCCTAGCAAAAAGGTTAGCTTTCGCGAGAGAGCCAACGACTGGAATATCATCATCAACGAGCGTTAGGACCGAAGAAGAAGAAGAATTCTCCATGTTTTTCTCCATGTATTTCTTGCCTAAGTTTTTGGTCATGTAAAAATTTGGTCCGTCGAATATGGATATTGCAGGCCTTCCCGGTTTGTTTTAATTTCTTCCAGTTTTCCTCAGTAGGGTTGGCTTTGTAACAACAGAAACCTACCTCTTTAACCCTGATAACCTCTTTACAGCTCATATCAAACCATGCGTTCTCTTTGGGTCTGATGCTTTTAACCCTATTTAGGATATAAGTTCTCATTCCCAGAAGAATTAAAGAAATTAAACGAGGAAGCATAGAACGGCTTTCTCGTACTGCCAAACGGTTCTCTTAGGAGCTCTATCTTTAACTAGGATTTTTTGACACGAGAAATTTGCGGATGTTCATATCGAACATCATGCGAAATATTTTCGAAAGAGTAAGTTGATCAATTGATCTGCTTGAAATCGGCTGGATTCGATTTCCTGTTGAGTTCAGTTATGGGTAAAATTAGACGAGTTTGGCTCAGCTTTTGAACCCCCCCCCCCGTAAATCCGCCACTGCCTGCTTTATTTATTTGATTATTCTTGTTATTTTTTATTTTTTTCTATCCTGTGACCCCCTCCGGAATGAAATTCTAGATCTGCACCTGACTCCTCCCTTGGATAATTTCCTGTAAGTAAAGTGTACAAACATAATAAATGTGGATGTGGAACTGGAGCGGCAAAATATGATAAGCTCATTAATCTCTGACCTAAACAGCATTGTACAATGGGGAATTAAAAACCGCGTAGAGTTTAATGCTTCGAAAACTCAATGCTGTCTTGTATCGTCGAAGCGAGATATACCCCCCTTGCCACTGTCCATGAGTGGCACTTGCATCAAAGAGACCGAACATCTCCTGATTCTCGGTATGTGCATCACTGACCACCTCTTGTGGAACGAGCACATATGCGATTTCGCCAAAAGTGCCGCAAGATGTTTGGGTTTCTTAAGACGATGCAAGAAATTTGTCTCCCCGTCTGATCTGGCTATTATCTATAAAACCTATATCCGCCCAAAGCTTGAGTACAATTCCCATCTCTGGGCTGGTGCTCCAGCTACTTACTTAAGCCTCTTGGATGGAATACAAAAAAGAGCTGTAAGAATGATTGGTGATAGAGTGATCACTGACTCATTCACCCCTTTAGACCACCGTCGTAACGTTGCGTGTCTCTCCTTGTTCTACCGTTACTTCTACGGTAATTGCTCTAGTGAAATAGCCAGTTGCATTCCTCCCCTCAAACAATTCACCCGTAATACTCGCGCTTCTAGGAATGCCCATCAGTTTACCCTTGAGCCCAACTTTGGACGTACTGTAAAGTATAGAGAATCATTTTTTAGCCGTACTACGTGAATGTGGAACTCTCTTCCACACACTGTCTTTCCCAATCATTGCAATGTTCAAGAATTCAAGACCAATGTACACCGACACCTCCTTTCCAACCCCTTCCCTTCTTCCTAATGCACTCACTGTGTCTCTGGCATAAAAAGGGTATAAAAAATCCCTTGAGTGGGTGCAAATTATAAAAAAAAAAAATATTCGTACTTTGGGTTGGTGTGGGATACATTCTTAAGGAACATCATTTGCTCCATCCACTTCCACGGTTCTTCCGGAGTCAGATTTGCACTCCCACTGGAGGGATGTTTTTTGATCTCCCTAAAAAACTTATCTCTCAATGTTCTCCACCTACTTTTAAGTTTAGTTCTTGTAAAATAAAGTAAAGTAAATGAGGATGGGTCTTTGATAAATATAATATGTATGTAAATATGTACCTGGAATGTTCAATTTCGTAGAGAATTCGTCAAATTTTTCCTCCCGCAGAAAAATATTTTTGTACGACGAGCTAGTCTTATCTTTTTTCTTCCATGATAAAAAAAGAATATCTCAATAGTTAGTCAAATCGTTATTAATTTTACACGTATTTTCAAAGTGCCGTTGTCGGGATATTCGTAGCACTACCTTGGCTACGACGAGTTGGCTCCTCGGAAAGTTCGAATATCTAGAAAGCTGGACAAGTACCTTCCGTCGATCGCAATGTGATCAATCTGGTTGACGGTTGATTGATCAGGAGATCTCCATGTACCTTTACGGATGTTGAGATGTGGGAACCAGGTGCTTGCTACCACAACATTTCGCCCCGCAGCAAAATCGATCAGCCCTGGTGAAGTTTTATTTGAGCCAGATGATCGAAGAAAAAAGCTAGCTCCAATATTTATCAAACATGAGGTTTTTAAAAATAACACGATTACAATCCATACAAAAAATCGTTAAGTTCACAAGCAAAAAGTGAAGAAAAAGCGTATACAATTGAAAAATCTATTAAAAAACACGTATACGCCACAGTGTACATTTTATTGTATGAAAAATTTAACATAAAAGCATTGGCGCAAACAAGTTTAGTGTGATACTAGCTAAAAATGACGTTTCAGACATGACTCAAACGTCATTTTAAGCTAGTATCACACTAAATTCTCTTAAAATTGTTCCAATGTTTTCAACAATAAGTTACGTTCAGTTCATATTTGAACTTACGAACATAATTCATAACATAATTTTGCAAGACCACTGGAATTCTTTTTTGCTTGAAACCTGAATAGACGATTTCTGTGTTTTAAAAAATAAATTTATAAAGGCCTAGATATGTTATTGCCAAGGGGTATCAATAGAGTTGCCGAATAATTGTTGGAAAACATGTGGTCATAAAACATATAATAAGAAGTCACCAACATAAGCTATGTGGATCTTAACTGTTCATACATTATTTTGTTTGTCTCGTTATTCGCGCGCTAATTTTGAATGCTGGCAAGTTTAGATTTGCAACAGATTAGCGCTGGCAAGTTCACGCCATTAGTTTACAAAACATTGAGATAAACATTCTAGCAAAATTTCAAGGCGGAACGCGATGTGACATGAATATCGCGCCATTCAAAGTGACTTGCCACGGGCTTTACACCGAATAAGGGGTGGCAAGTCAACGTTTTTGGAATGGGCAGTTAAATAGCTTTCCAAAACTGTAAATTTTATTCTGGGACGATATGCAACATATTTTTGTCGATTTGTGCATTTTTATTAATTAAATACTATGATATCGCACCACTTAAAATCAGGCAAGTCGGTGGTTTGGAGTAGTGATGGGATCAGTCGAATGATATAATCGATTATAATCGATTCAGGCAATCATTCGAGATCATTCGATTATTGAAATCATTCGAATGATTTCTCAAAACCTGCTACAACTACTACTCTTCAAAATTAAAATCTCAAATGAAAAAAAAATCGAATGACGATTATTAGTATTCGAATGAAAAATCATTCGAATGAATAATCGATAATTAATAGATAATCGAAGGAAAAATCATTCGAATGAAAATAGTACTCGAATGAAAGGAATCGGTTATATAGTATTCGAATGCAAAAAAATCGAATGATAGTTATTTTAAATTTTAATTGGAATGACGATTTTATTTCAGGTTGAATTTGCAAATCTTTGGAATGGAATTTTGTTTATGGTTTTTGGTTACATATTTTAAAGGCGAACAAAAACTTGTATTTGGAGTTATATTTTTTCTCATTTTTTGTTGTTTTATAGCACATACCGTCGCTTGGATAAATGTTTGTCGTATGTGAAAAATTGGGGTTTTGAGGTTTAAATGCAGTTTTGATAAAAGATTTTTTGCCTACAATTCTGTGTAATCCGTTTTTTATATTTGTTTTAGTTCCCGAGATATTCAGTGTTCGTTTTGTCGTATCTCCAAGGTCACTAACGATTTGAATCATTTTTTTGTCGTATGTGTAAGAAAAAGCTACACATACGACAAATTTTATACATACAATTTTTCCCATGCAAAACCGGTTTTTCGTCGATTCGGAAAATAATTGTCGTATTTGCCTTTTCTTTGAACACATACGACAATAATTTACTGAAGTCTTAGTGTGCGTTTGTCGTATGTCCCATAACAATTAACACAGTCGTGTGTTATTTTTGGTCTCAGTTGCAATCATGATGTCAAATGTTGGACGCCGAGTCTTCTGCTCCGAGTTTGTCGGAAGAAATTTATGCGTAATGAAATGTCTATGATATTGCATGCAATAAATAATGTATGTTTTAATAACTTGTATTTGGTTTCTTATAATTTCTTAGCATGAGTGCCGAAATATTAGGTGAGGAATTTTCAGCTGACGATGAAGACAAAACGAATTCCTTAAATAAATTTATGAGCATGCAAATGAATTGATTTTGCCAACTCTAGATTCGAATGAAATCCAAATGCGAAATCTGCTATCCGATTATAGGTGTGTTTTTTTGGCAAAGCTTTCCATATCCACAGTAGTAGATTACAAAAACAACACGGTACTGCCGATGAAAGTAGAAGTTGAATCATACTACGGATAGAATTTAGCAAAAATTCAATAATCGTCTTTAAAATGATAGCAGCGACCAACTTCTAAATACAAAAATTTAACAACAACTGCAGATGCGTTTTTTCGGTAAATCTTACTGCACTGCGGATAGATTTTCCAAAAAAAACACACCTTAAAGTAGTTCATATAAGTTTCTGAATTTTAAATTTTTTAATTTAATTTAATTTCAATAGCATGCAGTGTAACACCAACAACTTCCAGAAAAAGAAAGAGGAACCCATCGTTATGGAAACAAAATTTAAGAAAGAGTCTTCGTGAGCAGGGTCTTCCGTATGATGGAAAAAATGGCATAACAAGACCTGCTAGAGCATTGGGCCCGACCTGTACATCACTTTGTTTCTATAAATTGTTGCAATCATATTACGTTTATTTCTTTTTTCAACTTTATTAATGTCGTTTTGTCGTATGTACAAGACTATTCCATTCAAACATTTGATAAATTTTTGTCGCATGTTTAAAAATTTTGTCGTATGTGTTTGGGAAACTAGCAGACTTGGTGAAATAGTCACATACAACAAGGGCATTCTGAGCAAAATTGGCTCTAAATTGTTCCTTAACAACTATTTCGATTTTATTTTAACGTTATTGAACTAACAACTTTTTTTTTACATAAGTCATACAATTTTCAAGAATATCTGACGTAGGGTTTTTGAGAAAAAAAAATTCTGAACTTTGATGTCGTTTTCCCAAAAGTAGCCAAATGTAACATACGACAAACATTTATCCAAGCGACGATACGACAAAATTCTTAAACATGCGACAAAAATTTATCAAATGTTTGAATGGAATAGTCTTGTACATACGACAAAAGACATTAATGAAGTTGAAAAAAGACGCTCTAGCAGGTCTTTTTATGCCATTTTTTCCATTATAAGGAAGACCCCGCTCACGAAGACTCTTTCTTAAATTTTGTTTCCATAACGATGGGTTCCTCTTTCTTTTTCTGCATGTTGTTGGTGTTACACTGCATAGAATAAATAAATAGAGTGGCGTGACAGTTCTTGAAGAACCAAGGCCAATGTGGCTTACTCTCATCAAAAATTCTCTAAGTGCGTGTGAAGAATTGAGGGGACCTACAATTTAACGCCGATTCCGAACGGCAAAGTTGAGAAGCACTTTTCATGACAGATTGATACTATTGGAAAATTTGTCAGGTCTTCGCAAGAGAAAGTACCCGTGAAAGATGAAATAATACACTGCATGCTATTGAAATTAAATTGCTACCTTTGATTTGATACTAACGAAAATTAAGAAACTTACACGAACTGCTATAAACGGATGGCAGAATTTGGATTTCATTCGAATCTGGAGTTGGCAAAATCAATTCATTATGCAAATGATAATTTTTTTAAGGAATTCGTTTTGTCTGCTGTTGAAGGTTTGTACGACGGATCATTGTCTTCATCGCCAATTGAAAAGTCCTCACCTAATATTTCGCCACTCATGCCAAAAAATTAAGAAACCAATAAAAGCTATTAAAACATAAATTTATTGCATGCAATATCATAGTCATTATGCACAAATTTCTTCCGACAAACTCGGAGCAGAAGACTCGGGCGTCCGACTCCTTTGACATCATGATTGCAACTGAGACCAAAAATAACACACGACTGTGTTAATTGTTATGGGACATACGACAAACGCACACGTAGACTTCAGTAAATTATTGTCGTATGTGTTCAAAGAAAAGGCACAAACGACAATCATTTTCCAAATCGACGAAAAACCGGTTTTGTATGGGAAAAATTGTCGTATGTTTAAAACTTGTCGTATGTGTAGCTTTTTCTTACACATTCGACAAAAAAAATGACTCAAATCGTTAGTGACCTTGGAGATACGACAAAAAGAACACTGAATATCTCGGGAACTAAGCCAAATATAAAAAAACGGATTGTAGGCAAAAAATCTATTACCAAAACTGCATTTAAACCTCAAAACCCCAATTTTTCACATACGACAAACATTTATCCAAGCGACGATTTTGTTAAATTTTTCACCATTTTCATTCGATTTCGTATTTCGAATGATCATTCGATTATTCAAATCAGTCGAATACTATTTTCTCGATTATTGAAATCATTCGATTATGCCCATCACTAGTTTGGAGTAAAACCAAGACACCAACAAATGGTTTTTCAACATTTCGTTTCGGGACAACATGTAGAGTGGGATCGTGCAGCCGTCTCTTGGACTATATTTTTTTCAGAGATTCAATTTCTTTGTCTTCTTTCCTCTTTAGAGGAAGTTAAATAGGTATTTTTTTGTATTGATCCCATCTCCATCAATAGCTTTACGTTACACAAAATTTAAGTTTAATTTGTATTGCAGATGAAAGCCAATACAAGTCAAAGCTTATAAGTGAAATTTTTTTTTTATGATTTTCTTCTAGAAATGACCCCGGTTTAAAGTAATACCTTTGTATATCTATATTATAGTAGTTTCAGCCTAGAGAAACGACGACAGCGACGCGTGTTTTACCAACCAGAACTATTTATGTCGGTACTATAGTTCCCATGAATAACTGCCAGCGCCATCGACGAGTAAAGTTTCCAACTTAAAATTCTCGATGCTGAAAATACTATTAGGTGTATATACAAAGGTAATACCATGATTACGTAGTGGTGTAGTGAATATATGCGTTGACTGTTACGGAAAACGTTAAATTGTAGGTCCCTTCAATTTTTCACACGCACTTAGAGAATTGTTGATGAGAGTAAGTCACTTAGACCTTGGCTTTTCAAGAGCGTAACAACTTTTTTGTTTGATTTGATACTGCAAATGGCTTTTAAATAGACATAGGTACTCATTGCACATACACATACGTATACATATGTTTAAATGAAAACAAACAAAAACTGTTTTTTGAATTCCACTGCTCTTAAAAAAATAGAAAAGTAGGTAAGTTCTATCAAAATAAAATATTGATTTTCAGTTATCGGTGACTTTTTTTTTGCTTGGTTTTTCGATATGGAATGCCGTGCAACTTTAATTAGTGCAGTAGTCATAACTTCGTTTGTGTATTTAATGCTGTACACACATTTTTCGTCTGTAACCAGACTGTCAAGGCTTGAGGAAGAAGTGGAACAATTAACGGTAAGTATGAAGCCAGCATGGAAGAACACCTTAAAATCGTGCATTTCTTTTAAGAAAGTTGTTCTAGGTCGTCAACCAGATTCTACACTCTTACCCCAAATAGATAATTTTATTAAAAAACGCTGCCAAGGCATTTGGGATGAGTTGACAGAAGTCAAGAAAAGACTTGATAAAGGACACTCTGGTGGGGGTGGGGGTGGGGTGTGTAGTCGTAGTGGTATCGGTCGAAAATCATCTACTGATCTCGAAGCTGGACGGAAAGAAGAACCAAATTTCGCATTGCAAAGTCTTGGTGAATACTTGTACATACATGTTTATATGATCGACATGTTTGCAAACTTTTCAATTTTATTAAAGGTGCTTCAATAGTTCGAACAGAAGAACAACCTTTGAATCCGGCTGGATTTTTTCACAGACTTATTGGAATAAAATATAAATCAAACCCTCCGGAAGAAGTTCTCAAGCCATGTATGCGACTTGGCAGCTGTTATGCTTTCAAAGGGGATAAATCTTCATTTATAATCAGACTGTCCCACAAGGTTATGGTTCGAATTCTATTTTTGTCTCCAAATAAAATTTGTGTGTATTTTTAGATAACTATTCGGTCAATAACTGTGGAGCATATACGTGAATCGACTTCTTTGACAGGTGACATTTCGAATGCACCCAAGGACTTTATGGTTTACGTATGCAATCATTTAATAGTCTCGTAAGAGCTTACGTAATTTGAAATAATTTTATTTAAAGGGTCGCAACCATTTGAGGAATGATGAGCCAGTATTTTTGGGTTCCTTTCAATACGACAATTCCAACCCTAAACGAGCACAAACATTTCATTTTAAGAACGATCAAATCTTTAAATATTGTAAAGTTAAAATTATGTCTAATTACGGCAATGCCAATTATACCTGCGTTTATAGGTGAGTTTAAGTTCAACAAATTTTTAACATTATATTGGTCTTAACACTTAAAGGCACCACAGTCATAGCGTTCAGGTACCGAAAACACCAGTGATGATACTTCACTTTTTCCAAGTAAGGCCGTGTGCGAATTCAGTTAAAAAGTGAAACTTGACGTTTGGTTAAATTTTGACACTTCGCATTGAATAGAATGTGTTAAAATTAGATTAGCTGCGGAGCAGGCTTAAATATGACAGTAGTGGTTCAACCCAATTCATCTTATTCGCACACGGCCTTAAACACTCACATACAGCAGTCAGAAAAATGTAGAATGTACCTGCTCTGTCTTTCCAGACATTGCAATTGTTAGAAATTCAGGAACAATGTACACCGGCATCTTCTATTAAACACTCTGTTTTGTCTGATGGTAGCACTGTGCTCCTACCCTATAAGGGGTATAGAAAAAACCGTTAAGTACATGTGAATAATACAAATAAGTAAACATCTAAAATCTGCGCAAGAACAAGAAAAAATACAACAGAAATGTGTTAAAAGATTCCAATCAACGTTTATGGCTTGGTCCTTAATTCAACGCTGAACTACGAATCAACGAAAGAGCAATTTAATAAAAACATAGGCCGCTAATGAACAATTTAAAGAGAATTTAGTGTGATACTACCTTAAAATGACGTTTGAGTCATGACTGAAACGTCATTTTAAGCTAGTATCACGCTATAGTTGTTCATTAGCGGACTATAATTTTGCGCCATAGATTTCTTCATTTTCATAATAATCGGCCCAATCGAGGTAATCGTCGGAGCGGAATTTTCTGCGATTTCCTCTGAAATTTGCTGCGAGGTAGTTCTCCGACAAGGAAAATGTCTCCGTTTCGGAGGAAATTGGAGAAAATTCCGCTCCGACGACGCGACGGTTAACTCGATAGGGCCGAATATGAATGTTGGCTCTTGGCTGACATTCGGGTTATTCGGTGAGATCGATCATTTTAATTTGGAAGTGAAGAAATTTACATTTCCAATTAATTCAGAGTTGAAGTTTGGGTCTTAAATGTCAAATCGATACGCCAAACCTAATGTCGCTTTCAATTGTTTTTTTTACGTTTCTTCTTCTACCTCCAATGGAACAGGTTGAATTTCATTCTGACATTTTGCTTTTGTGTGCGTGAAAACATTTTGTATGTGTGATGCATTTGTGTTGTATGTATGATTTTCCGGACGATTCTGTTTTC
Organism: Sphaerophoria taeniata; assembly: GCA_943590905.1. Lineage (NCBI taxonomy): Eukaryota > Metazoa > Arthropoda > Insecta > Diptera > Syrphidae > Sphaerophoria > Sphaerophoria taeniata. Next base: position 72,247,313 of record OX016542.1, on the reverse strand, counting down.
AAAACAGAAGAGTTGTTATCTTCTCAAATGCATTCCGTCTGTCTAAGTCAGTCCAATGAAATGGTTTCAGAAGACTTTTGGACTCTTCCCAAAGCTTCTGTCCAATAGTCCAATGGAAAACGACATAAATATTGAAGTGAATACAATACACCATTAAGCCTGAAGTTAAATGTCATCGATTTACTATACAAAATATTGTCTAGGCTGGGGTATCGGCCAATAATATTTTATACAATAATATTGTTGTCCATATTTTCATTTATTAATTATGGGATTCGCGGCGGATCGTTTTCAATTCGACCTTTCAAATTGGACTCGCGTCGTGTTTCCTTATTAACAAATTCGCCGTGGAGCGAAAATATTTCTTCCAATATTCCTGTGATTTGGCACTTTTGGTTTGACTATTTCTTCCAATATTCCAGTGATTTGAATTTGAATCCGCCAAAAAAAGCTGTCGGATTTCAACTCGCCAGCAAACATTAGGTCCGTTCGTTTACCCCCTAAAACTGGCATATTCTCCCACTTTTCGTTCTTTTACTCTGAATTTTTGAAAGATCTGTCACTTTTGAAGGAGAAAATATTTCCCAAAAATTTCTTGTGGCAGTTTGTGTAAGTTCTGTCAAACCATAAGAAGTACAATGAATTTTGTTGACGTTTGACATAATTTTGTGCATTTGGTGGCAGATTTTTACTGCGAAGCGTTCTTTTTCCTTTTTGGGAGAATCACAAAATTTCATCTCCACTCCTCGATTTTTGACAGTTTTTACAAAAACTGCCGAAAAAGTGAAAGAACGGACCCATTATGATTTATGACATTTCAAATTCGCCTTCGAATTCGTTAATTGGTAGAATTCAAATCGAAGAAGATGAAAGCGAAAGCAATAATTGAAAAATGTCAAACTCGCTAGCAAAACGATCCGCCGCGAATCCCAAAATCAGGCCCCAGTTAACCAGTTCGGATTCGGAAACTGTCAAAAAAGTATTTATTCTCTTTTGTTTGTTTTTATTTTTACACTAATTAAAAATAATTGGAGCTATTAAATTCAGGTTGAATATCAAATCAAATTAGTTCCAGGTCCGATAGGGTTTACACAACACTTTCATTAGGTACAATATAATTATGTTTGTCTTTTTTTTCAGAGTTGCCGTTCATGGAGATCTGTAGACAATATGGAGCAGTATACAAATTAAGATCTAAGTTTTTGGAGTATTATATATTTTTAATTTATTATTTTTATTGTTTATATTATTATTTATACGAAAATATTTCTAAAATAACATAATATTAATAATTTCATATAACCTTTGTATATATATTTGGGAGTAGTCTCAAGCTCTCAAGATAGCAAACGATGGTGGCACCTTCTTGAGACCTTTCACAGAAGAAGTTTTTTTTTACAAATGTTTGTATTGTAGTTCCATATACAAAGCGTATAACGTACCTGAACTTATATACAAAATAACATCACTGTGCATTCACATGCAATCAACAAAACACCACCGTGACTGCACCCAAGAATAAACACAAAAGAGGAAAATCGAAAAAATAAACCAAAAATTGTCAGCTGCGAACTAAAAAATAGGAAATCAGATGAACCACAAAAAAAAACGAGCAAAAAAAGAAAGGAAAATTGAATTTTCTTCGCCTATCATCTTTCGCAAGAAAGACACAAAAACCATTCTATCTGTTTTCCTATAGAGGAGTGTAATTTTCTAGCAGAAGTTCGCTTTTTAATAATCATTTTAAAGTTTTCTAAATAGAGTTGTTCTAACATATTGTTGTTCCGCATGTGTAGTTTTGCATAAAATTATTTCACTCCTTGCTTCTACCACACAGGGTAGACAAGAAAAAAAAATCCAACAAAAAGAAAAATAGGTAAATAAGAATTTTCGACTGCTCCCTTATATTTTGTGTGTCGGCAGTGTCCGTCGTTGCACCCCCATTAATTCTCTATGGAGACGCAGACGACCGACAAAAATATCGAATTTGCCCACCATCCGCCGAGACCCTGGATGGACAAGGGCAAGTGCAACAATAACAACCTCTTCGAGGACAAAGAAAACTTTTGCGGTGGAGCTACAGACAGTGGTAGTAAGTCAACAACAAAGTTGGAAAAATGCCAATGCCATAGAAGTCAGCAGCAACAACAACACATCCCAGTCATTGAAGTTCCAGTGGCTGAAAACCCAACTACTGGCGATGAAGCAGGAAGTTTGAATGTGGCGCAGGGGGAAGCGACCAATGACATCACTCGTTTCAATGTCGGCGATGAAGATGAACTTCTGAGCACTGCTCTCGCTGCCCATTCACCACCAAATTCAAATAGAACATCGGTCAACAACTCCACCGACAATTTGTCGTACAACAGCGAAAATTATTACGTTGACGAATTGATTGTCCTCCAAAACACACTCTCCGATGAGGAAGTTTCTCTGAATTCTGACGATTGCATTTATGCTTATCGAGGAGGAGCCGAATTTGACATTGCTCTTGAACCAGCGAGAAACAACAATGTCGATGTCGAAGACGAGACGGACTTTTTAGAAATGGATTTCGATCCAGATCCACTCTCAGAAGTTGATCCATCGATGGAATTGCGCTCATTGCAATACCCACCATCGATTTTCCTAACTAGTTCGTCGAGCGTGGTTGGGTCGAATTTACAGCATGAGCGTCAACTGTTTAGTTCACCTGTTGAAGGTGGCGATGCGGCACTCAGCCACCGGTGTCCAACAAACAAAGACTTCGCAAAGCTCTCATTGAATTTGACACAAATCAAATCGAATTCCGTTGAGGACGACGATGAACGCGTATCTCCAGTGACAGTCTCGTGCGCCGCCGATGACTCTAGATCAAAGGTGACGGGTGCCAAGCCCAAGCGCATCACAGAGCGCAGCATTTCCATGACAAAGAACCGTAAAACGCAGTTCCTCTATTCGAAAATGAACAAAAGTGCTGGTACTTCGGCGTCTCTCTGCTCGGCTGGCAGTTTGGACGAACGCGCTGGAGTGGCTGGATTTCCACCATTGCATAGCGCAAATGCGTATACTCGACAAGATCTCTCGGACGAGACCTGTTTGGATTGCTTAGAGAAAGAGTTCCTGGCGAATACGATTGGTAAACCAATCGAATGGTCAGATTGCCCAAAGTGCAAGAACAAAAGAAGTCTGAATATAATGTCTGCCTTCGGAGGCCATTGCAATAGCAGTGGCAGTAGTCGGAGTAATAGTAGTAGTAACACAGGCATTGGGGTAAGTTCGAGTAGTAATGTCTTATGCTCGTCAAAACCGCCGCCGTCATCACTCAGTTTTGATTTGAATGATTTGTTGCCTTCGATGAAGGAAAAGTCGTCTTATATTGCCGAGGGTAGTAGTAGCAGTGGTGGTGTAGGTGGCGTTTGGGGTGATGTGTGCGGTGGTTCGAATACAAAAACAGAAGTTACTGCTGAGACCAAAAAGCTTACGCACAAAACTTACCAAAGAGGATCATCGTGTGATAATTTTGATGGAAAGAAAGTAAATTTACCACCGTTATTTTTTGCTTTTGTACTCATGCTTTGCTCTTTGCAGCTTGCCAAGAAATCTTCCGATCAAATCGCAACAACATTTTCAACTCTAAACGCGGACGAGGATACAATAGTGCAGGCACTGGTAAGCAAGTATTTCTGAATCATGCGTTACTATCACTACATTACGATTCAGTTGGCAGATTATGGTATGTTTTTTAAGCGGTGGAAAAATCAAGCTATCTCAAGAACCTGAATAAGGTACAGAGACTAGCCTGTATAGGAATAACAGGGGCTTAGAGATCCACACCACAAGCTGGGTTGGAAATGATCTTGGATCTCCCGGCTCTGGATGAGTTCATAAGGCAGCCAAAACTGCAATTCGTTTAAAAGAACTGAGTTTTTGGAAGCACAGCACTTATGGACACGGGTCAATCTTATGACACGATTCCAGGACTGATGGAGACCACCGATAACATTCCCTCTCTACTATATTTCGATAGGAAATTTTCTATTTGCATACCAGAAAGACAGGGTTGGGATCCTAATTCACTTCTTAGTAAACAGGATATCCCTTTCAACACTGACGGTTCAAAAACGGAATAATGAACAGTTGCTGGAGTGTTTTGCCAGAGATTCGTATAAACTCCCAGCTGACTGTAGTGTCTTTCAGGCCGAGATCTATGCCATTGAAAAAGCAGCTGAATTGGCACATCTTGAATAGCTAAGCTCCTCGGAGATTATTTTTTTCGTGGACAGCCAGGCTGCTATCAAAGCCTTAGCCAGTGAGACCATAAGATCAAAGGCAGTTTTAAACTGTAGGAAGGAATTAAATAGAATCTGCCACACTAACCAGGTTAAGCTCTGCTGGGTTCCTGGACATAGCAATATAGAAGGGAACGAAATAGTAGATGAACTAGCCAGGAAAGGGTCAGAAGCAGACACAAGTAATAGCGACCTTTCAGTTAGGCGACCACTCGTCCCGATTGGGGTACTCAAGCGGAAGATAGACCTTAAATCAAAAGAGAAAATCAATAACTCCTGGAAATCCAAGGACGATTGCGTAATCTCTAGAAGTTTATGGCCTAACACAAATGAAAAGGAAACTCGGTATATTCTACCGCTGAGTAAAAAGAACATTAAAATCTTGATAGGTGTACTAACGGGTCATTGCGCCATTGGCACAATGGCCAACAAGATAGGGGCTTTTGCACCCGTTTTCTGTAGGAGCTGTCAGGATGAGGAGGAAATAGAAATCATTAAACACCTGCTCTGTGTCTGTCCGAACCTCCAAACTAACCGACTCCGTCATTTCAGGAACAGGTTTGTTGGGATACTGGATGATCTAGCACAGGTCTCAATGGCAAACATGAGGAAATTTATAGATAGCACAGGCTGGTTCGTTAACGAGCCAGTCTACATTAATCGACAGCAGGACTGGAATGATGAGGGTGTTATACAGTTTAACCTTAGTTGCTCGAGAGAGAGCTTTTCCACTCAATTGCTTTTTTAGCCCAAAGAAACAGCGATTAGCAAGAGTTATTCTTCATCTGATCTGGGCGCTGGTGTTATTGCCCGTGTTAATAGCGGAGCCTAGGTAGACAAACTCTTCTACTACCTCGATGTTGTATGCGTCTATTGGGACGTTCTGTCCGAGCAGTCGGTGTTGGGTCCTTCCTCGAAGACAGCATATACTTCGTTTTTCCCTCATTTACCACTAAACCCATTTTTGCTGCTTCTGTCTCAATTCTCACAAAGGCGCCATTGACATCATGCTGTGTTCTTCCTATTATATCAATATCATCGGCCTACACGAGAAGTTGAACAGATTTTCGGAAGATAGTGCCTCTGGTGTTGACGGTCGAGTTTTGCACTATCCTCTCAAGAACGATGTTAAAGAAATCGCTCGACGGTGCATCGCCTTGTCTTAATCCTTTTCTGACATCGATAGATTCTGTAAGCTCGTTGCCAACTTTGATGGAGCAGCGTGAGTTCTCCATCGTAATTTTGCATAAGCGAACGAGCTTAGTTTTATACAGTTCGTCTATGTAGATGCTGTCATACGCGGCCTTAAAACCCATGAAAAGCTGGTGGGTATCAATTTGGAGATCATAGGTTTTTTCCAGGATCTGCCGCAGAATGAAAATTTGATCGATGGTTGACTTTTCTTGTCTGAAGCCACATTGAGAAGGACCAATTAGATTGTTGAAAAAAGGCTTCAGATGTTCACATATTACGGCAGAGAGAATCTTGTAGACGATGTTAAGTAGACAGATTCCTTTGTAGTCGGCGCAGTTTAGAGGAGCTCCCTTTTTCAGGATCGGGCAAACAATGCTGAGGTTCCATTCATCGGGCATGCATTCCTCCGACCATATCTTACAGATGATTTGGTGCATGGTCTTATCTAGATCGTCGCCTGCTGCTTTGAACAGCTCGGCAGCCAGACCATCTGAATCAGCGGCTTTGTTGGATTTCAGCCGTGATATTGCCGTTTTCACTTCTTCTAGGTCGGGTTCACGGAATTGTTGGCTATCATCGTGTACGCAAAAAAAAGGCTCCTGTCTGACGGCGGGGTTTTGTTCGTCGTGTCGCCGTTATATAGTCTATAGAAGTGGTCTTTCCAAATCCCCAGCATTGACTGCGATTCTACTAAGATGTTCCCTTGTTTATCTCTGCAGTCATCGGTTCTTGCTCGTTGACCTTGAGCCAGCTGTTTTACCTCCGAACTTCATTCCTGCTGTTGTTCAACATCCTCAATCTGACGCTTCTCATGCTCCCTTTTTTTTCTCCTAAGAAGCCTAAATATGATTGAAAATAGCTAGGTTTGCATCTCCAAAGCAAGCTTTTCACTACTAAGTTAATGATTGACTTCCGGAAAGTCGAAGAAATTTAAAGTTTTGCTTGGGTTGTACGTAAAATCCTTCGTCTTATACTAAATTATTATTTCAATTACACTTTTCTAGGAAAAACTTCATATTCCCTTCAACAAAGAAATAATTTCATCATACTTCCAAGCAAGCCCAACAAAATTTAAAAATATGAAGCACTTTATTCTTTACCAATCAAAGAAAAACTGCGACTACCCAAAGTTAATCAAGTTAATCGATGTCGCATGCAATGGCAAAGTTAACGTTGAATTTCAACCAGTAAGCTTGTCTTTCTATCTGTATTTTGTTCCCAAATCTAAAGCCCTCATTGTTTCAGGATAAGCAACTGGCGGACACAGAGTTAATGCAAGAAGTTCGAGTCGGTGATATTTTACACCAATGGACGAGAACAAACAATATCGAACTACTTAAACAATTAGATAAGCGATTTATGGAGAGTAATGTTTTGGGTATGTAGCCTATTCATTTGTTTGATGCTTTATTTGCAAAAACCTTTTTTTTAATTAAAGGAAAAGTAATTAATGTAATCAGACAAGCGCAGCAGAGAAATAATGCAAAACCCCTTGCAGAGTATATATCTATTCCGCAGTATTATCAAACTGGATACATTTCTATTGTAACCAAAAAGTAAGAAAACATAAATCAAAAGAAGCAAAGCAAATAAAAAAAAAGTAAACAAATCAAATGTTAAACTGTCTACCTAGTAGTATAATAATTATATCGTATACATACATATATAAAATTTCAATAAAATTAAACCTTTTCCTAGAAACTTGTTGCGTTTTCAATCTAGGCAGCCGTAGGACACGACGACGGCGATCGACGGTTCGAAAGATTGTCTAATCCACCTGCTGACACCTACATCCCAGAAAAACTCGCCCGTCTGTGTAAGATGACAATGGAAAACTCACGCTGTTCCACCATGGTCGGAAACACCTAACGGACGCTTTTGATGTCAAAAAAGGTTTTAGACAAGGCGATGCGCTGTCATGCGATTTCTTCAACATCATTCTTGAAAAGATTGTGCAAAACTCCAACGTCAACACCAGAGGCACAACTTTTCAAAAGTAAGTCCAGCTACTAGGATACGTAGACGACATTGACATAATTTGTGATGTCAGTGGAGCGTTTGTGAGCCTTGAGGCGGAGGCCAGGAAGATAGGTCTAGCGGTTAACGAGGGCAAGACCAAGTTAATGTGTTGCGTTATAAATTCAAGCAACAAGTTCTTTTAATTTAATATTAACTTTATAAAAACACGATGCATTTTGCATCCCCTATTCTTTTTTTTCAGTTTGCCTAATAATTGTTTTTGACAAATGTCACTTTGAACACGATAATGAGAGAGAGCGGGACGGCCATAGTCCTTCTGACCATGGTTCTCTCTATCGTTGTCGTGCAGGAAAAAAACAAGTTTCGTTTCAGGTCACAATAGAAGAATGTTTGGAAAAGAAAAGACGGACGGTCGTACAGCGACGGCGTTTACACGAGACAACGTTTTGGGAAATAAAAGGCTCATGCCCAACGATTTTCTTTTAATCAAAAACCTAATGTATAATATTATTTTCGGAATATGTTTCAATGTTTGATTTAATTGCCATATTTATAATTTTGTATAGAATTTTTGTATATCTTTAAGTAAAATTTCATTAAGTATATTTTTTTTAAAGACCAGATGGATCCTTAAGCGTTGTTTTCCAACGTTATTATGGATTTCCTCTCTATATTATGAATAATGCGATTCGTCTTAACATTTTCAATTTAAGCCCCGTACGGGTTAATCGGAATAGTTTCTTTCGTCTTCTCGAATTTTCTTTGATTGTTAGTTAGATTCAATTCAAGTCATTTTGTTTTAACCTTAGGTTTCGTTCAGAACAAATTGTGTTATTTGTGAATCATCCCCAAACTAATCGTCCCAAAGTCGGCGAGTTTCGGGATGACTCTCGATAATTTGAGAGAAACTGCGGCGAGTAAGCAGGACCGCGAGTATCTTATCACAAGTGGCTCTCAACAAGGCCAATTAGGACTGACCGTTGATGAGGTGATTAAGATCCGCCACTCCAAAAAAGCTGAAAGCGCGGCGAATTGAAAAAAAGAAGAGTAGGCGATTTAGGACATATGTGGGCCTAAACGTCACTCTTGTTTGAGCTTTGAAAAGGAGAAGAACATTTTTAGAAGCGAAAGGTTAAACCAATTTGGAAACTAAAAATTTTGGAACATTTTTTTTTTGGGACAGCCATTTTATTTTTTTGAGAAAATCGAGAAGACGAGGAGAATTATATAAAATTTTGGAGGTTTGACTTTGAAGTCGAGGAGTGTGGTAACTATAAAATTAAAAAGGTTGTATTTAATTTGAACAATTTTTGACAAATTATTGAATTTTTGGTTCGTTCGCATTTTAGCATTATTTTTTTATTTCTTGAATCAGACCTTAACGGTCCATCTTGGTCTTGTTAAATTTTTCGATCATTGTGTTTAAATTATTGTTCTTTTAATTGAAAAGATCCGAGGTTTTTCCCCTACATTTGCAAGGTTTCCCCGGCCTTAACAATAAAAAGAAACTTTAATATCAAAAAAAAATATCCGCCATTTTTTTTTATTTCTTAACTCGTGTTGGTTCATTCTTTTCTTTAATTTCCATCGTTGCTAATAATTCCAGAAGGTTTGCAATTTCCTTTTTTTTTGTTTTCAGGAAAAAATTGCTGGCGCCCTTATTAGCCACAGTGTGGCAACACTTATAAAATTTTATATCAATTTGATATAAAATCATACATTGGTTTGATATAAAATCATCTTTAATTAAAATAATTCTACATTTAATTGTGACCCACCCCCTTGTTGAGCTAAGCCGTGGTGGCAATACTCTTCTTATTGCCATTGTGCACTGATCTTTTTCCCTTGCCAAGGGTCAAACAGCTGTCGGTTTGACATTCATTTCAAAACGTGATTCTATTCTATTCTAATTGTCATTTGCAAATCGTTAAAGTGAAGTTGCTTTTTAGAATTCTTTTGTTTATCAAATTTAATAATTTAGTTTTTAATAAAAATAAGTTTGGCCATTTCGGCAAGAAAAATAAAGTGTAACAAATTGGCGCCCAACGTGGGGCTTGTGTTTGTGATAGAATACATAGAGTTTCGTTTTCCGGATTTCTTGTGTTGTGTGGTGTCTTTCCCTTAGATAAGTTCTTGCGTTTTTTTTCTATTGTTTTGTCGTTGGACTTGATACTTTTGATTCTTTGTGTTTTCAGGACAACATTCGAGAATCAAGAAGAAAAGATTTTATTGGACACCTGTTGGATTTTGTTTTTGGAAATTTTATTAATCAAGGAGTGAGAATTGGTTGTGAAGTTGAGTTGGATATAAAGCGGATTATAAAGGTTTGCGGCGTATCAAAGTGAGTTTCTTTTTTCGTTTTCTTTTATTAAATCAGTTAAATATTGAGAATTTGCTATCAGATACATATGAATATATACATACATATACTTATTGTAAGATTTTAATTGGATTTTAATTGGATATATATACATACATATATTGCATAGTGGTAGCTTTGGTTAGCGGAAACTTATAATTTCAAGGTGACCTTTTGATCACTTTTTACATATACATAATTTTGGGTTCTCATAAAAGCTAAATATTTGGAGGTTAGTTATTGAAATTTTTCTAGTGTTTTTTGAATAATTTGAAAACGTTTAAGTAATTTTTTTTTTTTGCTTTTTAAATTGAATTTTACTTAATTTCTTTTGGAAAATCGGAGTTTGGATTTTAGTGTGACCATATTTCAGGGTTAACATATAGTTTTTTTTTGTTAATAGGAAATTATTTCTTTGAAATTTTGCGAGATTTTTACTGAGTTGGAGATTGAATTTAGTTCTTATTTACTACTGCTAATTATTATAGAAATTAGATTTTGGAAATTCTTTAAAATTTCAAGAATCGGTTTTGATTGGATTTGGTTTTGTTTGGTGCTGTTATATTACGTTTATTGATCAATATTAAAATGGATATCAATAGGTTAAATAAAGAAGAGCTCATCTATGAGTTGCGAGCCCGTGGGTTAAAAGAAGGTGCGAGGGTAGATGAGATGAGGATGACTCTCAGAGCCTCGCGCAATTTGGAAAAATTAGGGTCGATTTCTTCGGATAGTCCGCAATATCCGTATTCGTTTGAGGATGACGCAAAGGCGGTCAAAGCAAAAATGGTCGAGATTAGGGAATTGTTACAGGTACCTCCGAAAAATCCGAAATCTTCGGAATATCTTAAGATTTTAACCAAGATTGAATGGGCATTGAATAGGATAACTAGAGCTAGAGCTGAGTCATCTGATGAAGTAAATGAAGTAGCCGATTTGAGAGGGGAAATTCTTTTGTTGATGGCTAAATTGTCAGAAGTTGAGGAAGAATCTATATCCGAAAATGAAAATGATTCACAGAAACAAAAAACAACAACGTCGACAGCAGGTTCGGGTGCGGTACCACCTGCGCAGATCGGCCAACGAGCGAGCTCCAGTGGATTCCAACTACAGGGTGATGAACCCTGTGACCGGCTTCCCGAGCGACTAGATAAATGGAACGTGAAGTTCACTGGTGAGCATTGTGGCTCATCGGTGAATTCGTTTATTGAAAGGATAGAGGAACTTAGGGAAGCAAGAGGTGTTTCAGAGGCTAGGGTGTTTAAATCAGCGGTAGATTTATTCAGTGGAAAGGCGCTTCTTTGGTTTAGGGCGATAAAGGATACAATTTCTACTTGGCGAGAATTGGTTAGGGAATTAAAGTTAGAATTTTTGCCACCTAATTATGATGACCTTTTACTGGATGAGGTCAAGCGTAGGACGCAGGGTCGAGATGAGTCGATAGGTATGTATATCGCACTCATGCAGACCTTGTTCAAACGGTTTTCGGAGCCTCTGAGTGAGAGTAGAAAACTTTCTATTCTCATGAAGAATATAGCTCCCTTTTACCAAACACAATTGGGCCTGGCTGAAATTAAATCAGTCAATGAGCTGGTTGCGTTGGGTAGAAGGTTGGAAACCATTAGGAATAATGTAGAGTCGTTTGTCCCTCCCCCTTCCGGTCGAAATCGACAATCGTTAGAACCTGATGTGGCGTATGTTGCTTCGGTCCAAGAAGCAGCAGTTTCAGTTGCGGTTACCCCCAGTCCTCCGGTTCGTAGGCCCCTTCGATGTTTCAACTGCAACAGGGAAGGGCATCTTTCGAATACCTGTCCCGTTCCTAGGCGTTGTTTTGGATGTGGAGCTACAAATACTACTAGACGAGAATGTCGACGCTGCTCGTCGGGAAACGGGCAACGGACTCTTGGGCCAGCAGGGCAAGAGCGCCGGCGTCAAAATTAGGGAGGTTGCCTGCTGACAACCAGCTGGCAAATCGAGTTAATTTAGGTTTCACACTAGAAGCAAGTGGGGGCGACAGTCGTCCTTACTTGCATGTTAACATATATGGCTTTAGGTTTTTAGGACTTTTGGATTCAGGAGCATCTAGGACTATTATATGTAGGGATGTTTGGAAGATACTTAAAGATTTAGGATTAGACTTAGTAAAACCCAATATTAGTCAGGTTCATCTTGCAGATGGGGCGGGTGTAGGAGTTTTAGGGGTAGTGAATCTACCAATAGTTGTTGAGGACAAATCGGTTTTGATGGAGTGTTTAGTTATACCTTCACTTCCGCATACGTTGATTTTGGGTGCCGATTTTTGGACACTCTCGGGAATAGTCCCGGATCTTAGGTCTGGTATGTGGAGCTTCTCGACACAGGAAGCAGTGGCTTCGATTGGAACGACATCTATCTTGGAAGAGTCGGATTTGAACGAGGAGCAGAAGAGTAGGTTACGCACACTAATTGAAGATTTGTTCAGAAACATGCCAGAGGGATTAGGAGTTACCAACAGAGTTGAACATGTCATTAGGACATCATCAGATCCTATTAAGCAGAGGTATTATCCTGTTTCGCCTGCGATGCAGGCACACATTGACAAATCTCTTAAAGAAATGTTAGATGAGGACGTGATTGAGAAATCAAATAGCCCTTGGGCCTCTCCGATAGTTTTGATTAGGAAGAAGGATGATACTTTTAGGTTTTGTGTAGATTTTAGGAAGCTTAATCAAGTGACAGAAAGGGATGCTTATCCCCTCCCAATAATTTCTGCGATTTTGGATAAATTGAGAAACGCTAAGTGTTTGACTTCATTGGATGTCAAATCGGCTTATTGGCAGATTCCAATGGCGGAAGATTCTAAGAAGTACACAGCCTTCACGGTACCTGGTAGAGGCTTATTCCAGTTCAAACGGATGCCTTTCGGCCTGCACAATGCTCCTGCTACCTGGCAGAGGTTTATTGACAGCGTCTTGGGTCCCGAGCTTGAACCTTATGTCTTTGTTTATTTGGATGATATAATCATCATTTCGGACTCTTTCGAAAAACATTTGGAAATACTTAGGGAAGTTTTAAACCGTTTACAACAGGCAGGACTTAAAGTAGGAAGAGAGAAATGTCACTTTTGTAGGCCATCTTTGAAATTCTTAGGATATGTAGTAGATAGGAATGGATTACATGTGGATCCAGAGAAGGTTGAAAGTATGGTTAACATACCGATACCCAAAAACGTTAAAGAGGTTAGGAGTTTTGTAGGGACTATTTCCTGGTACAGACGGTTCGTACCAAATTTCTCCAGTTTAGTTAGGCCATTAACAGATTTGCTTAGGAAGTCTAAGAAATTTGTTTGGACACCCGAATGTAGTGAAAGCTTTAGGAAAGCTAAAGAGTGCCTCGTAACGGCACCAATATTAACTTGTCCTGATTTTAATCTTCCGTTCGTAATTCAAACTGATGCGTCCGATTACGGAATTGGTGCGGTGCTTTCACAAACTTTTGAAGATGGGGAAAAGGTTATTTGTTACTTAAGTAGGTCATTGAATAGGTCAGAACGTAATTATTCGACAACAGAAAAGGAATGTTTAGGAGTTTTATGGGCGGTTGAGAAGTTAAGGCCATATATCGAAGGTGTTCGGTTTACGGTCATAACGGATCACTACTCTTTAGTTTGGTTGAGTAACCTAAAGGATCCTCAGGGTAGATTGGCACGCTGGGCAGTGAGGCTGCAGCAATTCGACTTTGAAATCATACATCGTAAGGGAAAAGAACATGTCGTACCAGATATGTTATCTCGGGGAGTTCCTGTAGTGGCGGGGATTTCGGAAGAGGATTTAGACCCTTGGGTTCGGAAAATGATTTCTAGTGTAGAAGCAAACCCTTTAGGATATCCAACATGGAGAGTGGAGAATGGACGACTATATAAATTCGTGAAGTCGAATCATATAATTGTTCACGAGAGTAACGAAGAATGGAAATTAGTAGTAGGGAAACAAGATAGGTTAGCCATTTTGAAAGAATGTCACGATAGTTCATTAGCGGGTCATATGGGAGTTAGAAAAACATTTGCAAGAGTAGGGGCCAAGTATTACTGGCCAAAGATGAGGAATGATGTAGCCAAATATGTTAGGAAATGTTTAGTTTGCCAACAAGTGAAACCTATCAATGATAAACCAGCCGGTCTTATGACAGAGAGAGTAGGGGTTTCGTCTCCGTGGGAGATGATAAGTGTGGATTTGGTAGGGCCATTACCGAAGTCTAATAGGGGCTTCGTTTATATTTTAACAGTAGTGGACTATTTAACCAAATTTCCGTTGTTGTTTGCGTTGAGATCTGCAACTGCAAAGGCAGTTTGCAAGGAGTTAGAGGATAATGTTTTTCTTTTGTTTGGAGTTCCAAAGATTGTCATCTGCGACAACGGTCCCCAGTTTAAAGGTCGAGAATTAAAGGCACTTTGCGAAGCATATTCTTCAAAGATTAGATTCACTCCACACTACCATCCTCAGGCTAATCCCGCGGAGAGGATTAACCAAATTATCAAGACAACTTTAAGAGCTTATGTTTCAGAGAATCACCGAGTTTGGGATTCTCAATTAGCTAAGGTAGCTTGTGCCATACGCACTTCTGAACACGAAGTTTTAGGTGTTAGTCCTTACTATGCTAACTTTGGGAAGAATATGTCAACGAGTGGGAATTATGAAGGAATTAGTAGCGAGATTATCGAAGGGAATAGGACGGTCGAAAGAGGAACTATAGAAGAACGGTTTGGGAAGTTGAGGACAGATATAGCTGCAAAATTAAAAATAGCTGCTAAGAAATCCGCCGAAACATACAATCTCAGGAGGAGAGATACTCAATATCTCCCTAATGACCTTGTATGGCGAAGAAATTTTGTTTTGTCCGATGCTGCAAATTACTACGCGGCTAAATTGGCGCCAAAGTTTGTGGGCCCTTTTAAAATTGCAAAAAGATTATCTCCCTGGACTTACGTTCTTGAAGATGACAAGGGCAAAGATCGTGGCACTTGGCACATAAAAGATCTAAAGCCGTTTACGTCATTATCAGAAAATGAGTAAATATTGGAAGTCCCTTTTAAGTAACCTTTCTATCTCGTGATTGTTAAACGAGAGAACTTTTTGAGTAAATAGTTTGTGTTATGAACAAACACTCTTTTCAAGGAGGAAAGGGTGAGATTTGTTGCGTTATAAATTCAAGCAACAAGTTCTTTTAATTTAATATTAACTTTATAAAAACACTTGATGCATTTTGCATCCCCTATTCTTTTTTTTCAGTTTGCCTAATAATTGTTTTTGACAAATGTCACTTTGAACACGATAATGAGAGAGAGCGGGACGGCCATAGTCCTTCTGACCATGGTTCTCTCTATCGTTGTCGTGCAGGAAAAAAACAAGTTTCGTTTCAGGTCACAATAGAAGAATGTTTGGAAAAGAAAAGACGGACGGTCGTACAGCGACGGCGTTTACACGAGACAACGTTTTGGGAAATAAAAGGCTCATGCCCAACGATTTTCTTTTAATCAAAAACCTAATGTATAATATTATTTTCGGAATATGTTTCAATGTTTGATTTAATTGCCATATTTATAATTTTGTATAGAATTTTTGTATATCTTTAAGTAAAATTTCATTAAGTATATTTTTTTTAAAGACCAGATGGATCCTTAAGCGTTGTTTTCCAACGTTATTATGGATTTCCTCTCTATATTATGAATAATGCGATTCGTCTTAACATTTTCAATTTAAGCCCCGTACGGGTTAATCGGAATAGTTTCTTTCGTCTTCTCGAATTTTCTTTGATTGTTAGTTAGATTCAATTCAAGTCATTTTGTTTTAACCTTAGGTTTCGTTCAGAACAAATTGTGTTATTTGTGAATCATCCCCAAACTAATCGTCCCAAAGTCGGCGAGTTTCGGGATGACTCTCGATAATTTGAGAGAAACTGCGGCGAGTAAGCAGGACCGCGAGTATCTTATCACAAGTGGCTCTCAACAAGGCCAATTAGGACTGACCGTTGATGAGGTGATTAAGATCCGCCACTCCAAAAAAGCTGAAAGCGCGGCGAATTGAAAAAAAGAAGAGTAGGCGATTTAGGACATATGTGGGCCTAAACGTCACTCTTGTTTGAGCTTTGAAAAGGAGAAGAACATTTTTAGAAGCGAAAGGTTAAACCAATTTGGAAACTAAAAATTTTGGAACATTTTTTTTTTGGGACAGCCATTTTATTTTTTTGAGAAAATCGAGAAGACGAGGAGAATTATATAAAATTTTGGAGGTTTGACTTTGAAGTCGAGGAGTGTGGTAACTATAAAATTAAAAAGGTTGTATTTAATTTGAACAATTTTTGACAAATTATTGAATTTTTGGTTCGTTCGCATTTTAGCATTATTTTTTTATTTCTTGAATCAGACCTTAACGGTCCATCTTGGTCTTGTTAAATTTTTCGATCATTGTGTTTAAATTATTGTTCTTTTAATTGAAAAGATCCGAGGTTTTTCCCCTACATTTGCAAGGTTTCCCCGGCCTTAACAATAAAAAGAAACTTTAATATCAAAAAAAAATATCCGCCATTTTTTTTTATTTCTTAACTCGTGTTGGTTCATTCTTTTCTTTAATTTCCATCGTTGCTAATAATTCCAGAAGGTTTGCAATTTCCTTTTTTTTGTTTTCAGGAAAAAATTGCTGGCGCCCTTATTAGCCACAGTGTGGCAACACTTATAAAATTTTATATCAATTTGATATAAAATCATACATTGGTTTGATATAAAATCATCTTTAATTAAAATAATTCTACATTTAATTGTGACCCACCCCCTTGTTGAGCTAAGCCGTGGTGGCAATACTCTTCTTATTGCCATTGTGCACTGATCTTTTTCCCTTGCCAAGGGTCAAACAGCTGTCGGTTTGACATTCATTTCAAAACGTGATTCTATTCTATTCTAATTGTCATTTGCAAATCGTTAAAGTGAAGTTGCTTTTTAGAATTCTTTTGTTTATCAAATTTAATAATTTAGTTTTTAATAAAAATAAGTTTGGCCATTTCGGCAAGAAAAATAAAGTGTAACAAATGCTGTCAACAAGAAAGGACAACCAACATCGACGTCTTGGAGCAAACGTGACCATAGACAGAATTAACATCGAGGTAATTCAGGACTTCTTCTACCTAGGATCAGCTATCAACTCAGACAACACCAGCGCTGAAATCAAACGAAGAATCATTCTTGGGAATTAGAAGGCAATTGAGTAGTAAAGTCCTCTCCCGAGCAACTAAAGTGCAATAAACAAATATTTAAACCACCTTAATGTTTTTACACTATAGGTTTTTGTCGTTTTCAGTCTAAATTTTAATTAATCGATTAAACGAAATAAACAAAAACAAAACTAACGAACGATCAAAAACACGTACCTTGAATGCATTTCGGACTATATGCAGTCCATCATCAGCATCACGACTGATCAAATTGGTGTCATCTTATTGGGTTTATAATCAGATGAGAGAAAAGAGGTTCGAAGATATGTTGCCGTTATCAGCATTGATAGCATTGCTATCTTTCTGTATAAAGTAGCTCTCATAGGCATCCAATTTTCTCTCATCTGTTATGTGTTTTTTGAGACTCACACTGCTTGCATTTATGTTGAAGTGGTTGAGCTTTAAGACGTGGTCTGCAATGGCAGAACTTTGATTTTTATTTTGCTTAATGTACGCACAGTGTTCTTTAAATCTCTTTTCTATGGTTCTTTTGGTTTGACCATAGTAAACTCCTTCACAGTCACCACATTTGATTGCATATATGCCTGATTTTTTCATGTTGTCAATTTTGTCTTTTGTTGACCCGAGTAAGTTTTTAAGTTTTGTTTTGCTTGAAAAAACCAATTGAATATTATGTTCTCGGAATTTTTTTGATATTTTGTTGGTTATTTCAGGCACATAACACACTGCGGCTCGTTTAACTTCACTTCTTTCTATGTTTTGCGTGAAGAGCGTCGACATGTTTGCTTTTTTAATTTTCTTAGAATGTTTTTTGACTTAAGTGCAACTCTACAAAACCGGTATCATCCTGGTCCTAATGTGTGGTGTAGAGACATGGACCATAACAACATCCGATTAAATCGCTTTGGGCTTCTTCGAGTGAATTTTGGTCTTGTCTGCATAAATGGAGAATGGAGACGAATATTCAATCAAGAACTGTACGAGCTGTTCAACGACACTGACCTAGCCAGAAAAGTTAAGGTCCAACGACTTAGATGGTTGGGTCATGTAGAGCGAAAGGAAAATAATACTCCAGCTCGTAGTCTTCGAATCCAACCAGGAAGGACGTCGCAGAAGAGGAAGACCGCGACTCAGGTGGAGCACACAGGTGGTAGAGGACCTGAACCAACTTGGCGTGCGAAACTGGAGACAGCTATCTAGGGACCGAGCTGGCTGGAGAAGTTAGTTGAATGAGGCCCTGGTCCGACCTGGACTATAGCGCCACCATAAGTAAGTAAATAATCACGAACATCAAGTGAACTCTTGTATCTGGGTTACAGAAAGACCTAGAAAGCATACTTGATGCCAAACTATCCTCTCAATCACCACTAAACCTGCTGTTTGTCGATTTTGAGAATTCTTACCAGCATCAAATAAGAACTTATCTGGATTATGCAATATGTTTCCATCGGAACTCGACCGACCTCCATTATTGAGGAAGTATTGTCTCAATAGAAGTTGGACTTCAAAGCTGCTTATGATAGCATCCACCGCCAAGAGCTTATGATGGCGATGTCTGAATTCGGGATCCCGAACAAACTGATCCAGCTGTGCCGCATTACGCTAAACAATACTCAGTGTAGTGTGCAAGTGGTTAACAGCTCATCCGAGTTGTTTCAAACATGTGCAGGGTTTAGACAAGGAGATGCGCTGTCATGTGATTTCTTCAACATAGTCCTGGAGCAGATAGTGCGCAAGGCAGGTGTGAGCACGGAAAACACTATCTTAAACAATCCACCCAGCTATGCGGACGACATAGACATCATCGGTCGATCCAAGAGAGTTTGAGGCCTTCACAGCGACTGAAGAACAGGCGAAACTTGTTGGTCTTGAAGTGAATGAGGACAAATAAAGTACATGCTATCAACAAACAAAGCAACATCTGTCCACCGCCTAGGACAAAACGTCACTGTTGGTAGCAGCGATTTCGAGGTAGTTAATGAATTCACCTGCCTTGAAACAAACATCAATCCCACAAACGACATCTTAGTGGAGTTCCGAAGAAGAATTACCCTAGCGAACCGCTGCTGCTTCGATTTGGCCAAACAACTGGGTTAAAAACTCCTCACTCGAAAGACAAAGTGTTTGCTATACAAAACTTTGATTTTACCAGTCCTACTCTATGGCGCCAAGTGCTGGACGATAAGTAAAAAAGGGGAATTGATACTGGGCACTTTCGAAAGAAAAGTTCTTCGACGGATTTTCGGTCCTGTATGCTACGATGGCAAATGGAGAAGAAGGTTCAACCGAGAACTGTACGAGCTGTACCAAGATGTGGATGTAGTGCAGAAGGCCAAGAAAAGACGACTACATTGGCTCGGCCACATCGAGCGAATGGACGACAACGCTCCAGCCAAGAAAGTCTTCTCATCGCAGCCCCCAGGTTCGAGACGACAAGGAAGACCGAACCTACGGTACAAGGACCAAGTGACTGCGGATGCAGAGCGACTGGAGAGTGCATGCGAGGGACCGTTCACGATGGAAGGCTTCAGTATCTCAGGCTGAGATTCTTCATGGATTGTGAGCCGGATACGTACCACTTCAGGAAAGTAAAAACGGTCGGTGTTCGGCATGGGAACTTAAGAAGTTGTAATAATAAATGATAAAAGCTTACATCTTAGACACTTTCTTAGCCCAAGAAACCATAACACATTTCTTTCTTGAGTGTTATTAAATAGCATTTCAGTTATTTTATTCAAACATTAGAATGTTTAATTCGTTACATTTATCTAAACCTCGTCTAGAGTCAAAATCACGCATACATATTTGGATGATGATGGTTAAGATTACAATTACGTAGGCGGCTGATACCGTTGACGGCCATATGGTGGTTGATAATAACCACCGCCTGGCGGTACTTGGTTATGATGCATTGGCGGGCCAATATGCTGTGGCGGTCCCGAACGATGTGGAGGAATTGGTGGAGGAGCTGCTCCGCCATAATGAGATGGAATCGGCTGCGACGACATCGGAAATTGTGCACCATACATTGAAGGAGGAGGCAGTGGCGGAGGTGCATTAACCGGAGGAATCATTTGCGAGGGTCCAGATATTTGAGGCTGGTAATGCGAACTGTGCGTGTACATTTGCATATAGTTGTCGGTGTACATGTAGGGCATAGGCTCTGGTGGGGGTTGGAGTGGCTTAATCGATGAAGTCGTAGCAATGGGATTGCCTTCCATCTTCTCTTCAAGTATCGGTTTGTTGTAGGATTGCTGCTGTTGTTGTAATTGTGGTGGTGGCTGCTGTTGTGGTGGCACGGAACTTTTAATTGGATTTGGCAAAGCAGCAGGCGATGCGTCGCGCTCACGAGGAACTGACGGCGGTAGCAGAGTGTGTGCTACGCTTGTCGGTGATTCTGCACGACTCGGCGGTTTTTGTGGAGGACTGTTAGTTGGATCGCTATTGGAATTACTCGGCTGATAAAGATCAAGGACTTGATGGCAAATATCTTCGAGAATCTCCATTGTGACATCAGAGACAAACATATCCCACCAACGCAGATGACTTGGCTGACGCCCAACCCAGTCTACTACTGTAAACTTGCTTAATTTACTTGCCAGATGAATAAGGGCGACAGCAATTATCTCGGGTTCCCATTGCAAGCAAACAACAGTGCTGAGAGAATCATTGACAAAGTTCCAAGCCATTTGAACCATTTTCTGTAATTTTGCCTGGTCTCCTTTAATGCATTTGGCGTACTTAAGCAGAAAGCTATACGGATGTTCTACTTGCAGATCAAATTTAATGGTCTGCAATAAAATGCGTTCCAATGTCATAACTTCTTCCTTTGGGTCATCGCCAAAGGAGAAGAACTGCGCGTCTGTGAGAAGACTTCTTGCCGTTCTAATAATATCTCGACATTTTTTTGGTGTTTCCTCAACTTTTCCAGCTAACAGAAGGCAACAGCACGCTGTCACATAGCGTGGAAAACTCTTGAACGTATGAAACATGTAGAAACGATGAAAATACACGACACCGGTGGCCATGGTATTGTGTCCGAGTCCCATTTGGGTGCCACAGTTCATAATGAAACGGGCGCCCTCTTTCCGATAGCGACGTTCTGTTTCAAATGAAATCCCATCCTGAATAGATGGTGTCACTTTGAGATCCTTCTTATCATAATACCAACAGGGCATTTCGGCTGAATCCGGTAGCAAATATATGCATTCCTTCATTAAAGGATGTTTTGGTGTATTCTTTGAACTTTTTTATGCCGATTTTTTTGTACAATAACTCACTTAATTAAGGAAAATATTTCAAACGAGTGAAATTGTAAAAAACACGCACAAAACGAAATTTGCTTTCGGACACGAAGAAAGTTTTCTTTCGTTTTGTGTCACTGTCAAAATATTGAAGTTATCTTTTTTATCGATGACAGTTGGCTTGCTTAAAAATTTATCCGTTGGCGTTAGTGTACAATTTAAATTCAGTAAGAGATGTCGCTTGCAGCAGTTCAATCTTTCTGTAAAAATGACTGCACAATTGAGCCAATGTCTAATTCTTACTGAGAATTTCAATTTTCAAGAATTCTATTGGATTTACACGTATCTGCAACATATTGATCTGCAAATTTCAAGGAAAGTAAAGCGGTTGAGATATACGTCAAAAGAGTGAAAGAGTACATTATACTTACTCCTTCATACTTGCCATAATTTTTATAGTATAGTTCGTCCATTTCCTCTATATCAGCTTTGTATATGGAATTTATAGTATTGTAATATTCGGCTTGGTCCGACAATTAAAACTTATTCACTTTTTAAATAAAACACAAATTCACTTTATTCAAATCACTCACAAACTTATTTATTCAACACTTTCAATTATAACTTTTCAAACACAGTGTACTTTACTTATCACAGTTCACAATCAACTATATCTCGTTTCGATTTCGAATCGGGTATATATAGTCCTGATAATGGTTCTAGAAACTACTAAACCGAATGTTCCAGAAGTTCTCTTTTTAACCACTAGATGTTGCCCCTCATTTTAACTGTTATACACATAAGTGTTTACTACTACAATTAAACGATATTAAGTAAAGAGAGTATGTACATTAAATAAACAAGAGATACAGAGTAAGTAAAGAGAGTAATGAAAAGTGTGTACATTAAATATAGAAAGAGATACAGAGTAAGTAAAGAGAGTAAGAAAAGTGTGTACATTAAATATAGAAAGAGATACGGAGTAAGTAAAGAGAGTAAGAAAAGTGTATACATTAAACAGAGTGTAAGAGATAATAACGTATACACATTAGACATTGCAATAGAAGGAGATACAGAGCGTATGAGATAAAATAAAGTGTATACACATTACATTGCCCCCTCCTTAGGATTGATCGTCCCGAACAAATCCATCATCTTCACCACCACTGTAGCGATGTAGTCGGTCGCGATGTACGACTTTAAGTTTACCTCTGACTCCTTTTTGTATCCGGTACACGACGTCGTTGATTTTGCTAATCACTGTATATGGGCCTTCCCAGTTCCGTTGAAGTTTCGGTGACAACCCTTTTTGTCGATGGGGATTGTAAAGCCACACTCGATCTCCTGCTTGGAACTCTGTTGTTGTCGCTCGTATATCGTAGCGTGTCTTCATTCGGTCACTGAACATCTTCATTTTTGACCTGGTATCGTCGTGGATCTGAAGGAGTCTTTCTCTCAGGTCATCCAAGTAGACATCCTCGGCTTGCGGTTCCGACGTGGAACATCCAAATTTGATTTCGCTCGGCAGTCTGATGTTCCTTCCCATTAAAATCTCAGACGGTGTATGGCCAGTTGAGCTATGTCTTGCACTTCGATACGCCATCAAAAACAGTGGAATGTGTCGATCCCAATCTCGCTGGTTGTCGTCCACAACTTTGCAAAGATGTTCCTTAAGGGTTCGGTTGAACCGTTCGACCATGCCATCAGATTGTGGGTGGAGTGGTGTTGTTCTTGTCTTCTTAATGTGAAGGAGCCCACAAACTTCCTGGAATATGTTTGATTCAAAGTTCCTTCCCTGGTCGGAATGCAGTTCTAATGGAACACCGAATCTGCTCACCCAGTTGAACACGATTTGGTCTGCGACTGTTTTGGCTTCTTGGTTCGGTATGGCGTATGCTTCAGGCCACTTGCTGAAGTAATCCATGACGACCAGAATATAACGATTTCCATTATTTGTTTCCGGAAATGGACCCGCCACGTCTATTGCAATCCTTTCAAAGGGTGATCCGACATTATACTGCTGCATTTGGCTGTGATTCTTTTTGTTCGGGCCTTTGGTGGCAGCACAGGTATCACATTTTCGGCACCACCTCTCGACATCTTCCCTTGCATGTAGCCAATAGAATCGTTGTCGAACCTTTTCTAGCGTCTTGTTTACTCCTAGATGGCCTCCCGAAACTCCATCATGCATCTCTCGCAGAACGTCCACAATCTTCGATCTCGGCAAGACTAGCTGCATTACATAGGACTTTCCATCTGCTGATTCCCATTTACGTCGAAGGACACCCTCTTGGACATGCAATGAGTCCCACTGTGCCCAATAGGCCTTTAGAGCCGGACTTCTGTCGGAGATATCGGCCCATTCTGGTTTTTCCTGGTGTTCCTTGCATGCGAGGATGGGTTCAATATCTGGGTCCTCTTGTTGAGCCTTCCTCAACTCGTCGTTGCTCCAGCCATAAATGGGATCGGTTCTGGTTCGTTGAACAGTAACCACTTCTTTTTCTTCTTGGCGTCTGCAATGCTTACAGTCTTGCTTACATGGTCTCCGAGACAGTGCATCAGCATTTGAGTGAAGCTTCCCCTTCCGATGTTGAATTTCATAATCGTACGTCTGCAGCCTCTCAATCCATCTCGCCACTTGACCCTCTGGATTCTTGAAATTCAAAAGCCAGTTTAGTGCTCCATGGTCGGTTCGGAGAAGAAACTTCTGTCCATAGAGATACTTATGGAAGTGCTTTGTTGCCAAAATCAGTGCAAGAAGTTCTCTTCTGGTCACACAATAGTTTCTTTCCGACTTTGAGAGTACCTTGCTGTAATAGGCAACCACCTTTTCTTCGCCATCATGTACCTGTGACAATACAGCACCAATCCCGACATTGCTGGCATCAGCATCAATGATGAACGGTTTTCCTGGAGTCGGGTAGGTCAGCACTGGTGCATTACACAAGCGTTGCTTGAGCTCTTGAAAGCTGCGCTCGCACTCACCTGACCATTTAAACTGCTTTCCCTTTTCCGTTAGCTGATGTAGACTCTTGGCGATCTCAGCAAAGTTTTTGACGAAGCGCCTATAGTAGGTGGCTAGACCCAGAAAGCTTCGGAGTTGGTGTTTGTCCTGTGGTGTTGGCCAATTCTTCACGGTGTCAACCTTATCAGGATCCGTCTTAACTCCTTGGGATGAGATGATATGTCCCAGGTATTTCACTTCGGTTTTGAAGAGTGAACACTTTTCTGGATTGAGCTTGAGGTGGGCTTCTCGAAGTCTTTGAAACACGGCTCTCAGATTTGTGCAATGTTCGTCAAATGTTTTCCCGTATACGATGACGTCATCCAAATAGACCAGGCAAGACTTCCATGTGAGTCCTTGCAGGACACATTCCATAAGGCGCTCAAAAGTCGCTGGAGCATTGCACAGTCCAAAAGGCATCACTTTGAACTGCCACAGTCCGTTTCCTGTCGAGAACGCTGTCTTCTCTTTGTCTTCAGGATGGATTTCTACTTGCCAGTATCCACTTTTCAAGTCCAACGTTGAGAACCATTGTGCTCCTTCCATTGCGTCCAGAGTATCACTGATCCTAGGCAGAGGGTAGCTATCCTTCTTGGTCACATCATTCAACCTTCGATAGTCTACGCAAAAGCGGGTTGATCCGTCTTTCTTCTTTACCAGGACCACTGGAGACGCCCAAGGGCTTTTAGAGTTTTCGATCAGACCCTCTTCTTTCATGGTGGTTATCAGTTCTTCAACCTCACCTTGTTTGGCTAGTGGAAGGCGTCTTGCAGGTTGACGGATCGGCTTTGCATCCCCGGTGTTGATTCGATGTTGAACCAGTTGTGTTCTGCCATATTTCCCTTGCGATGACGAAAAGATGTCTGCAAATTCTTCGAGGAGACCTTCTGCAGTTCTTCGTTGTTGGTGACCAAGATTTGATGACTTGAGAATGTTGGTCTTTATGGAGCTCAGCTCTCCGGACTTAGAGGTTTGCCTTGACTCTTCTTCATTGATTCTTGTTATCGCTGATACAGATTCGCATTGTCCGACAATCTCACCTTTTCTAAGCTTAACTTCGTACGGCTTGATGTTCAGTATTCGTACGGGAACCATGTTATTTACAGGTCTCACAAGAGTCTTCCCAATGGTGACGTTTTGGGAGGACTTTACAGATGCTGGTTCGACCATGAGGTATCGATGGCTTCCAGGCTTACCCTTCAATTTCGTCCACACGAATACTTCTGAAGAAGCAGGCAAAGTCAGATCTTCTTTAATGACGGTTTTCACAGATAGCGAGGTCTCATACGAGTGAATCCCATAGATCATCGGAATCTCGATGTTTCGATATTTCAGGACTTGGTTCCCGATGTCCAATATCACTCCGTGATCTTTCATGAAATCGACGCCGACAATGCACTCGTCGCATATATCTGCTACCAGGAACAGGTGAGAGAATTCCAGCTCTGCCATCCGGATCTTAAGACGTACCTCACCATAGACTTTTGCGGCTTCTCCAGTTGCAGTCCTTAGACGATAGCTATTGGTGTTGTGGAGCCATGTCTTCTTAACGAGGTCCTGCCGTACAATGGACGCCGTGGCACCGGTGTCGATGGTAGCCACACATTTGTTGCCGTTTATACTTGCTTCCACGGTCAGGCTCTTGTTGTCACGTTTCGTTTGAGAAACCTGGATGGTGTTTCTGTAGCTATCGGTACTAGAAGCCAGCTTCTGTCCCTCGAAGTTGGTGGGGTGAGAAACAACTTGGGAAGCAACATTGTTGTAGATGTAACTTTGACCAGTTGACATATTTCTGTGTTCACAGTGTTGGCATGCGGTTCCTCTTCGCGGTGATCTGCACTGTCGTTGAAGATGCCCGGTCTTGTTGCAGTTCCAGCATCGTGCTTGTCCGTCTCGCTGACTCCTTTCCAGAGTAGCCTTCTGACAAGAGCATTCTTGGACTTCCAATTCTCTCACGCGATGCACGTTTTGGGAAGCTTGTTCTGCGGCTTCCATTGTTAGAGCGAAAGCCAATGCTTCTGGTAGTGTTTGCTTTCCGGCAGTGCGAATAGCCCTTTGGAGTTTTATATCGCCCACAGCTCTCACAAAGGCTTCAACAGCAAGTTGATTTATTATCTCGTTGCCAGCTGTTGGGTATGCCAGGTGAACCAATCGCTCGATATCTGCCTGAAGCTGCTGCAGAGTTTCACCTCTTTTCTGTGCCCTGTTGTTTAGTTGAACTCGGAAGACTTCTGGCATGTGGCTATCCCCAAACCGCTGTTCGATTGCGTTTACCAGAACTTTGAAGTCACCGTTCTTCTCTGCTGGGATGGTTTGTAGCAGTTCAGCAGCTGCTCCTCTCAAGGCAAGCGTAAGAGCAATGTATTTTTCATCATCGTCCCAGCCATTTGTTAACGCTGCTGCTTCAAACTGTTTCTTGTAGATTGACCACGGTATCTGACCATCAAAGCTTGGAGGATTCACTTCTCTCTTCCTTGAGCACTCACCAGAAGGTTCTCGAGCTTTCATCTTTCGCACTTTTTCCAGTTCCTTTGTGATGATATCGATTTGTTCGTCGATTTTCTCGATACGTGCATTTTGTTTTCCAACGCACTCGTCGAGAGTATTGATTTTCTCTTCGAAGTCCGCAAACCTGCCTTCTAGAAGATTTTTCTGTTCATCAAAACGCTCTAGAACATCATTCTTTTGTGTTTCCAGTTGTTTGAGGACATTCTCTTGCTCGGTCTTCTGCTCGTTTCTTTGAGTTTCTAGTTGCTCCAGAACATTCTTGTTTTGAGTTTCTAATTGCTTGAGGACATTCTCTTGCTCGTTCTTCTGCTCGTTTCTTTGAGTTTCTAGTTGCTCCAGAACATTCTTGTTTTGAGTTTCTAGTTGCTCCCGAACATTCTTCTCGAATTTGGCTAGAAGAAGTGACATCATGTTAGATAAGTCGGCATTTGCATTTACCTCTTCCGATTTTGCTTCCACTTCGAAAGCAAATGTATCTGGATTTTCATTTTGTTGTTCCAGATATTCCTGTAGCCGTTTTACGAGTTCGTTTTTAATTCCTGCCCCACTTAAGCCACGTTTGCTTAATTCGGCCTTTAGCTCAGCGACAGTTAAGTCTTTCAAATTTTTACTCATTTTTTTTTTTTGTTTTTTTTTTTTTTTTTTTAACTTCACTATTTCACACAAAATAGTTTAATCACTGTTCACTGTTTTATTCTCAATAAGTTTTAATCCCTTATTCTGACACCAATGTAATATTCGGCTTGGTCCGACAATTAAAACTTATTCACTTTTTAAATAAAACACAAATTCACTTTATTCAAATCACTCACAAACTTATTTATTCAACACTTTCAATTATAACTTTTCAAACACAGTGTACTTTACTTATCACAGTTCACAATCAACTATATCTCGTTTCGATTTCGAATCGGGTATATATAGTCCTGATAATGGTTCTAGAAACTACTAAACCGAATGTTCCAGAAGTTCTCTTTTTAACCACTAGATGTTGCCCCTCATTTTAACTGTTATACACATAAGTGTTTACTACTACAATTAAACGATATTAAGTAAAGAGAGTATGTACATTAAATAAACAAGAGATACAGAGTAAGTAAAGAGAGTAATGAAAAGTGTGTACATTAAATATAGAAAGAGATACAGAGTAAGTAAAGAGAGTAAGAAAAGTGTGTACATTAAATATAGAAAGAGATACGGAGTAAGTAAAGAGAGTAAGAAAAGTGTATACATTAAACAGAGTGTAAGAGATAATAACGTATACACATTAGACATTGCAATAGAAGGAGATACAGAGCGTATGAGATAAAATAAAGTGTATACACATTACAGTATTTTCAGCCTCGAGAATTTTTGTTTGGAGAGTCGTCCCGTCTTGGCGCTGTCAGTTTTTCTATATACAAGATTTTAGTTCTGTATCGCGTTCCGGACGTCGCTGTCGTCGATTCACGAGGCTGCAACTACTATAAATTCCATATACAAAGATATCAGTAAGGCCGTGTGCGAATTCAGTTAAAAAGTGGTTAAAACTTGACGTTTGGTTAAATTTTGACACTTCGCATTGAATAAAATGTGTTAAATAGACTAGGTAAATCAGGTAGATAGAATCACGCAACAAATTGTTGCATTTGCTGAACAGAAGTATGAATTTGGACGTTATATCTCGGCTCATTGGTATCCACGATCTGTTCCTCTTCAATTTCTATCCGTATATCACCAGGTTCTTGCAGCCGCATCAGCGTCAAGTCACGAGAATTCTCCAATTCGCTGCTCAGGCTTCCCACGAACTCGTACCCGGTGATGTCTTGGAACCAGTTCTCAAGACAATCGCGAATAATTTTATAACCGAGCGTAATTCCAGCGATGTGATGGCCATTGGATCACGAGAAATATGCACCAGATGTCCTCTTGCAATGGGTGATTAATTGCTGCTATGTACAAGGCCTACAAGGAAAAAACAGTTTTGATGGCTGCGAGGCTCAAGAAGGATCGTGGTCGACAGACAGAAGCTCAAGCGGAGCGAAAAATCAAAGAGTACGGAGAGATTCAGGCGCATGAGAATGTTCCTGGAGCTAAGGTGTTGCTAAAGAAATCCAAGACTATCGATTCGGGGGATGATGATGAGGAAGATTCGGATTCTAACGATGGCCAGTGGGTGGATGTTTCGGCCGAGGAGGAGCCGAACTCGGAAGACGATATTGACGAAAGCGACGATGAGGATGAGGACGAGGAAGATGATGAGGATGATGATGAAGACGATGAGGAGGACGAAGAGGATTCTGGAGAAGATGAAGAAGAATCGACGGATGAAGAAGTGAAATCTGAAAAGCCAACAGTCGAAACCAAACAAAAGAAACAAAAGCTTCCGAAGGAAGTAAGACTTCTAAATGAAAAACAAGCCGCCCAAGAACTCGCCCTGACACTAATTTTCACCGATGAAGACTTCAAACGCATCGACATGGCCAACATCAAGAAATGCTTCGCTGGTCGCTGCTTCTTGTATTTTAAAGATTATTTTATTAAAATAACGTTGGAAATAAAATACCTACATTTTAAAATATCTACTTGTTTCAATATCTACTTTACCTTTTAAAATTCATTTGTTTCTTTTACTTGTTAGTCAAATTGTTTTTTTCTAATTTATTTTCAATATTTGTCATTCTTCTTTAATTTTCTATAGCTATTTGTTGTTTTGTTTGATACATATTTGTTCTCCAATTTGATTTCCTGTTACCAATTTGTAAGTTTTTAATATCCTTTTTGCATTTGCATTCTTATTTATAATAACCATTTACAAGGTCCGTTCTTTTACTTTTTAGGCAGTTTGTGTAAAAAACTAAGGCCGTGTGCGAATTGGATGAATTGTGGTTAAAAAATAAAAATGGATGAATTTTTAACCACTACTGTCATATTTTAACCTGCTCAGCAGCTAGTCAAATAATGCGAAGTGTCAAAATTTAACCAAACGTCAATTTTTAACCCATTTTTAACTGAATTCGCACACGGCCTAAAAACTCAAAAATCATCCCCACTCCTCGAAATTTTGTTATTCACCCAAAAAGTAAACGAACGCTTCACACCAAAAATCTGCCAAATGCACAAAATTATGTCAAACGTCAACAAAATTCAATGCCCGCATTCCGAAACCTAGTGACTACGTAGTGAACTCGTTCTGATTGGTTCAAAACAACTAATTAGCCAATCAGAACGAGTTGACTACGTAGTCACTAGGTTTCGGAATGCGGGCAATGTACTTCTTATGGTTTGACAGAACTTACACAAACTACTTCAAGAAATTTTTGTGGCTAAAATCGGCAAAGAAATATTTTTCTCCTTCAAGAGTGACAGATTTCAATTTAAGTGGCAGTAAACGAACGAAAAAGTGGGAGAATATGGCAGTTTTGGGCAGTTTTTTGGGGTAAATGAACGGACCTGTTATACATTTAGAAAATAAAATCGATTCAATTTGAAATTGGGTTTGTCGTCCTGTTTCTTTTTTGGATATTGTTTAAAGAACCCAGATCTGCGATATTTATATTGTAATGTGTATACACTTTATTTTATCTCATACGCTCTGTATCTCCTTCTATTGCAATGTCTAATGTGTATACGTTATTATCTCTTACACTCTGTTTAATGTATACACTTTTCTTACTCTCTTTACTTACTCCGTATCTCTTTCTATATTTAATGTACACACTTTTCTTACTCTCTTTACTTACTCTGTATCTCTTTCTATATTTAATGTACACACTTTTCATTACTCTCTTTACTTACTCTGTATCTCTTGTTTATTTAATGTACATACTCTCTTTACTTAATATCGTTTAATTGTAGTAGTAAACACTTATGTGTATAACAGTTAAAAATGAGGGGCAACATCTAGTGGTTAAAAGAGAACTTCTGGAACATTCGGTTTAGTAGTTTCTAGAACCATTATCAGGACTATATATACCCGATTCGAAATCGAAACGAGATAATTGATTGTGAACTGCGATAAGTAAAGTACACTGTGTTTGAAAAGTTATAATTGAAAGTGTTGAATAAATAAGTTTGTGAGTGATTTGAATAAAGTGAATTTGTGTTTTATTTAAAAAGTGAATAAGTTTTAATTGTCGGACCAAGCCGAATATTACATTGGTGTCAGAATAAGGGATTAAAACTTATTGAGAATAAAACAGTGAACAGTGATTAAACTATTTTGTGTGAAATAGTGAAGTTAAAAAAAAATGATAAGTAAAGTTTTGAAAGACTTAACTGTCGCTGAGCTAAAGGCCGAATTAAGCAAACGTGGCTTAAGTGCGGCAGGATATAAAATCGAACTCGTAAAACGGCTACAGGAATATCTGGAAGAACAAAATGAAGACCCAGATGCGTTTGCTTTCGAAGTGGAAGCAAAATCGGAAGAGGTAAATGCAACTGCCGACTTATCTACCATGATGACACTTCTTCTAGCCAAATTTGAAGAGAATCAAAAGAAGCAAGAAACTCAAAACAAGAATGTTCTGGAGCAACTAGAAACTCAAAGAAACGAGCAGAAGACCGAGCAAGAGAATGTCCTCAAACAACTGGAAGGAAATGTCCTCAAGCAACTAGAAACTCAAAAGAATGATGTTCTGGAACAACTACAAGCTCAAAGGGATGACGTTCGAGATCGGTTTGATGAACAGAAAAATCTGCTAGAAGGCAGGTTTGCGGACTTCGAAGACAAAATCAATACTCTCGATGAGCGTGTCGAAAAACAAAATTCAACGACTAATGCACGTTTCAAGAAAATAGACGACCAGATCGAAACCATTACAAGCGAACTAGAAAAAGTGCGAAAGATGAAAGCTCGAGAACCTTCTGGTGAGTGCTCAAGAAAGAGAGAAGTGAATCCCCCAAGCTTTGATGGTCAGATACCGTGGTCAATCTACAAGAAACAGTTTGAAGCAGCAGCGTTAACAAACGGCTGGGACGATGACGAAAAATACATTGCTCTTACGCTTGCCTTGAGAGGAGCAGCTGCTGAACTGCTACAAACCATCCCAGCAGAGAAGAACGGTGACTTCAAAGTTCTGGTAAACGCAATCGAACAGCGGTTTGGGGATAGCCACATGACAGAAGTCTTCCGAGTACAACTAAACAACAGGGCACAGAAAAGAGGTGAAACTCTGCAGCAGCTTCAGGCAGATATCGAGCGATTAGTCCACCTGGCATACCCAACAGCTGGCAACGAGATAATAAATCAACTTGCTGTTGAAGCCTTTGTGAGAGCTGTGGGCGATATAAATCTCCAAAGGGCTATTCGCACTGCCGGAAAGCAAACACTACCAGAAGCATTGGCTTTTGCTCTAACAATGGAAGCCGCAGAACAAGCTTCCCAAAACGTGCATCGTGTGAGAGAATTGGAAGCCCAAGAATGCTCTTGTCAGAAGACTACTCTGGAAAGAAGTCAGCGAGACGGACCAGCACGATGCTGGAACTGCAACAAGACCGGGCATCTTCAACGACAGTGCAGATTACCGCGAAGAGGAACCGCATGCCAACACTGTGAACACAGAAATATGTCAACTGGTCAAAGTTACACCTACAACAATGTTGCTTCCCAAGTTGTTTCCCATCCCACCAACTTCGAGGGACCGAAGCTGGCTTCTAGTACCGATAGCTACAGAAACACCATCCAGGTTTCTCAAACGAAACGTGACAACAAGAGCCTGACCGTGGAAGCAAGTATAAACGGCAACAAATGTGTGGCTACCATCGACACCGGTGCCACGGCGTCCATTGTACGACAGGACCTCGTTAAGAAGACATGGCTCCACAACACCAACAGCTATCGTCTAAGGACTGCAACTGGAGAAGCCGCAAAAGTTTATGGTGAGGTACGTCTTAAGATCCGGATGGCAGAGCTGGAATTCTCTCACCTGTTCCTGGTAGCAGATATATGCGACGAGTGCATTGTCGGCGTCGATTTCATGAAAGATCACGGAGTGATATTGGACATCGGGAACCAAGTCCTGAAATATCGAAACATCGAGATTCCGATGATCTATGGGATCCACTCGTATGAGACCTCGTTATCTGTGAAAACCGTCATCAAAGAAGATCTGACTTTGCCTGCTTCTTCAGAAGTATTCGTGTGGACGAAATTGAAAGGTAAGCCTGGCAGCCATCGATACCTCATGGTCGAACCAGCATCTGTAAAGTCCTCCCAAAACGTCACCATTGGGAAGACTCTTGTTAGACCTGTAAAGAACATGGTTCCCGTACGAATACTCAACATCAAGCCGTACGAAGTTAAGCTTAGAAAAGGTGAGATTGTCGGACAATGCGAATCTGTATCAGCTATAACAAGGATCAGCGAAGAAGAGACAAGGCAAACATTGAAGTCCAAAGAGCTGAACTCCATAAAGACGAACATTCTCGAGTCCTCTAATCTTGGCCAACAACAACGAAGAACTGCAGAAGGTCTCCTCGAAGAATTTGCAGACATCTTTTCATCATCGCAAGGGAAATATGGCAGAACACAACTGATTCAACATCGAATCAACACCGGGGATGCAAAGCCGATTCGTCAACCTGCAAGACGCCTTCCACTAGCCAAACAAGGTGAGGTTGAAGAACTGATAACCACCATGAAAGAAGAGGGTCTTATCGAAAACTCAAAAAGCCCTTGGGCGTCTCCAGTGGTCCTGGTAAAGAAGAAAGACGGATCAACCCGCTTTTGCGTGGACTATCGAAGGTTGAACGATGTGACCAAGAAAGATAGCTACCCTCTGCCTAGGATCAGCGATACTCTGGACGCAATGGAAGGAGCACAATGGTTCTCAACTTTGGACCTGAAAAGTGGATACTGGCAAGTAGAAATCCATCCTGAAGACAAAGAGAAGACAGCGTTCTCGACAGGAAACGGATTGTGGCAGTTCAAAGTGATGCCTTTTGGACTGTGCAATGCTCCAGCGACTTTTGAGCGCCTTATGGAATGCGTCCTGCAAGGACTCACTTGGAAATCTTGCCTGGTCTATTTGGATGACGTCATCGTATACGGGAAAACATTTGACG
Source organism: Sphaerophoria taeniata (assembly GCA_943590905.1). NCBI lineage: Eukaryota > Metazoa > Arthropoda > Insecta > Diptera > Syrphidae > Sphaerophoria > Sphaerophoria taeniata. Next base: position 72,213,506 of record OX016542.1, on the reverse strand, counting down.
AACATTGTACAAATCTGAGAGCCGTGTTTCAAAGACTTCGAGAAGCCCACCTCAAGCTCAATCCAGAAAAGTGTTCACTCTTCAAAACCGAAGTGAAATACCTGGGACATATCATCTCATCCCAAGGAGTTAAGACGGATCCTGATAAGGTTGACACCGTGAAGAATTGGCCAACACCACAGGACAAACATCAACTCCGAAGCTTTCTGGGTCTAGCCACCTACTATAGGCGCTTCGTCAAGAATTTTGCTGAGATCGCCAAGAGTCTACATCAGCTAACGGAAAAGGGAAAGCAGTTTAAATGGTCAGGTGAGTGCGAGCGCAGCTTTCAAGAGCTCAAGCAACGCTTGTGTAATGCACCAGTGCTGACCTACCCGACTCCAGGAAAACCGTTCATCATTGATGCTGATGCCAGCAATGTCGGGATTGGTGCTGTATTGTCACAGGTACATGATGGCGAAGAAAAGGTGGTTGCCTATTACAGCAAGGTACTCTCAAAGTCGGAAAGAAACTATTGTGTGACCAGAAGAGAACTTCTTGCACTGATTTTGGCAACAAAGCACTTCCATAAGTATCTCTATGGACAGAAGTTTCTTCTCCGAACCGACCATGGAGCACTAAACTGGCTTTTGAATTTCAAGAATCCAGAGGGTCAAGTGGCGAGATGGATTGAGAGGCTGCAGACGTACGATTATGAAATTCAACATCGGAAGGGGAAGCTTCACTCAAATGCTGATGCACTGTCTCGGAGACCATGTAAGCAAGACTGTAAGCATTGCAGACGCCAAGAAGAAAAAGAAGTGGTTACTGTTCAACGAACCAGAACCGATCCCATTTATGGCTGGAGCAACGACGAGTTGAGGAAGGCTCAACAAGAGGACCCAGATATTGAACCCATCCTCGCATGCAAGGAACACCAGGAAAAACCAGAATGGGCCGATATCTCCGACAGAAGTCCGGCTCTAAAGGCCTATTGGGCACAGTGGGACTCATTGCATGTCCAAGAGGGTGTCCTTCGACGTAAATGGGAATCAGCAGATGGAAAGTCCTATGTAATGCAGCTAGTCTTACCGAGATCGAAGATTGTGGACGTTCTGCGAGAGATGCATGATGGAGTTTCGGGAGGCCATCTAGGAGTAAACAAGACGCTAGAAAAGGTTCGACAACGATTCTATTGGCTACATGCAAGGGAAGATGTCGAGAGGTGGTGCCGAAAATGTGATACCTGTGCTGCCACCAAAGGCCCGAACAAAAAGAATCACAGCCAAATGCAGCAGTATAATGTCGGATCACCCTTTGAAAGGATTGCAATAGACGTGGCGGGTCCATTTCCGGAAACAAATAATGGAAATCGTTATATTCTGGTCGTCATGGATTACTTCAGCAAGTGGCCTGAAGCATACGCCATTCCGAATCAAGAAGCCAAAACAGTCGCAGACCAAATTGTGTTCAACTGGGTGAGCAGATTCGGTGTTCCATTAGAACTGCATTCCGACCAGGGAAGGAATTTTGAATCAAACATATTCCAGGAAGTTTGTGGGCTTCTTCACATCAAGAAGACAAGAACAACACCACTCCACCCACAATCTGATGGCATGGTCGAACGGTTCAACCGAACCCTTAAGGAACATCTTTGCAAAGTTGTGGACGACAACCAGCGAGATTGGGACCGACACATTCCACTGTTTTTGATGGCGTATCGAAGTGCAAGACATAGCTCAACTGGCCATACACCGTCTGAGATTTTGATGGGAAGGAACATCAGATTGCCGAGTGAAATTAAATTTGGATGTCCCACGTCGGAACCGCAAGCCGAGGATGACTACTTGGATGACCTCAGAGAAAGACTCCTCCAGATCCACGACGATACTAGGTCAAAAATAAAGATGTTCAGTGACCGAATGAAGACACGCTACGATATACGAGCGACAACAACAGAGTTCCAAGCAGGAGATCGAGTGTGGCTTTACAATCCCCATCGACAAAAAGGGTTGTCACCGAAACTTCAACGGGACTGGGAAGGTCCATATACAGTGATTAGCAAAATCAACGACGTCGTGTACCGGATACAAAAAGGAGTCAGAGGTAAACTTAAAGTCGTACATCGCGACCGACTACATCGCTACAGTGGTGATGAAGATGATGGATTTGTTCGGGACGATCAATCCTAAGGAGGGGGCAATGTAATGTGTATACACTTTATTTTATCTCATACGCTCTGTATCTCCTTCTATTGCAATGTCTAATGTGTATACGTTATTATCTCTTACACTCTGTTTAATGTATACACTTTTCTTACTCTCTTTACTTACTCCGTATCTCTTTCTATATTTAATGTACACACTTTTCTTACTCTCTTTACTTACTCTGTATCTCTTTCTATATTTAATGTACACACTTTTCATTACTCTCTTTACTTACTCTGTATCTCTTGTTTATTTAATGTACATACTCTCTTTACTTAATATCGTTTAATTGTAGTAGTAAACACTTATGTGTATAACAGTTAAAAATGAGGGGCAACATCTAGTGGTTAAAAGAGAACTTCTGGAACATTCGGTTTAGTAGTTTCTAGAACCATTATCAGGACTATATATACCCGATTCGAAATCGAAACGAGATAATTGATTGTGAACTGCGATAAGTAAAGTACACTGTGTTTGAAAAGTTATAATTGAAAGTGTTGAATAAATAAGTTTGTGAGTGATTTGAATAAAGTGAATTTGTGTTTTATTTAAAAAGTGAATAAGTTTTAATTGTCGGACCAAGCCGAATATTACAATATTTTGGATATTTCAAGTGGAGAAACAACAGTAGGTGAACTCCTAACTACCTCGAAATTGCTGCTACCAACAGTGACGTTTTGTCCAAGGTGGTGGACAGATGTTTCTTTGTTTCTTGATAGCATGTAGGTACTCTGTTTTGTCATGATTAACATCAAGACCAACGAGTTTGGCCTGTTCTTTGACGTCGTGCTCTGGACAGGCTCCGTAGGCTCTAATACGGAGGTCGTGAAAATCCTCTTTGCTAGACTCCTCAGCATCATCAGTAGAGGCGTGTGTACCTACATATTATATTGATGTTTTGTAGTGTGACCTTGATGCGGATTACAGCCAGGCGATCACTAATTGGCTTGAAATCAATGACTTTCGATCTAACCCGATTTCCCATAACGAATCCGCATCTAAATATGTGCATTCTTCGATGTCAGCTGTAATAAATGTCACAATTTTTCTTTGTATTGTCCCTGATCCTATCCATCGTATTTCCTGGATCGCGTGAGGACAGATTCAAGTTTTTGAGTTGCGCCTCGAGTTTAGAGTGTTCTTACATTCCAGGTACAAACTCTCAATACATAGACCGTTTCGTTCCGGGTCTGGTTGGAATAAGAGGGGGGTCATTTTCCGAGGCTACTATCTCTCTACTAACTTTCAAGTTTTTATTGTGGAGGGGTTGTTAGCCCCTATATATATAACCAGTACCCGATGGTTACCACTTGGAGGTAAAGTAAGCACTTGGTGTGTAGGAAAAGATACAGCATACGCCCCCAGATCCTACAACACCCAAAAACCTTAGAACACCTCTTTATAGAATTTATTATTTTGATGTTTTCAGTTAGGTATTATTATTATTTTAGATCTGAATTTGGGCTCTGCGAAATTAGGCCCTATTGAAAAAATGAAATATGGCCCCAAATTGGGGTATATTTTCATAATGAAACTATGCCCCAATGAAAAAGACCCCAACGAAATGAAATAAGGCCCCAACTTGTTTTACTTTTTTTTTGGAAAAATGAAATAAGACCCCAATTTGTCTTTTTCGTAATGAACTCAAATTCGGGGCTTCTGTTCTGACATCCGCGGTTAATTTTAAACATTTTTTCATTTTCTTGTCAAACAATTAAATGACAAGAAAGTTTTTATATTTTCAAGGTTTTTTGCGTGCATAACGGTTAAAATATACCGTACGCTCTAAGTCTTTGTAACGTTAAACGTAACTAAGTTGCAAGAAAACTTAAATGGTTCCATGTAGGCAGCTTTCGGACCACTACTGCTACGGAAAACATTGTCGATTTTATACTTTCTAATCTTAATTTTGACCCAGGTGATATTCATTGCTATAAGCTAACTAAGCATAAGGAATCAGATCGTCAATTAAGATTTGTTAACTTTAAAATCGGTGTTTCCTCAAACTGTGCTGAACACATATACGTTGACTCCTTTTGGCCTAGTGGCGTTGTAATTCGGCCATTTCTGTTCAAACCAAAAAACATGGACAGCCAGTTGGATCTTCGCTTCGAATCCCAAACGAAGGCGTCAAACTAACACATAAGAAGCGTTCTAATGATGCTGGTTCGGCTGTTAATGATGCCATTCTACGAATCTACTACCAGAATACTGGAGGACTGAGGACGAAATCTAGCACCTTTTTTACTGCCGTGACACAGTCTCTATTCGACATTATTGCTCTAACTGAGACTTGGCTTCATGGCAATATTTTTTCTCCGGAACTGTATGGTAATGACTTTAATGTTTTTAGAAGAGATCGCTACCGTGATGACGATATAGGTTATCGCTAAAGGAGGTGGTGTATTGCTTGCTGTTCATTCTTCATTAGCTAGCCAAACTATTCCTCTTAAAAATGATTATGTTGAGCAAATATGTGTTAAAGTCAATTATTCGAATAATGTTATATTTTTTATTGTATCTTATGTACATACCACCTAGAAGTAATTTCAATATCTATAATGCCCATATACTTAATATTTCCGTTCCGATATTTTTGATAACTATGTATCTACCAGTAATAATACCTACATTTGCGTATTGGGTGATTTTAATTTAGGTGATATAAATTGGATGTATTCTGAAGAAGATAATTTTTATATTCCATTTAATGTTTCTAATGATATAGAGATTTTGTTTATTGATCATTTGTTGTCTTTCGATTTGAAACAAATTAATTGTGTACAAAATTCTAATAATCGGTCACTTGATCTCATACTTTTAAATAATGATATCGATTCATTTATATCAGCTGCTATACCACCTTTTGTGGATAATTGCTTACATCATGTAGCTCTTGAAATTGAACTTAAATTTTTGAATTTTGCAACGTTACAGTTTGATGAAGTATCGTCAGTTAATTATAATTTTACCAAAGCTAGCTATGGAGCTGTTAACTCGTACTTTTTGGAACTAAACTGGGGTGAGATATTGGCTTCTAATAATCTATCTACATACTACATGTTTCACTTCGTTTAAAAACATCTTAGAAGAATCATATAAGAAATTATTTGTTCCCTTAAAGAAAAAATCGCTAGGTCACAAACCGGTTTGGTTCAACTCACATCTCAAGAAATTGCAAAATAAATAGAACAAATTGTTGAAAAATAAAAATTCTAGCAATAATTGCTTGCATGATTACTTGCGTTCAATGAACAAGAGGTTTGTGATTTGTTTGCTTATTTTTTCCAGTCTAATTTTGTTTTTAATTCTTCGGGTCATTTTGTCAATAATAACCCTCAACATTCATTTGCTGATGTTGGTGAATTATTTATTTATGAAGAAGATGTAGCTGCTCAACTTTTGGTTCTTGAGCCTTCTTGTAAAACAGGCTATGACAACTTGGCTCCTGTATTCCTGTATTGACCAAACCTACGACGTAGTCCTAGGGTGCGACTCCAACTCACATCATGTGCAGTGGGGAAGTACCGATACTAACACTAGGGGCGAGTCCCTTTTTGAATTCATTATTAAGAACAACCTTCTAGTAGCTAACAGAGGTAACACTCCAACCTTCGTTACTAAAAACCGAAGGAGGTACTCGATATCACCTTAACAAGCAATTCAAACACTTGTCAGGTAGAACAGTGTGAAGTATTAGATGACGCTTCCTTCGCAGACCATCGTCTAATTGAATTCTGTATCCATGATATTAATCGGGCATACAAGCCATTTAGAAATAACAAACGTACCAATTTGTATATCTTCAACAATGAAATTATTGAGAACATAGGTCAGCTTAGTACCGATACAAATCTTAGCATAGATAGTTTAGATGAACTAAGTACATAATTCACGGGAATTCTACAGAATGCCTTTGACAAAAGCTGTCCTCTCATCACAACGGCGAAGAAAAGTAATAAACCGCCCTGGTGGATTGCTGAGCTCAGCATTATCAGAAAAGAAACTAGGAAACTTTTTAATCGGGCTAAACGCACCGGAACAGAAAGGGATTGGGAAGGTTACAAAACCAGTCAAAGAAAATTTAAGTCAGAAACTCAAAGGGCGAAACGTAGCTCATGGAGAAACTTCTGTAGTAGCATCGAATGTACAAACCATTCAGCGAGACTAAGGAAGATCCTCTCCAAAGTTAATACACCCATAGGCTCCTTAAAAGGACCTGATAACCAATGGACAGAATCCTGTCAAGAAAGTCTAAAACTCCTGGTTCAAACACACTTCCCAGGATGTAATGCAGACTTAGATAACGAGTCAACAAACATCATAAACTCGGCTCTTGAAATACCTGGGGAAATTATAACGGAAGAAAAGTTAATTTGGGCTATTAACTCCTTCTCTCCTTATAAATCTCCAGGCTTAGACGGCATCTTCCCCTTGATGCTGCAAAAAAGCAGCGGTATCATTACACCACATCTAATGAACATCTTTCATAACTGCCTAAAGTTAGGATATGTTCCAAAGAAGTGGCGGGAAGTCAAAGTCGTCTTTATACCAAAAGCTGGCAAGCCCAGTCATACAGAACCAAAAGATTTCAGACCAATCAGTCTAACCTCTTTTGCACTTAAAACACTCGAGAGACTAATCGATATGCATATCCGTAGCTACCTAAAGCCGGAAGCTATATCACCTTTTCAGCACGCCTATACAATAAAAAGCACTCACTAATCTTAAAATAGAACCCCCACTCATAAGATGGATCACGTGTATGTTGAAAAACAGACAGATCCACTCTAAGTTAGGTAACTCCGATATTAAAATGTACACATCTAGAGGAACCCCTCAGGGTGGAATACTCTCACCTCTTCTCTGGACTTTGGTGATGAACGGATTTCTCATCAAACTCAAGAACAGTGGTGTTAGAGTTGTAGCATATACCGATGATTTAGCGCTTCTAGTGACGGGAAAATACCTATCCACTGTAAGCGAGCAATTAGAAAACGCATTAACTACGGTCAGTAACTGGACTAAGAAATGCGGTCTTAAAGTAAACCCCCAGAAAACAGAACTGGTACTTTTCACCAATAGAAGGAAAATCCCTTCTTTCGAACTACCAAAAATTGACAACACCCCACTTAAACTCTCGGAAAAAGCGAGATATCTTGGAGTTATCTTGGATAAGAAACTCAACTGGGGTCCAAACACACAAGAAAGGTATAAGAAGGCCATGATTGCACTCTACTCGTGTAATAGGATTCTTGGAAGAAATTGGGGACCAAATCCTAAGATAATCATGTGGATGTACACGGCCATAGTTAGACCCATTCTAACTTATGGTAGTTTGGTTTGGTGGCAAGCTCTGGAGAAATCCACGAACTTAAAAACCCTTACCAAAGTACAAAGAATGGCATGCATTAGCACTACGGGGGTGATGAGGACTACCCCAACTGCGGGTCTTGAAGCGATCCTAAATCTCACCCCCATAGACTTGTTTGCACAAGAATCAGCAGCAAACAGCGCTCTTCGACTTAGTCAGACCAATATTTGGAGATCTAGTCAACACGGCCATACCACGATCCTTACAAAATACGTTGGCAATAACGTTCATACTGATTACATGACCCCTTATCTAGACTTCAACAAAAACTTTACTACCAGCTTCCCTAATAGAGAAGATTGGGAAAACAGTGTACCCTACACTAATGAATCGAACTTTACCATCTTTACCGATGGTTCAAAAATGGTTACTGGAGTAGGGGCAGGTTTCTACTCAGAAAATCTTAGCCTTGCCAGTTCATTCAGACATCCTGACCATAGCAGCGTCTTCCAAGCTGAGATCTTGGCAGTGAAAAACGCTGCTAATCAAATATCCATGATGGTGATACCACACGCTGATATCACCTTTTTCATTGATAGCCAAGCAACAATAAAAGCGATCTCTGCCACGCAAATCAAGTCAAGGCTTGTTTCTTGCTGTCGCGAAGAGCTAAGGGTTCTTGGTATGCAGCACAACGTAAGACTCTGCTGGGTTCCCGGTCACAGTGTTGTGCCAGGAAATGAAAAAGCGGATAAGCTTGCAAGAGAAGGCTCGGTACTTGATCCCTCTCTCATAGACCATAACATCAGAATCCCTCAATGCGAATTCAAAAGAAATATTAGTAATAATATCATTCAAAAACCAAATGATAGATGGAACCTACTAGAAACCTGCGGTAACACCAGGAAACTCTGGCCTCACTATGACAAGAAGAAATCCAATAAGATTTTACTTCTCAAAAAACCGTTCCTAAGATCCCTCATAAGTGTGATAACGGGACATAACCTACTTGGCTACCACAAAAAGAAGATGGGGCTTAGTACGGACGACATATGCAGAGGCTGTGGCGATGAGGAAGAGCACGAAAATACGGCTCACTTCCTTTGCCACTGTCCAGCACTCTGCCGTACTAGATCAAAATTCTTAGGCAACTATTTCTTTAATGAACTAGAAGAACTATCTGAACTCCCAGGCAATCGCCTATTGAACTTTATCAAGTCCACCAAATGGCTTGATCAACCATAGAATTCATAGGTTAAATCACTTTTTCAGAAGTTACAACACTTCAGGGTATCACAATGGATCTACATCAACTGTCAGCCCATAGAACCTAACCTAACCTAACCTTGACCAAACCTCTTACCAAGCTTTTCTACTTGTCTCTTCGGAATGGTGAATTTTTGGATGAATGGAAACTGTCACAAATAATACCAATTCATAAATCTGGGTCAAAACAATTAGTTTCTAACTACCGACCTATTTCAAAACTTCAGGTTATTCCCAAAATTGTTGAGGCCATTGTAAAGAACAAACTGTATGATCTATTTAAAAATGGTTTATCTGATGTACAACACGGTTTCATTCGCGGTAGGTCAACTGTTACTAATCTTGCCATCTTTTCTAATTACTGCTTAAGCAATATGGAAAACGGGTATCAAGTCGATACAATATATACGGATTTTTCCAAAGCCTTTGACAGAGTTGATCATTGTGTTCTTCTTCATAAACTTTAAATATTTGGAATTCATTCGGTGTTGCTAAGATGGATCAAATGTTATCTTACGGAACGTAAACAGTCTGTTGCTATTAGTTCTAAAATTTCTAAAACTATTTTCAATTATTCTGGCGTACCTCAAGGTAGCCATCTTGGTCCACTTCTTTTTCTTATATTTATTAATGATCTTCCTAATGTTTTTTTGTCTTCTTCTTGTTTACTTTTTGCTGATGACTTAAAACCGTATCGTTCAATTAAATCTGTGTCTGATTGTGAACTCTTACAGTCTGATCTAGAACGGCTTTATGGTTGGTGTACTAACAATAACCTTCACCTCAACATCAGCAAATGTCTTTTCATTTCGTATACAAGATCTCACAGTCCAACTTTATTTACTTATAAAATTGGAGTGTCTGATTTAAGAAGAGTTTTCTTTCATAAAGACCTTGGGGTTATTCTTGACAGTAAGATGAGTTTTAATAAGCACTATGAATATATTATATCTAAATCTAATGGAAAATTTGAACCAATCTCTCATTCATCTTGAGTGTTCAATTCTATATATAATAATATTGATCTGCAATCCAGTAGAGTATCGTTTAAGGCTAAAGTTTCAGAGCTCCTAAGATGTACCAACTAAATAATTATTTATTTATTACATTAATATGTTAATTTTTTTATTTTATTTATTATTTATATTATTGATAATTAAGTGTATATACATATATTTCTCGTTATTATTGTTAATCTTATAAGTAATGTACTAAAGATTGAAATAAACTAAACTACACTTTATTTAAGGTGATGTCACCACAAACTATTAAACAAATATGTACTTGAATTCTGTACTGCACAGTTTCCCCGCAACAACGACACTTATAATTCTAATGGACTCGGCTTAAAATAGTTTTAAAACGAAAATGAAACTAAGCCCCAAAAACCTTATTGCATAATGAAATTAGACCCCAATGAAAATGAAAAAAAGGCCCCAAAAAAATGAAACAAAAACCCAAAATTTGAGAAATTTCGTTGTTGTTGTTTTGCGTGCTTTTTATTTTGGGGCCTTTTTTCCTGGGGCCTAATTTCGCGCCCCCCCCCCCCTGAATATGAACAGACGTACTGTTATTACTTAATTATTATTTAAATAAAGAAGCCTTTACAATGTTTTTGTTTTATTATTAAAGAACTTAAATTAATGTTGTATGTAACCAAAATCTGTTTACTTATCTGATTATTTCGTGTAACAATGCTTAATGCGAACACACTCCGAAAAATACTTGACAGTTTTTTTTATGCATGTTTACCGCGCAACTGAAACTGGTGTAGGCGAAAAAAAAAACGTTATAAGTATGACCGGCCATACTGGTATGTCGGTACATTCTTGCAGAAACTAGAAAGTTGAATTGTCCCACTGTTTGCACTGTCTCACTGTAAGCACCTTTCCCCAATCTGCATTTAAGATTTTAAGGTATCCTGCAACCACTATGATAAATTTGCAAACATATTTTTTGAATTAGTTAAGGTTTTCCTGTTTTTCCTTCTGACCCAAAATAATTCAAGTGCAAAAACCAGGCACGAAACCCCAAGCATCGCACTTCCAAGATAAAAAATGTACTCAAAACGTTCTACTCCTAGCGGTTCTGGTTCCAGCGGTTCGTCTAGATCTGGAGTGAATCCATCAACACCTTTAAGGCTCTCAAATTTTTTTCGAAAATATGGCAAAATACCAGTTTCTTCCATCCGCATTATGAACTCGTTAATTTTAGGTTTAACAAAAGAATGTTGTTGGAAAAACAAACAAACGTGAGCATTGAAAATTGATTCAATCATTAAATTCTTGCGTTCGTTAGCCGTAAGAAATGTATGAATGTATATGTATGAAGTGACCAAAGCTATTCTTTTGTCAGTTTCGAATAAATTGAAGTTTTTCGTGGTGTATTTTAAATTTTGTAATAAATTGAGGTACTCCATTCCGTTGATATCGTCTATCAGTGGCTTATAGTAGGGATGAGCAACGATTGTATAGTTTTCAGCGAAGAGTTCTCTAATGCTCTTCGGTGGTTTCAACATTGTTCGACCTCGAAATGCGTCAAAGAGTTTGCCCAAGTATGCTGTTCGAAGAACAAGTGTTCCCAAACTCAAAACACACATACATAAACGTAGACAATTTCGACTTGGTAAATGATCCAGAGTTCCTCCAACAGATACAGATAGGATTTCAAGAATACTAAGCTGATTAAATTGAAGTCCAACAGAATTGATAAACCTTGTGATCTTTTGAAGTTTTGTTAGAGCCATCGATCCACTGATCAAAACCACAAAGGTAATGATGTAAATCCATGTCCAAGGCTCAAATGGCGCTAAGAACCATGCTTCAATACGAAATGTATTCGGCTGAGGGTAAAGAGCTATAACCACCCACGTAAGGCAATACATGACACTTGTTGAGTAGAAATGATTGGTATGAGGTCCGTTTTCTAGGAACGCTACCAACACATCCTGCGTATCATTCACAAGCTGTTAGTTCGAAAAATAAGAACATTTTTTATTGATTAAATAGTTATGCACGTGTATACCCACCGGTAGATCGGATTCAGTTGACTGTAGGCCTTGAAAATTATTGTCTATTTCAAGTTTAAAATTCATTCTTTTGGCTAATTCCTTGATAATGATAACTTCTAAGATTGACATGTCATAGTTTACTTGGTTTCTCGTTACGTTAAAGTCGCCCATTTCAATGATCAGTTCATTTCTGGTAATAATTCTTAGAGGACATCCACGAAAATTATCTGCTTTCGGAGGAAATATTTGATTATCTAACGCTGCCGCAGATCCATTGGTGTAAAATCGATGAGTTATGAAAGGCATGATTGATCGACATGCAAGTTCTCGATACGGATAAAAGGTGTAGAACAAAACTTCCGTCGAAGATGCCTCAACAATAATGTTGACGTTAGCAACCATTAGAAATTGAAAATCTGAGAATATTTTGTCCATGTCCACCGATATCGAAGATGTTTGAAGGGCGATGAGAAAAAAAAGTTGTGAATCTCTGTGGTAGGAGCTTATACCGGGCGTAAGGCGTCTTCAAAAAAAAAGAACAAACAATGCTTTTTCAATAAGGCTATAAACACACCAAATCAGACAAGACGTCTTTTTGTCTTGAGACAAAAAATCCTGTCGGATTCTAACCCACACCGAGGACGACAAAGACAAAATGTCTTGTCTTTGTCCGCTTCGGTGGGTTGCTCCTATACAACCTAACCTATACAACTGACACATATTTTTGTCGATTTTCTGTTTGTTCCCAGCAAACATTTCTCTTCATAACTGACTAGAAAATGATTCACTTAAGTGAAGAAAACACCCGAATCTGAATGTATTTTTGATCCGATTTGGGTCCATCCTCGTAGGTAGCGAACCACATTTTTGAACCTTTTTAATGAATTATTTTCGACGCGGAAATTCTTCATTTAAATGGAGGTGCACAAGCGATTATATATTCATATATGTGGACAATAATTTACTCGCTTCTGAGCTATTTCAAATACTCATTTACGACTCAAAAATCGTTCATATTTGTGGATGCACACAAGCACCTAACATCCATTTAAATGAAGTGTATCTTAAGCGAAAATGAATTCATTTAAGACTTGTTTCTTATTCAGTTTATATTTACATTTCATTCGTAAATCCTTCAGAAAAATGTCAATATTCAAGTAGAAATAAAAATATATATATTCCTTAGTTAATTCCATTTTTATTTAAATATAATTCTAAAGTAGATCGCATTTTGATTTATTTTTAACAAAAATAATTAAAGACGATAATTCAGTAAAACAAAAACATTAAATAATTAAAATAATAATTAACAGTTCATTCAAAAATAAAAAATAAATTACATTTATATAGATATATAATACATATTTTTATGGAGAAAAAAAAGAACAAAAAACAATTCAGAAAAAAAAGACTGAAACTAATGACATGACTCAAACGTCATTTTAAGCTAGTATCACACTAAAGTTGTTCATTAGCGGACTATAATTTTGCGCCAATAGGGGGGTTCACATTATCAAATATGTTTGACAAGCATGGTTTGACGAATGCTTGATTGACTGCGCTCACATTTATCAAACATGTTGTCAAGCCTCAGTTCTCTTTCGAATTTCAACGATGGCGGACCCTATAGTACTTGAGGTTTGAGGTTTGCGTTTGAGTTGTTTCAGTTACAATATTGCTGTAGTTTGAATTGAAGTGCATTGGATGCTGATTCTGATGTGTTACATGATTGTTTTGGTTAAGCAAAACATGTAAAATATACGGCTTTTTTGCCGAAATTCTGCCTGGACAATTTGTCATAAATTGTGGTGATATTGTATCCCGCGAACTCTCTTCGAATAGAATTGGTGATGATATGCAGTTGGACAGTTCCGTCGAGGCACGTGCACTATAGCTGGACGATGAAGAAGTTCTAACACGCTGAAATTGTGCTCGTTGCGGTGGAGTTTCGTGACATTTGTACGAGTTCTCTCTCAAAGTTCCCAGTGCTGCCCTGTACGCACCGCCCAACTAGCACATAGAGTATCCGCCTCATCGGGTTCTTTTTTTGCGTATCCAAATGGGATATAGCTTTCCTCAAAAGTATATCCCTCTCAGTTTGTGCATTAACTCTTTTTTTTGTCAAGAAACAGCTCTGCAATAAATTAAAAAAACTCTTTCCACAACTCGTAATTTCCACTTACTACATCCATTTACTTTTTTTTGTGATGATATGCGATGATCCGCTGAGCTTGAAGTTTTTTTTAAAATGATTTTTTTTTCCGGTTTGAGTATTTGCGTTCACATTATCAAATATGCTTGTCAAGCAAGCAAAATTTCAAAAAAATTTGAAATTCATCAAGCATGTTTGACAAGCCGCTTGATGGAGCGTTCACACTGTCAAATTCGAGTCCATCAAACCATGCTTGTCAAACATATTTGATAATGTGAACCCCCCTAATGTGTTTAGCGAATTTAAACATTCGTGAATCGTGACTTGATCAAAGATTTTGTTTACAACTGACGCGTTTAAGTTAGATAGTCGCTAATATTTATAATATAAAATGTTCAACAATTTCCAGAAATTAAAAGGTACGTATGTTCATGCCACATTGCACCAATTTCTTTTGGATGAATGCTTAATTCATTCTTTTTTGCAGATAGCATGAAGGCAAAGAAACTTGAAAAAAATAAATAAAATAATGATATGATTGAAGGGAATTGAATTGAAAACTTTCATTTAAACGAATCATATTAGGTTCATTTATATGATTCCCAAAAGATTCACTTATTGTCCACTTAAATGAATATATAAGGGCCTTATTTACATTCGTTTTAATGAAGGAATTTCCAATCATAAATGAGTCGTAAAAAAGATTCATATCCGTGTCACGTTACCCAATGTTTCTGATTCAAATCGAATCATAAATGAATTCATTTTCGGATGTTTTGTTCACTTTTAAGAATTATTAATGATTCATTTTCGAAGGGAAATGTTTGCTGGGTATCTGTTTGTTTGTCTTGTTCACTTTGGTGTGTGTTACTTCATAAGACGGTGTGTACTTTTAGGCGTTGACATTTTTTTCATTTTTCATTTCATTTCATTTTGCAACTGCAACCGACGAGCGGACAAGACTTTTTATGGTGTCGTGTCTTTTTCGGTGTGTGTTGCCTCGAAAGAGCAATTGACTTGTGTCCACGATTTTTTGTCGAAAGAAAAAAAGACGTCTTGTCTGATTTGGTGTGTTTTTAGCCTAAAAGATAATTTGAACAACAACTCACCTGAAAGCATCATAGGAATCAATTAACCATAAATTGTAGTCACTTAATAGTGGTGTTTCCTTATTATTTACGTTAAATCTATAACGAAAATTCCAATTATCGGCCAAAACGTTGTTAATAACATCAAGAAATGATTCCTTGTTTTTGTCAAACTCCGTCTCTACGACCACATTTAATTCAACAACACCTGCTGTACGATTGAAAGAGTTTGAAACAGCATATCTTAAAGCAGCTGGTAGGAGAGATCTACCATCAGCAAGACACGCGGGCACAGTTAGTAAAAAGACAAATTGTAATGACGACTTCATCGTGGAGGCTTGCGTGCGATTGATAATTTCAATATGCAGCAGTAGACTGTTTACAGAAAGAAATTTAATTGTTTTATAAATAATATAATTAATTGCAGCTAAAAGAACTTTTCCACAACATGTGGATTGGCGGGTCATATAAATATATAGTTAAATTAGTTTTCAGAATCGTTTTTGAAATTAAAGACACATTTAGGAAATACAAAAAAAAAGTAAAAATTAGTGAAGTTCGTCTATTGAACCAATTACTCCTTGGGGACAAAATAATTTCTTTGATTTCAGGAGAATGACAAACAGGTGCGTTTTTTGCTGATTTTTTGAAGTTTCAAAAAACTAATTTAGAAACTCAAATATATGTCTACGTTATCTTAAATAAATCAAACCTTTTGAAGCTCCTAGGCCCAGCCCAGTTGTTAAGGAAACACTATTCAAAATATTTTTAGAGCGACAATAAGTTACTACTTGAAATTAGTTATAATTAAAAGGGTTATTATTGTGTCGCTTGGCTAATTAGGTTGTTGATTCTAAGATACAAAAGAAAATGAGTCTATTTTTACTCTTCGCTTAAATACTCGTGAAAAATGGTAATTTTGAAATTCGAGATAATAATCCTTTGTTCATTAAGTTTCTCTGACCAATTTTTTTTAAGTACCTAGTATCCGGTACCATCATTGAGTTATGACGAAAAGTTTCGGAAGGATTGTTCGACTTAAAGAAACAGCAATGGCAAACATTTCTAGGAAAGGAAGTTTTCATTTTACCGACAAACATTAAAATAAAAAAAACACAAACAAAAAAACAAGTATACGCCCGAGTGCATTGCTCAATTGAGCTTCTTCCTAGTAGTTTTTCTCTCTCTAAGTTAAATACGAGTAACGTTAACCGAAAAATTAAAATTGTATCACCGAAAACAATTAATTCAATTGTTCCAAAGCATTTGTTCAGTTCATTTCGATGGTAGATAAAAGAAGGGGAAAAATGTTCAAAAATATGTTAATTGTCGTGCTTTCTGCATTCTTCTATGATTTTAAAAATGTGAGACTCCGAGCTTGCCCTGAAGACGCCCTCGTAAAGCTGCCATTAGATAAGGTTAGTGTGGTAAGTGTGGCCGTCTAGATGTTATCGACTCACTCACTATCCATTGTGATACGATACCACTAAAGAAGTTACTCATGGGTTACTCATGGGTGCATTTGCTGCTTTTAATGAAGTTATAGGCTCCCAAAGCACTGTTTTAATTTTATTTTATTTTTTTAATTTTATTTTTACTTTTTGGTTGCTAAGAATTTGTTTTTTGTTGCTAAGCTTTTCTGACAATTTTTTATTATTCATTGCGTGCTTCTTTGTGATAAAATTAATTGAAAATTCTGTTTCAAAACAATGAATCGAAAAAAAATGGGGAATTTCGATTCAACACAAGAGATAAAATTTAACAGTGTTAGAAATAACATTTTGAATTACTTTGAATATATTAGGGTAGAGACGGCACCCTTCGACAGTGGGGCACCTTCGACAGTCACTATTATATCTGTGTGTAGACCTTTAAAAATTCTGTAAAAAATTGTGGATGTGCCTTTAATCATGCCAAACATATGTCAAAAATTTCAGCAGTCTGGCTTCAAATCCCGCCAAGTTAGGATGTAAAGCATTTTTTTGGACCACGTGCTATAATTTTCAGGGTAAGTTCTTAAGATTTTCGTAGTCGTGTTTTAAATTTTTTCTAGCAGTGAAGTTGTTTTTTATATACAATACTATGTGTTTATTTACATTTTTAAAGCTAATTTGATAAATCTTACTTTGGGAAATAATAAAAAAAAAAAGTAAAATAACATCAAGTGGGGCACCTTCGACATTCTTGTCTGGGGCACCTCCGACAGACTGTCTCCTATATTTATCCATCACAAAAATTAGTTAATCCTCAAAATATTTATTCGATTGTTAAAGAAAATGTTTCGAGTTTATAAAAAAAAGGCTATGAAAAAGGCATTTACAGATGTCATCAATTAGGTGGAATCACACAGTTCAGCAGCGGCAAAATATTGCGTAAAAAGGACTACCCTTATATCTACTTATTTATTTTTTGTTAAAACTATTTTTTAAATACAAATAATTTAAAAATGTACTGAATTCTTATAGCAAACTATATCATGACTTTTATATAAAAAAACTAACATTATGATGCATTAATATTCAAGAATGTGCATTATTGTCGAAGGTGCCCCACGCATTGTCGAAGGTGCCCCACCCTGGGGTACATTCGACAATTTTCTACTTTTTTTTTAAATAAAAAACAAAAATAGTAAACATTTTTTTAAAAACCTAAGGGTCCACCAATATGTTGATAAAATCATAAATTTAATTAAAAAAATTAGTTTTTGAAAAAAATAAAAAAATAAACTATGATTTTGTGTATTTTCTGTTAAGGTGTCGAAGGGTGCCGACTCTACCCTACTGACTAAAAACTAGATTATTAAAAAATATCAAAAACTAGAACTTTGTCAAAAATGTAAAATTCGAATATTGATATAATTTTTCAAATGATTATTGATTCGATTTCAAGCAACCAATCGAAATACATAACTGTATCTGTTGTTATAAAATAAAATAAACAATTTAACGAGATAAAATTAATCGTCATTTACATCTCAGAAGTGGGATTACCACAAAAAAAAAATATAATGTCATACATTCAGAGGAAAACCCTTGTAGACGCCCTAACTGCAGCCAACGTGGCGTTTGATGTGAATTCAACGGTTTCACAGCTGCGGCCACTTTATGATGAGCTTCAAGAAAGAAATCCTGAAAACGTTTCCCAACACACGGGAGAGGAGGATAACGGAGCCTCAGTTAACGAATCAACCGAAGCCCAGATTGATGCGGAATTGGCAAGAGCTGAAAAAGAAATACAATTATTCAGAAAACAACGAGAACTACAGTTACTAAAGGAAGAACTCGGTACAATCGTTTCCAAAAAATTCGACTTTTCCGCCTTTGAGGCCATGGTCCACCCCTTCAGTGGCGATAACAATTATGACGTTAGGAGATGGATCATTGATGTGGAAGATACCTTTGAAGTACTCGGTTGCAGCGATAAGGAAAAATTTGTTAGCGTACGTCGTATGCTATCAGGTACAGCAAAAATATTTTTGTGTACCACCGTAGCCCATATCTACAATGATTTAAAAAAAAGTCTTGATAGAGGAATTTGGACATGTCTTTACTATGCATGATGTTTTCCAGCAATTAAAGTCACGCCATCTTATGCCAAACGAGTCTGTTAAAGAGGTACGTGCTAGAAATGCAGGAGATCGCTTCATTTTCAAATATTCCGGAGATCGATGTTGTTGAGTGTATTATTGAGGGCCTCAATGACCGCAGTAATAGTGCCATAGCTCTGATGGGAGCAACAAGTATTAAAGAATTGAAGTTGCTCCTGGACAGATATGAAAGAAGACGAACCCGTAATGTTCAGATTAAAACTGCAGTCAATACAACCGCTGTGATGGCAACCAAACCATCTGCTTCCGCTACTGCTGCCTCTGCTGCCAAAAACTTAAGGAGCCGTACTGAGGATCAAGTGAGATGTTTTAACTGTTCCCAGT
Organism: Sphaerophoria taeniata; assembly: GCA_943590905.1. Lineage (NCBI taxonomy): Eukaryota > Metazoa > Arthropoda > Insecta > Diptera > Syrphidae > Sphaerophoria > Sphaerophoria taeniata. Next base: position 72,194,559 of record OX016542.1, on the reverse strand, counting down.
ATGGTCACTACCAGAGTCAGTGCCCGAAGCCAAAGCGACCACTAAATTCTTGTTTCTTGTGCCATGAAGTGGGACACTTTCACCAAAATTGTCCAAGGAAGAACAAACATTTAGTTTCAGCGGTTCAAGAGTGCAATGAAGAAGAAGAATTTAATAAAATTGGAATGAGAGCACCCGAGGAGACAGCAGAAAAATTACAAGCATTCCAAACGGTAAGTGTTACCTTTATTAACAGTCGTAATAAGTGCACTGAAGATAAATTACATTTTTGCCTTTTTGATTCTGGTAGCCCATATAGTTTTGTTAAAAAATCGTTAGTCCCATTCATGTACAAAAACAAAATGCTAGCGCGATTGAAAGGAATGGGAAACCAACATTTAAGTACATATGGTACTGTGATTTGCAAAATAAAATTCCGCAGTACAACAGTGACTCATCCATTAATTATAATTCCAGATGATGAAACTTTTATACCTTTGCTCCTCGGCCGCGATATCTTGTCGATGTTAAATATTCACCTTTGTTTATTTAAATTGCATTATGATATTGACTGTTTATATAACTTAAATAAAAAAATATTACTCAATAAAACATATGAATTAACAAATAACGTAATCAGTGCACTTATGTTATTCGATTTGTTGAAGAAGAATCCAAACGTTAAGAAAGATAGTCTTAAGAAAGAGCCGAGTAAAGCACCTGCTGCCATAAATAGTTCAAACGCCAATAATAAAATGCCAACAGAAGAAATCTCGCATATTTTTCATGAATCTGATTTAGAATTAATAAAACTAAAAAATGACGGGGGTATGTTAAGTTTTATTGATTTAGGCCAGCTAGTCAGTGCAGTAGATGTTTCAGAGAATAAAGATTATGAGATAAACATTAATCCACTATTGTCCGAAGTTGATTTTAATGCTATCAAGATGGCAGTTGACGAGCATTATGTAAAATCAGAAGTTAAGGTTAAAACTAGCGATTACGAAATGAAAATATGTTTAACCAGAGATGTACCGATATATTGCTCCCCGCGGCGCCTTTCTTATAATGAGCGGACTGAAGTTCAAAATACAGTTGATCGGCTATTAGAAAAGGGAATAATTCGAACAAGTAATTCACCATATGCTTCTGCCCTAGTGTTAGTGAGAAAGAAAAATGGGGAAATTCGCATGTGCGTAGACTATAGAGGTTTAAACAAACTTACATTAAGGGACAATTTTCCTCTTCCGTTAATTGAAGATTGTTTGGAATATTTTGCGAATAAAAATATTTTTACCAGCCTAGACTTAAAAAAAGGTTTTCATCATATTAGAATGTCTGAAGAATCTATTAAATATACGGCGTTTGTGACACCATTTGGGCAGTTTGAATACGTCTTTATGCCTTTCGGTCTTAAGAATGCACCTGCGGTTTTTCAAAGATACATTTATTTAAAGTTAAAACCGCTGATTGATAAAAGATTGATCATTGTTTACCTTGATGACATTTGTGTTGCAACTGCAGATATCGAAACACATCTGAAGATCCTTTCTGAAGTATTGCACATATTAAAAGAAGGTGGGCTAGAACTTAATATGAAAAAATGTAAGTTTGCATATAGTACAATCGATTACCTAGGCTTCTCTGTCAGTAATGATGGAATCCGTTCTAATAACAAACACCTTGAAGCGATTCACGCGTATCCAATGCCGAAAAATGTCAAAGAAGTCCAGAGGTGTAATGGTTTATTTTCATATTTTCGCCGTTTTGTCCCAGGGTTTTCATGCATAGCTAGACCGATGACAAATTTGCTAAAAAAAGATATCAAGTTTATATGGACCAGTGAGTGTGTTGAAGCCTTTGAAAAGTTGAAAAACAGTTTGGTTTCTTCACCAGTACTGGCAATATACGATCCAAAGCGAGAAACAGAACTTCATTGTGATGCGAGTTCACATGGTTTTGGTGCTGTGTTAATGCAAAAGCAGGATGATAAGAAATTTCATCCTATAGCTTTCTTTTCAAAAAAATCAACTTGCGAGGAATCAAAATTAATAAGCTTTGAATTAGAGACTTTAGCCGTTGTTTATGCTTTAGAACGTTTTAAGACTTTTCTAGATCGTTTACCATTTATTATTGTCACTGACTGTGAAGCATTGTCCCAGACTTTGAAAAAGAAAGATGTTAATCCAAGAATAGCCAAGTGGGCTTTAGCATTTGAGAATTATAACTATCAAGTACAGCATCGGAAAGGAGAAAGAATGGCTCATGTTGATGCTCTTAGTCGTAGTCCTGTGATAAATGCAGTTACAACTGAAGATATTGATAAGAATATTCAAATAGCTCAGGCGCGTGATGAAAATATATTGTCTATTCGGAAAAAATTAGAAACTGGAGAAGTACCAGGGCATGTTCTAGAAGATGGCTTAGTATTTCATGTTGGGCCTCAAAACAATCGACAGCTTTATGTTCCTAAAGAATTAGAGGAAAATGTTATTAGAATCACTCACGAGAAATGCGGACACCTAGGTATTGATAAATGTGCAAATCAAATTTTGAAACATTATTGGATTTCCAATGTCAAAAAGAAGTTGAAAAGGTTTATCGGAAATTGTCTTAAGTGTATTTTTCATTCTACGCCTCCGCGAAAAACCGAACGGAATCTATACAACATAATGAAGCGGCCAGAACCTTTTGATACTATTCATATAGATCACTTCGGTCCGCTGCCTTCAATAAATTCGAGAAGCAAATATATTTAAGCAGTTGTAGATGCTTTTACTAAATATGTCAAACTTTATCCCGTTAACACACCTGGGACAAAAGAAGCAATAAATGCTTTAGAACGGTATTTTCAGTATTACAGTCGCCCACGTAGAATTATAAGTGATCGAGGAACAAGTTTTACATCGTTAGAATTTAGCAATTTTTTAAAGGAGAATAATATTGAACAAATGCAATATATGCGGACGACAAATGAGTGGATTTAGTTAAATTGCGAGAAGAAGCCTCTAAAGCAATTCAGAAGTCCCAGTTGTACAATCTGAGCTATTTCAATGAGCACCATGCCCCAGCCAAACAGTTTGATGTTGGTGAATTTGTAGTTATTAAAAATGTAGATACTTCTGTCGGGACTAGTAAAAAATTAATACCCAAGTACCGTGGTCCATATGTTATTAAAAGGAAGTTTGAAAATGACCGCTATTTAGTTGAAGACATTGACGGTTTTCAAGTAACGCAAATGCCTTATCATGGTGTTTTAGATTCAACTAGATTAAAAAAATGGGTTCAAAATAGTGAATCAGTAGAAAATTAACGTTTGGATTCAGAAGGTAACACTAACTTTAATTATATTTTAAATATTTCCTTTACAATCGAGGTCGATTTTGTAGTCAGAATGGCCGAGCTGTAAGAAATAACATTTTGAATTACTTTGAATATATTACTGACTAAAAACTAGATTATTAAAAAATATCAAAAACTAGAACTTTGTCAAAAATGTAAAATTCGAATATTGATATAATTTTTCAAATGATTATTGATTCGATTTCAAGCAACCAATCGAAATACATAACTGTATCTGTTGTTATAAAATAAAATAAACAATTTAACGAGATAAAATTAATCGTCATTTACAACAGCAAGGAATAAGGTTAGCTATATGTAAAAATACCTACTTTAACTTAAACTACTTTTCACTTTCACAACTTATTTTCATCTATAAGCCTTTTTGACTTCTTATTAATATTGTCATAAACATTTGTCATTCTAAATTTATTCTTTGTTTGTTCAACATATTATGTACCTACCGTGAGTCACAAAAGTAAGTGAGCATTCATAGTTTTTCTATGTTCATTCAAAAATAAACGAAAACCGTTAGGAATGTGGAAACAAGTGCCATTTAAAATTGTGATTGGAAAGTAAAGATCACGTGATGAAGCAAAAAAACCGTTAATCATTTGCTTAAATTACAGATTTGCTCACATTTTTAAATTAATTGAATTTTTGATGTCACATAAGTAAGTTACCAATAAATATTTCTTTAATACGCAGTGTTGTGATAAGCTTTGGATTATGTCCGTGTTTTTGTTTCTTACACCTGTATTGCATATATTTTTTTCAGTTCAGCATTAGAAAAATATTTTGTAAAAAAGATGGCTCCAAGGGGCAAACAGCTTAGTTTGGATTTGAAAAAAGTTATCATAAGGCTCTATTTGGACAATAAATCAGCGCGAAATTGCTAAAATCGTTGACAAAAGTCCATCTACTATACACAAAATAATAACGAAACACAATGACTATGGAAACTTGGAAAATCGACCCCGATCTGGACGCCCACGCAAGTTCACTGAGCGGGAATGTCGGATTATTGTTGGGAAAGTGAAGAAAAATCCCAAAATTAGTGCGCCGAAGATAACGACTGAAGTCACCATTGAAACGGGTAAGTCATGCAACCCACAAACAATCAGAAGAGTTCTTCAAAAGTTCGGTTATCATGGACGGAATGTGAGAAAGAAGCCTTATGTGAGTAAAGCTTACCGATAAAAGTGGATTCTTTTTGCGAAAAGCCATGAAGCCGTCCAGCGCAGATTTATTCGGTTTGCGCTTCGTAACCTTGGTTCAGGTTGGGAAGATCCCTTCAACCTTCCACCCTATGAAGAGCGACTGTTGTTACTAAATATGCAACCCTTATTCATTCGCCGTGACAATGCCGACGTTGTCTTTATACAACAATTAGTGAATGGTAACATTGATTGCCCCACTCTACTTCAAAACATATCCCTTTGTACTAACCCACGCCGTTTAAGATCAGTCCCATTTTTTCATCTCCCTTTTCATCGAACTCTATATGGCTTAAATGAACCTGTAAGCAGAATGCTACGTAAGGCAAACAATACTCATTGCTTTGATCCATGTCTCTCTAAATCCGCTCTCAAAAGTTCCCTTCTAAGACTGCCATCATAACCCCATTTTTCCTCCTATTCCTCTATCTCCCATGATTCTTGTATATTATTGTTATTTTTATATTTTATTTTTTAATTGTTTTTAAATTTTATATCAAATACCTTGTGTTACTTGTTTTTAAGTTCTAGTTTTAAGTTTGCTTGTATTAAGTAAATAAAATAAAAATATGACAGACGATTTTGGAATACAGTTATTTCCTCTGACGAGAGTAAATTTAACATCCACGGTTCAGATGGTCGCGAAAAAGTGTGGAGAAAAAAAAAACAGAGTTTGATCCATCGAACATGTCGGCAACGGTTAAACATGGTGGTGGTAGCGTAATGGTGTGGGGGTGTATGGCATGGCAGCCTCTGGTGTGGGCAATTTAGTATTTATAGATTCTTTGATGAATAGGTTTCATTACCTAAACATTTTAAGGAATAATCTTCACAAAAGTGCCAGCAAGTTGGGTATGGGTAGGTCATTTGTCTTCGAGCAAGACAATGACCCTAAACATACCTCACATGTTGTCAAAGAGTGGTTGCTGTATAACGTCCGCACCCAGCTTAAATATCCACCACAGTCACCGGATTTAAATGCAATCGAACACTTATGGGAACATCTCGATCGACAAGTAAGAAAACATCATATAAGGACTAAAGACGATTTAAAAAAAAGTCCTTACAGAAGAATGGTATAAAATTCCCCAAAGCATTACACAAAACTTGGTTAAGTCAATGCCTTCACGAATGAAAGCAGTTATTAAGGCCAAAGGGTACCCTACTAAGTACAAATTATGATTTAAACAGATATTTAATTGAAGTGCTTACTTATTTATGTGATATAAATTTCCTATAATTTCTTTTTTAAGATGAATTTTAATTAAGTTTTCATAATGATTATATTGAAAATGTTATTTTTGATTCAAAATTTTATTCTTAAACAAAACACATACACAATTCTTTTATTTTTTTGATCCTACAATCATTTTTCCGGAAACAAGGTTTGAATAAAGAGGTGCTTACTTACTTTTGTGATTCACTGTACATAATATTGTTCAATAAAATATTTTATCACCGAAACATTTCTTTTACCAACCACCCAGGCCCGCAGGCCATTGAATGCAATTAAACTTTAAAAAATATGGATTGGATAATTAATAATTTTATTTGTATAAATATGACCAGCTCAAATGTCTGTGGACGAATTCCTCTTCTGAATGGAGAAAATTATATAACATGGAAGGCACAGATGGAAGCCATATTTCACCGAGGAAGATTTCTCCAATACGTAAAAGGCGAAACCGCAAGACCATTAATTTGATGAAGTGGAACAACAACAATGGGTTGAAAAGGATTTAGATCAGCTATACTCAACCTGCGACCCGCGAACTTATAAAAGTTGACCCACTACGTGGTTTAATAAATTCTTAAAATATCGAGCGACTGCAGAAAAACCGTGAGAAAAATATATCCTTTTGGGTTTTCAAAATGGAAGAAACACTAGAACGTACAGCAGTGGAAAAGTGGACATCGCGTGTCTTCAAAAAATTATTCTATGTCACTGGAAAGGTTTGCACAACTAAATGAAAAACAGATGTCGCTGAGTATGCCTTACTTTTCTTGCCATTTCGAATTTGAATTGGAATCATTTTATTCAAATTTTGAATGGAAAATTCATAAACACAGCAGTCCAGGCATTATAAGTCAAGGAAATTACTTTGCCGCCATACGTCGTTTTGATGATTAGGTACTTACATTTAGAATTGCAGTAAAAGCAGTTGCAGAGAATTTTTAATTTGAAATTTTGTCAATAAAGAATAATGGTAGAAATTTCTTCGAAACTAAAACGAAATATATCTGATGAAAATAGATCATTTCAAGACCAATTGGAAACAGAATAAATTGCTGGGCCAAGCAAAAACAACGCGGCTACCTGTTTAATATGCCGTGAAAAACTTATTTTAAAAAAGTATAATATTGCTCGTCATATTAACACAAAACACAAATCTTTCAACGAAACGAAACTTATCCTCTTGGAACACAATTAAGAAGTGAGAAATTAACTTTTTTAAAGAGGTCATTACAACAGCAACAAAATGTGATGTCCATGGCTTTATCTCAAGTCTGCGGTAACTAAGGTAGCTTACAAAATTCGCTTTACTCTTGGTAAGCACATGAAACCGTTCACCGATGCAGAAATTGTCAAAGAATGTTTCGTAAGAGCTGCCGATTTACTGTTTGATAAGTTTAGCAACAAAAAACAAACATTGTCTGAAATAAAAAAACTACAACTATCTGATTCAACATGTGTGAGACGTATTGAAGACATTTCCAAATATATTCGTGACAATTTAAAAGAAAACTTAAGGAACTGTATGTGTTTTAGCTTGGCTTTCGATTCCAGCACTGATATTTCAGCAACATCTTAATGCTCGGTGTTTGTTAGATATTGCACAGAACAGAATTTAATCTTCGAAGAATTTTTCAAATTCCTTCCGATGAAAGGTCAAACCCGGGGAATAGATGATCTTGATACAATTTCAAATTTTCTAAAGATGAATAATATTGTTATTAAATATCCTGGGTGTATGTACAGATGGCTGTCCGTCCATGACTGGATCTGAAAATGGATTTATAATCTTGTTTAAAAAAAATATAATTTGACAAATTTAATTACATTTAATTGCATTATTCATCAAGAAAACTTGGCTGCGCGGATTATCAATTTAAAAATCGAAGCTGTGATGAAGATTGTAATTGATATTGTGAATTATATTCGAGCGAGAGAATTAAACCACAGAAAATTTAAAAGCCTTTTGGAAGAATTGGGAAGTGAGTATGGTGACGTTCTTTTGAATACCTTTGTGCGATAGCTTAGCAGGGGAAGAGTTTTGGAAAGGTTTTTTTACTTGCGCCACGAAATAATCCTCTTCTTACAACAAAATAAAAATGTTTACGCAGAATTGCATGATGATCAATGTTGGTGTCTTTTAGTATTCTTATGCGATATCACAGGAAAACTGAATAGCCTGAATCGAAATTTACAAGTACAAAATAACATACTTTCACATATGGCAAGTAATTTGGTTTTGAAGAAAAGCTAAATATTTTTCATGAAGAAATAAGAATTTTCCAACAATGGTAATGGCTACAAAGGACCTCATCGACATCTCTGACGAAAGCTGCTCAACAATATTGAATTACTTAACAGCACTGTCAAAAGAATTTGAAAAAAGGTTTCGTGATATCAGAAAAATAAAAAAATGCTTAACGGTTGTAGAAAACCCATGGCATCTGGAAACAACGACCATATCACGGGTGGCTTCTGTTTTAAATCAAGATCAGGCAAAGTTTTGTGATGAGTTCATCGATTTTAAAAACGATTCAAATTTTGAAGCTCTGTGGAAAAAAGGGAAATACTTAGAATTTTGGAGCATCGTCCCCGAAAAATATGCAATCATCAAAAGAAGTTCACAGATTGTGCTGACATTATTTGGATCTATACTTGTTTGCGAATCTTCGTTTTCGAGAATGAAATATACAAAAAATATTTACCGAAACAAACTATCGGACTCCCACCTGGATGATGTCATTAGGTTGACTATCGAACAATATTGAAGTTCCATATTTTTCAGTTTTTCATTATTCATTCGATCATATTTTTGAAAAAGAATTTTCTTCTTATTTATTAAATTGGACTTCCTGGAATAGCCATTCTAACAGGGGCTGCCAACGCTGGACGAAATATTTCGATTTCGCAAGTTTGCAGTCCCAATTGCCGACAGTAGGCTCGATCGAGGATGTGCAATGAGCTTATCAAATCTACCGCGAAGTCAAAAATAAGCTTTGAAGACTCGGTTGGGTGGACATCTAGCTCTTATGAGTGAAGAGAAACTTGCTAGGAGACTGCGTCAGAGACTGAGTTTGAGCTGGAAGGTAGTGTAGATCAGGACGCTCAAAGCCTTAGTGCTCGAAATTGAATGTCGTCGGCAACCGATCCGGAACTGAATAAACAAATATCCACAGTACTAAGAAAAACGCATATTGTTCGATTGATTTTGAAATTTATTAACATTAAGGTAAATATTTTGTTTTATAAATCTTTTACACAATGAGTCTTATAAACCTTCTAAAAAAAGAAAAAAATATATTATACAGAGCAACAATGATATTGATGGAAATAAAATACTAAACATGAAAAAAAAACTAGTTAGGAAAAGCATATACTAACCTTTTTTGTTTCATAAAAGAGAAACATGTTGAACAGACTAAATTGAATATATGTATATATTGTATATATAAAAAAAAAACAAGCAAACGAACAAATACTTTGATTAGAAGCAAAAAGGATAGTTAAAAAACTATTAAGACTTTAATTTCTGATTGGACTCGGAGTGGTATGATTTTTTTTTGTATTTGATACCTAAATATATAAATATTTAAAAATCTACATATAACAATTTTATAATTTTCTTTTTTTTTAAATGTAAAAATATAAAATTTCTTTATTACTTTATTCTTTTTCATAGTAAATTATTAAGGCACATAATATCTCTCAATTTTATAAATTGCTTTAATTTGTATTTAAGATCACGTTTAATTATTTTCTCTTCTGTTTCAAGTTATATTGATTTTCTTAATTAAAATGTATTTTGCATTTTCTGGGTGTTTTATCTTATGAAGGGCATTTGTTTTACTTTTAAACAGTATTTTAGAAAAAAAAAATATAACATTTGTTAAAGGTTGCACGGTTTGTTTGATTTTATGAATAATTTTGTATAAATTGTTTTTATTTACTGTTAGTAGCTGCTTGTAATCACTAGATTAATCTCGTTCGTTTTAGATACGTTATAAGTAGTGCATAGATAAATTTGTATTGAGCTAAAGATGGGATAATGCTATCACGCTGGTGTCTTAATTGTCCAATGACCCTTGGAATATCTAGATCCTAAAAATGAGAATTAAACAAAACATTAACTAAAAGCTTATATTTGGGCATTAAATGCGCCAGAATATTTCTTTGATTATTATTATTATTATTATTATTATTATTATCTTATATATAAAATTCTTCTGTCACAGTTTTAGTGGTCATACTCCTCCGAAACGGCTTGACCGATTTTGATGAGATTTTATATGTGTATTCACTATAGATAGAAATGTTAATTATTAATTAATAAAAGATTTTTAGGTTCCAGCATAAGCCTCCCCCAAAGCTGCCATATACAGGGTGTCCCAAAACTCAACGATAAGCCGGAACCAGGGGGTGGCCCTATTCATGACTGCATGGAAAAAAAATATAAAAAAAATCAAACGCCATTTTGTTTCAAATTACAACAAAAAATGTAAATTCTCAAAAAAAAATATCTCTCTTGACATTTTTTGCTACTGTGACCACTATTTTTCATTAATTTTTGATTTTATATTTTAATCAGAATCTTTAAACATATAGCATCCTTTCCTAGTTTCCAAAAATTCCAAATTTTTAGCGGTTTTCCCACGACAATTAATCAAAAATGTTTTTTTCCATAAAATTTTAATTTTTTTTTAGTTTCAGTCCACTTTCAGTCATCGTGGTTATAAGAAAATGTATGGACACTACCATGGCGTCTTTTTTAAAAAATTGGCGCAGCTTATCAAGATTCTGAAAAGGTATAACACTTTGGCAAAATTTGCCAGAAAAAAAAGTTATGCATACTTTTTCATAAAAACAACCGATTTTCAAAAGAAATTTCTATTCAGAGAGATCACTTCACCTTGCGGAAAAAATAAGTTTTCAGATGCAATTTTTTCAAAACTTAGAACCCTCTGTTTCTATTGTTTTATTTTATTCCATTAATGTGTTAATTTCAAGAAATTGAAAACAATCCAACCACATCCGTACGTGCTATAGAAGCCGCTACTGGAATCCCAAAAAGTTCTGCACACTGAATTTTGAAAAGAAACCTGCTCCATCCGTATCATTACAGGCGCGTGCAGACATTGTTACCGCGGGACTATCCACTACGTATCGCATTTTGCCGTTTAATGCTGGAAAAACACCAAGATGACTTCAATTTTTTAAATAGAGTCCTTTGGTCAGACGAAACAACTTGCAAGAAGGATGGATACTTCAATTTCCATAATCTCCATAGTTGGAGTAGTGAGAATCCTAACTTGTTGTGGGAAGAGAAATCGCAATACCAATTCAAGATAAATTTATGGACTGGCATTATAAACGGGAGAGTGATCGGACCCATTGAGATACAAGGAAACCTTGATGGCGACAGGTATTTGGAGTATATCCTGTCCTTAAGACAGCCCCAATAAAAAAAATCAAGAGGGTTCAAATCCGGTGAACGAGGTGGCCATGTAATGGGACCAAGTCGCCCGATCCAACGCCCTGGATATTCTTGATTAAGAAATTCCCGAACTGAACGTGCATAGTGAGCTGGACAGCCATCATTTTGGAACCACATATTTTGAAGATCACTCAGTGGTACGTCTTCTAATAGATCTTGCAAATCGTTTCGTAAGAAATTCAAATACCTGTCGCCATCAAGGTTTCCTTGTATCTCAATGGGTCCGATCACTCGCCCGTTTATAATGCCAGTCCATAAATTTATCTTGAATTGGTATTGCGATTTCTCTTCCCACAACAAGTTAGGATTCTCACTACTCCAACTATGGAGATTATGGAAATTGAAGTATCCATCCTTCTTGCAAGTTGTTTCGTCTGACCAAAGGACTCTATTTAAAAAATTGAAGTCATCTTGGTGTTTTTCCAGCATTAAACGGCAAAATGCGATACGTAGTGGATAGTCCCGCGGTAACAATGTCTGCACGCGCCTGTAATGATACGGATGGAGCAGGTTTCTTTTCAAAATTCAGTGTGCAGAACTTTTTGGGATTCCAGTAGCGGCTTCTATAGCACGTACGGATGTGGTTGGATTGTTTTCAATTTCTTGAAATTAACACATTAATGGAATAAAATAAAACAATAGAAACAGAGGGTTCTAAGTTTTGAAAAAATTGCATCTGAAAACTTATTTTTTCCGCAAGGTGAAGTGATCTCTCTGAATAGAAATTTCTTTTGAAAATCGGTTGTTTTTATGAAAAAGTATGCATAACTTTTTTTTCTGGCAAATTTTGCCAAAGTGTTATACCTTTTCAGAATCTTGATAAGCTGCGCCAATTTTTTAAAAAAGACGCCATGGTAGTGTCCATACATTTTCTTATAACCACGATGACTGAAAGTGGACTGAAACTAAAAAAAAATTAAAATTTTATGGAAAAAAACATTTTTGATTAATTGTCGTGGGAAAACCGCTAAAAATTTGGAATTTTCGGAAACTAGGAAAGGATGCCATATGTTTAAAGATTCTGATTAAAATATAAAATCAAAAATTAATGAAAAATAGTGGTCACAGTAGCAAAAAATGTCAAGAGAGATATTTTTTTTTTGAGAATTTACATTTTTTGTTGTAATTTGAAACAAAATGGCGTTTGATTTTTTTTATATTTTTTTTCCATGCAGTCATGAATAGGGCCACCCCCTGGTTCCGGCTTATCGTTGAGTTTTGGGACACCCTGTATGTATCTCTATTTTTTGCGTCACTGTACCAATGTTGATTTAATTGTCTTAGATCGTCGGTCCATCTTCTCCTTGGTCGTCTCTTGGTCGTTTTGTGTTGAAAGGCATCCATTTTGTTACCAACTTCGTCCATCTTCGATCTTCCATTCTTGATATGTGCCCAGCCCAGTTCCATTTTAATCGTTATGTTCTTTGAATAACGTCAATAATATTTGTAATTTTTCGGATATCTTCGTTTCTAATTCTTTGGACTTGTCTGATATTAAGTAGTTTTCGTTCAATTTTTGTCTGGCAGATTCTTAGCATTTCATGGGAGTTTGTTGTCAGCCCGTGTTTCTAATACATATGTCATTGATGGTAGGATCGTGGAGTCTAAAATGTATTTTTTCATGTCGTTGCTAAGGTTTGAGTCCAGTATTTGATCAACATTCCAAAATTGCTTCCAGCTGTTTTCTATTCTTCGTTTGATTTCCTTTTCTTCCTGATTTGTAAACGACTTTAGTTGACCAAGATATATCAGATCGTCAACGTATACAATTTTTTTGTCCAGAAGTAAAACGTCCTTTTTAATGTGGTTTGTCATTAATTTAGTTTTTGTAAGATTAAGTGATAGTCCATATTTTGCGCATATGATCGAGAGATCGTTGGTCATAGATTGGATTTCGTCTGGGGAATGGGATAGAAGAACCACATCGTCTGCAAATCTTAAGTTGTTGAGTTTTTCACCCCAGATATCGAGTCCATATTTTTTACACTTGAGCTGTCTGAAAATGTCTTCAAGTACTGCCGAAAACAATGGTGGTGATAGTGAATCTCCTTGACGAACTCCCTTCTTGATTTCGAAGTATCTTCCAGTCTTATCTGTCTTCACCTTGGCTTTGTTATTACAGCAGATGCTTCGCATAGTCCTTATAAAGTCAGGATGTATATTTTGGTTTTTTAGTGCAGTCCAGATGCAATTGTGTTCCACTGTGTTAAACGCTTTGGTAAAGTCAATGAAAAGCAGATATAGAGGTTCTTTGAACTCGTTATGTTTTTTGATAAGTTGGTTTATAATTTGCAGATGATCTGAAGTCGAATATCCTTCTCTGAAGCCAGCTTGTTCCCGAGGTTGATTATCGTTTAAACATTTTTTCACTAATTTATAAAGTGCTTTTGAAAAAAGCTTATAAACTATCGATATCAGGCTAATAGGTCGATAATTGTTAATGTCACTGTATTTCCTTTTTTGTGCAAAAGAATGATGGTGCTTTCTCGCCATTGCTTTGGAATTTGTTGTGTTTTAATAATTTCGTTGAATAGATTCGTCAATATTGGTGTTAGAGCAGATTTTCCGTATTTAAGCTTCTCCGTTTCGATTCCATCAATTCCTGAACTTTTTTTTCATTTTTCATGCTGTCAATAGTTGTTTCGATGTCAGTTTGGGTAAAACTTAAGGGTTCAGTTGATGTTAGAATATTGATTTGTTCGTCTGATTGGTAGGCGTAGTCAAGTCAAAAAGATCTTCAAAGAATGTTGTCGCTGTTTCTTTTATATCTACTCGTTTGGTTTTTGTTTTTGCCTTGTTTTTCATCGAAATAATCCACTCCTTCTCTTTGCTCAAGAATGTTTTTGTCTTTTTTTCATGGATTTAGTGTTTTGAAGTGTTTTTTTATTTTTGCTTCGTTAAATTTTTTGATATCTTCTCTTGTTTTTGTTAATTGTGTTACAAAGGTTTCGGAGTCGTATTTTATCAAATTCTGTTCGGTTTCTTTCAATTTTTAATTCTTGTCTTAAACATATGAGCACAGATAATAAATTTTTACAGATGTCTCATCCCTGCAGAAAAAAATGAAACATATTTTGCTCTTAACTGACAAGGAGCTTTTGGAAGCATCTTTCCTTGCCTAAGTATTCATTTATGGGCAATGAGTCGAGCGAAAATAGATTTTTAATACATTAAGTGAATGCGTTAAAGCTTTTTGAAAAAGCTTTTTTCTTGGTAGCTTTCAGTTTCATATATCATATCTCGCCATAAATACATCTGTATAAATTTATTATCTGTGATATTAGTTGTTTTGTTTCATCAGATAATTTGTCAGATTTTTGGTCTGTTGGCTTCATTATTGTGTTTTTAGCAGTAGATCTTATTATGTTTTCGAGCGTGTCATATATTGTTTGAATATTGTCGGGCATGTTGTTACAATCAATGTGCTGGAGTTTGTGACTGGAGAGCATTTCGTTATATCTTTGCAATCGTTCGGTTTCTATAGTTTTGGGTATAGTTATTTTTTGTTGACTTCGTCTGAGTGTTTGGTGGTCAATTTGTATTTTCGCTCTAACTATTCTGTGATCGCTGTCAAATTTGAAGTTGTTTAAAACCGAGACATCTGTTAATGTGGATAACTTGTTGCTCAGTATTAAATCAATTTAATTTTTCGTTCTACCATCTGGTGATCTTCATGTTCGTCCTCTTCCATTCCTATGTCCATATCCGAAATTTCACATTGTTTTGTCTTTATCATCTATTCTCCTTCCAAGTTTGGCATTAAAGTCACCTAAGACAAACATTATCTCTGACTTTGTCTCTTGGTAGGCGTAGTCAAGTTTATCGTAGAAGTTGTCAATCTCTTCGTCCGAGGCTTTTTCTGTAGGAGCATAAATTTGTACGATTGTAATTTTTGTCTGTTGGATTTTAAGAGCAATCGAGTAGATTCTCTCGTTGAAAAATCGTATGCTTTCGATGTCTTTTTTGAGGTGTTTTTTTTATAACTAAACCAACTCCATACATGCCTTTAGTCTCTCTTATATAGCAGAAGATTTCGTTGTCTAGTTCGAGGATATTTTGACCAAATAGTCTTGTTTCGGATAAACCAATGAAATCCCATTTTATGTCCGATAGAGCTTGTTGACGTTCTTCCGTTGACAAAGTTCTTGTGTTAAGTGTGCATATGCTTAAAGGATGTTTTTTATTATTTGTTTTAATCGTTGATGTTTGAGGGTTAAATTCTGATTTTTTTAGCATTGGGGGGTTTGAGCCTACATTCCTCACGGTGGCTAACCGGCTTGAGGAGGTTTTTCAATTATAAAATGATTGTTTGCGTCGTCAAATGGTTGTGTTGTCCAGTTGTCACTTTTTGTTTGCTCTTGTTTGTTTGATAGAACATATAAAAATCATGAAGTTGGGTAAAGAACAATAAGAAGCAAAACAACACTTTCGATGATAAGAGTGAGATTAGATATGATGTTAAATTAATCACAAATCATTTAGGATGACAGTTGGCTTTTTAAGGTTATGGACATGTAAGTTTTATTAGCATCCGCCAAACTTTGATAATTATGTATTCAGTTATTCCAAAAGAATTTTCAGATCTATAAAAAGAGGATGGCAAAAAGCCTTAACGGCATATATTCTTAAAACAATGCCTTAAGGATTTCAGGGGATCTACTGAGTTCAGAAGCAGTTTTGCCTTAGTTGCTCGAGAGAGGGCTTTTTCACTCAATTTCTTTCTAAGCTTAAAGAAACAGCGATTAGCAAGATTTATTCTTCGTCTGATCTCGGCGCTGGTGTTGTTTCCCGTGTTAATAGATGAGTCTAGGTAGACAAACTTCTCTACTACCTCGAAAATGTATGCGTCTATTGTGACGTTCTGTCTGAGCCGTCGGTGTTGGGTGTCCTTCCTCGAAGACAGCATATACTTCGTTTTTCCCTCATTTACCGCTAAACCCATTTTTGCCGCTTCTGTCTCAATTCTCACAAAGGCGCCATTGACATCACACTATGTTCTTCCCATTATATCAATATCATCGGCCTACACGAGAAGTGGAACAGATTTTTGGAAGATAGTGCCTCTGATGTTGACGGTGGAGTTTTGCAAGAACGATGTGATCAATCTGGTTGACGGGTGATTGATCAGGGGATCTCCATGTACCTTTATGGATGTTGAGATGTTGGAACCAGGTGCTTGCTACAACAATATTTCGCCCCGCAGCAAAATCAAACAGTCTGAATCCGTTATCGGAAGTGGTATCGTGCAGGCTGTGCTTTCCGACTGTTCCGCCAAAGACGTCATCTTTTCCAAGCTTTGCGTTAAAATCGCCGAGGAAAATTTTCATGTCATAGCTAGGACATTGCTCATATGTTTTGTCGAGGAGTTCGTAGAATTCGTATTTTGGTGTCGTCCTTTTTCTCTTCTGTGGGGGCATGCGCGCATATTAGGCTTGATTCGGATCGTCATGATGCGTTCGCTTACACATTTGAAGCTCAAGACTTTTTGCCTGAGTCTGCTGTAACAATCACCATAGTAGATATCTCAGTTTTTCATCCTCCTTTTGCCCGGTCCATCCCATCGCATTTCCTGGATAGCGGTAATGTCTGCTTTGTAGCAGTTGTGGGTCTCCGCTAGTTGTTCGGCAGCATGCGGTCTATTAAGGGACCTAACATTCCACGTGCATATCCGAAATTCGTTGTCCTTAATACATTTTCTTGGGTCGTCATCAGTGTATCCGTCCGTTTCCGAGGCCTGTTGTTGCTTCGCAACTAAATCTTTTTCTACGTAGTCGGGAAGTCGCCCCGACATACAACCCCCAACCTGGAGTACCAGGCACTTGATGTGACTCTGAGTACAAGAGCCGGAAAAACCGCTCCTTTTACGGCCTGGGCTTCAAATAAGTCGAAGTAGCCCGTAAAGGTGTTCATCAAGTAGTTCGGCCTAACTGGAACTGAAGACGCCGCCGCCGTTGATCCCAAAAGAGAAATTCATCCGCTGCCGTCCCCCGTTGGGAGTGCCTTGCTGGGAACACTCCTTCGTTGTGGGGTAATTAGTAGTAACAGCCTACTCCGCTTCGACCTGTCGACCATGGGAGGCCCTTCTGCGAAAACAAGTTTCGCGATCGCATAGCCCTATGCTTCTTAGTAGTAGTTACCGTAAGCCGCTCCGCCACGCCTAGGCTTACCCCATGGAGGCATAGAAGTTATGATGACAAATAATATAAAATCTTACCTCGTTATGATCCAATGTGTAAAGCAATAGATCAGCTGTCAATGCTACACCCGAACGTCCACCACCTTCCAAGCAATGTATTAGTACCGGTGGATTAGTATTGTGGCCAGGTGGCACCTCGTTTATTGATGCCATTCGAACTGAATTCAATTCCTCCAAGAAATCTAAAAAGTGATTTACATCACGTGGACAATTTTGCTCTGCCCAATCGGTGTAATTTAAATGCCACACGGATCTATAACGTCGCGATTGAACATGGTACAATCGTAATTTACTGGTTATACATCTATCGGTTGTTTGAGAGAATTCCTGATAGACTTGGAACTACATAAAGAGCATCAACAACAACATTAGTATCCACATCTGGAAATCATTTTTAAATAGAACCAACCTGTCCAAATTCTAATCTTTGATTGCTATCAGGCGGAATATAGTTTAAATCTTCTGATAGTTGGACGATCAAGTAAACGTCAGCTTCCCAAACACATTGCCAAAACATTTTTTTCATTAAATCAACTTGCGGACTCTGAGCGACAATATAGAACCTTTGTTTTGTACCAACTGTTGCCTGAAAACAAAAAATCGTCAATCACTGATAAATGAACAGGGAGAAAGCACAACTTACAGAAATATGGGAAGCATTCACGTATCCATGTCGGTTCTCCATCGATGGAGTTATTCGTACACGATTGTCATCGTATGGCAGAAAATTCGGATCTGAGTTTTTTCTCATGTTCTCTTCCAACAGTGCACATTCATAACGGGCACTCTCTCGTCGTTTCGGTATTCGTTCGAACTCCATAAAAAGCTGCGAATCATTTAATTTTTCATCCAAAATTTGACACTTGAACAAAATAGAATTGAATGAACATACGACATTTGTTTAGCAAAAATATCTTACCAACTTATCTTTACTATAGCTAGCTGATATCGGTTGGAGTCGGGGCAGGCCTGTCGACCATCGGTGTCGCAGATTCATCTCTTCCTGCGATAATTCGACTTTCATTTGATTTTTGCTCTTATCTCGGCCGAGGGTGGCGCTCTTGCGTTCCTTTTCGGCGGAATTCTTGCTTCGGCCTAGAATATTCCAGCGTTTCTTTCGTTTCTCCTTTGTGGCACTACTCGCTGTTGATGTGTTCACCGAATCCAGAGTCGTATTTTGAGTTGTTTGGGTGCTATTTAAATACGATTGCGATGATGAGTGCGACGTGTTGTAGTGGTCATCGTTGAATTGTTTTGAAGGATGCGGAAGGACATCGGATGTTGTTTTTATCAAATTTGCCTTGCGGGGCGGAGCGATCGGTGATGGGGAGACATGATTTTCGTGGTTATTTTGACGTGGTGGAGTAAGCAGAGTTGGTGTTGGAGGTTTGTGGATGTTCATCTGGATGATGGCGTCATTTGTGGCTTCAATTTGGGGTACGCTTCCATTTCCATTACTTTTGGTATGCAGGCGTTGCATATTAAGGGTGATTCCATCGATTTCAGAATGCATTTGGGCAATGGGAGTGCCTTGATGAATTCCACCTGGAGCCGATTGTATACTCGAAGTTCGATTCCTCATCTCGGTTGCATTCTCTGACGTATAACACTGCGGCAGGGGGACGTTTTCGTAAATGGGTTCTATGGAACCATTCATTGCAGACCTCTGTAGAGCACTGCCATTCGAGTCCTGGAACTTGGGCGGACGGTAGATTTGTTGGGGAGTTGTCGGCTGCATAGGTGGAGGCGGTGGTTGTTGTGTCGGTGGTGGTAATGGCAATACCAGCGATGGTTGTTCTTCTATCATGTTCAAATTCTCGAATGTACCGTGGGCTAAATACGGCTGTGAATGACCGATGTGATTGATGTATGGATAGACAATCGGGTGATACTGATTACTGAGTAGGTTGCGATTAGACACAAGATCGGGACTAGATCCAGAGACATAGGCACGATAGCCCAGCAATGTCCGGTGGCTGGCAACAGCCAAATCTGGAGTCGATGTAGAACTTAGACGATTTGCAGGATAGGGCGGTGGTGGTTTTGTGCGCATCATCTGAAGTCGCTGGGCTAAATCGATGTTGGTATACACGCTGTTTGGATTGACGTGGTTGTGCATTGTTTGAGCTGTCTGTGTGACATCGGGGTATCGATGTGGTGCCAAATGGTGTAGAATATTCTCTGTTGTCATTGCCGACATGTTATGGACATCAGGTTGACTTCCAGAATAAAAGTTAGGATCAGGAGACAACATGGCACCGGATGAGGTAACTCTTAACGCCGCTCCCGACGCAATAGTTTGATGATTAATGTTGTGAATTTCATTGGAGCTTGCTCGATATTTCTGCTGGACAGCAGTTTCGTAGTCTGGGGCAGGCCTGTATGTAGGCAGCATGGCCTTCAGACGTTCTCGCTCGTGTGAAAAATTATTATTGTTACTCAGATCCAAGCAAGATGTACTCTGCACTCGATTATCCAGTGGATCAACAACCATATTTGTGAAGCTGCAATTTGTGGACGATGCATACTCTTGTGGGATATTTGCCCAACTCTGATTGGGAGTGCGAGCTTGCTGATGTTGACTACTTGTTGCTAATGAAATATTTGATGACATTATTGAGTTTTGGACGCCACCGACACTCGGTCCGACCATTTGGAAATCGGGAGTGTAAATGGCTCGCTGTTGCTCCAGTAACAAATCTTCTCGACTATCACCAAAGTCCTGAACAAAGTTCTGTATTGATTCAGGATGATGGCCGCCATTTTCACTATCCGCTTCCTCATCTATGTAGCTTTTGAAGAAAATATGTTGCGTAACACACAACTTCCAAATATATCTCGCGGTATCGGCATCGGGGAGAGTAAACGATGCCACAGTGTATATGACTTCGTCCTTCTTCTGTTCGATGTTAATCGAACGCTTCGCATTGACTACCATCAAGAAATCCTTCCATGGATAATACTGTCGTCCAATTTGTGAATTGACCACAATTCCGTTGATAGTCAAGCCCAGTTGAATATCATTGCTCAATGAGTCCTTGGCCGAGAATCTCTCCTCTCCATAGCCATCAAGACTTTGACAGCATTTTATGTACATTTCCTCTGCTTGACTCTGACTAAGATGCTGTATAGTAGGATTCAGCTGTTGTACTTCATCAATGAGGCTCTCATCGAAGCCATCATGCATCAAACTCTTTGGGAGTATTAAACGCGTTCGAAGATAGTCTTTTGTGTGTTTGTCGCGCTGATAGCTGTCGTATTCGGCTTGCCGGCAATAGAGTGCCAAAAGGATTGCTGTTCGCACATCACATGCTATGCGTTCTTCGACTACGTCGTTTTTGAGCTGAAGGAAATAGTAGTAGCGTGACACTTCATCGCTGAGATGTTTAACTCCCGTTGTGACATAATGCAGCACGCGAAGGAATATCTTCGGTCCTGCTGCGTATTTTTCCAATT
This sequence comes from Sphaerophoria taeniata, assembly GCA_943590905.1. Lineage (NCBI taxonomy): Eukaryota > Metazoa > Arthropoda > Insecta > Diptera > Syrphidae > Sphaerophoria > Sphaerophoria taeniata. Next base: position 72,173,644 of record OX016542.1, on the reverse strand, counting down.
GTCGACTAAGGGGCCTATCCAAGTCAATCCACTTGAGTTCATCTTCTTTGCCTTTGACTATGAAACGCAAACCGAAGAGCTCTGGCTGGCTGATGGACAGCCGTTGGCACACATTGTCTAGGCATTCTTGCCCCTTGCTCTCAGAACTTAATGTACAATCGACTGTTGTTGAGGTATCTGCAAAATATAAATTCAGTTTGATAAAGAAAATAGTTTTTTGCAATAAAAAATAGCAATGAAGGCTATTACAGAAGTTAGAGATACTTTTGTAGCTGTTTTGAATATTAAACGGATCATGTGACTCTGCTTAAGGAGTCTACGTATATGATGACATTTCGACGTCAACAAATTGACTTTTTCAAGATGTTGCGTGACAAATTTGGCGGCTCAGGCTTACTTTAAGCAGAGTGTAATGAATACTAATTTCACCATTGGCTGTGGTACAGTGTTCTAGAAGAATCTAACAGACTTAGGAGTGTAATATTTGGAATTTCTATATTTCCCTAACAATCGCAGGAGATCGCCATCCTTCTCTGATAGAGTGTCAAGTAACCTCTTATGCCGCCAACATCAAGTATCGAACACCAGTGGCAACAATCCCAGAAAGCAATTAGAGGTGACGTCTCTAATGTGCTGGGTTTCACACAGCCACCAAAACGAAACCCCTGGTTTGACGAAGAATACAGGTAGGCCAATGAAGCCAAACAGGAGGCATACAAAGCGGCGCTGCATGGAAGGATACAAGAGCTGCTCATGAGCTCTACGAGCAAAAGAGGAGAGATGAACGCCGGCTTCTCAGAAGAAAAAAGAGGGAGCATGAGAAGCGTCAGATCGAGGATGTTGAGAGAGTCAACAGCAGAAATGAAGTTCGGAGGTTCTACCGGAAGGTAAAACAGCAGGCTCAAGGTCATCGAGCACGAATTGATGCCTGAAGAGATAAACAAGGGAATATCATAGTAGAATCGCAGTCAATGCTGGGGATTTGGAAAGACACACATCTGTAGACTGTATAACGGCGACGACCAACAAAATCCCGCCGTCAGGCATGAGCCCTTCATCGGGCACGATGGTAGCCAACAATTCCGCGAACCCGACATAGAAGAAGTGAAAACGGCAATATCACGGCTGAAATCAAACAAAGCCGCTGGAGCAGATGGTCTAGCTGCCGAGCTGTTCAGAGACAACTGTTCAACTTCTCTGGTAGGCCGATGATATTGATATAATGGGAAGAACACAGCGTGATGTCAATGGCGCCTTTGTGAGAATTGAAATAGAAGCGGTTTAGCAGTAAATGAGGGAAAAACGAAGTATATGCTGTCTTCCAGAAAGGACAACCAACACCGACTGCTCGGACAGAACGTCACAATAGACGCATACAACTTCGAGGTAGTAAAGGAGTTTGTCTACATAGGGCTACGCTATTAACACGGGCAATAACACCAGCGGCGCCGATATCAGACGAAGAATAACTCTTGCTAATCGCTGTTTCTTTGGGCTAAGCAATTGAATGGAAAAGCCCTCTCTCGAGCAACTAAGGTAAAACTGTACACCACCCTCATCATCCCTGTCCTGCTGTATGGTGCAGAAGCATGGATCTTGACAAAATCGGATGAATGTGCCTCAGGCTGTTTCGTGAGGAAAGTTTTTCGGGTCATCTTTGGCCCCGTGTGCATTGATGGGGAATGGAAAAGAAGATACAACAGCAAACCTTACGGGTTGTACAACGACGTGGTCCTAGGCCTAGCCAGAAGGGTCTAGGTCCAGAGACTCAGATGGCTCGGTCATTTAGAGCGCATGGACACCATTGCTCCGGCCCGGAAAGCTTTCGACACTATTCCCGAGGGACGTAGTGTGAGAGGAAGACCGCGACTCAGGTGGGGCACACAAGTGGATGAGGACATCAATCAACTTGGAGTGCAAAACTGGATGCAGCTAGCTAGGGACCTAGCTGGCTGGCGGAGACTGTTGATTGATGCCCAAGTCCACAACGGTCTATAGCGTCACCTTAAGTAAGTAAGTAAGTCGCTTGAAAAGATGTTATTCTTAGAACTGATTAATCGTGGCTTTTACTTAAGATTCATTTAGATCCGCCAACAAATGATCAGAATACAAATAATTCTGGAAATCAAAGTGTAATTCAAAACGAGCAAACAAAAAATCATTTAAAAATAAATAAACAAATTTTCTGTCCACAACACCAATGGAGCGCGCAGGCTATCAAAAACCCACATCCACCCCTGTTAAGAACTCAGGTGAAATAAAACTGAAAACAGAGTGCACACGCACACTCCATGAATTCCAGATGAATCGACCTAAACTGCCTACAAGTGACGACAAAGATAAGAAAATACAAGTTGCACAAGAAAAAAATGTAGCCCTATAGAACTACAAGTTGAGAGAGAGCAACAGAAAAAACGACAACAAAACATCGCTACCGCCTCCACCACCACAACAATAGCTGAGCTAGATCCTCGCGTTCTTCGAAATTACATTGATATTCGAGGGTTGAGAGACGTGAGTAACCTCCTCTACTTTTCTGCTATTATCTCTTAGAGAACACTGAAGTGATCTGCCGCCACTGCGCCATTGTTGCTGTTGTTGGTTACTTGAGTGTACGATTGACAACAACGACACGGCGGCGACGACGACGCTTGATTCATGATATCGATCGAGTCGAGTGTATTGTATCGGCGGGCAGGGGAGTTGGTTTTGGTTCGGACTCATTGGCAAGGAATGCTGTTCGATGTGTATATGTTGATTAAAGCCAATTTAGGGGTAGGGCGATGCCGACGTGAGACGCAAATCTATGAAAACCTCTCAGTTATGTAGCTAAAAAGAGGTTAACAATGCGTACCTATCGTATAAAAGCGGTGATGGGTGGGTAGGGTGTTTCTACAACTAAATTCCTCATATAAGCATAATCAACCGCCCCTGGAATTCTTTTCTACTATTTGATAACTTTATTTGGGTGAATGATAGCTTCGTTATCTAGTTTCTAGATTCTTTAGGCAAGAACCTATATCGTTGCTTTTTGAGCTTACCTAAAAGATGATGAACCGATATGACAAACAGGCTTTTCGAAGTGACATTGTAGTGTCGAGATTTTTTTAAGAATTTTAATGGCATTTCACTGAATCTTGTTTTTGTTTGTTTGCGATTGCTGGCCGAGCATTTATGGTTTTTTTTTCTAATTTATTAAAAACAAACTCGACATTTAATATACACAGACGACGGATATACTAAATGAGGTTTCAAACGACAAGTGCACCTCAACAACACACTCTGTCGAAAACGTACAACGTCGACGGCAACGACCACAATTCTAGAGACTACGACGACGACGAAGAAAATGCAAGTGAAATGAAAATTCCAACAGAAAAAAAAAATTGCAAGAAAAAAATTCTTTCCAACCAAACAGGAACCAAATAAATTTTTTTGTTGCACTTCAATGGCAATTAGTTTGAACTTAATTCGAATTCAATTGAACTATTCACATTACAAACACTTTTCAGAGTGAAATTAAAATATTTTCTACAACTTTTAGTAAATAAGGTGAAATTTTATGATTTTTTATTAGGAGAAATTAGTTGTGTGTGTAACAAAATTATGAAAGGAAGAATGCTAGCTACGACACTGGGAAAAGTGACAGCTAGACCAAAAATGGTAGGGCTAGGTTACAATGGGTGTTATTTTGGCAGGTAAGTTTTATTCTTCTAGTCGCCACAGGCAGTGCTGAATACAGCTTTTTTTGTTGGTAAAATAGAACCTAGATGACGCTTTACGCTGTAATCTCTTAAGGGCAAATTTCACCATGCAATCAATTTTGGGCTCTACTTTCTTTCATCGGATCCTGAATTTGAAGATGAAAACAGTCTGAATCAATCGATAGATTAGCGTTTATAAAGCATAAATAAACTGTTTTTTGTCGGAAATTAATATTTCTATATATAATTAATAAAATAAAATCTCAATTTCTCCATACAAATACTTGACGTTTTATTTCAAACGATTCTTTTGACAGCGTTCTTTTTGTGTTGGAATTGGAATGCCTTAAACCTTAAACGTCAAAAAAGAACCTTGTAGTGCAAGAAGACTGCACACGTTTATGGGATTTTGTTTGGGATATTCTGTGAATTCTCGTTGCTTTTTGGGATGTTTTCAAATAACTCTTAGGAAAATATTTCTTGTGTTTTTACTTAATGAACAATTTTCAGCAAAGGTAAAAATGTGTTGCATCTTTAATGATTTGCACATGTCATGCATATTTTTCACTCGAAAGAAAAGAATCAAAGCGACAACATAAACATATCTGAAGAACCAACAACCAGCCGACGAGCTATTGCTCAAAATTGAATTAGTGAAAATCGAAAGAAGTGGTTAGTTATTAAATTGTTTTATTATTAAAATATACATTTCTAGGAACTGGTATTCGGTAACCCGACCACTCGACGGACGCAGAGAAGCACAGCACGGGATGCTGCCCAAATTCAGACTCAAGTGTTCCTTTACGGCCGGCGGCACCCCAGGATACTTCAAGTGCCAGAAAGGGGCGTATGAGCTCAAAACGAAGATAAGTAGAGGGAAGGGCACTTGGTTTGAGAACGCCAGGCTTACTGACTCACTTAAGGTGGCGCTACAGTCCGGTGTGGACTTGGGCCTCAATCAACAGTCTCCGCCAGCCAGCTCGGTCTCTAGCTAGCTGTCTCCAGTTTTGCACTCCAAGTTGATTGAGGTCCGCTTCCACTTGTGCGCACCACCTGAGTCGCGGTCTTCCTCTCCTTCTGCGTCCCTCAAGAATAGTATCGAAGGCTTTCCGGGCCGGAGCATTGGTGTCCATGCGCTCTAAATGACCGAGCCATCTGAGTCTATGGACCTTGACCCTTCTAGCTAGGTCCACGTCGTTGTACAACCCGTAAAGTTCGCTATTGTATCTCCTCATCAATCACACGGGGCCAAAGATGATCCGAAGAACTTTCCTCTCGAAACAGACTATTATGCACATTCATCCGATTTTGTCAAGGTCCACGTTTCTGCACCATACAGCAGGACTGGTATGATGAGGGTACAGTCGTACAGTTTTACCTTAGTTGCTCGAGAGAGGGTTTTTCCACTCAATTTCTTTCTTAGCCCAAAGAAACAGCGATTAGCAAGAGTTATTTTTCGTCTGATCTCAGCGCTGGTGTTATAGCCCGTGGTAATAGGTGTGCTATTACACGATGAAACTAGTTTCATGCAACATCTTCGAATTCTGCTTTGTTATCTTATCCTGTTTCTCGATTGGTATTACACGTTGAAACTAGTTGCATGAAACTTATTTGACAGTTCCCTTTTCTTCTCATTTCGCTGTCATAAAATGTCAAGCAATTGAAAAATAAATAAAGAACTAAAAGGAAAGATCTTTCAAGTGTTATTTTGTTCTACTTTATAAAATATGGATAATATTTCATTTTGTGCTAAAATTAAATTAAAAACAAAACAAAAATAAACTAGTTATTTCTGAATCAAACACACCGTTTGCCAGATTACTGCCTCGTACTTTAGCAACACACCAACAAACTGGTACATCCACTTCCCCCACTGGAACTGGTACAACACGAAACCAATTTGACAGCGATGAATACATAATTCCTTATCCAGTTGATAGAGAATCAAGACGAACAACAACAACAGCTATGTACTCGAAGCTTTGCGTAAAAAATTCCACTTAAAACAAGATGAAATCGATAAGGTTCTGCAAGATGAGGCTGTTCAAAGGAGCTATCGGGAAAAGTTCGTAACCACGTCCCTTGAGATTCTTATAAAATATGGAATAAAAAATCGACGTTCTTAGAGTGTCCCTGTCTCATAACAATGCAACCAAGTGAGTAATCCCTACAATTCGAGAAACTTGTTTACATAAATAAATTCTGTCTTTCCAGAACGCCTTGAAGTGAAACTGTCCAAACTAGAGACAATGAAACTCCGTGACATCAACGATGTCGCTCCGCTTCTTCGTTTGAACATGGGTCGCTTCAAAAAACTCATGTTGGCATTCCGTAGTCAATCCAAGTATGTGCCTCAAGGCAACCGAATTTATTTCATTAGCGCCAAGTTGAAGCTGCCTCCTTTTACAGTGGCTAATTTTTTGTCCAAACGTCTGTTCATCCTGGAAAAGCCATTCGATATGGTAAACAAAAATCTTGAACACATGTTAAAGTACTATGTGTCTCCGTATAATATTATGCGAGATCTCTGGGCTTTTCGCTATACCCCGAAATCAGTAGAAAATCGCTTGGCAAGGGCTAAATTGGCAAAGAAAGACAAGATCATGCCATGGATCATAGAGAATATATAATACCTAGAGTCGCGACCTTTTCCTCCCTTGCCGAAAACACCCTCAAAATTTTTCTGAGGTGAACTCTCGCAATCCTCTCTTTTTTTCATGTCCGTGAATCTGTGTAAGAGGTGAAAAAAAAGTGAGTAATCAGACGTCGTGGGTAAAATTTTTCCTGTTGCCCAAAGTGACAGATGATTGTCAAGAATGGTTTTTGAATAATTTTTTAACTTTTGAAACAAATCCTAATAAATTTTTATTTCTGTTTCCAGCAGAAAAGGATAAAGAAAACAAAATTCTCCTATATTCCTGCAGGAATTGTGACTATAAACAGGAAGCTGATTCAAATTGTATCTACGTGAAAAAAATTATTCACGAAATTGAGTAAGCCTTGAATTTATCTTCACATTGGAATGGTCACAAACTTTGTATTCTTTAACAGTGAACTCACTCATATAGTCCCCGATGTTATGTCAGATCTCACACTCCCGAGAACTGAAGATCAGGCCTGTCCGAAGTGCTCCCGTCGGGAAGCTTTGTTCTTCCAAGCCCAAACACGACGTGCCGAAGAAGAAATGAGGCTTTACTATGTTTGTACGAATCAGAACTGTACAGACAGATATACAGAATGGAATGCAAAGATTATTAAAATTTCCCTTCTTCAAAATGCACTTGATTGTTTCTTATTTATTTCGGAATAAAAAGAAGGACACCATGACATCATTAGATTTTAAAGAGTAGGTACAGTACATACCTATCCACAACCACCGATTACTGCATCCCTACCCTAGATACATCAAAGAAGTTTAGAGTCTTGCTCCCGTCGAGAATCGCCTGGGAGGAAGGCGATGTGACGAAAGACTTCGACACAACTATCTTCACGGATGGGTCGAAGATGGAATGCGGTGTTGGTGTCTTTTTTGAATCTCTAAAGATTTCAAAATCCTAGACTTCCCGATTTTGCCAGTGTATTCCAGGCAGAATTGTTGTCAATAAGGAAAGGTTGTACGTGCAGAACATATACATCCATAACCCATTTTCAAATCCATTTAGGATCTCACGAGGCATGGTATCAAAACGGCGCACTCAGCACTTATTGTGTCCTGCGCGAAGTAGGACAGCCATGTCTACCTACCTCCCTACAGTAAATCGATATCTAGATTTCAAAATTCTCTTAAAATATTGAGTAGCGATTTTATGCGAAAGAAAAAGGTGACAATAATTATTAGAAAGTAAACAATTAAACTGTCCTTTTTATGCTTGAGATATATGTTTTGTATGTATTTCACTTTCTAAATGCAAAGCGCTAAAAAGCATGTTATTTGTCTTGAAATGTGCTTTTCTCAACTTCCTGCTTATGGTGCACATCTATCCAAGAATCTGGGCACAGACACACTTCTCTGATGTGATAGGTAGCGGTTGAGTAGCCAACAGACAAATCGCTCCAAACCCAAACCATAGCCACCGTGCGGTTGTGTTCCGTAAACTCTGGTCAGTGTACCAGTAGTAGGGCTTGGGATCAATTCCTTCACGGGCATAGCCCTTGAGCAGGTCTTCGCTTTCCCAAATCCTCATTGATCCGCCGACAATCTCCCCGACATTTGGCAAAAGCATATCGACAATCTCAATGAGCTCATGTTCCTCGGCAAACTTTGACATATATGAACGACCTGATGCCGGCCGGGAAACAACACAACATGATTGGTTCATTGATTGCATCGGTCATTTTACGTTCCGGAGCCTCGGTAATGGAATGTTCTAAAAAACAAAAGGAAACCATGGAATTCAGCAATTGCTTGTCATTTCAGATTTTACCTCACTCCTCCGAACTCAAAGAACGTCCCAACGTCTTTGGTGACGTTGTTGTCCTTCAGCCATTTGATTGCATCGGCAACGTTCATACGTTTGAATGGTCTCCTGAGGTTCAAAGCTTGGATCGAATTCTTTGACCAAAAGTCCATCGGAGGAGGAAAGGACTCGATCGACGACATCTCAAATTAAATCTTCTAAGCGGTCGAGCAGATCATCAAATGTAATGAATGGACATTCGGCCTCGGCGTGAGTGTATTCGGCCAAATGGCGACGAGTTCGACTCTGTTCGGCACGGTAACTCTGAGCAATGCAAAAGACATCGCCCAAAGCTGGCAAACAAGTCTCCAAATAGAGTCGAGAGCTTTGGGTCAAGAATGGGGAGAATGATTGAGCATTTGGAATTCATAGCCATGAGTTTGTTTCCTAACCCAAAGTACTGCAATTTGAACAAAGCGGATCCTCCCTTGACTTGGGTCTGGAACAAAGTTGGCGGAGTCACCTCATTGTATTTGCGCGATAGGAAATGCACGCGGAATGCCTGCAATATGACCGAACGCATCTTCAGAATCTCTGGGGTGTTCTCACCACGAATCATAATGTGCCTATTGTCCAACTGAACATCAGGATGTGCTTCTTCATTTAGAATACTCTCCGTGCCTCCAGCCGGTGCCAGGCCAATCAATTCCCAATAGTCCACTTTCATTTCGTAAGTTTAGCCTTTGACCAGCTGGGATCCTCAGCCAGGATGATCTTCTTTGCTTCCTCAATGTTCAGCTTTCGCTTCTCGGCATCGTCGTTCTTACACTATTCCTTATCGGCATTTTTGTTCATCTCGCTAGCCCAGATTTTATGGATTTTCTTCAATTGTGATTTTGCCGCCGCCGTTTCGTATTTCAAACCATCGCCTGGATTTTCGGCATCGACGTAGATTGTTGGAAATGGATCTTGTTTGATATGACGCATCGCTTGGAGAATGCTCTTGAACGGGCTCTCTTGGGTACCTTTTCCAGTCTCATCATTTCCGTTCTTCTCCGAAATGTAAATAGCTTCTGCAATAAATCAAAATACCACAAAACGATTATGAAAATTGATGATTCGAAATGAAAATTGCATCACAAATTCACAACACAACTCACGATTTTCCTCTCCGATTGCCAACATAGCAAATCAGATGATGACAGGGGTTGGTCAATGGTTACTAATTGAATGCTTACAAAGTACGATTGCAGTGTTCTTCATGTTCAGAATTAGCTCGACGGGCCAAAATTAGGCTTCACTTTTAACATTATTAACTTTTAATATTATTTTAATAACTTATTTGTTTTGTTTTTCAATTTTTCATACCGAATATGTATGTCAAATTTTGTTGACATTAGCTGTCAAAACTTTCACCACAGCAAATAGGAGACTAAAGGCACGGTTGTATTTTTTAATACAATCGTGCCTTTAGGGTCTGCGCATACTATTTCGACTACATTTGTTCTTTTAAAGATTTATTAAGATTTTTGATACAAATATTGGTAGATAATAATGCAATTATATGTTACAAGTGCAAGGAAACAATGTAATGTATTTATTTCTTATATTTCATCCATTTTTTGTATGTTAAAGTTTTTTTTTGAAAATTTTGAGCTCAACGGAATCTTATTTTTGAAATCTGAGCCCATGACACCCACCTCGACTCAAACCTGAGCACTGTACCTAGGTCAGTGCGAATGTATTGGTGCAGTCTCCCATTTAAAAAGCATTGAAAAACTAACACATTCTCACTGGGTTAGTATAAAACGAAAAAATTTCAGCTTGTAGGCAAAAAGAGAGCGAACAGCCGAAGTCGCGACTCTAGGTATTATATATTCTCTATGCCATGGATGGTGCGTTGTCCGGAGACTATTTTATAGAGGTTTGATTCTTAAGGATTTTTGTCAAAGTCAAACAGTTTGATGATTTATTTGGTTCACAGATCTTTGGAGTTAAAAATAGACGAAGACAAAATATTGGAAGGCAAGAACTCAGCTGTTGAGTACGTGTCTGAACGACTAGGATTTTCAGTGCCTGATACCCTGGCTATTATGAATAAGCATCCCGCTGTACATAAAGTTCGAGTTCCAAAAGTAACGACGATGACGATGTTAACTTCTTCCCTTATTCAAGCCTTTTCTTTTTAGATCAAAAAAGTTCTCCACTATCTGCTCATCCAAGAAGACTCCACCCGTCACGAAGTTGCACAAGTAATCCGCATCCTATGCCACAGTCTGCAGAAAACCGAAACCTGTATCGTAGAGCTCAAATCAGTCGGTTGTCGAATGAATTCCTTGAACATTGTCTGCAAAAGTAAACGGGAATATGCCAAGTTTCTCGACAACTGGACAGCTATAAGAGATAAGAAAGAAAGTCAAAAAGAGGTCGAAAATAAACAAAACTGATTTATCGTCACTTTTCTTTTTTTGTTATTTCAAAATAAAAACAAAACACATAACTAAAAATAATACAAAGTTTTTAAACGGGGAAGAAGAGTATTGGAATTTTGTGGGTTTTCTTGCTAGTGATCGCTTCATGCTACAGCAACGTCTTTTTTGGTACTGCCCACCCAGAAGGTGCCTCCGTTCTTAAATACCGTTGCCTGGAAAGTCCCTTGTGACCCTGTGGGGCTTGCCATTTCATTTTCAGTGGCTTAATTGGTGCCTTGTGTTTTCTGTGGGTCAGTGTGTCCTAGAAAAAGGCAGAAACTAATGACCATAATCAATTATCGAATGGTTTGAAAGTCTTACATTTGGTCCATCACAATTAATTGCCTGTGATTGGCGGTCCGATTTGAATGTGCCAATTGGCTTTTTGTCAGCCGAATGTGCTTGAATGGCCCATCCGAGGAATTCATCACCCGATAGGGTTAGGTCAATGTCTTCTCCAGCTTTCAGTGATGAACCACCCGAAAGGGAATACGGGGAGGGGCTCTGAAAATAACAGAAAACGATTCCGAATTTGAAGTCGGAAATCATATCATTGTGCATACATCAATATTGCATACTTAGGGGCGTTAATTTTAAATTTTCAAAAGTTTTCTGAAACTGTTGATAGTCCCAAGCTCCCAATCAGTGCATTAATACTGGCGAAGATGTTAATTTCAAAATTTAAAAAGTTTATTGAAACTTTGTGTTCAGCTTGTTACAAAAATAAAAACTCATTCACATTTTGAATATAAAACACGAAACTACTTTATTCAAATCACTCAACTTTCCTTAGGAACAAAGGACAATGTTTACTCCTCTTTAGATTAATAGAACTATAGAGTCCTTCACTGAGGTTAGCAAATTTTTGTCAACTTCCGACGGCAGGGTATCATCAACGAGGATATTCGGTCCGGTCAAATCAGGTCCAAACGTTCACATAGAACGCGCTGCCAACGACTCCTAATCGTAGCTGATTTGGAAAAATCGTCGATGTCTTCACGATACACTGATCGATGCCTTCAATAAGAACCCAATTTCGACTTGTAACGTGCTTCTTAAACCCACAGGTTGCAATTGATCATGTCTGTGTAGATGTCGTCTTCCTTCGGTCCCGTATAGACATAATCAATTTTCCTATTCGCATTGTCCAGGGCCAATTTGACATCGACAAAGACGACAACTCCGTCACACATTCGCATTGCAGTTGTTGCTTCGTCTGAAAGTAGACATGTCCTGTAAAAGTGCCAAAAGGTTCATGGTGCATCGAGAAATTGATTCGACTTTAATCCGAGCTTACCTGGATTGTCAAAAATGTTGATTAAGAAGTTCTTGTATTTAACATCTGGAAGAACGAGTTATTGGAGTGGCTTTGATGCTCACTCCTCGTTCCTGTTCAGTAAAAAGAGTTTCAGTGTAGCGCAGCGTCCTTTCTTCAGTGGTACCGAATTGAGTCTCTCGAAACAGGGAATCGACAAACGTTATCTTGCCATGGTGCAAATGACCGATTAGAAGCAACGGTTCTTATCAACGGAGGAGTATCCACTAAATCAGCCATAAATCTATGAAAGAATGTAATGAAAATGTGTTTTTTAGTTGAACGCCACAAACTTACTCCATTTCGTAGGTTGTTTCGGTAATTCTGGTTCCTTGAGTTGAATTTTCAACGTCTTGACTGGTTTAATGAGAATCTTGTCGAGTGGTTGTGCATCTCCTTCCTGAACAATTGTTTCAACATTAGGACCATAGACTTCTATTGCAGTTGCGGTGAAAAAATAAAGACATGTTGTATTGCTTACAATTTTTTAAAAGCACAACTAAAAAACTGACATGACAACTGACTTAAATTTCCATGACGTTAAAGAAATAAAATCAAAGAGAACAGCAAAAACAAAGAAAAGAGCAAAGAGAGACGTCAAGTTGTTGCACGGAAAATTTTACCCGTGCGACACGAGTCGATTTTCTTCCGTCTCATGTTTTCGAATTTTGTTTCTCTTTTGCACTTATGGGGTTCGAAAAGTTGCACGCAACCAGTTTCATCGTGTAATAGCAGACTAGCGGAGTATAGGTACACAAACTCCACTGCTACCTCGAAATTGTATGCGTCTGTTGTGACGGTCCTTCTGATTCTGAGCCGTCGGTGTTGGATGTCCTTTCTCGAAGACAGCATATTACCTACTTCGTTTTTCCCTCATTTACCGCTAAACCCATTTTTGCCGCTTCTGTCTCAATTCTCACAATGGCGCCATTGACATCACGCTATGTTCTTTCCATTATATCAATTTCGTCGGCGTACGCGAGAAGTTGAACAAATTTTTGTTGACGGTGCTGACGGTGGAGTTTTGCACTATCTTCTCAAGAACGATGTTAAAGAAATCGCACGACAGCTAATCGCCTTGTCTGAATCCTTTTTTGACGTCGAAAGATTCCGTAAGCTCATTGCCAACCTTGATGGAGCAGCGTGAGTTCTCCATCGTCATTTTGCACAGGCGAACGAGCTTGGCAGGGATGCCAAAACTAGACATATGTAGCTTTATACAGTTCGTCTCTGTAGATGCTGTCATATGCCAGGCTACCGGTACAAAAAGTGCACTTCCTCACTTACCGTTTTGCCTGGAAAACCCCTTACCAAGAGGTACAGGACGAAGATTTTATGAAGTCCGGCAACACCTTGTCAACGAGTACCATCGCAGACCAGTGGCTATTCCTTGTCCTCATCCTTGGTTTACCTACGACCCTCGGGAAAGTTAAGACAATAATAAAAAAAAAATCAAAACTGTTGTTGTTCAAAAGTTTTTTTTTTTTTTATTTATGATAAAATTTTTAGTAAGAAAAAATGTTTATTTTATCTAGTGAAAAATTATGAGTCAAATGAAAACTAAAATACGAAAATAAATAATAATAAAAAAATGTTATATTAAGCGATTTATGTTTGCAAAACAAACAAAAATAATTTTACAAAACAAAACAGGAATACAGAATTTACACATTGGACGTTAATTTTATTATTAATAAAATTAATGACTGAATGTAAAAAAAAATAATTAATAAAAGTGCACAAAGAAATAATAATTAAATATATAATAACACAATTATTACAATGACATTCATTCAACGAGTTATGTATGTAGGATCACAAAACAAATTTAAAAAAAATAAATTACAAAACAAAACAAACGGAACACAGAATTCATTTCATTGCACGTATATTTTTATAATGGTAAAAGAGATGAATTAAATGAAAAACTAGTAATGAAACGAATACTAAAAGAAAACAAATATACTGTCGTGCACTACAAAAAACGTATAATTCACGAACAAAACGATGCGCTGAAGTAAACAAACAGAAAAATCGGTATCGCATTTTGCATATTGCGATTGCCTTGCTTACCCGTTTCCCCTCCTACACTCTCTCCATCACCAAAAAAAAAAAATATAGCTACATAGTCCACATAAAGTTCCTAATTTTCTTCTTTCTTACCTTTCCTCTATTGACTGTCATACTCATATTCTTCATTAGTTGTGTTCACTGACGCTGTGCTGGACTGTTCTAGACAGAAAAGTACAGCTTTTTGCTGTTCATTGAGGTTTTTTCTGTGCTGAGCTGTTCTACTTTCCTGTTCATTGACAAACCTAGAACAGTTTAGAACAGGATTTTCTGTTCTTGCTTTTGAGTCAGATCAGGTTAGAACAGACTTGTGAGAAATGTCAAAAACGAAGTTGTCATTTTTTTTTTGTTTACGTTTTGATTTGGCTGTGCTTTGTGTTTTTTTCTCGTGATTTAAAAAAATTAAAACAAAGTTATTTTGCCAATTTGTTTAATTAAATAGTTATAAAATAAATTTCTTTTACATTTCATCAAAGAAAAGGTAATAACATTCGTCACAGTTTCATTCCAATCATCTGAAGAGGAATCCGACGAAAAATCACTATCGGTGTTTGAACCACTAACATTTTCATTTAGTATTATCTTAGCAATCACTTGATTTTCCATTTCAATAATTTTTAATAATATTTTTCACAGTAAAAACTCAAAAAATGAAAAAAATAAGCGAGAAACGAAAACGAAATTTTTTTTTTTTTTTGACAACTGAAGCCTAGTACGCAGATCGGGAAAAGACAAATTTTATCTCTACAATTTTTTTCTCTACAAACTAGTTCTTAATCCCGCGCAAAATTTTGACGTTGGAGAAATTAAGAAAAATGTCTACTTTCGACAATACCTAATGGCGTTTTTAATTGGCAACCTGAAAGTTACAAAAAGCATTTTGAATGCGTTCAATTGGACAAAAGCGACAGATAATAGTTCTCATTCTGAAAAGAAGAAAATTCTGATTTTAAAACCAGAATGCTTTTTTTTAGACCCCGATTGCCAATTCAAAACACCATAAGAATATCTAAATAGCCTCTGTACTGCAATGCGATTTGTTCAGAACATCCCATATGGTCGGCCGCTCTTCTACTAATTTGTATAATTTGCTTTTGTTGCGAAATAAATAGAATTCGTTTTTTTTCTCTTTTTTATTTGATTTTGAATTTCATTAATTTCTTCTTCCCAATATTCAATTTAATAGTCCATCTCTTGTTTCATTATTTTGTTTACTTTTGTTTTAGTTTTTGTTCCTTGTCACTATTTTTCCGGCAGAATAATGCTTCGAACATTATTTGTCCAGACAAAAATAAGTGGAGACTTTTTCATTACAGCGGTTCCAAATAATAAATTTTGCGCGTGAGCTGCGTACTGCTTGGAAAAATATTGAGGACAAAATTTGTCCAAGGAAAAAATTTGTATGAGAAATAAAATTTTTCCCGATCTGCGTACTAGGCTTGACGTTTAACTGACTGTTCTAACTTGATCTGACGTTTCTCACGAAACTGTGCTGTCCTGTGCTGTTCTGATCTAGAAAAAACCTCAGTGAACACAATTATTATAATATAGAAATAGAAACACTACGACTACTAGCACGAAAGTTGCTTAAGAGTTAAAAATGTGTATCTGTTGTGTTGCTGTTTGTGTTTCTGTATTCTCCTTCTACGACTCTACGTTGTCGCCGACTTCTCAGTCGAAGCTCGAAGGGAATCGCTTTTTTTTGCGGTTAACCTTCTCTTTATTTTTACAGGCGTTTAGTGGAATGTATCCGCTTAGAGGTTTGCGACGACAATGTTCGGAGTGCGAAGGTGAGTTTAAAGAAATTTCAAAAGAGCAACAATTTAATGACAAATATTTTATTATTTAGGTATTATAATACAGCTTATCAAGAAACATGTGCTGCCAGTTACCATCATCCATACGAACATCTGGAAGGCCTATGATTGCCTTCATGGATCATGGATTTATCCATAGGATGGTCAATCATAGTGACCCGAAAAATCCGTTCGTAGCGGATGATGGCACTCATACGCAGCGCTTTGAGTCACAATGGCGTGTGGTTAAGCGGTAACGCATCAATATCAATGATGTAGAAGGTATTGGTAAAGTTAACTTCAAAATGCTTCCACCGCTCATACAAAAATTAATATCGCAATAAAAAAAAACTTGTTAATCTCTATTAGATCGCATCTTATATTATCATATTACAAATGTTTTAACGTACTGTTGAACTCAAGCCATTTTGTTGATGACAGCCAATTGCAAAGATTGAATTTGGTTCGACCATTTATCCTTGGCATTATAGCGCGCTGCACAACTGTTCTCCTTGTCTAATTGAAGAACTTGGTTAACCTGATCGATTCTTCCTTGAATAGTACTAAAACAAAAGATAGGTTAAATGTCATTAGTAAATCAGAATAAATATACACTCACTTATCTAGAATACATGATACCAATAAGCTCTCTACTTCGGCCGGTTCGATGTTCAGAGCATTAGCAATGAATGGTATTGCGATATTCTTATATGGCCGAATCAACTTGATCAGCACCTGAGTGCGAATGTTGCGCAGAAGATCCTCGATATGCTCTCTAATAAACGGATCAGCCATTATGTTATTTCGATTGATTCGTAGAATTGATTCAAATTCATTAATGTCATTGTTTTGATACGAAACAACAAGGTTCGTCATTGCTAATATTTCGGGATCATTTTTGTAAGGTTTGGCTTCCTGTGAATCGAAGGGATTGATGCCGGACTTCATCAACCTATAGAAAATGGAATTATGAGAACGAATGAATTTAGGCTTCAAAAGTACACTCACATGTTCGCCAACACCAGGTATTTCAAGCAAGTTGTCCTCCTTGGTGAGCCAGATTCATCGTAATTCTTGAACGCCTCAAAGAAATCTGTGTGGGCTTTTTCGAATTCACCTTCCCGTAAGTGCATCTTACCACCGCATTCTCGAATAACTCCCATAATCAATGGATGGGGAATGGCCGATTTAATGTGCAGCGATTGTTCATAAAGGGCTTTGAGTTTCTTGTTGTTCTTTTGCACGGTGTACATTTGAATTTCCAAAGCGTAGATCTCAAGTAGTTGGGTACCCTTCTTAAGATCATCTTCGCCATCGTCCGTCTGACAGGATTGATGAAGTTGCTTGAGAATTTTTTGCAATTTACCAAATTCATTGCGATCGAAGTAGAGCTTTCCGAGCTTGGTGTTGGTTTTGAACCAGAGACGATCATTTTTGGCATCTTTTAGAGCATCCAACGTGGTTTCGTAGAAATTTTGAAGGAGTTCCATCTAGAAGAAAATCGAATGGAAACCTTAGGGGCTAAGAACGAGGGAACTTAGCAAGAAACTTACGTTTTTAGAGGTTGATATATAATCGAGGATAGAATTGATAGATTTCTCCGAGTGATTACGCGTGACGGCGCTTTTGATGTAAGTCAGTAGCTGCTTATAGCGCACCATCATTTCCCCATAGTTATTCTAAATTTGTAACGAACAGGATAGGTATTTTAAGAGTTCAATAAATTTTACAAAATTTGAATTACCAATTTAAAGTTGATCTTGATCATTTGTTTCAATGCTTTGAAACCCCATTCGCCTTTCTCACCATTCTCGAGATCTAAGACTTTTTGAAACGAAGCTAAGGCGGCTTTCGGTTCATCTTCTTTCAAAGCTTTGCTGTTGTAATATTGGTTCTCGAGATCGACATCGGGTTCGGAATTGCTGTCCTCTGAATATTCCTTAAAAATAAGTAAAAAGAAAGAAGTGTTGGTGCTTCCAGGTAGCTCTTCCAAGAAAATGGCTATCATAAAACAGGCACTCGGATATGTACTTACCAAGCCGTAATCTTCATCATCTTCGCACATAAAATCATCATCGTTATCAGACATACTTGTTCGTTATCGGAAATTTGCAAGTCCTAGATATTTTTTTTGTTAATTTATCGCTCAAGATAGTTTTTTATTTGCATAAAAACGCCGCCAGCAAACAAAAAATCGACTATATTTTCTCAGAATGACGTTTGAGGTTTGACGTTTGCGCTTGTCATGTTTTTATCACAGATGAGTTAAAAGGGAGATGGGAAACCAAGCTGTCAAAATGACAATGTCTACAAGCTGCGGTCAAAGTTTACTGCAAGAGTATGCGTGTTTTTACCAATACTATCTCAGTAAACTTCGACATACCACCTGAGTTTTGTTGCTGTTTTTTCTCATTTATTCACATACACGAGTAACGGTAAAATAAAATTTGCGGTATCCGGAGGGTAAAACGTAAGTCAGTTTCCGATCTCCTTTTGTCTCTGGTTTTTATGTTGTTTGTTACGTTACTTCAGATGTAGAGGTCGTAAAATAGTTAGGCCAAGTCCACATCGCATTCTAAATTTATTTATTGTGTACCTACATCTGTCTCAAATTTAAGGCTTATGCGTGAAACAGATTAAACCAGCAACAGCACCAGCACCGTCAACAGCAAACAGCACGCTGGCCAGCAAATATTTTCCAAACACATTGCCACCAGCACCAGCGACGTCATTTCATCTGTTTTGACATTTCGTTCTCCTTGTTTTCATGTTTGTTTTATTTTTTGTTGTTTGGTGCCTCTGAATTTTGTACATTGAAAGTTGTCAGCAATGGACCAGCAACAGCAAATTTAGGACTTTGACCAAACGTTGCTGTTGACGTTGCTGGTGCTGGTTTATTCTGTGTCGGACGATTAAAATACATGGGTTCTAAAACAATGGCCGCCGCTGTTGCTGGTGCTGTTGCTGGTTCAATCTGTTTCTCGCTTTATGCGTGAAACAGATTCAACCAGCAACAGCACCAGCACCGTCAACAGCAACCAGCACGCTGGTCAGCAAATATTTTCCAAACACATTGCCACCAGCACCAGCGACGTCATTTCATCTGTTTTGACATTTCGTTCTCCTTGTTTTCATGTTTGTTTTATTTTTTGTTGTTTGGTGCCTCTGAATTTTGTACATTGAAAGTTGTCAGCAATGGACCAGCAACAGCAAATTTAGGACTTTGACCAAACGTTGCTGTTGACGTTGCTGTTGCTGGTTTATTCTGTGTCGGACGATTAAAATGCATGGGTTCTAAAACAATGGCCGCCGCTGTTGCTGGTGCTGTTGCTGTTGCTGGTTCAATCTGTTTCTCGCTTTAGGCCGTGTGCGAATTGAGTTAAAAATGTGTTAAAGCTTGACGTTTGGTTAAATTTTGACCCTTTGCATTGAATAAAATTATTAGACTAGCTGCGGAGCAGGTTAAAATATGACAGTAGTGGTTAAAAATTCATCCATTTTTATTTTTTAGGCCGTGTGCGAATTCGATGAACTGTGGTTACGTAGTGGCCGTAGTACACAGATCGGGAAAAAATGTATTTCTCATACAAAAATTTTCGTTGCACAAATTTTGTCTTCAATATTTTTCCAAGCGGTACGCAGCTCACGCGCAAAATTTATTATTTAGAACTGCTGTAAAAAAAAAGTCTCCACTTACATTTGTCTGGACAAAATGTTCGAAGCATTTATTCTGCGGGAAAAATTGTGACAAGAAAAAAAAAACAAAACAAAAGTAAACAAAAAATGAGACAAAATATGGACTTTTTAATAGAATATTTGGAAGAGAAGACGTAATTATTCAAAAAGTAAAAAAAAAAACAAATTCTATTCAGTTCGCAACAAAAACATAAGCAAATTAGTAGAAAAGCGGCCAACCATATCTGGAAGTTCAAAAAGCTTTCTCAAAGCGTTCAATTGGGTTCTTCTGAAAAGAAGAAGAATGTTTTTTTTAAGGCCGTGTGCGAATTGGATGAATTGTGGTTAAAAATGGATGAATTTTTAACCGCTACTGTCATATTTTAACCTGCTAGTCTAATTTTAACACATTTTTAACCAAACGTCAAGTTTTAACCCATTTTTAACTGATTTCCAATTAAAAACGCCATTATTGTCGACAAATAGACATTTTTCTTAATTTCTCCCACTTCAAAATTTTGCGCGGGATTAAGAATTAATTTGTAGAGATTAAAATTGTAGAGATAAAATTTGTTTTTTCCCGATCTGCGTACTAGGCTTATCGTTGTTTTTTCTCTACAATTTGAATCTCTACAAGTGAATTCTTAATCCCATGCAAAATTTTGAAGTTGGAGAAATTAAGAGAAATATCTATTTGTCGAAAAAAGAAATATATATACAGGGTGATTCACGAGCGTAGTGCCAAAAAGCTAGAGCGTGTAGGTTGAGTTGAGACAAGAAAAAAATCGTATGGGAGGGGGGGGGGTCTATTCCCCCCCGTTTAGCCAGGAGGGGCAATTTTCTGAAAAATTGACTTATTTTGTAAAAAAAAATATTAAAAATCAACGGCTTCGTTTACAACATCGTGCTATACCTTTCTGAAAAGCCAAAAACTTCTTCTTTCACTTTGTTTTTAAATTAAATTGTTTTAACGAATAGTTTAAAAAAAAAAAATTTCAAAATCAAAATTTTCAAAAAAAAGCAAAAAAAAACATTTTTGAACTAATTTTTTTCAAAATTTTATGTAATTAAGTACTAATTTTGTTTTAAAAATTCAATGTCTTTGTTAATTTTTAGTCGAAAAAAGAAAACCCGATGCAAAAATGTCTTTTCGTTTTTGAGAAATTAAAAAAAAAACCAAACCACTTTTTTCAAAAAAAATCTTTATTTTTATTTTTACCTATCTGGACTTTTTGTTTAATTTATTAGTTTAATTTAAAAATTTAATTTTTTGTAATTGGAGTTTTATGAGGACTCAATAAAGTAGAAAAGTATTGGATTTTCCCTGGATTAATCATTTTGTTCATTGATAACGTCTGCCATTGACCTTTCACTTCTAGCTCTCCGTGCTCTCGTCGGCGGATTCTTGAAAACAAGCTACGACTAGGGCGCCATCTACTGGGATATCTTTCAGCGTAGAGTCTTTTGGCTTCCCGATCTCGACAACAAGTTAAACCGTAGCAGAAGCTCCTGTCCACTAACTCTTCTCGAGCGTATGAGTTTGTTATTGTTATGTGTTGATGAGTTAATATTTTAATTGTAAATGGTTATTTAGTAAATATGCGATGCCTTTTGTTTACCTTTAGGTTGTTAATTGTTTTTTCATTCAAGAAAAATTGCGGTTTAATTATCTTAAGCCCCTAGCAGGTAGAACCCTTCGCCGGCGAGTGGCCACGGCCCCAGGTATAGTAAGAAAAAATTGCAGGTCAGTTTTCAGACGTTATCAATAAACAAAATGGTTAATCCAGGGATAATGTAATACTTTTCTACTTAATTGAGTCCTAATAAAACTCCAATTACAAAAAATTAAATTTTTAAATTAAACTAATAAATTAAACTAAAAGTCCAGATAGGTAAAAATAAAAATAAAGATTTTTTTTGAAAAAAGTGGTTTTGGTTTTTTTTTAATTTCTCAAAAACGAAAAGACATTTTTGCATCGGGTTTTCTGTTTTCGACTAAAAATTAATAAAGACATTGAATTCTTAAAACAAAATTAGTACTTAATTACATAAAATTTTGAAAAAAATTAGTTCAAAAATGTTTTTTTTTGCTTTTTTTTGAAAATTTTGATTTTGAAATTTTTTTTTTTAAACTATTCGTCAAATCAATTAAATTTAAAAACAAAGTGAAAGAAGAAGTTTTTTGCTTTTCAGAAAGGTATAGCACGATGTTGTAAACGAAGCCGTTGATTTTTAATAATTTTTTTTACAAAATAAGTCAATTTTTCAGAAAATTGCCTCTCCCGGCTAAACGGGGGGGAATAGACCCCCCCCTCCCATACGATTTTTTTCTTGTCTCAACTCAACCTACACGCTCTAGCTTTTTGGCACAACGCTCGTGAATCACCCTGTATATCGCCTCCATACTGCTATGCGATTTGTCACCAAAACTCCATATGGTTGGCCGCTCTTCTACTAATTTGCATATTATGTTTTTGTTGCGAATTGTATGGAATTTGTTTTTTTTTTTTTAATTTGATTTTTAGTTTGATTAATTACGTCTTGTCCTCCAATTACTCTTTTAGGCCGTGTGCGAATTGGATGAATTGTGGTTAAAAAATAAAAATGGATGAATTTTTAACCACTACTGTCATTTTTTAACCTGCTCAGCAGCTAGTCAAATAATGCAAAGTGTCAAAATTTAACCAAACGTCAATTTTTAACCCATTTTTAACTGAATTCGCACACGGCCTTATATAATGCAGAATAATGCTTCGAACATTATTTGTCCAGACAAAAGTAAGTGGAGAGTTTTTCCTTACAGCGGTTCCAAATATGAAAATTTGCAGTTCAAGCTGAGTACCGCTTGAAAAAATATTGAGGACAAAATCTGCCCAAAGAAACATTTTGTATCAGAAATAAAATGTTTCCCTATATCCCTATCTTCATACTAGGCTTTAATAGTGGATTACATGTATGTATTTGCATTTTTTACTTCTGCCAAAGCCACACTGGTAGGTACGTGCCGATTATGTTGCAGAACGGTGCAAGACACTCACACAGTACGTTGGATAGGATTTTGTATGCACCATTAAGCAGGGATATGCCACGGTAGTTTTTGCATGACATAGGATCGCCTTTTTTGTAGATGGGGCATAAGGAGCTTATCGACCAGTCAGTGGGCATGCATTCTTCCTTTCACACTTTGTTGATGACCTGGTGCATGCGGTGCATCAAAAACACCTCCTCCATATTTAAAGAGTTCCACAGGTATGCCATCCGACCCGGCGGACTTGTTATTTTTTAGCTTTTGGATGGCTCTTTCTACCTCTTCTGTGCTGGGGGCTGGGACTGGGTCTTCATCTTCATTGACTGGTCTTACTTCTCTTTCGTCATTAGCTCGCTCGACATTTTGAGCACTCAGCAGCTGTATCAAGTGCTGCTTGAAAACATCTACAACATCTGTTTCGAAGAGCCTGTGTCCCGGTTCTGAAACCAGAAGCTAATTGCTTCGACCGTTTAAAGAAACGCAGGGTGATGTTCTTGGCCCGAGACTTTTCTAGATCTTTGAGCTGAGAAACTGCGGATGCTCTTTTCTTCCTTCGCTTCGGTCTTTTTCTCATTTTTCCTTTTTGCTCGGTACTCTTATCTTGCTGCTCTTGTTTAACGTTGCAGCATCTGCAAACGTGCGTTTTCCGTCGCTCTTTTCAATAACGTGCACTCATCATCATGCCACGGGTTCTTTTTTTATTTCGCGGTATTGGTTCCACAAGGTGTTGACGTCTGTGGTATTGGAAACCTACTGCTACTTATCACTGTATAACGAGCTCCAGCAAAGTCGATTAGTCAGAAGATGTTATGTGTTTTAACTTCGTGGAGTCTGATGTGCTTTCCTAACTAATCCGCCAAAGAAGCCTTCCTTCCCGATTTTTGCATTGAAGTCTCTGAGTACGATTTTGACGTCGTACTCTGGAAAGGCTCCGTAGGCACTTTACAGGAGGTCGTAGAAATCATCATTGCTAGATTCCTCAGCATCATCGGTAGGGGCGTGACGCGTGTGCCTGTGCAAATATTAGACTGAAGATGCTTTGTAGTGTGCCCTTGATGCGAATTACAGCCAGTGAGCCAGGCGATTACTAATTGGCTTGAAATCCATGACTTTCGTTCGATCTAAGAAGTTTTCTCACGACGAATTCGCATCCCAATATGTGCATTCTTTGATGACAGCTGTAATACATTTTTCTTTTTATTGTCCCTGATCCTATTCATCGTTAATATTTCCTGGATCACAGTAATGTCTGGCTAATACTGCGTGAGGACAGATTAAAGATTTTGAGTTGCACCTGGAGTGTAGACGTAGAGTGTTCTTTCATTCCAGGTAAAAACTCTCAATGCATAGTCCGTTGTCGTTCCGGGTCTGGTAACCATAAGAGGGGGGTCATTTTTCGAGGGTACTATATCTCTCTCATATTTTTCATAGAATAAATATTTTAATATCTTCTTAGAGTTCAAAGATTTTTGTTTATTGAGCAGGTGGCCATGGTTCAGAGGATAGAGTAGTGGATTGCTAAGCCAAACGCTACGGGTTCAAACCCCAGCTTCAGCAGCATTCTTTTTCTACAAAAATCGCCAGCTTATCTGAGGCCACCTGTGCAATAACATGAGATAATACAAATCTAAGTCTCCTCCTCTGAGCCACGTAGGTTTCTGTTATGTGTGCTTTCTTTCTATGTGCCTATCTGTCTCTCTCTGTTGTATGTCTTGTTCTGTCCCAGCCGATGGTCTCAGTCACCAGTGCTGCTATGTGTCTGTAGTTCGTTACATTTATGTGCGAAGTACTGTGAAATGTAATGTAATGTAATATTATTGTTTATTTTCATTGGTACCTGCGGTGAAGAATAAGAACTTTTAGTTTTCAATAGTTCAATGCTCGATTTTATCCAGTTAACTCAATTGTATCAAGTAACGCGCTGGCAGCCCTGATTCCCCAACAACTGTTGTCTTTCTATCAGAAATTTCTTTAAGTTCAAGCAAGAAATAGGGATAGAGAGATAGATAGATAACTTGGATTTTAATGAATTAAACATTTGAATTTAACAATAGTTACGTATTTACATATACAAAAATCATTATGACATGGCATTTTCCGTCCGCCAGATTGACAACTAATATATTTAATTCATTGTAAAGATATAACAGTTTAAAATTACATTTGTGTTTAAAATAAGGAACTATATGACAACCATTTAAATTTAAAAATTCAAATAAGAGACGGTCAATACGTTTGTTTAATCAAAAATCTCCGTTAGTTATTCTCGCTCTATATCTAAGCGCAATTACACAATATTCACAAAGTCTTTCAAAGTTCATATCATTCAATTCGTCCAAAACTTGATCTTCAGATAAAACATCGCTCCCAAGAACGCTTCTACTGGTTTCCTTCAGAGTTGGGCATCTTCCCAAAAAGTGAATGACGTCTTCTCTTTCCCTCATGTTGCAAATGTTGCATCTTGCATTCTAGTGTTGCAGGTTTGTGAGGCATGATGTTTAGATTGAGAAGCTCTCTGCGAAGAGTGACCATTGATTGTAGCGATAACTTTAACCTTATTAGAATCACGAAAGTAGTTGTTCTCTGCCAAATTGTGGTTTAACCTACTGTAAACTGTTCTGTAGATGAAACTTGAGGCTTCAACTATATATTCAGCTCTACATTTCTCATCCACCTTCGAGATTACATTGTAGAAGAGAGCCTTGAAACTAACAATGTTTTCCAGATTTAAACCAAACCTTAAATTGCATTCTTCAAGTTATGGCCCTGATTGCTACCTTTTCTGACTAATCTGAATTCTGGTAGATTGAAGATGTTCAGAAGAAAATCGACTTGCAACTTCATGGTCTCTATGTACATATAAAGGTGATAGTCCGGTTTCGAGCATTACAACGAAATTTGGCGTGTAGGGTAGGCGAAATATCCGTATAATATTTGCGTCAAGAGCTTTTCCACCGTGTGAAAGCTCATACATATCCCCATACTTGAGCGCCATATAAAAGTATGCTCTCCGATATCGCTTCAAATACCTTGTGCTGTTCATAAAGCATCTTTTCCATGATATATTTATGGTTGTTTTCGCCTTTTCCAATTATTCCGTTAAATTCTTCTGCATGCTCAAATTTCTCGTAAAAATTACACCTAGCCTAGGTATTTGTTTTCGGTAACACATTCTAAGGCTTCTCCGTTGAATGTCCACTTCTCGTTAGAATCATTTCTTCCACCACCTGTTTTAAAAATCATCACCTTAGACTTTTGCGTATTAACGGTTAAGTTCCATGAGCAACAGTAATTATATAACCTGTTTATCATGAGCTGTAACTAGGGATTGCAATCCCGGAATGATTTTTCAATCCCGGGATTTCGGGATTCAAAAATTTGGATCCCGGGATAATCCCGGGATTCAAAGAAAAAAATAAAAGATATTTGTGGAAATTTTATTTTGTTTGTTTGAAAACTTAAAAAAAGAAATAACTCAATAAAAACTCTTAAAAGCAATAACTCCATGTTTATTTAACAAAAAATATTAACTTCTTAAAAAAACTAATTCATAAAAACTCTTAAAAAAAAAACAAAAAAAAAATATTAATTCAGACGTTTTTTTTATTTCCATTTTTGATTTCGGAAATTCTACTGCTTGGTACATTTGATGCCATTTGCTGCTTTTACGCAATTTTATGGGATTTTACATTCAACCACCACGAATCGGAATCGCTACTTAAATTCGATACTTTTTGGGTTCAATGTAATTTGTAAAGTCAAAAGTAGCAATCTCTTTTTTGAATGTGTGTGTGAAAGCTATTTAAGCAAATTTATGATTAATTGTTCTTCAATTTAAAATGTGTACTACCTTGAATTTAAACACAATTCGTAAATTTACGTTCGCCAAAATAATTTTTTCAACAAATCTTGCAACAAACACCAAACGTTTTGAATTTTAACAAATATCAAACTGTCCGAAATGTCAAACTCGTAGTATGTGTGAAAATTCGTGTGAGAATATGCGTAAATCTGCCTCCAAAAAAAGATTTCAGAGAAATCAATTCGTACGGTAAGAAATTCAACTTTTCCCAATGTAATTCAGTTAAGGGAAAAAAAATTGTCACACATCCGTGAAGAATCAATTTCTTGGCTCAATGTTAAATCCCATTAGTTTTTTGCTATCTTTTTGAACATATCCCTCTTCTGCTCACTTTTACTCACCTTTCGTACGGTAAAACTTAAAACTACAAATTTTCAAATTTACCGGTTAATTTACTCCTCAGATAGGGTGCCTAGGTTTACTGAGATAGTATTGGTAAAAACACGCATACTCTTGCAGTAAACTTGGACCGCAGCTTGTAGACATTGTCTACATATCCATTTTAACTCATCGGTAATCATGTGGTTTCTCTTCTAGGTTACCGACGAGTAATCATATCACAGAAACCAAATGAAAAGGAACAAATAAAAAACAACAATCTTGTTGTAGGAAATAAATTATTTTATTTAAACTATGATAATATCCTTAAAATAAATCAAAACGATGGAGAAGAAGAACTTCAGCGATTGTTTGGTAAAATAAACTTTGAAGCTGTCAAAAAACCCATGCTCTCAAGAACTAATTATGGACGTCAAAGCGATCGTACTAGATTAACTAATTCTGTACCAGGGATGTCATCTAATCCAATTGGTAGTACTTCAATACGTAACTGAGATTTAGAAGCCGTCAGCTCAAATAGTTTTAGTTCTAGAATTCTATCGTACAATATAGCAGGTCTAAATAACAAAATATTTTATACTGATTTCTTTAATTATGTTAAAACATTTGATGTATTTTTTCTATTCGAAACACATATTATTTCTGAACATTTTTCAAAATTTAAAAGTCTATTTAATGGGTACAAACTTTTCTGGAACGCCGCAATTAAGTCATCAACTAGAGGACGTGCAAGCGGAGGCAGCATTTATGGAATCAAAACGACACTACTAAATATATATGATTTTGTAGAACTAGAATGCACTACTATAGTAAAGCTCTTACAAAGAAATAATATGTTTATACTTCCGATTTACATTAACTGCAACAAATGGAAAGAAGATTATGAAAAATTAAGCAACTTAATGAATCACATGGCCAGTAAAAGTGTCATTTTAATCGGGGATTTCAATGCGAGAATAAGTAATATGCAAATACACACCGCACAACATCTAGACAATAGTCTTATCTCAACAACCAACCGAGTGTCCAAAGATGATATCTACAATCAAAATGGTTTAGATCTTTTGGAAATGCTGCAAATGTATGAAAGTATAGTTTTAAATGGTTGCACTTATGGAGATACAGAGGGCCACTACACTTTCGTTGGAGGACAAGGGAAATCTGTTATCGACTATTGCATAGCAAATAACGATTGGTTGAACTTGGTTTCAAAATTAGTAGTTGAGTATAAAACCTATTCAGATCATATGCCTCTCGTATTCGAATGGAACAGCGAAAATACATTTCAACATCAAAACCTAAAGCTACTACCGAGACTTAAATGGAAGAATGAAATTTTGAATACCTACCAAAATAATCTAGATATACATATCTATGAGCACTTATCAGCTAATGAATCTATTGAGTTGTTTTCAAAGGAATTAATATCGTGTATAAGAAATTCTTCACCAGCTCAACCGTCTGGTTGTAGTACAAAGTTCAAAAATAAGTGGTTTGATAAAGAATGTATGAATGCCCGAAAAAAATCATTTGCTCTTTTACAAGCACTACGAAACTGCTATACAGAAGAACTAAGAAAGTGGTATGTTGACCCGAATTCCAAGTACAAGCAATTATGTCGCACAAAAAAAGCTGAATTTGAAAATAATCAAGCTAGTTCGTTAAGTTTGGCCAGTAATTCAAAAGACTTCTGGAATTTAGCTAAAGAAATTAATGGATCCCACTTTGTAATCGGTACTCATATCTCTGCAGAGCATCTTTCATACCACTTCAAAAACATGCTCTCCAGTAAGTCTGATTTGTCATTTGCTTATGCAGAACCACTGGTAATAGAAGAAACTTTGGACTCTGAAGTAGGCGAAAATGAAATAAAAATCGTACTCCAAAAAGCAAAAGATGGAAAAGCACCAGTCGAAGACGGAGTTCCATATGAGTACTTCAAAAATGCAACACCAGCTTTCATTAATAAGCTAAAGCAGCTTTTTAACAAAATCCTTTCAACCGGCTTTATTCCATCTTCATTCAAAAAGTCTGTAATTTTCCCTATACATAAGAAAGGTGATACAAACAACGCCGAGAATTACCGGGGAATATCATTTATGAACGTTATGGCCAAAATATTTTGCGGTGTTCTAGTGAACAGAATAGAAAAGTGGGTTGATAATAACAACATTTTAACTGACTTACAAGCAGGTTTTAGAAAAAACTATTGTACTGTGGATCAGATATTTGTTTTAACGTCAATTGTCAAAGCATTCCAAGCCAGAAACAAGAAGACTTACGCCTTTTTTGTTGATTTTAAGGCAGCTTTCGACCTTGTAAATAGAAATGCACTTGTGTACAAACTCTCTCAACTTGGAATCTCCACAAAACTTTTAAATGTATTAAGGAATATGTATACTGGTACAGAAGCAGCGGTGTGGGATGGATCTACGTTCTCACAATGGTTTGATACTAACTCTGGTGTTAAACAAGGATGCCCTCTGAGTGCTTTGTTGTTTGCATTGTTTATTAACGATATTGGCAAATATCTTCCTGGTGGGATTCGGATAGCTGACACTACAGTCAATGTTCTTCTGTATGCGACGATCTGGTGATTCTCTCAGAGTCACCAGAAAACTTGCAGCTTATGATAAATCGATTGTCAACATACTGCAACACATGGGGGCTTACAATAAATGCCGAAAAATCCAAAATCATGGTATTCGCAAGATCTTCTCAGAGTTTGGTTAGAGAAAGATGGACCTTCAATGATCATCTTCTTGAGGTCACTAAAGAATATAACTATTTAGGCGTCAAGTTGAACAAAACGATGGATTTCAAAAACCACCTAATTGAAAAATCGAAGTCTTCACAAAGCTTGCTGAATATGACATGGAGGAATATTTTCGCAAACTAAAATGTATTGTTGTCAGCTAAATACAAAATATTCGAATGTGTCGTCAAAACATCTCTCTGCCATGCGGCACAAGTTTGGGCAGCGGATGAATTTGAAATTGTAGAAAAGCTCCAAAGAAATTTCATAAAAAAACTTTTTAATCTACCAAATGGAACACCAAACTACGCAATTTATTTGGAAACAGGAATTGCTAAACTTTTTACTTACACCCTTAAGCTGCAGGCAGACTACGTCTATAAAGTTGCTTCACATTCTGATGATCGTTTGACTAGGAAAATGCTCCTTTATGAAATGAGGAATAAGGACTGGTGGATTGTAAAGTGGAAAAATATTGGTGATGCCTGCGGAGAAGTTATCCAATTTGATCTTAATAACTTAGTTCAATTAAAGAAACAGCTTTACAACGTAATTCAAAAATACGAGGACTTTGTTCGAGAGAAATTAGTAGTAGAAGCTAAGCAGTCTGAGAGCAGAATAATTTACTCACAACTCAATCATAACCTTATGAGCAATAATTACTTTCAAGACGCATTCAGTTATAAAGAAATATCGCTAATATTCAAATCCAGATGTGAACTTTTAACCTTAAATGGCAGTCCATACAACGGAAACTTCCAGCAATTCTGTACCCTCTGCAACATTAAAGCAAAAGAAGATTGCTTCCATCTTATAAGCATTTTTCCAGTATTAAAACACCAAAGACTAAATTTCTTCGGAAAAAACAGCTTTACAATGCAAGAAACAATAGATTTATTAAATGGCTTAGATTGGAAATTATTATACGGTTTTTTTAAATTCAATTTATAAATATCGCAATCTAATGACTGAATTTATTTAAATCAATTCATTTAAATTGTATCACAAAAATTAAACGTTTTATAACTTTGTCAACTGAGCTGACGGCTATGTCAAAGCTTTAAAATTCGTTCAGCCCGATTAATAAAAATACCCTATCCACTGGATAACACACGTTATAGCTAGCACACGGATAGTGTAATTATTCATTTGATAAAAAAGTTTATTAATAAACATATTTTTTCCTCGTGTTAGATATTCATTGAATAGCTCCAAAATGTACTATAAAATCTAGTATTTTTTTCTATTTTGAAGATTGGTTGTCACCTGTTGACTGTTTTTTTGATTATTTATTATTAAAAATATGCGAATTAAAAAGAAATATCAGTGTTCAAAACAGTTTTTGGCCCAAAAACGTTCATTACTACGATTCTGCTTAATTGTCATCAACAAAGACATCCAAGGATGAAAAATGTGTCAGCTTATATTCGATCTGGACCACCAAAAGATATTGGATTACATTCGATAAGTGTTTTTGGTTTACAACAAAAAAAACTCCAAAGTTCAGAAATTTTCCGAGAAGTACCTACCACTTGGACGATCCAATTGCTGACAATTTCTATTAAGTCGAATATGGTAGTTGTGTTCCACGCCTCTACGCGCAATTGGGAGCATAATCTGATTAAGTGGAGGGCGTAAACAATAAAGAGCTGATCTTCGGACGACGGGTTTGACATTTCCATACAAATTTCAGCTGTCATTTTTGTCGTCGGTCGACTAGCAACTGCATTCTGTTCAGCTCTTATAATATTCTTAACTACCTATATCTGAACGAAATCTTAACTTTTCAATGTAATAAAATGCCAATGGCATAAAAAATTCAATTTATTTGTCATCTTTTATTTTATTTCCCCACCAAATTGTATTAACAATTTTCTGGATGTATGGGATCAGCTTAATTGGTATCGTAGTAACTACCGAGTGCGATTCACGCAAACAAAAATACAACTGAGTCCCGAATCTAGAACAAAACAAATCAAATTTATGGAAAAAATTAAACCAAACGTCCTTTTCTTACCTATTTACGCTCCCAATGTCTTATTCCAGCCATGACTTAGGTACCGCAAAATCAAATTTTCTTTATTAGTAAATTACCTTCAGAACCTTGTTTTCAAATATTTTCAAATAAAAGATATTCGGTCCTTATACGTAAAAATCGACAAAATAAGTTATCCGTTTGCTAACAAATGTCATATAAGGCTAACACACGTTTATTAATAGGAATTTTGATTTACGACACGAGTTAGTCTTGTGTTAGGGTTATTTTGTGTTTATTAATAGGGCTGGTTATGTTTATTCAAATTGTAATGAAATATTGTTAAATAAATGAATTACTTACTTACTTACTTACTTACTGGTTTCTCTTCTCTTGTCTATGTCCAGTAGCGGCGTTAGGGTGGGGCGCGGTTGGGTGACCGCCCCAGGGCGCCGGATATAAAGGGGCGCCGCAGGCGCAGAAGCAGTAATCAGACGGTTCATGCTACGTTGCGATCCTGATGTTGGTCATCAAAGATTAAATAATTAACAAGATGGGAAACAAAGCTGTCAAAATGACAATGCCTACAAGCTAAAATTTACGGATTGCAAAGTTGTGTGCGTGTTTTCACTAATATATTGGGCGCATTCACTAACCTAGTCACTACTTAGTCGAAAATCAACTAGCTTTGTGAAAGCAAAATTGCACTACAAAGCTAGTCGAAAGCAAGCTGCCAAATAAAGATAGCTCAGACCTTTTGACCCTTATAACTTTCTTAGTCGACACGATATCAACGTCGATTTTTAACACCTTTATGACAAGACCGTATTAAAAGGGTATCCAAAAATTCAGCTCGTTAGGAAATGTTCCCTACATTGTTTTTCAAACTGCCTAAAACGACTGGACTTTAATCAGAAGTGTTGTCTTTTATTTCTTATTATACTATGAAGAAACACTACCTGATAAGATCTGATTACATAAATTTCGTTTTCAGACCCTATCAGATTATTAATATTGTCGTATTGTACGATTAATTTCATTTTAAATTTTATTAAAATTTGAAAATTAACTTTTGTTTCTTATTCAACAGCTGATTATGAAATGTCAAAATCTGTCAATCACTTTGAAGTCAAAATTTTTACATTACGTCGGAGGGGAAATTTCAACTCATTTCTTAGTTGTATTTGACCAATCAGAATGAGTTGACTACGTAGTGACTACGTTAGTGAATGCGGCCATTCTTTCAATCCGTCTATTCACCAAAAGAGAACAATTTTGACAGTAAAATTCAATTTTTTTGAATAAAATGTGAGTTAATGGATATGTTCACAAACAGAGTAATATTTGGTAAGTGAAAAGCAACGAAATAAACAGGCGTAAAAATTGATTTGAATAGTTAAATGAGTTATGAGTACCTACTCGGAATATTGGTGTTTTATGTACAATATAAAACAGATTCCGGAAAAACCTGACCTTGTCAAACTCTGTGGTGATCTCCAATTGAAATTAACTGTAGACTCTAAATCAGATATAGATGGGTGTATGTTGTGAGATGAAGTCATAAGTCTGAAATCTTTTTCGCCTGAGCAGAATGTGGCTACCTCTGTTTTTGTTTTAAATTTTATCAAAGATCGCAACTTAAAAGAACTGTATCCAAATGTAACGGTTGCTAGTGGGGAGAGGAGCTTTTCTAAGCTTAAGCTGATAAAAATCTCTCTGCGATCGACAATATCGCAATTCCGATTGACAAACTTGGCAACTTTGTCAATCGAGAATGAAATTGCTGAAAACCTCGATTTTGATAAAATAATAAAAGAGTTCGTCGACAGAAAGGCTAGAAAAGGCAAATTTAATTTGTTTTTTTTTCATAAATGGTTATTTCTTTTAATAAATGGTAATTCCATTATATCTTTTTCCTTTTTTCATATGGGTTTGAATTGCAGATAGGGGGCGCCGTATAAATCTCGCCCAGGGCGCTCATAGTACTAAAACCGGCACTGTCTATGTCCACAAGACTGTCTTCTTTATAATAATTTCTCTATGGTTGCTGTTAGAAGGTATTTAAAATGAAATAAGGAAAAAAGTTGTATGTAAATATTTAATCCATAGTATTTCTATTTAGCTAGTACCCGCGACCTGGCAATCGATTATAGTGCCATCTTGAGACCTGACATAGTGCTGTTTTTTACATAAGTTTGGTATTGGATTTTTTTTTTTGGTTATGAATTATGATATAGCACAAAAAGTCGAAAAACCCATGCTTGATTATACTAGTTGTCTTTATATACAATGATTTAATCTACCAATCCCGAATCCCGAAAATCCCGGGATAAGATATTACAATCCCGGGATATAAAAGATTGAAAAATGTACCGGGATCCCGGGATTCGGGATCCCGGGATTGCAATCCCTAGCTGTAACGCTTCCGGAGAGTACGTGAACAATACAATATCATCTGCAAATAATAAGGCCTTAATGTGTGTTCCTGCGAAATCCACACCACTGGGAAGATAAATCAATGAGGTCATTTATAAAAAGTGAAAATAAAGTGGGGCTCAATGTGCAGCCCTGCCTTACTCCCGATGAGGTCATAAACCAATCTGAAAACTCTGCACCATTCCGTATAGCCACCTGAGTTCCTCTTTAGAGATTCTCCAAATTTCATCGATAATCCCACGTTATATAGCTTGTAAAATAACCTCTATTTATTGTATTGAATGCAGCTTTGAAGTCGAATTTCGAAATTCCTCTTTTGAGCGATAAAGTTTTCTGCAAGATTCCGGAGCACAAATATATTGTCAATGGTAGAGTAGCCTGCTCTAAATCCTGCTTGAAACTCTTTCAGTATGTTCTGTGAATTAATCCACATATTGAGCCTTTTCTGCAGCATCGTTGCAAGAATTTTATATGTTGCATTCAGGAAGGAAATGCCCCGATATGTCGAGGCATCTGAGTATGATCCTTTCTTATGTATTGGGAATATAACTGCTTCTTGAAATTCATTCACTACCATATTTCCCTCAATTACTTGAACATTGTTAGAAGTCGATCGTTAAGTGCCATATTTGTAAAATTCCGCTGGGATACCGTTTGCGCCTGCTGCTTTCCCATTTTTCAGAGTACATAACGCTTGCCCCAATTTTTGTGCAGTAAACTGGGCGAGTGCAATATTTCATTGGTTATTCGAGGTGTTGCATATTGCCAGATAGATGGCATCGTTTCTGGGTTGAGGAGTTGCCGAAAGTGTTCGGCTAGAACATTTGCACACAGATTTTTGTGTATTGACGGTTTTTTACCATTTAACTCCCATGCAAGTTTCCAAAAATTTCTTGCATTCTAACTGGAGGCCAGCCTGGTCGCTTGTCGTTCCTCGTACTCTCGCTTTTTGCTTTTGCATAATTTCTTATATTATGTCGCATTAGCTTCGATATATATGTATGTTTCTGAATTGACCTTGGGACGAATTTCTGAAATTCCTGAGCCATGCGAATGAAATTCTGCGGGCTTTCTGGCATTCTTCGTCAAACCAAAGCTCTACCCTTATATTGTTTCGTATAGCACTAGTCTGCTGCTGTGGATGAGATGCCTCAACGACTTGATCCAGTACGTGAAAGTCCATATTTTGGCGACTGTGTAGATTCGTGTCCAAACGTTGTCTGTATAATGAGGCTTTTGAGAGTTTCCAGTTGAGTCTAGGCAGTAATTGATCGTTGTTATTTACTCCAGTTGAATGTCCAATTATCCGAAAGGTAACGACCACCGGTAGATGGTCTGAGTATGGAAATTCTCGCACCTCGAAATCAGTCACAAAGGGTTCCCAATCTTCGCCTATATCATTGAATAATCAATAGTTGATGAACCTTGACCACCAACAAAAGTAAAATCACCAGAAACGTCACTGATGGGCATTGTTCCATTTAGAATTCTCAATCCAAACGAGTCACACAGTTCAATTATTCGCTTTCCTCTTGTATTGCAAGAAATAGGAAAAACAATCGGTCAAAATCAAATAGTTGATTGCCTAAATACGAAACTATGAATTATTTGATAGTGTCTCTCTCTGTTTTATATGAGGATCACTGTGGCGTAGTGGAATATTTTAAAAATGCATATACTCGTAGCAAAGGAAAAAATGCATTTATTTTGTATCTTTTTATCTTGAATTAATTAAAACTAACTATTTCTTATATAATAATAGTTTTCTTTTTGCGAAATATCATAAACATATAAAATTAAAATTAACATTATTGAGGTCTCTGCTCACAGGAATTTTCAAAGTGGTACATTAACACTAAGCGTGATTCAAGACTTAACAATGTTGTCTCTCTTTAAAAACACTTAATACTCTCAAAACTGAGTGGATGCAAAAATAATTAAAGAAGTTTTTCCTTGATTGAGGAAACTTAGCAAGCGTCAGGCTGATGTTGAGCTATCTGGAAATATCAAATGAACAAAGTAATTCTTCGTTACGGAATTGAAATAGATTTTTTACAACTTACCGACATTCGCCCATGACATTCTTCTTTTGATGTCCTGAGTCGTATTGTAGCCGCCACAATGGATACATTTCAAGCCCACAAAGTGAAATTTCGTTTTGCAAGTCTAAGGATATTCTAATTAGTTATAATTTAAATATTCAATGTAACTGCAACTTACGTCATGACAATCATTACAGAATATGTACACCCTTTGGTTTTCATACTTCTTTGGCATGGTCATTAATAACGCTTGCGTATCTAAATACTCCCACATTTTCGTCATATCAAGCAGCGATGTCTGACACGTGGGACAAACATAATGTCCAGACGCGAGTAGTTGATCAAAACACATTTTGTGCAATAAATGTCCACAGTCAGGAATGTGACAAGGTATTCGAGACGTATGAATGGCACCTAAACACACTGGACAATTTGATCGCGATATGTTCTCCACACACTGGAAATATTCTATAAGATTTGAGTTTTTACAAAATTAGCGAAAACCGCTTGAGCGGAATTCGGTAACACATACTCTGTGTCCTTCGATTTTCAGTTCTATGGGCAGGCACATATTGCACGTTTCGCAGTGGAAGAAATTATCTCGACCTCCGATTCGACATATTCCACAGCCATGGCAGTGGTATTGGTTTTTGTCCTCGTCATCGAAGAGATTGCATATGAGGCATGTGTACTAAGGATGCGGATACATAATTAGTATTTAAGTAATCAAAAAACGAGTTCAATATTTCTTACCTTTCCAAAACGAACGCCACATTTTTCACATTGCTCTTGGACTTTTTGCCGCGTATTGCATTCGACACAAATTAATTCTGTCAATGTTTTTCTATCAAAGTGGTGAGTTTCTTTCTCATCATGACAATACCGGCATTTGTAGAATTTGTTGCAGCAAGGAGTCTAATCAAAGAAAAATTAGTTTTGTAAAATATTTTTGCAAAATAAAAAACAAGAGTTTTGGTGAATAAAGACAATGAGCTAATATGAATATTTTACCAGTTTCTTATATAAATTTAATATATTGAGATCGAGAGTAAATTCCAGTATAAACAGGATACTGTTTAATATTCCCTCAGTCTGTCTGTTTTATGTAAACCTTTATAATTAGTTAATAACTAATAAGTATTCCTTCTCAGAGAAGTGTCAAGTAACCTCTTAAGAAGACCTATGCCGCCAACATCAAGTATCGTATACCAGTGGCAACATTGCCAGAAAGCAGTTAGAGATGCCGCCTCTAATATTCTAGGTTTCACACAGCCACCATAACGAAAATCCTGGTTTGACGAAGAATGCAGACAGGCCCATGCAGCCAAGCAGGAAGCATACAGAGCTGTACTGCATAGAAGGACAAGAGCTGCTCGTGAGCTCTACGAGCAAAAGAGGAGAGAGGAACACTGGCTTCTAAGAAAAAAGAGGGAACATGAGAAGCATCAGATGTTGAGAGAGCCAAAAGCAGGAATAAATTTCGGAGGTTCTACGGGAAGGTAAAACAACTGGCTAAAGGTTATCGAGCAAGAACCGATGCGATGCCTGCAGAGATAAACAAGGGAACATCATAGTAGAATCACAGAAAATGTGGGGGATTTGAAAAAAACACTTCTGTAGACTGTATAGCGGTGATGACGAACAGAATTCCGCCGTCAGACAGGAGCCTTTCATAGGACACGATGAAAGCCAACAATTCGGTGAACGCGACCTAGAAGAAGTGAAACGCAATATCACGGCTGAAATCCAACAAAGCCGCTGGCGCTGGGGCGAATGGAATCTCAGCATTGTTTGCCCGATCCCGAAAAAGGGAGATCCTCTAAACTGTGCCAACTACAGAGGAATCAGCCTACTTAATATCGCCTACAAGATCCTCACTGCCGTCGTCAACAATCTGATTGGTCCTTACCAATTTGGCTTCAGACCAGGAAAGTCAACCATCGACCAAATTTTCACTTCGCAGCAGATCCTGGAAAAAGCTATGAACTCTAAATCCATACCCACCACCATTTTATCCATTTTAAGGCCGCTTATGACAGCATCTACAGTTGGCCGTAGCTTAAGTGGTAAGGTGCGTTGTCTGCTAAGCAGAACGTCGTGGGTTCGAGTCCTACTCGCGCCCATAAAGTTTTTATTTCATCTTTCATGGGCACTGCCTCTTGCGAATAACTGACAAATCTTCCAAGATGAGAGTAAGCCACTTAGGCTTCTTCTTTATGACAGCATCTACAGATACGAACTGGGTATCCAATGCTCCGGCTCGGAAAGCCTTCGACACTATTCCCACATATCTTTATTTATATATTATTTAATTCTACTGTGTGTGTATGCCACTGAACTTCAATTAAACGACTGGACCGATTTGAATGTTTTTTGTATGCGTTCAGGTGGCGACCTAGATGGCTTAGATTCACAAATCAGCACGGCAGGTGCCACTGTAGTAGTTTTGTATACTGCAACTTAAAGGTTGGATTGACTTGAATTAGTTTTTGTATATGCACTATGCATTCATTCATTATTTTAATCGTTTTGTCTATGCATAATACTGTTCATTCTACTTGCTGACCCGGTAAACGTTGATTTGCTATAATAAATAATTTTTAAGAACGCAAAATCGATTCGACTCAAAATAAGTGAGGAGGAACTAGGAGATGGCTATGAGATGTTTTTTATACTTCTAGCTGACCTGGTAAACATTGTTTTAGCATATAAATGATTTATTCCAACGGCCATACCAAAATTGGTATGGCGAGAGCTTAGAACAAGGAAACGGCTGTAGGACACTTTTATCCTACTAGCTGACTTAGTAAATGTTGTTTTGCCATATAAGAAATATCTTGGGTACAAAATAATTATACTGTATCTTACTTAACGACTGGACCGATTTAAATGAATTCTTTTTTATACGTTCGTGTGGTGTTCTGATAAACGTTGCATACAAAATCCTATCCAAAGTAATGTGTTAACGTCTTAAAGCTTTCTGCAACACTATTATCGACACACACCAGTGTGGCTTTAAACGAAGCAGACTTCAAAGCTGCATATGATTGCATCTATCGCCAAGAGCTCATGATGGCGACCTCTGGCGGGATCTCGAATAAATTGATCCAGCTGTGCCGCATGACGCTAAATAATACGCAGTTAAGTGTACAAAGGGGAAATATCTCATCTGAGTTTTTTTCACAAAAGCGCTTATACAAGGAGCAAATAGTGTGCAAGGCAGGCGTGAGTACGGAAAACAATATCTTCAACAAATCAATCGGTTGCTCCCAAATGGCTGTGCTTGAGGCTTTCACGTCCATTACAGAAAAGGTGAAACTCGGCGCCGAGTGCTTGACGATAAAAAAAAGAGGGGAAAGGAACTTTGGAAAGAAAATTTCTTCGAAAGATTTTTGGTCCTGAATGCGACAATGGCAAATGGATATGAAGGTTCAACTACGAACTGCGTATATCTTGTACCTAAGTAAGATATCCTAGAGCTCATAAATTTCAAATTGATATAAGTATAACTTGCTTCATGGTTTTCAAACCGAAAATATGACAGACATACGTCATACGTCCTACTTGGCGATGAGTATTGAGATTTACAGCAGTAAAGCAAGTTTTTGATTTTTTTTTCGTTTTGCTGGATTCTGAATTTTGAGATGAAAATAGATTGATGCATGCGAATACAACTCTAACTATAGGTACCGATTCAAATTAATTGTTTGTCAAACAACAAACTTGTTTATTATCCCAAGACTTGTTTAAAGTCTGGAAATATAACACAGAACAAGTTCATAATAAACAACGTATACGTACGACGTACATATAAAATATGAAATCAAACAAATCAATTAACATTTAAACAATAATTAAAAGTGGAGTAGAAAAATTGGTCATCACGACGAAAAAATGTACTGCAAAAACTCAAACATTTTGAGCACTCAGCAGCACAGTAGTCATCCTTGGAAATGCGTTTTCTATGTTATGCACGCAGCATAGGCCTAAGCTGATGGATCAAGGTGAACATGCTGACCTAAGCGAATGTAATTCTATGTGATGCCATTGAAAATCTATCATTTAAGTGTGAAATGCACCTAAAACTGGATTTAATATAAAATTTGTTGATTTTCTTAATTTTCGATCGTTCTTGTGATATATACATGTGTGCTGTGGATAGAAACGGATACACTCGAATTGCTCGAATTAAGTCATGTCAAGTTGGAATGGTGTTTTCTCATTGACAAAACTGCCCAAATTTTTAACGAATATTGTTTACATAAGAAAATGATTATTTAAATTTAAACCAGTGTCTTGAGTGTGTGAATAGGCATTTATTCAAAACATTTTAGCAACTTTACTTATTCGGTAGTACCCGTGGCGTAATGGTTGTGTGCAACTTGGAAGGCGTTAGAAAGCTTCCAAGAATATCATGTGTCAGGGAAAAGTGCTTCTAAATACAGCCGTTCAGAATCAGCATAGAAGGTCCCCTCAATTCTTTACACGCACTCAAGGAATTGTTGACGAGTATAAAGGTTCGATGCAATAAATCGA
Source organism: Sphaerophoria taeniata (assembly GCA_943590905.1). Classification (NCBI taxonomy): domain Eukaryota; kingdom Metazoa; phylum Arthropoda; class Insecta; order Diptera; family Syrphidae; genus Sphaerophoria; species Sphaerophoria taeniata. The sequence continues at coordinate 72,133,243 of OX016542.1, read as the reverse complement.
TTTGCACGAGGTATTTTTTTTTTTACACTATCAGAATTGGTCGAAGAGAGCTTATAGCAAGCTCTGTCTAGCGACCAATGGTTTGCCAACACAGAATCTGTGTTATACCACCGGCTCATCACTTAGTGCAGTGTTAGTTGTTAGTAGGCAAACACTAAGACAAACAAACACTTACACAAGCGAAACAACAAGATAAAAATAACATAACAACATAAAAATACAAAAACACAAGTAAAACACTTAAGCGCGTGGAACACTGGCTTTCAATAAGGATTTTAAATGATTTTTAGTTAAGTTAAAATCAAATAAGTTTGAGTTGCAGTTAGATAATCTGCTCATTCGTGTCAAGGGCTCATGCATACCATAATTTGTTCGATGCCTAGGTTCTTTAACCATGTCCCTACCACGAAGGTTGTAACCTCCTCCTCTATCGTTAAATGAAATAAGGCCTAACAAATCCGGAGCGTCAGTTATACCCATAATAATCTGATGGAAAAATACAATATCGTTGTTGGTTCTTCTTTGTGACAATGTTTCCATCTGAAGCAATGACAAACGATACTCATCAGGAGAAATGTTTAAGGAATCGCTCCTTTGAATACCTTTGATGGCAAACCTAGTAAAATTCCGTTGAACGGATTCTAACCTCTCAATATGAGTATCATAAAAAGGTGTCCAAACCTGGGAAGCATACTCAAGATGAGGACGAACAAAACAATTATATAGAGAACGAGTGACAGCCGGATCACGGAATTCCTTTGACCAACGCTTTATAAATCCCAACATTGAATTGGCTTTATTTACAATGCTATTAATATGTTCAGAAAAGTCTAAGCTAGATGTGAATAAAACACCAAGATCTTTGACAGTGACAGGACGAGACAAAATGTGCTGTGAGATTGTATAGTCATAAGAAGTCGGTACTCGCTTCTTAGAAAAAGTCATTGTTTGACATTTACTTGGATTCAATTTTAAACTATTTTTCTCACACCATAGTGAAAACCTGCTAAGGTCATTTTGCAAAAGAATTCTATCATTCATTGAAGAAATGTTTTTGAACAGCTTCATATCATCTGCAAATATGAGAATATCGCTATTCTGAACACAAAGCGGAGCATCGTTAATAGCCAATATAAAAAGTAGGGGTCCTAAGTGACTGCCTTGAGGGACGCCGGATTTAGCAATAAATGATTTAGAGACATGATGTCTGAATTTTACCTGATAGGACCTGTCTTCCATTTTATGAAAAAAGGGGGCAACCCATATGCGTTCAACTTAAAAGTTATAATCGTGTGGGATAACTGGTCGAAAGCTTTCGAAAAGTCAGTATAGACTATAGACACAGTCTACTTCCTGACCACACTCCAAAAAGTTTAAGCATATGTTCACAAAGACAAGAGGGTTTGTGACCGTAGAACGTTTCTGCATGAATCCGTGTTGTTGGCTACAGATAATATTTTTACAGGTATGGCATGTTGCACCACCTTGTTGAAAGCATTTGCCTTGGAGATTATTGGCATAGATGTGGGGCACCAATCAGTCAATCACGAATCATAAATCGATAACGCTCTCCATTCACGGTGATGTTGGCTCCATCAGTGTCGTTTTTGAAGACATATGGGCCGATGACGCCTCCAGCATGCACACCAAATAGTAATTTTTTGTGGATGCAATGGAGCCGTACCCGTTTACATACCCTTTCAACCAGAAATGAGCCTTATCCCTGAAGATGATTTCACGGAAAAATTCCGGTTCGACTTTGAGTGTTTCTTCTGCGGCTTCTGCCCATTCACCGATCACCGATCACGACGCATTGATGATCTAATGGCTTCAATTCTTGCATTAGTTGGATCTAATATGGATATAAGCCACGGACAAACGGAACCCAATTTGCTGCAAACGGCGCCGAATTGATAAATTTGCGGCGTTCGATGGTTTGCTCAGTACGAACGGTATGGGCTCGTGTTGGATGAATATTATCCAAAAGATTAAATGCAGTCATAAAATCAATCCATAGTATTGCGTATGAGCTACTTAGATGGACTATTATGCGCACCATAGCATCACCTAAGAGCTTTATACATTTGGCGAACAGAGCGCGAATTTTGTTAAGGTTTGCCAAAATATGCTGAAAAAAGTCTAAAACTTGACAGCTGGTTAAACAGTAATCCCTCTAGCAAATTCTATACCTTAAAAAAAAACACCTGATATAATTGGGGGCAATGGTTTAGCCATTGTCGATCTTTTAAGAGTCTTTTTAACATTCTACATTTTGACATTCGGAATTTTTGCGATTGACATTTTATCAGAAGTTTTTGTTAAGTTCTTATAAAAAAAATTAATTATTGTATAAACTCATCAAACGATAATAAAAAAAGCATAAAATGCAAATTAATGTTTTTTAACAACCTAGTTTAAGTATTTAACGAATTGTAATAAATAAATTATGTGAATTTTAATTGTTTTCCTACTATTCCCTCCATCATGTGCATTAGAATAACTACTTTTATTTTAATACTATCCAAACGTTAAATAAATTAGTTAAAGTAATTTATCATCATAACTTCGTGTAATAAAATAAGGCAAATTGAATAGCAACGTGGCCGATTTAAAGGTACACTTCATAATCAATTCAAAATATGTAATATACATACATTTTTACGTCTGCAAATGTACTTGTAGATAATAATGTTAAAAACAAAACTAGAATATTCAGTCCTATCTCACATGTTTCCAGAGAAAAAAAAGTAACCCCGAAACAGAAAAGTTTCCTATCATAAATCTCTTACGAACTTTGATTTCCCCCGAAAGAATTTATATCCTATAAATATTTTAATGAGAAAAGGAAAAAGGATAGGTTTTTTTTCCAAAGGAAGTGTTTTCACATTTTCGAAAATGGTTCACGATAGCCAATTTCCCAAAATCCGAAAAAAAAACTTCAGGGAATTTTCATTTGTGATAAGTGATTTTTAATTTTGAAGGAAATCAATGGTAAAGAAGTCTATATTTTACACAGATCTTTACTTCTTTAGGCTTTGTCGTCTTTTTTTGTCAATATGATTAGCTAAAGCTTCGCGAGATACGTGTAAGAAGTGGCGCAAGATGGTCATTGTAGATCCTCACGGACAGGCATTGACGAGCAATAGCATAGTGAAGTACCTTGGGAAATGATCGTTAATGGTTGGCCAATGTCCAGAGTGGTTCAACGTTGCCCCTTCCCAAATGTAGAAGTTTCGGGTGTTCAAGAGGCAGTGTCTTCGGCGCTGTCTCGGTTGGTATCGGACACTGGAATATTCTTATCTGCAGTATTATTCAAACGAAGTTCTATACAAAGGGGCTCGAATCAATAGAATCGACAATTTCGTGATAAAACTTGTTCGGGGCTATACTGTGAGATCTATGACTTCGAACAACAATTTGATTTTCGGGGCGTTCTATCCGAACGACAACTACTTCGAGAATGCACGTTCATCCCACCAGAGGCATTCCTCTATTTAGACCAGTGCGGCATGATACAGGATAGATTGGCAGTACCGCGTATCTACCACGTCAGGCGAAAAACTGTAGACCAGCGACTCCTGTATAAACGAGGCATCCTCGCTCGTGATGGAGCGGAGCTGCGGGTCAGCAGGGTGAAGCAGGGGAATCAGTTTTGGTGGCTTCAATCGGCATTTGACATTGGGTAGTCCGGGGTGGGGTATTTTTGCCTTGGCCGGCTTACATACTTGTTTTAGTTTTAGGTTTTAGGTTGTTAGTGAGTTTTGTGTTTCACATCAATCTTTCTGATAAATTTGTGTTTCAGGTAACTAATTGTCAGTTATTCCAATTTTCCAGTTAAAATTGTTTTGAATAACATGAAATCTAAGAAATAGGTTGAAGTAGGTACATATTTGCTATATTTTTTTCTATCAGAGACGAAACCCTTAGGCCCATTTTTTGACGTGTCGAAAAGAATATCCATTTTATTGGAAGAAATGAAAAAAATTTGCCTTTCAGACTTTAAATTTTATTTTAATTTAATAAAAAATGACAGACTTTTAATTCTATTAACTGCCAGTTAACTACTTTATAGGGCACTTCATCCTCCCTATAAGTTACTTCACACTTTAACTACTAGTTAGCTCTAATCAGATATTGTGAAACGCTATTTTGAATTTTAACTGCTGGTTATCTTCCAAGTAGCTTAACTGGGACTTTACTTGAATATTGTGAGACAGACGGTAAGTATCTTGGCACTATAAAAAAAAGAAAACCAAAAAAAAAACAAAAAAAATTAAAAAAAAAAAAATCAACAATATAAGAATGTGAAAAAAGAAAGATAATTACAAAAATCCACTATGGAACATAAAAGGACATAGTTGTTTTGCTGCTGTGGTTGTTGTTCTAGTTTTAAGTAGTTTGTAGGTAGAATAGGTAATTTTAAGTTTTATTTTAAGGACTTTAGTGTTTACGTAAAAACAAATTTTTAGATTTTGATTTTTCAGAACACATTAATAACATCGTCAATAAAGCTAATTCAATGTTAGGGTTTATTAAGCGTTGGTCCAAGGAATTCCTTGACCCTAATGTTTCCTATGCATTGTACAATAGTTTGGTTCGACCCCATCTCGAATATGCATCACAAGTTTGGTCTCCTTATTATGCGATACATATTGAGAGACTAGAATCAGTTCAACGCAATTTTACACGTTTTGCCTTTAAAGGGCTTCAATGGTTTGACCCCAATAATATCCCTTCTTACGATGATCGACTTGCATTTTTCCAGATGCAAAAATTGTGTCAAAGGAGAACAAATAATGATATAGTTTTCCTTCATCAAATTATTACTGGTGTCACTGATGCTCCAGATATTTTGAGTTCTATCTTCTTTAATTACAGAGGTGGAGATTATATTTTGCGTTCTCATAATTTGATTAAAGTCCCCCAACATAGAACTAACTACGGAATGCATGAGCCACTGACAAGAATGAGTAAGCTATTGAATGCGTATGAAGACTTATTTGACTTTAATATCAATAAAAACAAGCTAAAACTAATTCTTAAAACCAGTGTTCCACGTTCTTAAATGTTTTTTGTATTGTTTGTCTCATTGTACTTTTACTTTTTTACTTAATTACTTACTTACCTGACAAGTGTCTTCTACACGCTTATTTATTGTTTTTTTTTTGTGTTTTTATAATTTTTTGACTTTAAAATTTTAAACTTTTGGATTTTAAATTTTGCATTTTTACTTTTTTTGCTTTTTGTAAGATTTTAATATAAAACTTTGATTTATTTTGTTTTTCCTTTTTGTACCTGCTTGCATTAAGCAGTCCCTAACTCTTGCCTTCCTAACGTTCGAATCGCCATCGCTTTTTTATTTTATTTATTTCAAATAATTTGTAATTAAGTGCCGATACGACTAGCAACCGTAATTGCAATTGTACTCGGTGAAAATGGACCCCAGCGCGTGCGGTATCTGGGGGGGGGGGGGGGAAAGAGGCGTGGGAATAAAAAAAAAAAAAAACGTAATGGAATTCGTTTTTTTTTAAATTTTCTAATAAAACCATAAAAAAAACATTGAAATACTAGCTGGCCCGACAGACTTCGTACTGCCTCAATCGATATAAAAAAAGACCTAGACTTTTGTAGCCCGCTACCATGCCACCCGCTACCCTCTCCCCGCTTCTTCACTACCGTCTACCCCAGGGATGGCGAACCTTTTTTGGACTGCGTGCCAATTAATATTATTTTTATAAAATGAAAATACATGCGTGCCAATAAAAAATATTGTTATGAAATGAAAATACATGGATTTTAAAAATTATATATAGATTCATTTCTATAATATGCTGACATATTTTTTAATGGGATTTTTGTTGCTGGATTTTTCTCAATAATGCATCAATATCCGCATTAAATGTTTCTGGGAGCGAACACCATGTCTTCAACAACATGTTATTCATGTTTTCTTCATGTATTCTTCTTCATTTAATCTTTTTTTTCCATTATTTTCTATTTCTTTCCTCAACTCTAGAAATTTCTGCTTCCAAATAGAACTTGATGCAAACTGCATTTCTAAAGTCACCAACTTTAACCATTCTAATTAATCCATTTTAGCAGTTTCAAAATCAAACGTGTCTGGATATTTTATAAAGCTAATTAATAATTGAAATTTTTTGAAATCTTGAAATCTCTTAACAAGATTTTCTTGTATGTCACTTATAACTTGGCTATAAATATTTATATTAATTTCATAGACTCCATGAATAGAAAATTTTTGAAGGTGATTTTTCAACAAAAGAAAATACTTAAAATTGTTATTTTTATCGCATGTTAATCCACCTTACAATATCACGTTGGGGATGGTATGCCATTTTTTATTTTTACGATGGCCCAAACAACAGGACATCGTAGAAAGACGGAAGGAAGACGAGAGTACCCAGATTTAAGAAAATTGCCATCGGTCCAACGTGCTCCCCAACAAATATGGAATACCATCCCCAACGTCATATTGTCAGGTGGATTAACATGCGAAAAAAATGTTTGGTAAGTTTGATTGATCGAAACAGAGAAACGGTTAATTGTATTGATGCGAATTTTTTACTTTAATCAAGGATATTTCTTGAGCTTTAATAATTAAGCCTCAGATTAGTTGTATCACTAAAAGCCACAAAATAACGGCAGTTTTTATGAAAAAATTGAAAAATACATATTTTGGACCTTTTGTAAATTGATAGAAAGATTAAAAAAGCAATATTTTAATTTTTTCAAAATGTTTTTGTGTAGAAAATTTAATAAATTTTTCAAATCTGCCTTTATTTTTTTTTGTAAGTATTTAGCAGAGATATTAGGGTTCAAAGTCAAAATTGTGTTTTTGCATGTTAACCCATTTTTTGATTAGAATCGTAGCGATCTAAAACAAAACGGGGATAAATGTTGGATTGAAAAAAAAAAAATTCCTCACTTTATGACAAACCAAACTTTCGTTTTTTTTTTTTATTTTGAAATTGAGTGAACATTTTTTACTCTCAAGGGAAAACGACTAACGGTATTTTTGTATGCAATAAACCTTTGAAAAACTTTTTATTTCACTTCAATCCGACTTTTTTCTACTGAGATACAGCCCTATAAAAAACTACTCAATTTTTGAGTTTTTTCAAGTGTTCCTTTAATTTTTTTGACTAGTGTAATAGAATTATATTTTAACGTTATGATTTATGAAAAAAGGCGCCAGAAATCTGGATGTTTGTTTTTAAATATCAAAATTTATGCATTAAATTTGAATTGAGTTCACAAATTTTTCAAAATCAAAAATGCATTTGGATTAGTCAGTACATATGTATGAAATGAAAAATATTATACGTGCCAGCGAAAATTTATCTGCGTGCCACTTTGGGCACGCGTGGCATAGGTTCGCCATCCCTGGTCTACCCGCTACCCCGTTATACGCAGTTTCCCTGTTACCCGCTATCCCACTACCTGCTACCCCGCTACTCAATACTTACACACGCTACCCGCTTAACCTTTAATCGCTACCTATTACCCGCTATCCCGTTATACCCAGCTACCCTGTTACCCGCTATCCCACTTCCCGTTACCCAATAATTCTAAACGCTACACCAGTAATTGCTACCAACTACCCACTACCCGCTACCGACTACCCCGCTTCTAAATCATGAAAAAATAAAAATAAAAATATTGCCAAAAAAATTAAAGTTTTTAATTTGAATAAAAAATATGATCAAAGGGGTGAAAATTTAACATGTTGTCCAAAAAAATAAAAAAGAAATCAAGGGTGGACCATCCTTAACATTTAGGAAGATGAAAAATAGATGTTGTCCGATTCTCCACCCTAGCCGATATCCTCGCAAACGCAAAGATTCACGAAAATCGGTCGAGCCGTTTGGGAGAAGTTCAATTAGGTACGCATTCCGTGACACGAGAATTTTATATATAAGAAAAAGACCTAAACTTAGTTCTAACTAACTTTAAGATCCCTGAATTTCTTAGAGCGCCCGATTGGGGCCAGTAAGTTATATATAAGTAGAATTAATTAGGCTATACTTCTTCCAAAACAAATCTGCAGTACAGGGAAGATAGGACTTTCATCTCTCACTCTTTCTGTAGAGGAATTTCATTACGTTGTGTGAAAGAAAAAATTGGCAAGGGCTACCGTAGGTTATATACTAAAACTGTAAAAAGCTCTCCGAAAAATCGAAAGAGTTGCCGTCTATATTTTATTAGCATTGTCTCTAACAAAGATTTTCATTCAGAAAAAATATTTAATACGAACATGAAATAAATTTGAATTTCTGGCAATGATTACCTAAGAAAAAGCTCCTATTCTTGAAAGCTCCTATTCTTGAAAGCTCCCTTACAGAATCGAAATAAAAGTAAGCATTATTATTTCCTGGCAGCGCTGATTTATATGTTTGTTTTGTCAAACAGAAAGAGCTTTGCAAAAAACGAGCACAAAATCAGTATGGCGTTAGCCGTGCGAATAGGGGGATGTACGCTTGCTTTTCAAAATAAATCAAAACAAATTGTATGAGGAAACAGTGTTGTAGTATATTTTTTTAAGGGGGTTTTAGATTTTTTTCCTGGACAGGCACCCTTTGGAGTAAAAAAGCTCTCCCATAAGGCCTGTACTGCAGATTTGTTTTGGACGAAGTATAGTATCGCATTTTTGTCTAGCATGTGAGTAGATTTAAGTTGAATTGAAAAAAATAAATGAATTTTGAAAAAAAAAACACTTGCAAGTCTGCAAGACAAACATTTTCCTCGTTTGATTTTGGTCATTGAACTCTCTTGTGATTTGGACCATTTTTTTTTTATTTTGTACAACGCAACAAGTCGCATCACTTCAGAAGTAGAAAAAACAACACGATCCTAGGAGAAAGTTGCACACAAACGTTACTGTATCCATCCAATAATGTAACCACAGACGGATCTTCTGAATTTTAAACATTACAATGTTTTGTTTCGTACAATAAACGCAAAGCGAATGGTTTATCAATGAAACGTGAAAACAAGTTGAGCTGTAAGTTGCAAAACGTGTACCTACCTTAAAAAGAAAAAAAAAAGAAATCGAATAACGTATTGGGTTTGGGTATTGACATCTATCTAGTTTTATAAAATGTATATTCGGCTACCAAAATTCCACCTCAACTTATCATTAAGAAGAGTTTTAATGATTGCAAGTTAATGTTTCAAGAATTCAGCAAAGCTAGGTCATGAATTTTGTCGTGACCAGACTATACGTGCGACCCCGACTTTGTATTATTTAACTTTCAGTTTTATTGTGCCTTCTCTCCGTATGCCAGAAATACAGTGGGTAGATAAAAGACAGACGAATTTAAAAATTTCACTGTTTGATTTGCCATCTACATGCAAGTTAACTTGGCGGAAAGGTATATCGGAATTAAGAAAATCAATGAATGTACAAATTTTGTGACAATCCTTAGTGAACCAGCAATGAGAGTATTGCTTGTACATTAACGAGTACATTTATTTTCCTTAACTGCGTGTGCAAGTGCAAGTGCGACTACAAAAACAAATATATTTATCAATACCTAAGTCTCATTTTATGTATGCCGTTCCCAAGATGATTGTATAGACAATAGCAATTAAGTTTAAGCTGTTGCGTGATTCCCAGGGCTTGGTAGAAATTATAGAAACACAAAATACCATACTTTTAAACGGAGAGGAAATACTAAATTGCAGGAAAGTTTACTACTGAAACGAATTGTCTAATGTGAACTTGAAAGCAATACAAAATTATCATAAATGAAGATTACTAAGAAAATGCGAAACGAATAAATTTTCATTACCTTTAAACATTATACCTAATGTTATAAGCAGTTCTATAAACTTAATGCAGCCGAGTGTTGCAGTGATTTTGTATGAGATGTGACTGTTTCTTAAAGAAGTATGTATATACAGTCCATTTGATTAGGATCAGTCAGGAGCTGATTCCATCTGGTTAAAATTGTCTTCCTTTTTTCATTATCCTTGTTAAACAATAACAACAATCTATCAGGTACTAATACTCAATTTGATCTAGGTGGTTTCCAGTTTTTAACATCATAGAAAACAACATTTTGTATATCACTCATGTTCATGCCCACAATGCAATGGCTGCCGGGTCAACTAGTTATCATATTCACATTAAGTGACTCACAAGAAATTTCACCCAAATCGGTCTTAAAGTTTAAGTGGAGTTTCAGCAGGTAATATAACATGTCAAACTAGCTAACTAATGTGTTCAACAAATTTCTGAAATTTTCTGGTTTTTCAGAGGTGTGAAAGGTGGTTGGGTGTTGTTGGATCTGGGGGCATATGCTGTAACTTTTCCTACGCACAAAGTGCTTACTTTACTCCTCGTGGTAACCACCGGGGGTACTGGTTATATCTCTAGATATAACTTGCGAAACTTGTAAGCGCGGGTGCAAAACGGAGAAACAAAAGCACCTAGTCAACGGTTCAACAAATTTGGAGGTTAGTGCGAGGGGCTAACAACCCCGCCACAGTAAAAAACTTGAACAGTTATGAGAGAGATACCAGCCTCGGATAATGACCTCAGTCTTATGGTAACCAGACCCGGAACGACAACGGACTATGCATTGAGAGTTTGTATTTGGAATTTAAGAACACTCCACACTCCTGTTGCCCGTAGCTTAGTTGGTAAGTGCGTTGACTGCTAAGCAGAACGTTGTTGGTTCGAGTCCTACTCAGGCCAAGTTTTTCTTTCATCTTTCGCGGGCACTGCCTCTTGCGAAGACCTGACAAATCTTCCAGGAGTATCAATCTGTCATGAAAAGGTGCTTCTCAACTCTGCCGTTCGGAATCGGGCGGCGTTAAATTGTAGGTCCCCTCAATTCTTCACACGCACTCAGAGAATTGTTGATGAGAGTAAGCCACTTAGGCCTTGGCTCTTCAAGAGCTGTCGCGCCACTCTATTTATTTTTTACACTCCAGGTGCAACTCAGAAACTTGAATCTGTCCTCTCGCAGTATAAGGTAGATATTACTGCGATCCAGGAAATACGATGGACAGGATCAGGGACAATGAAAAGAAAAAATTGCGATATTTACTACAGCTATCATCAAAGATTGCATATATTTGGATGCGGATTCGTCGTGGGAAATCGGCTTAGATAAAAAGTCATGGACTTCAAGCCAATTAGTAATCGCCTGGCTGTGATCTGCATCAAGGCCACACTACAAAACATGAGTATAATATGTGCACACGCCCCTACCGATGATGCTGAGGAGTCTAGCAAGGAGGATTTCTACGACATCTTGGATAGAGCCTACGGAGCCTGTCCAGAGTACGACGTCAAAATCGTACTCGGAGACTTCAATGCGAAAATCGGGAAGGAGGGCATCTTTGGCGGATTAGTTGGAAAGCACAGCCTCCACGAAGTAACAACAGATAACGGCTTCCGACTAATCGACTTTGCCGCAGCTCGTAATACGGTTATAAATAGCACTAGGTTTCCAAGACGAAAGATCTACACAGCAATCTGGAGATCTCCAGACGGTCTAACCACCAATCAAATCGACCATGTGCTAATCGACGCAAGGCACGCATCCAAAATACTGAACGTGCGCACTTTCCGAGGAGCCAATGCCAAATCTGACCACTTTCTGGTAGTGGCTAAGTTTAGAGCTCGAATATCCAACGACAAATAAGCACGTGCAGCCCAAAGAAAGAAGTTCAACATCGGTTGCCTTAGCACCTCAGAGAATGCCAGAGACTACAGTGAGCGCCTGCGTGAGCGACTCTCCGCCGTGTTCCCAAATACCACTGACGTCAACACCTTGTGGAATCAATATCGCGAAATAATAAAAAATGTAGCCGAGGCCACTATAGGTTACCAGCCTAAAAAGAACCCGTGGTATGATGTTGAGTGCGCGATATTGATATTGAAAAGAGAGACGGAAAATGCACGTTTGCAGATGCTGCAACGGAAAACAAGAGCAGCAAGAGAAGAGTATCGCACAAAAAGGAGAAATGAGAAAGAGACCCTGCGAAGGAAGAAAAGAGCATCCGCAGTTTCTCAGCTCAAAGATCTAGAAGAGTCTCGGGCCAAGAACAACACCCGGCGTTTCTTTAAACGATCGAAGCAATTAGCTTCTGGTTTCAGAACCGGGACACAGGCTCTTCGAAACAGTGAAGGAAACCTAGTCACCGAAGCAAAGGAAATTGTAGATGTTTTCAAGCAGCACTTGATACAGCTGTTGAGTGCTCAAAATGTCGAGCGAGCTAATGACGAAAGAGAAGTAAGACCAGTCAATGAAGTTGAAGACCCAGTCCCAGCCCCCAGCACAGAAGAGATAGAAAGAGCCATCCAAAAGCTACAAAATAACAAGTCCGCCGGGTCGGATGGCATACCTGCGGAACTCTTTAAGCATGGAGGAGGTGTTTTGATGAACCGCATGCACCAGGTCATCACCAAAGTGTGGGAGGAAGAATGCATGCCCACTGACTGGTCGATAAGCTCCATATGCTCCATCTACAAAAAAGGCGATCTGATGTTATGCAAAAACTACCGTGGCATATCCCTGCTTAATGTTGCATACAAAATCCTATCCAACGTACTGTGTGAGCGTCTTAAATCTTTCTGCAACACAATAATCGGCACGTACCAGTGTGGCTTTAGGCCAGGCAGAACAACGATAGACCAAATATTCACACTGAGGCAGATCCTGGAAAAGACCAACGAATTTCAAGTCGAAACCCACCATCGTTTCATCGACTTTAAAGCTGCTTATGATAGCATCCACCGCTAAGAGCTTATGATGGCGATGTCTGAGTTCGGGATCCCGAACAAACTGATCCAGCTGTGCCGCATGACGCTAAACAATACGCAGTGCAGTGTGCAAATGGGTAACAGCTCATCCGAGTTATTCCAAACTTGCGCAGGGTTTAGACAAGGAGATGCGCTGTCATGTGACTTCTTCAACATAGTCCTGGAGCAGATAGTGCGCAAGGCAGGTGTGAGCACGGAAAACACTATCTTCAAAAAATCCACCCAGCTCCTAGGCTATGCGGACGACATAGACATCATCGGTCGATCCAAGAGAGCTGTGCTTGAGGCTTGAGCGATTGAAGAACAGGCAAATTTCGTTGGTCTTGAAGTGAATGAGGACAAAACAAAGAACATGCTAGCAACAAACAAAGCAACATCTGTCCACCGCCTAGGACAAAACGTCACTGTGTGTAGCAGCAATTTCGAGGTAGTTAAGGAGTTCACCTACCTTGGAACAAACATCAATCCCACAACGACACCTTAGTGGATATCCGAAGAAGAATTACCCTAGCGAACCGCTGCTGCTTCGGTTTGGCCAAACAACTGGGTTCAAAACTCCTCACTTGAAAGACAAAGTATCTGCTATACAAAACTTTGATTTTACCAGTCCTACTCTACGGCGCCGAGTGCTGGACGATAAGTAAAAAAGGGGAATTGATACTGGGCACTTGCGAAAGAAAAATTCTTCGACGGATTTTCGTATGCGACGATGGCGAATGGAGAAGAAGCTTTAACCAAGAACTGTGTGAGCTGTACCAAGATGTGGATGTTGTCCAGAAGGCCAAGAAAAGACGACTACATTGGCTCGGCCACATCGAGCGAATGGACGACAACGGTCCAGCCAAGAAAGTCTTCTCATCCCAACCCCCCGGTTCGAGACGACAAGGAAGACCGAACCTACGGTACAAGCACCAAGTGACTGCGGATGCCAGAGCGCTTGGTCTCGGCGACTGGAGCGTGCATGCGAGAGACCGTTCACGATGGAAGGCTGCAGTATCTCAGGCTGAGATCCTTCATGGATTGTGAGCCGGATAAGTAAGTAAGTAAGTAAAGCTTAAAATGGCAACGTGCAAGCAATTTTCTAATCCACACATCACGTACATACACAAACCATTAAAATCGGTAGAGTTCAGTCACATAAACAAGCATACACGATAGCAATAGCAAATATACAAAGACGTTGATCAAAAGTTAGATAATTTTAATTTTACAAGTGGTTTATTAATGAATTTTTAATCGTCAAAAAATAAGTAGCAGGTGCAATATAATTGGGTCACAAAGGACTATCAGCAAAATGAAAATCAACTTCATGTTCATTTAACCATAAAATGCAGAAATGGGTTGTAAGAGCCTGCTCAAATTCCCTGAAGGAAAATCTTCATAAAACCCAGGTGTACCTACCTAAACAAACCAAAATGTTAACAAATTTTTCCCTTCTTCACATGACGAAAAATAAATTTGACGAAAATATTAATTTTCATTATTATGCAAATTGGGAGTTCGAAATTTGTACGAAACAATACTTGTCATAGAGAAAAAACAAAACAATTTTCTTCGAATAGTGTATTCGAGTAATAAGGCAACAAATTTCGGTCAAATTAGACAAACATAAAGCGATTGTAATCTCTTTGAAAATTAAGAAAACAAAAACGTTAGTAAACGTTTTTCACCAGTTCTCGACAAATGTCCCGCTTGCCCAGACGCAAAATGCTGGGTGTGAAATTTACCATTTTTCTTTTGCTATTGCTGGCAACAAGTACTGTCGCAAGTGAAAATAGTAATCTTCAAAACTTGATTTTTAAAGTTTACGAAAAGACTAATTCAGCAAATATATATTTTATCGGCTGTGATGTTGAGTTCATACGAAATTTCGTGAAATCGACAAACTATATTTCGATATCAGTTTTTTCCTTCGACTTATCGAGCTACCATCGAAAAAGCAACAATGTCATCGTTGTGCTTCATGTTCCAGAAACAAATCACCACAACACTCCGAAAATGCTGAAATATATTATTCGCAGTATTGAAGTTCGAAAGTTTGTCATCGTTTCAGCGAAAAGTCTAGAGACTTTAAATCGATATATTTTGATTTTCGCTCGAAACAAATTCACTCATATTTTCGGAACAATTGAAAATCGTTCTTACGCGTTTCTACCATTTGCTGAAAATGCAGTTCAGGATCTCGACCTCACACGCCAGCTTCCTGATGGAATGGCGGACCTAAATGGCTTTGCCATGCGAGCAATTGTCTTAAAGGACTTGCCAAGAGTTTACAAATACAACAACGAAAAAGGGAAAAAGTGTTTAGGTGGAAAATATACCCAGATTATTTTGCAGTTCTTGAAAAGACATAATGCAAGTTATGTGGAGATATTGGTCAACGCTTCAAAAAATGATTATGGCCCAGCCATAATCAAATTGGTGTCAAACGATAGCGCCGATATCAGTATGAATCCATGTAATTATCTCAAAGGATTCGAGTTCAGCTATCCAGTTTCGATTGTAAACTTAGTGCTATTGGTACCGGTCAATGGATTCATTTCCCCATATGAATATTTTCAACGACCATTTACAACAGTTGTCTGGATATGTATCGGGCTATCAATTGTGTTTATCTCAGTTGCAAGGATCATGCTTGAACGCCTAGAAAATGCAAAAATCGCTATTTGGTGCAGTTTTAGTGATACATTTCTAATAATGTTAAACTTTTCGACGATGAAACCTATTTCATCAAAGTATCGGTTCCATTTGGTGATACTTGTGTTCGCGTTCATAATCGGAGTTCTGTTTAAGACTTTTTTCCAATCCTTTCTGACAGTTTTCATCAAAATAAAACAATTCGATAGCACTCGGGATTTAATTGACAACAATATTCCGATAATGATATCCGAGCATCGATGGGAAACAACTAAGGATGTCTTTTTTCCTGAAGGCTTCGAAAAAGTTGTTCGTGTTACTCCGAATTATTTCTTTACCAAGCAGTACATATCAATGCGAAATGTAAGCTACGCATATGTTGTGGAGGATGATCGTTGTACATTTCTAATTGAATTTCAATCGTTATTCGGGAAAAGCCTATTTCGAAGGGCTAAGGAAATAATTAATATCTATCACATTGCATATCAACTACCACCTCATTCAATTTTCAAGGACATTCTGAATGAGTTTATCATGGAAATTCAGCAAACAGGTTTGCTTCAGAAGTGGGACTCGGATTTTGT
The DNA here is from genome assembly GCA_943590905.1 of Sphaerophoria taeniata. Taxonomy (NCBI): domain Eukaryota; kingdom Metazoa; phylum Arthropoda; class Insecta; order Diptera; family Syrphidae; genus Sphaerophoria; species Sphaerophoria taeniata. The sequence goes on along the minus strand of OX016542.1, from coordinate 72,117,226 downwards.
TTACCAAGCGAAAATAGGAGGTTTCGAATCGGAAACTTGTAAGGGATGTGTTCATGAAACAAGTCGTGAGACTTCTTTGACACTTGGTCATATGCATTTTGCATGGCTGATTCTGGGTATTGGTTTAGGAATAGCTGTGGTTATTTTCATTTTGGAACACTTATTTCAAAAATTGTTTATTGTTTGTGTATTGAACAAATAAGGTGATTTTGAAAATCCACTCCATTCCATTTGTATTTGTACTTGAAAGAATGTAAAAATATGAAAAAAGAGAAAATAAAACTTATTTTGTGTTTTTAATTATGCTAGCAAAAACTCTGTAAGGCACTTCAACATAAGAGACAATAAAAAAAATTCAAGAATAATTGGCAAGTTATTGCAAATGTATGAATTCGACAATCCGACACTTATAGCCTACCCGAAAAACTTTGCTCCGTCTAATGGTTGATAAAATATAGCTATGGAATCCACTTTGTTTCAATGAAATCGGAAAATAGCATGGGATAGGTGAATTCACCAGATCTGAGGACTTAGATATTCTGTAAAAAATACAATATGCGTCTGTAATCAAGACGCACTTTTAGAGCACATTTTTCATGAGAAGAACCAATGGTTGTTAAATAATAATAACAGAAATAAGTAGGTAATTCGTTTTATTTCACAACGTCGAAATTCCTTACAGTTTCTTGTGAAGCTTCGATCAGTTTTAGTAACATTCGGACATTCACCATTCAGTCTATTTCAGAAAGTCTTGGATGATATTTTAATAATTTTTTTTAAATTCTTAATGACATTTCTGACATTTTTCGCGAACACACCTAGCACATAACAGCTGTTCAACGGCTCTGTGATTTGAAATTTGTATAAATAACCTCACTTTTATTTTTAATTTTATTTTATTGTTTTAAACGAAGTATATGCTGTCTTCGAGGAAGGTCACCCAACACCGACGGCTCGGACCTAACGTCAAAATAGTCGCATGCAGCTTCGAAGTAGTAGATGATTGTCTTTCTAGGCTCCGCTATTAACACGGGCAGTAACACCAGCGCAGAGATCAGACGAAGAATAACTCTTGCTGTTTCTTTGGGCTAAGAAAACAAATGAGTGGAAGAGCCCTCTTGAGCAACTAAGGTAAAACTGTACAACACCCTCATCATTCCAGTCCTGCTGTATGGTGCAGAAGCATGGACCTTGAGAAAATCGGATAAATGTGCCTTAGGCTCTTTCGAGAAGAAAGAGCCCGGGTCATCTTTGACATCGGGTGCATTGATGGAGAATGGGGAAGAAGATACAACAGCGAACTTTACGGGTTGTATATTGTACAATGCCATGTACCTTACCAGAAGGATCAAGGTCCAAAGGCGGATGAGGCCCAATGTTTCGGCCCGGAAGCCTTCGACACTATTCCCGAGAGACTTAGAAGGAGAGGAAGACCGCGACTCAGGTGGCGCACACAAGTGGAAGAGGACCTCAATCAACTTAGAGTGCAAAACTGGGGACAGCTAGCTAGGGATCGATCTGGTTGGCGGAGACTGAGGCCGAAGTCCACAGAGGACTGAAGCGTCACCTTACGTAAGTAAGTAAGTAAGTTTTTAACAATTTTGATACGGTTTATTCGGTGATTTGCCACGTAGGTTAATGTTATGTGTTCTTCCCTTCTGTGTATATATCTGTCTCTCTCTGTTGTATTAATGTCTTGTTTTCTCCCAGCCGATGGTCTCAGTCGCCAGTGCTGCTATGTATCTGTAGTTCGTTACATTTATGTGCGAAGTAGTGAAGTCAGATCATCTCCCTGTGGTAGTTACATTCCAACGACTTGTACAATCAAATGAAGAACATCTTAACACGCGATTACTTCCCAGACTCAACTGGAATATTTCAAAAGCCCAGGCATATAAACAACGACTCGATTTAAATCTTCAAACTCTACAAAATGTAGACTTTTCTATGTTGGAGCAGATTTTAAAGTCATCTTACCCTCACCAACATTTCAGTGCGAAAAGAAGAAAAGTTGGAAAGGATCCTTGGTTTGATGATGAATGTCATAAAGCTCGCAAGGTATCTTTTGCATGGTTGAGAAGTTTGCGCAAATCTACCCATGGACTATTTCGAAGAAACTACATTGAGGCCAATTCGCACTATAAGGAGATATGTAAGACCAAAAAGAAGAATTATGAAGAAATGCAAGCATCCAGACTGGCAACATGCAAAAATGCTACAGATTTTTGGAAACTTGCTTCGGAATTAAATGGCAAGCAATTCGGTGTACACAAGAAACTATGCGCAAACAGTCTATCCACCCATTTTAGTGAATTACTGAATCCTGTTACCATAACAACAAATTGGCATTATGCGACACCTGGATTCAACAATGAAATTCTTGATAAGAAATTTAGTTTACAAGAACTTGAACTAGTGCTAGGATCCCTTAAAGACGGAAAAGCAGCAGGTGCGGATGGTATTCCCGCTGAGTTTTATAAATACCGTACCGTTATGCTAAACGAATGTCTTGTAACGCTTTTTAACAAAGTAATTGAAGAGGATCTCCCGGTAACTGAATTTCGAGATGCTATTATATTCCCGATACATAAAAAAGGATCCTTGTTAGATGCAACTAACTATCGAGGAATTTCCTTTCTAAATGCAACGTACAAGATTTTCACAAAGATGCTGCAAAAACGACTCCAAACGTGGATTACAACCCAGAACCTGTTAAAAGAGTTTCAAGCTGGTTTTCGATCTGGTTACTCTATAATTGATAACATTTTCATACTTAGAAATCTAGCGGAACACTTCTGTATGCAGCGAAGAAAATTGTATGTATTCTTTATAGATTTTAAAGCAGCGTTTGACTCCATTAACCGAGGTGCTTTATTCTACAAGTTATATGGTCTGGGAATGTCACTGAAATTTGGACGTGTTCTTGAAGATCTGTACAAAGGAACAAGGGCTGCAGTATGGAACGGAGCGGAGCTTTCAGACTGGTTCACTACTACATCGGGAGTTAGGCAGGGTTGCACACTGAGCCCCACCTTGTTTTCACTCTTTATAGATGATCTCGTCGATTACCTTCCAGGTAGAGTTGACTTTGCAGGAGAGCGTATTAAAGCTCTAATGTTTGCAGATGATATAGTCATCTTTGCGTATTCACCAGAAACATTGCAACTTATGATTAACAGGGTATACCACTACTGCTGTCTATGGAACCTAACAGTCAATACTCAAAAATCTAAGGTGATGATATTTAAAAAAGGCGGTGGACGCAATGCATCGAATGAAAAATGGAACTACAACGGGGAAGATATAGAATGTGTTAGTGAATACAAGTACTTAGGCGTAATTCTGTCAAAAAACCTGAGCTTAGAGGCACATTTCAAGGAGAAACTTCAAAAGGCTAAAACAGCGATTAATATATCTTGGAAAAGATGCTTTATGAATGTTAATATAGCTCACAGCAGTAAACATAAGATATTTGAAGCGGTTGCTTAAATGATTTTTGTATGTATAATTATGTAATAACTGTTAATTGAATCGTTAATCAATAAAAATCAACTATCTAATCTAATCTAATCTTAAGTCAATGTCAATATTATACCCAGCTTCCCTATTACATGCTTCCCCGCTACCTAATACTGATAAACGCTTCTCGCTACACCGGTAATCGCTACACACTACCCGTCACTCCCCTACCTGCTACCCATTACCCCGTTTTACCACTAGTACCCTGGCCAGGCCATATCTCATGAACGGCTTTGTACAAAATACCTTCTCAAACCCATTCTATGCCACTTCCCTCAAAATTTGGTGCCCAACCCAACACCCCACTGGTACAAAATTACTGAGTCATCAACGGATGAATTTGTTTTATGAAAAAAACAACGTTCGCTGGGTCAGCTAGCTAGGTCGTTCCAACTCAGAAGTCTTCGCAAGGTCATGAGCAACAACTTTTTTTTAAATCATCACAATGGTCAATGCATAGTTTGCTAAATTTCTAAAGTGTGGTGTAGGTTGGGTTGAGACAAGAAGAAAATCATATGGAAGGGAGGGTTTATAACCCCGCGTTCACCCGGACGGGAGAGCAATGTGCATTGTGCAATGTAGTACACCTTTTTGATAATGCCAAAGTAGGTATTTGTGGATTTGTGCTCATTTCGAAATAAAACCCGCATAAATTTGTAAATCATGAACTCAAAGAAGAATCGCTAGCTGCTTGCATACAATAATCACGAACCTAAAGAAGAATTGTTTGCATGTAACTGTCAGTTAATATTAAATTTTAAATGTCTACAAAAAATTACCCTCTCACGGAATGCGAGTGTCACAGCTTATTATAATTTTGATCGTTCACAGTTCTTGTTAAGCACGTTTTTTTTTTTGCATAAATGGTTAAATAAAATGTCAACAATGTTGATAAGCAGCGTTAATCACTTTCGGGTCTGTTTACTTTTTTAAGCTAAATATAGGTTTTGTTAACAGAAATCGATCAACACAAAAGTGTTTTCGGTGGCGTTCGACTCCTGGAAGGCAGTGTTGAAAGTTCTTCGCTACAAAGTTGATACACTTCTATTTTGTTATTCCTTTGATAATTGTTAATGTCGACTTTATTTAATTGGAATGCAAATATGTACCTAGGGGGTGCTATAAGTTTGGGAAAAATACGTGGGGCTTATAAAGGTACTGATGGAAGGTGATATGTACTCTCAATTGAATTGAAAATAAACTTCATAGAGCGCAAAGTAATTCAATTTTGGAATTTTACAAAAAAGGTGTTAATTAATGCTAAGTGGAAAATAATATAAATTTATTTCAGCATCAATAAACTACAGCACGTTTGAAATCAACATATAGAAGAACCTTGTAGCTTTACGGAATGCATATTATGTCTGGCTTTTTTTAAATTTCATTAATCCACATCTTGGTCTTGTGTAATTTAGTGCTCTTATAAATACCAATTTGATTTGAATACAGTGTATCGCTTGGTGACAAATACAACAGCTTGAATATTTGCCAACAATCAGGTTTTCAAAAGATAGCAGAAAAATAGGGTAAGGGAATACAGTGGGACATAGTTCATTAAACGCAAAATTTTGCAAGTACATAATAGGCTTAGTTATAAAAGATTAGAGCTTTGTATATGGATTTACCTAGTACTATCAAGAATGGTTTTCGAGCAAGCAAGCAGAGAACACACATTACAAACTAATGTAAAAAACTGTCAAAAAACTGTCAAACCAAGCAGAAAACCATTCTTGATATTACCTGGTAAATCCATATACAAAGGATTAGAGTATGATATGAGCAACAAAATTTCAAGCTAAATACGTTATTTCCCTGACTAAATAGCACTGAGATATTGGGGCTCTCAGAGATTTTTTAATGGAAAAAAATCTGAGCTAAGAAGTCAGTTTTTGTTGATACCATTTCTTAGTCACCCATTTCGACGTTATGCATATGAGCAAGAACAGCTTGTAGGGACAAAATAACTTGGTATCTCAAATAAAACTGACTTGTCACTTGTTTTAATTTTTTATATAATTGTTATTAGGATTATTCAGGGTTCCATAAAAACTAAACAAAAATTGAGAAAACTTAAGACTTAACGCATATAAAACGGCACTTGAACCATTGGGTTGACCATTTTTTCAATTTTTTAGAATGCCTCAAAAATTGTATTCGATAATAACTTCAATGTTTCAATCTCTTCAAGATCTTCTTGGGAAAAAGAAAAACCTCTGGAAGAGAACACTCTACACTTCTATACAGACGGTTCAAAGACCGACTACGGCGCGTTGAAGTGTTATCTACTCGAAACAACTGAATCTTAGTCTATCATATAGACTTCCCAATCAATGTAGTGTGTTCCAGGCAGAAGTAATGGCACTATCGTGGCTCAAAGATAACGTTATATCAGCCAAGCCGCTCTCAAATCTCTTACGTCTGTCTCCACAAACTCTCTAATTGTCCACGATTGTCGATCATCTCTGAATGAGATGCCGAAACAGTTTAACATTCAACTCATTTGGGTGCCGGGCCACAGAGAAATTCCGGGAAATTGCAAAGCCGATGAGCTCGCCAAAAACAGAACACTTCTGTCCACTATACATATAGGAACACCACTTGCTACATGCAAATATCTTTTCAAACAATATGCTCTAGAATCAACAAATGCTAGATGGTCATGGTCACAGGGTACCACCTGCCTAGCAACCAAACGAATATGGCCAAGCATAGACGTGAAACAGTCAAAAGGCTTGATTTCCCTGAGCAGACAAAGAATAAGCTCCACAATTTGAGTCATAAGTAGACATGCTTTGATGGCTAGGGGTCTACAGAAACGACTTCTGTCCACTCTCCAATAGAAGGAATTACTATATCGGTAATCCCTTCTTCGATAATATCAGTGAACTGGCAACGATCGACACAAGATGTCTCTCTAACTTCATTAAAAGAACAAAATGGTTTGTTTAAGTTCATTACTCTCCCATGAGTAACTTCTTTAGTGGTATCACAATGGACCCTTGAGGTCTAAATGAGTCAATGACATCTAGACAGCCACTCTAAGCTTACCTAACCTAACCTATGTTATATTTTATTACTAGCAGATCCAGAAAACGCTGCTCTGCCGTATAAATGATAATCTTCGGGAATTCTTATCTGATTATCCGATTATTTTATGTCCCAAATTACCAGTTTTATGAATTTTGACTTCGAAAACCAACGTGGGTGTACAGCTAATTTTGCAAAACAATTAATGCAAATTGATGAATCTTGGTCCAATATCACATTGCCATCAAACTTCCGTAAGATCACAGAAAGCGTATCCGAATTGGTAGAAGTACAAAATAATAATTGTTTTGTTGGAAACAGCAGGTCCTAGATATTTGTAATAATTTTGAAATTAGGGTCTCACTTTACTGTGAATTAGTTTTCATAATTTATATTTTGTATTCCAGTTTGAAAAATGATAAGGCAAGTTATAATTACTCAGCTTTATCATTGAGAACTCTCTTAACGTGCAAAGTTTAGATATACTCAAGTGTTTAATGCATTTATTTTGTACGAGTTAGGTATTCCTCCAAGCATTTGGAGAAATAAGCCATTGAAAATGAGATTCTATACCTAATAATTACGGTGATCATATTTTTACTTGCGACATATAGAATATATAGCAAGTATTGAATTCGTAAAGAAAAATATGAGTGCGACCCATGGAGTCCACATGACTAACTTTCCAGAGTAGAAAAATACGTAAAAACATTAGTTGTTTTGCAAAATTTTGAGCCGATGCATCCCGTTGTAGTTGTACACGCACGTTGGTTCAAAGCCAAATTCCATAAAACTGATGATTTTAGGAAATACATTAAGAGTGTTCCGGACCTTTGTATATGGATTTACCTAGTACTATCAAGAATGGTTTTCGAACAAGCAAGCAGAGAACACACATTACAAACTAATGTAAAAAACTGTCAAAAAACTGTCAAACCAAGCAGAAAACCATTCTTGATATTACCTGGTAAATCCATATACAAAGTTCTGGACTGAAACTGAAAATTCTTACTTCTTCTTACTGCTTGAAGCGCCACCTCACTGCCGAGGACAAATTTTGAACTAAATGCATCTTACTAAGAGAGAGAGAATCGACTTTCTATGAGAATCGTGACTTCCGCCAGCCGTTACTGATTTGAATTTTCAAATTAAGGCAGATTTGGCTATCCTTAATTTTGAAATAAAATGTGTTTGATCAAAGTTTTTTCAAAATATTTTGATTGCTATGTGTTGAGAACAAGTACGTGCTAGATAAATGAAGAGATTTAAAAAAAAGTAAATATCGCATCATAAGAAAAATTGCTTATCAATAATACAAATCTTATTCATAATTTTTTAATTCTTTTTTGTTTAAAAAGTAAATTTTTTCTCCAATAGCTATACAATTTAAATGTCCAATTTTATGCTCATTAAGAAATGTTAGCGAAAAATGTTTTTATTTTGATGGAATACTCTTTGAAAAAGTACGATTTTTGGCCATTTTGGCGTTTTTGAGCCTTTACTACTAAGTAATGAAGTACTAAATTGAAATCGTGCTCCAACAGTTTTTTAGAAACAGTTTTTGTCTACACAATGACACCTTAATCATTTCGATACGACATCTCATCGCTTCACAATAAAATTTGAAAAAACGCAGTTTTGCTCCGGAACACTCTTAAGTTCATTGAATAAAAGTGGCGCCATCTGCCAAAAGTTGGTCGTACCAACTCGTGGACTCATGCACAACTACTTTTCACAGTAAAATACAGCCTATATTGCTCCTGAATATTGCAGTTTCTTATTAGCAATTTTTCTAATCGGATTAGTATTTCCGAAAATTAATATTTATATGTCAAAGCAGCGTTTGGTGGGTCAGCTAGTAATCAAATATAGTCTATGATACTCCTTAATATTTTTTTCACACTAACTATAAGATTTTTTATACTATTGTGGAAATTATTGCAGAAATTATCATAATTTTCATTATATTAGGGTTGTCTTAGATTTTTGGTTGCCATTAAAAAACCGATTTCGCTCAAAACCTAATCAGCTCTTAACAACACAATACCGCGTCGAATGAGTTTAATTTTATGACAATACGATGAGTGGTTCGCGAGATAATTGAGCTGAAAAAACGTAACGCACGTCCGTACATACGCACATACGAAGACACATATCTACACACACACAGACATCATCATCAAAACGCTGGATTTGGATTCTAGTGACCTCGAAACGTGGAGATATGCAAAAATTGGTGATTCACAAAATCGGACCCATTACAATAACTTCCTCTGGAAAGTTAAAAAGTTTAGATGTTAATGAGGTATGACCAATATGACCAATATGACCAATTTCCAAGGCCTTCGACAGTGTTGATCATAATGTTCTCTGTGGAAAGCTTCGTTGGTATTTTGGCTTTAGCGTAAGGTCGGTAGAGCTATTAAAAAATTATCTGGCTGACCGCCACCAAAGAGTTGTTGTCAATGGTATTTCTTCCGATTCCAGACCCCTTATAGCTGGAGTACCGCAAGGCTCAATTTTGGGGCCAATCCTATTTTGCATGTTCATTAATGACCTCCCCGACAGCTGTAAAAGTGTTAATGTTCATCTCTATGCTGACGATGCCCAAATATACCTCTCCCGTCCAATAGGTCTTATTGAAGATCTGTGTGCTAGAATCAATGAAGATCTAGTTAACATCTGCAATTGGGCACAGATAAATGAACTTTCACTCAATGCAAACAAATCGCAGCTGATCCTGATCTCTAAAAGGCCCTATAACATAGATGAGTGTCTGAGTGTCCACCAATAACTCTTAACAATATTCAACTCCAATTTAGGGATGTAGTTACCAATCTTGGTTACAAACTTAACCGATCCCTGACTGCGACAGATCATATTAACTTTGTTATCGGACGCATCTACGCTGGCCTTCGCAAGCTCTGGATGTCAGCATCTTTCACACCTGTTCCTACTAAACTTAGGCTTGTAAACCCCATTTGTCCCTATAATTGACTATTCCACAGTTGTGTACTGCAAACTTGACTCTCGTAGTTATCATAAGCTACTCGTTGCGTTCAATGCTTTAATAAGATATGTTTATGGAGTGGGTAGACATGATCACGTTTCTCATTACCATGAAAAGGTACTTGGTTGCACTTTCCAGCAGTTCCTAGATATGAGGTCTTGTATGTCATTAATAACAAACAACCGCAGTACCTATATGAAAAACATCAATTTGCCCAATCTTCTAGAACCCTAAATCTAATAACTCCCACTTTTGAATACCTGAACTCAACGCGTCTTTTTTTTGTCCATGTCACCCGATTGTGGAACTCTTTGCCCATTGTAATTAAGGCTATTATAGGGGCTCTTGAATTTAAAAAGGCTCTATCTGCGCATTTTTCATCTCGTCATTAAAATATATTTCTTGCTCTGTCCTTAACTTATGTTTCTTCTTCTTTTTGTTCCTCTTCTTTTTCTTTTTTTTTCTTCTTATACTTCTTTTTCTTCTAGTTCTTCTTTTTCTTTTTTTCTCCTTCTTCTTCAGATAAAAGATAAAACTATCTGAAACAAAAACAGCTTTTGATATTGATTTGTTTTGTTTTTCATTTCTTGTTTTATTTACAATTTTGTTTGCTCTCTTTTTTTTAAATCATATTATTTTTAATGTATCGCTTTTAATTAATTTTGTTTTTATTTAATCTTAAATTTTTTTTTATTCCAACTATGTATATATCCGCACACTATGTACTATAAAAGACATCAGTCTTATTTGTACTACCAATAAAAATGAAACAATGAAATGAAAAATTACGATGATAGAGAAGCCGAAAAAAGTAGGTCCGGCGATTTCGTCCGTCTATCTGTCTGTCTGTCTGTAAACGCACCTACAGCGTCTTAACAACTGGTCCGATTGACTTCAAACTTGAAAATTAGAGGCTTGAGCGAAAACGCATGGCTCGAATTTTTTATCTTTTTTTTAAGATCAAAATTTAGGGGAGCCACCATACAATTTTTTTTGGCCAAAAACCAAAAGTTTAAATTTTCTCAAAAACGGTTTCTTCGATTTTTTTAAACTTCCCCGAAATTTTTTCTTAAATGAAAGTCCGATCAGCGTACTTTTTTCCGAAAGTACGTGTACTTATATTGCCAAGTAATACTTTGTTTTCAAAAAATTTCAAATATTTTTTTTGTATTTTTTAAAAATATTTTTAACCATTTTTTTTGAATATTCTGTATCTCAAAAACGGATCAATATTAAAAATCGAAATTTACTTTTAAATATATAGTTACGTCATATTTTATAACTCTGCATACCCAAATTAATTTTAAGACATTTTCAAAAATTTTTACATATATATAAAAAATTAAATTAAAGAAAACCACTCCTAGGATTTTTGAAAAAAAAAAAAAAATTGAAAATCAACAATTAGGGGAGTCATTGAAGCATTTTAGGTCCGATTTTTTTTTTACTGTGAACCGATTTGCATGAAATTATTTGTAATTAGGCTCGTCTTACCCTTAGGCCGTGTTCGAATTCAGTTAAAACTTGACGTTTGGTTAAATTTTGACACTTCGCATTGAATAAAATTTGACTAGCTGCGGAGCAAGTTAAAATATGACAGTAGTGGTTAAAAATTCATCCATTTTTAACCACAGTTCATCCAATTCGCACACGGCCTTAACTTCAAAAGTGAAAATGATTTGAACGCCGCCACCATCCTGGGGGTGGTTGCCACCCCTTCTCGGGGGTGAATATTTTTTTTCAAAATAACCTCGGTTATCGATAGAAGGCCTAATTTTAAGCAAAAAATCATCTGTGAAGTTTTTCAATAAATTCAATACTTTTCAAGTTATTGGCAATTGAAGATTCGAAATTATTTCACGTTTTTCATCGGTTTTTTGCAAATATCTCCAAAAATATACGTTTTATCGAAAATTTTATAAATTTTAAAAATTTTATAAAGTATTCTAAGTGCAATATTAAGCTAGATATTAAAGATCAAATCCGTTTTTTTCTTTGTCTGAAATTTAATCGATGTGGTCAATGCCATCTAGCGGTGACCAGATGCATTTTATGCATTCTAATACAAAGGGGTTTTATAGTGCTTGAAATAAGCTTTAAGATGAGCACTATTAAAAGTCTTTTGCACGTAAGATAAGTGAGCTGTATTGCAAATAAGGGGAGCATCTAATGTTTTTTTCTTTTAAATCAATGGGTTTCTTAAGTGCCATTTCCACCAAAATTAAAGTAAATTCTATTCCTCCTAGAATTAACTTTATTATGAAGAGTTTGATAGATAGTATCAGTTTGGCTGCTTCAGGACACATTTTTTTTTTTTAAACTCACGATAAAAAAAAAAACCAAATTTCAAATTTAAAATAAAAACATTTTTTTTTCATAATATCTCAAAAATGACGACAGATACGTATAAAAGTGTTGAGATTAAAAATTTAGGTATTTTTATGACAAACAATTTGTTTTTTTTTTCTGTCAAACAAAAATTGACGGAGATGTGATTGTTTAAAGAGCGCAATCACAGCCTCTCTTAAGCCCTTTAACCCTTCACCATTTTGAAAAAAAGCTTTTTACTATATATTGCAATGAAGGATGTTGTAGCTCTGTTGATTACCTTTAAAATGGTTTTTTATAAATTGTGATAGCGTGACAATTGAAGGAGTTATGGTCCAAAAACTTATCAATTTTTTTTTTCTACTTAGTAACTGAAAATTTCGGAGTGTGAATATTGCGAATTTTCAATTGCCAATAACTTGAAAAGTATTGGATTTTTTGAAAAACTTCACAGATGATTTTTTGCTTAAAATTAGGCCTTCTATCGATATCCGAGGTTATTTTGAAAATTGAAAATTCACCCCCGAGAAGGGGTGGCAACCACGCCCAGGGTGGTGGCGGAGTTCAAATCATTTTCACTTTTGAAGCTAAGGGTGAGTCGAGCCTAATTCCAAAATTTCATGCAAATCGGTTCATAGTAAAAAAAATTCGGAGGTAAGACCAAATTTTTCGCTTCAATGACTCCCCTAAATTTCTTAAGATATCATATGATATCAATTTTTTCAGATTGAATCTATTTTTGAGGTTTTCAATTTAAATTTTTATTTATGAATATTAATTACATGTTTTTATTTTTTAATGTTTCTTAAAAAAAAAAAACAGAGTTGCGCGACAGCTCTTGAAGAGCCAAGGCCTAAGTGCTCTCATCAACAATTCTCTAAGTGCCTGTGAAGAATTGAGGGGACCTACAATTTAACGCCGATTCCCAACGGCAAAGTTGAGAAGCACTTTTTCATGATAGATTGATAATCTTGAAGATTTGTCATATATACAAAGAACGATATTTAAGGCTGTGTTCCAAATTAAAATATTTGCACTACATTACAATTTTTGTACAAAGACACTTCAGCACGCTTACATTATTTGTTTTTAAACGAAATTATATGAATGTATAAAAATACTGAATAAATAATGAACAGTTCTTGAAATAATGATCTTTTTATTGTTTTTGAAAGCCAAATAATTCATAACAGATGGTCACCGTGCCTATGATAAAAAAAGATACCTTTACCCTTTCTGATCTTGTTTTCATACATGTTCTACAATATCTAATTTCAAATGAATATTCGACACAGTTAAAAGAACTAAAAGTTGAATATTTCATTAAAATGTTTTCAGTAATTTTAAATTTTAATTTGTCCACTTTCACTAATGTGTTTATTCAACTTAAATACAAATAAATTGATTATTAAGAAAAAATAAACTTTTACCTACATAATTATTTTTATAAAGAACTCAGCCTCCATTGATAAAACAAAAATATATTTTCAGAATCCCGTTCCATCAATCAATATTAAATATTAATTAATTCTAATTTGTAAACAAAAAAGTACCACCACAACCGTGACCAATGTATCTATATCTACTTCAAGTTTGATTTCCAAGTTCAATGGTTTACAGTGGAATTTTATGACAAGAATTTTGGCGTAATATTATTTTCTAAACCGCTGCTGGGAGGCAACTGCTGATAATGAACTGAAGTCACTTTTCTGAAGCCACGAAATGATCACACCAATGAAAATGCAAATTTGTAAAGATCCAAACAACCTAAGGTATAAACCGAGGAACACGTCACCGAATGACTCACATTCTCTTAAGAAAACCGCATTCAAGTTGGTCAAAATACAATTCCTAATAATTTCGATTAACCGATGGGTTTTTTGGCATTTCCTAAAACTATTTTCAAAAACGTAAAATATTCACTTATATTGAGATGACCAACGAGCATGAACAGATCGGTTAATCAATAGAACTCATAAACATTTGCATGGTATCTATACTAATATATAAAGCTGAAGAGTTTGTTCGTTTGAACGTGCTAATCTCAGGAACTACTGGTTCGAATTGTAAAATTCTTTTTGCGTTGGATAGTCCATTAATCGAGGAAGGCTTAAGGCTACTCAACAATAGGCTGCGATCAATAGGAGTGAAGATTATGTGGAAAGTGTTGAAAAAACAGCAAAAATATTAATTTTCCTGCGTTTTAACGAGATTATCTCAGGAAGTGCTTTGTCAAATTGAACAATTCTTTTTGTATTGAATGGTCCATTTATCGAGGAAGACGCTATATAATATTACGCTGCGACCAATAGCAGCGAAGTGTCAGAGAAAAATGTTGCAAAAACGACAAGAAATATTCATTTTTGAAGGCTGCTATTGTTTGCTTGAACGAGCTGTTCTCTGGGACTGCTAAATCAAATAAAAAAATTATTTTTGTGTTGAATATATATATGGAATGTATCAGTTTTTAAGCTATACAACGTTACGGTGCAAATAATAAGAGCAAAGCATAAGTGAAAAGCGTTGCTAAAACGTTTAAAATTATACATACATATAAGAGTCGACTGTTATACAATTTTAAAATTAATTCAAAACAAAATTCCGACGGGCGCATGATGCACAAGTCAAGACGCACATCGTCATCTGGCGGGTGGGCGAGGGACAGGCGGACGAAGTCGCGGTCAACTGCTATTTCAGAATAAAATCAAAATGATCCACTGTGTCTAAGTACCAAGTAAATAAACTTAAGGCATTCGGTTCAAATTCAAACGCAAGTTATAAATTTTTCTTTTTTTTAACCGAAAAGTGGCACTAAAATTTGAAGAAAAAATCAAAGCACTGGGGTCCTAAAAGTTTGCTCATAAGCATACTGTATGAAAAAAAGTAGAGGAATATTCACTATTGCACGAACAACGACCAACGAATTAACGAATATTCGTCGATTTTGACATATCTTTCACATGAGAGTTATTAATTTTTCGCGAACGAATCAGCACCAAATGACGAACACCAAACCAAGAATTATTTTTGAGGTTAAATACGCGCGAACATTTGGTTCGTTGGGAGTGTGGATGGTGTGGGCCGCGAAAAGAATTTGAATTTTGAAAGTTCGTTTTAACTATAGTATACTTTTCGCGATGAACAAATTAATTTTCTGAATTAATGAAATATAAACTATACTTCTATTTGTTTGTTCAGAATTTGTGAGGTAAAAGGGGTTGACTGTATTTAAAATTACTCATTTTTCCTTTCATTCGTCGATCGTTGGTCATTCTCCTGTGAATAGTGCTTAAATACATACCTTCTACAAGCAATTGTTTTTAGAGTAGAAATGCATAAATTTTGTAAAAACAATTTATTTTTGGACAGGTGCCAACTTTTTAAAGTATTTTTGTAAACATACCTTTTTTACCATAAAATAAATGTTTGTTATAAATTATAAAAACTTATATAAAAATATTAAAAAAATATATATTGGCCGGTCTATCTTTTTTTAAGAATATCCGACCGAAAACAAAAAGTGGTTCGGTAGGAGTACCGTTTTGCAACAATACAAAAATTGTGAAATGAAAAATGAAGAAAAAGTCGATTTTTTTAAATTTTAGAAAACAAAATTTGGATGTTAGTTTTGGTCTTAAGGCCTCACACATAAAATCCTCGTTTCAAACCCTCCAAGTGGGTGCCGGCCGGTAATGATCACTCCAGTTGTCCCCTGTGCTTTTGGCCGGGACGGTGATCACTGATCAGCTAAGGCCAGGTTGCATAGACGGGTGTTACTCTACTCTTCAATAGTTAAACATTCGGAAATGCAATCTGACCATAGATTCTGGGTTCTTAATTTCAGTGGTGTTGTGAGCTTTAGAACCGTGCCAAAGAATGAAAAGCTGTTATCGAGCTCTTTCAGATGCCTTGGCAGGGTCCGTCATATCCCTTTCCTTCTTCTGTCGGGGCCCGGGGCTGACGTTTCCCTTTCTGATTTACTCGTGGGAACAAAAATGAATAAAAATGGAAACGAAAATGAAAATGAGATGGATTCCAACAATTTATCACTGAGATCAGATTTCCTTCGCTTCTCGTCGGAAGATGAGTTACTTGCCTGAAGGCAAGAGACAGTGGTAAAAGGGGCTGAAGATGCAGCTGATGCTGGAAACAGCAAGGCGATACCATCAGAAGCACCTGCTGTCGTTACTAGTGTCGGCGACCTTAACGGCAGCTCAGAAAGGCAATTTGGACGTTAACACAGGGAGTAGCGACTGCAAACCTAAGCGTAAACATAAGTCCAGCAGTACGGTGAAAAAAGTCGGTACAAAAGTGCAATGTTCATTCTCAGCAAGATTATTTTAAATTAACTGGAAGGCATTTTAACTGATAAAGACCGTGAGGATAAGGTTAAGTACACCAAGATCGTAGAAGTTTTAGAGAAATTTCTGTAGAGTACAGCCGCGTGCGAAGGTGGGCAAGTTACTATGCGCTACAGGTCTCAAAATGAAACTGCTCACTCTTTTGGCACAAACGGTAACTCCCAGAGAAAAATGGTGAAAAAAACCAGACAGGAGAATCCAATCACTGCTGGTGGTAAGGCGGCGCACACCTTGAACGAGATTGTCAGAGACGATCTCTAGGTGGCAATAACTGACCAGGTATTGAAGCCCAATTGCAGAATCTGGTGATTCAATATACTCTCGAAGGGCACGGGAGGACCTTTCCATTATTCAACACCGCGGAAATAGTGAGAGGTTTCCTGGTAATCAAATGTGGCGATAGGTTTTCGAAGGACTTCCTGGCTAAATACGTCGCTAAGATTAGTGACCCTTGGGAGGGCATGAAGTTTGTGCTTATCCAGGCCAAGGACATCCCTAGAAGACCAAAAGCAATCGTTTGGTTACCCAAATTGAACGGGGAGAGCGTTCTAAAAGTACTTAAAAGTCAGAATTCTGAGGTCGATATGGAGGACTGGTCGGTCATTAAAATTGATGGCGAAGACAAGTCTCAGACGGCAGTCTTACTCCAAATCACCGAAAACGGCAAAAAGCACTATTGGCAAAAAATCGTCTTAACTTCGGCATCAGAGAGGTCAAAGTTAAGATATTGGCTGACTGTGCGGCCCCAAGAGCAAGCCAGTCCCATATACGTCAAAATGCTCAATGTAGCGCACTCGAGGAGTGCTTCAGATAATCTTCAAATTCTTCTGCGACAGAGGGATATTGACTTTGGCATTGTCCATTCTACCTACCTACCATGCATGCAAAATTCTGATCATTTAATATGTGACCAGTAAAATAGCTGAAAGACTGATTGCCAAAGTGCGTGCAAGGCCACCAAGTTCCAAATTTGAAATTAAAATCTTTAATAAACTTCAAACAATAGATCGTCTAGTCTAGGTAACGCTAATTTATTGTAGGTAAACAAAAATAATACATAATTGGAATTAAAACAAAAAATTAAAACTACACCAACACACTAAAACAAAATTACATACCACAAACATTGCTCGCCGCTTATAGTGTTCACAGCCAATTTTTCTTTCTTTATCTTGCGTTTTATCAATTTTAATACTGTCACAATTCTTATTACTTTTTAAACAATCATCACTGACGTCACTACAGCTAACATTTTCGATGTTAAATTTTGTTGTTGTGCTCGTTGGAAGTATTGGTATTTTCGCTAGCGACTTGCCAGCAGCTGATAATGTTGACGTTGATGATGATGATGATGATAGAGGTGGCTTGACAATGCCATTTATTGTTGTTGTGGTTGATGGCATTTTGCTGATTAAATTGATTTGATCGGCAGCATCATTTAAACTTAATTTATTGGAAATTTTTTTCTCAATTTTTCTATTAATTGATTCAACTGCTGGCGTTGTTGCCGGCGATGAACAAACTAAAGTCGAGAATGTCAACGCTGCTGATTTAAGCGTTGAAGACGACGACGACGACGATGAAGCAAACGAAAATGAAGATGCTTGGGAGGCTAAATATTCCGTCGTTTCGACTGCGGGCTCTGCTTTTGCGATTTTGTTGGAAGCTGCCGATTCCGGTGTGGATTCTAAAGTAGAAAACGACACTGATCTCGCTCCTCGTGGAACTTGAGCTGATGGAGATAATTCCTTGATGCTCGTACAAGTACTTGTTGCCACTGATTGTTCGTTAATTAAATTCATACTTTTTTTTATTGAAGAGAAGGGTATAGCTGACGGATGGGAGGGATAACTTTAAACTTTAATCCCGTTTGCTCTCTTTGTTTAGTAATCTCCAGAATCGATAAAATCCGGTATTTAAGAATAATAATTAACAAATCAAAACACGTTATGGAACAGGCGGTTCTTTAAACGGAAGGTCCCTAAACTATCATTGAGAAAGATGAGTTTTCTATTTCTTTTTAAGCTGGATTACGCTTCTCATATCATTTTATTGGTGTGAAATTTAAGTCTTAATTAAATTGGTAAACAAAATAACGCACACACAAAATTATACAAAAAAAAAACTTCGATTAAAAAGAAGAATACAAGTTTTATTAGAAACAGAATCGAATCTCGTATTAGTCATTTTCCATGGACAATTTCGGTAGTTTTTGTGTGTTCTTTTTATTTATACGCGTTTAAATGAATAAAAGCGGCGTCAACTGACGTTAAAATTAATTAGAAACATTTCCATTTGCCCAGAAAATAAACTGGGAATACGTTTCAATCTCTTATTGAAAGACACAATGCGGGTTGAAGAAACTGTCGCGGGAAAGTTCAAATAAAATATGTACGAAGTGTACGTTGAGACTATATGCGCAATACTAAAGAAGAGAAAACTGACTTTGCTAAGCGCGACGATTGCAAAGTCTGAGCTAAGACTGATACATTTTTGTGCAGCTTATACAAGTCTGAGAAACAACTTTTAGTGAGTAGGGTTGCCAGATTTCAGTATATGTTTTTGAGCACCAAATAATTCTTCAAATTTGGCAAACCAGATGACTATGATTATTAAAAGCTTCCCTATTATGATTCTGACTAATTGTAACACTTTATGAAGTGATAATTTTTGGAGTTTACTCCTTTAGAATCGATTCATATATAGACACCGGTATGGAAAAAATATGGATAGGAAAATCAATCATTGAAAAAAGCGTTATAAAAAATTGGGTACTAACGCTTTTTTTAACTCTTAATAACTTTTAACCTACTGGATCGATTTAGATGAAATTTGGTAGTAAGACAGACTAGAACCTGGAGAAGGGCACACGGTGTTTTTTAACGCAATAAAAGGGGTTGAAAAGGTCACAAAGGGTTGAAATGTTAGGTCAAAGTTTGTATGGAGGTCGATTAGGTTAGAAGTTTAAAACTCATTTTTATGGCTTTTGACTAAACATAAATAAGTATGATATTCAAAGTTTAAAAAAAAAATAACCGAGGGGGGGTGAAAGTAGGGGGTGAAAGTTTTAGTGCCACGTCGAATCTATTTTATTGAACAGAGATTTCAACGAAGAACGGTGAAATTTTCACACATGATACAGAATTTTATGCTCTTCAATTTATTATACTTTAATTATAACGGTAACTCATTAATATGGCCAATTAAGATATTTTCACATAAATTGGTATATAAGTTTTAATCCTATAGACTTGTTGTTGATATTTATATATGTCTAATATACATGAAATAACGGTGATTTTGATACCTTATATGTAAGGATACGTCTAGTACAAGCCTCACAATCTCGATTTGAAAATAAATATTATTGCACACAAACGACCTGCTTGGTTCGTACAAAATGACACATCACCTGTGGAATTCCAAAAGCATCCTAGCGTGCGTTCTAATAATCGGATCTTCAAGATTAAGATCTCTTTAGAAGCACAAGGCTTCAGGCTTTAATTCAATGTAGAATTTATCAACATTCAATTCCATTTTGTATGCAATAATGCACGATAAATGTGGACCCATTTGAATTTTCATTATTAATTAATGAAAAGTTGATAAGAAATGTAACTGTTCTAAAAATGTAATGATGCAGTTTTGTAGATTTTTTCATTATTTACAAAAATGTTTGTAGAAGAAACTACATTGATTCATTTAAAAATACGTAAGAACGTTTTAAACAAAGTTGTTGACATTCATATTGCTTACCATAAGTATTTAAGTATAATATATTTTATCAAATTATTGTGAATAGATGTATGAATATATGAATTCAATCCTTTGCGTATTATATATTTTAAGGTAATCAAATCATTCTTATTGAGTGAACTCCAGTCGCGCGTCGGAGCTGACACGTACAATTTTTTTTTTTTATAATTTGCACCCACTCAAGTGGATATTATTCCCTTTTTATGCCAGAGACACAGTGAGTGCTTTTTGAAGGAGGGAAAGTGTTTGAAAGGAGGTGTCGGTGTATGTACAGTACATTGGTCTTAAATTTCTGCACATTATAATGATCGGGAAAGACACAGTGTGGAAGGGAGTTCCACATTCGCGTAGTACGGCTACAGAACGATTCTCTATACTTGAGATTAAGTCCTTCGGGCTCTTGGGTAAACTGATGGGCATTCCTGGAAGCGCGGTTGAATTGTTTGAGGGGAAGAATGCAACTGGCTTTCTTTTTTGTATTCCATCCGAGAGGCTAAAGTATGTAACGTGTGTTAATTTTCGAGGTAGAGAACTTTAAGTTGGCATTACTTTTCAAGACCGCGACCGATTTAACAGCTGTCAAGTGATTTATTCTCAGTTTGGTTTGGCAATTCATTATAAATAGACTCACGCCTGAACAACAACAAATTGTGCTATTTTATTTCGAAAATAATGGTTCTGTGCGGAATACGTATCGCGCACTACTTCCATTTTATCGTCGACAAAATAGTCCACCAGAGCAGTTAATTCGATTAACCATGGAACGTTTTCGCACCATGTTTGCTCTAATTGATAACTCGCATCCCCAGAGACGCCGCCGTACGGTGCGTACAGAAGAAGCTATTATAACTGTAGAGCATAGCATTGAGACCCGAATGAGTCCATCCGCCATCGAGCACAGGAATCGGATCTGTGTACATCCACTTTATGGAAGATTTTGCGGAAGGATCTTGGTTTGCGTGCTTACAAAATCCAAGTCCAAGAATTGAAGCCAGGCGATGATCAAGCAAGGTGTAGATTCGTCGCCTACTACAATGGCCGGTGTTCCCAATTTTCATAAGCTAATTTTGTTTAGCGATGAAGCGCACTTCTGGTTGAATGGCTACGTCAACAAACAAAACTGCCGCATTTGGAGTGAAGCTAATCCTCAAGTGTATGTCGAAATACCGTTACATCCAGAAAAACTGACTGTTTGGTGCGCTTAATGGGCTAGTGGAATCATTGGTCCGTACTTCTTCAAAAACGATGATGGCTACAACGTCACAGTCAATGGTGATCGGTATAGAGCCATGATTACTAACTTTTTCATTCCTGAATTGAACAATCATGATGTTCAGGAGTTCCAACAAGACGGCGCAACATGTCACACAGCTCGTGCCACAATCGATTTATTGAAAGTCACGTTTGGTGACCGCCTAATTTCACGTTTTGGACCTGTGAATTGGCCTTCAAGAACTTGTGATTTAACACCGCTAGACTCTTTTCTGTGGGGTTATGTAAAGTCATTGGTCTATGCGGATAAGCCACAAACGCTTGACCATTTGGAAGACAACATTCGCCGTGTTATTGCCGATATACGGCCACAAATGTTGGAAAAAGTCATCGAAAATTGGACGTCCAGATTGGACTACATCCGAGCCAGCCATGGCAGTCATATGTCAGAAATCGTATTTAAAGTGTAATGCCACAAGATTATCTTTCGAATAAATAAAAAATCATGTCAATCGAATATTCCATCGTTGTTGTACTGCAATTTAAAGTTCTATACTTCTAAAAAAACACCCTTTAGCTGGAGCACTAGCCCTAGCCCAGAGATATAAGTCTTACAAATAAGAGCCAGATCAGACGGGGAGAAAAATTTCTTGCACCGTCTTAAGAAACCCAATGAAGCAATTAGGGAAAAAAAACACTGCTAGGGAAGGGATTGACGTTCAGAGCCTGTCATATAAAAATAAAAGTGGCAGATGGCAGCCATATTCATTAATCTAGATTTCTCTGTTTGTCTCGTTTGGAAATTAAGAGATCATTGATCGTGTGTTTCAGAATAAATAAAAAAGCTTCAGTTCTGATTCCATATTTTTGTTGTTTAACAATCAAAAGCTGTATAAGTTAGGGAATAATTCAATATTTTTTTTTTATTGTCTACTTAATTCTCTTTTGTTGCTTTCGTTTCGGATATTGTCGACACTGGCACCTATCTTACGTTAAAACAAATATCGTACGCGACACAAGATCAATGTTTGTGTTCCCAAAAATATTTAAAACACGTTTAAATAAATATATGCTTATGTGTGCATCTTCATAAATTAATTTAAGACAAAACAAATAGAAAAATCATAAACAACAATTTTTTTCTCTTAAAAATAAAAATAGCGATATGAACAACAATTAATCAAATGGGTAATAGAGAAGTATGCCTTATCATTCTATGTAGGATTCTATTTCTTTAAATTTGTATTTCAAGGTGTGAATGTGAAGACATAAATAAAAATGAAGTAGCTTATCATTATCACTAAAAGTCGAGCATGTTCTAAGATGATTTCAAGTGTAAACATTTGAAGGTTTTGTTTGGATTGGAAAGGATGCCAACAGAATTTGCTAAGGGTCTAGCTATCATTTAAAACAATACGGAAAAATGTTTAAATGGATTTTTAACTAAATTTTCTTTTGATTAAAACGCAATTTTTGTATACTAATCGATCGGAAAATACCTACTCAAATAATTTTTGCTTTTATAAAAAAATACTCATTTGCAAACTTATTTTTCGTCCAAGATAATTCTTTTTTCATTTTACATACTTACTTACTTATGGTGTGGCGCTAAAGTCCAGGTCGGACCAGGGCCTCATCCAACAACGTCTCCAGCCAGCTCGGTCCCTAGCTAGCTGTCTCCAGTTTTGCACGCCAAGTTGGTTCAGGTCCTCTACCACCTGTGTGCTCCACCTGAGTCACGCTCTTCCTCTGCGATGTCCTTCCGGGTTGGATTCGAAGACTCTACGAGCCGGAGCAATATTTTCCATTCGCTCAACATGACCCAACCATCTAAGTCGTTGGACCTTAACTTTTCTGGCTAGGTTAGTGTCGCTGTACAGCTCGTAATGTTCTTGGTTGAATCTTCGTCTCCATTCTCCATTAATGCAGACAGGACCAAAAATCACTCGAAGAATTTTTCTCTCAAAGCAGCCCAAAGCGTTTTCATCGGATGTTGTCATGGTCCATGTCTCTGCACCATGCATTAGGACCGGGATGATGAGGGTTTTGTAGAGTGTCACTTTAGTTCCTCGGGAGAGTACTTTATTGCACAATTGCCTTCTAAGTCCAAAGAAGCAGCGATTGGCAAGAGTGATTCTTCGTTTGATTTCAGCGCTGGTGTTGTTGTCTGAGTTGATAGCGGATCCTAGGTAGACGAAGTCTTTAACTACCTCGAAGTTACGTCTGTCTATGTTGACGTTTGCTCCAAGGCGTCGATGTTTGTTGTCCTTTCTTGTTGACAGCATTAATATGGTTTTGCCCTCGTTAACCGCTAGACCCATCTTCCTGGCCTCCGTCTCATGATTCACGAACACTCCACTAACATCACAATGTGTTCTTCAAATTATGTCAATGTCGTCTGCGTATCCTAGTAGCTGGACGGACTTTTGAAATATTGTGTTGACGAGCGAATCGATTAGCCTAAATCCGTTATTGGAGGTGGTGTCGTGTATAGGCTATGTCGTCCGATTATTCCATTAAAGATTTCTTCTCTTCCCAGCTTAGCATTTTTCATTTTACGGAAGGAAATCCATTTTCCTGAATAGATGACGGACCCAAAAAATTAAAGCGAATCGTATATACACCTGTGTGCAAAAAAATAGCAGTGCTTCCCAAAGTTGAGAAATATGTAATAGGTAATCGTAATCGTCTCGTTCTTGTGCGTTGCCTGTACAAAATTTAAATTACAGTCTTTGTCTAACTAGTCATTGTCATTAGATTCATAAAGCTTGCAGATTATTTGGCGTTGGTTTTCATTGAAAAAACCGTTACTCAAAGTCACAAAGAACGAAATGACCTGTGAGCTAAAATAATTGTTTGAGGTTGTTTTTCCTACTACGAAACAAGGCCTATCTTTTGGATAAAGGATATCATGGACGCCAAAATTTATGTTGATATCCTGCAGAACGTATCATCCTTCCTTATGCCGAATGGCACATGCCAATAACTTGTACGTTTCAGCAGGATAATGTCCCCAAACACACCAGCAGGTTAGCAAAAAATTGGTTTGCGACTAACAAAATTGATGTGCTTGAGTAGCCTGTGCAATCGCCGGACCTAAACCCCATCGAAAACTTGTGCGCGAATGTTAAGGAAGGTGTTTCGAAGGAAAAACCAAGAAATGTTGCTGAATTGTGGAGCGCAGTGAAAAGAACATGGGAAAGCATTCCACAAGAAAGATGCATGTGTTTGGTTAATTCTTCGTTGTCGTCGTTGTGCTTCGGACCTCGCAAATAAAGGTCACACAAAAAAATATTAAATCGTAATGAAAATTTAAGTGAATTATTGTTTTTTTTAAGTTCTTATAAGACATTATCTGGAGCACTGCTATTTTAATGCACAACCGTTTTTAATTTATTTTCTTAATTTTGTAATATTTATCAACTAAGCTATTGAAATATTGTTTTTAATTTTTTGTATATATTAAAACATAAAGTATGGAATAATTCAAAACCAATAAATTAATTAATAAGTCAAAGGGAAACTTGTTTTTTTCATTAAAGGAAAGATAGTTGAACCACTGCTATTATTTTGCACACAGGTATAATATAATTCCAATGACAGATTTCTGCCAGGAATAAATATTCGAACGTCTATTCCCTTAGCAGAACCATTTTATAAGCTGGAGCCGAAAAGTATTCAGTATTTTGTTGCTAATTTGTGCCGCAAGAATTGATTTTGTTGCTCAAATAGTTCTCAGAAAAAAAAGCTTGGTTACGTTTCTCCTTTTCTCTTCTGAAAAATAACCAGTATACGCCCGAGTGAACGGTTTTGGTTCTTTGTTTATTTGTCGAAAACGACAAGACATTTTTGCATGCGGTCTTTTCTTCTGACTGAAAATTAGTGACAGCATTTAATTTTGAAAAATGAAGGCCGTGTGCGAATTCAGTTAAAAAGTGGTTAAAACTTGATGTTTGGTTAAATTTTGACACTTCGCATTGAATAAAATGTGTTATTAGACTAGCTGCGGAGCAGACTAAAATATGACAGTAGAAAAAAAAGAAAAGTGAATGCGTTTTTTCCGAGATCTATTTGAGCATCAAAATCAATTCTTGAGGCCCAAATAAGCAAGAAACTATGCCGTTAGTTTCGTATCGCTAGCTGCATTGTTTCTAATTTGGTTCTACTAGGAACTAGGGTAATATTACGCTAGCAGGACATACATTTTTTCAAGAACTAGAGCAACAAAATCAATTTTGGTGGCACAAATTAGCAACAACTTAGGAACAAAATACTAAAAATTTTTGCATGCCGCCTTATGAAATGGTTCTGCTAGTGCTAAATTTTTTTGTTTTTATAATTTACACCCACTCAAGGAGTTTTTATTCCCTTTTTATGCCGAAGACACAGTGAGTGCTTTATGAAGGTTAGAAAGGAGGTGTTGGTGAACATTGGTCTTTAATTTCTGCACATTACAATAATCGGGAAAGACAGAGTGTA
Organism: Sphaerophoria taeniata; assembly: GCA_943590905.1. Taxonomy (NCBI): domain Eukaryota; kingdom Metazoa; phylum Arthropoda; class Insecta; order Diptera; family Syrphidae; genus Sphaerophoria; species Sphaerophoria taeniata. The sequence continues at coordinate 72,091,534 of OX016542.1, read as the reverse complement.
GAAGGGAAATCCACATTCGCGTAGTACGGCTAAAGAACGATTTTCTATACTTTAGAGTACGTCCGAAGTTGGGCTAAATGATGGGCATTCCTCGAAGCGCTGGTTAGATTGTTTAAGGGGAGGAATGCAACTGGCTATTTCACTAGAGCACTTACCGTTAAAGTAACGATGGAACAGGGAGAGATACACAACGTTACGGCGCGGCGGTGGTCTAAAGGAATAGTTGAGTCAGTGAAGTCTCTATCACCAATCATTCTTACAATTCTTTTTTGTATTCCATCCAAGAGACTTAAGTTAGAAGCTGGAGCACCAGCCCAGAGATGGGAATTGTACTCAAGCTATGGACGGATATAGGTTTTATAGATAACAGCCAGATCGGACGGGAGAAAAATGTCTGCACCGTCTTAAGAAACCCAAACATCTTACGGCATTTTTGGTGACATCGCATATGTGATCGTTCCACAAGTGACGGTCAGTGATGCACATACCGAGAATCTCGAGATGTTCGGTCTCGTTGATACAAGTGCTACTCATGGACAGTGGCAAGGGGGGTATATCTCGTTTCAACGATACAAGACAACATTGAGTTTTCGAAGCATTAAACTCTACGTTGTTTTTAATTCCCCAATGAACAATGCTGTTTAAGTCAGAGTTTAATGAGCTTATCATATTTTGCCGTTCCAGTTCCACATCCGAAGAGGAGGGATGTGAGTCTGAAAACGAATAAGAAAAGCTAAGGGTGCTATCGTCAGCGAAACAATTTATTGGATTAGAAGTTACAGACAAGAGATCATTCATGAAAAGATGAGAAAGAGGGTCGGAGACAAAACGGAGCCCTGGGGCACACCAGCATTTATATTGTGAGTTTCAGACTTGAAGCCGTCCAATAAAACTTGTATTGAACGGTTGGAAATAAAGTTTCTTATCCAACGAAGAAGGGATTAATCGATACCGAAAGCTTGCATTTCCGATAAAAGAGCAAGATGCCAGATTTTATGAAATGCCTTTGAATTATCAAGTGCAACAATCGTACTTTCTCCAAAACGATGTTAAGATTTGTTCCACTGTTCGGTGAGAAAAACCATCAGATCACCAGTGGCCCTGTTGCTGCGAGCCCGTACTGCCGGTCATTAAGAAGTTTCCGGTCTTCGAGATATTTCTTGAGCTGATAGTTTATTAGAGTTTCCATGACCTTAGAAAGAAGGGACGTAAGTGCAATCGGTCGATTATTGGAGGGAGAAGAAGATTCGCCTTTTTTTGTGATTGGCTGGTGTCGTTATTACTGAATTCGAAGATTATTCGCAAACCATACAATTTGTTTCACTTCACATTCACGCCAGTTTTGTTACGAATCGGAAGAATTTATTTTAGTAACAAGAAACCAAATAGCCCAGAAAGAAAGATAAAAAGCGCCTTTCTGAGAATTGAGACAGAAGCGGCAAAAATGGGTTTAGCGGTAAATGAGGGAAAAACGAAGTATATGCTGTCTTCGAGAAAGGTCACCCAACACCGACGACGACGGCTCGGACAGAACGTCACAATAGACGCATACAACATCGAGGTAGTAGAGGAGTTTGTCTACGTAGGCTCCGCTATTAACAAGGGAAATAACACCAGCGCCGAGATCAGATGAAAAATAACTCTTGCTCATCGCTGTTTTTTTGGGCTAAGAAAGCAATAGAATGGAAAAGCCATCTCTCGAGCAACAAAGGCAAAACTGTATAACACCCTCATCATCCCTGTCCTGCTGTATGGTGCAGAAATATGGACCTTGACAAAATCGGATGAATGTGCCCTTAGGCTGTTACGAGAGGAAAGTTCTTCGGGTTATCTTCGGCCCCGTGTGCATTGATGGAGAATGGCGAAGAAGATACAACAGCGAACTTTACTGGTTGCACAACGACATGAACCTAGCCAGAAGGGTCAAGGTCCACAGACTCAGATGGCTCGGTCATTTGGAGCGGATGTTCACCAATGTTTCGGCCCGGAAAGCCTTCGACACTATTCCTGAGAGACGTAGAAGGAGAATTGAATAAGATTTAAAGTGGGCACCTAGCAATTAAGCCTTAGCCTTATCCACTCTGTCGGCGTGACAAATTCCAACCGAAGTCAGCCAAATCACTATGTTATTGTAATGTATATACACTTTATTTATCTCATACGCTCTGTTTCTCTTTCTATTGTAATGTCTAATGTGTATACTTTATTATCTCTTACGCTCTGTATCTCTTTCTATATTTAATGTACACACTTTTCTTACTCTCTTTACTTACTCTGTATCTCTTGTTTATTTAATGTACATACTCTCTTTACTTAATATCGTTTAATTGTAGTAGTAAACACTTGTGAGGGGCAATACCTAATGATTAAGAGAAACTTTTTGTTTAGCATTAAGAACGTTAGCCCCTACAAAAAATCCCAGTATTTTTATTTGTAAATAGAGAACTTCTCGAACATTCAGCTTCTCCATGATCCAATAGGAACCAATAGTAGTTTCTAGAACCCATCATTTTTGTTATATAAATAGCCGTTTGGCGGCGAGGCAAATTAATTGATTGTGAACTGAGATAAAGTAAAGATACTGTGTTTGCAAAGTTATAATTGAAAGTGTTGAATAAATAAGTTTGTGAGTGATTTGAATAAAGTGAATTTGTGTTTTATTTAAAAGTGAATAAGTTTTAATTGTCTGACCAAGCCGAATACTACATTGGTGTCAGAAGTGGGATTAAAACTTATTGAGAATAAAACAGTGAACAGTGATTAAACTATTTTGTGTGAAAAAGTGAAAAAAAAATGAGTAAAGTTTTGAAAGACCTTACTGTCGCTGAGCTAAAGGCCGAATTAAGCAAACGTGGCTTAAGTGGGGCAGGAATTAAAATCGAACTCGTAAAACGGCTACAGGAATATCTTGAACAACAAAATGAAAACCCAGATACATTTGCTTTCGAAGTTAAAGCAAAATCGGAAGAGGTAAATGCAACTGCCGACTTATCTAACATGATGACACTTCTTCTAGCCAAATTTGAAGAGAATCAAAAGAAGCAAGATACTCAAAACAAGAATGTTCTGGAGCAACTAGAAACTCAAAGAAGCGAGCAGAAGAACGAGCAAGAGAATCTCCTCAAACAACTGGAAACACAAAGGAATGATGTTCTAGAGCGTTTTGATGAACAGAAAAATCTTCTAGAAGGCAGGTTTGCAGACTTCGAAGAGAAAATCAATACTCTCGACGAGTGCGTCGGAAAACAAAATGCACGTATCGAGAAAATCGACGAACAAATCGATACCATCACAAAGGAACTGGAAAAAGTGCGAAAGATGAAAGCTCGAGAACCTTCTAGTGAGTGCTCAAGGAAGAGAGAAGTGAATCCTCCAAGCTTTGATGGTCAGATACCGTGGTCAATCTACAAGAAACAGTTTGAAGCAGCAGCGTTAACAAACGGCTGGGACGATGACGAAAAAAAACATTGCTCTTACACTTGCCTTGAGAGGAGCAGCTGCTGAACTGCTACAAACCATCCCAGCAGAGAAGAACGGTGACTTCAAAGTTCTGGTAAACGCAATCGAACAGCGATTTGGGGATAGCCACATGACAGAAGTCTTCCGAGTTCAGCTTAACAATAGAGCACAGAAAAGAGGTGAAACTCTGCAGCAGCTTCAGGCAGATATCGAGCGACTGGTTCACCTGGCATACCCAACAGCTGGCAACGAGATAATTAATCAACTTGCTGTTGAAGCCTTTGTGAGAGCTGTGGGCGATATAAATCTCCAAAGGGCTATTCGCACTGCCGGAAAACAAACACTACCAGAAGCATTGGCTTTCGCTCTAACAATGGAAGGTTCTGCGGCTTCCCAAAACGTGCATCGCGTGAGAGAATTGGAAGTCCAAGAATGCTCTTGTCAGAAGGCTACTCTGGAAAGGAGTCAGCGAGACGGACCAGCACGATGCTGGAACTGCAACAAGACTGGGCATCTTCAACGACAGTGCAGATTACCGCGAAGACGAACCTCATGTCAACACTGTGGAAACAGAACTTACTCAACAAGTCAAAGTAACACCAACAACGTTGCTTCCGAAGCTGTTTCCCACCCGGGAAACGAATAAGAACCAACTTCGAGGGGCAGAAGCTGGTTTCTGGTATCGATGGCCCCAGAAACACCATCCAGGTTTCTCAAACGAAACGTGACAACAAGAGCCTGACCGTGGAAGCAAGTATAAACGGCAACAAATGTGTGGCTACCATCGACACCGGTGCCACGGCGTCCATTGTACGGCAGGACCTTGTTAAGAAGACATGGCTCCACAACACCAACAGCTATCGTCTAAGGACTGCAACTGGAGAGGCCGCAAAAGTGTATGGTGAGGTACGTCTTAAGATCCGGATGGCAGAGCTGGAATTCTCTCACCTGTTCCTGGTAGCAGATATATGCGACGAGTGCATTGTCGGCGTCGATTTCATGAAAGATCACGGAGTGATATTTGACATCGGGAACCAAGTCCTGAAATATCGAAACATCGAGATTCCGATGATTTATGGGATTCACTCGTATGAGACCTCGCTATCTGTGAAAACCGTCATTAAAGAAGATCTGACTTTGCCTGCTTCTTCAGAAGTATTCGTGTGGACGAAATTGAAGGGTAAGCCTGGAAGCCATCGATACCTCATGGTCGAACCGGCATCTGTTAAGTCCTCCCAAAACGTCACCATTGGGAAGACTCTTGTGAGACCTGTAAATAACATGGTTCCCGTACGAATACTGAACATCAAGCCGTAAGAAGTTAAGCTTAGAAAAGGTGAGATTGTCGGACAATGCGAATCTGTATCAGCGATAACAAGAATCAATGAAGAAGAGTCAAGGCAAACCTCTAAGTCCGGAGAGCTGAGCTCCATAAAGACCAACATTCTCAAGTCATCTAATCTTGGTCACCAACAACGAAGAACTGCAGAAGGTCTCCTCGAAGAATTTGCAGACATCTTTTCGTCATCGCAAGGGAAATATGGCAGAACACAACTGGTTCAACATCGAATCAACACCGGGGATGCAAAGCCGATCCGTCAACCTGCAAGACGCCTTCCACTAGCCAAACAAGGTGAGGTTGAAGAACTGATAACCACTATGAAAGAAGAGGGTCTGATCGAAAACTCTAAAAGCCCTTGGGCGTCTCCAGTGGTCCTGGTAAAGAAGAAAGACGGATCAACCCGCTTTTGCGTAGACTATCGAAGGTTGAATGATGTGACCAAGAAGGATAGCTACCCTCTGCCTAGGATCAGTGATACTCTGGACGCAATGGAAGGAGCACAATGGTTCTCAACGTTGGACTTGAAAAGTGGATACTGGCAAGTAGAAATCCATCCTGAAGACAAAGAGAAGAGAGCGTTCTCGACAGGAAACGGATTGTGGCAGTTCAAAGTGATGCCTTTTGGACTGTGCAATGCTCCAGCGACTTTTGAGCGCCTTATGGAATGCGTCCTGCAAGGACTCACTTGGAAATCTTGCCTGGTCTATTTGGATGACGTCATCGTATACGGGAAAACATTTGACGAACATTGTACAAATCTGAGAGCTGTGTTTCAAAGACTTCGAGAAGCCCACCTCAAACTCAATCCAGAAAAGTGTTCACTCTTCAAAACCGAAGTGAAATACCTGGGACATATCATCTCATCCCAAGGAGTTAAGACGGATCCTGATAAGGTTGACACCGTGAAGAATTGGCCAACACCACAGGACAAACATCAACTCCGAAGCTTTCTGGGTCTAGCCACCTATTATAGGCGCTTTGTCAAGGACTTTGCTGAGATCGCCAAGAGTCTACATCAGCTAACGGAAAAGGGAAAGCAGTTCAAGTGGTCAGGTGAGTGCGAGCGCAGCTTTCAAGAGCTCAAGCAACGCTTGTGTAATACACCAGTGCTGACCTATCCGACTCCCGGAAAACCGTTCATCATTGACGCTGATGCCAGCAATGTCGGGATTGGTGCCGTACTATCACAAGTACATAATGGTGAAGAAAAGGTAATTGCCTATTACAGCAAGGTACTCTCAAAGTCAGAAAGAAACTATTGTGTGACCAGAAGAGAACTTCTTGCACTGATCTTGGCAACAAAGCACTTCCATAAGTATCTCTATGGACAGAAGTTTCTTCTCCGAACCGACCATGGACCACTAAACTGGCTTTTGAATTTCAAGAATCCAGAGGGTCAAGTGGCGAGATGGATTGAGAGGCTGGAGACGTACGATTATGAAATTCAACATCGGAAGGGGAAGCTTCACTCAAATGCTGATGCACTGTCTCGGAGACCATGTAAGCAAGACTGTAAGTATTTTAGACGCCAAGAAGAAAAAGAAGTGGTCACTGTCCTACGAACCAGAACCGATCCCATTTATGGCTGGAGCAACGACGAGTTGAGGAAGGCTCAACAAGAGGACCCAGATATTGAACCCATCCTCGCATGCAAGGAACACCAGGAAAAACCAGAATGGGCTGATATCTCCGACAGAAGTCCGGCTCTAAAGGCCTATTGGGCACAGTGGGACTCATTGCATGTCCAAGAGGGTGTCCTTCGACGTAAATGGGAATCAGCAGATGGAAAGTCCTATGTAATGCAGCTAGTCTTACCGAGATCGAAGATTATGGACGTTCTGCGAGAGATGCATGATGGAGTTTCGGGAGGCCATCTAGGAGTAAACAAGACGCTAGAAAAGGTTCGACAACGATTCTATTGGCTACATGCAAGGGAAGATGTCGAGAAGTGGTGCCGAAAATGTGATACCTGTGCTGCCACCAAAGGCCCAAACAAAAAGAATCACAGCCAAATGCAGCAGTATAATGTCGGATCACCCTTTGAAAGGATTGCAATAGACGTGGCGGGTCCATTTCCGGAAACAAATAATGGAAATCGTTATATTCTGGTCGTCATGGATTACTTCAGCAAGTGGCCTGAAGCATACGCCATACCGAATCAAGAAGCCAAAACAGTCGCAGACCAAATTGTGTTCAACTGGGTGAGCAGATTCGGTGTTCCATTAGAACTGCATTCCGACCAGGGAAGAAACTTTGAATCAAACATATTCCAGGAAGTTTGTGGGCTTCTTCACATCAGGAAGACAAGAACAACACCACTCCACTCACAATCTGATGGCATGGTCGAACGGTTCAACCGAACCCTTAAGGAACATCTTTGCAAAGTTGTGGACGACAACCAGCGAGATTGGGATCGACACATTCCACTGTTTTTGATGGCGTATCGAAGTGCAAGACATAGCTCAACTGGCCATACACCGTCTGAGATTTTGATGGGAAGGAACATCAGATTGCCGAGCGAAATAAAATTTGGATGTCCCACGTCGGAACCGCAAGCCGAGGATGACTACTTGGATGACCTCAGAGAAAGACTCCTTCAGATCCACGACGATACTAGGTCAAAAATAAAGATGTTCAGTGACCGAATGAAGACACGCTACGATATACGAGCGACAACAACAGAGTTCCAAGCAGGAGATCGAGTGTGGCTTTACAATCCCCATCGACAAAAGGGTTGTCACCGAAACTTCAACGGGACTGGGAAGGTCCATATACAGTGATTAGCAAAATCAACGACGTCGTATACCGGATACAAAAAGGAGTCAGAGGTAAACTTAAAGTCGTACATCGCGACCGACTACATCGCTACAGTGGTGATGAGAAAGATGGATTTGTTCGGGACGATAAATCCTAAGGAGGGGGCAATGTAATGTGTATGCACTTTATTTATCTCATACGCTCTGTTTCTCCTTCTATTGTAATGTCTAATGTGTATACTTTATTATCTCTTACGCTCTGTATCTCTTTCTATATTTAATGTACACACTTTTCTTACTCTCTTTACTTACTCTGTATCTCTTGTTTATTTAATGTACATACTCTCTTTACTTAATATCGTTTAATTGTAGTAGTAAACACTTGTGAGGGGCAATACCTAATGATTAAGAGAAACTTTTTGTTTAGCATTAAGAACGTTAGCCCCTACAAAAAATCCCAGTATTTTTATTTGTAAATAGAGAGCTTCTCGAACATTCAGCTTCTCCATGAACCAATAGGAACCAATAGTAGTTTCTAGAACCCATCATTTTTGTTATATAAATAGCCGTTTGGCGGCGAGGCAAATTAATTGATTGTGAACTGAGATAAAGTAAAGATACTGTGTTTGCAAAGTTATAATTGAAAGTGTTGAATAAATAAGTTTGTGAGTGATTTGAATAAAGTGAATTTGTGTTTTATTTAAAAGTGAATAAGTTTTAATTGTCGGACAAAGCCGAATACTACATTATATTTAAGAGGACACTAAATCCCTTATTGATGATCCTCCAGAATACAAAAAGCACACCTCATTTTTCTAAAAAGAAACATGAGGTGTGCTTTTGCAGGTGTACCCATCATCTTGGTTTGATTCTAGACTATCTAGTCATGGAATATCAATGGAAAACCGCACTCAACTTCCAGTCGTTATCCGGTCACGGAAACTGCACTCAACTTTCAGATTTCAGTCACCGAAAGAAGAGCCGTTAACCGGGATTCACACCAATAGCAGCTGAGGCCAAACTCACACAACCACAACCCCCGCGAAGGTACATCCCACTAGTGAGGTGGCTAAACCTGGGTGAGGCTATCACCTTTGTATACTCTCAAGCAGAGTTGGGCATTATTCGAATAAATTTTTATTCGAATAATTATTCGAATAAAAAATTATTCGCCACTAATTTATTCACGAATAATTTATTCGCGAATAAATTATTCGTGATTTTATTCGTTATTCGAAAATTATTCGTGATTTTATTCGTTATTCTGAATAACGAATAAAATCGACTTTGTACCTTCTTTCATTTGTCTGTTTATCTTCAATTTTTTTATTTACGTTTCCTTTGGAATTAGACGCTGGAATTCCTTCATTCATTCTTTCTTGCTGACAAAAATTCTTTCGACAAATTCTTGTTAAATAATTATTAATTGAAAAAAGAAGACAAAATATCCGCGGTTTATAATTCTTGGAAATTATTAGGGAGAGTAATAAAAATCTATCCCCTGCCTGAAGTATCCCTGGAATTGATTAAATTTAAAATAAATCTAGAAATAGTTAATTCTTATTATCGCATACAAAGCGGTTGGTGACGTTATTGATGAAAGTGGTGTTGTGGTGTAGGTACTTTTGATTTTTAAAATGTGAGCCATTAAATGATGTTATGGATTTAGAAATGAAAATTTGGGCACTGATGTATCAATAAAATCAAAACATTTTAAACATCTCAACAGGTTCTAATGAATGTGCTACCAATGTCTCTGTGCATCAAATCTGTGCAAAAACGACATTGACTTTGTTGAATGGAAAATTTCTTAAGTATGACGCTTTATATTCTAGTGATAAAAGCATTCTGAAGTGTACAAAGTGTGAACCTAAAATTGTAACAATCAAAGGATTCCCAAACCGTAGGCTGAAAGCCTTGGATCGCTATCCAGAAGTGAAGAGGATATTTAAAAAATATAGTACACAACCATGATAAACTTTCCAAAAGCAAACACACTGTCCGACAAAGAGTAGTGATGAAGTCCAATCTTAGGAGCTTTAACCAACTTTTAATAAAAATAAAAAAAAATAAAAATTAAAACATTAATCGTTCTACCAAATTCCTTGTGTTTATTTTATTCGTTATTCGTTTATTCGTTATTCGAATAATGAATAAAATAATTTATTCGTCATTCGAATAAATTTTCTTCGAATAAATGAAATTATTCATTATTCGTGAATAACGAATAAAATGATTATTTATTATTCGAATGATTATTCGAATAAATTTTGCCCAACTCTGCTCTCAAGTTATACTTTCTGTGATATTATGCAGAGCTAATTTATACATAGGTACTTTATAATATTATGCTTTTATTTACTTTTCGAAGCTTCTCCAGCTGGTGGACGAGGGACACTCCTCAGCCTCTGTTAGATTTTAGATATATCCACATTGATCGAACGGACGAACCAGCCAATCAAGGGACATACCCAACAGTTTGTCTTATTTCCTTAACGGTTATCCACAGTCGGTACTCGTCAATCGCATTTTCATCTTTTTTGGATCGCATACTTCTTCATCATACGTCCTGTTTCAATCCGTTAATTCCATTAGACTAAAGCTGCCTACGTCCGCAGGTTCATGTCAATAAATTGACAAGAACCTCTCAGAGGCACCGCAAGAAGGTGTAGGACAGCACGTTCACTAACTGGCGAATATGTAGGTACTCGAAAACATGTTTCCTTTCTAAATTGCCAGGTCCATGATTTCGCCTCCACGTAGAAGAAGAGGGAGATCGCAACTAAGGTGGCGCACACAAGCGGAAAAGGACCTCAATCATGGAGTCATGTGGACTGCAAAACTGGAGACAGCTAGCTAAGCACCGATCTGGCTGGCGGAGACTGTTGATTGAGGCCCAAGTCCACAACGGTCTGAAGCGCCACCTTAAGTAAGTAAGTAACAATTGAAAGCACAGGTCTTGATAATACTAGACGTTCCGCATACAAAGGAATGCATAAGCTCATACATTCAAGGTTTGCAGTTAAAAAAAAGACATACACATGTTAAAAAAATAATTTTATTACATTTTTACAAAATAAAAACAGCTAAGCCTTTTGAAAATAAAAATCGAGAACAATTACATCAACAATAGAAGGAGGTTAACTGTTGAATGTGTTCGTCTCCCCTTTGGTTGGTTTTTCTTTTTAATAAATTTGATCTTTTTCCTTAAATCTAAGAAAACAACTGGAAATATTACTTAGAGTTAAACTTCCACAGCGCGTATATAAATGTAGGGAAGGTCATACATAGTTTTCGTAAAATTAAGGAACAACTCTAGTATAGAAGTCGAGGGTTGAACCATGCTTCTATTTCAAGGTGTTTGATAAAAATGCGTTTAAAATCGGTTTGTATAAATATGTATAAAATATGTAAACACATATAAGAATATACTCGAATATATAACGGTGATGTAACGTCATATAATGTGGTTATTTTTTACTGAGCTTTCTCTTTAAGCTTCTCTTCGGGAACATTCACATCAGCGCCTCTTATTTCAAGCTCTTTCCTTTTTTTCTTTTCGGCTGCTCGCTTTTGGCGAGTCAAAACCACAGCGATAATCATCATCACAAACCAATAAACATAACCAAAGTGATAAATCGATGAATAGTACTTCCAGATATTGTGTAGAGTCAGAAGTTGGAATGCAGTTCCGAGATAACCCAGTCCGTAGTATTTGTGTATGCAGAAAATAGCATTGACGATTTTGAGTTTTGTTCCGGTTGCATCTTTCCGGAAGAGGGCAGTAAACATATCTTCGACGGGACAATAGAAGAGTGCACCCATTATGCAGAGATAATGGCCAGGCATGAACCCATGCCAGAAAGATGATGCAAGTAGCGTAACCACGGTCCTAAGGTGAATTCAAATCAAATCAAGTTCGGTTTTTAACGAATTTATTTCTTTGACTTACCTATATTTCCTGCTAGGAAACTGTTTATAAATGTTAACAGCTAACCAGTACTGAACACAGACATTCCAGTTCTTCATAGCTTCTCGTATTGTTAGGCACGTTTCAGTCTCATAGGCTCTCAAATTCTTAATTGTGATAAAACTGTATTCTCTCTTGTCTGCGTCACGTTTTAAGTGGGCATATTGTTTTTTGGGGCCTTCGCCTTCGATGGCTTCAGCTTCGATGGGATATGCACCGAATCCAGATGCAGTGCATACACATTCGCTCAATGTTATGCCGATGTAGATTCGCATGCGGAAAATTAAGAAATTTGGCCAAACATATAGAATTCGATAGATGAGGCTACGTTCTTGAGCGAATTCGTCAGTCAACGAATACTGTGAATGAATTTTAGTGTTGAAGAACAGGTGATATTTTGCGATTTGTTACTTTACCTCCAAAGGCCAAATGGAATTCGCAACGAGATAAATAACAGCGTACATTGCTGTATACTTAAGTTTTTCTAATGTAGTGTCCTTACAATTAGCATAGTTTTTGAAAGGCATGTCGAAAAAGTCACGGTAGGTGCGGTAGCGATAGTAGGGTCCTGTAAATATTAAAATATTTTAATTGACAGAGTACATACTACGTACGAGCCGAAACGATGGAAAAAGTAATTTAAAAGGCTTCAAAGAATGGTAATTTGCATGCCCACTGACTGGTCGATAAGCTCCATATGGCCCAAAAGTCGATCCGATGTCATGCAAAAACTACCGTGGCATATCCCTGCTTAATGTTGCATACAAAATCCTATCCAACGTACTGTGTTTGCGTCTTAAACCTTTCTGCAACACAATAATCGGCACGTACCAGTGTGGCTTTAGGCCACGCAGAACAACGATAGACAAATATTCACACTGAGGCAGATCCTGGAAAAGACCAAGGGATTTCAAGTCGAAACCCACCATCTTTTCAAAGCTGCTTATGATAGCATCCACCGCCAAGAGCTTATGATGGCGAGGTCTGAATTCGGGATCCCCAACAAACTGATCCAGCTGTGCCGCATGACGCTAAACAATACGCAGTACAGAGTGCAAATGGGTAACAGCTTATCCGAGTTATTCCAAACATGCGCAGGGTTTAGACAAGGAGATGCGCTGTCATGTGACTTCTTCAACATAGTCCTGGAGCAGATAGTGCGTAAGGCAGGTGCGAGCACGGAAAACACTATCTTCAACAAATCCAGCCAACTCCTAGGCTATGCGGACGACATAGACATCATCGGTCGATCCAAGCGATTGAAGAACAGGCAAATCTCGTTGGTCTTGAAGTGAATGAGGACAAAACAAAGTACATGCTAGCAACAAACAAAGCAACATCTGTCCACCGCCTAGGACAAAACGTCACTGTGTGTAGCAGCAATTTCGAGGTAGTTAAGGAGTTCACCTACCTTGGAACAAACATCAGTCCCACAAACGACACCTTAGTGGAGATCCGAAGAAGGATTACCCTAGCGAACCGCTGCTGCTTCGGTTTGGTCAAAAAACTGCGTTCAAACCTCCTCACTCGAAAGACAAAGTGTCTGCTATACAAAACTTTGATTTTACCAGTCCTACTCTACGGCGACGAGTGCTGGACGTTAAGTAAAAAAGGGGAATTGATACTGGGCACTTGCGAAAGAAAAATTCTTCGACGGATTTTCGGTCCCGTATGCGACGATGACGAATGGAGAAGAAGGTTCAACCGAGAACTGTTAGAGCTGTACCAAGATGTGGATGTAGTCCAGAAGGCCAAGAAAAGACGACTACATTGGCTCGGCCACATCGAGCGAATGGACAACAACGCTTTAGCCAAGAAAGTCTTCTTATCCCAGCCCCCAGGTTCGAGACGACAAGGAAGACCGAACCTACGGTACAAGGACCAAGTGACTGCGGATGCCAGAGCGCTTGGTCTCGGCGACTGGAGCGTGCATGCGAGGGACCGTTCACAATGGAAGGCTGCAGTATCTCAGGCTGAGATCCTTCATGGATTGTGAGCCGAATAAGTAAGTAAGTAAGTAAGTATGGATATTTATGTATTGACAGCACTTATACCAAGGCTCTAAGAAATTTTAGGTATTATTTGTGGTCGCCAGGACGAGATAATATATTCCCAGTCATGCTACAAAAGTTACAAGATGTAATGATTCCATGGCTAAGGGTATTTTTTTCAACTGCTTAGCACTGACTCACGTATCTAAATCCAATTAGTTTTTCTTCCTTTGTGCCCAAAATACTGGAAAGACAATTGGACGAGCATATCAGAGCTAATCTTGTAGAAGGAGCCTTCAATAATGTAGGTACTCACAGAAGCCATCAGGATAGCACTATCCTAGATTTGGAAGATCATATTATTACCTGGATTGTCTTCATGCTCCGAACCAGAATCATTCAAGAATCGATGGGTAACAGCCAACTCACTAGATTTGCCGAAAGAGGAAAACCCCAAGGCGGGGTTCTATCTCCTCTCTTGTGGCTACTAGTTTTGAACGAAATCCTATGCAATCTTGATAACAGTGGAGTTAAGGTAGTAGCGTATGCCACTAATACTGATGTCCTCGGCTATTTGCCCGACAGTACTCAGTGAAAACAGCTCTTAAAAAAATTAGAAAATGGGCCACTAGATGTGGACAAGACTGAACTGGGGCCTAACTATGTAATTCGATTCTACAAAAAAATTATTCGAATTCGCAAATTCCGTACTCTGTAATTCTATAAGATTGTTTTAATTTGCGATAGTCGAACAGTTCTAGTAGTGCCAAGTATATTTTTGTATGCTTTCGCAAAAAAACAGGAACTCTCTAATTCGAAAGTAGAATTCAAAACAAGGCAAAATCGCAAATAATCACTCTACATCAAATGTGTTATCGAGCCGATCGGCTTGAGAAGTTTTTTGGCCAAAATGTTGGTTAAAAGTTCAATGAGCTATTGTACCTAACCGAAGCCATCAATACCTCCCTCAATAGATGTTTTTGGTATGTTGTATGGACATTGTCATGGTTTCTTTTTCATCCGATGCAGTTGCCTTTAGGTAGCCCTTAATAATGATAATGAACATATTCGGTTCGAGCTTGGTATAAATTCTTCGTGTAGGGGATGGTTCGTGGCTTCGCGCACTGTTCGCTGTATGCCAACACCTTGATGTTCCCCGCCGCGGGTTTCGTTGTTCCCCATGCAGGGAGTAGGGACAGGATCGCGAGCAAATCTTATTTTTTCTCTGAAATGAAAATGACCATGAGCACAGCGACTTGCGCTTCGTCTTAACACATCTTCACACTTCAAAAAATGAACACGAAATGAGGTTTGGTTCGTCAATAATCTGTCCGAAGTATAGGTAATAATGCAATATGCAAACGAGCAAGTCCGACGAGCATGTTCTTTGTTAAGGGCGACCTGTACATAAATACAAGGCCGTGATTGCCGACACAAAAATGGTTCGTATGATGTACTTAGTACGTTGATAAACAAATTTTCCCATGCAAGTTATGCTACCCACAGCAAATGTATTTCCTATGAAACAATTGCAATCCAACAGGAACTAACGCATCCAGCATCTGTACGTTCAGATAAATTTCGTTGCAAATGCAATCCAACACCAAATGCAATTCAGCATTTGTATATTTCGATAATTTCATTGCAAATGCAATTCAACACCAAATGCAATCCAGCATTTGTGTATTGTGTATTCTTCGGTGGTCCCTTATCTGGACCTATATCTCATGCTTCCCAAGCTAAGCTAATCCCAAAATTATAACTTCAGTCTGATTTGCAGCTCCAACCACAACGGTCGTTTGTAAAAAGATATTCCAAATAAATATATTTTTTTAGCAAAACCGTGGTTGTAACACTTAACTTGCACATTGTTGAATGACACAATAAAAAAAAAACACAAGCACATCACTCCACAATTTGCGCGCTGACCATTTATGTGTGTACTTGTACATGTTCATACATATTTTAATTTAAAATTTGAACGATTTTTTCAACAGCTAATTTTTTTTATTTTTGTTTACTGTGTCAAAAAATCCGAGACTCGTTCGAAAATCGCAAATTTTCTAGCAAGTAGCTTGGCATTACTAGCGTTCTATTCTAATTTCATACATAGTACGATTTAAAAGTAGAATCGCAAATGAGTTTCGAATAGAATCAAAAGTAAAATCGAATTACATAGTAGGGCCCCTGATGTTATTTACTACCAGATATACCTAAGAGTTATCCTAGACACCAAGTTAAATTGGAAAAGTAACATAGAAGAAAGAGTAAAGAAAGCTAGTATCGCCTTCTACTCTTGTAATAAAACTTTTGGTAAAAAATGGGGACAAAGACCTTATATGATCCTCTGGATTTAAACGGCGATAGTTCGCCCCATTCTGACATACGGATCAATTGTTGGGTGGCCTGCCCTAGACAAATAACATAACATCGATATTTCGATAAATTAAAAAGAGTTCTGCATTGGAACTACGGGAGCAATTACATCTTGCGTGCCCCACTGATGCACTCAGTCATTCTGAATCTGAATCTTCGAAACAGTCTCCTGTAGTGCTTTAAGACTGAAAGAATCGGGTACGTGGACTGCAATGTCTTTCGGTCATAGTAAAAGTCTAAAACTATTACCTTAAGTAATAAAACTAGAACTCTCTGACTATACGTTACCAACCTTAAGCTTTGGTAAGCAATTTAAGGTTGAAATTCCAACTAGACACAATTGGAAGATTAATAGCCCTACAAAGGATTTTACATCACAGTTTACACTGATGGTTCCAAGATGGAACTCGGTGTTGGAGCTGGTGTCTTCTCAGAAGAACTGAGTATTAAAAAATCCTTTAGACTGTCCGATAGATGTAGCGTACTTCGAGCTGAAGTGAGTGTAAAACAAGCAGTCAAATCTGACGAAATTATATAAAAAGTCGCAATCTTTATTGATAGCCAAGCAGCTATCAGGCTATACACAGCAACCTGACTATATCTAGAATCGTTAGCGATTGCAAGGCAGAGCTCGCAAGTTTCAACGACAATATAAAAATTAATCTAGTCTGAGTACCAGGGCTGCTGAACTGGCCAGGACGGGACCAAACCTACAAATATCCCTAACTGAGGAAGTTAGGATTCCTTTAGGAGTCATGAAAACGGACATTCAAAACCATTTTCTTAAAAAATCTAACGTAAGATGGAAAAATCTCACTAACTGCAATATCTCGAGACAAATATGGCCCACTTACGACCACAAACGTACCAAGGAACTTCTGAATAAACCTAGGTCAGGCATTGGCAGGATAGTTGCCATTTGCACAGGCCAATGGCCGGTCGGATAACATGCCTTGAAGCTTGGTATTCCCCATAACGAATTTTCTCGTAGCTGTAGAGACACGGCTCAGAGGGAACACTCCAGCACTTTTTGTGCGTGTGCCCGGTCCTTCTAAATGCCAGAACAATGTCTTTGGGTTCTCCCTTCCAACGCGAGCTAGCGAACTCGCAAATATTAAGATTAGGAACTTGATTCTCTATCTTGACAAAACCAACTGGATTCAAACACTCCAAATCTATAATTTATTCTTTTAAGGTAACTTCGAATTTATGGTATCAGAACGGCGCGGCGTAATTAAAGCGCTAATTGTGTGTGTGGGCAAAGGCTGCCCAGAACAGCCATTCTAACCTACCATGAGACCCTCATCTTCTCGGTACTTATTTATGTTGTCTATTTCATAAATAGAGAGTAGAGACGAATTTTCAACCAAGAACTGTACCGGCTTTACAGCGACGCAGATCTAGCAAGAAAAATTAAGGTCCAACGACTAATATGGCTTAGTCATATAGAACGACTGGAAAGCAGTGCTCCAGCCCCACAGGACGTCACCGAGAAGGATGGGCACGATTCAGGTAGAGCTCACATGTGGTAGAAGACCTAAGCCAACTTGGCGAGCGAAACGCAAGGAATCTAGCTAGAAATTGAGCTGGCTAGAGACGCATTTGGGAAGAGGCTCTGGTCCGACCTAGACTGTATCAGACTGTAGGTATATCAGATATTTGGAGATTTGAAGACCTATTTATTCGAACTGTATAAAGCTATGTCTAGTTTTGGTATCCCTGCCAAGCTCGTTCGCTTGTGCAAAATGACGATGGAGAACTCACGCTACGTCATCAAGGTTGGCAATGAGCTTACGGAATCTTTCGACGTCAAAACAGGATTCAGGCAAGGCGATGCGCTGTCGTGCGATTTCTTTAACATCGTTCTTGAGAAGATAGTGCAACACTCAATGCTATTGAGTGGAAAAGCCCTCACTCGAGCAACTAAGGTAAAACTGTACAACACCCTCATCATTCCAGTCCTGCTGTATGGTGCATGGACCTTGACAAAATCGGATGAATGTGCCTTAGGCTGTTTCGAGAGGAAAGATCTTCGGGTCATCATTGGCCCGGTGTGCATTGATGGGGAATGGCGAAGAAGATACAACATCGAACTTTACGGGTTGTACAACGACATGGACCTAGCCAGAAGGGTCAAGATCCAGAGACTAAGGTGGCTCGGTCATTTAGAGCGCATGGACACCAATGCTCCGGCCCGGAAAGCCTTCGACACTATTCCCGATCGACGCAGAAGGAGAGGAATAAAGCGACTCAGGTGGCGCACAGAAGTGGAAGAGGACCTCAACCAGGCCCAGGTCCACACCGGACCGTAGCGCCACCTTAAGTAAGTATTTATCGATACTCCAGGTGTTCCAATTGATTCAGTGAATCATAAATTTAATTCATGCTAAGATTGCATTGAGATAGTCATAAACTAAATTGCTTATTCAACAAATCTATTGCTTCAAGTGGAAAAGGTGATAAGAAAGTGTAAACAGAAGACATATTGCTTATTATCGCTCATACTCGAGGTCAATCGTTGGTCTATTTTCTTATTGTCTATCCAGAAAACAATGACTTCCGCCTAAAATACTAGCCAAAGACAATGTTAATGGGTTATCATAAATAATAAACAAATAATCACCTGTTAAGACTCCAATGTAATTAAAGCAATAATGGAACATTTCCACAACAGCCAAACTTTGCAATTCCAAGTCATAATCAGTCAGTTCAATCAATGGTCCCAGATCCTTCTTTTCGCTGGTCGATGGTTGATTTCTTTCGGCTACTTCCTTCTTTCTCTGTTCGACTTTTTTAAACGCAGCTGTTTTTTCAAATGCAATTCCTGCTGCCTTATGTTTGAAACACGCAAAATTGAAAATTATAAATTCAAATAGAAAATAAATTATGAAAATAGGTTTTAGGGAATCACCTTTAGGGTTAATATCATTTGAATCATATTTGTATGACCGGGAGGCGATGGAAGTCCAAAGTACGTGGTTGTACGGAAGAATACCAAGTAGCCAAACATAATGGCAAAGCTAACGATGTGGCATTTGCTAAAATAGACAAATCAAATTAAGGACAAACTGAGGTTATGCGAAATCTACATTACCTTGGATGAGCATATTGAACGGCTAGAGCACACAATCCAAACGATATTAAACAATGCAAAACATGAACACCAGAAACGATAACAACAATCAATACTCCAATTGCTGTTCCGAGGAGTTTTTTTTGTGAATCATCTTGGATTCTTCTTGAAAAGTAACCAAAACCGATGCACGAGATCAGGCAGATGAGATAGACGATGTCGTCGATGCTCATTTTTGCACGAACATTCGATGTGATAGCAGTTAAATGTTTATTTAATTAAATTTAAATTGCCGGATGAAGAACTCCTCGAAATAAAACGACCAATCGATGCTAGCTAGGGGACTGAAAATTATGAAATGAAAATTGAATTTTTTTTTGACAGATGAATGACATACATTTTTGCGCATTTTCTTGGTTTACATGTGATAGTTTGTTGAGGAATTATCAGGGATGTGTTCAAAAAAACTTATGTGGCTTTTCTTACAATACAACCCAAGAACAAAGATTAAATAAGTAACAAGATGGGAAACTGACTTACGTTTCACTCCCTAGATTCCTCAATTTTCATTTTCTTTCATTTTATTTTCTTTCCCTGTACATGAAAAATATACAAACAAAAAAAATATGGCAGGACAATATTTACTGTGTAAAAACACGCATACTTTCACAAAATTTATGGTCCAAACTGTGATAGTATTGGTAAAAAAACGCATACTTTCAAAGAAACTATGGTCCAAAATGTGATAGTATTGGTAAAAACGCTTGTAGGCATCTGCCATTTTGACAGCTTTGTTTCCCATCTCCTTACCATATATAATCTCTGCCCAAGAATTGATCCGTGACGTAAAAGTGGCAATTTTTTCCCTTAAACGCATTTCTTTCACAAAGAAATTGAATTTTTTGCTCGAAGGATTGATTTCTCTCAAATCTCTTTTTGGAGACGGATTTACACATACTTGTACACGGATTTTACACATATACTAGTTCTGAGTTTTCTATTGTTGTAATTATCATGTACAAAACGATTTAACAGCTGACCAGACAACACAGACATTCAAAAAAGGGATTGATTCGTTTTTGCACATTTCTTACGCGCCAAAAAACATTGATTTTAGTAGCAGTTCTTCTTGGTTGTAAGAAAAGCCACATTAGAGAAATTCATGTCTAGTATTATTACACAGTTCAAATGCTTGTCATGCACGAGCAAGTGTATTAGTGAACAAGTTACACGTATAGATCGGGTGTATGCTTGAAGCAAAATCAAAATAGGTATTTTGATTTTCCTTTAATCAAGCGTACTGCATTGAAGTAGTGTATGTGCAAAATTAATGATTGATCAATCATACTTTGAATTTTTCCTCATTCTGAATTATATGTTGATGAAAAATAATTAGTTCTGTCACAAAACAGTCACTGTAAAATAAAAGATTGAAGACTATGATTGATGTGTGCAGGGCTACCTTCCTAGATTTTAAGAAAGTGGCACAAAAAAGAGGATTTTAAGAAAAAAAGTGGAACCGCTAAAAAATGTTCCATATTAAAAAAAAAAATAATACATACACTCCGCTTCAACTGAATAAGAACACATTTTTTCAAAAGTTTGCTGTCCATTTTTTCTTCACTTTGAAAGTTAATGCATCATTTGATGATGGTAACCGATAGCTTATGATGTTAAGAAAATAAATCAAAAAGAATAATTTAAAAAGGACCACTAGTTTTTCCCTGGCTCTCATGCAAAGCTTTCCAGATTGAAAAACTCAGTTTTTTTTTGCGTCAACTGAATAAGCACACAATCTTTCACTCTCATTATCTTCATTGGTTCTTAGAGTTTTAAGTTAATTGGTATACCAAATCAAAAATTGAAGTGTTCTTAGTGACATTTAGCCGTTTAATTAGAATTAACAAAAAAAATGGTTAGATCAGAAGCTTTAAGGCTGGGTTTCCCATTGAAAATTTCGTTGGTGTTTTGCGCAAAACTGTGTAGCTCCCAAAATATTCCGAATATTTAAATGAAATCAACGACTATAGATTATACATTTAATAAGCTAAGAAGTTAATAAGCTAAAAAAAATATGAAAAATGTATTTCATCCCAAAAGGGTCATGCATAACGAAAAATTATGAAATTTTTGGAGACGTTTGCGGTGGAACAGTTTTGTTGCCTTAAAAATTAATTTTTTATTCTTTTTATATTTTTTATCTATTCTTTAAATGTCTCACGGTTCAGTGACGTGGCTTTTTTTTTAATATTTTGTCCAGTTTCGTCAAAAAAAATTAACGAAAACACGAAAAATGGGCAAAATTTAGCAAAAGTAGGTGTGATTTATTTGGAATAATTTCTAAAGTAATAAAGATAAAAAATTGAAAATATGTTTTTTATACTGTCAAAATGTACATAATATCACATTAATTTTTTTAATTTTTTTATAAATTATTTTACTAATTTTTTTTGAAGTGCAAAGTAAAAAATTGCATGTTTTTCTTAGAATATTCTGCGGTGAACAAGATTCCAGCCCCATTTATTTTTACTCAACAACAAAAGTATTTTTTTATGAAAATTGAATATCTTTTCGACTCAGTAACGTTTTTAGAAAAAAAAGAAAAAAATTAAAACATATTTAAAAATGCATTTAAAAAAGTCAATATTTGTGTATCAATTATGAGGAGAATGCAGCAAACAATATTTTCAAATATATTTTTTGAATTTTTTATCATATTTTTTATATAGAAATCAGAAACTAAAATAATTTTACGATTACCCGTTTATTTTATATTAATATTCGAAAATGGGTAATTTTTTTACATTTTTACAAGGAATCTCGCGTTTGCTCACACACACTAAGGTACTCAGTTCAAACGAATTGAACTAGGTGGCGTTCTTTTATATTTCATTCTCTTCTTCTTCGTTTTTTTTCATAGGATAGAGAAAAAATTCCTCATACCAAACGTTCTCATAGAACTCGTTTGAGAATGAAAATTCATTTTTTATACTTCTGGAATGTTTATGATATGCAGACATATAGATAGGCAATAATTGTGATCACTTACTATGTACTTTGTAGGTATTTGATGAAAACGTTGTTTTGAGTACCTCCCTATATTTGTCATATTTGCATGCATTCATTTCGAATATGCGAATGCGAGTATTTTTTGTAAATGAGTCAAGTGCAATGGCTTGAGAAGTAAAATACCTGTTACGCAATGAGGAAACGATCTTTTTTTTCGGGGTGGTCTGTGCCATTTCTTATTATTATGACGTAAAGGGTTTTGTTTCTTTTTTGTTTTTTGTTTTGCTTCTGTTTTTTTGTAGCAATGACATTTTTTCCTCTCGTTTCTCTATGCTGGTGGGATCGTTATATCCTTTTAGAAGAAGAACAAACCTGTTACCTACGCAATGAAGAAACGATTGTTTTTCCTGGTGGTGTGTGCCATTTCTTAGGATTACGTAAAGGGTTTTGTTTTTGCCGATGATTTGAATTATGGTTCTTTCTTTGAGATCTTTGTTTTAGAATTATAAGAATTATAAAATTCAATCTAATGTCTAATCTTGACCTAATCTTGTTTTGTTTTTGTATAAAAAAAGATTGATTTTATTTTGCTTTAATACATAAAGGTAAAGGTACAAAAAAATAATTTTTGATTTTGGAATCATTTTTCTTCATAATATTATTACTTTCGTAGGTAGGTTTTGAAAAATAAATTTTATTATATTATATTATATTCCTTGAAACCTTGAAGAAATAAACCCCAATGCATTTGGGAAAAAAAAAAAAAAAATGTTATAGTTTGAGTAATTTTTTGCCTATTTAAAAAAAAGCCAAATAATCTCCCAACCGTCCGTAACCCAAATCGGCTAAAGAAACAAACTCAGTTGAAGACAATCGGGTAACTTTTGCCTAAATTCCCAAGGAAAGACAGAATTGAGGCAATTACTTTTTTGATTTTTCTATCATCGTATAATCATGTTTGATCAAAATGTCGTCTTAAACTTTTTTAATTTTTCATAGCTTGTCAAAAAGTACCTACGTCTCTTTATAGATAAATATAAAGATGAAACCAAAGAAAAATTAAAATCGTTCGTCAGGAACCCAAAAAAAGAAACAATTCCAAAACCATCATAATCCCGAATTACAAAATTTGCGAAGAAAAAAGAAAAACAAGAATTCATGAATGCTACTCCTACTCTAAGTGCACATAAGATAATACGTATGTAGAATGTAGATGCATTTTTGTGTATGTCCACACCACTGTTTACAATTTCACATAGTAAATAGATACATGCGAAAATACCTCTTTTTTCATCCCTATTTTGTGGACCTTCGTAAGCGAATCTCATTTCTTACACATCGCTAACTGAATTCTAAGTGAGCAGAGAAAAATACAAAAACTAGAAATAGAAAACTAGAAATTTCAATTCAAGTGGCTATATGAGACGGAAATATAAAAAAGAGAAAGGGAAATATTCACTAACACCAGTGCATGCTTTTACACGAGCTCGGAGTTCAAGAAAAAAGGAAACCCAGTCTTAACAGTTTCGGAAGAGCTTAAATTGATTCATTAAAAGAATAAAGACTGACCGTGCGTGCTTTAGCTACCAACATTGATCGGAGTCTTAGTGTTGTCTATTCGTACCTCAGAAACAAAAGTTTGTACGAGAAAAACATGAAAGGTGGTAAAAAAACGGCAACATTCGAAGTTGATCGACGAGCAATTTTGAGATGTGCTTCCAGTTCATGTGCCCCCGCGGTAAAAATTAAACAAAAAGTTGGTGTAACTGCAGGTGTTTCAACAGTCCACAGAGTACCAAACCGCGCAGATCATTTAAAACGATTGTAACTCCAAAAGAAACCACCACTATACCAGCAACGAAAAGATATTCGTTTAAGATTTTCTAGACTCGATGTGAGTTGGAAAATGTGTGGCACAACGCGGATTTTTTGGATGAGAAGAGTTTCAATTTTGATGTCCCTGATGGTTTTAATTATTACTTTCACGATTTGAGAAAAGAAGAATGATTTTTAGCGCGGCATCATGGTGGAGAAGGTGGAGTTATGATATGGGGAGCAGTTAGCTACTTTGGGAATATTGAGCTTGAGTTTGAAACGTTAAAAACGACTGCAATTACCTACAACAGAATATTGGAAAGAAAGTTTCCTTCATTTTTGGATATTTGTGGATCCGGTAAATGGATTTTCCAATAGGACAACGACCCTATTCAAACGTAGCGCACTGTCAAAAGTGGGAAACAGGACCAGAATGTTGAATTGCTTCAATGGTCGCCCTATTTACCTGACCTGAACCTTATAGAAAATGAATGGGGATGGCTGGTACGTAAAGATTATGAGTCAGGCCGTCAATTTGAGGACAGAGAATTGCTTATTCCAGCCATTAAGTTACCATGGAGAGAAATTTTGCTGGACTACTTAAAGAGTTTATACGATTCCATGCCAGCCCGAATTTACGAAGTAATCAAGAATAAAGGTGGTAGTACCCAATACTAGAAATAACCAATACAAAAAATATTTAATGAAAATCTTGTTCATTTCTTTCTGTTAGATTTTATTTGCATTTTTAAAAGTTGTGCTTATTCAGTTGACGCAAAAAAAAACTGAGTTTTTCAATCTGGAAAGCTTTGCATGAGAGCCAGGGAAAAACTAGTGGTCCTTTTTAAATTGTTCTTTTTGATTTGTTTTCTTAACATCATAAGCTATCGGTTACCATCATCAAATGATGCATTAACTTTCAAAGTGAAGAAAAAATGGACAGCAAACTTTTGAAAAAATGTGTTCTTATTCAGTTGAAGCGGAGTGTATGTCCACAACTGGCTCGTACGAACTTGCTCCTCTATTCCACATTTAAACTCACAAAAAATGAAAAAAACATTAAAAAATAAGAACATGTACCTAATTAAAATTCATAACATTTAGTTATATTATTTCAACTGAAATATGACCTCAAAAACACATTTTGTATGGAAAAAATTGATGCAATAACATTTCTTTAGAAATTGTTGATTTTACAAAAAAAAAATCTAAGATCTAAACAAAAACGTTTTAGTATTCAAGAATATATAAATATAGATACATTTTATAAAGGAATTTCGATTTTTAATATTAATACGTTTTCGAGATAGAGAATTTTGAAAAAAAAGTTTAGAAATATTTTTTTATAAATAAAACAAAATTTTGGGCAGACAGACAGAAAGACGATCGGAATCGCCGGACCCACTTTAACACTTCTCTATCATCGTAATGTCATATTTGATCAAAATCTCAACTTTTCTCTTAATCTCAATCAACATTTAAAATGTATAAAATGCACACGTTCAACTTTAAAGAATTTTGTCTATTGATAAAAGTATTCAGCACAAACAAACAATAAAATAATTGCAAATAAATGAATTAGTAGAATATAATACTAAAAAGAGGAAAAAGTGGGAGGAAAACATCAAAAAGTGGGATTTTTAGACAATTTATGAAAAGTGGAGGGCATGAAAAATAACTTCAAAAAAGAGGAAAAAGGCCACTTTAGTGGCGCAAAGGTAGCCCTGGATGTGTGTTTAGGCAACTTCAATTCGAATTTACTAATACACTTGCTCGTGCATGACAAGCATTTGAACTGTGTAGGTATATCCCGCTTTATATTTATATTTATTATTATATTATATTAGTGCCTGGCTACACAGGGATTTTCCAAGCTACTGAAAAATCACATGCGGTGGCTACACACAGTTGTGCTTACTCACGTTCTTCTTTTCCATTTCGTTGCGGGGAACTTGAAATGTCTCTTTTTTGTTTGACATTTTTTTTTAAATTATGAAAACCACAATAAATAAATAAATCAAATCACTTCGAAGGAGATTACAAGCGGTCATTGAAAACCTAAGGGTATGCAATTGTCGCCTTTGGAACCACAGTCATTTCGACAAAATTATTGGAAATAACCGAAAACTTCCTTACACAATAATCGGAGATGATGCTTTTGCCTTGGAAAAAAATACATGCTCAAGCCATATCCGTATAAAAGTAAGGAGAAATCGAAACAAATTTTTAATTTTCGCCTAAGCCACGCAAGACAAACTATAGAAATAGAACACTCATTCGGCATGCTGGCAAATCGTTTTCGGGTTCTCCAAACCCAAATTTTCTTAAGGCCTGAGAAAGCTAAGCTTGTTGTTCAAGCGTGCTGTGTTTTGCGCAATTTCATAATCGATAAAAATGCTGCTGGTACCGAATCATTATGCAGTGGTCCAGTGAATTAAACGCTAGCTATGCTGAGTACTTTTCTTCTGAAAGGAGAACTTCCATGGCAAAACCAATTTATATAAAAAAATAAATATTGTGCAATTTAATTTTGTTTAGTTTGAATTTTATTACAATACTATGTACTAAATCACTTAAAATATTATATAATAACTTACTTACTAAGACATTACATACTAACCTAGATAATAAAAATGTTACAAAATATTTTATTAGATAAAATTTTAAGAACACGTTTTATTTTTATTCTAACTCTTCGTAATCTTCAAAAATATCATCTTCGAGGGTTTCAATCATAACTTCTTGCATTTCCGCCGTTGAATTATTAAGTTCTTCATTCTGCATTCAAATGAAAGAAAAATATTTTATTGTCTTTAGGGAGAAATGAATGCTAAATAAATTCTTACCATATGACCATGCTCTTGATATTCGTCCCTGTTTTTCATGTTATGGCCTTGTTTTATTAAATCCATTACTTTCCACTTGATTTCATTTTGAAGCTTTTGTGGAAATGACAACATTTCCGATTCCACCATGTTAAGAAAAGGACGAAGTGTTTTGTTGGATTTGTTTTAAAATATCGGTCGCCGTGTTGAATTGTTGATGGATGTAATACCAAGCTGTTTGGTAAAAAAATGTTGGCTCGCTTCGCTCGCTTTGCAGTGCTGCAGAATAAATTAATTTCTCTTGCAAAATGTTCACTACTTTATTACAGTGCACTTAAACTAAAGAAATCATAATTACTTTCTTATTGAAAAATAATCAGGTTTGGCAACTTACATGTTCTGCAAATGCATACGCAAAATGAACAATTATTAAGTGCTTGAAGCCAGTGGATGTTGGGACGATGTTGAAAGTTCCATCAATTAAATATCTTCGGCTTCGCTGCTCACCATTGGTAGATTTAAGTTGATTAGATTCACGAATCACGATTTTGGAGGACATAAAGATTGCGTAGCTGAAGTTTTTGTCCAAGATTGTGTATTTGTAAAAAGTCTCTTTGTCGTACCAAGACGTTCCAAAGTTTTCTAGAAAAACTTTATTTTTGAAACATTCGTGCACTTCTAATGGTGTCTTTGGGCACTTCGGAAGACTTTGAGACCGTATTTTATTCAGATTTCTTTTAATTTGCTTAAAAGGAACATCTGCAGTCTCATCATTAAGTTCCATTCGATGATTGTCAAAAATTTTCTTCGCCGTAGACCTCCGTTTCAGTGGGTTGGTAACGCAATCCTCTTCTTCAAAAATTTCATTTATTTCATTGAAGTGATCCTCGTGAGGATGAAGAGCCTCGTTGCCTTGTTTTTTTTTTGCGTTTTTATCAAAAGAAACACTTGCCTTGCACGAACTTACGTATAGCAGGAATACCGAGACATGTTATTCCTCGTATATATTTTAAAATAAATTTGTTTTTCATTATGAATATACAACAATTTACTTATTTTTCGGAAACCGGGAATAAAGTCATACGACACTTCCATTTCAACTTTTTTTACTTTCTCACTAGACTAGACCGCACCTTTTCTTCAAAATAATAAACCTCTCAATGACTAAATTTCAATGCCAAATCGGAGATGAAAAGCTTTAACGGATTTTTTTGTAAAAAAACAAAAATCATAAATACCATAGGCGGGTTGTATTATATTTCTTGAGTTATTAAAAATTTGTTTTATTTAAATTTTGTCTATGCGTTCAAGAAATAAATATATCAGGTATTTTATATGTGATTCCGAGAATAAGGTATTCTTGAAAACATTAAAAGAGAAGAGCACCAGGAATCTCACGAAACTTTCTTTTACCCCACCACTGGAAACAAATTTGTAATTGATTTTGATGCGAAAGTAAATTACAAAACATGAATATAATGTGTAACTATTTTATTAGTGAAATTAATTCCCACCTTCTGTGGGAAATAGCTTCACATCAAAAGTGAAGTTATAACCCACAGAAAAGTGAAGTATGGGTGCTTTCATAAATGCATGGTTGCGAAAGTCTGACGCATGCATGTTGTTCATAAATGCAAATGATAAAAGTCAGATGTTCATAAAAGCAAAACGCAAATATTTGCAGCGCAAATGTGCAACTACAAAAAATCACATGCACACTGAGTTTCTTTCTGAATAAAAGAGACAGGTATATAGTATCATAAATGCAGTGTAAAACACATGCGTAAGTATTTTTGTCTGACGTTAATATGATTGCAAATGATCGCATGTAAGCAAAGCAACCATGCATTTATGAAAGCACCCTATATCTTATATCACACCATAGTTGGGATATAACTTCACCAGAAAAAAGTGAAGATATTTCCCACTTGAGGTGAACTTGAGGCGAAGTAAGTTCCCTGCACCGTATTTCTCGGTAGTTTGGTGTACGAATGAATTGAAAGTAACTTTAAAGGACTATTCACATGAGCACGACCAACGAACGACGAATAAATGAAGAAAAGTGATTTTAGATACGTTTGAAGCCGTATTTCCTCACAAATTCTCAACAAAACGATAGAAGTATAGTTTATGTTTGATTTATGTTGCGTAAATTTACTTGATAATGTCAAATGTTAATAAATTTGAAAAAAAAAACAAATTTGTTCGTCGCGAAAAGAATTCTAGTTGATACGAATTGCCAAACTCTATTCGCGTTCCACATCATCCACACTCCCAACGAACAAAATGTTCGCTCGCGTATAACCTCAAAAATTATTTTTCCTTTGTGTTTTGGTTGTTCGTTCGCGATGAATTAAAAACTCTCATATGAACGAAATTACAAAATCGACGAATTTGCGTTAATTCGTTGGTGGTTTTCGTGCTCATGTGAATAGTGCTTAAACATTGATTTAATAGGCTGAATTCTAAAACAGGGCGATTTTCTGGAGTCTCCGGACAATTGTTCTAGTCTCCGGACGGTCTTAAATGGAGTGTCCAGACAGTTCCACTTAAAAACTCAATATCTTTTTTCTCTTAAGTGTTGAGTACCCAAGTAACAATTTATCTTGTATAAGGTCCGATTCCTGAATATTTAGAAGCAATAGCTTCCATAGTGTTATTTTAAGGCTTATTTAAGGATGATTGTTTTTATTTTGCTTGAATAAGACCTTTTGTAATTTACTTATAA
The DNA here is from genome assembly GCA_943590905.1 of Sphaerophoria taeniata. Classification (NCBI taxonomy): domain Eukaryota; kingdom Metazoa; phylum Arthropoda; class Insecta; order Diptera; family Syrphidae; genus Sphaerophoria; species Sphaerophoria taeniata. The sequence goes on along the minus strand of OX016542.1, from coordinate 72,062,190 downwards.
CAGCCTGTAATTTAATAACACGAATAGGCCAGGCCATATTTGGAAGATCTCTGAAAGAATTCTTCTCCTAGCTTCTAAGCTGATGATGATGTTGATGATGATGATGATGATGATGATGATGATGATGATGATGATGATGAATGCTGGTAATGAATAACTCTTAAATTTAATTTTCAGTTAATCTTTTTTTTTTTATTTGATTAAATTTGTATTGTTTTTCTTCTTCTTGTTAATAGTTTTATATATTTTGCTGTTACTTAATAACTTGAAATTTTAACTTTTTTCTAAAATACAAAGCACATTTTTGTTAAAATAATGTATGAATGTACAGAAATTTGCTCTATCTTATAAGATATTGTATCTTACTGAGCATAATTACACAATAAATGAAATGAAATGAAAATTAAATGAATAAGACTTCCTTGTGCAAATTATAGCAAACTGCTTGCACGAGATTGATTTACCGAAATCACATAAGGCCTCGCTATATATATATATAGCAATTCATTATCTGCATTTGTAGGACCAGATTTTCGTCCTTGGTTCTTGTGGGTGTGACTACACACTATTGTGTAGTATCAGTTCTCAAATTATCTGCCACAAATCTAGAAATCGCAGCTTTGTTTATTTATTCTGAGGCGCTTATACTGTCCGAAGACCGCAGTAAACGTTGAACAGATAAACGAACAAAGGTATTAAACAAAAGAAAATTGAATCACCAACAAAGATGAATGAAAAGACGTTTTGTTGTATTTTCAAATATATATACAAACAATTTTATTAATAAAATAATTGAGTAATTTAAATTACGTTAAATGAAGTGAGCTGGCAACCATAAACTTCGTTGAACTATTTTTCATAAAATGATCTAGGCGCTTTGAAGAAAACGGCGTAAATAATAAAAAATAATTAAACGATTCAAGATTGGCTAACAATCAAAGCCACTCCCCCTGGTGTGATACTTTTTTGAGAACGTTAGCGCTAGGCAACCTTTGCTCAACGAAATATCAAACAAGAGTGATTTGCTTTGAATCAAGCTCTGCCTTTTATATGATTTTTGAAATAATTTTAAATCAATGAAATATATGATTACAAACATAAATTATTTTAAAGTGATTAAACATGAAGTGTTAATTTAGAATATTGAACATTTAAATGAGAATTATATGAATTAACAGTAAATGGATGTCTTATAATCTCCCCCTCTGTCGCTGAAATCGTCTCGATGATGCGACAGGATATGTGATTGGTTTTGCTGGTTGCATTTACTGATTCTTCATCTAGCCTCGTTGCTGATTATGTTTTTTTGTGATTCCTGATGAGTAATAACATCCCAATGGAATTGTGAGGTCATCTTTGGAAGCAACTTGGTATGCTGTTGACCCAACATTTTTGATTATTACGTACATATCTTTTTGATATAAATTTGGCTGATTAGTTTTTTTTTTTTTTCTTTCGTTTATTCTGATTTTCTGGTTGTCTAGTGCTGCTGATTCATGCACAGCTTCTTCTTCAGAGATTGAAAGTTCAGCCGCCCTTATGCCTCTGATAAAAATTCCTTAAAGGTTGTGATGCTTCCCCGGGATATACCGTCTCTGAATTGAAGACTGAGTAGACCATACACTATAGATCAATCATTATTCGTTCTTTTGGGACTGTATTCTATAATTTGAAACTGATCCACTAGTTGGGCGCCAATTGTAGGACCAGATTTTCGTCCTTGGTTCTTGTGGGTGTGACTACACACTATTGTGTAGTATCAGTTCTCAAATTATCTGCCACAAATCTAGAAATCGCAGCTTTGTTTATTTATTCTGAGGCGCTTATACTGTCCGAAGACCGCAGTAAACGTTGAACAGATAAACGAACAAAGGTATTAAACAAAAGAAAATTGAATCACCAACAAAGATGAATGAAAAGACGTTTTGTTGTATTTTCAAATATATATACAAACAATTTTATTAATAAAATAATTGAGTAATTTAAATTACGTTAAATGAAGTGAGCTGGCAACCATAAACTTCGTTGAACTATTTTTCATAAAATGATCTAGGCGCTTTGAAGAAAACGTCGTAAATAATAAAAAATAATTAAACGATTCAAGATTGGCTAACAATCAAAGCCACTCCCCCTGGTGTGATACTTTTTTGAGAACGTTAGCGCTAGGCAACCTTTGCTCAACGAAATATCAAACAAGAGTGATTTGCTTTGAATCAAGCTCTGCCTTTTATATGATTTTTGAAATAATTTTAAATCAATGAAATATATGATTACAAACATAAATTATTTTAAAGTGATTAAACATGAAGTGTTAATTTAGAATATTGAACATTTAAATGAGAATTATATGAATTAACAGTAAATGGATGTCTTATACATTGATAATTATTTCCTGATTGCTTGGCATCTAATTAATTTAAAAAATATTGCTTAGTTATTGTTTTTTTATACGAAATATAAACAAACCAAAATCGGTACCAGTCTCCAGACGATCAAAACAAAGTCTCCAGACGACTTTGAACCTAGTTCGTCATACTTGATTGCTGCTTGACTGACACCCAATTTCTGCATTCATCTTCAATCAAAAAAAATTTAAGAATTTAAGACTATTCATATCCTCTCTTTCTACGCTACGCAACTAAACCTAGGTTAACAACTAGTTGTTTCTTAATTTTGACAAGGAAATTAAGGGTTTCAAAGAGAATCTGAACATAAAAAAAAAAATTTAAATAAAACCTTGGAGCTGTCCGGAGAATAGATTTTCGCTATTTTTTGTACCAGTGTCCGGACACTTAAGAAAATCGATTAAAAAAACGCAAAACTCAATTTTTTTCTTTAGTTATTGGAAGTTCATTATATTTTCTTTGAAACAAACTCCATTTGATTGCAAGATCTCACAAGATCAATTATTCCCAGTATATTTTTCAAAGGTCTGCCACTAGTTTTTTGGTAAGAAAACAGGAGAACAGTAGCGGCTGGTGCTTAAACCACCCATAATATTTCCATTATACATTCGATCGGCTTGAAACTTCGTGTGTATGTGTATGTATATGTGAAAAGCGCAGTAGATCTACTGCTATATCAGGGCAGCACTGCTCGCTCATGAATCTCTTCAAACTACGTTGGTGAAAAAAGGATACAAAATTCGAAAAGATACAAAAGAAAATAATTTGTCCGGTGAGTCACAGGCAATTTTAAATGATTTTTTATCTGTTCTACACAGAAATTTTATTTTAAAAAAATCCTTTTTAACACAATTCACAGTTCACACTCGTCCTAAAAATACAAAACCATTTCCTTCAAAATTATACCTAAATATCTACCGACCTTAAGTCATATTTACCTTCTTTATTTATAATTTTCAACTCCCGTTTACTAATTTTTCGAGCAAAAGTCTCATTTCCTCTTCGGATGTTATCACCAGTGTTACCACATGGACTCAATAGAGTCAAAATGGACTCGTTTTTTCTTTCTTGACTCGAGGACTCGTGCTTATCACGTTTGACTCGTTCTTTTGCAGAATACAAATAGGTACAATTACTAAGAATTTAATATTTTGAAGAAAAAAAAATTATGTGTTTGAATCGTTATTTCTTGTCCCAAACACTTGTATTTCGAATATTCAAACCATACAATTAATTTCTTGTATGCTAAAATAAAAAAAAAATGATTTATGAAAAAATGAAAATTTCTTGTTTACGTGGACTCGTTTTTTTTTTTTTAAATAACTCGCTTCTTGGACTCGAAAATATTTTTCCCTGCGGTAACACTGTATCACAATAATATCGTCTAATTTCAAAACTCTTCTTTTCCACTTTTGAGAATTTGAGTAAAACGAAAAAAAAAATATGTTTAAAACTGCTAAAATAATGTTATTGATTGGCTTAAGGGCTTTAAAAAAAAGCTGGGAATGATTTTTATCTATTTTCACTGGGCTTGAATCTCTGCAGTTATCCTAAAATCATTAAATATCATTTAAATTTGGAAAAGAAGAGTTTTGAGACTTACGAATGGCATAGCGAAGTTTTGATTCAACCCACTAAGGAAACGATGTGTTTTGAAATAAATAAAACTGTTTTTCAGATTTAATTATTTTTGTTTTTAATTCAATGTTTGTTTTTTATAATATCACAGAAAATTATAAAAAAAAATACTTTAAAAAAATAACTTTTTGTTTTTTTCCTCTGCTTTTTTGGCAAAAAATGCAATTTTTTTTACCATTGCCCAAGACAAATTCCTTGAATTCAGTTTTCCCATGATTTATTAATGCATTGGCAAGAAATTGAGGAAATGTTCGGGTTGTAGTTGTAGTGAAGGTTTAAAGTATTTTGTACAAAATCGACCAAGCCATTCATAAGATATGACCAAAAATGTGGACAGCTCATTTTCGCTAAGTAATCGCAAACTATACATTTGATCACGTGATGATCTTTTACCAAATTGTTGTGTATGAGCCCATAAAGGTTTCAGAGTTGATACATTCTTATAGCTGACTATGTTCTACTATATAAATGTTAATGGGCCCTATCGGGAATGAGATTTCCCTGGAAATATTTCCCACATTCGGAAAACTTGTATCGTGAATAAGAGTTCTCTGGAAATATTTCCCACGTTCGGAAAATTCGTTTCGAGAACGATGTTCGAATTTTCCCTAGAAATTTATTGAGACATGAACACTTTTCCCATGGGAAATTTCTCGTTATTTCTCTGCAGTTTTTTCCCATTCATTTTGATGGAGAAATTGCTAGCAAAATCATTTTTGCAGTAAGAAAGAAGATATGGACAGACTTTAAAAAGGAGTAGAACGTTTTTACTATTCAATTGCTTGAATAAACCACAAGCTTTTGGAAGCAATATTTTAACCTACTTAAAAAAAAGTGGAAGAATCGAAAGATGGGTTCTTCAGCTTCATTCCTTAAAATATAACATCGATCAGTCTGAATGTAATATAGCAGATTCTTTGTCAAGATTTTGCAATATTCAACAAGCGGAAATTGTAAATATTAAACTTTTGTGCACTAATAGAGAATGTGATTCCCCATGTGCTTACAAAGAGTGAGGTGGTGAAAGAAAATGCCACTGGCCAAGAAATTATGGAAGCTATAGAAAAAAGATGATTGGCCAGCTAGTACTACCACCAGTGCTTATGATTTTCGGTCCCTGGCAATGAGTTGCAATGTGTCCGTTTTCAAATCGCGGTTTCGCTTTTGCGATCATTGATTTAATAGTGGCATCAGAAATATTTGGCATTTTAGAAGATATCTTCTGAAGATTGTGACTGAACAAATAAAAGTAGATAATGCTCCGAAGTTTGTGAGTGTTGAATTAAAGGCTATTGTGATAGTTACAACATTGACTTGATAACATCACATCCTTACTGGCCACAGGCCAATGATGAAGTTGAGAATATCAATTGATCTATTGTAAAGTGACTACATAATTATAGCCCATGGAAATAGGGCTGACTATAAGAAAGACAAAGAACTGCATAAATTCACTTTGATGTACAATGTGACACCGCATTGTATATACAACGGGAAAGTCACCTTCACAGTTACTATTTCAAAGATCAACTAGAGATATAATCCCTTCTATGCAAGATAATGTTTTGGACTCCAAGGCAAGAGACTTGAACAGTGTTCACAAAAAGGATGTTCGTGGTGCGAAGGAAGCGGGTGTTTCCATTTGTGATGTGGACTTACTTCGTTATTTAACCCTCCAGAACAAGTTTGTTAGTTACCATCTTCGATCCCACTAATTTAATTTTTTATATTTCCTCCTTCAATCTTTCATCGCAAATAATAGAAATCCCTTGCGTCAAAAAAAATTAAAAATCGGTCGGACAAAAATAAAAATTAATCAATGAAAAAGAAATATTTCTGTCAAAAAAATTCGAAATTGATTTCCGAAAATAGTTTTGATTCCCTGGGAAAAAATCATTCCGAAGGAGTTTCATGATAATTAGAAATTTTTCTTGAGAATGAAATTTTTCTTGGGAAATAAAATTTCTTGGGAGATTCCCGATAGGGCCCAATATGTTAATATTAATGTTAATGTCGGTAATAAATAACTAATAATAATCCGAGTAAAAGTTACTTCACTAACAGGAAACTACAATCATCAGGACTAATATGATTTATTAATAAGGCTTTAAGCGGAAAACACAAAGCTGCTTTGCTGTTAGCGTTGAGTGACGTATAAAGTTCAAGCATAGGAATTGCTAACAACCTATCACAAAGCAGCTTTGTTGCTCAGCTTTGATTTGACATACTGTGAGAACCCCGTAACATAAACGTAACGTCGCAAAAGCTGTAGCAAAAGTTTTCTACTTTTTCATATAAATTTGCTCACCGATATGTTTTCTTGTTTGGCTGTGTGAAAATTTTATTTTATTTTTATTTCCTTTTCGCTTCAGCTGTCGGTTTTGTTTTCAAAAAACAGAAAAAAATGAAATTTTGGAGAAAATATGTTTGACGAACATAAAATAAAATAAGTAAAATGACTGATGTCAATCAAAGTTCAATCCAAAGTATAGAAGCGTAACGGAGTCAGCGCTAACAGCAAAGCAGCTTTGTGTTTTCCGCTTTAAGATAAAGAAGCGCAGTAACACGTAGCTTAGTTGGTAAGTGCGTTGGCTGCTAAGCAGATTGTCGTTGGTTCGAGTCCTACTCAGGCCAAGTTTTTATTTCATCTTTCACGGGCACTGCCTCTTGCGAAGACCTGACAAATCTTCCAAGAGTATCAATCTGTCATGAAAAAGTGCTTCTCAACTCTGCCGTTCGGAATCGGCGTTAAAATATAGGTCCCCTCAATTCTTCACACGCACTCAGAGAATTGTTGATGAGAGTAAGCCACTTAGGCCTTGGCTCTTCAAGAGCTGTCGCGCCACTCTATTATTTTTTTTTTAAGATAAAGAAGCAAGATCTTACGACCATTCTTCTTACGAATATATATGTATAATGTATATTCCTCTGAAATAATGTAATATTATTTCTCCCTGGACATCGTTACATATTTTGTTCTTACATGATTAGATTCACAACTCATCAGTTAAAAGGCGATTCAATTGTTGAGGCAGTACGAAGTCTGCCGGGTCAGTTAGTTTTTTTTTTTATAGAAATGAAATGATAACTGCCTGACTGTTTCTTGCGAAGAATTGACAAAACTTCTAGGAGTATCAATCTGTCATGAAAAAGTGCTTCTCAACTTTGCCGTTCGGAGTCGGCGTTAAATTGTATTTATTTTTATATTTATTATGATATGCAAAGGAAAACAAGAGTATGGTAATAAAAGAGTTTTGAATTAAACGACCGAGTGGAATAGTGCAGTTTTGAAAAAAATCTTCACTTTTTAGGTGGAAAAAAGTAAAGGAAATAATAAGTTTTGATAAATCTGAGTTAAATACACAGATCAGGGGCCTTTTAAGGAACAATTCCTCATACTTATCTCATTTTTGAAAAAAGTGGAAAAGAAGAGTTTTGATTTTATACAACTCTATATGAGAAGCATGAATAATTTTCTTTTATCACAAAATTAATCGTCTTTGCCACATAAACTTGCTTCTCCGACCATTTTAAATCACTTTAAATATAACTACCTTTTCAGTTTCTAAGGTCCAACTAGTCTCAGGATTGACACAGGTGACGCTCTCTGAACTCTCGGAAGCCGTCCCCTAAACAAAAAAGAAATAAAGCTTCTATGCTCCTTAGTACTATAGTACTAGTACAGCCTGAACAAAAAATGAAATATATTTTTTGTTTGGCAGTTCAGGCGCTGCGCTGCTAAGTTGAAAACAAGAAAAACGCCTATAATCACCTGTCGCATACATATGTGCATATTTGCATGAAAAACAATGACAATACATCGTGCAAATCAAACAAAATTGAGAAACAGAAATCATACAACTGTCACTATCATTAATTTTGATATGATGTGGATGATCTGAGAAATCTGGGACCTCTAGCCAAAAAAAACATAACTCTTTGCTATTAACATATTTCGATATTTTCTGAAAAACCTATATATATATATAGCCTTCTTCTATAATATGTAGGTATGTCCCAGTTCTATTTTCTTATTTTCTTAGATAAAACGATTTTACACGCCGTAAGACCAAACGCTTTCTATCCAGCAAGAATAAGAAGGAAACACCACAACGTTTATTCCCCGTCCACATCGCACTGTTCTCAGTTTCAACGACCACAATGACGCTGGGTTATTCAACTATTTGTACAAAATACCACTTGAAAGGATTTGGTATTGGGTGGTAGGCAGAGTAGTTAAAGGAGTCACCATCCATACAGGATGTGCGATGCCGTTCGCCATTATAAAAGACAATTACAAAAAACAACTTGGCAATTAGTGGATCTAATTAAAGACAGTAAATTAGACGCATACAGCATTTAAAATCGCGCGACTATCAAAATGGAAGACTGCTAGATCCAGAGTTCGTGGATGCTGTGTAGAAAACAACAGCAGGAGCGTTGTTTGTCAGATGATGATGCTGGAAAAGGTCCTTGTGATTTTCTAGAATTGGTGGCGAATGAGTTACATTTTTGCATTTTTTGTTATGCAGCAGCAGTTGATACTTTGAGTTTAGTGAATGCTCTCGACTATCATGCAACGCTTTGCATTCTACAATCATTTCATTTCTACACAAGAAAGCCCAGCACCACAATTGCAAATCCTTGCTTCGAAGGAGTGTAGCAATAGAACTAAGTAAAAATGTTTGTGTTTTGTAACTGAAAAGTAAGTTTGTCGTCGTGTGCCATTCGCTTCCCATTCGATTCCGGAAGTTGGCGGCTGCCATTATTAAGGCTACATTGCTGAATTATCATTTTATGCAAATACAGATAACGATGCGGCATGAGATTTTCTGTCCTTCTCCCTTTTTCCTAATACTTTTCAATTGAAGTAAGAAAGTTTGGAAAATCGCACGCCCGCGCCCGTCCCGCCCGGTGAAGCCGCCACGATTTCGTATATGTGTCGTAAGCGTTTGGATGACTTGAAGACTAGCACGTAATGATTTTGCTTTAGCGAGACGGATTAAGAAGGAAAGATCTCTGTTGTGAGAAATAAATTGTGTGAGATCCCTTTCTTTATTCGAAAGCGAGTTTATTTTTCCAAGGATTAAGTTCTAAGGATATTGGAAAGTTTTTTTTTTGTTTTTTGATAATTATTTCCCGTCTGGCAGTTCCGAATTTACTTTCTCTAAATGATAGCAAACAAAGAATTTATAAAAGTAGGAAAGTCAACGACAGGCGGCAAGATAATTCCTGGACACATTTGTCTTTTATAATTGTTATATGGGGATTAAATGTTGCTCATTTTTTGAGCGTGCATAGTTAGGTAGATGAGCACTGGCTATAATATATATACATAAGTTAATGACTGATATTTTTTAAATAAATTAAAAGATGCCAATAAACTAGGCCGGATTAAGAGGTCTGGTCCTTGGGGCAACAAACAGGGTTAAAAAGAACAAAACACTATGTTTTTTTTTGCAAACAAAAAAAACATGTGTTTAAAACAGTTTTATATTCTGTTTTAATTACTTTGTTTAAAACATGTTTAAAACATGTTTTAAACGTTTTTTAAACATTATTATAATATAAAAAGACAAAAATTACTCATCAAAGTTTACTAAATATTTGATAATTTTTATTAAAAGAGGCCGTCCATAAAATACGTTTGCACTTGTGGGAGGGGGGGGGGGGGGTCATGCTGAGCATGACAAGATATGACAAGAGGGGTCTACTTCAACATGACATTCGCCAAAGTTAGACTTAAAAACCTAAGTTCATTGCCATTTAAAGAAATTAATCCAATAGAGTGCCACTTCATTTTATCTTTTTATTGAAAAAAAAAATTGAATTAAAACAAAAAACATAAAACATAAAACACAAAAGTTTTTTTTTGTAACTTACTAACTAAATTCAGTTTATTTTTTACTTTTTTATATTTTTTAATTTATTTACATTTTATCCTAAAATAAAGTGAATATATTTTTTATGTTTTGAAATTTGTGTTCTATCAATTAAATATTTTTTTAAGGGGTCTTTGTTTTGTGACGTAATATTTTAGGGGGGTTACAGGAAGTGTAAAACAGCTAAATTCAGCGTGACGTAGTTTATGGACGGCCCCAAAGAAATAATTATAATTCAATCATAACAAAAAATATAATAACTACAAAATAATTGTGTTATGTAATGGACCAGCTACAGTTATTTTGGACCGACCGACCGACGACGTTGGTGGTCTAAAACTATAGACTATGGGTTCTCTGCTAAAGGTAGCCCTAAACGACAAACATGATCGCCGAACATGCTCGTGCGCGGTATTAATTCGTCGTGTAGGGGATGGTTTGCGAACTGTTCGCTGTTGGCAAAAATTTTCGATTTTCTAGTGTTTGTCCGTATCGTTGTTTGCCATGTAGGGAGATGTTCGCGAACAAATCTCATTTTTTCTATGAGATAGCCATAACATAAGCGCAATGATTTGCTTCTCTTTTTGACACATCCTCACACTTTCAAGAATCAACATGAAATGATATTTGCCAATTATGTTTTTGCCGTGTAACAACAACGAATAACGCAAACGAGCATGCAAAAAAAAAACGTAAAATCAAAGTAAGGTGGTGTGTGATGTGTTTTGCAAGAAAACAATCAACTTTAAAACGTCGGATGAGCAATGATATTACTTGTTTTTTTATGTGTTTTAAACAGTTTAAAACAGTTTTAAACAGTTTATGTTTTAAACAAAATGTTTTTTTATGTTGTGTTTTAAACAGTGTTTTAAACATTTATTTAAAACAAATGTTTAAAACATTGCCAACCCTGGCAACAAAGGACCGGAAACCATCTGGTCTAAATAATCGGAACATTCTCACCTTTTTTCGTCGAAAAAAACCTTGATAATTTCGCTGATATCCAGTTCCCGGAGCAGATTCACTTTGAATATTCTGGAAAGAAATGTTTGATAGACGGTTTTTGTCCTATCGTGTTTCGAAGCCTAGCTCTGCAGAGGTGCGTTTTTGCGCTGACTATAATCAACAATGGTTGACTATTTCTCGTTTTTGCACGCCAATAGTTACGATTCGTAATCACAATTGTCGTTTTTGCGGTCTGTGTTGATGTGTCAAATCGTAACTATCTCTAACTATTTCCAATCCATCTCAGGAGGTGAGTTGAAAGTGGTTGGTGTGTCAAAGTGTTTTTTTTTTTTTTGTAGAATGGCGTTTGTCAATCTGGAATCTAAAAAAAAAACATTCTGTTTGTGCATTTTTTACAACCGCGTAGTCGTCCGTATCCGTACTGCCGCAAATTTAATAACAATCAAAGTATTTCTGTTCGTCTTCAATTATTTCATTACAAAATAAAGAAAATAAGGTTCCCCTTACAAATTTTAAATTGTCGGAAAAAAGAACTTTATTTCGCCGGAGATTTTGCAAAAGGAACTTCATTAGAAAAACGAAAACAAATCATGAGGAAATTTCTCTCGTGCACTTTTTTTTTGGTTTCAAAATGTGTAGTGTAGTGTGTACTCGTAAAAACATTCTGGTTTTAAAATTCGAAGGGAATCCTCTTGTTTTCAAAATCAGAATAAATTCATAAATTCATGCTCTCTATTGCATGGGCTATGTCCATCGCGTCATCAATCCGGAAAACATTCTAATCGACCGCCATCAAACTGGAAGATTTTTGAAATCCCGCTGCCTTGAATCGTGACGGGCATGTGCACAGTTCTTCGCCGGTTGGTACCAGTGATTACATTGCTCCAGAACTGCTCGAGACAATTCCCTATTGCAGATTGACCAAATCCCAGCAGAGCGTAAGTTCTTTCAAACCTCGAGTTTTAAACAAAACATTGATGCTAAAAACTACTTACAGGTCAGCTGTGACTTCTGGTTCATGGGTATTATAGGCTATGAACTCATCTGCGAAGTCAAACCATTTCACGAGGACAATGTCACAATGTCCACGAGACATAGGTACTTGAAAATCCTCAGTCACTGCGAGGAGAGTCACGCCAAGGAAATGATCGCCTTTCCAAGTGACTTAAAAGTCAGCACCAATTTCAAGAATCTCAATCTCTCCCTGGTCACAATCCCTTCCAATCGAATTGACTACACTGCGATCCGAAAACATCCCTATTTCGGGAAGACATGGCTGAGAAGTTCAGTAAACGACCGAAGAGCGTCGGCGCTGCCCATGAGCAGATGATTGTCGAACGTCAGTCGGCACGAAAGGCAAACTTAAACCTGTGGAAGGTGGAGAAGCAACTGGAGCACAAAATGTCGGAAAAGACCAAGCAGGAGATGATGAAGGAGAAATCTGAGGCAAGCTTTTTCATCTCCAAATAGAATTCATATAACGTTTATTGTATTCTTTAGGTCGTCGAATAAATTTCACTTCTCATCGTTTAAGAACAAGAAGCTCCTTCGTGAACTCAACGAAGAGCGGGAAAAGTCCTCAAACGCCATCGATGCGGCTTCAGCTATCGAAATCAAGATCAAAAGACAATTACGAACGACTTAAGTATGCATATAACATCACCGACAACCAGCTGACCGAAGTCGAGGCAATGCTGGAAACCGAACAGAAGCGCAGTCAATCGTCGCAGGAGAAAATCGATGCGCTGTATAAGAGTGTCCGGGAGAAGAACGAAGCCATCAGTAAGCTGAGGAAGATAATCAACGAGAAACATGCGAACAAACTCGTCGCCGAAGGACGGCGAATCCGAGACACAAGAAAAGTGGAAGTCCTTATTATTATTAGTGCTTTCATGTATTCTGTCGGCAATAAAAAAATTTGTTCATTGGCTTCAAAAAAATAAAGACATTCTCCGTTTATTTATATAAAAGCACGAACTAGATATGGAATTGATAGTTTTTTCAGCGAATCTGGAAGCAGCAATTATGAGAAGATCAAAAGCTGGCTTGCTTGGAACAGGTTGAAGATTTCTGTATGGAGGGTGGACTTCAGTTCTAATATTCCATTTGCCTTCCTTGCTGTGGGTTGTTAAAAATAAATAAATATGTTCTTATTTCAATTGTCTTTAGAAACTTAACTTACCATATCAAGATCGTTCTTGAGTTTTTGCAATTTGCATAAAATTTAGAGCAATGAAAATTGTTCTCTTTATCAATTTCAATTGTTATGATTAAAAGAAAAGAAAATTTTAAATTCAAAAGATGTTTTTTTTTCTTGTTTGACAGATCAACCAAACCTAACTAAAAAGCGTTTTTGGATGATTTGAACTATTTCTAACTATTTCAACTATGACACATCAACCATTTTTTTTTTACATAAAAACTAAAGTCAACTATCGTCAGCGCAAAAACGCAGCTCAGTGCAATTTGATAGCATCAAAACATAATACATTCTCAATGCAATTTCTAGTTTTGGGAATGTAGCTCTGAAATTCAGGAGATTGATCTTTTCTATTTCTTATTGTAAGAGTCGAACAAAGACACAAATTGAACCAATTCATTACCAAGACTAGGTGCTAAATCATCCTGATAATTGATGAATGATAAAGTTTCAACAATGCCTCTTCTGCAGCGTGCAAATCTTCAGCAACCATCTTTGCAAAATGATTGAGCAAGAACAGCGGAAAAAAAGTTTACCAGGGTTAACAATTGGGAATTATTTTATTTCCGAAGGCTCTTTGTGGGCCCCACTTTTGTGGCTGTAGCCCCGGTTGCCTTCTCTTAAATCCGGCCCTGCAAATAAACATGGCTTAGAAGAGTGTGATGCGCTTTTTGCTTTCCAGCCGAGGTTTATGGGCGTCGGATCGCCAAAGTCCCCTGTGAAGAAAAACAATAAACTTCAGTAATAAGGTCCACAATTTCCTACTAAATTTTATTATTCTTTTATTTTTGAGTCTTTACACTTTTCTGATTATTCTTTTCGGGTACATCGGGTTTATACCTCTCTGGTTATAGAGTAAAGCTGATTCATCGGGCTTAAACTTCTCAGGTGTCGTATAATGCTTATGTTCGGCTGTCTTATATTGATCTACTAGTATTTACATAAGCCCCTGGTGGCACGCAAAACAGCAGGATTAACGAAATCAACTTTGACTTAAAAAATCAAATTCTCCCCAAGCGGTCTTTCGTCGCAAATAAGCCTTTGGTATGCTTGGAAAAATACTTTTTGGCTCTCATTGGTAAGTACATGGACTAGGAACTGTGGGCTGACAGTATCCAGCTTCTTCTATCCAGCTAAGACAGAACTAGTGCTGTTTACTAACAAACGTAAAATACCCGATTTTAAAGTAGGTACCTTCAATTGAAGGCTGCTCTAAAAATCTCTGATCATGCAAAATATATCGGTGTAATCTTAGATAAAAAACTAAACTGGGATCTAAATACCAAATAAAGATATGAAAAGGCGTCGATCGCCTTCTACTCCTGCAATAGAATTTTTGGGAAAACCTGGAGACCAAACCCTAAAATATTATCAGATGGATGTATTCGGCAATAATAATTAGACCCAATACTAACCTATGGTGATATGGTTTGCTGGAATGCTTTAGAAAAGAGCACGGACCTCAAAATTTTGACAAAAGTACAAAGTCTTGCTTGCACAGGCATTACAGGTTAAACAAGAGATCACGACCTATTGTAAGTAGGGGTGCGGGGAAATAACTCCACGGGAACTAACTCCACTGAGGGATTTACTTCCCACTAAGTGAGAACTTACTCCACTTTTGCAAAGTGTAGTTAGTTCCTATGAACGGTGAGAACTTAGTTCACTTTCTAAAGGGAATTAAGTTCACACATTTATACATGGCGCAGGGAAACTGGTCCGGAAGTCAGAAGTCCCGAAAATGGGACCACTATGGTGGGTCATTCGTGTATACATACATAACTACAACCCCAAAATGTCTTATAAATAAATAAGATCATTTTTATTTACTACCTATTTGTCGACAAAATGTATAGAGCAATTCATTTTCAAAGCTGTTGCCGTTTCCATTAATTTGGGAAAGCATGCTAGTGTCTGGAAAGCACTGCTGCACTGCAATGATTCATTTTGAGTATCTTTTTTCACCTTGGTCTGAGGATGATGACTATCTGTAACACTCAAATCAATTTGGTTTGATTGGGAGCGAAGCGAGCGGAAAAAATTTTGCCCAAAAGAGAATCAATTTGGGGTGTGAAAATAAAAAAATTCGCGCGAATTTTTTTATTTTCACACCCCAAATTGATTCTCTTTTGGGCAAAATTTTTTCCGCTCGCTTCGCTCGCTTGCAATTTTTGGTTCAAGCTCCAAATCCTTAATAATACAATTTTTTAAACCATTTGAGAGGGATTGTAGAGTTCATAGAGTCAGTAAAAAATTGTCTTTCTGATGGAACTTTTAATGTTATTGAAATACCTCAGTTATTTAAGGGGACAAAAAGATGCAACAAGATGAAACTGGGTTCAAGTACAGTGTGCTTGTAGAATGCCCTACTCTCACCGAACACCAAACTTCAGAAGAATGTTTGCATTGGAAAAAGTTTTCTTTATGTCACATAAACTTACAGCGTTATATACCGTTTTAGAAAATGTTTAAAATTAATGAATGACCATATAGGGGGTCAGATTCTTAAAAATGGGTTTCCGAATGACTAAGTTTCTCAATATTTTTGTACATGCGATTTTTTAAAATTATTTTCAGTCTTAAAAACTGAATTTCGGAATGACTTCGTTTCTAAGACATTTATTTTAATTTCACAAACCAAATTGCTCAGTATAATTGAATTCTTATTTTAAATTTTTCTCAATTAAAGTGACAAATTATTTCAAATTTGAAGGGAATTAGATCCACTAATTTTTTGAAGAATTTAATTCCCACTGTACATGGGAACTAACTACACTTTACAAAAGTGGAGTAAGTTCTCACTTGGTGGGAAGTAAATCCCTCAGTGGAGTTAGTTCCCGTGGAGTTATTTCCCCGCACCGTAAGTAGGTACATATAATCACCGGACATAATCTGTTAGGATATCATAAGAAAAATATGAGAAGCAGTTCAGATGATCTATGCAGAGGATGCGGTGACGAGGAGGTGCATGAAGACACTTCACACTTTCTATGTCACTGCCCCACACTTTCCCACCAAAGGAAGAAATATCCGTCAATTAATTCTTTGGGGACTTAGAAGAACTCTCTAGTACTCCAGTTACAGACATTTTGAACTTCATCAATGCTTCCAAATGGCTTGATAAACTGAACACATAGGTTTTTATTATCTTGAGTAGCAATACTCACGGGTATCACGATGGATCTGTATTGATCTAAGTGTGGCGGTAACGACATCAACTGTCAGCCCCGCACCTAGTTCCTGCACTTAGTTGGATGATGTTTCATCTGTAATTTTGTTTACCTACACATGCATTTAAATTTATGCAAGCAATCTTTTAAAGACCAGGAGCCGAATAAAGAATATCTTTATATGTTACTTTTGGCAGGAGGGTTTATCGTTTTGGCTGTTCATTTACTTTTTGTACACCATTTAAAACACCTGTCACATTGAAACCATTAAAAATAACTCATTTTAATGTTACAATTAAGTTTGATTTGTTTTCAAAAAGGTATGAACATTCAACCCCTTGATTGCAGACATATTATTATACCAATCCAGCAGTATATGCAACCAATTAAAAGCGAACGACCCAACAAGTGTTACTGGAGGACACAAGTGCCTTGGAAAGACATGCCTAATTCAACAAGCACACACATTTTTAATTGCTTCTCGTTACAGCTCATCAATCCCAAAGAAAACATTTCCTTTTCATGTGAAATTTGAAAATATTTGAGATTTGAAAAAGAAAACATAGACACATACAAAATACTTAACAACATCAATTTCAAAATAGCAAACGAGGAGCGTAAGCATGATGCCACATGCAAATTACCTAATTTTGTTTAAGGACACAGCCTTATAGACGAGATTTTTTTTTTGTTTTCAACAAGGACTACATAACATAATAATGCTTGCATACTCAGCTTTCCAAGTCGTCACACTTATGAAACATCAACACCCCAAACACATTTCGACACGCATACAAGTGCTTTTAACGCGGGAGCACAAATAACGTTCTAATTAGTTCCCTAAAATAAAATGCAAACTTTTTTTCCTAAAAAAGGATCACTCCAGCTCCCTATCCCCACCCTCTAGCAAAAATTCATCCCTTTTTTAGGAAACAAAAAAATGTCCGCGAAGAACAGGGGAGAGCATAAGAAGAAAAAGGAGACAATCTGACATACGCCCCATTTAACACATATGTGGTTGTATGGCATTCCCCATGCCAAATATTTGTTGCTGCTGCTGTTTCTTTGCGTTGGGCTCTAGCTAGTTGTATAAAAAAAAGGAATGTTTGCCAGGTACCCTTATTTAACTCTTCGAATATGTTTAAACAGTGGGGTTTAAGTTTGTGCTCCAAGGATTTCCATGCATGAGGTGTTATATGTCACCTTATGTTCTCATTAAGTCTTGTCAATGCTTAACACAATCCGGATGGATGGTTTGCTGATATGCTCGAACTGTGGATGTAAGGACGTTTAAGGTTCATAAGCGTCAAAAGAAGGGACAAATGGTTTCAGAAGAGAGAATGTATACCTACATAAGTAGGAATATTTAAAGCGTTGTATTTCGGTACATAAAATTGACTTTCAAACCAAAATCTTTGTTTCTTACACTGATTTTGTAGACTTGTTCTGCTCAGTGAATTAATTGATTTTTTATGGGGTTAAGACATAATTATTGGTAAAATCATTTACCAATTTTTTGTATATCCAACGAATAGCTTTATAATTTACAATCCAAAACAAAATTCAGACAAAATAATAGCCAAAAATGCTCAAGGTTCTTGCAATATGCGAATTTAGTAGTTTAAGTCTTACAGTCCTTAAACTCTCCTTAGGCATTGAACTTGTCTTCTCGTAATGGATGAAGTCGGTGCAGGGAATCTGGTCCCGAAGTCAGAAGTCCCGAAAATGGTTTTCGGGACTAATGACCCACTATGGTGGGTCATAAGTGCCGAATTTTATTTTGGGACTACTGACCCACTATGGTGGGTCAGTAGTCCCAAATTTATTTTGTGTTCTTTGGGACAAAAGTCCCAAATGATAAAAAATTTGTTTCATGAGAGTCACTTAATTTATTAGTACTCGTCAATATTATGTGGAAAAGAAGTTCATGGGAAAAATAAAACAAATAACTTTAATTCCTTTACCTATGTATACACATAACAACTACAAGAAAGTTTTATAAATAAATAGAACCATTTTTATTTACTATATTTGTCTACAAAATGGACAGAACAATTATATTTCAAAGCTGTTGTCGTTTCCTTTAATTTGGAAAAGCAACCAATACACATATTGTAATGCATGCTAGTGTCTGGAGAGCAGATGCTGCAATTCAATGATTCATTTTAAGCACCTTTTTCACTTTTGTCTGAGGATGATGCCGATCAAGATCGACTTGATTTGATTGGGACCACAACGAGCGGAAAAATTTTTTGCACAAAAGAGAAAATAAATAAATTCGCCCGAATCAATTTGTGGTGTGAAAATAAAATTGTGGCGAATTTTTTTGCAATGGTCACATGAATAATAATAACTTACGATCATGTATCATTTTCACTTTAAGACGACTTTTTACTTCACGCGCTTCGCATAAAGAATAATCATAACTAAGCCACGAAAGAGCTTTGAGATCGATCTCAATTTCAACGAGTAATAGCTGTTGAGCTTGAACTCGTTTTTTTTCCTACAAAGATGAGTCTGAGTTCCGCCCTGCTCGATCGATCTCACAGGTGAGTTCAAACTCGTCAGCTCAGACTCTGAGCTCTTGCTCATCTTTTAGAATATGACCCAATATTTTGTGAGTCAATTCACAATATCGCATTGGTCCATCGATTACGTTACACAATACCAAACATGAAAACCCGAAGCAATCAAAACTCTTCGCTTCGATTAAAGATCGACAACGGCAATCGGGGCCTTTGACTCTTAAATCAACATTTTTTTTTCTTTTTCGGAGTTATAGGGTGGCCATACGCGTTCATGAAATAAACATATGAATCTTTAGATAGCCCTCTTATTGGGTCGTATGCAAAAAGATGAGATCAAACTCTTTACTCACTTTTTTGAGAACTTTCTTAAGGTTGTATGCAAAAAAATAATTACTGACCGAGTTAGATCTCAATTGGTGAGTTCAATCTCAGAGGGATGAGATCGATCTCAAAATGAAAGCTCGCCATGAGATTGAGCTCATTTTCATATGCAAAAAGATGAGAAAACACTTGGTCACAAATTGTTAAGCATGGCATTTCTCGGACTCAGTTCACATAAGACTGTAAGAGTTGCTGAGTTTATTGTTAATTATGTCGGACAAAGAATTTATAAAGAAAGAAGTTGTCCAATTGGAGAAGATTTTCGTCGGTTGTATCGGTCTACCCCAATAGAGAAAATTGGGAAAACAGCGTACCTTACACTAATGAATCGAACTTTACCATCTTTACTGATGGTTCGAAAATGATTACTGGAGTAGGGGCAGGTTTCTATTCCGAAAATTTTAACCTTGCCAGTTCATTCAGACTACCCGACCATAGCAGTGTTTTCCAAGCCGAGATCTTGGTAGTGAAAAACGCTGCTAATTAAATATCACTTATGGCGATATCACACGCTGATATCACCTTTTTCATTGATAGCCAAGCAGCGATAAAAGCAATCTCTGCCACGCAAATCAAGTCAAAGCTTGTTTTTTTCTGTCGCAAAGAGCAAAGGGTTCTTGGTATGCAGCATAACGTAAGATGGGTTCCCGGTCACAGTGCTGTGCCGGGAAACAAAAAAGCGGATGAGCTTGCAAGAGAAGGCTCGGTACTTGATCCCTCTCTCATAGACCATAACACCAGAATCCCTCGATGGGAATTAAAAAGAAACATCAGTAAAAATATCATTCAAAAAGCAAATGATAGATGGAACCTACTAGAAACCTGCGGTAACATCAGGAAACTCTGGCCTTATTACGACAAGGAAAAATACGATAG
The DNA here is from genome assembly GCA_943590905.1 of Sphaerophoria taeniata. Classification (NCBI taxonomy): domain Eukaryota; kingdom Metazoa; phylum Arthropoda; class Insecta; order Diptera; family Syrphidae; genus Sphaerophoria; species Sphaerophoria taeniata. Next base: position 72,042,144 of record OX016542.1, on the reverse strand, counting down.
ATTTCTACTACTTTAAAAACCGTCCCTTAGATCCCTTATAAGCGTGATAACGGGACATAACCTACTTGGCTACCACAAAAAGAAGATGGGGCTTAGTAAAGACGACATATGTAGAGGCTGCGGCAATGAAGTAGAGCACGAGAACAAGGCTCACTTCCTATGCCACTGTCTCGCACTCTGCCGTACTAGATATAAATTTTTAGGCGCAACTATTTCTTTAATGAACAGAAGAACTATCGGAACTCCCAGGCAATCGCCTACTGAACTTTGTCAGGTCCACCAAATGGCTCGACCAACCATAGAATTCATGGGTTAAAACACTTCAGAAGTTACAATACTTCAGGGTATCACAAGGGATCAACATTGATCTAAGTGTGACGGTAACAAAACAAACTGTCAACCCATTTTACCTAACCTAACCTGTATCGGTTTAGTGAAGAAGGTGTGCTATTGTTGATGGAAGAATTTTTGGGGCCGATCTCAGAAACACATGATGGTGTTTTCATAAATCACAAAAAATTAGAATCTTTCTGCAATATACATAGGAGACCCCGGGTTCCAAATTAGAGTTGGGGAAGACGTTGGAGTTCATCAATCAACAGTGTTCATCAATGGACGGCAAGTTTCTTCGAAAATATCAAGCCATGCACAGAATTGGATTATATTCCCACATACTGTGAAAGAAATTCAAAAGCGCAAAGGTTATGGAGGAAGTACGAGTCTCCTAATGTGTTGAAGTTGCTGGCCAGGATACACGACTCCCGTATTTTGAAAAACTCTTTACTATATAGTCACATGAATAATAATATCTTCCGATCCACTAATAATATATGCATCATTTTCACTTTCAGACGGCATTTTTTTTTCACGCGCTTCCCATAAAGTATAATCATAACCAAGCCACGAAAAGAGCTTTGAGATCGATCTCAATTTCAACGAGTAATAGCTGTAGAGCTTGAACTCGTTATTTTGCATACAAAACTGAGTCTGAGTTCCGCCCTGCTCGATCGATCTCACAGGTGAGTTCAAGCAAGAGCAAGAGCTCAGAGTCTGAGCTGACGAGCTTGAACTCACCTGTGAGATCGATCGAGCAGGGCGGAACTCAGACTCAGTTTTGTATGCAAAAAAATGAGTTCAAGCTCAACAGCTATAACTCGTTGAAATTGAGATCGATCTCAAAGCTCTTTTCGTGGCTTAGTTATGATTATACTTTTTGGGAAGCGCGTGCAAAAAAAAAATGCCGTCTGAAAGTGAAAATGATGCTTATAATATAATATATTATTTTTAGTGAATCGGAAGTTATTATTATTCATGTGACTATATAGTAAAGAGTTTTTTAAAATACGGGAGTCGTGTAAGGATCCTGGCCAGCAAACTTCAACACTTGTAAACTTTTCTTCCGCATTGCATTGCTTGAACATTAATGGAGTATCATCCTTTACGATTAATGTACTCCTCATGATAATTCAAAGGTTTCCTTATTCGGACATGAATGCAACCTAGAGCATATTTGCCCTTTTGGATTTCTTTCACAATATGTGGGAATATAATCCAATTCTGTGCATGGCTTGATACATATATCTGCAGAAACTTGCTGTCCAACGATGAACACTGTTGATTGATGAACTCCAACGTCTTCACCAACACTAATTTGGAACCCGGGGTCTCCTATTTATATTGTAGAAAGATTCTTATTTTTTCTTGGTTTGTGAAAGCACCACCATACATAGGTACAGGTAAGGTTAGGTTAGGTTAGGTAAAATGGGCTGACAGTTGGTTATGTTACCATCACACTTAGATCAATGTTGATCCCTTGTGATACCCTGAAGTATTGTAACTCCTGAAGTGGTTGGTCGAGCCATTTGGTGGACTTGACAAAGTTCAGTAGGCGAATTCCTGGGAGTTCCGATAGTTCTTCTAGCTCAATTAAGATAAAAATTTATATCTAGTACGGCAGAGTGCTAGATAGTGGCATAGGAAGTGAGCCGTGTTCTCGTGCTCTTCATCATTGCCGCAGCCTCTACATATGTCGTCTTTACTAAGCCCCATCTTCGTTTTGTGGTAGCCAAGTAGGTTATGTCCCGTTATCACGGTTATAAGGGATCTGAGGGACGGTTTTTTAAGAAGTAGAATCCTATCGGATTTGTTCTTGTCTTAATAAGGCCAGAGTTTCCTGGTGTTACCGCAGGTTTCTAGTATAGGTTCCATCTATCATTTGCTATTTGAATGATATTTTTACTGATGTTTCTTTTTAATTCGCATTGAGAGATTCTGATGTTATGGTCTATGAGAGAGATCAAGAACCAAGCCTTCTCTTGCAAGCTCATCCGCTTTTTCGGTTCCCGGTCACGAACCCAGCAGAGTCTTGCGTAATGCTGCATACTAAGAACCCTCAGCTCTTCGCGACAGCAAGAAACAAGTTTTGACTTGATTTACTTACGTGGCAGAGATTGCTTTTATTGCTGCTTGGCTATCAATGAAAAAGGTGATATCAGCGTGTGATATCGCCATAAGTGATATTTAATTAGCAGCGTTTTTCACTACCAAGATCTCGGCTTGGAAAACACTGCTATGGTCGGGTAGTCTGAATGAACTGGCAAGGTTAAGATTTTCGGAATAGAAACCTGCCCCTACTCCAGTAATCATTTTCGAACCATCAGTAAAGATGGTAAAGTTCGATTCATTAGTGTAAGGTACGCTGTTTTCCCAATTTTCTCTATTGGGGTAGACCGATACAACCGACGAAAATCTTCTCCAATTGGACAACTTCTTTCTTTATAAATTCTTTGTCCGACATAATTAACAATAAACTCAGCAACTCTTACAGTCTTATGTGAACTGAGTCCGAGAAATGCCATGCTTAACAATTTGTGACCAAGTGTTTTCTCATCTTTTTGCATATGAAAATGAGCTCAATCTCATGGCGAGCTTTCATTTTGAGATCGATCTCATCCCTCTGAGATTGAACTCACCAATTGAGATCTAACTCGGTCAGTAATTATTTTTTTGCATACAACCTTAAGAAAGTTCTCAAAAAAGTGAGTAAAGAGTTTGATCTCATCTTTTTGCATACGACCCATTGCCTCTCGAAGATCGATCTTTAAATTCCTTTCACTGCCTACCCATAATTCATTTTTTGATACATTTGCATCGGTGACTACGGCGTATACGTACTTTTTCTTGCAATTTATTATTATACTTTAAAAGAAGGAATGGAATTCCCACAGCATCAGCAACACAAGTTTTAAACGGAGTAGCTGTTCCACCGGGCATACTTGGCCCTTCAATGGTAGGGATGGCTGTTATTATCTTATTAGCCTTTGGCAAGTCCGAGTAGACTTCAGAACTACAACTCAGACTTAATCGATAACAAAAATAAATTGAAAGCATTCTTATTTATTTTCATACTTTTATTTTTTTCAGTCTTGCTTTTTTTCATTAAGTAATAATCTGGTGTGGTGTAACATAGCCTGCTATGTTGGCAAATCATTCATCGCAAGAAGGAGCTTGCTATGAGCTCTCTGCAACTCATTTTGATAGTGTGCAAAAAATATACTACCTATGCTTTAAAAACTATGTGTGTTTTTGTATGTGTGAAAGTATCTTTATCATTCTTTCCAAAATCAACAAAATTCCTTATCTCTGAATCATGTGGTGAACACTTCTTTATCTATTTAGCTATCATCAACACTCCAAAAATCATCATCAAAGCACAGAGCGCATCACATGGTACCAATGATCCTCCTTCAACATCATCATGCGAGAGTAAATATATTATTCTAGAAGGTGCCTTCCGATAGATTTACTACAAATTGATAACATGTCGGAGTTACAACAGCAAGTGAAATCATATCCTGTTGTGCTTGTGTACACTTTCTATTTCAACATTATGGTACTGGGCTAGCTGTGTAGGTACGTATATTAGAGGCTAAATGCCTACCCCCAAGAATGAAGAGAAAAACTAAAAACAGCTTGAATAAATCTTCAATTTGTACGCACGCAATCAACACTCCGCAAAGGATATCCTCCACGCACGCACACCCTTAGTATTTTATTACCCGATGACGTTCATAAAAAAGATCTCTTCAACCCAAAACTCTATCCGATTTCCCCCCAAAAATGTGCGCCCAATGTTTGTCCATGTATTTTTGGGAGTATATAAACTTTCATTCAATTCTACCTTCTGCCTATGTTTGATTGTTCTTGGCATGAAACGTAAATTAGAAACCGTTTAGCAAAATTTCAATTTAATTTAAAATTTCCTTTTCTCTCACAAGAACCTTTTAAATGAAAGTGTTTGTGTGTTTGTAGAAATCGGAGTCGGAGTTATATTCAATTGCCACCAAAATTGACTTCATATGTGTCGTCTGTTCTATTTGTACGTGGGGGATTTTGGGTGGTGGATTTGAAGCCCACATGTGGTAGAAGACTTGAATATTTATTACAATTATGTCCTGCATATTGGCAACTAAAGCGAAATAATTTCACAAGGAGCTCGCCCTCAAAATGCTCTCTCCGTGTGTCTGGTCGTCTATATTTGTTTATGAATTTTATGGAAGAGAAAGGACAAACGAACGGACAGACAGATAGACGAGAGACGTGTGCCATAATGTTTCTTAAACAAATCACACAGCCCTTAACGATAAATTAAGCAGTTAATACCAATTAAGCAGGAGACAAGCAGATGTCCTTAAAACAAGCTGCCTTTACTTTGGTGATTGAACCAAGGACGACAATGATTTGGGGCATTTGTAGGGGTAGCAGGAGCAGATTACAATCAATGTGGAAGAACTAGGTAGGTTTAATATTTTGGAAAGGAACGGGAGAAACCAACAGCATTTGCTAAAACAATAAATGTCCTTAATTTATGTTCGCTTACACATGAATATAATACACTTACGAACGGTAAGTTTCAATGAAAAGGGAGAGGCGGGCCAGGAATTCAGTAGGAATTGAGGAAGAAATGAGACAGGTTCCACACCACACTGTAGTACCGCTATCAACTAACTTAAGGTATTGGCAATGAGGTCCTTTTTAGTATAAATTTATAGCTTAACAAAAGGGTCTGTTACTATCTCTCTTTCTTTTTTGTGTTAAATTTTGAGAGTGTTTGTATGTTTGATTATTTGAGGGTCCAAAACGGAGACAAATTGTCCTTTTTGGCCCAAATGCACACCTAATGATAGCCAATCGAGGCACACTCCATTAATCGACTGAATGAGAAAGATACTGCATTGTCCATTCATTTAAAATTGTATGTCCTTGTGTTTATGTTTACCCTTTGCAGAGTGCATGTGCACTGGAATATGCAAAAAGAAATGGCATTCCAAGACCAGTAGTCATCATTTTAGTTTCAGAATACGAAAATTGAAGGATACAAACCAGGTTATAGGTTCGTATTTGCCAATTTCACATAACCTGATTGGTATGTGGTTCTCGAGAGTAATTCTTCAAACGGATGGCTTGGATTGTACCTACTCGTTAGTTATATTCCTTTTTGTTGGCTGTAGGGTTGAAGTATATAATTATATAGGTAAGCAGACATTGTTTGGGTTGTCCTCATGATCAACAAATGTGATTAAGTATTCATTTGCGGTCAAGTTTAGTTTGGGGTGTTTTAAATATGAAATGAATGTTTGTGGGGCCAGATATTGACGAACTCCATGACCAAGGACTTTATATGTCATTGAAATTATTGTTCGTTGTTTCTTCTTTTTGTGAGCTCCTGGTTGTTTTTCTGTGAATTGACATGTTGTCGGGTAAGTTTGAAGAAAAAGGTTACTTCTATTTCACAGAGTGCGTTTTGGACTCACTCCTTCAGGTTTGTTTGGAAACCAGATAGCTTCACATTGTCCGCGGTTTCCACGAATCATCTGTCTTCTTACACATATCAGCAACAAAAATATAATAATTAATAACTAATATAAAAACTTGTAAGAAAGAGTGAAAAATAAATTTTTTTAAATAATTTCACAAAATTCCGTTTACAATTTTAGGTTTGCCATAATAGAGAAGTAATGGGGATAGATGAGTGATTCAGAGTAGACGTACTTGAGTTAGCAGCCAATTAAAGTTAATTTTCTAAGCATAAATCTACTTGCCAAGACATTAAAGTTGTGAAGACTTACTTTGTTTTGTATAAACTCTAAAATATACATTGCACATCACATTTAAATACTTAAATCAATTAAATTAAATCAATTATTTTTCTTGTGTGGGAAAGCGAAATTCTAAGTTTTTCTATTTCTTTGTTGCCAGTGCTAAATTGAGTGAAACTTTAACTTCTTCCCCTTGATAACCATACATTAAAACATTAATTATGACCCAAACACGTAGTTCTAAAGCGGGAAGTACTCCTAAGCTTTCAAACCCACCATCAATTAGTAAGCAGTTTCAATCACCAACATTAAAGCCTAAACTGGATGCCAGCACAGGAGAAATATGGACCAAATTGGAGGAGGCACTTATAAAACAAAGTGAGTCGATTACAACTTCTCTTACCTTAAGAATTTCTGAGTCCGAAAGAGATTATCCAAAAAAATTGATAGTGACATTGCCACTCTTAAAAGTTCAGTTGAAAACTTGAACAAGAGAATGCTTTTAATTGAAGCACAGTTAAACATTATCGACACAATAAAACAAGAGAATGTCCATTTAAAACAAAAACTAAAACAACACAGCGATGAGTTTCACAATATTTTAAACCGAGGAAAAATACCAACAAAAAGAAGTAAGCAGCGATGCCCTTCTTCAGGGAGTTCCGTATTTGCCAACCGAAAATCTAAAGCTGATGTTTAATCACTTGTGTGTACAGGTGGCTGGTTTTCAACCACCGTCACTCAAAAGCATTTTCCGTTTAAGATCGCAAAAAAATAATTCGCACGCACCAATTGTTATCAAATTCTTGTCTCCGATTGATAAAGCCGCGGTACTTCGATCGATTGCCCATTACCGTATGACAACAAAACAACCACTACGACTTCGAGATCTTGGCTTCAGCGACGATGACAACAATAATACTACGGTGTACATTCATGAATGTTTAACAGTTAAAAATCGTTCTCTTCTGCAAATTGCTCTCAAACTAAAAAGAGATCATAAATTATTTTTTCACATTTGTCAAGTTGAGTCTGCCCACCGATGATGTTTTCTGTCTAATTTGTGCTAAGACGTGCTATATTAGCCGTCAGTAATTGGTATCTTGTACTAATGGTTGGCCCTAATACAGTAGATATTCATGGGAATTCAACAATTGATGACACTAATGATATTTCTCGGTATATGATTAACATTTTGTGTAGTCAGCGTATGGGTCTACAGGTTTGCTGTTTAAATGCTCAGAGCTTACTTCCAAAAATGGATGAGTTTAGGGACTTGTTTGCAGATTCAAGGGTGGACGTTGTTTTTGTGACTGAAATATGGTTTCGACCGGAAATAAAAGACTCATTATATGATCTAAGAGGTTTCAAATTGTTTAGACGAGACAGGGTTGGTAGAATCGGGGGTGGGGTGGCCATTTATGCTCGCTGTGGTTTAAAACCAGAATTTGTATGTGAGTCCTTACCCAGCGATGATATTAACTTTGTTTTTATCAAAATAACGTGCAGAGACAACAAAATTTTACTCGGTTCAGCCTATAGACCAAACAAAAATGTGCATACAGCACCATTATTAACCAAGTTAGATGAATTGACAAATATATCACCTTATATAATACTAGGTGGGGCCTTCAATAGCAATCTGCTCCTAGAATGTACACTCACAGACGATATGAAAACACTTAATCTATATCCAGTAAATGTTTCAACTCCAACCCACTTTACCAAGGATTCAAGTACACTGCTTGATGTATTTTTTGTAAGCCACTTAAGTTAAGTTCTTCACTTTGACCAACTTTCGGCATCAAGTTTTTCCCATCATGACCTGCTGCATCTTACTTTTCAGTGTGAACCTATAGTTTCAAGTAATAGCTACAGTTTTAGGGATTTCAAAAACATAAATTACGGTCATTTAGAACATGACTTAATATCAATTAACTGGTTTCAGCTTTACAAACGTCAACGAAGAAGATGTTCTCAAACTTTGTTTATCGATTAAATCGAACTCTGTTGGTCTTGACGAAATTAATCCAGTATTCTTAAAAGCGACTCTGCCCTACACCTTAAAATACATTACACATCTCTTTAACACTATTCTGATGACTGGAGTTTTTTCAACCAGCTGGAAACGAGCAAAAATCATCCCTATTCCAAAAACTCGAGACGAGTATCGCCCAATTGCTATTTTGCCTTTCTTATCGAAAGTTTTTGAAAAAATCCTCAACACACAAATAAGGGAACATTTGGATCAAAACAACATGTTATGTCCAAATCAATCTGGTTTTCGCCCTCATCACAGCTGTACGACCGCTTTAATAAATGTAGTTGAAGAAATAAGAGAGAGTGTTGATAAGGACCATGTAACTTTTCTCACACTCTTAGATTTTTCAAAAGCATTTGACACCGTGGACCACCGAATTCTATGTTGCAAACTAAGGGACAAATTTCAATTCGCATCATCTGCAATCAAACTTGTTTCCTCCTATTTATCATCTAGGTGTCAAGCAGTTGTTGCGAACAATAAAACATCTTCCTTCCTTCCAGTTAACAGGGGTGTGCCTCAGGGATCAATATTAGGACCTCTGCTATTTAGCATGTATATAAATGATCTCCCGTCGTTGGGTTTCAACTCATCCTTCCATCTTTATGCAGACGATTTTCAACTTCGGTATAGCTGTGCTCTGGGACTAATTGAAAACGGAGTATGTGAAATAAATGAGGATTTAAATAAAGTGTTACACTGGTCACTATCAAATGGACTTTGTTTAAATCCAACCAAGAGCAAATGTTTGATTATTTCAAGAAATCCTATAGATACATCTTACTTTCCTGAAATACTGCTCAACACTACACCAATTCAATTTGTCGAGTCAGTAAGAAACTTAGGAGTAGTGTTTAATAAAACGCTAACCTGGACAAATCACATACAATTGGCCATAGGAAAAGTGTATGGAGGTTTAAGAATGCTATGGGCCACACAAAAAATCACCCCCATCAAAACAAGAATGATACTTGCTAAGTCACTTTTGATTCCTATACTATTATATGGTTGTGAAATCTTTAGTAATTGTGATTGCAGGTATAAAAGGAAACTGAATGTTGTTTATAATAGCGTGGCAAGGTATATTTTCGGTCTGCGGAGGTATGACCATATTTCCGCTTATTCAAAAATGATACATGGCATGAGCCTTGAAAACTTATGTGCCTTTAGAACACTTGTAATGCTCAATAGTATCTTGCAAACACGTAAACCACAATATCTCTATAACAGAATTCAGTTTCCTCGTTCCATTAGAAGCAGCGATCTGACTCCTGTACGCTACTCATATCTCACTTCCAGTCGTCAATTTTTTGTACACGCGATTCGATTGTGGAATTCCCTCCCCCAAAACATAAGGATGATAGGATGCACCACTCGGTTTAAGATGACACTTAGGCAATATTTTGAGGCACTTCGATGATAAACACCTATTTGCATATTTCTGTTTTTGTTTTCTTCTTTACGTTCATGTATAATTGTTTCATTGTTGAATGTATATTATTTTCCTTTTCTCTAAAAATAATCAACTTAATTTTTTTTTTTAATTTTTTTTTTAATAATGTAATAATTGTTGTATATTTTCCTTTATTGTTATTAACCATTTTAAAATTATATAATCTTTCATTCTTTTTTACAATAGTATTTAAATACTGAAACTTGCGCTATTTTAAAAGATATTGTATCTTACTGTGTAAGTTAAACCGTTATAAATAAATAAATAAATAAATAAATAAATAAATAAATAAAAAAAAATAAATTCTTTAGTGGTATCACAATGAACTTTTGAGCTCTAAGTGAGTCAACAACCCCTAGACAGCCACTCTAACCTAACCCTACCTATAATAGAGGACGTTTATTTAGTTTTAAAATTTTATTCGTTAATTTTTAATATAATACCTTAAAATACCTCTCTGTATGACCAAACTCTGATAGGCATGTAGTCTCTGGGTAAGACCGAGCTCTGTGAGGAGTAGGTATAAACTGTACGACCAAACTCTGCGAGCGAGCAGTAGGTAAACACTGGAAAAGGCCGAACTCTGTTAGGAGTAGGTGTACTCTGTACGACCAAACTCTGTGAACACCAGGTTAAAACTGGATAAGACTGAACTCTGTTATATGTATTCTCGGTTCCGGAAATTCAAATAAATGACCAGCTCAGAGGAGCCAACGGCCGCGGCGGGGCCAATTCCGAAGAAGCAAACAAAAATAAATTTCGGTGAAAATACAACAACTACTTTCTCATATAATGATGCTTGCAAAGGTGGAAAATGTTAGGTGACTTAATATTCGCTAGATGTTTAATATGGTAGGTATAGCTCCGAATTACTGCTAAAAAATTCCACTCTTACTTCATAATTTTTGCAGATAAACCCGGTATGAATTATATCATATGAAGTTTAATTTTGTTTTATGCACCTGATGAAATCTGAATGCTTGTTGTTATTGGCTGACTTCGTTTTGTACGCTGTTGGTTGTCGTCGCAACAAAATAGTTTAGCGGATCAGGTTGCGGATCTTGACTTATCGTCCGGGGGGTATAGTTGATCTAGTTACGGTTCTAGCACTACTCCCTTTTTACAGGATCGAACTCAAGCACATTTTTAAATCCCTATAACATTTGAACCCTTTTCTCATATGGGGGGCGTAGCATCCGCCCAATTTCTTTAGACGATCGTAGGATGTTGAAATTCGAAATCCTTGTAAGGTTTCCGTTGAATGACATAAAAAAAAAATGAGAAAAAATTCAATTTCCATTTAGGGGAGTGGTATCCGTATCCCCCCACTTTATCAAAATGGTAGAAAGACGATATAATATAATAATATAATATAAGAGATATTTTTTCAAGTATAATATTGTAGTTTCATTTAGAGCAGCCATTCTCTGAGTGTGTTCCGTGGAACCCTACGGTTCCGTGATAGCCTTTTAGGGGTTCCGCGAAAAAAAAATACAGTGTCTCTGTTATCTTTGATAATGCAATACAAATTTCATATAAAATGCGTTGAATTGATTCATTTTTGCCAATCGAAAATCGAAAAATCCATTTGTACTATCTGAATGCATTCATTGCATAACCTACATCCATTTTCCAAACACCTCCTTTTTACAGTTACATATTTGCTAGAAACAACATTTTTGTTGTTTTATTGCTGCATTCTGATTGCATGAATTCTGTACATTTCTTCTCAAGGAAAATATTCCCTTCAGCTGTAGATATCGCACGATCGATTTACACCATTTTGATTTCAAAATATTGTGTTTGTGGTGACAAAGAATAAAAAGTGATAATACAATTTTTATACTCAATTTCATTAACAAAAACTAAAAGTACTTTTAGCAAAAATCTTTTTAAATTTTATCAGACCCTTAAAACTTTTGAGTTTCACCAACTTGAAATGGGAAATTTCAGGGAAATTTTTGTCAAAATTGACATCCTCATGAAAATTATGTGAGAAAAAATGAGAAAGCGTTATATTCACTTTTTAAAATATTCAATGACACTTTTAAAATTTAATGAGTCAGAAATTGCCATTTAGTTTTAAAATGTATCTAAACGCTTTGTGAAACCAAAAATTCTCATTTTACGGTGTAAAAGCCTGTTTAGTGTTTAAAAGTTGTTCATGAAATCGGACATTAGAGTTTTTTTTTTCATTTTTAATCCATCAATGGGATGATAATGGAATTTTTTTTATTCTGGATATAAACAAGTACTTTTGACAAGAAAATGAAGGGTTTCAAAAAGAATCTGAACATACAAAAAAAATTTAATAAAACCTTAAGCTGTCCGGAGACTAGATTTTCGCTAGTTTTTGTACCAGTGTCCGCACACTTAAAAAATCGATTATGTTGCGACGAATTGGTCGTAACCTCAAAGTAGTAATGAAAGACGTTCTTTACCATGAACGAAATTATAAACCTTTATTATAGACAAAAGAAGTTATTATAGAATATAATTATAACATTAAAAAATTACCTACTTGGTCTTTGAGTTTTCTTTTGATGAAAAGATGAAAAAAGATGTATGATGAAAAATATTAGGTTGGATGAAAATATGTAGGATGAAAAAATATGACTGCTGCTGCTGTTGGTTGGTCCGAAAATGAAAGAAAATTCCGGAAACTAGTTGAAGTTAAGTTGGTTGAGGTTCGTTGTAACTTGCACTTTGCACCACTTGCTCCCTCTACCGGTTCGTGGTGCTACTGATCGCTAATGGCTCGCTTGCACTGACACTCCCCCCAGGTAGTTCCACGTCCGATTCGGTGGCTTTAATGTCAAGAAGTGCTAGTTTGACCGCAGGTCTATCATATATTCCGTCTTGAGTCTGGACTGTGGCGCTTCTCACTTGCCCATCTTGAGAGGTCTTGACCTTTATGATTCGTCCCTTTGGCCATGTATTTCGGGGGTTCTTGGGATCGATTATTAAAACGACGTCACCGACCTCTAGGGGTTTTACCGGTATCAGCCACTTGGCTCTTCTTGTTAGAGTAGGCAAGTATTCTGCAACCCACCGTCGCCAGAAACGGTCTGCGAACTGTTGTGAGACTAACCAATTTTTTGAAGAAGGAGAGCACTATCATCAAATTCGGCAGCTGGCTTTGAGCCACAGGCGGAGCCCAACAGAAAATGGTTGGGCGTAAGGGCTTCTGGATTTTCGGGGCTAGTAGGCATGTACGTCAGAGGTCTCGAATTAATTATATTTTCGATTTCAATCAGCATGCTTCGTAATAGCTCATCGTTCGGATTTCTCGTAGGTGTGATAGCGTACAGCACACTTTTAACTGAGCGTACTAGGCGTTCCCAACATCCACCCATATGTGGAGAGCCCGGTGGTATGAATTTCCATGCTGTCGTTGTCGACGTAAAGGTTTCGATTAACCTATCCGTTTCGATGGCCGCTGATGCTTCTCGCAGCTCTTTCTCCGCTCCGTGAAAGTTGGTCCCGTTGTCGCTGTAGAATTCTAGTGGGGTACCTCTTCTGGCAATAAAATTTCGTATGCACATAATACAGGAATCAGCTGTCAGCGTGTGAGCAATCTCGACGTGAACCGCTCTGATTGTAAGACAGGTGAAGAGTACTCCCCACCGCTTTTCCGTTCTACGACCGAGGCTAACCGTTATCGGTCCAAAGTAGTCGACGCCCACGTATGAAAATGGTCTGCAGAAGACTCCAAGCCTCCCTGGTGGAAGAGGCGCCATAATTGGGGGATTAGGTCGAGCCTTATTATTTTTACATCTCTGACACGATCTTTTGACGGCTTTAACTGCGGACCGAGGTGCGGGATGTAGAATTTCTGTCGAAGTACGTTCACCACTGTTTCATCATTTTGGTGTCTGTATTTCCGATGTACTGCACTAATTAGAAGTGATGTTGTTCTGCACGATTTGGGGAGAATAATGGGTCGCTTCAAGTCAAGATTCAAGTTCGTCGCGAGGCAGATTCTTCCATTCGCTCGAAGAAGTCCCTTTTCATCTAGGAAAGGATTCAAGTTCAGAATCGAGCTATTTTTCTGCAGAGTGCGGTTCATGGATAGGTCGGCTATTTCTTCAGCGTACTCTGTCTCTTGCGCTTCTTTTAGAATGTTATTTTCAGCCCCTTGAAGCTCTTCTCGTGTGAGAGGGCCCTTGAGCGGCGGTAGCTTGGTTCTTTTTGTACTTATGTTGTGCACAAACCGGTGAACGTAGGCCGTGCTTCTGAGGAGCCTTTCCCAAGTGTCGAACTGATTCACCCTGTATACTTCTTCTCTCTGGGCTACTGCGTGCATTCCGAGAAAGTTTGTTTTGAGTTCTTCCACTGTAGTCCCCGTTGCTTCTTCTTTGGGCCATGTGTGTGGTGGCAGTTTCAAAAACTTAGGTCCGTTGAACCACCTGCTATTCGGCCTAAGGTCCGGTGGCTTCTGCCATTTAGTGGCTTCGTCAGCTACGTTGGACTTAGAGGGGATCCATCTCCATTCTTCGACAGCGGTGATCTCGAGGATTTCGCTTACGCGAAAGGCCACATATTGTCTATACCTCCGATGATCGGACCTTAGCCAACAAAAAACGGTTTTGGAGTCTGACCAGAAGAATCGTTGATAGAAAGAGATGCTATGAGACTCGGCGATACTTCTTGCAAATCTGGCGCCAAGTAAAGCAGCTTGCAACTCGAGCCGAGGAATGGACAGCGACTTGAGAGGGGCTACTTTGGTCTTTGAACCAATGAGGCGTGTTTCTGCAGCTTCGTTGTGAGAATTTCGCACATATGCAACGGCTGCGTATCCGTTCTCACTGGCGTCGACGAATACGTGCAGCTGGATACTAGTACCCCATTCACACGATATGTAGCATCTTGGGATTTCTACTGTTTCGACTACTGGCAGAAGATGAATCCATTTAAGCCACTTCTTATGTTCTTCTTCTTTGATTGCTTCATCCCACTCAATTTTGGAGCGCCATATTTCTTGAAGAAGAGTTTTGATGTACATTAGGAAGCATGATATCAGGCCAAGAGGGTCGAAAATAGTCATCATGACTCTTAGAACTTCCCGTTTTGTAGGGTGTTTATGTCCCGATAGGATCTCTCTTTGGCTCTGGTTCGAGGTAAGCTTGAATGTTAGACTGTCTTTAGATGTGCACCACCACATTCCGAGCACTTTTTCGGTGCCAAGCTCGTCGTTGGCTTTAATGTTGATCTGTTCCAATGGTTCCGCGCCGAGACTCTTCAGAACGTTGGGTGAGTTTGACACCCAGTTTCGTATGTGAAAACCACCCTGCTTGTGAATGTGACGGATGTCCTTTGCTAATTTTATAGCTTCGTATTCTGTCGGAACACTGTCCATCAGATCGTCCACGTAGTGGTTTTCTTTAATGGCTTCAACTGCTCTGGGGTATTCTTGAATAAACTGATCGGCATTAGTATTTTTAACGTAGTGAGCAACGCAAGGTGAGCAAGTTGCTCCAAAGGTCATTACCATCATTATATACTCATCCGGGTTACCGTCCTCATTCTGTCCCCACAAGAATCGTTGAAAGTTCTGATCTTCTTTCCTGATTCGAACTTGATGGAACATTTCTTGTATGTCCCCGCAGATGGCGACCTTTTGTTGTCTAAACTTGTAGATTACCGAAGTTAATGGTGTGAGCTGGTCAGGACCCTTAAGTAAGACTGAATTAAGAGAGGTTCCACGTACTGATGCTGCCGCGTCCCAAACAATTCTTACCTTCCCGGGCTTGTTAGCATTCTCGACGGGAAAGATCGGTAAGTACCAGGAGTTATCTTTGTCTTGCATGGCCTCCTCGTTGGTTAGCTTTCTAGCATACCCTTTAGCAACATATTCTGTAATTTTTTGATGCAGTAACTCGGCTAGGGCTGGATCGCGATTCATTCTTTTTTGAAGGCATTCTAATCTTCTTTTGGCCATGGGATAACTGTTTGGTAGTTGGACATCATCAAATTTCCAAAGAAGCGTTGTTTCAAATCTTCCGTCTTTTCGGATTGTGTGGGACTTAAGTAGTTCAAGAGCACGGGTGTCATCTTGCGATAATGGTACGCTCTTCGTTTCTGTTGTTCCGAACTGATCATCGCATATATATTGTTTTGCAAGCCTACGTAGATCCGTGTCGTTGCAGTCGCACATGTGGAAGCTATATGGTTTCGGTTGACTACTGGACGGTCTAACGAAGTTTCCATGAACTACCCATCCCAGGCGGGTTTTAGTCGCGATGGGTTCGTCCCAACCTCCTTCTTTTGACTTGAAAGGGTATCCGAGTTTCGCGTTGTTGACGCCAATGAGCAATCGTGGAACCGCTTTGTTGTAAGAGCCGAGCTCCAGACCTCTAAGATATCCGAATCTCATTTGAAGCTCATTATGATCGACGGTTTGGTCGGGCAGGGCTAATTTATGAACCGTCCGAACATTTGATAGTTGGAACTTTTCTGCGCCATTACTTGTGCCGGATATTTGCAAGTTAAGTATCTCTGATCGACTTTCTAAGCGGGTTGTATTACCGGTCCATTTTAAGCAGAGCGGTTGTTTTTTACCTTGGACGTTAAGTTGCTTAGCAATGTCTTCGTCTAGGAGGGTGACGGATGATCCGTCATCAAGTAATGCGAACCCCCCTAACTACGTGCTTCTGTTGTAGCTCGCAATAAAGAGTGGCCACTCGGATGGGTTGCCGTCAAAGACTGGCAAATCTCGAATAAGGTGGCGTGCGGCTAGGTTGCCCTTTGTAAGGCTGGTGTTAGCGGCAGTTTGGCCGTTCTGGGGCAGGTTCGGTTGTTGGTGACTCACAAAGGCTTGTTCTTGAAGTTGTCTAGGTGTCGCAAGCTTCATGATCGGTGCGTTTTCCGCTACAGCTGGTAAAGCTCCAGATTGAGGGTTAACTGCGTTTGCAGACACCGCTGTATTCATAAACGGATGTTGGGGCATATATGTTTCCGTGTTCCATGGATGGGAATGGGGTGGAGCTGTTGATGGAATCTCTTGCATTGGCCCAACATGGGGAGTGGAGTGAAGACATTGCTTTTCGGGAAGGCTCGCGGCCCATTTGTCGATATTTCCATTTGCTAGGTTATACCGATCGGGAACACAGGCCTCTTCTTCACTTTCGTCGGATGACTCGTCCATTTGGTTCATAATCTCATATTTTTTCTTAATGTATTCTGCTTCTCTTTCCTTGCGCAATCTGAGTTCTTCTTTATCCAGTTCCTCTCGTAAACTCCTCTCTTCTTCAATTTTTTGTAATTCTATTCGGAGTTTATTTGTTGAGGATTTAGAAGACGTTGAACGTGTTGTTCTTCTTTCGATTCTATCCCTTGCGGGGTCTGGGTCCCGGGGTCCACACTGGGCGGCAACTTCGGCCGCACTAGGCGCAGAATGCATCCCTTGGCTTCGAAAAGACACGTTAGTCGATATGGCGGACGTGGATGGATGAAGAAGGCTAGGAACCGGAGCGAAGGGTCCACACTTGGCAGCAGCTTCGGCCACACTGGGCGCAGAATGTCTTCCCATACTTCCAGAGTACGCATTGGTAGATGGGGCAGACGTCGGTGGATGTAAAGGCCTAGGAACCGGAGCAAAAGGTCCACACTTAGCGGCAACGTCGGCCGCACTGGGTGCAGAATGCATTCCTATGCTTCGAGAGAACTCGTTGATCGATGTGGCAGACGTCGATGGATGAAGAAGGGTGGGAACCGGAGCGAAGGGTCCACACTTGGCGGCAGCCTCGGCCGCACTGGGCGCAGAATGCATTCCCATACTTCCGGAATACGCGTTTGTCGATGTGGCAGACGTCGATTGATGAAGAAGGGCGGGAACCGGAGCGAAGGGTCCACAGTTGGCAGCAAATTCAGCTGCACTGGGCGCAGAATGCTTCCATGAGGTCCGTGGATGTTCTTCAGTGGATGCGACGAATGTATTTAGGAGTGAAACAGTCGACACAATGGTTGTTGGTTCACTTGACAATAATAGATGAAGCGAACTTACGGCTTGAGCGGAGGGTTCACACTTAGCAGCGACTTCAGCTGCACTGGGTGCAAAATATCCCCCACTGCTCTCGGCATGTGCATCATTCTTTGCGACTGATGTCGATGGCGACAATGAACCTCCCAAATTAGACAAATATTCTAACGTAGGGACCAACATTGAGTTCCCTGATGACAACGGGAGTGACGGAGATATAGTGCTAGCGGATACGGGTGCTACGTACACAGGATTTGCCTCACTTGTATGGTTAAGGTTAGCTATTAGTGCTGTTGCATTGGTATAGCACATGTCTCGATTTTCGAGAGAAAGTGTACCCGAACCCGAAGACGAATAAAATACTGACTCTTTATTTGCAGTGACTGGTTGTGCTTGGGTCGTAGTTTCTTTATTGGTTAGTCTCACAGATGCAGTAAGGGTTTCTACAGAACTACTACACAAATGCCTACTCTTACCTGTGCATGGTGGACATATAAATGTCTTGTCTTCGATGCTCTGGTTTACGCCTGCACAGCGAAAATGCTGCCATCCATAGCACTGCTCGCACTGCACCATGTCGTCGATGGAATCGGGATCTCCGCAGCTGCGACAATTGTAGCTCTCATTTAGAGCAGGGTCCGGAGTCACTGATCTTGATGATTCATTTAGGATGCCCGATGCATCTACAATGTTCCTTTTCTTGGGCGGCATCTCATTCAAGTTTATAAAAATGTTGCGACGAATTGGTCGTAACCTCAAAGTAGTAATGAAAGACGTTCTTTACCATGAACGAAATTATAAACCTTTATTATAGACAAAAGAAGTTATTATAGAATATAATTATAACATTAAAAAATGACCTACTTGGTCTTTGAGTTTTCTTTTGATGAAAAGATGAAAAAAGATGTATGATGAAAAATATTAGGTTGGATGAAAATATGTAGGATGAAAAAATATGACTGCTGCTGCTGTTGGTTGGTCCGAAAATGAAAGAAAATTCCGGAAACTAGTTGAAGTTAAGTTGGTTGAGGTTCGTTGTAACTTGCACTTTGCACCACTTGCTCCCTCTACCGGTTCGTGGTGCTACTGATCGCTAATGGCTCGCTTGCACTGACAGATTAAAAAACGCAAAACTCATTTTTTTTCCTTTAGTTATTGGAAGTTCATTATATTTTCTTTGAAAAAAACTCCATTTGATTGCAAGATCTCACAATAGTTGATCTATTCCCAGTTTATGTATTTTTCCAAGGTCTGCCACTATATTTTGCTAAGAAAATAGCAGAACAGCAGCGGCTGCTGCTTAAACCACCCATAACTTTTCCGTTATAAATTCGATCGGTTTGAAACTTCGTATAAATATGTGGAAAATGTTACAAATTATGTATTTTTTTTCCAAATTCTGTGTTTAGTTTCTCTTTTATTCCCCATAAAGGCAAAATCGTCCGGACACTGGGGTCTGTCCGGAGACTGGTGCAGTTACTTGTTATGTAAGTAACTAATAATTGACTGTTCCATTGCACTGTTCCTAGGCTAATTGTAATTAATAAAGAATACACTTTTCAAAACTATTGTTTTATTATAGTTGCAGTGTTCCGTTCCGCCCACTTCCTTAAAAAATGTCGTAGGATTTTGAAGTTTACAATTCCGGTAGAGTTCGGTTGAATGAGGAAAAAAATAAGAAAAACTACGGTAGTTTATTTAGAGGCACGGTTTCCACCCTCTTTTAAAATGCTCGTAAAATGTTCAAATTCATATTTCCGTTAGGTTAAAGGAAACGAAATAAAAACAATTGGAATTCTATTCAGGGATGCAGTATCAACCTACTTTTTAAAACTTGTACATATATTTAAATTTATATTAATTCTCGTGTTGTATCTGCTTCAGCGGAAGCCGCTTAAAGAATTAAATAATTTAAAACTCAGTTTGAATGACAATGTACAATTTCGATTGGCAAGTTTTCGGTTGATGCGTGATTGCTAACATTTTATGACTGGCAAAATTAAATTGTAAATTTGTGCTCAGTTTCTATTTTCTTTTAAAATTGTTGTATATTTTTCTATGATTTAAAATATTCAATATTACACTTTTACGTAGTAAGAACTTGGCATTTTTTTTTTACACACTATCAGAATTGGTCGTATGGGCTTATAGCAAGCACCATTTTACAACCAATGGTTTGCCAACACAGAAACTGTGTTATACCACCGGCTCATCACTTAGTGTGGTGTTAGTTGTTAGTAGGCATATAACGAAACTATAATAAATAACACAGCACACATAAACATAAAACATTTAAGAAAGTGGAATAATTGTTTTTTTAATTTAATTTAAGTTGAATTTTACTCAAATTAAAATAAAAAAATCTGAGTTCCAATTTATAAGTTTGCCCACACGTACACATGTCAAAGGCTCATGCATTCCATTATTTGTTCGGTGAATAGGGATCTTAAACAGATCCTGACTACGGAGATTATATAACCTCCCCCTCTATAGCAAAACAGAATTTTACAGAGAAGGTCAGGAGTATCAAATAATCCAGTAATAATTTGATTGAAGTTGAAGTGTTTGCATCTTAAGGATTGAGAAACAGTTTTCGTACATTTAGGGGATCAATCCACTGAAACCCTGTTAACAAAAAACAAGTGAATATAAATATTATAGAAAGGAGACCATACCTGCGATGCATACTCCAGATGGGGACGAACTAAGCTGTTGCATAAAACAATATAAGACGATATGAACATAAATATTGGCCATGCAAAGCAACTGTTTGGTATGACATTTGAAGATCTTCTCGCTTATAAGGCTCTGACCTTACTTTCAAAGATAATTGAAACCCGAGAACCAATGTATTTGTTTGAAAAATTGAACTTCGGATCCTTAAATAGATCTCATCAACTCATTTTCCCGCGATTTACGTGTACAATATCAGAGAAACAGTTCTTTATTGGCTCCATTCGCCTGTGGAATGGATTGCCGGCACATGTACGGGAGTTGGGTGGCACTGGGCGTTTCGGAGCGGAACTAAAATCACACTACGCGCGTTAGATAAACATTTTTATTTTGTAAATTTATTTCTTCTTTTAACACGAAGATGTACCTATGTTTTTTTATCATTATTATTAATTCTTTTTTTTCTTTTCCCTATTGTTTTTTCTCTTATATTTTTTCTGTATTATTAATTTTTCCTTAAAAACCTGTCTCTTAATTTTAATAATTTTCTTTAAAAATTGTACATGTATCTACATCTGTAGTTCAAATTTAGTTATTCAAAACAAAGCTTCACTTGCTAGAAGATAGTCTGTATGTCTTAATGTGAAAGCATTTATATATGTATATAAATATACGAAAAAAAAGTAAAACACTGGTAACATTGCGACCGCGGAGTTCTATTGACCACCGTTTGATAAAACCTAACATGGAATTAGCTTTGTTAACGATGTTAATGTGCTCAGAAAAATTTAAATTAGGTGGAAAAAGAAGGTTCTTTACTGTTAAAACACGCGTTAAAATGTGGTGTGAAATGACACAGTCATGAGATGAAGGTAAACGTTTTTTTGAGAAAATCATCGTTTGGCACTTTGTCGGGTTTAGATTTAAACGCTTCTTTTCACACCATAATGTAAAACGGTTAATATCATTTTGAAGTAGAATGCGATCATTTGCAGAAGTTATATTGTTATATATCTTCATATCATCAGCAAAGATAAGAATTTTTCTATTATTTACACATAACGGTGCATCATTTATAGCTAATATAAAGAGAAGGGGTCCCATATGGCTACCCTGCGGAACACCTGATTTAGCAAAGTATGATTTAGAGTAACTATTTATGAATTTAACCTGATAAGACCTTTTTTTCAAGGTAAGAGACAATCCAAGTACCCAAAAAAGGTGGGAAGCCGAAAAAAATTAATTTAAACTTGACAATCTCATGAGATAGTTGATCAAAAGCCTTCGAGAACTCCGTGTAAACACAATCGACTTTGTGGCCACATTCCAAAGCTTGTAAACATTCATTCAAGAAAAAAAAATAATAACCAGATTTGTGACAGTGGATCTTTTTTGCATAAAGCCATGCTGTCACCCAAAGAAAAGTGCTCTTCAAGCAATTCTCTTTTATTTTGATACCTCTTTGCGGTGAAATGTATAGGTATTTAATTTGAAGAAATAAGAATACATTTAATATTTAATTAAAATTTGTATTCATTTCAGAAAGTAGAGAAAACATAAATAACATATACAATACATATACATTATATTATATTAAATTAACTTATTTTTAAACACTTTTGTACTGTTAGTGTGTTAAGGAGGATGGGTGGACTTTTGAATTTCCTTATAGCTAAAGGTAAAATGATATAGTTTTCAACAATTTTTGACAGATTTACAGCATAACATCAATAATGATGACTTAAATACAATATTTTATATTCACAGCATATATTTTTTATTCTCATCAAGAATTATATGGAGAATCTCAAAAAAACGTTTTTCATTTTTTTAATAATACATAAGTTATTTGTTACCTTGTATCGAGCGCTTTTATACAGAATCAATTTACTGGAAGTGATTTTCTTAATGTTCAAGTTTGCTACATCACTTAAAACTCGAAAAATGGTGAGGTTTCATATTTTTCAAATGAGGTATCTTCTATATATTTTGTGTAAACAAACCAATAAATCTGTGGAAGAATAAGATAGAAGGGAGCTCGTTGTAGATTTAAGTGTTGCAGTGCAATCTTGTGACAAACAGTCAATCCAATTCTTGGTGATAATTTCGCTTGAAACCGTGCAGCACTGCCTAAACTAAACATGAAAATAATTTAACTTCATGAATGCATGAACTTATGTCGTTTTCCATTGGTCGTCCAGAAGCATTCGGAAGAGTCCAGAAGTCTTCTGAAACCATTACATTGGACTAACTTTGACAGACGGAATGCTTCTGAGAAGAGCAGAACTCTTCTGTTTTGAAAACAGAATGGTCCGGAGAATGACAGATACATCATAACCCGTTCCATTGGCGGTAGAAGAAGAAACGTCAAAAAAAGACCGATGGAAAACGACATTATACTTTTATACATGCAAGGAAAATAGGGTTAGTAGGTATACTACTTACTTCTTTTGCTTTCCACTTATTAAATTCATCTTAAAACTCTTATTGAAGACTTGGTTCTAAATCTGGAAAATTTTTTGACAAGTAGGTACTCTGACTTGATGAGTAATAGGCTTTTTTTTGTCAATCCTCGACCTATCCAGAACACAAATCCATTTGATAAAAATGTCTTAAGCACAATGAAAAAAAAATTTACCTGCTAAAAATGGAGCAATGCTTACAATTTCAAAAACTTCTGCGTCCAACAATTGAAGCACACTATTCTCCTCGTTTAAAAATTCAGGGGTGGAATCGTGTAAGCTTATTTTTGATAGTTGACAGTCAAATTCAAGAAAATTCGTCTGTGTAAACTGATAGTCAAAAGTGACAGTCATCTTTTTTTACTTTTTTAGCTGACACCTATTTAGGTGTCAATTTGATACAACTGAACACTTTTGTTATATTTTTTTCATGGTGTTTTTTCTATTTTTTGGGAAAAAGGAATATTTCTGGGCTAGTCAAATGATCAATTACAAAACAATAAAAATCAAAACCAAGATGAAATTCAATTCACACATTTATTTTTGTCACTAGAAAGGGAAATTAGTTTTCAAGAAACAAATTTTGTACCAACACTTTATTTATCCTATGAAAAACATTCACTTCACATTACACTCATTCATTGGCAATTGGCACTATTATTTTGTGTTTTTAAACCTCACAAAATTTTTATCACTCCCAGTTAAAGAAAAAAAATTGATTGTAGGTACAAAACAAAACAAAGCTGACTGCCTGACTGACTGGATAAGAATCAAAAAAGGACACATAGATACAATATTCATATTCCCGTCTCTTTTTTTATTTCGTTGTTTGTGTCTCTAAAAATTTGAAAGCATGTAAAACAACAACAACAATCAGGTTTAAACATGAATTAAACAGAGTGATGCCAAGAATCCAAGAAAAAATTTGATTTCACAATGATCATCTTACACAGATGGAAAGTTCTGGACTATCACATTTGATAGTCAAAAATTTGATAGTCAACTGTCACCTTACACGATTCCACCCCAGTATTAATTTTGTTTCCACACAGTGACAGCACAGATATTATTTTTAACTAGCTTGCACTGACGCGAGAGGCAAATGTGAAGGAGATACAAAAAATGTTTGGCATCTGGCGTCAGGGTAACTCAAAAACGGTAAATGGTTCACAACTTTTTGTCGTTTCAACAAGAATTAGTAACAGGTTTGAATACATTTGTTGCGCATTCCAAATTTTATATCGAAACTATAATTTGTTGTACCCTTTACTGAGGTGGTGGTAGAATCATAGTAAATTAGTTGTGAAATCTACAACGCATTGTGAGTTCTACTTTCTTATATGTGCATTGTTTGTAGATTCAACAATTTTTTTATGCAAATATAACAAATTTACTTACTTACTTTTGACAAATAATTTTGACAGCGCGCTGTCGTTTTTACACCAAATGTATTCAGTGATTTTTACATCTTTGGTGTAAAAAGGAAAGCAATTGCATAACGATAAGCAATTATTTGTAATTTTTACCGCAATTGCAGTGTATTACACAAACTTGGCATTTATTGTAAAATTGACTGCCACATTTTGTAATATTTAAATTTAAAGCAAAGATTTTTTGGGTGGTTGATTGCATATAATATTTCTACAATTAAATGCCAAATTATTACAAACTACTTGCTCAAACAATGAAATACATGACAGGAGAGCTTAGAAATCGGTCTATAATTGCAAATATTTTTTTTATACATTGGAGTTTTAATGACACTCTTCCATATTGTACGAAATTAACCTGATTTCAAAGATAAATCGAAAATGTTTCGCAAGGAAGTGCTAAGAATGACCTACATTTTTTTAGAACCACGGGTGATATTCCATCAGGCCCAACAGAATAATCTTCTTTAACAAGTGACAGAAATTGTAAGATTTTTTCATATTCTACTGTGATATTATAAAAAGACACTTGCGGACAGTTTTGCAAATAATGGAAGTAGTTTTCTTCCACAACAACTGGCGAATCAATGCAGGATTGACTAAAATTGTTTGCAAAACCGTCACAGATGTCAGAAGTCGTGGCCAGGCCGTCAGGGTAACATTATTTTAGGTGAAGTTAATAAGGTAGCTATCACACTTTTGTTTAGTTAGAGTTAATGAATTTCCAAAAATTCTTGGGATCTGATTTTAAAGAAGCCCTATTGACTCTAGATATATTCATTATACAATGCATAAGAAAGTTTTTGGTTTTTTATTGTAATGTCAGAAATGAAGACGATCGACTTTTTCAGAAAATCTTATAAAATAGAAATGTCATTTGAATCAATGAAAGCCATTTATTTGAAGAAAGCCATTTATAGAAAACAAATTTACGAGAAAGTTTAAAAAAAGAATCGCCGAACCAACAACTTCTCTGAGATCTTATAATGTCATATTGGATAATATTCTTGGGTACGAAATTTTTTACGAATGCAAAACTTGCAATACCTATACGTATTCCATATGTCGCAAGGAAAAAAAATCAGGTTAAATTATAAAATCGTTTCGGAACGCTAGGCACATCTTTTTTGGTGTTTGGCTCATATGAGACTTTTCTGCAATGAATCGAATAGTACTCGTATACACAGATTTAACTGCCAATGCCTTTACTCTACATCCGAAAAATTTTCCTGGCAACCAATTAAATGCACCCTTGCCGATTATATTGTAATATTCGGCTTGGTCCGACAATTAAAACTTATTCACTTTTTAAATAAAACACAAATTCACTTTATTCAAATCACTCACAAACTTATTTATTCAACACTTTCAATTATAACTTTTCAAACACAGTGTACTTTACTTATCGCAGTTCACAATCAACTAACTCGCCTCGCCACCAAACGGCTATTTATATCAAAAATGATGGGTTCTAGAAACTACTATTGGCTCATATTGGTTCTTGGGGAAGCTGAAAGTTCGAGAGAAAATACTGGGATTTTTGTAGGGGCTAACGTTCTTAATGCTAAACAAAAAGTTTCTCTTAATCTTAATTAATTATTGCCCCTCACGAGTGTTTACTACTACAATTAAACGATATTAAGTAAAGAGAGTATGTACATTAAATAAACAAGAGATACAGAGTAAGTAAAGAGATAATAAAGTATACACATTAGTATTAGACATTACAATAGCAGGAGATACAGAGCGTATGAGATAAATAAAGTGTATACACATTACATTGCCCCCTCCTTAGGATTGATCGTCCCGAACAAATCCATCATCTTCATCACCACTGTAGCGATGTAGTCGGTCGCGATGTACGACTTTAAGCTTACCTCTGACTCCTTTTTGTATCCGGTACACGACGTCGTTGATTTTGCTAATCACTGTATATGGGCCTTCCCAGTCCCGTTGAAGTTTCGGTGACAACCCCTTTTGTCGATGGGGATTGTAAAGCCACACTCGATCTCCTGCTTGGAACTCTGTTGTTGTTGTCGCTCGTATATCGTAGCGTGTCTTCATTCGGTCACTGAACATCTTTATTTTTGACCTGGTATCGTCGTGGATCTGAAGGAGTCTTTCCCTGAGGTCATCCAAGTAAACATCCTCGGCTTGCGGTTCCGACGTGGGACATCCAAATTTGATTTCGCTCGGCAGTCTGATGTTCCTTCCCATAAAAATCTCAGACGGTGTATGGCCAGTTGAGCTATGTCTTGCACTTCGATACGCCATCAAAAACAGTGGAATGTGTCGATCCCAATCTCGCTGGTTGTCGTCCACAACTTTGCAAAGATGTTCCTTCAGGGTTCGGTTGAACCGTTCGACCATGCCATCAGATTGTGGGTGGAGTGGTGTTGTTCTTGTCTTCTTAATGTGAAGAAGCCCACAAACTTCCTGGAATATGTTTGATTCAAAGTTCCTTCCCTGGTCGGAATGCAGTTCTAATGGAACACCGAATCTGCTCACCCAGTTGAACACAATTTGGTCTGCGACTGTTTTGGCTTCTTGATTCGGTATGGCGTATGCTTCAGGCCACTTGCTGAAGTAATCCATGACGACCAGAATATAACGATTTCCATTATTTGTTTCCGGAAATGGACATGCCACGTCTATTGCAATCCTTTCAAAGGGTGATCCGACATTATACTGCTGCATTTGGCTGTGATTCTTTTTGTTCGGGCCTTTGGTGGCAGCACAGGTATCACATTTTCGGCACCACTTCTCGACATCTTCCCTTGCATGTAGCCAATAGAATCGTTGTCGAACCTTTTCTAGCGTCTTGTTTACTCCTAGATGGCCTCCCGAAACTCCATCATGCATCTCTCGCAGAACGTCCACAATCTTCGATCTCGGTAAGACTAGCTGCATTACATAGGACTTTCCATCTGCTGATTCCCATTTACGTCGAAGGACACCCTCTTGGACATGCAATGAGTCCCACTGTGCCCAATAGGCCTTTAGAGCCGGACTTCTGTCGGAGATATCGGCCCATTCTGGTTTTTCCTGGTGTTCCTTGCATGCGAGGATGGGTTCAATATCTGGGTCCTCTTGTTGAGCCTTCCTCAACTCGTCGTTGCTCCAGCCATAAATAGGATCGGTTCTGGTTCGTTGAACAGTAACCACTTCTTTTTCTTCTTGGCGTCTGCAATGCTTACAGTCTTGCTTACATGGTCTCCGAGACAGTGCATCAGCATTTGAGTGAAGCTTCCCCTTCCGATGTTGAATTTCATAATCGTACGTCTGCAGCCTCTCAATCTATCTCGCCACTTGACCCTCTGGATTCTTGAAATTCAAAAGCCAGTTTAGTGCTCCATGGTCGGTTCGGAGAAGAAACTTCTGTCCATAGAGATACTTATGGAAGTGCTTTGTTGCCAAAATCAGTGCAAGAAGTTCTCTTCTGGTCACACAATAGTTTCTTTCCGACTTTGAGAGTACCTTGCTGTAATAGGCAACCACCTTTTCTTCGCCATCATGTACCTGTGACAATACAGCACCAATCCCGACATTGCTGGCATCAGCATCAATGATGAACGGTTTTCCTGGAGTCGGGTAGGTCAGCACTGGTGCATTACACAAGCGTTGCTTGAGCTCTTGAAAGCTGCGCTCGCACTCACCTGACCATTTAAACTGCTTTCCCTTTTCCGTTAGCTGATGTAGACTCTTGGCGATCTCAGCAAAATTCTTGACGAAGCGCCTATAGTAGGTGGCTAGACCCAGAAAGCTTCGGAGTTGATGTTTGTCCTGTGGTGTTGGCCAATTCTTCACGGTGTCAACCTTATCAGGATCCGTCTTAACTCCTTGGGATGAGATGATATGTCCCAGGTATTTCACTTCGGTTTTGAAGAGTGAACACTTTTCTGGATTGAGCTTGAGGTGGGCTTCTCGAAGTCTTTGAAACACGGCTCTCAGATTTGTACAATGTTCGTCAAATGTTTTCCCGTATACGATGACGTCATCCAAATAGACCAGGCAAGATTTCCAAGTGAGTCCTTGCAGGACGCATTCCATAAGGCGCTCAAAAGTCGCTGGAGCATTGCACAGTCCAAAAGGCATCACTTTGAACTGCCACAATCCGTTTCCTGTCGAGAACGCTGTCTTCTCTTTGTCTTCAGGATGGATTTCTACTTGCCAGTATCCACTTTTCAGGTCCAAAGTTGAGAACCATTGTGCTCCTTCCATTGCGTCCAGAGTATCGCTGATCCTAGGCAGAGGGTAGCTATCTTTCTTGGTCACATCGTTCAACCTTCGATAGTCCACGCAAAAGCGGGTTGATCCGTCTTTCTTCTTTACCAGGACCACTGGAGACGCCCAAGGGCTTTTTGAGTTTTCGATAAGACCCTCTTCTTTCATGGTGGTTATCAGTTCTTCAACCTCACCTTGTTTGGCTAGTGGAAGGCGTCTTGCAGGTTGACGAATCGGCTTTGCATCCCCGGTGTTGATTCGATGTTGAACCAGTTGTGTTCTGCCATATTTCCCTTGCGATGATGAAAAGATGTCTGCAAATTCTTCGAGGAGACCTTCTGCAGTTCTTCGTTGTTGTTGGCCAAGATTAGAGGACTCGAGAATGTTCGTTTTTATGGAGTTCAGCTCTTTGGACTTCAATGTTTGCCTTGGGTCTTCTTCGCTGATCCTTGTTATCGCTGATACAGATTCGCATTGTCCGACAATCTCACCTTTTCTAAGCTTAACTTCGTACGGCTTGATGTTGAGTATTCGTACGGGAACCATGTTCTTTACAGGTCTAACAAGAGTCTTCCCAATGGTGACGTTTTGGGAGGACTTTACAGATGCTGGTTCGACCATGAGGTATCGATGGCTGCCAGGCTTACCTTTCAATTTCGTCCACACGAATACTTCTGAAGAAGCAGGCAAAGTCAGATCTTCTTTAATGACGGTTTTCACAGATAGCGAGGTCTCATACGAGTGAATCCCATAGATCATCGGAATCTCGATGTTTCGATATTTCAGGACTTGGTTCCCGATGTCCAATATCACTCCGTGATCTTTCATGAAATCGACGCCGACAATGCACTCGTCGCATATATCTGCTACCAGGAACAGGTGAGAGAATTCCAGCTCTGCCATCCGGATCTTAAGACGTACCTCACCATAGACTTTTGCGGATTCTCCAGTTGCAGTCCTTAGACGATAGCTATTGGTGTTGTGGAGCCATGTCTTCTTAACGAGGTCCTGCCGTACAATGGACGCCGTGGCACCGGTGTCGATGGTAGCCACACATTTGTTGCCGTTTATACTTGCTTCCACGGTCAGGCTCTTGTTGTCACGTTTCGTTTGAGAAACCTGGATGGTGTTTCTGTAGCTATCGGTACTAGAAGCCAGCTTCTGTCCCTCGAAATTGGTGGGGTGGGAAACAACTTGAGAAGCAACATTGTTGTAGGTGTAACTTTGACCAGTTGACATATTTCTGTGTTCACAGTGTTGGCATGCGGTTCCTCTTCGCGGTAATCTGCACTGTCGTTGAAGATGCCCGGTCTTGTTGCAGTTCCAGCATCGTGCTGGTCCGTCTCGCTGACTCCTTTCCAGAGTAGCCTTCTGACAAGAGCATTCTTGGACTTCCAATTCTCTCACGCGATGCACGTTTTGGGAAGCTTGTTCTGCGGCTTCCATTGTTAGAGCGAAAGCCAATGCTTCTGGTAGTGTTTGTTTTCCGGCAGTGCGAATAGCCCTTTGGAGATTTATATCGCCCACAGCTCTCACAAAGGCTTCAACAGCAAGTTGATTAATTATCTCGTTGCCAGCTGTTGGGTATGCCAGGTGAACCAGTCGCTCGATATCTGCCTGAAGCTGCTGCAGAGTTTCACCTCTTTTCTGTGCTCTATTGTTAAGCTGAACTCGGAAGACTTCTGTCATGTGGCTATCCCCAAATCGCTGTTCGATTGCGTTTACCAGAACTTTGAAGTCACCGTTCTTCTCTGCTGGGATGGTTTGTAGCAGTTCAGCAGCTGCTCCTCTCAAGGCAAGTGTAAGAGCAATGTTTTTTTTCGTCAT
Organism: Sphaerophoria taeniata; assembly: GCA_943590905.1. Taxonomy (NCBI): domain Eukaryota; kingdom Metazoa; phylum Arthropoda; class Insecta; order Diptera; family Syrphidae; genus Sphaerophoria; species Sphaerophoria taeniata. The sequence continues at coordinate 72,011,955 of OX016542.1, read as the reverse complement.
CGTCCCAGCCGTTTGTTAACGCTGCTGCTTCAAACTGTTTCTTGTAGATTGACCACGGTATCTGACCATCAAAGCTTGGAGGATTCACTTCTCTCTTCCTTGAGCACTCACTAGAAGGTTCTCGAGCTTTCATCTTTCGCACTTTTTCCAGTTCCTTTGTGATGGTATCGATTTGTTCGTCGATTTTCTCGATACGTGCATTTTGTTTTCCGACGCACTCGTCGAGAGTATTGATTTTCTCTTCGAAGTCCGCAAACCTGCCTTCTAGAAGATTTTTCTGTTCATCAAAACGCTCTAGAACATCATTCCTTTGTGTTTCCAGTTGTTTGAGGACATTCTCTTGCTCGGTCTTCTGCTCGTTTCTTTGAGTTTCTAGTTGCTCCAGAACATTCTTGTTTTGAGTTTCTTGCTTCTTTTGATTCTCTTCAAATTTAGCTAGAAGAAGTGTCATCATGGTAGATAAGTCGGCAGTTGCATTTACCTCTTCCGATTTTGCTTCCACTTCGAAAGCAAACGTATCTGGGTCTTCATTTTGTTCTTCCAGATATTCCTGTAGCCGTTTTACGAGTTCGATTTTATATCCTGCCGCACTTAAGCCACGTTTGCTTAATTCGGCCTTTAGCTCAGCGACAGTTTAGTCTTTCAAAACTTTACTTATCATTTTTTAACTTCACTATTTCACACAAAATAGTTTAATCACTGTTCACTGTTTTATTCTCAATAAGTTTTAATCCCACTTCTGACACCAATGTAATATTCGGCTTGGTCCGACAATTAAAACTTATTCACTTTTTAAATAAAACACAAATTCACTTTATTCAAATCACTCACAAACTTATTTATTCAACACTTTCAATTATAACTTTTCACACACAGTGTACTTTACTTATCGCAGTTCACAATCAACTAACTCGCCTCGCCACCAAACGGCTATTTATATCAAAAATGATGGGTTCTAGAAACTACTATTGGCTCATATTGGTTCTTGGGGAAGCTGAAAGTTCGAGAGAAAATACTGGGATTTTTGTAGGGGCTAACGTTCTTAATGCTAAACAAAAAGTTTCTCTTAATCTTAATTAATTATTGCCCCTCACGAGTGTTTACTACTACAATTAAACGATATTAAGTAAAGAGAGTATGTACATTAATAAACAAGAGATACAGAGTAAGTAAAGAGATAATAAAGTATACACATTAGTATTAGACATTACAATAGAAGGAGATACAGAGCGTATGAGATAAATAAAGTGTATACACATTACAATATCAATAAATAACAATTAAAATCTGAATTTGCAATATGTTGCGATACCAGCAGAGCAACCCTTCACGAAGGCAGTTTGCCCCAAAGTTAGAGTTCCATAGACTGAAGCAATAATTTGATGATAATGACTAAAGCTGCAGACATGGCACATGGAATGCTTTGCTCATACAACCTATAACAAATCACGTTTCTTAAATTTTGCCAACAAATAGGGTTAGAGTTTGGTGCTTGGGTTTCGCGTTGATTGCTCATTGGCTGTTAGATTGAAATGTGACATGAAGGGCGAAAACCATATAATCGTAAATGTCAGGTGAATTATAGCATCAAGTTTTACCCACTTCCAAAGCAATTTTCGTTAATTTTCTCTTCTACGCGCCGCTTACATAAAACGCGAAAAATTAAACCTCATTGGTGTGGTGCAAAATGTAGATAGATTGAAACATGTAGGTATTCAAAAATTACGAGTATATCGGAAACGGAGTTAAATTAGAAGAATATCAAGGAACATGTTAATTTGTATGCTCCTGAAATTCTTCTCAAGGCGACCGCTGCTGTGTTAGGTGCCAAAAATGAGTTCCACATTATTTTCATTTGTCGTCATGTGATAATAAATCCTCAGGCTAAAAATTCACGTACCCACACGCATAAAAGATAACAATTATCATACAAAAAAGAGGGACACAATCAAACAAACATCAAAATAACATATACATATTGAGGAACACTTTAACTGATACACAAGTTCTTGTTGCCAGTGATTACCCTCGAAGTATAGAGTCCTCTTAGTTTTTGGTTGGTCGAGTGTTGCCGTGAGAGTGAGAACTGAGAACATAGCAAAAAAAATGTTACAATATCAAGACTACTCAAGAATTGGTTGATTTTCTTCAATCATGATGATTACACACGTAACAGTGTTAAATATTCGTAACTGTTTTGTTAATTTTGTCGTGCTCCGATACTTTAACATTGGCAACACTTTGCTTCTCCGGCCTCCTTCAAAAAATAACCACCACCTTTAAGCAATAACAAGACTGAAACATAACTTGAGGAAGATTGGGTGTCTTGAATATTTGTGACACACAGATGACTCGTTATCTAAAACTTATTTGCAATAAATTTCGGCACGGCTCATAAAAATCGTGATGCCTTCATGTCTTGTCTCTCGTTGAGTCTTGTGCGTGTTTGCGTTTCTTTCTTCTTTCATTTACACTTTAAGGGGGTGGTTTAATAGAAATGCTTGGGTTTATTATTTTGATTCTGATTCCAACTCATGAAATCAGATGAAAAATCCACCACCTCACCATCACAATCACGATATCACCACAATTATCCTGAAGGTTATGCAGCATAAGTCACTCGAGTGTCTTCTTTCTCGGCTTATATTTGCATCATAGATTCAGGGAAAAAGATCCTAAAGGTTTACTATGACAACGAAAATAGAAGAGCCGCATAAAATTCCTAAGGACTTAATGGGAAGTAATGATCTTAATTTATGATTGTTTGAGATTTAGTTAAGGTGATGGTATCGCTGTAACGAATGTACATATATCCTGTAATACCTTGAAAGCTTCATATACACTCCCCCAAAGCTAATCGTCAATCACCTGCTAGGAGTCTGAATTGGATCTGGATGGATGGGACATAATTTTCATTAGAATTAACGATGGCAAATCTTGATGTGCTATAAGCCCAGACTCTCTGGCTTATAGTATCTATTTCCTCTCTGCTTATACTCGTCAACCCCGCAACGCTCTTTGTTTTATACCTACACCTGAATTATAAAATGACGGTCTGACTATAAAGACTTATTTATTGGCAATAAGAAGGTCGGTCTAATAGAATGGACAGGATCGGTTTTACTCGAGGCCGAATGAAGTGAAGGTAATGAGTCCCTTGGCAAAAAGGATATTATTATATTTGTGTGTGTAGTGACTGGTGAGTATTGCTGCATGAAAAGATTCAAAGGTAAGACCACCAAAAAGTTATTGTTTGAAGTTAGCTTCAGGTATTTTATTTGTGATGTTATTATAGCAAGCAGGTGCGGAGTTAATATGTTTGGACGCAGGAGTTCCAATTTCTTTGTTTTCATTACACGTCACCGATGTCAATTTAATAAATTGTCAAGCTTAGACAAAACTGTTTTCTCATCGCTTTAGAAAAAGAAAAGAACGAGTGAGACTCTTACATTTTTTAGCACAATTTTTGACTCCTTTTTTATGAATAAAATCCGTCTCTGAAGGAAAGAATTAATTTTTCTAACAAAAAAAAGGAAGAAAACCAAACACAAATTAACCAAGAACAACTTATAGACTTTACCTTAACGAAATTATCCATAGCTGTCGCACCCAACCCTCCCTAAACTTATATTCATCGATATTGTGCGTGCAGGTGCTGGTACTACACATACAAACATTGGAGCCTCCCAAGACTCTAACAGAAAAAACCTTATTGGGCATTAATTATGATTACCGTCACGTTTTATGAGACATTCACCGTACCTTATGACACCCATCCAAGTAGCCATCATGAATTCGTAAGGATAACGAATATTGACACACAAAACGAAGGCTATATAGGCATACAGGTGTCTATGGCTTATGTCCTTTTCGTAAATATTATAACCCAAATGTGCCTAAACACGAGACGATGAGTATGAGATGAGAGTAGCTACGACAAGTAGATTTTCATATACCAAAAAGGATGAAACTATTTCTTTGCCAGTAGGGATAATTTCACCGTATAGGTACAATGTAGGTACATATAGAAATATCCTTTCTCTATTGAATATAAGAAAACATGTTTTCTCATTAAAACCCCTTTGCAAAAAAATATCTGTTAATATCCAATGAAATTGGTATCCTTTTCGAATGATCCAATTTGAATCTTGATTTCGGTGTAAATCTCGGTGAAAAAAAATCGAAATAGTTTACCACACACAACCTTCGAATAAAGGATATGAAACAAGCACATCCTCAATTCAATTAAAAGCTAAGAAGTTAGAGTCACATTCGTTGATTGCACTTTGAAAAGTGGCAACCCCAAATTGCAGCAGAAATTACAAAAACACTCAATTTCATTTAAGGTAACAAATGGAAATGAAACTGGATATTATTTTTGTCTATCTTTTTGTTTTGTTACAAGAATTTCGAAATCACTATGGCGTTTTTGTCGTCAGTGGTACTTTAAATACAATTTTTGGTAATAACACTAAGCGCGATTGCTGATGGCGTGATGCGGAAATCCTTTGTGGTAAATGCTGTTTGCTACTTAAAAAAAAGGTAATTGCTCTAAGGAGCAAAACAATTCCAATTAACATTTAAGCGAGCAAAAAAAAAGTATAGAAAATGAAATAAAACCCAAAAACAAAATAAGCACCAAAGTGTCATTGCATTAGCTAATTGGCAGACGATAAGAATTGCGATGCTTTGTATTTTCGGAATTTTTTAACACAAGTGTAAAAGGAAATAGCAATGCGGTTATTTTTGTTTACATTGTGATGTTGATACGTACATCTTCTTATATATAAAACTCTTGTGTCACAGTTTTAGTGTTTATACTCCTCCGAAACGGCTTGACCGATTTTGATGAAATTGCATATGTATATTCAGTAGGTATGAGAATAGGGGTAAGCCTTGACGTGGCGGAGCCGCTTACGGCGACTACTTCGATGAAGCTAAGAGCTATGCGATCGCGAATCTTGTTTTCGCAGAAGGGCCTCCCATGGTCGACAGGTCGAAGCGGAGTAGGCTGTTACTACTAATTACCCCACAAGGAAGGAATGTTACCACCATCAAGGCACTCCCAACGAGGGACGGCATCGAATGAATTTCTTTTTTTGGAATTAACGGTGGCGTCTTCAGTTCCAGTTAGGACGAACTACTTGGTGAACAGCTACTTCAACTTATTTGAAGGAAAAAGGATTCAGACAAGGGGATGCACTGTCGTGCGATTTCTTTAAGATTTTTTAACATCGTTCTTGAGAAGAAAGTGTAAGACTCCACCGTCAACAACAGAGGCACTATCTTCCAAAAATCTGTTCAATTTCTCGCGTACGCCGATGATATTGATATAATTTGAAGAACACAGCGTGATGTCAATGGCGCTTTGTGAGAATTGAGACAGAAGCAGAAAAAATGGTTTTAGCTGTAAATGAGGGAAAAATATGCTGTCTTCGAGGAATGATAGGACGTCACAATTGACGTATACAACTTCGAGGTAGTAGAGGAGTTTGTCTACCTAGGCTAGGCTATTTACACGGCAATAACACTAGCCAGCGCCGAGATCAGACGAAGAATAACTCTTGCTAATCGCTGTTTCTTTGGGCTTAGAAAGCAATTGAGAAGAAAAGCCCTCTCTCGAGCAACTAGGGTAAAACTGTACAACACCCTCATCAACCCAGTCCTGCTGTATGGTGCAGAAGCATGGACTTTGACAAAATCGCATGAATGTGCCCTAGGCTGTTTTGATAGGAAAGTTCTTCGGGTCATATTTGGCCCCGTGTACATTGATGCGGAATGGCGTAGATCATAGAAGATACAACAGCGAACTTTGCGGGTTGTACAACGACATGGACCTAGCCAGAAAGGCCAAGGTTCAGAGACTCAGATGGCTCGGTCATTAAGAGGACGTAGAAGGATAGGAAGACCGCGACTTAGGTGGCGCACACAAGTGGAAGAGGACCTCAATCAACTCGGAGTGCAAAACTGGAGACAGCTAACTAGGGACCGAGCTGGCTGGCAGAGACTGTTCATTGAGGCCCAAGTCCACACCGGGCTGTAAGTGAGGGATTCTATATGTATATACTGTTATGATTATGATCTATGAGAGGGGGAACAAGTTCATACTGATCCTTATTTTGTAAGCTTATCCGCTTTTTCGTTGCCCAACACAGTACTGAGACAGGGAGCCCAGCAGAGTTTTAGAACCCTACGCTCTTCGTGACAGCAAGATACCAGCTTTGACTTGATTAGAGTGGTAGAGATTCCCTTTTGTTGCTGCTTGGCTATCAATGAAAAAGGTGATGTGACTTTTTGATATCGCCATCATGAATATTCATTTAGCAATGCTTTTTGAAGATCTCGGCTTGGAAGACACTATGCTATGGTCGGCGAGCCTGAATTAAGTGGCAAGGTAAAAGTTTTCTGAGAAGAAGCCCCTTTTAATAATAATAATTGTTTAATTTACCAAAATTAAGAAATTTAAATCCTCATTTTTGCTTCAAAGCAGTGAAAAAACCTGGTCTGGAAATATACTATATACCATTATATTCTGAGGATTATGCTCATTTACCTTTACTCGACAACAAATTATACAGGGTGTCTGGTAATTCGTCTGCCATACCTTGGGATGTGATTTGTGGGCAAACTCCAAGAAAAAAACTGTTCTACAGTATAAAGTCCGATTTTTAATTTTGACTTATATTGGCGATAAAACGGCCACCCGCTTACCGCTACCCTCTACCCACTTAACTCTACCTGTTACTCTCTACCCACTTACTGAAACCCTCTACCCGCCTCCCAACAATCTCTACCCGCTATCAATTACCCAGTATCCGCTACCCTCTACCCTCTACTTGCTACCGGCTTACCACAACCCTCTACCCGCTGGTGCAGGGAACTAACTTCACTGGGAACTAACTTCACATGGGAATTAACTTCACCTCAAGTGGGAAATATCTTCACTTCGCTTCGCTCGCTTTGCAGTGAGTGCTACAATTAAGTTCTTTACACAATTTGCACTAACATTTATTTTTTGTACGATGATAGTTTAAAAAAAAGAATTTGAAAAAATTTTCAAAGGAAATTGGGTACCTTCTTATTTGTCTATTGATTAACTCAGTTCATACTTTGTTGTAGTAGGAAGTGTATCATTTTTTAACATTTGTGATTTGAAAAGTTAACAATTTGTTTATCCTTAACCTTCTACATTATGCCTCTTTAGTTAAAAAAAAAAACAATTAAGGAAATCGGTCAACCGGTTTGGCTCGGTATCGAACGTACAGACAAAAAAGCTATTCATTTATATAGATTCAAAGAATAAGGTACTCTTAAAAAATAATGACTAAGTTCCAATTTGAGCAGACTTTTCAATGCAAACATTAAAACAGAAGAGCACCATTGACAACCCTGTCGATACTTGGCCTGCCCGTGCTTTCAACAAGCTCCCTAGTTTTTTTGTAATTCACAAGTCTTATTCATACTTTAAAAAACCAAGTTTTATTCATTGAAACCATTATTGACCTTTGTATTATTTCACTTTATTTCATAAAAGTGCATTTGACCTAATCTTTTTAAATGTAACAATTTTGTTTTGACTTCGTTTTGATATAAATTCATCATAAATCGAGTGTTTGAGTGATTTGTATTCTGGTGTTCTCAATTCTCGCCGTTTGCCGTTAAACATTTTTCTATTTTTCTCCCTGGGTGAGTTGCAACTTTCTTGTATATGTTCTGCCAATGAAGCAAAATTGGATGCTACTCAAATGTGTATCGGTTTCTTTTCATGCCGCAACAAGTTGCATTTTACATTTCCTGGCCTCGACTTCCAACGATCAACACGAACACTGATTGGTAACTGATAACTTACATCTAGTTAATGCTTGGATACAATTTTGAACCTCACCATTTGATAAATTATCGTTTACTTCATCCATCGAACATTGACATAACAACGCATACAAATATTGCTATCCGACTACCTCTCGCTTTCATCAACATCTGGCTGTCATCTTTACCTTTGCTTCGTCTTGCTTAAACACGCGCAAGTATATTGCATTACCTCTCAAACTGAATTTTCCCCACACATTGGAGCTTTCACACACTTTCTATTATTTGTTTACCTTATACAAGAAAGCTTTTCTTCTAACAACACGATCACTTGGTTCGTGTACACGCTTCTTTCGTCGGAGACATCAACCTACTTTGAGAAGTACACTTCTAACCAACGCAAGCAAATACACAAACCTTTAACTACAATATCACCATACTGTACTGTAGCAAACATTATTTTTAAATTTGGCCAAAAAATCAAAATCCCAAAATATTTTTAAATTGGTGAAAACACAAAAAAAAGCCACTAAGATTTATAATTTATTTTGAATCGTTTACAACATGGCAAATTGTTCTTTATGTAACGAAATTGCTGATTATGGAATTGATTCTATTATATGCAATGGAATATGGCGGAAAATTTTTCACGTGAAATGCATTGATGCTCCACATAGCTCTATAAAATTATTTGCCAAAAATAGATCTTTCTATTATTTCTGTGACGAGTGCGATCCTTTCGCATACACTAATATTGCTCGAAATGTCATTGAAAACACCAACCGTTTAGAAAACATGCACAAACAACTACTGTACCTTTCAGACAAAATTGAAAACCTAGCATCGCAACCTCCACATCAAGGCCGACTTACAAGAAGTAAGTTAAAAAATTCTAATGCTAACTCTGAGCAAAGTTCTTCCTCATCTACAAAACGGAAAAGTGACGAAATGGACAAGGACACAGATATTGGTCAACCGAATCCTTTCACTAAGAAACAAAGTTTATCAGTATTTGAATCATATGTTCCAACTAATCCGGTCTCCATAACAACACAAGAATTAAGAACAATTTCTTCCACTGAAACTATTACTGAAACTATTACTGCAAGTTCTCTTTCTGCATCAGTTCAAACTTCCTTACCAAACTCCTCGAGTCAACCATTTGAATTACCTGTAGTAGAGCGACCTGCAATAGAGCGACCTGCAGTAGGGCCACCTGCAGTAGAGCAACCTGCAATCGAAGATAATAGATACGAATCTCCTATTGTACATGGACTTAAAGTTGTTGAAGGTCAAAAACAAATTTTTATTTCTAAACTTGCACCATCTACAAATGCTTTAGATATTAAAACGTATTTAATTCAGAAAATTGGTAAACTAGAATTAATCACTGTGGAGAAAATGCTTCAAAGGAACTATTCCAAGTATGCATCATTTAAAATAAGATGTCCGGACTCGATTTTCCATTTACTGAATTCTCCATCATTTTGGCCTAATGGTGTAATCGTACATGAATTTGTGAACAGGAACTCAAAGATACAACCACACCATTTTCGACAGTAACTGACAACGCTAAAACCCAGCAGCATGTATTAATTTACTATCAAAACGTTAACGGCTTACGGACCAAAACCAATATAGTCTATACGAACTTAACCAACCTCCCTCACGATGTAATTGTTTTAACAGAGACGTGGCTATGTTCATCAATAGCTAATTCTGAACTTTTTAATAGCAACTACCAAATCTACCGACGTGATCGTCATTGTAACTACGATTCAACCGTGGTTGGCGGAGGAATTATTATAGCCGTACAAAATTCGTTAATGTGCTCTCTCGTCGATGACTTCCGACAATCCTTGCTTGAAATATTGTGCATAAAGATAAAAATGCCTAATGGTTTCCTCTACGTAGTGGCTACTTACATTCCGCCTTGCTCCAACAGTGATGTATATGATCAACTTTACGACTGCCTGGATGGCATAACTGGAAACATTGACCCTAACGATGAAATAATCATAGTTGGCGATTTCAATCTAAGTGATCTAAACTGGATTAATTCTAATGATAGCGGCGAATTTTTGCCTATTAATCTGTCGTCGTCCAAAGAAATCTCCCTCATAGATTCGATGGCTGCCCTTTGTTTAAATCAAATTAATGGAGTTCCAAACAAGAACAATAAAATACTGGACCTTGTATACTCTTCCGAGTCTTTAAACACGGACGCTGCTGTTACACATAGTGATGTAAAACTTGTCATCGAAGATCGTCATCATCCTGCTTTATCGATATTTTTGAACTTGAATGTTTGTAACTTTTCGAATGCTTGTAATCTTGTTGAATTCAATTTTAGAAAATGTAACTTTGATGAATTGTTTAATCTATTAAGTCTCATTGATTGGGATACTTTGCTTAGTGGTTCAAACCTAGATAATAAGTTATTTAAGTTTTATAAAATAATATTTGACTGCTTTTTAGAAACCATCCCTTTACGTCATGTTAAAACTAAAGATAACTATCCCCCATGGTTCGATCGGCATTTGAAATCCTTGAAAAACAAAAGAAATAAGGCGTGGTTAAGGTTCAATCAAACTAAAACTGATAGCGACCTACTAAATTATATTGATTTTAAAAACGAATTTAACAACTATTCAAACTATCTTTACAATGAATTCCTAACCAAAACTGGAAATGATTTTAAAATAAATCCTAAAAAATTCTGGAATTATGTTGATATTAAAAGAAAAACTGATGGCTACCCAATATGTATGGAGTTTGATAAATTTTCTAGCCAAGATCCTAAAGTTATATCCAACATGTTTGCGGAGTTTTTTATGAAGTCCTTTGAGGAAACTCTCCCATCTGACCATCGATCCCCTCTGACATCTCAACAATATGCCCACTTAGGACTAATAAATTTTTCGATTACTGAATCTACAATTCGTGAACAAATTTTAAAACTTGACGACAGTCTAAGTTCTGGCCCTGACGGTTTACCGTCATTCATGTTAAAAAAATGTGCAAATCATTTATCTAACCCTCTATTTATTCTTTTTAACCACTCAATTAAGTACTCCACATTTCCTGATCTATGGAAATATGCTTTTCTTAAACCTATTCATAAAAAAGGTCCTAGTCACTTAGTTACTAACTACCGCCCCATTGCCAAACTCTCTGTTATACCTAAATTGTTCGAATTGTTAGTTTGTGATGTCTTATCTTTTAATTGTTGTTCTATCATTAGTGAAAATCAGCACGGGTTTGTTAAAAAGAAATCAACTGTCACTAATTTATTAGAATTCACAACGTTCTGTTTTGACGCTTTTGAAAAAAATCTGCAAGTTGATTGCATTTTTACCGATTTTAGCAAGGCATTTGACAAGCTTAATCATAGTATTCTTCTAAATAAACTGTCAAGATTTGGACTAAATGATTCTTTTATCAATTGGTTGTCTTCTTACCTCAGTGATAGACATTATAGTGTAATTTTCAGACATAATCACTCAAATAAGTTTGTAGTTAACTCCGGTGTACCTCAAGGTAGTCATTTGGGACCACTATTATTTGTCTTATTCATAAATGACCTTCTATCTTTTTTAAAAAACTCTTCTTCATTAATGTACGCTGACGATGTTAAAATATTTCGGAAAATAAATTCATTGAATGATTGTAATCTTCTTCAAAATGACCTACTATGTTTTTGGGAATGGTGCAATAACAATCGTTTATTTTTAAATGTTGATAAATGCAAGACAATGCGTTTCACACGCAAGCATGATTTCATTGTTTTTGATTATATGTTAAACTCCTCTAGTTTACACGTCCAATCCAGCTTTTCTGATCTGGGTATAATTCTAGATTCAAAGTTATCATTTACTGATCACTACGATTCAATAATCAAAAAAGCTAATAGATCACTCGGTTTTATTAAACGTTTTGGAAGTAAGTTCCGTGATCCCTTCGTAATTAAATGTCTATTTTTTTCGTTTGCCAGATCTGTATTAGAATATGGCTGTGTTATATGGGCCCCTTATTACAATGTTCACACAAATAGAATTGAAAGTGTCCAAAAGAAATTCATAAAGTTTTACCTTCGATTTCTCCCTCGGTCAAATTTAATTGAATGGCCTTCCTACCCTCAGAACCTAATTCTCTTGAATATCCCATCCCTTTCTGCTCATAGAGAGTTTTTACAGCTTTGCTTCATCGTTGGATTAATGAATGGATCTATTTCCTCCTTCTCAGTTTTGGGTCGTTTGAACTTTAACGCGGCCCATGTTGGGTTAAGAACTAGATTGCCAATACGTCCCAGTTTTAGCAGATCGAACTATGGGTCTAACAGTCCGATTAATCAGTTAATTAATATTTTTAATAAACTTTATAACTTAATTGACTCTGTCAACGTAAATATTAAATCAAAACAGTTTAAAATTAGATTTTTCGTTAATTTTGTAAATTAGAAATTTTTATTATTATTGTTTTTTTTTTAAATCCCACGCCTCTTTCCCCCCCAGATACCGCACGCGCTGGGGTCCATTTACACCGAGTACGATTAACAGTTACGGTTGTAAGTCGTATCGGCACTTAATTAGAAATTCTTTGGAAAAAAAAGTTATGGCGATACGAATATTTGGAAGCAAAGGAGTTTGGGACTGCTTAATGCAAGCAGGTATAAAGGAAAAACAAAATTTTTTAAATTAAAATATTACAAAAAGAAAAAATAAAAGAAAAAAATGCAAAATTTTAAAATCAAAAATTTAAAAATTTTAAAGTCAAAAAATGTGTAAAACAAAAAAGAAAAAAGCAAATACGCGTATAGAAGACACTTGTCAAGTTAGTAAAAAAAAAAAATATATCAAAATAAGAGTCCGTTTTTTTTTTTTAAACAAATGAAAAAAAAACATGAAAAGACAACATACAAATTTACAAAATACTATATATTTTTTTATATATTTATAATTACCTGTAACGTTAGGATTTTAACGTGCTCAATAAATCAAATCAAATCAAATCAAATCAAATTGATCTCACGAAAGTTTCTTTTTCCCTACCATTGGAAATAACTTTGTCACTGACTTTGATGCGAAAGTAAACTACAAAACATGATTATAAATGCGTTACTCTAATATACAAAGTGAAATAAATTCCCACCTCCTGTGGGAAATAGCTTCACATTAAAGTGAAGTTATTACCCACAGAAAAGTGAAGTAATATCCCACCATAGTTGGGATATAACTTCACCAGAAAAAGTGAAGATATTTCCCACTTGAGGTGAAGTTAATTCCCATGTGAAGTTATTTCCCAGTGAAGTTAGTTCCCTGCACCTACCCGCTACATAGTACTCACTTCCCGCTACTCGCTACCTTCTACCTGGTATACTCTACCCCAAACCCTCTACCCACTAACCTCTACCCTCTACCCGCTACCCACAATCTCTACCTTCTACCCACTTCTCTCTACGCACTTCCTGCTACCCGCTACTCTCTAACCCCGTCCCGCTACCCGCTAACCTATATCCTCTACTCGTTACCTGCTACCCGTTACCCGATACTCGCTACATTCTTCCCTCTTCCCACTACCTGCTACCCACTTCCCTCTACCCTCTCCCGCTTCTGTCAACCAGCTACACTCTGACTCTACCCACGTACACATGAATATACGTGCAAGTACATACAAACGCACAGAAATCATGATAAAGAGTGTTGATTCGGATTCTAGAAAAGTCAAAACATGGAGAAATGCAAAACCTGAGATTCTCAAATTCGGACCCATTGCAATAACTTCCTCTGGGAAGCCATCAGGGAATTTAGAGCAACCAATCCTCATACTCAACCACAAATTGGAAATAAATTGAAACCATACATTTCTTAATAAATGGTCATTCGGGAAACTATCATTTAAAATTAATAAATGAAAACAATATAAGAACATGTAGAAGTCCCAAGACAAATATTCTATTTTCTTTACATAACGTCGACAACAAAATGATGCATTGCCATGTAAGCTTTTTTGGCAAGAAACTTAAGGACTCTGTCTCCCTGTTATAGGTCTACTGTGGGCATCATACACCCATTGAGTAGGTACATTGTCCGCATAACAAATTGCACCGCAGTTAGACAATATATTATTGTATTAATTAACAAAAACAGGATCACCAATCAACCGCTTGATTAATGATGTCATACAAAATCGTAAATCTATTTAGTAACATGCGGATTGTAGGAACGGATTTAAATCCTCATGAGCCGTATGGTTTGCTTTAACGTGTTTTCATGCTTTTAACCTCTCTTCTTGACGTGTATTTTGTTTTATGGACTCTATTTGTGCCCTGCCCTACGAATGAGACTGCAACTGCAACTGCACCCCAATTTCGATTGCTTCGATAGATTAAGGAATATGCAATATGCATGTGGCATTCGGTATTGTTATAAAGTAGATTCATCTGTTTAATAAAATTGTTTTGGTCCATGTGTCTTATTTTATTGTCCTATTATGCGTTTACAATGTTTTGTGTTTTTTGTACATGGAGGTGGATGTATTCAGTCATTTTTTAATCAGTAGGAGAAGAAAAAGGACTCAGACAATAGCAAAGAAACTTGAAAGAATTTGAAAAAAAGCTGCCATAAATCTGATTGAAAACTTTTCAAACAAAGCCCTCGACGGCCCTGCAGTTCAAAAGGGTTCTAAGTCACACAAAAACCCATCCATTGGATATGCCAAAGGTAATAATTTAACTTATTCACATTTAATTCTTTGCACCCATCGCGCAAAGCATCGGTAAAGAAAATGGCCTGCACATTTTCCGGAAGCTATTGCTGGATCTTGCTACTGCGGTATTGTTTCGTATGTCGTACATGAGTCCTTCGAGAATTAGCATCCGAAACAAGAATACACTCTCCATAAAAAATTTGACCAACTACCGTGCTAAAATTCTTGTACAATGTATGTGCGAACATTTATTTGAACATCTTTAGGTACGTCCAATTTTTGTTCAGTGTACAAACTGCCATAACAGCCATTCATCTTATATTTTTGTATTTTTCTCTCCGAGTTCTTTATGGTGTTTTACCTTTTATTCTCCAACTTTGCTCCTTTGGCAGGCGAGTCAGAATTTTAAAATTGTTTCAGAGGACACTCTCTCTCACACTTTTGGTTGAAAAAAATAATAATTTATTCGCTTAGTGGTAATTAACGAACCATTTATTGTCATGTCCTTTTCCTCGAACCTCGAACCCACTGTCCTCGTCCACGTTTTGTTGGTCATCCTTCCTCGTCATTATTATGTCGTTGTTGTAGTCGTTGGCATTGGCAACACAGACCAGTAGAGGTCTACACTTCTGGCCTCAGGCCGGGCAAGGATTAAAATAAGAAAGATGTGGAATAAAATATTAGAGAAACTCATACAACTCATACACTATATGTATCTCCAATCGCATTTATGTATATTTGTACCTTGGGCTTGGTTCCTCTCTAGACTCACACAAACAGGTTTTAGATCCAAAACTGAGGTCCTCTTCTGTTCAAATAGAAGCTCCAAACTCTATAGCGTGGCAAAGAAACGAACCGAGGAATGATGGTTGGGTCTTTTCAGAGCAAAGACAAAAAGCATAACTCTGACTCTATGGTGTTGTCAAAATAAATCAATCGGTTTTATCCTACTTCTTCTTTTCGAGCATACTGCATACAGTATTTTTTTTCCTTTTGGTTTTGTTTTATTTTAATTTTAAAACACCATAACCAAGGACACATTCATATGAATGTATAGATAAAACTTTCTATAAAAGGATTTACTATTGCGGTCCAGAAGGTGGACATCCAAATAAATCAAATTCATTCAATGTTTGAATAAAATGTGGGCTGGAGTAAAGTGAGATGTTAAATATACACACATACTTTAGTATTTATAGGTGTGTGGATGGTTTGAATTTGTCACTTAAGGCAAAGGTTTTAGGATGGTTAAAGGCACATCGAGAGGAGGTAATGTCTTTTTCTATAATATATATTTCAAATTGTGATGTGCTTTTTGCTTTCCAGCCAAGGTTTATGCTGGTCGGATCGCGAAGGTTTCGTCTGAAGAAAAACACTAAACTTCAGCAATAAGGTTTACAATTTCTTAATTATTTTTAACTCTTATAAATGTCTAAAACGATCTTACATAAACTAAATATTATAAATCTTCTTTTAAATCGGGTTCGGTATCGGTACTTCCGCATTCATATCTCCCCGTCTATGGAGTAGAGCTGGTTCTTTGGGTGTACACTTCTCGGGTATCGTGTTATATATTTCTGGTCAGGCTGTCTGGTATAACTCTGGGAATATATACAAGCGTAATTAGTAAAAGATATTTTGTAATACTGGTGAAACAAACAGGTACTAGTACGGCCCCTAGTGGAACGAAAAATAGCAGGCAATAGCTCTGTTGGATCAGCAGTTACTAGTACGGCCCCTGGTGGCACCAAAACAACTTAGTACCCTTGAAACCTCTTACCACTGGTGGGGGAAGTTTCGACGAAATAATATTTATTAAACCAATTATCTCCGGGAGACGACCGGCTCTTCTCTGCTGCCAGACACCGACTGACTCTCAAATGTCAAATATAATTTTGCCCGAGGTGGCTTACTGTACTTTCTTTTGGTAGGTTGGTGAATATTTTTACCAAGGCGGTAGACTGGTTTTGTAACTGTAAGTATAGTGTATAGGTGAACTCTATCACTATACGGAGGTGGAATGTAGTTCGTTGATAACTTTCACCACGGCGGACTGTGCCTTTTTATATACAAGTGATCTCTATTACTACGGCGGCGGACTGTGTACTTTTACCAGTGAACTTTTACACCACGGTGGACTGTGTTTATGGTAGCTTAGTGCAGGCTACCTTATTTTTTTTTTTTTGTGGGATGACTTGGAGTTGAAATCATGGACCTGGCAATTTAGAAAGGAAACATGTTTCCGAGTACATATTCGCCAGTACTAGTAAGTGAACGTGCTGACCTCCACCTTCAAGCGGTGCCTCTGAGAGGTTCTTGTCAATTTATTGGCGTGAACCTGCGGACGTAGGCAGCTTTAGTCTAATGGAATTAACGGATTGAAGCAGGACATATGATGAAGATCAATGCGATCCTAAAAAGATACTATATCCAAGGATATAGTAAAGGAGGAAATTACGAAATTGACGAGTAGGTACCGACTGTGGATAAACGTTAAGGAAATTAGACAAACTGTTGGGTGTGTCCCCTGATTGGCTGGTCCATCCCTTCGATCAATGTGGATATACCTGACGAGGGTGAGCGGTGTCCCTCATCCTCCAGCTGGAGAAGCTCGGTTCTTCCTTTTTACAAAGTTGAGGTGTGCTTTTGTATGCTTTTGGATCATCAGGAAGAGGTTTAGTGTCCTCTTAAATAAAATATAGTGACTCAGCTGACTTCGGTTGGAATTTGTCACGCTGACAGTGTGGTGTGTGGATAGGTCCACCGTGGGATAAGGCTTAATTGCTAGGTGCCTACGTAAAATCTTTCCTAATCTGTGGGATGACTTGAGTGTGAATTTTATATTGGGAATAGTAAATTTGTGCGTGAATGAGCTTAAATATTATGTCGACTATTGTTGTTGATGGCAAATATGGGTGGCGACTCTATTGGCCATAGGTTTGTTAAAAAAAGTAGGTAAGCATGTAACGCTTCATTAAAAAACAAAATTCATACAAACGGTGCAAATGTAAAAAAATAATACTTTTTTTTTACTATACAACAAAACATGAACTAAGCTGATCAATTTCGTTTGAAAATTTTGTCAAATATTTTTTTTCATCGTTAAAAAAAGGATATTTTTATTTGTAAAATGTTTTTTTCATCGTAAAAATGTAAACGAAGCTAGAAAATATATTTAAACTAGCTGACCCGGCCAACGTTGTTTTGCTATATGAATTATTTCTAGATTATGAAAATGAATCTTTTTTATTTTAAGTATATAAGAGAAACTTCATAGAACGTTGTAATCGTTGAATGCATCATTAATAATTAACCAACATAAGCAAACTGGAGGCTTACCACGAAGGTATAATTATTGTCCATGTGAAAAACATGGTGTGCTCGAATCTTATCCACCCACAGACATTGCTTGACCTTGAGTCAATAGTCATTGATGAGGAACTGAACGTTTAAACTGAATTGGCACATCTGTGTACAATAGGGATTCGTTGAAGTAATAAACTTTCACACTGGTTGCTTTAAATCGTGCAGCGCAAGATGTTCTCGATCAAGAATATAGGTACCTTACCTAAACTAAATGTGCATTTTTTTCTATGTGCATATTTTTTTAAACAAAATAAGTAAATTTCTCAGAAAATTGCCCCTCCCGGCTAGACGGGGGGGAATAGACACCCCCCCCCCCCCTCCCATAAAATGTTTTTCTTGTCTCAACTCAACCTACACGCTCTAGCTTTTTGTCACAACGCTCGTGAATCACCCTGTATAAGCAAAATAAAATTCATGGTGAATATTTTAATACTTCATGCTGCTACTTTGAACAGTGTCAATACAGCGCTTTGTGCTGTTTGCCGGATCCTGAAAAAGGGACATCCTCCAAACTGCACCAACTACAAAGGAATCAGCCTACTTAGCATCGCCCACAAGATCCATTCTGCCGTAATATGTGAATCTTTTTATGTCGAAAAAGGATTCAGACAAGGCGATGCACTGTCATGCGATTTCTTTAACATCGTTCTTGAGTAATAGTGCAAAACTCCACCGTCAACGCCAGAGGCACTTACAAAAGTCTGTTCAGATTCTCGCGTACGCCGATGATATTGATATAATGGAAAGAACACAGTGTGATGTCAATGGCGCCTTTGTGAGTATTGACACAGAAGCGGCAAAAATGAGTTTAGCGGTAAATGAGGGAAAAACGTAGTGTATGCTGTCTTCGAGGAAGGATACCCAACACCGACGGCTCGGACAGAACGTCACAATAGACGCATATAACTTTCAGGTAGAAGAGGAGTTTGTCTACCTAGGCTCCGCTATTAACACGGGCAATAACACCAGCAGCGCCGAGATCAGACGAAGAATAGCTCTTGCTAATAGCTGTTTGAAAATTTCGATGTCTCGATCGCTATGAAACCACCATACGGAACTTCTGGCCAACATTTTCATTCGTACAATACCGATATGTCCGTCATGCTGCATGCAGCAGATTCAAAACATCTTCCCTTAAACTGTGGGGTATAGCAATTCTTTCACCCATTATCACACATCCATTTTCTTGTGAAAACTCAAATTTCCTGCTAGAAAGCCTTTGAATCACGGAGTTTCTACTGCTTTTAGGCCATCTGTTTTGCATAAATTCTAAAATTTGTGATAGAACAACATCAGCTTTTATTTCGATTTTTTTCATAATTGATAGGAAGTTTATTCGATGAATTAAAAAAAATTATTAATTCACTGGAAACCAAAGGTTCATTTAAGGGTAGTCTCGAGAGAGCGTCTGCGTTAACCATTAAAGAACCCTTTCTGTACTCACTCGATATTGTAATCATATTGAGAGAGTATTAATGCCCACCTCTGTAGTGGGGCTGCAGTTATCGAGTTTTGATTTGACTCTTACTGCCAAAAATGGCTTGTAACGGACGGTGGTCGCTATAAATTTTGAAATGAACGTTTCACGGCAAAAATAACGGCAAGCGCTTCTCGTTCAATATTGGACTAATTTGATTCTGCTTTTGACAAGGGACTTGACGCAAAAACTATAGGCCTTTCAACATTATCATCATATCTGTGGAACAAAACTGCTCCCAGTCCATAAGCACTCGCGTCGCACACTATTCCCAATAGCTTTTTAGGATCGAAATGTACAAGAAAATTATTCGTACAAAACCTTTCCTTGAAGGTTTCCTCACATTTGCTATCCCAGCAGAACTTTACATCTTTTTTAAATCATAGAATGGTGAAAACTTGGAGAACAAATTTGGTATAAACCTGCCATAAGAATTCAGCAACCCCACATATGATTTTAGCGATTATGTCCGTGGGTGTCGGTGCTTCTAAAATTGAACACATTTTTATCTAAACGAGGCCGAATACCTTCTGAATTTATCTGATGCACTTAATACTCAACATTTGTTTTAAAAAATCGACACTTCTCAATTTTTACTTTAACATCATGTTTCTCGAATCTTCTAAAAACCTTAAGGAGACTCTCATGACATTCGTCAAAATTTTGTCCCCCAATTATAAAATCAAAATAACCTCGCACTCTTATCCGTTATAGGAAGTGGTGTCGTGCAGGCTGTGCTTTTCGACTGTTCCACCAAATATATAATCTTTTCCCAGCTAAGCATTAAAATCGCCGAGGAAAATTTTACTTTCATAGCTAGGACAGTGCTCATATAAACATAATGAGTAGTGGAACTCGTCTTTGGTGTCGTCCTTTTTCTCTTCTGTGGGGATATGCGCGCATATTAGGCTAATTTGCCTTGTTTCGGAGCGTCGTGATGCGTTTGCTTACACATTTGAAGCTCAAGACTTTTAGCCTACTTCCCACGACGAATTCTCCTTTTGCCCGGTCCATCCGATCGCTTTTCCTGGATAGCGATAATGTCTGCCTTGTTGCAGTTGAGGGTCTCCGCTAATTGTTCGCTGTCCTTTTAACATTTGCTTGGTTCGTCATCAGTGTATTCGTCCGTTTCCGAGGTCTGTTGTTGCTTCGCAACTAAAAGTTTTTCTACTTAGTTGGGGAGCCTCCCCGACGAAAACCCCCAACCGGGAGTACCAGGCACTTGATGTTACTCCAAGTGCAAGAGGCGAAAAAACCACTCCATGTACGGCCTGGGATTCAAATAAGTCGAAGTAGCCCGTAAAGGTGTTCACCAAGTAGCCTAACTGGACCTGAATACGTCATCGTTGATTCCCAAAAAAGACATTCATTTGCTGCCGTCTCTCGTTGGAGTACCGTGGTGGGAGCACTAATTCGTTGTGGGGTAATTAGTAGAAGTAGCCTACTCCGCTTAGGCTAGACTTTATTAAGAGTTAAAAAAGGCGTTAGTAGTCAATTTTTACTAACGTTTTTTTTCGATGTTTGATTTTCCTACCCTTTATTTTTTTTTTCATACCGGGGTCTATACATACATATTATGAACTGATTCTTAAGGAGGAAACGCAAATAAACTCCTAAAAAGAAAAAAATTCTTAATAAAACCAAACGATGTTTTGTTTTTTATATAAAAACTCATATAAATAAAACAATACCTAATACCTATCGAGTCTGAGTCCTGGACTTGGATATGTGGTTTTAAGTTTTTGAACAAGGTATCTCAAGGTACCGAGTCCTTATTTTAAGATCCTGTATGACAACTGACTTAAGAAGAAGGTAGATAGGTAGAAATGGCTGTCCCACTTCCGTGTAGGAAACAATTAGTGTGAGTGCGCCGCTTTGATACTTTAATGATTTAAGAATGGGTTAGGAAGGATGTATGTTTCGCACGTACAATCCTGTACATAAAGTAGTATTATTCTCCTTCACTAAGGCCTATTGTCTCATAGTGCCATCTAGTTAAGGAGAAATAAAGGGAGGGGGGGGCGCTAAAGTGACTTTGTTTTATTGAGGTATGAGGTCATGTCTTTGATCTTGCATTCTGAGAGTTCCTCAATACCGTTGAAGAATTCTTTACCTAAGTGGAATGCTCTTTTCTTAGCCAAGGCCGGACAATGGCAGAGAAAGTTTGGGACTGTTTCTTTACCATCCTGGTCCTCACAGCTACGGCAGAAAGAGTTATGTGGTATACCCAATTTTTCCGCATGCTCCCATTTATGCCAATGCCCTGTGCAGGTAGCAAAAAACCTGGCTATGTCATGCCTTAGTTTTCCATTATCGCTAACAATTCTTGGACTACATTGGAAAGTCGGGAAGTCAATAGGTTTTTGAAATCTTAAGAGATTCACAGAAGACACCTGCACCAACACCGCATTCCATCTTCGAACCATCCGTGAAGATAGTTTTGTCGAAGTCTTTTGCCACATCGCCTTCCTCCCAGTCGATTCTTCACGAGAGCAAGACTCTAAACTTCTTTGAGGTGTTAAGGATAGGGATGCAGTAATCGGTGATTGTAGAAAGGATGTCTGATGGTATCAGGCTTGTTTAGTTGCAGTGCCCGTAGGATCTGGTTTTCCAGCAGCCTATTTCTTTGAGTCTCAAGATACTGCAGGACACCTGATATTTAATAAAGAAGTCAATCGGAAGAAGTTCCAGGATGACGTTAACTACAGCCGTTGAACAAGACCTGATTGCCCCTGATATCCCTAAACAAGCACCTCTGCACCATTGTAAGCTTGTTAACTATGTAAGTTTTGCTGAGAGCGGGCCATCAAACAATGGATCTGTAAACATGTAGGTATCGGTCTTACAACCGCTGTGTATGTCCACTTTTGACTGAAGCCCCACTTTTTGCCGAAGGTTTTGTTGCAGGCGTAGAAGGCAACGCACGCCTTCCTCACCCGTTCTTCGATGTTAAGCTTGCAGGTTAATTTGGTGTCTCGTATTACGTCCAGATATTTAGCACTGGAAGATAATGTTAATGATTAACCGTTTAACCGAGGTAGATTTTGGTGGTGATAAGCTTCAACTCGGTTTTGTTGTTGTTAACACCCAGTCCACAGCTCACGGCCCAAGTGCTTACTTTCAAGAAGGTACAATTCAAAATAAAAAAAAAATGTGTAAGAAAGTAGTCATACTCAAAATAATTCATGATTAATTTAAACAAAAAAAAAACCTTGTTAACTTTTTTTGTTTTCGTTTAAGTTTGTTGATTACATATCCATTCATATTTCATGGTTGGCTTAGTTCCACGCGACATTTTCTCCAGTGTATGAACAAACATTCTGTAATTATATTTAAAGTTTGAAAAAATCGCAACCCATTTGTACTAATGGAACAATTTTCTTTTCAATGCCTAAAAATTAATTTAATTTCATTCCAAATTCACGAAAGTGTTTTAAGAGAAGGTCGTAAGGTTTCTTATCAATTCTAAAATAGACAAATAATAGATACCAATTACCAGAGCAACAATTAACTCTTCATTCAAGAATAATAAAGGTACAGCTACAGGTATATTTATTATTATTTATTGTTGAATTCATCTAAAAATTTGTATGTCAATAATAAGAACAATAAATGTTTCTAAAAAAAAAAAAAAATTAGCAAAATAAATATTTTTGGCGAAATTCTGTTGTCTAATCAGACATCAAACACTTTAGCAAACGTCCCAGCCCGCAAAAATAATTGTATATAAGGCCTTACAGATTTCGAATTAAGTCAGTCGATAGCGAAACAGTTTTCTTAAACTCTATTATCATGAAGTCCTTCACTTTACTTTCCTGTCTGTTTATTACATTAGCAGTTTTCGTTTGTAATAATTTTGCACAATTCACGTCAGCAACAACAGCAGCAACAACTGCATCTACTGCAAAAACTGCTTCAACTGCATCTAAAATACAAACTTTTAAATTAAATAGAAGTTTGTTTTATTTTTTGGCGACAATACAAAAATTTATTGATAACGATGGGACAACACTCAAATTTATAGAAAACGAAGAAGACAGAATGTATGCGGAAGCCGCCCGTGCTAGCCAACTCGTATTTGATCGTTCGGAATCACAGAGAAAAAGAAAGCTTAATACAGCTGATTTTACGGATTTAATTTAAAAAGTTCAGCAACCCTAAGTAGGGGAAATAGTTCATTTGAATTATATTAAATTTACTTTTCGGAGTTCTATATTCTTACACATGCATGTAATTCTTCTTATTTTCTTTTTAAACATATTTTTAAATAAAAGAGATGCCATTATTAAAGTTATCGTTAAGTTTTTGCATTACAATTTAACATTATAATTTAATGGGTTAAAGTGAGAAAGCTTTACTTATGAATTTCATATTTTACAGTTTCTTTTAGTTTTCGTTTTCCTTTCTCTTGTTTCGGTTCTTTGTAAAGTTTCTTTAAAATGGTTGTTAATTCTTATTTTGTAAAAATACTTTGGATTAACAATTAATAGTTACTTAATGCAATTAATTTATAAATTTGCATATTAATTGTTAATCCGCTGTATATTCAAAAGTCTTCATTTATGCTTAATTTGTGTTGATGACGTCACATGTGTTCTCGTTTATGTGATGACGTATGTTTCTCTCGAGCGTGATATTTTGTTTCTGTGACGTATGAATAGTTTCTTATGTTGAACGCCAATAGTATTTATTCGCCATCGGAGGTTGTAATTAATAGTGCAAGGAGTTATACAATATTGTTAACATTCAAGCACAGAATAATAATAACTTAAACTAACAGCATTAATATCTGAAATTTTGTTAAATAAAATGGTTTCAGAGAAAATTTTAGATCTATTTTTATTGCTTTTTTTTTAATTGAAGTGCTTAACTTATACCAGCAATTTATATCTACTAATATATAAAGCTGAAGAGTTTGTACGATTGAACGCGCTAGTCTCAGGAACTTATGGTTCAAATGGTAAAATTATTTTTGTGTTGGACAGTCCATTCATCGAGAAAGACTTAAGGCTACATAACATTAAGCTATGACCAATAGGAGAGAAGAATCAGTGGAAAATGTGTAAGAAACGGCAAAAAGTATTCATTTTTTGTTTGTTTGAACGCGCTGATCTAAGGAACTTCTAAATCGAATTGAACAATTCTCTTTGTGCTGAATAGTACATTTATCGAGAAAGGCTTTAAGCGCTGCAAATAATGAGAGCAAAGCATCAGTGAAAAGTGTTTCTTAAACGGGGAAAATTATTCACATTTGACGGCTTCGAGCTTAGAAGATTTTCAACTTAGGGAGAGTCGACTGTTATACAATTTTGAAATAACTTCGCAACAAAATTCCCACGCACGCATGATGCACAAGTCAAAACGCACCTCTGGTCGGTGGAAGAGGGAGAAGCGGACGAAGTCGCCGCGAGCAACTGCTAGTCTAAACATCCTTTTTTTTGTGTTCGTTCGCTAACCGGCCAACCGCTTGACCGATTTTCTTGTTTCTAAGCTAAAGAGGAATAAGGGTAGAAGGCTTAGAGCAAACAAAATTTATGCTTTTCAAATCACAAATGGTGCCAATGTTAAAAAAAATCATTTTTTTCCACTACAACAAAATGTGAACAAATCTGATCAATCTCAATTTTTGGAAAATTTGTGTGTCAAATCGAATATTATTTTGATTCAAAATTTAGTACATAGGTATTCTATAGACAAAGGCGATACATGAGGGCAAGATTTAAAAAGAATCTAATATCTAAGCTGCTGAAGGATGATGATATCATCATCGTCGGCTTGGCCAATGAAGTTTCCCCTTAATTTGTACTACAACCCAGATCCGGTCCAGGCCTCCCTCACCATGTTCAACCATTCCGATGTCAACCAGTTCCGCACCCTTAAAGTTTGAGCCTCCTGGTCTATGCCATCCTTATAGCCCGAATTTGGCCTGCCGCGTTTAATTATTTCAGTGCACTCATTCGAGCCAGGTGTTCAGTCCCCTAGAGTTTACTTAACTTAATTTGTGTCATTAAGTCTGGGGCCAGATTCTGAAATAAACGAAGTGAAAGCGAATGTTCGTTTCGTTCGAAAGAAATTGTGCGAAAACGATAATTTTTGGTTTGGTATTCAATTTTGCTTCAAATCAGAAACAGTTTGTTTTGCCTACTTTTAGGATGTTGACAGTTGTAAAGTATTAGGTCTGTTTGTTTACCGCAACAAACTGCAACAAAGTACAACAAAGTAAAACCACAGATAATAAGATAATAATAAAGTTATATAGTAAACAACTTTTTTTTTATAATTTTCATTTTTATAGTTTTCTTTAATTTTATCATTTTTGACATAATCTTTTCTATCAGTAGACAAATATTTATTTTTACTGTTAAGGCCGTGTGCTAATTCAGTTAAAAAGTGGTTAAAACTTGACGTTTGGTTAAATTTCGACACTTCGCATTAAATAAAATGTGTTAAACATAAACTATAGCTGCGGAGCAGGTTAAAATATGACAGTAGTGTTTAAAAATTCATTAATTTTTTTTACCACAATTCATCCAATTCGCACACGGTCTAAATTTTGCTTTACTTCTACTCAACCAACAACAACTACTACCAACGCCTCTACCTCTACCATTGTTCGATTGCAGCTCTTTCACTTCTCGCTTCGTCACCTCCATAGTGAGCCTGAGCGCTGATGCACACAAATCGTCAAACTTTTTAGTAAGCGGTTGTTCCAGCAGCTTCCTCTGAATACCCTCATCTCGTTGATACCAAATAAATTTATCAATGAGCGCTTGGTCTAAGTAGTCTCCGAATGAACATTTATCAATGAGCAATGATTTTTAATTCAACAATGTAGTCGTTTAAGCTTTCATCGTGTTTCAAATTTCGAGACATGAATTTATGTCGTTCTGCACGCACACAAAACCTCAATTATTTGCATGTATGGAAAGTCTTTTACTGGCGCGATTACACTTGTTTATTTGCAGGAATACTGTTCAAAAGGAATAAGTGTTCCCTTTTTCCCAATAATGGTCAAAATCATCTTCGATTATAAATTGTTCAATGTTCTCTATCATAGGTAATCCCGTTATAGCAGGCTTGGTGTCATTCATTGTGCTTTCATTTTTTTTTTATGACTTTTCACTTCACTTTGTTTTTATATCGAGTTTATTTTCAATAGCACTCGTTTAAATCATTTTTTAGTTCACTTTGGATTATTAAATTTTTTTTTTTTTTATTAAAATAACATTGAGTCACGACCATCCTCGTCGCTATATAGATTTTGTGTCTTTTATACAGCACAGTTCTAAAGTGACTGCCAATTCATGTAATTATTTATTAAGAGAAAGTACAAGGCAAAGAGTCTTACATATGTAATGTACATATGTAGTTAGAAGAGAGATGTATAACATATCATTATGAATACATAACAGAAACCTTATATCGTACCTTGATGAATTCAAAAAATATTTAGTGGTGCCATGATTCTTTCGGCTGCTGACCTTCGACACACTTTGCCACGTTCCACTTCTGCAGACGAGTTGAAGGCCTGTTTAAAATTTTCCATTTTGTGGCGGCATGTCAGGAAACTTGCACTGACCACGAATGTCCACGAACGTTAGTGTGCGGTAACAAAACGATTTATCTGCGGCAGAATTTTCTAAGCAGATTTTGGACATTGGAAATAGGGTAATTCCATTTGAATCATGAATGCCGCATTTCATTTCCACATACATTTTCTAGTAATTGAAATTTGATTTGTCCCTCCAAGCATTTAGATAAATTTCAAAAATCACGCTTGCCTCCGTGCAGGTGCAACAACGATGGATAAAAATCGGTTGACACAGTTACAAATGAAAACGATGTAGTAAATTACGCGACTGAGTTTTTGAATTATTCTTTTGATATTCCAGGATGCAGGACACAATGACACATTATTTAGCGTTAACAGTAAGAGTGCAAATGATAATGCTTCGGAACATCACTCAACCTAGACTTGCCTTGAAGTTGTCCGCACTCGTGCTATGGCGAGAGTCCTTAAGGGTCTCAACATACATAAATCCGCAACAGGTCTACTGGTAATCTGATGGTTTATCTCACCGAACAGTGGAACAAATCTTTACATCGTTTTGGAGAAATCTTAATTGTTGCACTTGATATTTCAAAGGCATTTGATAAAGTCTGGCATCTTGCTCTTTTATCGAAAATGCGTGCCTTCGGTATGGTGCCTTCTAATCCCCCCTTCGTTGGATTAGAAATTTTCTTTCGAACCTTTCAATACAAGTTGTAAAGGACAAATTCAAGTCTGAAACCAGCAACATAAATGCTGGTGGGCCCCAGGGCTCCATTTTGTCTCCGACCCTCTTTCTCATTTTTATAAATGATCTTTTGTTTGTAACTTCTAATCCAATAAATCGTTTGGCTGACGATAGTACCCTAAGCTCCTTATTCGTTCCCAGACTCACATCCCTCCTCTTCGCATGTGGAACTGCAAAGGCAAAACATGATAAGCTCATTAAACTCTGACCTTAACAGCATTGTACAATGCGGAATAAAAAACCACGTAGAGTTTAATGCTTCGAAAACTCAATGCTGTCTTGTATCGTCAAAGCGAGATATACCTCCCTTGCCACTCACACTTGCATCAATGAGACCGAATATCTCGAGATTCTCGGTATGTGGACCGAGCACATTTGCGATGTCGCCAAAAATGCTGTAAGATGTTTGGGTTTTTTTTAAGACGGTGCAAGAAATTCTTTTCCCCGTCTGATCTGGCTACTATCTATAAGCCTTATATCCGTCCAAAGCTTGAGTACAACTCTCATCTCTGGGCTGGTGGTCCAGCTACATACTTAAGCCTCTTGGATGGTATTCAAAAAAGAGCCCTACGAATAAGGGGTGACAGAGACATCACTGCGTCATTCCAATCATTAGATCACCGTCCGTCGTTACGTTTCATGTCTCTCTTTATTCTACCGTTACTTCTACGAATAGTGCTCTGGAGAAATAACCAGTTCCATTTCTCCCCTCAAATAATTCACCCATAATACTCGCGCTTCTAGGAATGCCCATCAGTTCACCCTCGAGACGTACTGTCAAGTACTTATAGGGAATCATTCTTTAGCCGTACTACGCGAATGTGGAACTCTCTCCCACACTCTATCTTTCCCAATCATTATAATGTTCAGGAATTCAAGACCAATGTACACCGACACCTCCTTTCTCACCCCTTCCCTTCTTCCTAATGCACTCACTGTGCCTCTGGCATAATAAGCTTATACAAAATCCCTTGAGTGGGTGTATATGGAGAACCTTATGTTACTCCCTATATTACAGAGGTTTTACTGGCTGGTATGCAGAATGGATGGATCTAGCTACAGATTGTGAGTTCAACCTAAGCATAAATAATCTTGAGTATATTCACTGGGAGCAACCACTTTACCAGCATTATTGCCAAAGTTGATAATAATATATTCAGATAAAGATGCCTTAATGAAGCATCTTGGTCGCTGCAGAGAGTAGTGTACACTGTACAGCCAACTCAATCATAATCTGGAGGCGAAGAATTATTTTCGCAATGTGTACAGCGTAGAAGAGATTTCGTTGATGTTGAAGCGTGGTGAACTCATCCCTCTTAATTTCATACCACACAGAGAAGATTTACGAATAAAATGCTCCTTATGTAATCTACAAGAGAGAGAAGATGTTTTTCATTTTATGGGTAAATGTCCAATTCTTAAGGTCATCAGAAGAACATTTTTGGAACTGGCTTTTGACGTATCATTGCTGAACGAAGTCGACGTTAAAAATATGTATAAGTAAGTATTATTAACTGGCCTTAAATTATAGGCAGAGAATTATCAATGAGAGTTTCTTAGGCTAATTAAAATTTTGCTATTTAAATTAACTTATTTTACTATGTTCCTTATTTGTTATTTAATTATTGTGACGTTAAATTTTATTTCCTAATAACATTGACATAATATAAATGGACTGCTAGTCACTTGTCATTTCCATACATTTCATGAGAAGAAAAAAGTTACAAGCTACAGCAGCGCCATTGGTTCGAAGCAGCCAAATTAGTCCAAAAAATGTTTGAATTCACAGCGACAGTGTTACCACATGGACTCTATAGTTTGAAAATGGACTCGATGTTTCTTCCTTGGCTCGGGGACTCGTTTTTATAACGTTTTTTGTTTGCTGAACACAAATAAGTATGTAAAAAATTTAAAACAAAATGATTTCTGAAAGTATTTAATTTTTTTTCTACGTGGACTCGTTTTTCAAGCATCTTACACTCGAAAATATTAAATTATGTCATGTCGTCTCATTTTTCTTAAAACCCGGTGGCAGAAAGCACAAAATTAAACGTCACACAACAAACAAAACACAACAAACGAAAATACGCTGTTTACAACTACATTCAAATGAAAACCTGATTTACATCTACATTCAAATGAAAACCTTACACGTACACGAAACGTCAAAATTCATGCCCATGATTTGAACCACACTCATGTCATGTTCAAAAAACAAGATTCTTCGACAAGATGTCTGTGGGGACATGGATTTTTCTGCCTCCATTGGAATTTTTCAAGACATGTTCATGAACAGGGCATCGTTCATGCCCAGTGGAGCCGGCCTGTTATATGTCAATGCCTAATAAGTATTTGATTTACGTTTTGTCAACTAGGCAGACGGCAATAAAGCCATGCTTTCTGATTTTTGTGAGCAATTATTGTAAATTTTCATGGAAAAAATAATAAAAATCTTTATCTATCTATCTATCTATCTATCAGAAGTTTTACTTTAATAATTAAGGATCAAATTGAATTCCATCGCTTTGCCTTCAGGGGTATGTTACGTTTGCTCTGTGAACTGAAATACAATAATTTTAAAGTTATTTCGTAATTCTTTTATTTTTTAGTTTTTCTTGTATAGTTAAGAATGTAGAATAGTTGTATGCTCCACCAGATGTTGTATTATTTTGTCTCTATATCCTGACCATACAGTAAATTTTTTTTTTAAATTCAACATAACTCACTCAAGTGGTAACACTCTCGGGTTTCTTTGATTAGAATATCCAAACATTCCCATTAAATCAAGTCCACTCTCACTGTCCAATTAATTGTCATATCTTAATTATAAATCGGTAGATCTAAACCCTCAAAAGTTTAATCACAAGAACTCGACTTCCGACTTGGTTCTGTTTAAATTTTTCGAGAGATAAGGGCCAAAGAAGGGCGCCAAATTCGAGATCAGTCACCACATATTTTCCGTTTTCGTTTCGTGTGAAACTTTTCAAACCATTAATTTTTTCTCCTCTTGATAGTTACTCGGTTGTCCCTCGCTCCTCACCAGCAACGAAAACAAACGATGACAATCGTAAATATAAAGTGTTGTTTTCCCTTTTTTGTTTCGTATGATTTTGGCAATCAAGCTATAAGCTTGTGATATTTGCAAAAACTCCTGTGGATATCTGCAATAGCAAATCAAAACCTCGCACTTACACACACACATTCTCAATTACAGATACATACATTTTAAGAAATGGGTTATTATTTGCTGTATTATGCAGAAGAACGAAGAAGGACCTCTCGGGTTTTGTTAAGTTAAATATCGCATCGTTTTGGCTTTGTCATTGTTGTTGAAGTTGAAGTATTCTTGAGGATTTACAATGCGCTTAACGGTTGGGTACTGACTGGGTTTCTGTCTGTTTATTTTGAAAAGACAAAAATGCCTTCTGGCAAAATAGAGAAGGACGACTACGAAGGGAACTTACTTTTGACATTCTTTGAATGCTGAACTGAACTGAGCGTTACCGTTCTATATCTTTTGGATGGATGAATATCTAGTTGAATACTTCCCATATTTTCCAGGATTGGATTGGCTTGAATTGAGCGGGCGATTGGCGATTCAAGGAAAACGTACTTAAGGAACTATCTAAAATGCCCCTTTTTGGAAATGGCTTATGAATTTTAATCGAATGTTTCTTTGGACCGGCCAGTACCAAAAGTGGGAAAGAAAGAAAAGGCAATAAGTTACAGTCGGTCTTTTTAATCTGAGCCAAACTCGTGGCGTAGAGTCCTCTCTGCTCACATTCTAGAATTTTCCTTCAGCCACTGTGAAACGGTGATCTACTCTGCTCAACTGATCTGATTTGTTTCATCATTTACCGAAACACAGTTCTTACTCCTTTCCGCCCCTTTTGCCTGGTCAAAGGTTCGGCCCTGCTAGCTGGTAGTATCTGTTTTTCCCTTGGTGTATGTATTTGTGTGTGAATATTGTATTGGGTGCGCCTTTTTAGCTGCTGCGTTGTAGTGTAATAGAAGTGGTGTCATAAATTAAAACTTAAACTTTTGGAAATGTCAAGTATAAAACGGTAAATCTCTGCGAAAAAGTCATCCCACCTCCCACTGCCATCACTGCCACCACCGCGCCGCTCATAAATCCAACCAAACTGTAGATTACTCCAACTTCATCCCTTCTCCTTACTCCCCATGAAACTGCCAAAACCTCTTTACAGTATTTAATGTACAAGGAAAATCTTATATTTCGATTTTTACCCAAGATAGGTGTCGCTGTATCTGTATGTGATGGTGCTGTGCAGCATGAGAAAAGAAGAAATGAAAGATGGGGTACTGATATAATAGTTTCCTCCCAAGTTGAGATATACCCTTCGTATAAGAAATGCCTCAATCCTAGTTCTGCGTAATCCTTCATATGGGGCCCTAAAGGACATACACTCGTCCTATGGCATTTCTGTGTGGGAGGGATGTGAAGCAGTAAATTATTTGTGGCCCGACCACTCTACCTCCGGTTGCATTTTTAGCGACAACATTAGGTAGAGAGAGAGAGAGAGACAAGTAAAAAGGGTGCGAGACTTATTTTTGTTTGTCAGAGTCCAAGTTATTTTCTTGTTCCTCTTCATCCGTTTGTAAGGATCTCTGGCTTTCCTTTGCCGTCTTCACTGCTCCAATTGGAATCCGTTTTCCTGTTCACGCCATAATTGTCAAATACTCGCGCGCATAAAGCTAAGATTTAAAAGTTTGCTTCCGGGATAGAAGTCGAGGCAGGCTAGGTGGTATATGGTATATGCAATGCGCATTTACTCAGCGAAAAGACTTTTCTTTGAAGTTTTGCTGGTGTTTCTTGGATTTGTGTGAGCACATGAAATGTTTGGCTATGGATTTGGATGTACGAGTAGAATGTATTTCATAGAAAGGGACAAGGTGCAGAAGTTTTGTTTGGGGATCTCTTTTCGGGTGCAAAGTTTAAGTGATATATAATCTCTGTTTCAGAAGCAAGAAGGATTTAGAGTTAAACTATACGCCAAGTCATGGTGATGATGTAGGGGATTGATTTTTTGTTCTTGTAAGGTTTCCTATTTTGTTTTTGCCTGAGCAGTAGGATTAGAGGTACAAGATTGTTCTGCAGGAGAGCCTGAAGAAGGGCTGATATATTGAAAGTCCATCAATTAAAGATCAAAGTTCGTATGTGTTCACACGAAAGTTTTTTAATCAAGTCGAAGAGCATTACACAAGTAGAAGAAGCTTTTAATTTCGGCTTTCTAGATTCCTGACTGGAAAAAGAAGTATTAAAAAAAAAACATCTGAAGCTTGACGATCACTTGATAATTTTAATCTATTGAGAGTTTTTATGTGATCCAGGCTTATTCCAAGTTCTGAAGCTCAAGTAAATCATTTCAATAAAACAAATTAAACAATTTAAGGCGCTTAAAGCGTGAAACTTCTCTGCCCAATAGTAAAAAGGACGTGCCATGGGATGTGTTAGTTTGACAGCTTGGCTATTTCAGATTACATAAATGAATAAAATAAATTGTTCATTTATTTATTGATTTATTATTAAACCAGGCTGATTATTGAGAAAAAACTGAAACGTTTAGCCTCTTCATTTATTCTGCTACATGTAGCTTTCTTGGAATTGACAAGTCGATTAAATTCGGCAGCCAAAACCTTACGGAAACACAAAGCATACAAAACATTTGAATTTAGGTAAGTGTACACTATGGCGTATACGTACTTTTTTTCCAAAAGTAAGTTTTGCATACATTTTTTCCCCGTTTGTCTAGTTTTTTTTCGAAATTTCAGTTCAAATAAGGATCAAGTGAAGTTTAAATAAGTCATGGTGGTTGTTACACAGTGAGCTTCAGGGGTTTTGGAGATTAGGTGAACATTTTTGTTATTTTTATTTGTTTTTAATGTAATTAATTATGGAATGCATTTGAATTAATTTCGAACTTTGAGCTTTTGTTAATACGCGGAAACTGCTTCCTCACAAAAATCTTTAACATCGTGGGAACTTCAAGTACGATTTTGAACTCTATTTTATGAACGCGCCATTTTTGTTTGCGTTTCGAAAGCAAGAACCTCTTAAGTGTTTTAAGTGAGAGTGTTCCAACCAGATTGTTGTGTATGGATTTGGGATTAAGCACCTCTTCCATCATAAAATCTATGAGAAAAAAATGGAATTGTGGAAACAACTAATTTTTGTGATGGTTGGTTATAGCAAGCAATAATTTTGGGTCAAAAATTAGATCTCCATTCAACATTTTGGGCTTGACAATTTTTTTTTTTGTCATCAGAACAAATATTTTTGATGTGTTTGGACGATATTTGAAGTTCTTGCCAATAACTGTTCAGAAAAATAAAATCCCATAAGAAAAAAAATTAAAATTCAATTTTCTAATTAATTCTGGTTATAAACATTTAAATTCTCTTCGAAAAATTGGTTTAAATAAGTGTTCGTCGAATGGCATTCATATTTCACTTAAATAGAGTTGTAAGGTGGTCAAATTTGGAAAATAATTTTTTTTTAATCCGTTTTTTTTTTTTTTTTTTTGATGAGATAACCGGTCCCTTAGAATGCTGAACGTTTGACAAAGTTTTTGTTTGAATCTTGTTCTGTTAAATGTGTTGTTATTTGACCACTACCCGATATACAACGTAAAGAACAGAAGACACTTAAAGTGAAACAAATATTTATTACTTTTGTAACGGTAAAAAAAGTACATTAATATGTCTTGAACCATTTTTAACTTCCCAGAGGAAGTTATTGTAATGGGGCCGATTTTGTGAATCTCCAATTTTTGCATATCTCCATGTTTCGAGGTCACAGAATCCGAAACAACCTTTTTTATGATGATGCCTGTTTGTGTGTACGTTACGTATTTGCGTATATGCGTATGTGCGAACCACTCATCGTATTGTCATGAAATTTCTCTCATTCGACGCGGTATTGTGTTGTTCAGAGCTGAAATCCGCGTAGCGGTTTTTTAGGGAATCAAAAAACTAATACAACCCTAAGGTTGCGCGTACGGTAGTGCGAGAAAGCGATGCGATGCGAGAAGCGTTTGTATGCGAGAAAAATATTTACATTGATTCTTATGAGCGTGCGTACAGTCAAGCGATATCTTGAACGAGTTTCTCGCATAGCAACTCGCTCCGACCAGTTTTTCAAGCGAGTTGAAGCGAGATTGTTTGTTTTGAATTTGAGTGTGACGTTTGAAAATAGAAATAAAAAATGGAAAATTTATTTATTCCAGTTCCAGCTTGTGTTGTGTGTTTACGAATTTGCTTTGGTGTAGGTATATTTAAATTATTATGAAAAACACTAAATAAAGAACATGATGAATTTATTCTTTCTTAATTGGAAGTAAATATCGTTTTTCTTTCCTTCAACGTCCGGAAATATAAATTTTCGTTTAAAAATTAGTTTTCTAATGATGACAAGACTCCATTTTCTTGACACTTCTAGTCGCTTTTACTGTGCGCACCAGCTCGCATCTAAAACGCTTCTCGCATCGCTTCTCGCATCGCATCGCTTTCTCGCACTACCGTACGCGCAGCCTTATACCTATAATGAAAAAAAGTTTAAAAAATCTTATTTATCAATGTAATAAAATATATTATTTGTTAATAATTTGTTATGAACAACTGAAAATATAAGTCTTGCGAGTTTAAATCTCCCTTTTATATAAAAATGGATTCATGTTTGTTTGTTTGGATGTCCGGTATGGTGTATGGACTCCTAAACGGCCCAACAGATATTATTGAAATTTTCATGGTAAATCCAGTTGTATTCAGGGATAGTTAGTGTGAAAAAACAATATTCAGAAGTATCATTTACTATATTTCAATACTAGCTGACCCGCAAAACACTGTTTTGCCATAAAGAAATGTTAATCTTCGAAAATACTTATCTGATTAAGAAAATTCTTACTAATAGAAAACTACAATATTTAGGAGTAATATAGGCTGTGCATGAGTGCACGAGTTGGTACGACTAGCTTTTGACAGATGGCACCACTGTTATTCAATAAACTTAATGTATGTCCTCAAATCATCAGTTGTATGAAATTTGACATTAAAAACCAACGTGCGTGTACAACTACAACGGGATGCATCGGCTGGAAATTTTGCAAAACAACTAATGTTTTTACGTATTTTTCTACTCTGGGCAGTTAATCGTGGGGACTGCATGGGTCGCACTCATATTTTTTTCATTTGTTAGGATCTGTTTTCAAATCATAGAAAACCTATTTACCTAGAGTCGCATCGCAACTCGTTCTCTTTTTTAAAAATTCACTGTTCGAAAAATTTTGGGATAAGAGAAAAATATACTACCCATTGCAAATGTATTGGTTTGGCCTCCCATTTGAAATGCATTGAAAAACCAATACATTTGCATTGGGTAGTATATTTTATCAAATTAAATTTTTTTAGTCGAAAGAGAGTAAAATGCCTTGAGTTGCGACTCTAGGTATACCTCCTCTGTGTTTCAAATCAAGGGTTAACTTTGAATCCCGAATCAATAAGAGAACTAATTTTCTCTGTAAAATAAAGCGTAGATTTTTTCACTTTTTTCAGAAGATAAGTTCAAAGAAATAAATTCCCTTAAACTAAAGTGTTCTTTGGTTGATCCGTGGCCTTAAGTTTACCCTCAATTTTACTGCTGGTATTTTCAGGAATGAAAAAATTTCACTTGTTTATGGTTCTTTAGTTTCAAGCTTTTATAGTAAAACTGTATTTTTTATTTTTTATTAGTTTGATAAAAAAGGTATGTAGGGTAGTGGCACCTGTTACCGAACATCCCCAGCTACCGAACACTTTTGAGGAAAATTGATGTAATTTCCTTATTTTACCATTTTTTCCAATGAAAATTTCACATACATGAGTGGGCATTCTTTCTTTACGAATTCGTAAAATATCTCATTAAAAAAATGTATCCTAAGAGAGTCAAAAATTCAGTTCAGTGGTAGGTTTTCTTCAATACGGTCTGAATACGTTTTTCAAGAAAAACAAAACTAGATTAGGACTCTCTGAAAAGTAGGTTTGAAGAAAAAGTATGTTACGGTAAATTTTGCCGTAACAAAAACCATCCTTTGGCTGGTTCTTTTTCTTTTTGTTGTGGCTGCAAAATATCGGCAAAGTTGAGGGCAACCGTGGTCTCATCAACCATTGGTGTACCGAGCCTTTATTTTGCAAAAGCAACCCCCATATAGGTGTACGAGAACGAGTGCGAGGTGCTGGCGGATGAGCCGAAGAAGTAGAGTCGGGCGGACTCTTACTTACATACAACAACAACATCAAAACAACAAGAAACCAACGATACAAGAATGCATATTTTAATTGATATACATACAATGTAGGTTATCTATTTAGTTCACTTTTCTCTCTTTGGCTTAATGTAACGTTAACGTAATATAACCATATCTTCCAATGCTTATTTAACGTAACTTAACTTTCAAAATTTTAACTTTAATGTAAATTAATTTAAATTATCATGTACAAAATGGGTTTTTAACGCGACGTAATTTAGTTTTTCGATTATCTAAAAAGAATAATATTTCAGAAATGTTTTCCTCTCTGTATCTCGGAAATAGTATAACTGTGAAATGTTCGCACTTCGAATCCTACGCGATAGTTTTAACGTAGTTTGTTAGGAAAATGCCTAGTGAGACTTCATCTCGATTTTAACTTTTTCAATTTTTCTCGAAAAATAAGTTTAGTTGGGAAGGGGTCTGAACTCGGCCATAATGTTTCGGCAAGTTTTGGAATTACATCCAACAACTTGTTGAAACCGTGTTTGTGTGTGTGAGAGTAAAGTTTCGTTGAGATTCAACAACGGTAGCTCTCTCGGTTAGCGTAAAGCTTCCAGGAAGCCGTAAATCCGTGACCGATGATCACGAAAACGATTGTGTGATGAGAGTGTATGTGTGGGTGAATGTGATGGACGAGGGAGGAAAATTGTTTTTGGAAAATAGCTTGGAAGGCACTCTGTGGAGAACCTATCAAGCGACTAGTCAAGAAGATTAATTCGAGGAAGTTTTGAAAGTAAGAATCGAAAAGGAGTTTTGTTTGAAGAAAGTCGAGGATTTAGAAAAGGAAGAAAAAGGATTCGAGGTGGGAAAGACGATGAGAAAGGAGATACAGGGGAGGAGAAACAAAAAAAAGATAAGTGCCTAGTTTGTTTTAAGGATACCCATCTCCATTTACGTTTGCGCTTTGTTTATCTTTTTAAATTCTTATTCGTGACAATTTCGTGCAAAATTCGTGCTTTAAATTTCGAGTCGTGTTCTATTTAACGCGTTAAAAGCCCATTTTAAATCTTAGTTTTGCTTTTGATCGTCCGCCATTTTTATATTTCTTTGTTCTTTCAATTCCGAAAACATTTTGGGTTTTAGTCCAGGGATCTTCAATCCCACGGTTTTCCCCAATAAAGATTTAAAATCAATTTAAATTCGTTCTTTTTTTATTTCGCAATTGGTTTAATAGCTCTTAAAATTAGTTTTGGAATTTTTCTCTAATCTACTTTTTCAAAAAAATTCCTGGCGCCCATTTTCTTTTGCACCCCACTGTGCATAAAGAAACATTTGTTTTTATTAATTTGATCGATTTAATAACTCGATCAAACATAATAAAATCAAACTCTAAAATTATTCTTCCACTAACGTCGAACTCAACCCAGCTGAGCAGCCGCGGTGACAGCTTTTTTTTAACGAGCTGTGTTGTTGCACTTTCTTTCTTATTCTCTTTTGTGTCGCGTTCGTCCTTGCTCCAGTGCAAGTTAGTTGTTTGTTTAATTCGTGCGTCGCGTTGTGTTGCACAATATTATCGTTTATTTTATTCAATTAGATAATAATTACAATCGCGTTTATTCGTTTGATCATTAATACAAAATTATAATCATAATTCCTTGGTGTCGGTCGCGAAGAAAAAGTGCAACAAGTATTTGAGTAAGTACATTTCCCAGCGTTTTAAAATAATAAAGATGTCAGATTATTGATATATTAAACGTTTTAATGATAAAAAGTAAAATTATATTATGATTTTTAACTGTTCGAGGAAAGGAAACCAAATTTTTCCGAGTTGCCTTACTCGAACAAGTGTGTTCGGAAATAGGGAACAATGAAAAAACACAAAATCCTATTTTCTAACACCCCTTTCTTTCATGCTCGAAATCGGGATTGGAATTTGTAAGTTTCAATAGGAAGTTTTTTTCAACATGTGTCTTCAAATTCGATTAAAGATAATTTTTTCTGATGAGAAGAAATTGAACCTGGATGATTCTGTTGGGTTACATGGATACTAGAGTTATTTACGAAAGGAACCGAAATATTTCGAATGGCCTAATTTTGGTTGGTGGAGGTTCACTGATCAGATGGGGAACTTTCTCTTCAGTATGGTGCTTGGAAATTCGATTTTCGTCATCAAAAAACAATAGTCAAGATTATCTTTAAGAACAATAACAAAATTCATACAAATCGGGAAACAACTCATTTCTTGAAGCTTAATTCGAAGAATGCTTCCAAATTGATGTGTCAGTTTTAGAAAACATGGAAAAGAAATACATTTGTATTAAATTCTAGCTAAGAGATGTATAAAAAAACAGTAAACATTAAAAAAACTAAAGGGTATCAAACGTGAAAATATTTGAGATAATATTTCAGAAACAACTAAAATTACAATACTAAACTCAGTCAAAGTATTTTTTGCAACATGTTCTTTCTTAATAGTCCGTAAACTGTTCGGTAACTGGTGCCACGACCCTACATTAAAATTTTCAATTTTTACTTAATTGAATGAATGTATGTCTGCATTAAAGTATTTCTTAAACTGCAAATACCTATACATCTTCACCTTTAAAAAATCTAGTTTGTAAACACACCCAAATCCAACAAAATGAAAATCCTTGTGGTGAGTTTCAAACGTAACAAATAATCAATTTCAAACTCAATTTACGTGTTTTTTTTCTATAATGTAATTTTTCCTTAATTTTAGGATTGCATTTTTAAAAAATCTTTCAATTTCGCTGAGCAATTTTGTTTATCAATCGCTGTAATGGGGGAATCACAAATTTTAAACAAAACAAACAAACAAATTAACTGTCAAATCGAACAAAACCTACCTCATTTTTTTGCTGTTTTTTCTCATATATTCACTTACACGAAGTAACGGAAAAATAAAATTTGCGGTGTCCGGAGGGTAAAACTTAAGTCAGTTTCCGATCTCTAGTTTCTTACTGAGTATATACCCGACTACAAATCCACAGCACAGGTGACATAGCAGTCAGGGTAGCTAACCTTAGTAGTGGTTCTGAGCAATAACGATAGCTGGTCTTCTTCTGTTTCTGATATCACTACTTCTGAAACATCGGTAATTAATTTCGTTTATGTACTTTTCTGTTTCAATAACTTTCTTTTCACAAGAAAAAGTCACAAAATATTGCTTTTCACATATAACAATCCATCAAATTTTCACCTTAGCCGATTGTACTATGATAATATCAGATTGCGACCATCTATGCTCGTATTAGCTTGGTACACACCAGCACGTAGAAAAACTTGTCCAGAAATGATTACTTGTTACCAGAGACGCAGTATCGGTGTCGGTAGCAGGATGGATTCTAAGAAGTTTTTCTTGAACGATTTCTTCACAAAATTTCTTTGGGTAAACTCACAAATGGGCGTTTCCCGATCTCGGCAAAGAAAATTCCTTAACCCCTAATCCTTTGAACAAGCGAATCTTTTTTATTTTTGTAAAAACCCTTTGGTATAGATAAACTCCTTAATATGTTTCAAAAATAAACAACTTGAAAACGAAAAAGGCTAAGCTTTAATTAAAACTTTCTCTGCTTCTCCGAATTCCCGCCGCCCTCTTAGTAAATCCTTGCATATTTTTGACTATAGAATTTAATAAAAACTAGGACGACGGACGAACAAGCCGCCAATACACAAATATAATGAACAAAAAACAAAGCTCAGGGCAATCAACCTCACAGCAAACGTCTCTTCTCCTTAAGTGGAGAGAAGTGCGAAAAAAGTACTAAGGGTAAGTCCAACTATTGCTGAGCGACCAGCAAGCCAGAGGATTCTTCATAATTGGAGACGAAACGAAGAAGACAAGCTGGCCTATAGCTGTATGAAACTCAGTCTGACGTTTATTCCGTTGGTTATAGATGCAACTATCGACCGACCAATGGTGTCCGATATTCAAGCCGTCTTCGTGACTCTGGATGATGTGTGGATCCTAAATTGAAAGTTATACGCCTAAGAAGCCAATTACAATGCAAAACCAGGACAAGAAAGAACCAAAAAGACAGTGGGATGTGCTAGAAGTGAAAGAAAACTATTCTTTCAGACGCGGACTCGCTTGGTTTTACCCCACTGAATTAGAATTTAATCCACTGTCAGTAAGACCGAGGCCAGCAACAAAACAGCTTAAGGGTGTGTGAGGCTGTGCAAAGCTTAAATACACAAATTTATTGGTTAATAAAAATAAATTTAAATACTTTTCTTCCCTTCTTCCGACTTGGGCTGTAATTTTCTGTTTTCGTTTTGTCTATTCGTTATCGTTTCCTCTTTTTTTTCTTAGAATGCTCCCCAAATACTAAGTCTACAGGCATGGTCGCATGTAAACTAGCTAAGTGTTTACATTTCTTCTTCTTCATTATGAAGAAATTACACCCCTCGTTCTCCCAAGCGAGGCAGCCGCATCTCACGGGTAGATCCCAGTACCAGTACCGTTTAGTTAACCTGATTTGTTAACCATGATTTTTTCGGTTCATTTTCCACGTGTTTCGTGCTGTTCCTCTATCTGGCTTCTGGTTTTTAATTTCAATAAATTCAGCCGACTCCCCTCAACGTGGTAGAGCTAGCTGCCGCCTTCCAACTGGTCGAGTAAGTTGCATGTTTAAAAAAGATGATTTTTGATGAAAGGTCGAGAAGGAAAGGTTGTTGTTCTTCCGGAAGTTCAGTTTCATTCATTCGCCATTTTATTCTTCGCTGTTCTATGTTGTCGTCGACGCAGTTACCGTCACCTTCATCGTCGTCGTCCTCGTCCTTTCTCATCGTCTTCGGCCATTAAGCGTGAGAAATGAATATTGAATGAATGGCCGACAAGTTTAGAACCAAAATTTATGGTAAATTGGATCTTTTTTTTTTTGCTGAGCATTTTCATTCATATTTTTTTGTTCGTTCGTTTGTTTCGTTTTTAATTTTATTTATGCATCAAATTAAAAATTACAACAAAATATGCTCGAAGGAAGGATGTGTCGTTTGGACTTAACTTTTAATTTTCATAAATTCTTGTTAAGTGTTTTTTTACGTTCAGAAAAAAAAATTGTATTTCAGCGAAAGTTACCGGAAGGTGTTTCCTTCACTTTTATTTTTTTGTTTTGTTTTGTTTATTTTATTATTGTGATGATGAAAGAGTGGGGTTGTTGGTTGGTCCCGTCCCGAACGATGGTGTAAGGTTATAGAGCCAATATGGATGGACGATTGTTTGTTTTTTGTTCAATCCAATTATAATAACTTTTGTTTAATGTCGCATTGTGAATTTAATTTGAATTAACGTCAAATTGTATTTTCTTTTTATTTTGTTTTGTTTTCCAAAAGAGAATTTTATGCTGTTAATAAAAAGTTGGTTTGTCTTACGACATAGTTTGCAGCAGCATTTTATTTCACTTAGGGTCTGCTTCTTTTTAAAAATTGTACGCAAGTTCCTACAACAAAATCTAAAACCATCAATTTCCAAAGCAAAGCCCAATATCAACTCAGAAAATATGTCCCCAATAAAGTAGACCCAGCGCCACAGATGTATTTGAGTAGAGATCGTGTTTTTCAACAACCAAACAAGAAAATCCTAGCGCTTTTGTTCACGCGGACATAAAGTTGGATGTTTTTTTTGTTGTTGTTGTTGGCGTTGTATTCTCTCATTGGAACCGTTCCTGCTTGGCACCTAATACTTTATCACTTAAGACCAGCCACCGCTATGAAGCCCGCTGCCACTGCCACCACAGACAACGAGGCTTGTAATATAGTTGGTTCCCCGTGGGAGACTCGTCGACGTCGGTCGTATCGCATCGGCCATATTCCAACGAATCGTTTTCAATTTCGCGCTAACATGTGACCGATATGTCGTTGAAATTAACTGCCACCGTCTCTAAGTCTAAATCTCTTTGGCAAATCTAACCCTTGTAAGGGCGGTAGTATAGGACAAGGACGAAATGGTGGCCAGCCAGAAAAATGGGTTGTTAACTGGACTCGCTATGATAGCCCTGTAAGAGAGCCAAACATCAACATCGTCAACAGCATCATGGCAGTAGAAGTAGTTGATTTTTGTTTGCACCACGATACTCGTCCTCAATGGGCTAAATGAAAACATTGAGCACACGCGGTGTCCTCTTATTTATCTGTTCGATGAGAACTAACGGCTTATACATGCCACGATGTCAGAACAAAAAACCCTTCCCTTCGTCCGTCACAGAAATCAGCGGCAGCTTCACCAAATGTAACTACTATTCTTGGGCTGACAAAAAAATAACGCCAACTACGACCGACGACGACGATGAGATACATTCTCGCTGGACGAGCATTTAAGTGGCAAGTTGTTAAGGACATTTGCTTCTCTGACCAAAACCTACATCCAATAGAGGCAGAGCATGAGGAGAAATCAAGGATTCTCGCTGACCGACCAGAATAGTGTGACAGAAAAATCTGTTACGACGAAGTAATTCAGAGAAAGCATGAAGATAAACAAAAAAGTCTGCAGAACGCTCTGCTATGTTTCTCAGAACTCAGATATGTACAATACAATACAAAGCGGATTTGGATAGTTTTTTTTTTTGGTTTTCTTTTGTTGCTGCTGTTATCCTTGTTGTATGGTTGTTTATTTTTGTCTTTTGTGTCCTGTTATTTAAGAACGACATCCTACGACATGACGGTGTTAAATGTGATAGAAGCGGATGTAACAAAATATGAAAATGGCTGCAGCAGATGGTGACAACGGTTTTTAGTTGGTGGAAGAAACAGTGAGTTTGTTTGAGTTTGATAAATAAGAAGAATACAAACCAATATCATTTAAGTAAGATAAACTGACCACAGACGATGACGATGATGCGGATTTTGTTGATTGTCTCGAAAATCACTATAACGTATGTATATTTGTTTTCCAAAGAAGCTGTGCATAATGTCTTTATTCTTTTCTTCTACGAGCAGGCCCATGGAAAAGGAAATATGATTTCGTTTCATATGTTTCAAATACAATCCACCTATGAAATGTAGCATTTTGAATCATAAGTTGAAAACTTAAGGGGTGTTGCTTACTTAGGTGAACGTTTTTCCCCACCCCGCTATATAATCAATTAATAACCAACCTTTTTTGTGAAAATGTAATAAAACTCGATGTTGCTAAATTAGTTGCTTCATTATCTACATCTCCTTATTGTCAAAACCATAGTCTTTAGAGCAATGGTTCGGTCTGAAAAGTTGTCAGAGCCTTGAGGTTGAGCCTTGAGGTTGAGGTAGGTACAAAGATTTTCTTCAAGTTTTGCCTTACAGGCTTCCAGGGTCTTAGTTATTGTGTGCGAATGTGGTATATGAGTTAAGGACGAGTTGAAGGTTTGGTTAAAATACCGTGTGAACAAAAAATTTTAAGGACTATATTCAAAAATTTTATTTAGAAGTCAACTTACCGGTAACAGGATTAAGCATTTTATAATTTAAATGGTATCCATCTTCACCATAATAATATGCAAATAGTATCGGATATTGCAAAGCATCATACGATCGGTGCGTTTCTGATATGCGTTGCAGTGCTTTTTTTATTCGATGAAGAACAATGTCACGTGGTTGAAAATGTTCACCTTCTATGACAATAGTCACATCATCCGTTGTGGGAGCATTTAACGTCCTGGCATGTTCACCAGCAGGTCTTTTGTCCGCATATACATATATTACAATCTTAAGCTCATCTGTACACAGAAAGAAATCGAATATCAAATCAAGAAAAACAAGCGGTAAATCACGAAAAATGAATCTAGTTATGGACCTTGGATTGGGAATCAAATATTACGAATTCGTGTTTGTAATTTACGAAAAAGAGGAAAATGAAGACATTACGACTCAATAGTTGTAATTCTACACTTTTGAATCGCAACAAAAAAAAAAAGCATTTATGATTCAGGAGCGTAATTTACGATCAGCCAGTTTTCAATTACGTAAATTATCCGTTTTGTTTTCCCCCCACCACCATCCCCGTTTCGGGGAGATCTCGCCTCTTTTACTTCTCCCTTCCTCGCC
This sequence comes from Sphaerophoria taeniata, assembly GCA_943590905.1. Classification (NCBI taxonomy): domain Eukaryota; kingdom Metazoa; phylum Arthropoda; class Insecta; order Diptera; family Syrphidae; genus Sphaerophoria; species Sphaerophoria taeniata. The sequence continues at coordinate 71,967,013 of OX016542.1, read as the reverse complement.
ATTCCTTCGGTACTATATTCTCCCTTCCTCTCTCTCACCTCACCGATCAATCTCCGTACTTCCTTCTCATTCTGCACTGCTTAGTGGCGACTATTTTTTTTTTACAAATCCGTCACTCCGCACTGCTGGGATTCGAACCCAGGTATGAGAATGCACGACGGTCTCTTGATCGGCACCTCTACCCACTGAGCTACTTGACGCTTTAAAAAATTGGAATTGATTTTTGACCGCATGAAAACTAGGGAATAAATAACCAACACAAAACGTTTTTCTTTTTCAGGAAATATTGTCGTAACTTACGATTCAAGAATCGTAACAAAAAAAAAACAGTTTGGATTCAAAAGTAGTAAAATGCGATAAGAATTCATGATTTACAAAATACCTTTTCTTCATTCAGGAAATATTATCGTGTTTTACGATTCATGAGTCGTAACAAAAGAAAACAGTTTGGATTCAAAACTCAAAAGTAGTAAAATGCGATAAGAATTCATGATTTAATAAACACCTATTTTTTAATTCAGGAAATATTTTTGTAAACTACGATTGTCTAAGATCAATTCGTTCATTTAGCTTCAAGAGCTTTGTTTTTAGAATATTGAGATCATAAATCTCGATCTTTGATTTTGTAAATTAGAATTATTTAGTCGTACAATTTATATCATGCTCCAAATGTTTAAAATTACGAATACAAAATTTGTAAATTTGTAAATTGCTTTTTTATTTATTTGGAGACGATTGAGCGGATGTCTTCATTAATTTTAACTTGAGGACCACCCTAATGTACATAATATGTATGTTCTTAAAAGTAATAAATGGAATGGAACTTACCGTTGTTTGTTTGCTTCAATCTTTTGCTTGGTCTTCAAATGTGTTTATGCAATGTGCATGCATATATATACATAAACACAAATATCCTATTTTTATGATTAATTTCGATCGAATACAAATATTTGTCACAATTTCCAAACGAAATTGAGTATTCGTGTATTGATTATCTTAATTCATATTTTGCTTGAGTGAGTAAATTATTATTTTTTAACATTTGCACCGTTTGTGATTCGAAAGTATAATTTTTGTTAGTCCTTAACCTTCTACCGTAAAGTAATCGATCAACCGGTTTGGCTGGCTGGCGAACCATTCATTTACATACATAGGTATAAAGATAGATCGATGTATGTTTGTAATTGTAGGTATGTCCCTTGTAGACTTCTAAGTGGACCAAAAGATATTTGTGAAATTTTCATGGTTAATTCTGTTGTATTCAGGGATGGTTCCTGTAAGGTTTGCTCCAGAATGGCTTATTGAATAAAACAATAGAAAGTTCTTGATTTAAAACACAGAAAACTCATTGGTTTTCAAATGGAAAGACAAAATCAATACCTACCACCTTTTCATCGATTTCAAGGCCGGTATGACAGCCAAATATATATAGAGCAATGTCTAGTTTTGCCATCCCAGTAAAACAAGTCCGTCTGTATAAGATGAAAATGGAAATCTCACGCTGTTCCATCATAGTCGGAAAAAACCTAACGGACGCGTTTGATGTCAAAAAAAGGTTTTAGACAAGGCGATGCGTTGTCATGCGATTTCTTCAACATTCTAAAAAATTGTGCAAAACTCCAACGTCAACACCAGAGGCACAATCTTGGAGCAAACGTCAACATAGACAGATTTAACTTCGAGGTAGTTCAGGAGTTTGTCTAGATACCTAGGATCCGCTATCAACTCAAACAACAACACCAGCGCTGAAATCAAACGAAGAATCACTCTTGAAGATCGTAGTTGCAGTAAAGTCCTAAAGTGACACTTTACAAAGCCTCATCATCCCGGTCCTAATGTATGGTGCAGAGACATGGACCATGACAATATCCGATGAAAACGCTTTGGGCTGCTTCGAGAGAAAAATTCTTCGAGTTATTTTTGGTCCTGTCTGCATAAATGGAGAATGGAGACAAAGATTCAATCAAGAACTGTACAAGCTTTTCAGCCACACTGACCTAGCTAGAAAAGTTAAGGTCCAACGACTTAGATGGTTGGGTCATGTAGAGCGAATGGAAAATAATGCTCCGGCTCGAAGAGTCTTTGAATCCAACCCGGAAGGACGTCGCAGAAGAGGAAGACCGCGACTCAGGTGGAGCACAAAGATGGTAGAGGACCTGAACCAACTTGGTGTGCGAGCTGATTTTGATTTGTTTTTAAATTTGTTTAACTAATTTTTTTCATTTTATAGCAAGCTTTAATGAAGTAGAAAGTTAGTTGCTAAGCTTGGAAAAATTCATATCGTCCTCTATTTCATTGTATTCAAGTTAATCACATTTCATTTTGACAAAATCCTTGTTTGATTATTATTCTGCAATTGATCTGTAGGAAAGCGAGACGAGGTTCGCCGGGTTATTGTTTTTATTCTTAGTAATTGTTGTGGAATTCTATACTATAGCATAAAAAGAGTTGGATAGTCTGTACACAAAGCTATTTCAATTTTTCTGGAAATTTGAAGCTCTTACTTCTGAACTTTAAGTTAGTCAGTTCGATTTAATTTACATCGGATTCATAGGACATTCTTTTGAGCATAAATCGTCATGCTCGTACCAAATTCCATGAATTAGAACACACCAACAAACATATCCTAATCATTTGCAAACAAAAGTAATTCTTACCTGCACCAAAAATTGAAAAATTAAATCTATAACAACCCTTTGATCCATGTGTGTTGTGTATGAAGGCAACAAAGCTTTCCTCTTCTGCTTTTCCTATCCAAATCCATTCATGCATAGCATATCCTCATAGAGATTAAAAAGTATAAAGTGAAAATTTTCCCAAAACCAGGACAAAACATATCTACACGATTTCTACATACAGGTGTAAAGATCTCTTCCTCAACTTTTCACTAACATGAAATATAATTTTACTTATACCTAAGTACCTTTGGACCGTTTCGTCGGTCGGTCGTCGTCGGTTGTTCGTCCGCATATCCTTTTGCAACCTTTTGAGATAAATAATAATTTAGTGTTGTTGATATGACTTTTGACCATCATTGCTTTCTCGATCCTCATTCTTTGATTTAAAATGTTCGTTTTGTACTTGCAATTACAGAACGAAATAAATCCAACATCTCGCCTCTTTTGAGCTTCACCTTTTTGTTCTTATTTTGAACTGAGAGCCAATCGGATTTCGAGGGACGTTATGAAATAGGGCGCCACCGTATTGCGGAGCTGAAAAGAATTGATTGAGAAGTTCTTTTATGTAGCCAATTTGAGATGGTCAAATGAGCGATAATCTCCACTTTCTCACTTGCTTTGATATCGTCCACTCACTGAATCAATTTCTTCGATGATATTGTAAAACTTGTCATTGAATGTTAAATGCAAAGTCTTGTATATTTTTCAAATCCGCTCGGCAAAGACTCAAAAAAATATTATTCCAATTGTGCAAATTATTCGATTACTCAGACACTGAAACTGTTGTGTGTGAGAAAAGTTAGGGCTTTTGTGGGATGAACAAACAATTTTCGGAATTTAAAACTTAGGTACCTATCTTACGTACCTCATATAGCCACAACACGGCACACAGTCATGCAAACGGTTATCGAAGGAATTCTTTTGAATGAGTAAGGACGCAAGTCGAACTCGAAGAATGAATGCAAGTAGAAGTGAAATTCAAATGGCTTTGCCAAATAAAAATCAAATGAAAGGCATTCAACTAGCATTGAATCTGTTGGGTCAAAAAGAAAAAGTGTAGTATTGAGTATGTGGAAAGGAAAATCAACTTTGGAAATTTGGAAAAAAATAGTTCCTCTAGAGACAGTCAAATGGATACGATTCGAATTAGAAATGAAATAGAAATGAAGCCTCTGTAGTAAGAATTTCTTCAGAAGATTTGTATATGTTATTGTATTGCGATATATCGAAATCTTTACCCTACAAGATTGACTGAATTAAAGATTGGGTTACAATGTGCTTGTTATTTCAATTTAGCCAAAGTCATATTCATGAAAATACGTCTTTTTTCGAAATTTGAATTTTTCGATTTTAACCCAAAAATAACCAAAAATTTTGATTTTTGAACTGAAATTTTTCACTTCTGCAACTAACCAGGCTACATACTTCGTGAAGGATCTCAGCATGAGACGTTGCAGCCTTCCATCGTGAACGGTCCCTCGCGTGCACTCTCCAGTCACCGAAACCAAGCGCTCTGGTATCCGCAGTCACTTGGTCTTGTACCGTAGGTTCGGTCATTCGTCTTCCTTGTCGTCTCGAACCTGGGGGCTGGGATGAGAAAACTTTCTTGGCTGGAGCGTTGTCTACCATTCGCTCGATGTGGCCGAGCCAATGTAGTTGTCTTTTCTTGGCCTTCTGGACTATATCCACATCTTGGTACAGCTCGTACAGTTCTTGGTTGAACCTTCTTCCTCATTCGCCATCGTCGCATACGAGACCGGAAATCCGTCAAAGAATTTTTCTTTCGAAAGTGCCCAGTATCAATCACCCTTTTTTTACTTATCGTCCATCGTTGTTTTGCCAAACCGAAGTAGCAGCAGTTTGCTAGGGTAATTCCTCTTCGGATCTCCACTAAGGTGTCGTTTGTGGGATTGATGTTTGTTCCAAAGAAGGTGAACTCCTTAACTACCTTGAAATTGCTCCTACCAACAGTGAAAACCAGGCTACATAGGTATTCTAATATGACTTTTTTGGAAATTTTGATTTTTTCGAATTTAAGCCAAAACATTGATTTTTACCAAAAATAACTTACTCTGGTCTGCCAGCCGAGTGACCATGTAGGGGAGGAGGGGGCGGTTGTGGACAAATTTTATTAAATCTTTAATATTTGTCTACAGTAAAGACTTTAAATCAACACTTTTTACCAGCTGATAAACTAAGGCTTCCCCTAAATTGTCCCTAAACATAAACTTGATAAGACTTCAAGTTTTAAGGTTTTCCATAATTCAATCAACAAGCTTTTTCTGTCCATATGCCCCCCACCAAGGGGTGGATAAGGACACGGACCAAAATTAATGGGGCGGAAGTGGACAGCTACAAAAATAACCGATAAATAATTTAAAAACTAATACAAAGAACTTTTTTAATATTCCAAAATAAAAATTTCTTATTTTAATTCACAAAAATATAAAAAACATTTAATAAAAGTGTGCCCATATAGTGTGTCCACATTCACCCCGCAAGCACTTTTTGTAAAGTAATACATTTATTTCTTAGAAAACCATCTATTTTAAAAAACAATGATCACCAATGTTATCAAGACACTTCGATAATATAAAAAACACTTACCTACATTTATTTCTGCTTTGTTTTAAAAAAGTATCTGCGAATTTCTGAGGGAGAATAATTTTACTTTTAGAGTGAAAATCACGAATGAACCTGTAACAATTTTTACACAAGACTGACAGATTTGAAAACTTTAAGGTTCATTCACAATTGAAAAAGGCAATGGATGGCATCGTTGCCATATTCAAATTTCATTTCTTCTGCGTAAGCATAAACGATGCATGATGTTTATGTGCGTTTCCTTTTAGTTACATAGAGCGCTTGTGTTCGAATTCTACTTGTGCCACAGCAGTATTTATTTCATCTTTCACGGGTAGGTACTGTGTTTTGTGAAAAACTGACAACACTCCCAAGAGCATCAATCTGGCATGAAAAAGTGCTTCTCAACTTAGCCGTTCGGAATCGGGCTTAAATTGTAGGTCCCCTCAATTCTTCACACGCACTCAGAGAATTGTTGATGAGTGTAAGTCACTGATGCCTTGACTCTTCTAGAGCTGTGGCTCCACTTTTTGTATGCTGATTCCTCAATCGGCCCAAGATGGTCCTAGTTCATTGAAGCTTCCTGAGGCTTGCTACGACTATTTATCGGTTTTAACTTGGTTTTCAGCTCGCAGATCCAGCAGGGCCGTATTAATAGACTTAAACCTCCATTTCAGCTTCGTCGACAACGCGACGCTCCACGCACGGTTCGACAAGCGATAGTGAGAAAATCCAAATCCAAACATCCGAAACCTTCCTTCAGAAATCCGCCTTCAAACATGCTTCTGGCTTAAAAAAAATAGTTTGTTCGTTTCGACTGACCTTTTGATTCAATGAGTTTGGGAGATTTCTGTATTTTGTGGAAATAATTCTTAAAAGAACAAAATTCTAGAAGTCGAATAGCCATGCACAAACAAATGAAGTTGATACAAAAGATAAAGAGTAAAGGGATATCGTCTTCTGTTCAATTTCAACTCCACATGCCCTCATTCTGTTTGTTGGTTTCAAATTTTTGGAATGTGTGAAAGTTGGCCGAGAGTGTGTCTCTAGGATGGTAGAGTGGCTTTCCTGTTTTGTGGAGAAAGGATTTCCTTTGTTCACCGGTTTTCTTATATCAACGTCCAAGCTTACTTTTTTTTTCTAGAACATGGAAGCATGGGAAGATGAATGAAATTATTTATTGAGTACAAGGTTTGGCTCCTGTTTGGTATACCCTCACACGTCATCGTTGATAATTTTCTTTTAATCGAACATTTTGATGCAAAAGGACTATGCCACATCTCAGAAAAGTTTGCTCACCCACCGGATTATCAAACAGAAAGGTCGTCTTAACTACCTATGAGCAGGCATACAGTGTGAGATTAAAGAACAACGATAATGAGGAAAAGGGAAACAACTTTAGAGACATCTTAAGTCGGAAAGAGTAGGTCCATTAGGGGGGTATAAGTTGCTGTGTGCTGCACACAAACTCGCCCTTGCCTTAAGGATTTCCAGACAAACTTTATACTTGAACCACCAGGAAAGGGATTAATAAATATCCTATATCTACCTAAGGCGGATGTCCTTTTTATGACTTCGTATCGGGATTTTCAATGTTTGGTGGCTTACTCATTTGGTGTCGTCTTGAATTTAACACTTCTGATAAGTTATGTTATGACTTGCCATTCCAAGCCAAAAATAAAAGGAAGGAAAAAAATCCTTTTGAGAAAGGCAAGTCATAAATTTACGATTCTTCGACGCCGATGTTTGGGTTTGTAATTGTTAAATGAACGGTGTACGATGTTGTTAAAAGTGCTTTTAATCGAAAAGAAATTTTGTATCATTTGAATGAATGTGTGAGACAGTCAACATCAGTGCAGTAAAAATTATAACGAATTCAAATCTCCTTGAACAAAGGGACGTCCAAGCTTGCTACTTGGTGCTGTCTGATGCAATCTGTTTTCTGCCTCTAATTGCCACACCAGCGACTGTTTTTTCTTGTTCTACTAACTTAAGTTTGGGGTTTGCTTCATTCGTACTTAATCCCTTTAATTACTTTGGGTAAGTCGTAAATAAAATAAATTCTTGATAGTGTCCTTATTTGAATGGATTGTGTTTGCTTGGATCTCTTTTACTTTTGTGAAAAAACCGTCGTCGTATTTTCATACAAAAACTATTGTTGGCAAACATAAAACAGAGAGATTTCTTCTATACTATTTTCCTTCCCTCTGTTTTTTGACAAAAAAGTAGTGACTACAATTTACGACAAGCTTAAGGACTTTTCTTTGCGTTCGCTTTCAGAAATCTCACGCAAATGACTCTATTTTTGGCCAGGTCTTTAGCCAGTCGTCGTTGTCGTCTTGTTCGGTCGATCGTCCAGAGATTCGGAGATTTGGAGAAGACGTCGCAGGTGAGCTAATAAAAAGCGAAAAGAAAAATATGGCACGAGATTAGAACCAGCATAGCCGGAAAATATATCTTTATAAGATTGCCATTACCAATTTGCTTGCACAGTTTGTTCTGAAGTGCTCCTTTCGATATGTTGGTGCAGTGGAAGTCTGATATTTTTTTTTGTGGAAAATATATCTGAAGATATCGACCAAATTTTGCTTTTAAGGCCAGCCAACTAATGGTGATTATTTGTAGGTACCTAAACTTTGTTTCAAAGTTATCAGCATAGAGAATATATAATACCTAGAGTCGCGACTTCGGCTGTTCGCTCTCTTTTTGCCTACAAGCTGAAATTTGTTCGTTTTATACTAACCCAGTGAGAATGTGTTAGTTTTCCAATGCTTTTTAAATGGGAGACTGCACCAATACATTCGCACTGACCTAGATACAATGCTCAGGTTTCAGTCGAGGTGGGTGTCATGGGCTCAGATTTCAAAAATAACATTCCGTTGAGCTCAAAATTTTCAAAAAAAAAACTTTACGTACAAAAAAATGGATGTAATATAAAAAATCAATACATTACATTGTTTCTTTGCACTTGTAACATATAATTGCATCATTATTTATCAATATTTGTATCAAAAATCTTAATAAATCTTTAAAAGAACAAAAATTGTTGAAATAGTATGCGTAGACCCTAAAGCCCAATTGTATTAGAAAATACAATCGTGCCTTTAGTCTCCTATTTGCTGTGGTGAAAGTTTTGACAGCTAATGTCAACAAAATTTGACATTCGGTATTAATTATGAAAAGTTGAAAAAAACCAATAAGTTATTAAAATAATTTTTAAAGTTAATGTAAAAGGGAAGCCTAATATTGGCTTTCCCAAAATACTGCAGACATCTCGTCGGGTCGTCAAGAAGTCAATTGGGATTAAATCCCTGAGGAGGATTCCGATCGGCATCAACTGCCCGAGTTCTTCAACTCCAAAGACTCCTTATCATCATCGAAACAGCAGCGGTCGATGCAAAAACAAAAATACGAACTAGACGACAATTTGAGTTTTACTAAGCGTTCTGTTGGTAACGCTCTGCTGCCGGGAGAATCGTCTTTCCGGACACATGGGTCTCGGCATTCGATAAACTCAAGCGGCGAGGAATGTTACAGCAGTACTGCTAGCAGCAGCACCGCTAACAACAAATCAGACGAACCCGAATGGTTCAGCTATGGGCCGACATCGCTATTGGACACTATTGAGTTGAGTGGATTCAACGAGTCAGACCAGCAGAAAATACGCCTGGAAATGTCCAAAAACAAGCCTGACTCGAACAACAATCGACAAGACTTCACTGCGAATAAGGAAAAGAAACATTTGGCCTTTCAGTTCGATGACTTCTTAACGTCGCATACCAGTAAGGTGATGGATCGGCGGCGGCGGCCGTCCCTGCCGGGTCAAAGATGCCGGCATCCAAATTCATGCCACCGTTCAATACTAAGAAGACGGACGAAGAGCCGATGCGGTGGTGGCTTCTCAAAACTCAACTCAGTTGTTGAATGAATTGTTTATGTTCGGCGGCGCAAGCCGGTCTGCCAACAAAAGGAGAAGCTGAGCACAACCGATATGCCCAGTGTCGATGAAATCGAGGCCAAGTGGAGTGGTTCGATTCAGTCAAATAGCGAGGCATTCAACAACAGCTCCGAGAACTTCAAGAAAATGCTGCATCAATTGAATCAGCAGCAACAACAGCAGGGCGGTATTCTTGGAACGTCGTCGATGTCTTCACCACCTCCTGCTACTCAACGAATGAATTCGCAGTTAGTCAACAACCAGCAACAGCAGCAACCGATGAACCTCTTCAACAATGAGATTCTTTCGAACTTCATTAAACACTGAAATCTCCAGCAACAGCTGATCCAGAAGCAACAGCAACAAGCCGCTTTCGCAATTCAATGCTATCCTCGGCCGTCCCAATACGCAGATGTTGTTGGTCGCACTGGCTCGTGGTGTGATTTCAAAACCCGTCGTCCAGCTGGCCAAGCCGATCGGGAGGCAATTTCAGCTGCACTGACCTTCTCCACTGTTGGCCAGTTTCATCAACAAATGGCCATAAATCAGAACAATCAGCCAGTTCATTGCCAATCAGCTGCAAAAGCAGTTGAATAAGAGTCCAATCGGTGCGGGTAGGAGGAATGCCTATCAATATTCCTCACCGAGAGCCGGCGCATCAGCTGGCTATCAGCAGACCAACAACAATAACAGTGGCGGCAGTAGTCCGCGCACCTACACCCATGAGGAATTACAGACAAGTGAACAAACAATGGATTTAACTAAACTAACAAGAGGAGTTCTTAGATTTTTGATTTCGTTTATTCATTATTTAATTATTCTTGTTGTTTTTTATTTTTTTCACTCCATTCTATTTTCAATCGTTGCTCATTGTTTTTGCTAAGGAAATGGATTACTTTTAATGTATTCAAATTATTATCATATGTATGCATTGCGTTCAGAAAAATTTAATAAAGAAGAGAAGATAAATAATTGCTCTGCTGCTCTTTGAAAACAAATTCCACAACGCCTTGGTGCTCTGCGATTGTTTGAGGCTTTGCTTGTGGACAATTTTGTACTGAAAACCAATTCGGGCAACGGACTCTGATAGAGAATGGTTTTGAGACGATGACGTTGACTCTTGCGATCGCTCGGTGTCGATGGCGTTGATGCTGAAGCTGATGATGCCGATGATGCATTGGTTTGCGTTTGGTTCTTCTTATCGGTTTTGTTGGCTTTTGCCGACGACACAGGTGTCGATTAAGACTGATTGATTTGCTTCTCCTTTTCTTTGTCGAATTTTGATTTGGATTTGGCTGCGGACGAAGAATCTTTCTTCTTGTCGGTGGAAGAAGCTTCGGCTAAGATGGCTGCAGCGGTTGCAGCTTTCGATAGCCTTGGCGTCTTAGTTTTGATTTGTGACTTTTCCGATTGAATCAGCTTTGCAGCTGGTTTCTCTTTTTCGACGACTAGTTGTTTGACGTCCTTCTTGTCGGTCTTTTGTACAACCTTTGCAGCAACTGGCGCTTCGACTCTTTCTTCTTTCTCTGACTTCCCAGTTTTGTCTGGGTTTTCAACGACTTTTTGTTCCGGAGAATCTTTTTTTGATGGTTTTTCAATTTTATCTTCTTGTTTCTCGGAACTTTCTTCATCGGCTGGTTTGTCGGGTTTGATGGTCGAATCGTTAGCCTGTTGTTCATCGCTTGACGAAGATGCATTGTTTGACGTGTCATTGGATTTGTTGACATCGATCGAGGAGAGATCACTAGCTGGACTCTCTTCCTGGGGCTGATGTGTCATGTGGTGTCTCCGGAATTGCTGGTGTGTCAACTTTCTTCTTTTTCCACTGGAATTGCAAGTGGTTGAGTGTCTACTTTTTCAGCGGGCGTCGGATTGTGTTCCTTTATCTGAAATTATTCAAATTAGATATGTTATGTTGTATGTTAGGCGGCGGCCAAGGTTTCGCAATAGAGAGAAGTAAATAAGTTTATTTGCTTACATTTTTTTCTTCGTCCGCCTTATCCATTTTTGTCTCTTCCGCAGTAGTGGGTGTAGCATTGGCAGCATCTTCAATCGCAGCAACTGGAGATGGAGAACCGACTTTAGTTGGTCCATCTGTGACACTCTCACTAACTGCAGTCGGCTCTTTTGAATTTGCTTCATTTTTGGCCTCCTCTTTGTTGAGGCGAAGATGCCTTAGATTCCGGCACTGCTTGGGGAGCAGGAGCTGCCTCAACCAAGTTGCTTCCTTCCGATTCAGTTATTGTCTTGGTCACTACTGGCGGCTGCGGTGGATGCTGCGGTTGCGTGACTGGATCTTGTGATGATGTATTCAACCTGGTTTCTGGAAGAACAGCTCCAGCTAAAGACGATGATGCAATAGGCGGCGTGGGACTTGCCTTGACAACGTCGTCAGCCTGCTGGTCTTTTACATACATTGCCTCGTTTTCATCTTCGGCAAAAACAAAATCGGGCAAGATGTTGCGAGTGCATTGTAGTAGGTAGTTGCGCAGGAAGACTCCACGCAATGGATGCTGAACACTACGACACATCGTCTTGGCCGGCGATACTTCCATTTTTGTAGGCCAATTATGCAATTATTGATAGGCGGCAAAGATGAGCGGCGTGCAGAATCTTGTATTGCACGTAGGGATCCTCGGATTTTGTAAGAATCTATAAAAAAAAAACGCATTCAATGAAAATCTTATTGACCCTATTTATTTGTCCAACCTTGCAACAATTCCTCGTTCCTCTGAAGATAATCGCGTCCAGTCGTCCAGAGTTGGGCAAACATTCCAAGATATTGTAGACTGAAAATGAAATACAAGGAATTAAGCACAAGAACTTTCTTTTGCCTTTTTAAAAGAGTTTAAGTTATTTGACTTACCAGTTAATTTAATTTAATTTCATCTGATTTTGGCTGCTGTTCTCTTTGAAAATTCTTTTTTTGACTTGAAATTTTTTTATTTAAAAATTTCATCTGTCACTTTGAGCAACAGGAAAAAAATTTACCCACGGCAGAGTACTCACTTTTTGTTTTCACCTCTTACACAGATTCACGGACATGAAAAAAAGAGAGGATTGTGAGAGTTCACCTCGGAAAAATTTTGAGGGTGTTTTCGGCAAGGGAGGAAAAGGTCGCGACTCTAGGTATTATATATTCTCTATGGTTATCAGTGTGACAATAAAATTTAACTTTGTGTTAAAAACAAGACTTTTTTCTTATTGTTCGGTTTTCAATTTATGATGCCGCTAGCTCTTACAATGTCTGGATCACTACATTTACTTATTTGTGCTATTCATGCACAATGTTGAAAAGTTTGTGTTTTTGCTACTCCAGGATAACATTGCTTATTGCTTTTTTCCAGTTCATATCGAACTCACCGATATTTGAGTGCGATGCCAACATCAACAAGGTTTCTCTCATTCCTCATTCGCGGTTTCAATCACTTGCTTTTCAGTCCTGCGACTACGTTTAGCAAGCTTGAAAACTAAGTGTATTTGTCTACATTGTGGATCTGTCGAGGTCCGAATCTATCAAGCTTCCACTCCATTCAAAGTAGTGCCCCTCAAGAAAATGACGTTCTCTCCGCAATATATTTCGGGGTTAGAGCGCTTAGCTCTTCATAACTCTGGTTGGATCGACGTCGCTGTTTCTGAACAGCCCATAAAGTTCTTGATTAAATCTCCGAATAAGAAATATGGTGTTATGATATGCACCATCCATCAAGCGCTATATGTATAAGACGTTTTTATTTTTTTTTAGCTCCGAGTGGGGTTTGGAGCGGGACACAGAACGAACAGAACTCGCTCAGAACTGAACATAAAACTAGAACGCTAGGAGCTATTTAAAAAACACAATCGAGCACTATAGTATTTAGATAAAAACGGCCGTGGCGTTGGCTACTAAGCAGAACGTTGCACTGCCTCTTTCGAAGAACCGACAAAACTTCCAAGAGTATCAACCTGTCATGAAAAGAGTGCGTCTCAACTTTGCCGTTCGGAATCGGAATTAAACTGTAGGTCACCTCAATTCTTCACACGCATTCAGAGAATTGTTGATGAGAGTAAGCCTTTTAGGCCTTGGCTCTTCAAGAGCTGTCGCACCACTCTATTTATTTTTATTTATTTAGATAAAAAAGGAAAAAGCAATTATTAAAGGAGATGTATTTAGTTTATTGATTGATAATTATAATATTTTGCTCAAAACTTATTTTCTTTTCCTTACGTTCAGAAGAGCAATCCAGATTCGTCCGCCATTCCTTTTGTTTTGGTAATTTTATTTAGTTTTATTTGTGTTTCGTATTCGTACTGTCACTTGTTACAAAAAATTAATAAAGTAAGCTTCGCTGAGCTTTTGCTCGATGTGCTCGGTCATTTTTAAACGAGCTCATCTAGCGAGCCCCAATCGAGATTGGAGATAAAAAATAAATACAAATTTTGGGCACTGAGCACTTGGATATAAAAATAAACACAGTTCTTTTTTGACAGCTCGGTGCCCCGTTTGGAGCTTAAAAATGAAAAGTGTATATTCCATGCTATGTATGTACATTGTGCAGGAAAGGTTTTCTTCGGTTTTACAAGCTGCGGTCTTGCTCACCTGAACCTACAAGGCTAACAATTTGTTGTAGCTCATGTTTCTATATCATCTCCGGATGGATCCTTATCAACAAATGCTTTCAGCAAATCTCGAAAGGCTAGGTAAGAACTAGGATGACGAGAGTCCCTGGTCATCGTTTTTCGTTCTTTTTCAAACAGAGCATCGATATTCTATTGTGAAACTTACGCCTAATTTCTTCACAAAATTCTAAATTCCCTTGAGAACTCGATCTAATGAATCTAGGTCTAGAGTTAGGCATAGAACATAGTTTTCGGAACATTTGGAACTCGGACATTTAACTTCTCTAGAGCTCGATCTAAAATTAAAATCATCATTGAGTTCTTAGCGCTTAGGCTCTAAGCCTTGTTCTAGCAGTTTTTTAAAACTTTCGAGTCACCCGGCAGTAATTTTTGACAGAAATTTCCTTCAATTCGAAACAAAATAAATATTTTTGTGTACATTACTACAGGGTGATTCACGAACGTTGTGCCAAAAATCTAGAGCGTGTAGGTTGAGTTCAGACAAGAAAAAGTCGTATGGGAGGGGGGGGGGTCTATCCCCCCCCCTCTGTTAAAAAAAATTGACTTATTTTGTAAAAAAAATTATTTAAAATCAACGGCTTCGTTTACAACACCGTGCTATACCTTTCTGAAAAGCCAAAAACTTCTTCTTTTCTATTCTGAAAATACATTTTCAAACTCAAAATTTTCAAAAAAAAGCAAAAAAAAACATTTTTGAACTAATTTTTTTCAAAATTTTATGTAATTAAGTACTAATTTTGTTTTGAAAATTCAATGTCTTTGTTAATTTTTAGTCGAAAATAGAAAACCGGATGCAGAAATGTCTTTTCGTTTTTGAGAAATTAAAAAAAAAACCAAAACCACTTTTTTCAAAAAAAATCTTAATTTTTATTTTAACCTATCTGGACTTTTAGTTTAATAATGTAATTGGAAAACTCCAATAAAGTAGAAAAGTATTACATTATCCCTTAATTGATCATTTTGTTCATTGATAACGTCTGAAAACTGACCTGCAATTTTTTCTTACTATACATGGGGCCGCGGCCACTCGCCGGCGAAGGGTTCTACCTGCTAGGCGCTTAAGATAATTAAACCGCAATTTTTCTTGAATGAAAAAACAATTAACAACCTAAAGGTAAATAAAAGAAATCGCATATTTACTAAACAACCATTTACAATTAAAATATTAACTCACCAACACCTAACAATGACAAACTCATACTCTCGAGAAGAGTTAGCGGACAGGAAATTCTGCTACACTTGCTACACTAACTACACAACACTACACTACACTAACCCAATAGATGGCGCCCAAGTCGTAGCATGTTTTCAAGAATCCGCCGACGAGAGCACGGAGAGCTAGAAGTGAAAGGTCAATGGCCGACGTTATCAATGAACAAAATGATTAATCCAGGAAAAATCCAATACTTTTCTACTTTATTCATAATAATAAAACTCCAATTACAAAAAATTATATTTATAAAATAAACCAATAAATTAAACTAAAAGTCCAGTTAGGTAAAAATAAAAACAAAGATTTTTTTTTGGTTTTTTTTTAATTTCTGACAAACGAAAAGACATTTTTGCATCCGGTTTTCTGTTTTTGACTAAAAATTAACAAACACATTGAATTTTTAAAACAAAATTAGTACTTAATTACATAAAATTTTGAAAAAAATTAGTTCAAAAATGTTTTCTTTGCTTTTTTTTTGAAAATTTTGAGTTTGGAAATTTTTTTTTTTTAAACTATTCGTTAAAACAATTAAATTTAAAAACAAAGTGAAAGAAGAAGTTTTTGGCTTTTCAGAAAGGTATAGCACGGTGTTGTAAACGAAGCCGTTGATTTTTAATATTCAATATTCAATTTTTCAGAAAATTGCCCCACCCGGCTAAACGGGGGGGGGGGGGGAAGACCCCCCCCCTCCCATACGATTTTTTTCTTGTCTCAACTCAACCTACACGCTCTAGCTTTTTGGCACAACGTTCGTGAATCACCCTGTATATGTACATTGCGTGGTGGATAAGTGGGTTTTGGCTGTTCCGAAGAACGTGGGGTTCGAATCCTACTCGTGACCAATACGGTCAAGAAAAAAAGTGCTTTTCAACCCAGCAGTTCGGAATCGGCGGTAAATTGTAGGTCCCCTCAATCCTTAATACGCACTCAGAGAATTGATGATGAGTTACACTTAGGTTTGAACTTTCTTTTAGCCTGCGACCGGCGAAGTATACTTCGCCTAAAAAAAATATAATATTTGATTCTGATGGATGCCACCAGATTCCGACGTCCGTAAAACGCCTCCAATTGTTACTCAAAGCATGATTTTGCTTCCCAACATATAAACTGAAGATAAGCCTTCAGACGATTCCAATACTCTCTGGTCGAAAAAACAATAATAATCAAAACTTTAATGAACGCGCGTCTTAAACCGTGAATTTTCCACAGACCGCTGCATGTGTACAGTTTTGCCACCGAAACAACGATGCCGCGGTCGTCTGACAAACACCAACAATAATTCATTACCAACAATTAATGCTACAATGAAAATGCAAGTAAAATATGAATTTTTCCTGTCGTCCGATATGTAATTAACAATTTCGCTCGCTGAAAAAAAAAAAAAACAAAATTCTAATAAAACCAAGTTCTAACGCATTAGACGCCTGAATTTGAGGATCTAATTTTATCGAAGTTCTAACTATAACAAAGTTCTAAATCTAAGTTCTGACGCGTTAGAACTTGGTGAAGAATTGACTTACAACTCAAATGAGTTTTAAGGGCTACACTATGAAATAAGGCATTGGATTGATTTGAGTTCATATTGTCTATTTTAAATCGTAGAGCAGAGGTTTTATTTCCGGTCATTGCCACCGAATGACATTTTTTAATAATCGGCAACAGTAATCAGACCGAAAATACCTCTGACGTCTCTGACAACTTCATATTAGGTAACAACAAATACATATAGTTATAACAAGAATTTATTGAATAATGATTTTAGTTGTAAACAATTGAATAATCAAGAAAAGATTGAAAAAAATATTTTAACAAAAACTTTATACAGGGTGATTCACGAGCGTTGTGCCAAAAAGCTAGAGCGTGTAGGTTGAGTTGAGACAAGAAAAAAATCGTATGGGAGGGGGGGGTCTATTCCCCCCCGTTTAGCCGGGAGGGGCATTTTTCTGAAAAATTGACTTATTTTGTTTAAAAAAATATTCAAAATCAACGGCTTCGTTTACAAAACCGTGCTATACCTTTCTGAAAAGCCAAAAACTTTTTCTTTCACTTTGTTTTTAAATTAAATTGTTTTAACGAATAGTTTAAGAAAACTAAATTTTCAAACTCAAAATTTCCAAAAAAAAAGCAAAAAAAACATTTTTGAACTAATTTTTTTCAAAATTTTATGTAATTAAGTACTAATTTTGTTTTAAAAATTCAATGTGTTTGTTAATTTTTAGTCGAAAACAGAAAACCGGATGCAAAAATGTCTTTTCGTTTTTGAGAAATTAAGAAAAAACCGAAACCACTTTGTTCTAAAAAAATCTTTGTTTTTATTTTTACCTATCTGGACTTTTAGTTTAATTTATTAGTTTAATTTATAAATTTAATTTTTTGTGATTGGAGTTTTATGAGGACTCAATAAAGTAGAAAAGTATTACATTATCCCTGGATTAACCATTTTGTTCATTGATAACGTCTGAAAACTGTCCTGTAATTTTTTCTTACTATACCTGGGGCCGCGGCCACTCGCCGGCGAAGAGTTCTACCTGCTAGGGGCTTAAGATAATTAAACCGCATTTTTTCTTGAATGAAAAAACAATTAACTACCTAAAGGTAAATAAAAGGCATCGCATATTTACTAAACAACCATTTACAATTATAATATTAACTCATCAACACGTAACAATAACAAACTTATACGCTTGAGAAGAGTTAGCGGACAGGAACTTCTGCTATGGTTTAACTTATTGTCGAGATCGGGAAGCTGAAAGACTCTACGCTGAAAGATATCCCAATAGATGGCGCCCAAGTCGTAGCATGTTTTCAAGAATCCGCCGACGAGAGCACTGAGAGCTGGAAGTGAAAGGTCAATGGCAGACGTTATCAATGAAAAAAATGATTAATCCAGGGAAAATCCAATACTTTTCTACTTTATTGAGTCCTCATAAAACTAAAATTACAAAAAATTTAATTTATAAATTAAACTAATTAATTAAACTAAAAGTCCAGATAGGTAAAAATAAAAACAAAAATTTTTTAGAAAAAAGTGGTTTTGGTTTTTTCTTAATTTCTCAAAAACGAAAAGATATTTTTGCATCCGGTTTTCTGTTTTCGACTAAAAATTAACAAACACATTGAATTTTTAAAACAAAATTAGTACTTAATTACATAAAATTTTGAAAAAAATTAGTTCAAAAATGTTTTTTTTGCTTTTTTTTGAAAATTTTGAGTTTGAAAATTTATTTTTTTTTAAACTATTCGTTAAAACAATTTAATTTAAAAACAAAGTGAAAGAAGAAATTTTTGGCTTTTCAGAAAGGTATAGCACGGTGTTGTAAGCGTAGCCGTTAATTTTTAATATTTTTTTAAACAAAATAAGTCAATTTTTCAGAAAATTGCCCCTCCCGGCTAAACGGGGGGGAATAGACCCCCCCCCCCCTCCCATACGATTTTTTTCTTGTCTCAACTCAACCTACACGCTCCAGCTTTTTGGCACAACGCTCGTGAATCACCCTGTATACAGAACAAACGCTAACAAGATATTTTAGAATTCATAGAATACAGTAGTGATTTTTGGGAAAAAAAGTTCTCTTGCATGGTTTGTATATACTCTTCAACAATCTATCAATCAATCCTGTTGCTGTTGATCTTGAAAATGTTATTTAAGGAAAAATCTTGGCTTGATAGGACATTGCTGAACAATCGAGGACTTGTTGCTCTGGGCAGAGCAGAAAGTATAAGTAGTATACTGCTATAAATAGCGAGGTTTACATGGTCTAACATGGTTGGATGAAGTTTTTAAAATTATTTAAAAACCAGCCAACATGGTTTGTGAAGCGGTTGTTTTAGCGTTTAGATGATCCAACATTGCTGTTGTCATACCATGTTGTCCGACCATGTTGGATCGGTGCAGGGAAATTATTCCACGGGAATCTGCTCCACATGGGAATTTACTCCACTCAAAGTGGGAATTTGCTCCACTTTTTAAAGTGGAATAAATTCCCCCTGCAAGTGGGAAATAACTGCACAATTTTTTTGGTGGAATTATTTCCCAGCATGAAACTGAGCTCTACAGGTTTTTACGAGGAATGTTAGTTATTATAATGCGCGAATTTTTTTTATTTTCACACCCCAAATTCATTCTCTTTTGGGCAAAATTTTTTCGCTCGTTTCGCTCCCAACCAAACCAAAACGATTTTGAATATTCCAGATCGTCATAATCATAATCCTGAGACGAAAGTGAAAAAAGGATGTTCAAAATGAATCATTGCAATGCAGCACCTGCTTTCCAGACACAAGCGTGCATTACAAAGGTGCGTGGTGGCAGCAGTTAGTTTTGAAAATTGAATTGCTCTGTCAATTTTGTCAACAAAGAGTAAAAAAATAGTCCTATTTACAGTTTTTTTACTTCAAATTCACCCTTTTACAAATCGATTTCACCCTTTTACAAATCAAATTCAACCTTTTACAAATCAAATTCACCCTTTTACAAAACAAATTCACCCTTTTGCAAGTCAAATTCACCCTTTTACAAATCAAATTCACTCTTTTGCAAATCAAATTCACCCTTTTACAAATCAAATTCACCCAGACATCATTTGTCTTAAATAAAAGCGATCTTTTGTGCTTTTATTTTAACAAATACATACTATCTTCATTATAAGTACAGGGTGAATTTGATTTGTATAAAGGTGAATATGATTTGTGAAAGGGTGAATTTGATTTGTAAAAGAGTGAATTTGATTTTTAAAAGGGTGAATTTGAAGTAAGAAAACTGTATTTGTAAGACTTTTTTATAGTTCAAAGAAAAAAAATCACATTCTGAAATTTTTTTTAATAAGAAGTGCAATAATTGTTTCTTACACTTTTTACTTTTAGTGGACTACTTTCTCACACAATTATGCAGTTATTTCCCACTCGCAGTGGGAATTTGCTCCACTTTGAGTGGAGTAAATTCCCATGTGGAGCAGATTCCCGTGGAGTAATTTCCCTGCACCTGTTGGATCATGTAAACCCCGCTAATTGCTCTGTTTACTACAGAAGAGAAATGTTCATGTCTGCCCACCGAAATGATAAGGTGTCTCTAATGTCTAATCTTCTTCGTTGACGAGACATTGCCAAATGAAATAGGCTCCTGTCTTGATTGACCATGGAACTTTTAAGACATCTATTTGTTGATATAATTTCAAGATCACAACTATTGAACTTAGCTGAGTACAAATATCATTAACATTCTCTCTCATATATTCCCTGCATCCTGGAGTGCCCTCATAATTTAGAAACCAATTCTTGTCCGGGTACAATGTCATGCGGTCTCGGTCTCGGTCTCGGTTCAGTTTAGTTTATGGTATCGGTATTCGTTTCGATTTCGGTTTCAGTCTCTCTTGGAATGATTGAATTTTATTGGCTGAATACAATGGTGAAGCTGTGGTCGTAGTTTGTAGCGCTGTCAAAGTTGAAAGATACAAAATAAATGTAGTGCGATACAATGTGCAGCTGAGCCTTTAGCTTGTAGCTTGATGTGTAGTACAAGTTGAGCGAACTTTAACTTTTTGGCTACAAATTTGACAGTTCATCAGATCTACTGAATGCAATCTATTCCTGCCATCATTTTTTAAGTTTTTTTCTAGCAAATACAAGCTTAATAGTTTCACAACACAGTTAAATTCTCAGTTTTGAATTTAATTTTTTTTTTAAATTTTTACAGCTACCTATTTTGTTGCGCTACGCATTGTATTCCACTGTTGCTACACAACAAGCGATTTTAATGACGTTTTTGGCGACAGCGAATTTTTTGGGCTACAGCTACATACATCTCATTGTATTCAGCCAGTTAAGACCGACATTACTCCGTTTCTTGCCTCGGTAACGAATTCTGAAGACAGATAGCCCTAGATTACCCCTAAGAGAAACTGAGGTGCATTGCTTTGGCTAAGCAATTTTTCTCTTATACAGGGTGATTCACGAGCGTTGTGCCAAAAAGCTAGAGCGTGTAGGTTGAGTTAAAACAAGAAAAAAAATCGTACGGGAGGGGGTCTATTCCCCCCCGTTTAGCCGGGAGGGGCAATTTTCTGAAAAATTGACTTATTTTGTTAAAAAAAATATTAAAAATCAACGGCTTCGTTTACAACACCGTGCTATACCTTTCTGGAAAGCCAAAAACTTCTTCTTTCACTTTGTTTTTAAATTTAATTGTTTTAACGAATAGTTAAAAAAAAAATTCAAACTCAAAATTTTCCAAAAAAAAGCAAAAACAACATTTTTGAACTAATTTTTTTTCAAAATTTTATGTAATTAAGTACTAATTTTGTTTTAAAAATTCAATGTCTTTGTTAATTTTTAGTCGAAAACAGAAAACCGGATGCAAAAATGTATTTTAGTTTTTGAGAAATAAAAAAAAAAACCAAAACCACTTTTTTCTAAAAAATCTTTGTTTTTATTTTTACCTATCTGGACTTTTAGTTTAATTTATTAGTTTAATTTATAAATTTAATTTTTTGTTATAGGAGTTTTATGAGGACTCAATAAAGTAGAAAAGTATTGGATTTTCCCTGGATTAACCATTTTGTTCATTGATAACGTCTGAAAACTGACCTGCAATTTTTTCTTACTATACATGGGGCCGCGGCCACTCGCCGGCGAAGGGTTCTACCTGCTAGGCGCTTAAGATAATTAAACCGCAATTTTTCTTGAATGAAAAAACAATTAACAACCTAAAGGTAAATAAAAGAAATCACATATTTACTAAACAACCATTTACAATTAAAATATTAACTCACCAACACCTAACAATGACAAACTCATACTCTCGAGAAGAGTTAGCGGACAGGAAATTCTGCTACACTTGCTACACTAACTACACAACACTACACTACACTAACCCAATAGATGGCGCCCAAGTCGTAGCATGTTTTCAAGAATCCGCCGACGAGAGCACGGAGAGCTAGAAGTGAAAGGTCAATGGCCGACGTTATCAATGAACAAAATGATTAATCCAGGAAAAATCCAATACTTTTCTACTTTATTCATAATAATAAAACTCCAATTACAAAAAATTATATTTATAAAATAAACCAATAAATTAAACTAAAAGTCCAGTTAGGTAAAAATAAAAACAAAGATTTTTTTAGAAAAAAGTGGTTTTGGTTTTTTCTTAATTTCTGACAAACGAAAAGACATTTTTGCATCCGGTTTTCTGTTTTTGACTAAAAATTAACAAACACATTGAATTTTTAAAACAAAATTAGTACTTAATTACATAAAATTTTGAAAAAAATTAGTTCAAAAATGTTTTTTTTTGCCTTTTTTTTGAAAATTTTGAGTTTGAAAATTTATTTTTTTCAAACTGTTCGTTAAATCAATTTAATTTAAAAACAAAGTGAAAGAAGAAGTTTTTGGCTTTCCAGAAAGGTATAGGACGGTGTTGTATACGAAGCCGTTGATTTTTAATTTTTTTTAACAAAATAAGTCAATTTTTCAGAAAATTGCCCCTCCCGGCTAGACGGGGGGGAATAGACCCCCCCCCTCCCATACGATTTTTTTCTTGTCTCAACTCAACCTACACGCTCTAGCTTTTTGGCACAACGCTCGTGAATCACCCTGTATAATGTTTATACAAATTTATAAAACTTATTTCCAAAGTCCAATGACAATACCTAAGTGTTAACTTAACTTGGACTTAATAAGTGACGAAGCTTTTTGCAGCCGTTTGGGAAAAAATGGTGTCATAAATCCGCTTAAAACACTTTGCAACAATCTTCTCGTGCATCTCCATTTGAGTTTTTTGTTTTTGTGTCTCTAAGAAGGCTTATTAATATTTCTACTATGATACCAATTTTATCGCAAATAATTCACAACACGAGGATATCTCTTCTACTAAATCTTCTAGCAAACTATTATAACATCCATTAGAGGGACATTTTGTTCCACTTCACTTCACCAAGCTTTTGTAAAAAAGAAAAATTAAACAACAAAAAATCAAAAACAAAGAAAATATTTGCTCCACACTCTCGCCTGATGTTGGTATTGCTATCAAAAATGCTGCAAAGCCATTAAAAATTGTATTTATTACCATCGCCTCTTGTCCAAGGATCTGTGGTCCTCAACTGCTGCCGTAGTTGGTCGTATCGAAAGCTCGAAAGAGAGAGGAATATTTGCCACCTAAATTATATAAAGGTGTGCACACACTCAAATACATTATCCTTTTAGCTGTGCGGTAGGTATTTTTTGTTTTGGTTTTTCTAGCATCTATCGTGTGGTGATGGTGCTATTTTGCTATCCCAACCAAAAAGGATAATTTATATCAAAAGGACTTCTCGTAGTTACCTACATAGGTGTGAGCACTACATTATACAAAAAAAAAGAGGGTTTCCATCGTCGTCGGTACATGTGAAACAAAAATCCTTTCTCTCTAAAATAACAAAAACTCCAAAACCATCCTCTTGCTTAATAGCAGCAGGCTCGAAGATTTTCAAAAAATATAACAACCTTCGCTAGAGACACACAGCAGCATTTTTTAGCTTTTTTGTCGCTGCCTTAATTTTGGAATAATTTACGCGACACAACATCAATTAACTCCTTAAAATACCATCAGGTGAGTTAAAAAAAAAACTTGTCCTCATAAATCGCCACTGGTAAAAGTTGCACGCAAATTTATAATGGAGGATGAGTGCTCGGTACTGTTGGTGATACAGTGAGGTACTAGGATAACCCCATATACGATTAAATCCAGGACAAATGGTGGCCTTACGTTCCAACGATGTGTTTTTTTTTCCTGTGCGCTTAGGTAGGTCGCAACACAAATGTGTTGTGTGTCAAGTGGAATTTTGCCGCAAGAACCATTCCAGTCGCTAATAGCCCGTTAGTGGTTGTTTGTTGTCCTTTAAACAATATTAACACAACGTGACATTTTAAAACATTGGTTTATTTCTTCAAAAGCGTTCAGAGTTATTATGTGTACAGATACATGCTGTTTATAATACCCACGACAACTCATTGTTGCCCTGTTCCAAAGGTTATTATTTTTGTTTTAAGTAAGGCTTGAAGATATTATATTGATTTCCTTCGATGAATACGCATCCAAATTGTATGTAAACTGTTTGATAGCATTGTAATAAAGTTGGCTGGTCCTGTCCATCAAATCTCATGCCATAGCAATATCTACAGGTTCAGCTTTAACATGTTGTTGCATGTACATTTTCAGATTCCCCCTGTTGCTCTTGCCTTCAAAAAGTTGCTTCTTCCTTGAAGTCCCTAGAAGGTTTTTGATCTGCCAGACACTTAAATGGTAAACTTGACTCTTCAAATTGAAAGTCACGTTTGTTCTTATTTTTCGCGATTCAATATCCAATATTCGGTATCCATTTGGATCATACTTCATACCCCAACATGACAGATTGTTGACCAGAGTATATCTAATAATGATTCAAAAATATTAGGTCTAGAAAAATTTGATAGAAAGAAAGAGTTCACAACAAATAATGCGAGCGCTAATACATTCGTCCAACAAAGTTGAAGCTGTCAACAACAAGAGAGGACAACCAACATCGACGTCTTGGAGCAAACGTCAGCATAGACAGATTTAACTTCGAGGTAGTTAAGGACTTCGTCTACCTACGATCTGCTATCAACTCAGACAACAACACCAGCGCTGAAATCAAACGAAGAATCACTCTTGCCAATCGCTGCAACTTTGGACTTAGAAGGCAATTGAGTAGTAAAGTCCTCTCCCGAGCAACTAAAGTGACACTCTACAAAACCCTCATCATCCCGTATTATGATACAGCTCAAATTTCTACTATTCTTAGTAATTTTTTTCTGTTAGAGAAAGAATTACTAAAATCAGATAAGTTTTTTCGAAGACATTGATACAGCAACAATGCCTATGTTAAAACAACGTTAACTGAATTAACTAAAAGGATAAAAAGTATCCTAACCGATTTCTAGTTCTTACTACCTCTCCATAAATTTTGAGCCAAATCTATTCAGCCGTTCCTAGAAGACAGGAATCGAAGGACAAAAACAAAAATGGTTTTGGGATTATAACCCCGTAACTAGACCTCACAAATAGTGTGACCGATAGAGTGATAGAGGGACTGAAACGCACTGTATCAGTCCGCATTTTTGTTTAAAATTTCACTAAAATACCAGGCGTTAAATTGCTTAAAATTGTTTAGCAGAAAACTGTTTTTTAAACCAGTTCGACCTAGAGGGTCTTATTTTATCACATTTTCTTTCGCAGCCTCCTGAGTACCTTGATATCATTTGACAAAATTATTCGTATACGCTCTCCTTTTATGAATGGTATTCCACCAATTTTTTCATCATATTGGATTATGTAGGTATGTCAGCAGCCACCACTTTTTCCTAATAGCCACCTTAAAAAGTCTGTTATGTACATATCATTCTTATCAATCGTTCAAAAAAGTTGTTTTTTGCTAGGCTATTTTAACAACGACAGCAAAATTCTTGAAAAATACATTGAAAAGACCCCTCTCGAAACTCTGACCTTTGAAATTGCTGCAAATAATCTTTAAAATTCAAACAAATCAACAAATCTGCAAATAACAATTATAGATACTATTTTTTTAATTTTAATCAGTATCTCGCAAAATTCTTATATAATCAATCTATATAAAGATCGTCCAATCATCGAAATTTTCTGAAGCCTTTTCTCCAATCCTACGCCTTCCTCCTCTTCAACCTTGTGTTGGAGAAAGCAATCTGTGACTCTGGAACATCTATATCAGGGGGACTTTCGACATCAAATCCACCTAACTATTGGCATACGCAGACGACATTGACACCTTTGGAAGGAAACCACAAACAGTTTATCCTGATGGAGCAGGCGACAAAAAACCTGGGGCTGCATATAAATGAGGGAAGAACTAAGTACATGGTGGCCCCGTCTAAAACGGTGAAAATAGTAGAAGAACATCTACTAAGGTGTTGGACCACGAATTTGAAGTAGTGCGATCTTTCAATTACAATATGGAATAACAATAAGGAATAAGCGGGCGGCTAGTAAAAGACAATTGAACCTTTAAATCCAAAAAAGTCTTGCCTTACTTCCAAACTGCTGATGTATAAGAGGATAGTCTTACCAGTAAGTTTTCAATTAATAAGTTTTGTCAAAAAGACATTATTACACCGAACAACGTGGAAACATTTTACGAAAAAGTATATAAATAAATTAATTAAGGGATCATGACGAAATCTAGAATGCCAAAAATCTCGAATGCCGAAAATCTCGAAAATAAAAAAAAATTATCTAGAACGCAAAAATCTCGAATCCACAAAAACGCAGAATTAACAAAAATCTCGAAAGACTCTATCTAGAAAAAAATCTCGAAAAAAAATAAAAATTCGAGATTTTTTTTTTGTATTTTTAACAGTAGAACACAAATACATCAGTTTACCCAATATTTTATTTTCTAAGCTAGAAAAATAGTTGCAAACAATAAGAAAATCAAAACAATAAACAAAAAAAAAAAACAAAACAAATACTTAACACAAGTTTTATAAATTTGTGATAGCCGCAAGACTTCTTAGGAACCCAACATAACATTTCTCTTCCTTTTTGTCGAGGACTTTCACGATACGTTTTTCTTTTTGTAAGTACTCTCGTCTCCTCTCCCATCTGAAGTAAGTTATCCAGAATACATACATTCTAGATTTTTGCATTCGAGATTTTTTTTTATAGATTTTGGCATTTCGAGATTTTATTTTCTAGATTTTTGTTTTCGAGATTTTTTCCATTCTAGATTTTTGTTTTCGAGATTTTCATATTCGAGATTTTTACTTTCTAGATAATTGATTTCTAGATATCGTGGTAGACCCATTAATTAACACTTTATTTTCAAACAACACCTTATTGTTTCACACAAAAAACACGAAGTCAAAGTACAGTAAAAAATATGACAAGACTTACATTAAACGCGAATACATTTCAAACGCTTCTTTGGTGTTCATCATCAGCACTGATGAGTATAATACATATTCACTTTTTCGTAAAATCGTAAGAACTCACTTACGGATCCGAGACTTGGGTACTTAGCCAAAAGAAATCTGAACTCTTAGCCGCGTTCAGTTCTTCGGCTAGGAAGGACGATTTCGGCGACGATATAACCACAACCTATTTCAAATCTACCGCGAAGCAGACTTAATAAAGACATAAATAAAACTTGGTAGGCTCCGGTCGACTGGACACCTAGAGGAAAGAGGAACCGCACCGGAAGGTCCTTTGCGGTACAATTCATCACCACGTGGCAGACCAAATTTGAGCTGGCGCTCAAAGCCTAAGGGTGTGGAACTGGATGGCGTCGGGTAATGTCGAAGAACTTGCTGATGGAGGCCCGGACCGGATCCTGGTTGTAGCACAGATAATAAATTTATACAGATGTCTCACGCTTATGGCGAGAAATGATATATGAAAATGAAAGCTACCAAAAAAAAGCTTTTTCCAAAAGCTTTAACGCATTCACTTAATGCATTAAAAATCTATTTTCGCTCGCCTCATTGCCCATAAATGAATACTTAGGCAAGGAAAAAAGCTTCAAAAAGCTCCTTGTCCGCTACGGCGTTGTCTGTTAAGAGCAAAATATGTTTCATTTTTTTCTGCAGGGATGAGACATCTGTATAAATTTATTATCTGTGGTTGTAGTGTAGATGATGGGGGAAACCTCAATGTCTTTGTCGCTTTCGTCAATAAATTAATAAATTTTCATTGAAAATAATTTTCGATTTAACATACAATTGATCAGATTTGTTTATATTTTGTTGTAGTGAAAAAAGCATGATTTTTTAACATTGGTACCGTTGATGAATTGATTCATATAAATTTTGTTTTTCCTAAACATTCTACCCTCCTCCTCCTTCCTCTTTAGTTTAGAAAAAAAATTAAGAGAATGTCGACGGGTTTGGCCGGTTACCGAACGAACACAAAACTAAGCTGTTCTTGTATTAGATTAAACGTTTAAGAGATTCCAAATGAATTAAAAAGAAAATTTATTTAAAAGGATATTTTCACAATCACAGTCACATGATATCAGAATGAAAATAGTTTCTACTATTTGAAAATATTATTTTCAATTACATTTCAAAAAACGATTGCTGATTTTCAATTCTTCCTTTAGGCAATCAGTAGATTTTGATTGCTCTGAACTTTACGGCAATACTAGAAAATTATCAGAAGTAGCTTTGTTGCTCAGAAAATGCACTCACCGTTAACAACGCGCTAAGATTAGCACAAATGATCAATTTGGTTTGCGAGTCAACCAACGGAAATCGAAAGATTACTGTGATTATCTTGTCCGCGTGCTATTTATCATCCCATTGCGAGATACAAGCATATCAAATAAGTCATAAGTCCTTCTCTGTTGTAACTTCGTGGTTGCAGTGCTCTCCAATTAATCTCCTAAATAGGGTTTTCTTTCTGATTTTTGCATTAATGTCAATTTTACGAAAAACTCTTCAGCAGGTCGTAATAACTTTCGCTTTGATGCGCTTCTAATCTTCATGTCGACTAAGAGCCAAACTATTATTAAAAAGTTTGAATTCTTAATAACGACTAATCATGACAAATCCACATCCAAATATGAGCGTTTTTGATAGCAACTAAATACACTTAGACTTTGAACTTTGTTGCTGTCTCTCTTAGAGATATCGTTCCACTTTAAATATAACATATCAGTTTAACCATTTTAAGCCGCACCATTTATTTATAAACGAACATTTCTGTGATTTTTCTGCAAACCCAGGAAGATGTTAACATGCCCAAATGAAAAGCCCCATTCCAGAATTGATATTTAATTAATTACTCGTGTTATTATTTTGGTCAGAATTAAGCACACGCTACCAAATTTATAACTCCTAACATGATTATTATTGGTTATGCCAATAATGTATCTACAATGCTGAACCTTCTCCTGCTTCTGCTAATACACTATTCCTCAACCATATCATGATGCCTTCCATTTCTATTTCCATATCCGTCCCGAGTGCACTTTATCCAACACACAACAACTACTACTAATGGCAAATTTTCCTGGACTCGAAAACGGAAGGATTTATAATGTATATCCTTGTATAATCCAATCTATTGCCGCATAACCAAAACTAACTATAACTAACTAACTAAATGTTGCTCCTATATAATAATTATACACAAATCCAAGTGAGACAGAAAATCGGATTCATTGTTGCAATTGCGGCGGAATATAATTTCGACATTACGGGTACACTATGCAGATTGGCATTAATTTTCGCAAAATTTCATTGGGCCTAATATTTATGGGCCATGTTCTAAGTCAGCCATAAATACAATCAAATGGACATGTTATACTCGTAGAAGCTAAATTTGTCTCCTCTTCTCAGTTCAGCTCTATCCTGATGCTATATTATATGATGGCATTAGCCTAATACTACAGTCATAGAATATAATACGGTGAGTTAAATAAAACACAAATTTAGGAGACACGCAGTTACTACTCTACTCGTAACAAAATTCAAATTGGACACGATTTTAATTTGCTATACCTTGTAGTTATTTATGACCGAGCAAAATTGCCCCCAGAAACCAATACCTTACGTTCTGTGCTTGTTTACCGTTCATATTGAAAATGTTAAGGTAGGCAGTGTTCTAATAGAGCTATGATTTTATTGTATTTAATTTTGGTTTACTCTTCTGATATTTCAATAATATCGAATGCTGCCATAGAGCACGCATTCAAGACCAAATGTTCAGCGGATTGATGTAACCTTTCCGGGGAATTGAATTATCCTTTCCCACTGAATTCTCGTTACTTGTTTCTGGTTCCTGTTTCCAGTTCCTTACTTTTTGTTTGAAATTAAGCTTTTTCGGTTTCCTGTAGCTATAAAAATTCCGTTCCAGCTAAGCTATTTCCGGCTCTCTTCTAGTTTAGCATTTTCATCCTTTAGTTGGATTGATTCTAGTTTCCTGCAACATAAGAAATTCTGTCCGAAGAATCACATCCACCCTCCGTATAGCTTCAAGACAAAAATTGATCTTCTTTGCAAATATTATTTCAGCAAAAAACAATCAGCAAACGCAGAAGGAATGTTTTTAGTAGAAAAACAAAAATGACAAATGAGCACTTGTTGACGTCTTTAACTCTTAGTTTCAACACAGCTTCTGATAACCTTAAAATTTCTTCGGACCTCACTGGTAGAAGTCTTACTGCCGAAGCCATTTTCTGTAGTATATATTTTAAACCAAACACTTTTTAATTACTCTTGACGCTTTTTTGGCTTTGTTCTTTTGTGCCCTTTGGCATTAGACGGAGCTGATTTATTGTTGTCTATTAGTTTAGGGTCGGCTTGTCCGAAGTCTCTTCTGACATAATCGGAATAGGTTACATGGTTACAGTAGAGGTTGAGTTTTTCTTGGGAATCCTTCAAAAAGGATTGTACCAAAACCAGTAACTGTTGAATGTAGTTCTGTTGAGAATCCACTTTGATTGTTCTAACCCGGTGGCCACACGAGCAAGTTCTGGCTAGCAAGTTGGCATACAATCAAATATTTTACTCACACATTCAAACTTTTAGTACTGGCTTTAGTATACTGGCCAGTCCTGGCTTGCGAATTTTCAAGCCAGTAAACGAGCAAGTAAAACGGCAAGTAATTTGACAGGTTTTGCCAAATTTATCAAAATGAACAAAATTAAATTAGAATATTAGTTGAAGCGAGGATTTTAATTTCTTTTTTTGTTGGCGACATCTTCGAAATTTAAAATTGGATGTAAAAGCAGGTAAGCTTGTGAAAAATCGTTGCAATGAAAAAAAGCGAACTTGCAAGCAAGTTGAGTATCAAGTGGCTTGCCACCTAAGTCACACCAAGTACACCGATAAAGATTTGACAAATAATATATGTATAGGCTACT
The DNA here is from genome assembly GCA_943590905.1 of Sphaerophoria taeniata. Lineage (NCBI taxonomy): Eukaryota > Metazoa > Arthropoda > Insecta > Diptera > Syrphidae > Sphaerophoria > Sphaerophoria taeniata. The sequence goes on along the minus strand of OX016542.1, from coordinate 71,936,101 downwards.
GGCAAGCCAAAACCTGCTCGTGTGGCCGCGGGTAATTGGTCATTATATTATTTTTATGTTACTTAATATTATTTTCATTAAACTCAATTTTGTTCATTCGACTTCGTTCATTCACTCTTATAAGTTGTGTCAAACAGATAAGGTCCAGGAGAAATAAAATATAATGTTTTTTGAACTTGCGAAGACGTTTCTAGAAGAAAAGCTTTGTTTTCTATGGATGACATCAAGAATTTGCTTTTCACAATATTTATCAATTATGCAAATTGGGAGTTTAAGGTCGAATTACTTTTACGGAGCAAAAATTTATGGACAAAAGTAATTGTTAATGCTAAACCAGATCCAGAAATACAAGATTAAGAAATTAAGAATGAAAATGAAATTAAAACTTGGACTGAAAAGGATGATGAGGCTCGTAGTCTTATTGGTTTGTCGTTTGAAGAAGATCAAATTGCATTGATTCGGACTAAAAAGACTGCCAGGAAAATGTGGGATGCATTAAAACACTACCACGAGAAAAATACATTAACCAACAAGGTTTTTTTAATGCTACAAATTTGTTCACTCCAATTAAGCGAAAACGGTGTTGCAAAGGCTCATATCAACAAATTGACTGGTTTGTTCACAAAGTTAAGCGATATCGCAGGTGACACAGAAGCATTGACAGATGGATGAAGTTAATCTATTTTACTAAGCAGTTTACCCGCTGTTACCATGTTACTAAGCAGTTTAAAAAAAAGAAGATGAAGTCACATTTTCAACGGTTAAGCAACGAGTGATTGCAGAAAATGAACGTCATTTTCCTCAGAATTATGAAGGTGACTCGATTTTGAAGAGTGGTTGTATCCACATCAACACAAGTGTGTAAAAAAATAACACACATGAAGAAAAATTGCATCAAGTATAAAAACTATGGGTGGCGAAAAAGGGCAACAACAAATCAAGCGCTCAAAGCAGTAATATCCTCAAGAACGATATAGTAGACCGTGTTGAAGAAGGTGACGGAATTTCAAATTTCTATGAAAGGAAAAATGGCCAGATTGCCATTTCCAAAAGCTTCAGCTATGGATTTGACTCATACAGATGTGTGCAGTAGTTTTAACACATCTATAGCTAGTGGGAAAAGGTTTCTTGTGACTTTCGTAGATGATTATTCAGATTATTCATGTTTCACAGTTATTCGTTGATTGACATACACGTCAAACGTTGAATTAGCCATGAAACAATATGTGAAATTTTGCAAAACTAAATTCGGACGGAAACCAAAAATAATAAGGTCCGATCGTTGCTACTACTACTACTACAGTTGCTACTAGATTTTTATATAAAGGAAGGCATAAAATACCAACTAACAGCAGGATATAGTCCACAACAGAATGGTAAAGCGGAAAGGAAAAATCGTACGCTTACACGGAAAGAAATGAAAAATCAGTAATCACGAATTTCCATGTCGTAAATTATGAAAAATCTTTTTTTGTAAATCATCCCTCTTTTTCGTAAAATGAGAGTCAAAATTGTAATTCAATCTTTATTCCGTCTAAATTTACAAAACTGTATAATTTGAGAATTACGAAAAAATGTCATGATTTTAAATTTCTATTGTAAGAGCAATTTACAAATTTTGAATTCGTAATTTTAAACATTTGGAGCATGATATAAATTATACGACTAAATAATTCTGATTTGCAAAATAAAAGATCGAGATTTATGATCTCAATATTCTAAAAACAAAGCTCTTGAAGCTAAATGAACGAATTGATCTTAGACAATCGTAGTTTACAAAAATATTTCCTGAATTAAAAAATAGTTGTTTATTAAATCATGAATTCTTATCGCATTTTACTACTTTTGAATCCAAACTGTTTTTTTTTTTGTTACGATTCTTGAATCGTAAATTACGACAATATTTTCTGAAAAAGAAAAACCTTTTGTGTTCTTTATTTATTCCCTAGTTTTCATGAGGTCGAAAATCATTTCCAATTTTTTAAAGCGTCGAGTAGCTCAGTGGGTAGAGGTGCCGATCAAGAGACCGTCGTGCATTCTCATGCCTGGGTTCGAATCCCAGCAGTGCGGAGTGACGGATTTGTAAAAAAAAAAATAGTCGCCACTAAGCAGTGCAGAATGAGAAGGAAGTACGGAGATTGATCGGTGAGGTGAGAGAGAGGAAGGGAGAATATAGTACCGGGGGAAGGGCGAGGAAGGGAGAGAGAAAAAGAGGCGAGATCCCCCCGAAACGGGGATGGTGTGGGGGGGGGAACAAAACGGAAAAAAATTTCTTTTTTTTTAATTCCCTAGCAAAGTAATTTACAACTGGCTGATCGTAAATTACGCTTCTGAATCATAAATGCTTATTTTTGTTGCGATTCAACATTTGAGTCGTAATGTCTTCATTTTCCTCTTGATTTGATCTTCGATTTCTTTCTGTGTATTGAAATGGCACGTTGCATGATGGTTGATGCAGGTTTACCTTTAAATTTTTGAGGTGATGAGTTGCAACGGCCAATTTATTCAAAATGGAATACCATGTGAACGTTGGAACGAAACAAAGCCGAGTGTGGATGATTTTCATATTTTTGGTTCGAAGTGTTATGTCCATGTTCCAGCAGAAACCCGGCATTAGGATCGTGTAGCAATCGAAATGATTTTCCTTGGTTATGAAAAACATTCAAAAGCATTTAGGAATGACAAATTTTTTGTTGAGCATCCGTCAAAAGCAGAAAATAAGGATATTCCGATTCAGAAAAATCAAAGCGAAGACGAGTTTAACGATGATATGGTTAAAGACCAGGCTAATGGTGGTGGTGTCCAGGAGGAGACACAAAATGAAGAAAATCAAGTAAAAAGGCGTGTGTCAAAATGCACAAGCAAAAGAATCCCACCAGCAAGATTTGGCTATGAAATGAATGTGATAAACGAAATTTCTGAGCCAAAGAACTGCAATGAAGTGATTAACAGCGAAAATAAAGTAGTAGGAGTTGGTAAATTTACCAACAGGCAGAAAAAAAAGAAGAAATGATTGCTGATATATTGACTTCGCCTTTGTCTTCCTAAAACACGATTATTAAAGAGTTAAATGTAACTTATTGTGAATGAGGAGGACTGTTGGGAATCCACTTTGTTTGTTCTAATCGTTTACTATATTATTGTTATGTTCCTTAATATTATTTTCACATTTTCAATGAACTCAATATTGCTCGGCTTCGTTCATTCATGCTAATAAGTTGTTTTATTTCTCAAATAGAAAAGCTTCACAGCAACCATTAGTTTCTACAGATCCTATGCTGCAAAACATGTTATTTAAATCGATGAAAATGTGGTGACTAAAAAGTATGTACCTATTAGAAAAAATTACGTATACGACAGGGTGACCGATTTTTTTCTTAATCTAAACTTTAACAACTAAGCTCGAAGATAAGATAAGAAAATTAATAAGCAAGCAAAGATTTTGAGGCATCTGTCAAGTGAAATCGAAATTTTTGTTTGGAATTTTCAATTTCGATTTCGTTCACTTTTTTTCGATCAGGAAGCAGGTGTGATGATTTATTTTCCTTTTCAAAAGCTTGGCTTAACCTCAAGTTTTTTTTTTTTAATAAGTTTTTTTCTATCGAAAATTGTCATTTAAGTGAAACCCTGTTGGATTTTGTGCACAAGCATAAGTGGTATCGAATAAAACCATGCTTAACAATTGCTTTTTCCATAACAGGCCAAACTACATATTTTTAACTATTTTCAGTTGATAGTCCGTCCATCCGTCGTTGGTTCAGACTCCAAATCTTGGCATGAGGTTATTTTTTAATGCTTAATAAGACTGCTGTGTGAGGACAAGGACAACCCCAATCTGTATCTAGCCGCGCTTCTTCAGTATTTAGTGTCGTGGTTCGTGGAAACTTTGCTCTACAACGAAAATCTACCGACTCCAAGTTGTGTGACATGAAATCCTGCACATACATAATCGTGACGCATCCAAATTTCGCATATACTTGCAGGTAGGTATATTTTCAACTCATCAATTGAACTCATTTTATCCATAGCTTCACTTTTCATTAATTGGACGTGCATCTTTAAACACTCTTTGAATAGTGGCAGGAACGTCGGCGTCGGTCGTCTGGCCAGGCCAACCACTTAAATTTCTATGTAAATATTTTTATTTTAACTTGCATATTGTAGGTACAGTTGACAAAAAAAAATGTGTCTCCCCTTCTACTGTTAACCCATTAAATCCACCCCTGTTGTATATTATCTCGTAAAGTGGTTCGACAATTTCCAGTTTTAACCATAAAATTCAACTTAAGCCAGTCATCCACTTAAACCACCAAAACAACAACAAGACCGCTTTTCTAATCGCCATACGACCCTCATACTTTCAAAAACATCACAATACGAAAAAAAGGATATCCACTACGCGCACATAAACTTCTGCAAAAAACACACATTTTGAGTGTTCAGTTAGCAATTCCCGCACTCCCCGCTACTGCCAATATCCAAACTGACTCCGACTCCATTTTCCATTTTTCAGCAATTACCAGCTCATTGGATGAGTAGTAGCGATTTAGACCATTTGACGCACACCCCAACAACAGGCGGCACAGATGCCACCATCATAATCAGGTTCTCTGTTGCTCTCGCTCATCGTTGCATTCGTTGGTTCGTGTTGTCGTCCTTGCACATCCTTCGCAGAATCAGTTTGCAATACCCCTCTTCCTCAAATGTGATTCACCAGATAACAAAATCTAGAATCGAAAACCCCCACTGCCAACACCAACTGAGGCAGGCGATAATTTCATATTGTGTTGTTGATGTTTCGTCCTGTTTTTCCTTTCGTCCAGGATCTACTAGCAAAGTTTGTCGTTGATGGTAGTTGTTTGTTTGCCTACACACAAACGTGAAGCGGTCCTTAATGACGCTGACAACTTCCCACAAAATATACATCCTGCACTCGCACGAAAGAGATCTCAGCTTTTGATGCACGCTCCTGTTCCAGCAAGTGCGCCACCGATATGCGACAATGACGATGGGGACAACAAAAACGAGAGGACACAGGACAATATAACGATGACGATGACGACGCCCTCACTGGGAAAAGGACCTGCAAAAACCAACAAAACATCAACCAACCATCCATCCGTGCTCGTCAGTCGTATTTGCAGTTTTGAACAACAATCTCGTCCATGATGCTCGCGTATCAGGACATTCAGGACTTTCTGAAGTTCTTATCAAAAAGTGCAAAAAAGCAGAAATGTATGAAAAACATAACCAAACTAGCATTCTCGTGTCGTTCTCTTGATGCTTGGTGGTGGCTGCTGAAGTCAGAGTGTCCTTTCTGCTTTTTGGCCCTGATGGCTGTGTTTTCCGATGAGTTCTCTTCTCTTGATGATGGTATTGGTGAATCATGCTCATGATGCTGGTGCTGTTGTTGCAATAGCAGCCATTAACGGCATTATATTTCGAACGGGGAGTCGCATAAAATTCTATATCTGCGAGCAGAAAAGGAAGTACCTTCTCAAGGTACATGACTTTTTTCGTTCGTTCGTGTTGTATTACAACTGATATCATTCTCTTTGGATTTCATAGGAAGGGTTCTGGCTTCTGATTAAAATAATAAATTTTCTTACATGATACAAGCGGGAAGGAGATGATTAGGATGCAAGCCAAGCTTAAGATATTTCATGGACAAGTTTTGGATTTTTTACTAAAGCCATAGCGGACTGAAGAAGCTTTTATTGGCTTTGAGGAGCCGCCCGTTTATGGCTAATATTCATATCAGCTGCAACTAGTGACTAAATGTAGTTGGATTATATTACTAGTTCAAACTCGTGCTCTTTTCACTTGTCAGTTTTACTTTTTCTGTAAAGCTTGACGATGGCTAAGCCAAACGCTACGGGTTCAAGCCCCAGCTTAGGCAGCATTCTTTTCTACGAAAATCGCCAACTTATCTGAGGCCAACTGTGCGATAATATGAGACAATAAATACCTATGTCTCCTCCTCTGAGCCACGTAGGTTTATGTTATGTGTGCTTTCTTTCTATGTGTCTATCTGCCTCTCTCTGTTGTATTAATGTCTTGTTCTGTCCCAGCCGATGGCCTCAGTAGCCAATGCTGCCATGTGTCTGTAGTTCGTTACATTTATGTGCGAAGTACTGTGAAATGTCAATTTCAATGTCTGCTTGACTTGTGTCAAGAGTTTATATCTGAGTCTTCGTCTTCGTAATTCGATATTTTGGTATCACCATCAGGATCGAGCAATGATGACGATATGGCAAATATGACGACTGGTCTAGTTGGTTTCTCGTTATTCCATCAGTCGATACTGTGAAGACACTGCAGATATCCTTACACTGTACTCGCAATGATCATTTTTTTCGGTGCTATCTTTCGAACGACTCGTTGTTCTCTTGTGTCATCAATTCATCATGCTAAGGCTAACTGTGTATATGGGATTTCAAATCCTGTTTAATGATGACAGAATACTATGACAATTAGAATATAAGGATCGATATTGAATGCCTATAGTTTTAAGATATCATCAAAAATACTTTTACCTTGTGAAACCCTTTTCTCTATTACACCACCACCCTTATCTTCAGAATCTCTAAACTTTTTTTTTGTTCCGAGAAATCCCTTTGTTGAATTATTATCAGATATGTACTTAACTTCGAATGACCAGCCGAAACCCATCTACGTCCCATTAACACATGTGTACATGGCGCAAACTGAACTTAGAGAGCCAATATGTCGTGAAATCCTTTTCCTCATTAGCCATAAATTGTCGTTTGTTTGTTTTTTTTTTCATTTTTATTTTGGGACAAACAAAAAATGTCACTAAGATTACTCTTTGTTGACCGGCAACAACACACACGATATAACATTACGAACATCACATTTTCGGTAGTTGCAAATGTAATACTTTTATTATGATACACACGTCCGCATACATACATATGTCCATCTTCGGAATGTGCCATGTGTACTTTGCGCAAGAGATATCCCCATGTGATATGAATGACCCAAAGGATATCATCGTAATGTCTATTTTATTTCCGATTGGAAAAGATGCTGCCTGATAGTTTAGTGGACAATGTTGTTCGGGCAGTGGGTGGTGAAAATTATTTTGTAATTGAGGGATCAATCCGTGCTCTTAAACAACTGCACCTAATCGGTTTTTATTGCAAGGAAAGTATTTTTCGAGTATATTTATAGTTGGTATGGTCTTTTTAATGCTTGCAGGAGTTTCTTGGGATGTAAATTGATGCAAAAATATAATTTGTCTCTTCCTTTTCTCAATATTTACTTTTATCAGTCAGCCTTGAGCCCTTGAGAAATTCTTCTTTGAATATAGCAGTTTAAATGTTTGTCGCGGACAGCTCAAAATTCAAACCAAATAGTGACTTTATCGGTAAGCATTGGACGCTATAATTCCCTTCACGTTCCTACAGTGTAAGCAGCCAGCGTTGCCACGAAGTGCCCGATCGGAACCATAATTAAAATATTACTGAAGTAATTCATTTCGAAATAGGTTATCGTATGAAGTTATTCACTCTATGATGAGTTTTAAGGATTATATGCAGGACAACTTGAGTAACTGTGGAAATTTGATTTCTAAACCAGAGGCCGAATTACGGCATCCGTTATCAAATAATACGTTACTGGGGTCAAATCACGGCATCCGTGATCGAATAATACAAGACTCAATTGTGTGCATTTGGCACTACATCTCACGTTATCTAGTTATCTATAAAGCGTCTAGTACAATAGTTTTAAATTCTGTCTTCAGTTATCGAACTGAATTTCATTCAAAACATAAAGAGCTCACGGAGAGGAGGAACTGTCATTATCAATTATCATAACAACAATCTTTTTAGATAAAACTTAAATAAATTGAATAGCCAGCAAAAAAAATATGATGACCGATTTTACGGCCAAACAACCCGATTTGGCAAAAAACATATTGCCAAATTGAGAGCAGGGGAAGGCCACTTCTTTGATTCTTTGGTATTGCTGAATAAATAAAAATAATCCATTTCGTTTCACTGTTTTATTATTTATTTGAAAAGATGTAAATGCAAATTTTATCAGTCAAACCACTCAAGGCTCGTTCAAAATAAACAGATAATCGATGTAGTAGAATAAAGATTACTACAATTTTTAATTCCCAAACGATAAGTGACCAATCGAATGTCATCATCCCAAAAACCCAAAGTGGTTACTCGTTCGTTCGATCACTGATGAGACTCACTCACTCGTTCACTGAAGAGTTGATTCGGCCCCTGAATTGTGTGTGTTAGGCATTACCTCTAACGTTATCGAGTTCTGTACGAGCTTCTAGAACAAACATTTTCAAATCTATCCTCAGTTTTCGAACTGAATTTCATTGGACACATAAACAGCTCACTGATGGGAGGAACTTTCTAAAAAACAAATTTAAATTTTTTCTTTGGTTTGTTTTATTATGAAATTCTTAGCCAATAATTTATTAAGGTCAAGATTTTCCTCTCCAAAGCTTCACCAATCTCGTCTTCTGTTTACAGTCAAACTGTATTTTTTTCATTTGAAAAAAATTTATATTTCTGCCATCGCTATTTGGCTCAACGTTTTGTTTTTTTTATTTGTCAAGCCTCTCAATATTCTTCCAAAATAATCGAGACTCGATAAAAACTACTACAATTTTTAATTCTCAAACGATACGTGACCTAACAAATGTCATCATCTCAATGTGGCTACTCGTTCGTTCGTTCACTGATGAGACTCACTCACTCGTTCACGAGCGGTAATTCGGCCCCTGATCTTTTTAATAGAATTTAGATAAGATGTGATAACTCATTATACCTTAAAATATGGATTTAATTTAACTTCATTTTATTTATTTTTATTAAGTATATCAATCTCAATAAATTATATGAAACAAATGTGATAGGTACACCAGTGACTTTTTTTTATTATTTATTTTATTTATGTTACAATTATTGAAGAAATTGAATGAATTATTTAATATAAAATATAAATACCCATATTTAAAAAAATTATTCTAATTTTTTAAGGATCGATTTTAATTTTAAACATTTGGCCCGCTGTTTAGTCAAATGGCCCTCAAAATATTTCGAAGTGGCCCGCTTTGCTTCTCTCTTCGCGGCAACGCTGAGTGTAAGCCACTTATGCCTTTGTTCTTTGGAGCCCTATTATTTATTTTCTTTTGGATGTTCTTAAATCTGATGTGAATTGGTATCGTTCCAAAATGTACAATTTAGTTTGTTAACACAGGCAGAAATGGACTTCATCGCTCACTATATGGTGAAGGCGAACGTAAAATGAGCGAAGTGCGCGAAACGTTTCCCGAACAAAACACATGTTGTGATTTGGCACAACAGAGTGAATAAATTGAGCATCAACAACATGACCGCTATCAACTGTCATATTTTAGAAGCCTCTTTTTAAAGAACTTACAACCAACTTGGTGCAGCTGTCTTCTTCGTAAGCCTTGTTTAACTTGAAGTTTTGATATTGCTGTCAGGCAGGCGGTAATTCGAAAATCGCATTTAAAATTTCCAAGGACGGATTCAAGATACGACCATTTATGCTGGTTTTTATATAATTACATTACCGGGTAACATAGGTTTTCCCAGCTGAATCACTACGCTGTCTAGAGCAGTTTGGAGCAGGATTTTCTGTTCCATCTTTTTAGGTAGAACAGAATAGATCAAGTACGAACTGTCAAATTTTACTTTCATTTTCAATTTGTCGGTTGTGCATGTGCATTGTGTGGAAAAGAACAAATAATTAAACAACAGAAATGAATCAAATTACATTGATTTCCGATGATGGTAAATCAATTACCATCTTGTTCACTCGACACAAGGAAGAATATTGAGACAAGCAAGTAAATGGCCAAAATAAATGTTTATTTTGAGTTGATTTGAAATCAAAACTGAATCTTTCAGATGAAGAATATCGCAGGAGTATCGGAGTAGATTTTACCCCAATACCAGCATCAGCAACAGAGCCATCAACATCTGCAGAGGCTCTCGTTCTAGAGGAAAGTAATAAGGCTGTATGGTTGCAGAAGGATTGCGTCCTTTTGATTGCCCTCTTTAAGGAATTTTATTCTTCTTTGGGGCAAAAAGTGAAACAAAAACCAAGCTAAAAATGTGGAATTTAATTTCTCGGAAAATGGCTGAGCAAGGTTCTTCTTTTTCGGCTGTCCAAGTAGCAGGTAGAGAGAAGAGTTTTGAACAAGCGTTCAAAAGAAAATCTACCACAACAAAAGGACAGGAAATAATAGAATAAGTTATCCCTACGATAAGTAAGTTTTTGTCAAATTTGAAATTCAATTGTACATACTAATATTCTTATACATTTTTTTTTTAGAGAGCTTACCGAATCCCATATAGACAGGCCTGCCGTGATGCCCAATGCAGTTGTTATTTTCTAAACTACCAGAGAACTAAAATTGTATGTATCGTTAAAATAATGAACTGCTGTGAACATTTGATATTATTTTAGTTTTATTATGAATACCTACTTCTTTTTATTTTCTACGAAGAGTTTTTTTTAATGAATAGTCTTTTTATTAGTTGTTTATGAATATTATTTATATTTATAATTTAAATTTTGTTTAACAAACTAAACAAACATTACGCGTTCCGCCTTTGGAAGCCTTCTTCCTGCCCATGCCGGTCATGTTCCTGAAAATGTTATCGGTTTCTAAATTTTTTTTCTACTTCCAAAAGAAGGTCGTCTTCATCGCACATATTGTGCAAAACAATACATGTTCGTACGAAGTGACAGATCTTTTTCATCCCTCTTAGCTTACAATAATAAAGCTGACGAAATCTCTGCTTAAGTATACCGAATGAATGTCGATAACTATTTTGCCTGAGCTCAGCTTTTGGTTGAAAAACTTTTGACGTGATGTCAGGTGTCCGTTGTCAAGATATGGTGTAATCAGATACTTGGAGCAAGCGTCGGCTGAGTCTTTAAGCAGGAAGAAATTGCCACAAACCGTTGGTAGTTGGGGGTAAATGGTGGAGTTCCAGTAAGCTCTGTTGTCATGCACTGACCCTGGATGTTCAACAAAAATGTGTACAAACTTCCTTTTCTCGTCGCAAATTCCTTGCAAGCAAACACATAACAGGCGATGTAGTAATTTCTTCCTATCTTGGGCGGATCAATACACGTGGATACCATCTATTATTCCTGCCAAAAAAAAAACAAGCAGAAATTTGACCTGATATGTAAGGAATTATCATTGTATTCCTTACCTATATCACCATACATTCAAGTTTTGTTCTCCATGAACTGAGCATTTGCAAGTTTTTTCTCTTCTGTTGGCTATTTTATTGCAGATTCGCAAATATTACCTACTGAGAAAAAATATTACACAATTGATGATAGAAAAAACCAAGGCTCAGACTAAACCGATCTGCAACATCTCTGTAGGAGCATGCTTCATGTCCTGCAAACCACAGGAAAAGAGCCAAATGGATTCCTGCAGAATAAGTTTTTCGAGGCTCACATTCGAGGAAGGCAGGAGATGTTGAAAATGTATCCAATAACTGTAGGTACAGCTCACTGCTAAAACGGAAATGTGTAACGAATTCCTTTTCCGTATATGTAAGAAAAATAGCTTGCATATACTGCTCGATGCACTTTCGTTTTAATTTTCCCAGCGAAGAAGTAATCACTTTCATAAAAGTATCATCGCATGAGTCCGAAGAAGAATCCATCGACTCGTCGTCGCTTTTAATATCGGAATCACTTCCCATGCAGTATAACACAACACTTTTCAATAATTCTTCATCCATTTTATGATTTATGAAAGCCAAATAAAGTTTATTAAAGAAAAAATAAAAACGCTTGTTTAGTCTGAACAATCTTACTTACTTACTTACTTAAGGTGGCGCTACAGTCCGGAGTGGACTTGGGCCTCAATGCGTCTTGTATGCGTCTCCGCCAGTCAGCTCGGTCCCTAGCTAGCTGTCTCCAGTTTTGCACTCCAAGTTGATTGAGGTCCTCTTCCACTTGTGTGCGCCACCTGAGTCGCGGTCTTCCTCTCCTTCTTCGACCCTCGGGAATAGTGTCGAAGACTTTCCGGGCCGGAGCATTGGTGTCCATGTGCTCTAAATGCCCGAACCATCTAAGTCTCTGGACCTTGACCCTTCTGGCTAAGGTTCACGGCGTTGTACAACCCGTAAAGTTCGCTGTTGTATCTCCTTCTCCATTCCCCATCAATGCACACGGGGCCAAAGATGACCCGAAGAACTTTCCTCTCGAAACAGCCTATGGCACATTCATCCGATTTTGTCAGGGTCCATGCTTCTGTACCATATAGCAGGACAGGGATGATGAGGGTGTTGTACAGCTTTACCTTAGTTGCTCGAGAGAGGACTTGTCCACTCAGTTGCTTTCTTAGCCCAAAGAAACAGCGATTAGCAAGAGTAATTCTTCGTCTTATCTCGGCGCTGGTGTTATTGCCCGTGTTAATAGCGGAGCCTAGGTAGACAAACTCCTTTACTACCTCGAATTTGTATGCGTCTATTGTATTGCGTCTCAATTCTCACAAAGGCGCCATTGACATCACGCTGTGTTCTTCCCATTATATCAATATCGTCGGCGTACGCGAGAAGTTGAACAGATTTATAGAAGATAGTGCCTCTGGTGTTGACGGTGGAGTTTTGGACTATCTTCTCAAGAACGATGTTTTTCAAGCGTATCTTTAGACTCCTAACTAACACGCCCAATTATGCTATACGTATTGAATCGGGGCTTGCTCCAATATTTATTATGAATTTAAAAGCAAACGCTGATTATATATTGAGGGTAATGCAAAGGTTGGCCAACAATTTGCAAAAGAGGGTCCTATCAGTGTGTTTTAGATGCCGGTATACACCACAATTTGCAAAAGAGGGTCCTATCAGTGTGTTTTAGATGCCGGTATACACCATTTAAAGACTGGTATGATTTGGCCTCGGCACACAACTTTCCTCTGTCACTATCTGTTGATAGTGTAGATACGTGGAGAAGCGCTCTCTACGACTGTATATCTACCATTGATGATCACTTATTCCAAAGCTATCTAGATAGGGCGAGGGAGTCTGTGTCGAGATCAATTTACAGTAAATTTAACCTCAGACTCGGGACTTCTAATTACTTTAGAGATGAATTTACTGTAATGGAAATGAGTATCATATTTAAAGCACGCACGGAAATCGGGAAATGTAAGAGCTTAATCACAGACCTCACAGAACTGGTAACAACCCAAACTGCACTTTGTGCAACCTTAATCAAGTTGAAAACATTTTCCACTTTGTTGCATTAAGCTAGGCATACACGGTGAACATGTTGGTGTGATTTGTTGGGGTTGGGCTGAAAATTATTCGTGTATGGGCATGTTGGCCAACAAATCCACGGTTTATGAAATATTTTGTAAACCGTGAACTTACGGCTAACATGTTGGCTGTGTATGGGCAAGTTTACAACAAATTTTGAAGTTTATCAACATGTTCGTCGTATATGGCGTTGTGTGACAACAATTCGTCATTTGTGTAGTTATTTTCATGGAGTTAACATGTCGCAAAACAAAGCAAAACGCACTTGTATCGCACATCTTGCCTTCACGACAGTCACACAAATAATGAAGTTTATAAACATGTTGGGCCGTGTATGGCGAACCGCTGCCCAACAAATCACACCAACATGTTCACCGTGTATGCCTAGCTTTATGCCCAATCTTGCAGGAAATTCGTTGGCTTTATTTTAACAAGAGTTTTCTGTCACTTGAAGAATGTCTAGGTGTTCTGAACGGAGATAACGGTTGGCGTCTACTCATTCAGTTTTTATTAGATGCAGGTTCGTATAGAAACATAAACATTAATATATACTAGAGTAATAATTCTATTACAATTTTGTTTTAGCTAAACTAGAAGCTAGGGCTTCACGATACGATACGATACCGATATTTTTCATTTGTATCGGTATCGTATCGAATAAAAAATTATTTTACCGTATCGTATGGATATCGGCGATAACTTTAAGACAAATGTATCGTATCGTTATCGACTTCAATACAATACCGATAAGATACTCGATAAAATATCGAAATAAAAGAAAAAAAAATTGCATTACAATAGCAAGGCAAAAAGTGAAACACAAGCTATTCAATATTAATTTAATTTAATTTTATAGACAAGCCGACCCTGCGAACCTCGTCTCACCTGCAATTTTAAATCGACATTAATTGTTGAAAGCCCACATGCCCATTACCGTTCTTAGGGAAAAATATAGAACGGTGTACCTTTTCACGTTATCTGGTGTTCCGGTTTTATGCATGATACTCTAACACCGTACAGAATTTATTTATAGGTACATTTATAGACATATATGATTATAGATGAAGACAACCTTTCAACCACTTATTATATTTAATAATAATCAACCGGCTACCAATATGTCTCGGAAACAAATGACGCGTTTCGTTCCAGTATCGATGTTCATCGGATTTTTACAAAAGACGATCGACATCGAAAGTACGAGAGAACGCTCAAATGTGTGTGTTACTGCAAGTAAACTAATATTAGTAGATGCTATTGAATGAAAATTCGAACTTTGCGCACGCAGTGTCGAAAATAGAATTCTTTCAGTCGATATCGATATATTCGATAATTATCGGTCAGTGCTTATCGGCGATACGATAATATCGACAATTTTATAAACACGTTTATCGTATCGATATCGGTATCGCAGGTAGTGGATATCGTGTCGATTATCGTATCGACTTTCGATACGATACGATACGATACCGATATTTTTATCGAATATCGTAAACCCCTTCTAAAAGCCTAAATCGCATTTGAAAAATTGCTAATCATTAAATTCCTTGAGATATCTTTCTTTTTTTTCGTTTTCGCCAAACTAAAAGCCCAAACCGCATTTGAAATTGCAAATTCTTTAAGATCTATGTATCCTTTTTTTTAGCCAAACTAAAAGCCCTTAGAACATTTGAATCAATTGTTTAACACATATTGCCATAATTAAACGATTGCTGTTTTTATAAACCTAATAATTTTGTTTTAGCTAAACTAAAAGCCCAAATCAGATTTTGTATATATTTTTTTTTATAAATTTATTTATTTATTAAATTACCTACACCATTAAAACGAAATTTTTTTTCCCTCTGGCATTATTCTTTTTCTTTTTTCAATTGCTATTTTCTTTATATTTATAACCAAATTTTTGTACTTTCTCTCACAAAATGTTTAGTTTAGAAAAATATACCGGCAGACGGCCTATGAGCCATGCATGTAATATTTAGTTTTAAGTTTGTAAACTTTTGAAATGAAAAAATAAAGATGATAATAATAATAATAATAATAATAATAATAATAATAATAATAATAATAATAATAATAATAATAATAATAATAATAATAATAATAATAACAATAATAATAATAATAATAATAATAATAATAATAATAATAATATTTAAAAAAAATCGCACGACAGTGCATCGCCTTGTCTGAATCCTTTTTTGACGTCGAAAGATTCCGTAAGCTCATTGCCAACCTTGATGGAGCAGCGTGAGTTCTCCATCGTCATTTTGCACAAGCGAACGAGCTTGGCAAGGATGCCAAAACTAGACATGGCTTTATACAGTTCGTCTCTGTAGATGCTGTCATACGCGGCCTTAAAATCGACGAAGAGATGGTGGGTATCGATTTGGAGTTCATAGGTTTTTTCCAGGATCTGCCGCAACGTGAAAATTTGGTCGATGGTAGACCTTCCTGGCCTGAAGCCACATTGATAAGGATCAATCAGATTGTTGACGAAAGGCTTCAGACGTTCACATATTACGGCAGAGAGGATCTTGTAGGCGATGTTAAGCAGACTGATCCCTCTGTAATTGGCGCAGCTTAGACGATTTCCCTTTTTCAGAATAATCTTACAAAAATTACAAATGTCATCTGTCAAACTGTTCCAAAGTGTTCTGACATTTCTGTGCTGTACTGTACTGTACCGTGATGTGCTGTGCTGTACCAAATGTACTGTCTTTTTTGCCGCTAAAGAAAGCTAATAAGAAAGGAAAGAAAGAAACTTAAAATATAGAGAGACGATATTTTTTTCGAAGTTAGAACGCTCGCGTGTTCTTTTTGTAACAAAAGTCAACAACTGTTACCTAGTCAAAAAAATGTTTTTATGACATTGTTAAAAATTGTAATAATTTGTTAAAATCATTAAGGAACGACTGGTTGTTAGATATTGGATTAGGAATTAGAGCTTGAAACGTATCTAAAATCACTTTTTTTTATTTCATTCGCCGTTCGTTCGTGCTAGAACATAGTTGCAGATTACAATAAAACAATTTGAAAGTTTAACCATAAATTTAAATATAGGAATGATGAGGTGACGTCACATTGTTGTAATTTCTTACAATTTGGGAATGACGATTGTTCACAATTGTTCTTATAAAAGAACGCACCTTAGTAAGTGCAAGAAGTGTTGTGTCTTCCCGCTTGGGGTATGAAAACAGCACATCAAACTGTACCTGATAAATGGCGCTTCCTTGCTTTCCGTGGGAGATTATTAAATTGGGGCAATTAAATTAAAAAAACTGTATTAAAGAAAAAGAAAAAAAAAAAGGAACTAAAAACACATGTTGTGAGTAGTTCACAACTCTTTATTTGAAAAGCCTTAAAATTATTATTTAAACAACAAGGAAAAAATGATTCCCCTTAATAAAACCGAGATTGTCATAAATAACTCTTTCACAGGATTAATGTGAATTTGTTTTGAAGTTCATAGTCGTAGAATAATTGTGAGCTATTTTATGACCTCGTCTAATTCCACTCTGTGAAAAGTATGATTTTCTCTTACACAAAGGATTAAACGATTTGCTACCACATTCTCTCTGGCATATGGTAATTTCCTATTGGCAATGGTCATCGTCAATGTCACATCCGTCTTGCTAAAGCCAAGCCAACATTTAAGTTAAATCTAACGAACACTTCAACTATTTTAATAAATGCCTCTTCGCTTACTTTCACTATGACCGCTGTAGAGGCTTCTTGTAGACAGTCACACCTGCTTAAGTGTTGCAGGAAAAATGAATTTGGTCGAGCTGATCAACAAAAACCTTCCTAAGACACTATTGCTATTCTTAGTTTCTTAATTTATTAAAAGTCCTTATTAATCTCAAATTAAAAATATTGCAAAATTTTCATTTACAAATGTAACCATTTAACCCGACAGCCCTGTTCACCCTACTCAAAATTTTTAGCCAACGCACAGCACCCACCCTGCATTTAGCCAATTTAAATGAATCACATGAAGAGAGGACATCATCACACTTATCCCAGCTGGTTGCAAGTAGTCCGATGGACAGATGGAACAAAGCCATTGAAAGGCGGCATCAAATGGGGTAAGGCTACAGGACCACTCTGGAAGCACAGTAGAAATGTGCAGTGTACAATCCAGTTCCGTCCACATTTATTGTTATAATTCGTGCATTTATGGGTAATTTCGATTGCACAAATACAAAATCCATTTATAATTGTACATTATGATCTGCAAAACCTGCAGGGGAGGAGGGTGACTGTGGTTCTGTGTCGTCCTTGCCCAGGCTGTCACTCCCGCTCAATTTCTCTGTTCAGCGATCGACTTGCTGCTGGTATGAAATTTTATGTTGAATTGCTGTAGGTACTGATGATGACGGCGCGACGACGACGACGGTAACGAAAGGGCCAACGATTGTGATGATGATGATATCCGAATGCGCTGAGGCGATATGCAAAATTGGTTAGGTAATAACTGACCAGTAAAACCATATGGAAAATATATATCCTGGCATTGTAATGGCATTTCATGGTAATCCATTTATAATTGTATATGAGATGCGTGTGTATGAAATGTTAAGGCTAGGCTAGACCCACCACTCGCCGGCCGACCACTTGGGGATCAAAATGACATTTGTATTGAATTACAACGAATGGTGCACGTTGTGCGGGTCCCCATTTATACCAATGACCATATTCAACGGATGAATAAAACGCATGCTGTTTTATTGCCCTTTGCTGCGAAAAAAGAACATCATCAATGCGCCAAAAATTGTTTTGCATTGTGGACCCCATAAAAAATAATTAATTCATTCGACAAAAAAGCAGTCATCAAACACATCAAATATCAAATCAGCTTATTTATAAAAGAGACAAGGTTTACATTTTTCTACTGTTCTGTCATTTACTTTTATTGCTCTTTAGGAACCCAGCTTAACATTAAAAATCATTTTTGAACTTAGTCATGTCAACAAAAAAATTACTCACTCAGGCGCGTAGTTAGTGCAGAGGGAACTCCTTGAAAAAGATAGGGCTTCCACTACGCCTACGGAAACTGGATAACCTGAAATGCGTTTGAACTCCCTGAAACATTTGATTACCTAGAGAATCCTCCCTGAGTGTCCTGTTCCTGTGCCATTTGCTTCTAATTTGACTTGCAGTTTTACCTTTTCGATACGTCTTATTGTACTTTTATGAATGTACCTACTTATGGTTTGTGGTATATTCGATTTGGAACAAGAAAAACCTATGCATGCTTAGATGGTTACATTCCCAATTTCACTACTACACCCGTATATCGGTAAGGATTCTAAAATATAAATAAATGTGGATCAGTCATAGTTTAAATTTTCTAAGATCGAATCGGTTTTAGGGGTCTTCTTTTGCTACATCAAGCGTAGCTTGAAGGTTTTGTTCAAGGCGATCCATAAAAATGGATTTTGCACTCAGTCAAAGCGTGTTGACTTTGAACTATGATTCACTCTTTGTGCTTCGTTTTGTTGTCCCTGTGATGTGAGTTCAGGGATTTGTTGCTTATGATAGTTCAGAAGGTATCGTTAGCACAGTGTTTTCTTCATACGCTGGTGTACACGGCCATTCTTTCAATTTGATTCAAGAGAACTTCACAGTAGGGAAATGGTTTTCGATGGAATTGTGTGATATACCTAACCTACTGTGATACTGAATTTTCTCCTTAGATATAGGTGGTTTCTTAAATGTTCGTTCGAATAATTATAGTCTTTCAACGCAGCTATCATTATGGTCACGGGCGAGCCACAATCATGTTGACGTCTTTTCTTATTTTTACATCCTGGAAATCTGAGGTGGATGTTTGTCTGTAAGAATTGAGCTCATATTATTGAACACCCTATTTGAAAACAAGCAGCTGCCCGTAACTTAGTGGTTAGGTGCGTTGGCTGCTATAAGCAGAACGTGGTGGATTCGAGTCCTACTTGCGCCCATAAAGTTTTTATTTTATCTTTCACGGATACTGCCCTTTGCGAAGAACTGACAAAACTTCCAAGAGTATCAATCTGTCATGAAAAAGTGCTTCTCAACTTTGCCGTTCGGAATCGGCGTTAAATAGTAGTTTCCCTCAATTCTTCACACGCACTCAGAGAATTGTTGATGAGAGTAAGTCACTTAGGCCTTGGCACTTCAAGAGCTGTTGCGCCACTCTATTTTTTTTTTTTTTTTGAAAACAAGCACTTACAATGAAACTGTATAGTTTCAGGAGCCATTAATCGATATCATTCCAACTTTAAACACCGATTAGCTGCCTTAACGTGTTTGCATATCCCGTTACCATCAATGTGTCTCTTTTGGTACTGAGCTCAGATCAACATTTCCACTAACAACTAACGACGCACGTCGAGATAAATAGCTAGGTGCGTCCCCCCACAAATACACGTGCGTCAAAGAAATCAACAACTCAACTCAAGAGCAGAGTAACACCTGCCCTTTTTCATCGATAAGACCTATCTATGACACCGAGATAATACTACTCTCTCAAATTGAAGTAGTTTGGAATCGCAGTTAAATTCATTGCCTGTGTCGAGTCTCGAGTGTCGTCCCCATCTTTCACAAACGAATCGGCACAATCTCGACATGCACAGTTTAACGAACATCTCGAAATTTTAACTTTCTAATCTCGATACCGATTCCGGCTTCGGCTTCGGCCTCGGTCTCGGAATCGGTCTTGGTCGTAGTCTCGGTTTCAGTTTTGGTCTTGGTGCTGTGAGGTACTTTTCTAGGGCTGCAGTTAGCTCGCCAGTGTTTCCAGGGTTGGAATTCAAGAGTACGAGTAACTTTAGTCAAGTCTTATTAACTTTTTACCATTATAATTGATTATAGTAAAATTTATTAAGCTATAACGTTCTCATAATTTGGTGAATTTGTTGCTCTTGTCCATCTGAAGCTCCCTTTTTATGCTGCTAGATATGGCACCTTGGGTGGTCTCCTTCTACTTCACTGCAGGTTGAGGGTTGTAAAACGGGTGGAAACGTGTGACTGCATTGTAACCAAAAAAACAATTTACGGGTACGGGATAAGTCTGTGTGGCAAGATCAATTACCACTGGTGGGGTTAGATCGGTTTTATACCACTCCATAAGGCACGTTTGCTCGTTTTTAGCTGCTGGATTCAAATGAATGTGCTGGATTGATAGTTGGCTATTTATAGGCTGTCTGCCTGTGACGCTAACTTGTCGGCGGTAGATTTGCAACTGCTTGTTTCTTGCTGTGGCCGTCCTCACGTTAGCAACCGGTTTCCTAGGGGATGAAAATTCGCCTTTCAGCATTGTATCGAAATCAAAATAAAAAGTGTATCAAATTGTACTTTTTTTTCATAGTTAAAACATAAATAACTAGCCGACCCTCTTCTTCCATGTCTCCCGATTGTTGGCCGACGCTATCCAGTACTGCACCACAAAGCTTTACGCGTCCTGGTCTACGCCATCCTTCCAGCCCAAATTTGGTCTGACGCGCTTTATCCTACTAAGAGTTGTACTCTAAAGGACCGGTTCCTCTTCGTTCACACGAGCTTGGTGTCCATTGGAGTCTACCAAGCTTAATTTTTGTCAGCAAGTCTGTTTCGTGGTAGATTTGATACACCTCGTGATTATATCGACTCCGGAATCGTCCTTTCTCACAAACGGGGTCAAATATTCTCCATAAGACTTTTCCCTCGAACGCGGCTTAGAGTACAGAGTACAGTTTGCTAAGCACTGAGATCTCGGATCTGTAAGTGAGTAGTGGTAAAACTATCTTCTTATACAGTAGCAGTTTCGAAGTAATGGTAAGATTTTTGGATTTAAAGAGCCTACTTGATAGGCTAAAGTATATTCTGTTGGCTTTGAGCAGCCGCATATTTTTTTTTAATCGGAGGATCGCACTTATTCGAATTCGTGCTTCTCTATCTTAATAGTTGTTCTTCTACTTTTACCAACGTTTTCAGCAGTCGGCGCTTACTTAGTACCATGAGGTACTTAGGCACTAAGTTTTTTGCCGCCTGCTCGCTCTGGATAAATGAGGATTGAATAGCTTCTGGGTTCCTTCCAAAGTTTTGCAATGTCGTCTGCTTATGCCAATAATGAATTGGGTGGACTTGGTGACGATATTGTTGCCTATGTGATTCTCTGACCCCTAAACTATCACTACCTATGCAATGTGTCAATCCCTTGCTCTATGTAAAATTAGGCCGTACGTTCTATCAGGATAAAACGTATCTTATGTTTCTTGTAATATCTACAAGAATATGTGTACAAAGTTTCATGATAATCGCTTTTGTAGTTTCTGCGTGACACTCTGACCGTACGGACTTTCACATGTAAAGGGTGTTTTTTTAGAGGTATAGAACTTTAAATTGCAATAAAACAACGATGGAATATTCGACTGTCATAATTTTTTATTTATTCGAAAGATAATCTTGTGGCATTAGATCTTGTATATGATTTCTGGCATATGACTGCAACGGCTGGCTCGGATGTAGTCCAATCTGGACGTCCAATTTTCGATGACTTTTTCCAACATTTGTGGCCGTATATCGGCAATAACACGGCGAATGTTGTCTTCCAAATGGTCAAGCGTTTGTGGCTTATCCGCATAGACTAAAGACTTTACATAACCCCACAGAAAATAGTCTAGCGGTGTTAAATCACAAGATCTTGGAGGCCAATTCACAGGTCCAAAATGTGAAATTAGGCGGTCACCAAACGTGTGTTTTAATAAATCGATTGTGGCACGAGTTGTGTGACTTGTTGCGCCTTCTTGTTGGAACCACAGCTCCTGGACATCATTTTTAAGCAATCAAACCAAAATCCTTCCGCAAAATCTTCCATAAAGTGGATGGACACACGATCCAATTCCTGTGCTCGATGGCGGATAGACTAATTCGGGTCTTCCTCAATGCTACGCTCTACAGTAGCAATAGCTTCTGCTGTACGCACTGTACGGCATCTCTGGGGATGCGAGTTATCAATTAGAGTAAACGTTCCATATTTAATCGAATTAACTGCTCTGATGGAAGATTTTGTCGACGATAAAATGGACGTAGTGCGCGATACGTATTCCTTACAGAACTATTTTCGAAATAAAATTGCACAATTTGCAAGCGTTGTTCAGGTGTAAGTCGATTCATGATGAATTGCCAAACCAAACTGAGAATAAATGACTTGACAGCTGTTAAATCGGTTGCCGTCTTGAAAAGTAATGCCAACTTAAAGTTCTATACCTCGAAAAAAAAACACCCTTTATATAGTAGAAAATGCACCAAACGTGTTGCCAAACTAGCCATTTAATTGACTTGCAAGTTGCAACAAATGAGTACGTTTAGAAAAAGGATACTTGGTGATATGAATTGTAGTAAAAATATTTATGGTTTAACAGAATACCTATTACATCAAGTGAAAGACTGGAAGTGCATAATTGTATTGAATTTAGTAAAAGTGTATTTGTGTACTTAAGGAGCGACGAGTGTATCGAAAAAAGTACAATTGTATCGACTTTTGCAACCCAGTATTCCTACTGGTAGCTGATTCGGCTGCGACTGATATTTATTTGTTGTTTACTCGACGGTGATCGATCGGCAACTGATGATTATTGCGATTTTGGGGGTCTATTTATACCACGAACGGGATACACATGATGTGGCTTTTATTTTGTGAAGAAAAGAAAATTTATATGGCGGGAATTTGTAAGGAGTCATTACTGTACCGTTTTTGGTCTCATTAAGATGAAGAGGAACCACTCGAAAAATTGAAGTGAAAAATCGAGATTTTTTATAACCGATTATTTCATTCGAATGTCCATCACTTCTTATCTCGTAGCTTGTCATTGCACTTTGATTAATCTCGCCGTCCCGCAAAAACCGGTCGTCACTCGTCAGCCACTCAAACTCATACGAAGGTGAACTACATATATTATGTACCTATATAGACAGTGAACATTTTTCATCAAACTTTACAACCTTATCTGATGTTAAATCGCATCCATAAAACAAAAGCTTTTGCTTCTTCCTCAACTGGTGTTTATGACAACCCCACTGCGTGCCGAGTGACGGCCCTGTATTATCTGGTAAATAGAGTTAAACAATGATTTGCTACGATGCGTGTGTGAGTATAGCAACTTTATAAATTGGTAATGTTAAGGATCAGTTTTAACTCTGTTACGTTTCGTTTTTCTCATTTTTGTTTTAATGACTTTCGGTGAATCGACTGTGGTCAATTATTTTAACAACTGTAATCATTTAGGCTTAAAGTGGAAGTTCGATAAATAAAAAGTTATTATAATTCGAACACCAAAAACGTTCTCTCATGATATAAATACACATGCAGATGTTATAGATTTAAATATAAACTGCGGCACAGAAAAAATGTTTTGTTCTTTTTTTCGGTTTGTAATAAAAAGTATTGTGGTGGGTCAATCTTGACGATTTTTTATGCATACCAAAATGAAGGACAATTTTTTGTAGGATGACTGAAATTTTTCATTTAGTAGATGATTTTCCATTTAAGAAATCAACCAAGTGCTATTCTCCAACAGTAAAGCCTCCTCCAAAACTTTAAGTAACATCAAAAACAGAATAGTTAAATTGCGGACACAAACATATTACAAGCAGGATTAATTGTCCCAAAAAAGATTATCCTTGATGTTTCAACACGAAAAGTTCCGAAATAGCAAAGAGACCATCGCCATTGCTGAGCATTGTTCATCAAAATTTCATGTGAAACAATAATGTATATAAATTCGTTACTTTGTTGGATGGCCGAGAAGGCGAGAAGGTCCTCATTCTGTTTGGAAGCAAGACCTTTTGTTGGCATAGCGAGAAAACGAAAATTAAAATATTTACCTGAAAATAATAAAGTCCAATTGTAATCCAGTTGGTATTTGCAGACTGTCATCCTGGTAAATCCTTGAGAGTGTCGTTACTAAGCCATCTGCAGCAGAATAGAAATTTTGCGGCATTTAATATTTCTTTGAGAAGCAGCATTCTGTTTTGTTTTGGGCGAAACGGACAGTTAAAATGTTTAAACTTGACAAGCAAAGCTCTTTCATCGTCAAGGATATATGCACTTAATCTGGACTCGGTGGAAAAAATGTAAGATTCAAAGATGAATGGTTTTGTGTGATGTTTAGTTTTTTGTTGAAAATCTGAAATAACATTTTCTTCTCCAAAAAAAAGGTAGATTTTGCCATGCATTTTTAAAGAAAGGGGGTGCTGGACCAACTGATTCTTTGGGCACAGTCTGTAGTTTTTCTTAGTTTTGAGTTCTAAGCATCCGCGGTGTGAGCATTTACAAATAACTGATATTCTGACGTGGCGGAGGGACTTACGGTGACTACTACTAGGAAGCTAGAGCTATGCATTATGCGACCGCGAAATTTGTTTTCACAGAAGGGCAGGTCGAAGCGGAGTAAGCTGTTGCTACTGTTTACCCCCAACGAGGGTGTGTTCCCAGCAAGGCACGGTAGCCGAAGACTTCTTTCTGTTTTGGATTCAAGGGTGGCGTCCTCAGTTCCAGTTATGCCGACCTACTTGGTGAACGGTGCAGGGAACTTACTTCACTGAGCACTACCTTCATATGGGAATTAACTTCCAAGTTTCAAGTTTAGTTGGGGGTCGTACGTGTCGGAGTGACTTCCTGGCTACGAAGAAAGCAATTATGATGTTCCTAGGAAACAACAGGCTTCGGAAATGGATATACTGATGACCACCCAAGCAAATGTAACACCAGCGCCGAGATCAAACGAAGAATAACTCTTGCTAATCGTTGTTTCTTAGGGCTAAGAAAGCAATTATTGAGTGGAAAAGCCTTCTCTCGATCAATCTCGTAAATCTATATAACACCCTCATCGTCCTAGTCCTGCTGTATGTAGAAGCATCGACTCTGACAAAATCGGATGAATGTACCTTAGGCTGTTTCGAGAAGAAAGTTCTTTGGGTTATCTATGACCCAGTGTGCATTGATGGGGAAACGAGAAGAAGATTCCACAGCGAGCTTAACGGGTTTTACAACGACACGGACCTAGCCAGAAGGGTCTCAGATGGCTCGGTCATTTAGATGCTGCGGCCCGGAAAGCCTTTGATACCATTCCCGAGGGTGGAAGAAGTAGAGGAAGACCACGACGTAGGTGGCGCACCCAAGTGGAAGAGGACCTCAAACAACTTGGAGACAGCTATAGCTTAGGACCAAGCTGGCTGGCGGAGACTGTTGATTCAGGCCCAACGGACTGTAGCGTCACCTTAAGTAACAAAAGTAAGTTAGCGGACCGCGCTTATAATTTCCTAATAAGACGTCATCACAAATTCATGTTTTATAGTAGCTTTTTGGATATAAAATCTAAAATGATCTTTAAATCCATTACCACGTTTCTGGTCTGATTGCGGTTTGTGCGGGGTTTATATTCGACGTTCTTCGCGTGTCTCCTATAACAATGAGTTGTATTCTATTTATCTTCTGAACACAAAACCTCAACAGGTACAACAATCTTCATTTTACCTGAATAATAAATTGATCTTCTTAACACTCAACTGTCATCCATTTATCTTAAACAAGGGAAAATCAAATCTTCCTGCCTAGCAAAATAGCACCTACTTAACAAACCCTATAAATTAATTTACATCCTTCAACCTCCTTATCACTTTGCAACTACATACATATAGGACCTTTTCAACCCTAGGAAACGCACGGGGATTACGACGAGGACGACGACGACGACGACGCACAATATTGCGATGTAAATTGTCGGTAGTTCTTCATTCTTAGTTAACGAGTTTATGTGTTGTGTTTGCATGGGCGAATGAGTGCACGAATTGTTTGTAGGTCTACAAGGTACTCCATCTAAACATTAACTACTCGTAACACACGACTAATATTTCGTAAGGGAATTCCGCATAGTTTGAAGGCCTTAATCAACCCCCATCAAGGATCTTTTTGACAAAGGACGAAAAAAGGTTTAGAACGATGGAGAAGGATGGTTTTGAAATTATGATGACACATTGGCGTAGTGGTGTTGAACCATCAACCAAAGCGGTAAACATTTGATAGAGCATGCATACCAAACCATAGCTGCCGTGCCATCATGTTTGTGATGACAAATTACAAAACCATTAAGTCGTTCTGCGGCCAAAAAGGGATATACAAAGACATAGTACTGCACCATCACCATCAGCTAAGCCAAGCTGAGCTAAGCCGCTTTGAAGCGAACATGTAAGTTCCACTACGACTAAATTGGCATAAAACGAACTGGTGGCGGTGGTGTTTTGTCATTTATTCACTCAGCTTTTAGGACATCAGGCATCAGGGAGAATCTATACCTACGAAGACAACGATGCCGACAACGACGACGACGTCGACGAAGGCTCGAAAACGGATTAGTTTGTTAAGAGCGATGCGATGATGCGAGAGAGGGCGGAGGGTTGAACTAGAGCATAAATTCATCATAAAACCAGGCAGCCAGTAAAAGTCCCTAAACACCGCACACACGCAAGGATAGTCTAAATGCCAACACATTGTTTGAACGCTTACAGGATAAATATTTGCAAAGTTGAATTGCGAGCTTGGAGAGGGAAGTTGGTTCCCATCATATGGTATATCCGTTGTATGTACGACGAAGCCAAAAAAGGAATAGGCCGTTTGTTTGAGAATAATAACGACCACGCAATGACAGCGACGACGACGAAAGGGTTTAAAGTGCTAAAACGCCGGAAGGAAGGAAAACCCCCAGGATGTTGTGATGCTGCTGCACTGCTGTTTCTCAATGAAGCACTCTTATTCTCATGTCCTTGTCCTGATGATATACTGATCCGGGAAACACATTCCGATTTCATGTGATGATGTTGATTACTATGCGCGTTTAAAGTTTTAAGAAGGGGCTATCATTTATCCTGCTAAATATGCTTTTGCTGTTTTGAGAATGTGTGTTGGACATTGCAGATGAATGTCAATTACTCAGGATGTGAGCTCGTGATTTTGCTATCTTCTTAAAATTTCAAAATATCAACACGCCTAACTGCGCTGTTTTTCAAAGGATAATTGAAGGACCTAATTTATTGCTCTTCATCCAAATATATTTCTGTGATTCTTAAAATATTTCCATTGGCACGAAGACGGAGAGTTTTTGTAAGAAACACTATCAACAGTCTTCTGTCAATCCATAAGAAAAATTCGAAATCCTAAACAGGATATTTATGTGGGCCATTTAATGTCCAATTGTCACAAGAAAAAAGACCCCTTCTACTCTGTCACATTACTTTTTCTTTATGTTGGGTCGCCTTTTACACTAAACCCCATCATTAAACATAGAGGTTAGATGTTGTGAATGTCGTCTTCTTCTCTTTATCGGAGAAAATCTTTGATCCCCTAAAGGAATATATGAAGGCAACCCTTTTACTTCTTTCTACAATTGGTACGATTCGGGGTTCCATTTATAAGCTTTCTCATTTCGATTTCGTCTCATCTGCGATCAGAAGTTATGGCTCAGGACTAAGATGTTCCTTTCGGAGCAAAAAAGACAGCATGACACTTAAATATTTGCGCCCACATCAAATTACAGTTAAAAATCCCTTCTCATTCGTACAGGCTGATTCCCCAATCGCAAATGCACTCACTCCATACGGCCAAACCAGGATTTTGACCAAATGAATAAGACCGACAAAAAGAAAGAATCCTCCCGTTTCCACTTTGACTAACATCACTGGCGCTCTGTCTCATAAATAGGCATTTTTGTGTCACTACCAAATGTCCTTTCCCTAACTCTATATATTGTCCAATTTCCAGGTAACCTGGTATGTAGTGGACAGACATAAAAATCTAACTGGAACATATGATGTCCTCCCGATGAATATCTTAATACGTTTTAGATCCCTCTTCGATCCCATTGCCTGATTTTATGATTCCGCTCAGCAACCAAGCGAAGGTGGATCCTTCGTGTTAGAGAAAGACACCCATTCCCCTTTCCTGATGTAGAATCAAAAGCTAAACCACAGTCATATTGTTTTTAGAGAAGGGACGCAATCGAGGAAGAAACGTCCTGTCATCATAAAATTCCTTAAAATACGACACAATCGGTAATTGTGTTACACACACACATACACAAACACACATGTTATTTTTATCTCCGTTGCAGGTGGACAAATTATGTGATACAATTTGTCCTTCGTCCGGTTTTTTTCTTGAAAGGAGAAACAGAGAAATATAATGAAATGACGACGAAATCATTTGAAATAAATTCAACATTTATGCATATGTGATAGTGATTTCATCTTGGACACCAAATACGTGAGTTGATTATCTGATGGCGATCGTTTGTGGGCTAGCTTTAGTTTTGCAGTAGTAAAATGTCCTTGTTGATGGAAATTTCGCTGTCCAGGATTTTTACGAGGTACAGTTTCTACATTTTGCAATATTGTGGTCATCTAATGGGAGAAGATGGAAGGAGTGCATAACTTTATTTGGGATTCTAAACATTTGCTTAGTTACGTCCGGAGGATACGAATCTGCTCATATTCACAAAGCGATTTTTTTCTTTTGTATTATTTAATAGTTAAGGTTGGTCAAAGGTCAAACACATGCATGGAAACTTATTTAAACGAAATCCCATCATCATCATCAACATGGGAGAATTAAAACCAAATATTCCATTTATTTGTAAGTGTTTGTAATTTTCATATAAGATGAGGTTGATTTGTCTTTGAGGAGGGAACCGATTTTACCGATTAAATTTGCTCCCCTTTCTAGACCTTGTTCTTGTGCAGGAATATTAGGTGGGTATATCAATCATTTTTATGGGTTTGGCCATTTCGTGAATTTTTTTTACATCCTACCTAGCTAAGAAATTATTTGCAGAGTAAGCTGAGGTACAAGTCCTTAACGAGTTTCTATTGCGTTGACATGCTTCATTGATGCAAATTCTTAATGAACAATACAACAGTTTGAGACACTAAAATCTTATACAGCAGACAGTATCTATCTCATGTTGATCTTTCATTAGTCGAAAAAAAATATAAACGCTGACTTGTCCTTGTACCATTTCGTCTTAATCCTGGTAGCTATTGTTCATTCACTCAATATGGAGGAGTCATTTTAATCATCGCGTTTGCGTTTCCCGTAGTTTAACCACAATCTAAATTCCTAAAGATCCGACGAAGAATAACCCTAGCGAATGGCTGCAACTTCGGTTTGGCAAAACAACTGGCTCAAAACTCCTCACTCGAAAGACAAAGTGTCTGCTATACAAGACTTTGATCTTACCAGTCCTACTCTACAGCGCCAAGTGTTGGGCGATAAGTAAAAAAGGGGAATTGCTACTGGGCACTTTCGAAAGAAAAATTCTTCGACGGATTCTCGGTCCCGTATGCGACGATGGCGAATGGAGTAGAAGGTTTCGTGTATCAGGTAAGTCCTTTTTTCAAAAAACTATTCCTTAGAACCAGTTTTGTTTAAATACAAAATGAAATAAGTCAACGAGCTTCAAACATTCAAATCATGCCAAGCTATGTTTTCTACCACTTAAACATTCACAACCACGTATTTTCATTACTAATTTATATAAAGTAAGACTTTTGTTTGTTTGTCGGTTGTATGTTTGTAGTCGATAAACCAATAAACAAACAAAAGTCTTACTTTATAAATGATCACACACCGTTCTTTCATGCATTGATTGTGCAGTAGTAAAAATTGATTTTAAATTACTCACTCGAACATTTTGTTCTTAAAATCAAGAAACTGACAGCTGACATCAATTTTTTGAAATGTCTCTCTATTTTTCATTTAATTTCATTTCCTATTAATTCTTCTTTATTATATTTAAGGCTGAATTCCTACTTAAGCTTTTGGACCAAGACAATGCTTACACGCGAACTCTTGGGCACGATTTTCTGTGAAAAAGAAAATTTAACATCGATATTTGGATTAATATACATAAGTTTCGAATCTCTGTGCATAAAAATTTCGCATTATGAATATCTATTGGTTTTCAAAGGGAAAATTGCATGTAATTGTAAGTGCATTGATTTTCAAATGAAAAAATGGAAAATTTTTGATTCGGAACTCGGAAAACTCTCCTTAAATCATGTTTTTGCAAAAAATTTGAGGTGCATTGTTTTGTTTGCATGTCCGGTAGGGACTTTTTATCCGCTCAATCCTCAATGCATTTATATAAAATTTTCATGAGTAAAAAAACAAATTTTGGGGCAAATCTCACGGGAAAGTCAGCAAATAAGGGGGACAATCGAAAGCTGTATGGAATTCTGATTTTGTGAAATAGTTAAAACACAACAGAAGAACGAGAATTTGTTGAATTTTTCAACGAAACTTGCGAAAAATTCAGATATGTGTAGTTCTCTATTTGGATTCAAGTAAATTACATTGCATTTTTACAATATCTGTGTTAATTTTAATTATTCTGGAGATGCTCTGAAGGGTAGCGAGACGAGGTTCGCAGGGTCGGCTAGTAATAAATAAATGTAAAACTTTAATTTTGCAGTAAAATTAAAAAGAAAACAAAAATTAGTGCATTTTTTGAACAGAAATGTAACTCTTTAGACAAGGCCTATAGTGTTGCGGCAGAATGAGACTGAGAGCTGGCAACCATGATTTTTGTATTATTTACATCATTATCTTGGCGTATCAAAAAATGACTAAAGGTTATTTGACAGCACTCAAAGGACTTGTTGACTTAAACCAAACTCACTTAAGATAAATGACTTTTTTCTAACTTAATTGACTAAGGCCAGATTAAAAGTACTGCATTTAATTAACTATTAGTCGATTAACTTTATCCAACTGACTGCAAGTTAAAAAATAAGTACTGACTGCTGACTGCTCCTTTCCAATTAAAGGACCTACTTTCATAAGTTAAAAGACTACACAGGTTAGGTTAGGTTAGTTTAAAGTGGCTGTCATGGATGTTAATAGACACACTTAGGCCAATCAAAGGCCCATTGTGATACCACATGAATCTAAGAAGGCTTTTCTTCGAAAGCCAAAAAAGGCTACACAAAAAAGGCATATTTTTATTTTACCACGTCGTCAGTGTCAGCGCTGCTGTGATTGTTCTAGTTTGTAGGTACTTTAAAGGTAGATTAGATAATTAAAGTTAATTTATGTTTTATTTTTTAGACAACTTTTGAACAAGAAAAATCGACTTCACTCCTAACAATTATTATTTAATTTAGTTAAGTAGCAACTATTTATTATTTTATAATTTTGAAGTCGGTGCCATCTGTATAGTGCAATAAATTTTTGAATACTTTATTTTCTAATAATAGGTACTTGGAAGATATTCGGCGACATAATTTGAACTGCGGGAGGAGTGCCTTAATTTTTAATTAAGTAGTTAAGGAAGATACTTAACATAATGCTTTTTGTCACCGAGTTCAAAATAATAAAATACTAGCCGACCCCGCGAACTTCGTCTCGCCACCCTTCAGAGCAACTCCAGAATAATCATTATGATTAACACAGACATTGTTAAAATGGAATGTGATTCGTTTCAATCCAATTGAAATAGAGAACCGCATATCTGAATTTTTCCAAGCTCTACAACTAACATTCTACTTTCATTAAAGCAATAATTTCTTTGAAAAATTCAAAAATTTCTCTGTATTGACTATTTCACAAAAATCAGAATTCCAAACAGCTTACTGTTGTCCCCCTTATTTGCTGACTTTCCCGTAAGGTTGTCCCAAAATTTTATTTTTATACAATGAAAATTCTATAAAAATGCATTGAGGATTGAGCGGATTAAGAGTCCAAACCGGACATACCAACAAACCAATGCACCTTTCATTCCATAAAAATACTTGATTTAAGGTGTTGAAGGTTGAAGTTCTCCGTGCTCTCGTAGAGTTTTCCGAGCTCCCAATCAAAAAATTTCCATTTTTCTATTTGAGAATCATTGCACTTTCTATTTGCCATTGTAAAAACCATTCTGAAATTTTCCAGTTTTCCATTTGAAAACCAATACACCTGCAATAATATGCAATGTTCCCTTTGAAAACCAAAGAGTTTTCCGAGTTTTTCATCACAACTTTTTATTTTCCATCGGAGGACCCATTTTGAAATTTTCCAGTTTTTCATTTGAAAACCAATGCACCTGCAATAATATGCAATTTTCCCAATGAGTTTTCCGAGTTTTTCATCCAGAATTTTCTGTTTTTCCTTTCGAAAAACCATTTTGAAACAAAAAATTCCAAGCAAAAAAAATAAAATTTCCGACCTTTGTTTGTTTTTTCCAGTTTCCCCACTCTTCCATGAGGTTTTTCCAATTTTCACAGAAATCATCACTGAATGCAACAGTATAAACCATGAAAATTTCACAAATATCTGTTGGGCCATTTCGGAGTCTATAAGAGACATACAAACAAACAAACAAACAAACAAACAAACAATCACACATCCATTTTTATATATATAGAGAAGATTTATTGTTTTTGAAGTCTATCACCCCAAAAAACCTAACCATAAGCAGGCACATACAAGTTTTTTCTTCGCTGAATTGCTGCTAATTTGTGCCGCAATAGTTGCTCAACTAGTTCATATAAAAAATCGCTTTTACGTACCTTCTTTTTTCATTTCAGAAAAATAACCAGTATACGCCCGACTGAACTTTCTTATAAGAATAGAATGTTAATTACAATACCTGGATAAATCCTCTTTAAGGTTTATTCAAAGAGAAAGCAGCAGATCTGTAGCGATCTTAAGAACCAATGAAGCAAGAGATTCTGTTGCCCAACTAATTCTTGGATAAAAGCGGTTTCGCTAGAAATTATAAATAAACCAAAACAATGGTTAAATATTATTTAATTCATTATTGTATTTGAACAACAACAACAAGTTAGAGGTGCTTTCACCAATTATTAGGCAGCACCACTGATAAAGGAGTCTGAAGGTCGGCTTGGCAGCCGTGAAATTGCTATAACTCCAGACAATCAAATGAATTGACAGAAATAGCAAAAGCAGGCGTAGTGTGTTGCAAGTGTTGAAAGGATATAAAAACAAGAAATTCAATTCAATTGTTCAAAATTTGATTCACATTCGGGAAAGGATTAAATTCGAGAAAGTTCACTCGGGCGTATACTGGTTATTTTTTAGAAAAGAAAAAAGAAGGTGCTTAACCGCGATTTTTTATAAGAACCAGTTGAGCAATTATTGCGGCACAAATTAACAGCAATTCAGTGAAAAAAAGTCTTATGTGCCTGCTTATGAATTGGTTCTGGGCGTGTTTTTTTTTTTGTTATGTTGACTCAAATTTCTGTCTCTTTAGTATGATTTCTTCACTCCAAAGATACTTATTCTCACTTAATTGCTTTTCACTCCGAAGATTCCCATCCCAACCTCACTAAATTCTTAAGGAGCCATTCTGAAGAACCATTCTTAAAAAAAAAAATCTGATTAATCGGTTCAGTAGTGCCCGAACACACACATAAAAATGTATATACAAGCGAATAGAGAACGTCCTCTCTTTTGTAAAGTCGTTTCAAAAATAATAATTGCGTTACTTTCTGTAGTTTTCTTACCAAAATTACCATAATTACCAAAAAATTGAATGCAAAAAAATAGACGCAGTTCATATTGAGCAAAAATAATATTGAATTTCTACGATTTAGTTCGTAAGCTGGTTTTTGAATTTCCAAAAAAGTGGTAAGAAATGCTTATCACTCATTTTTTAATCAATTTGTGGAAATATGTCCCACTGTCCCACGACTCACCCCATCTCTGACATTTTTGACATCTGTAATAGATTTGTATTTTTATTTTTAATATTTGTATGCTTTTTCCTGTTACCTACTCATCGTTATTAACTCTTTGGGTGACAACAATACACAGTATCCTTTTTTGACACTATAATTTCGTGTAGATATACGATCCTTCTGTGTTTTTGTTTTGCTATATTATGAACTAGAACAAGGTATTTATCTAAGTTTATTTTTCATCTAGGTACATACATACATAAATAGATTCAACAATAACTTCCGAAATTGCTATAAAACGAGTCTCTATTGGCTGGTAAAATCAAATCTCTAAGCACATTTCTATTTGGCCAATCAGCATTTTAATTCAAATTTATATCTGTTGATGGCTTTCCATCCGTCTGTCCCCAACCTCATCCCTGCGGCGCTTTCATTATTATTGCTCGTTCGTATCTTATCTCAACAAACACCATCGCAACAATTTCATTTATTCCAATCAAAAACGGTATCACATCGCCTGTGGAACTCAACTCAAAGAATCCTGATTGACCCTCTATGTGAATGCAGCTCTCTCTCATTTTATGTGAAGGACTGGCTCAATATCACAAAATATGGAGCATGCAGAGCACAACTGTATGGCAACAATAAATTTGGGTATTAAAAGCGCAATCAGAATTTTTCGGATAAATCCACCCGCTAAACACTGAGGTAATCTCTGCGATTCACTCTAAACTGATGTTGCTTCACCATCCCATTTCACTGCTATTATTGCGGGTATGGGTACAATAAAGGCTGTGGCTGTAAGCCAGTCAAGGCGCAATGGGCGGGATTGCATGCATAAATTAATAACAATTCCTGATCGGGTTCTATTATTGTCGCAACAATTGCGTTTTGAACAACATACAATTCCCTCTCTGCTATGCTCGCTTTGATGGAGATAGAGTGGCCTTACGGGCGGAGAAAGGATGAATGTACCCATTTTTACTCATCACCATCATCAGGAACCCCACGTGTGGAAACATCCAACGGTCCGTCGTCGACCATGTTTTTTGTGAAGTGATTTTGTTTCATTTTCGAGTGGATTTGCAGATGTTGGACGACCAGCACGATGACAACACAATCCGACCTGCATCTGGTTGGGCTTTTTGAATTGGCGTCTAGGGCCAACACTCTGGTGGTGATACGTACATACCTCCAATTTAATGGAAATGTCATCAGCTCGTTTCAACAACCAACGCATGTGGCAAGAAGTGACGAAACTAAACACAGTTCTAGTCTCCTGTAAAAATTATTCCAAAAAATAACAGAAATCCTTGTTTTTATGGCGCTGTCATCGATAAACCTGAGCGAACATTTACACATTACACTCCATGCAACTCCCGTGTGTGTGAATGTAAAATTCTTCAGGAATCAGGACTATGTTTCGTTTCTGTCTATCAGAATACCAATTTTATTTGAAAGCGATTAGTTTTTATGCATTTCGTGGTTGACAGCTCAGTGGGGTCGCAAAATTGTGAAACCAAAATTTCTTAAAAGATGGAAATACATTTATGGGCTAATTTCAAAGAAACCTAAGTCGTTACTCGTTACTTTGACGAACGGACGGATAATTCTACTTACACCTCTAAAAAAATATCTTAAGTATGTTACTGCGGTCTGCGGCAGCAAGTGCTAGAGGTAATTTTCCAAGAGTTACAAAGTAGTTTCAAAGTATTCGCTGATGCGTTCTAGAAAAATGTTTGGAATTTGGTTTGGTATTTTCTTATGCCTACATATACTTACTGCGTGAACTTCCTCTTTTTGACAGCAAGTCACCACTGCGTTATATCACAAAATGCTTATGTTTCAGTTTTCTGTTCCCTGAAAAATATACAATTCAAATGTGTATGATCGCCCGACTCGCTGGTGTTGTAAATCTGCACACATAACATATATCGGCCGAAAAGCCAACAGCCTTGACGGAAGGAACCCTCACCTAAATAAAACTATAGGTTGGGTCGAAAAACACAGTTATCTCAGTGGCAGACTCCAAATCACCAATCAGCACCTCTTTCCGATTGTATCCCACATTCTCGTCCATATGAAGTTGGTTTGGAGTCGACAGGGCTGGCGCGCTCGACGAACTTTAGGGAACGGAGCATCATAATAAAACCATTTGATGTAGATTTGCGAATGTGGATCTCTCGAATGTTATTTTGCCCCATGGCTGTCACATAGACTGCCTCAACCAACCGATGCTATTGACATGGGCCACTATACGCCAATGTACCGATTGTGTTGGTTTTTGGGGAATTAGATGCAAGTTTTGACAAAACGAGTGAATTCAGAATTCCTTTGTGCGAGGATGGGTGATTGGCGAAATGTTGTTGATGGCGAACTTGAATATCCCAAAACATGCTAAAACGGAAATAAAGGGACGTTCCTGGGGACGCACAGATATTTCGTACATTTGTGTGTTCGTTTTTCGATTGGATTTTGGAAAAGTTTTCGAATTAGAACTAATGTGATTTGGACCCCTGAGGATCGATGGAAATGACGACGAAATTCGCATACAGCCCGCGACGATGGACTAACAGACGCTTCGATGAAACCAAAATGTATATTTTGATAGGTCTCCAATGAATTCAAAATTCTAAACCGATATGATTGGGTGGATTTTATTTCACAACCTATAATGCCGAGTCTTTTTAAGTGGATCTGGAGAGGGAAGCCAACAATAATTTCTGTGAATTGCTTAGGATGGGATTTGC
The DNA here is from genome assembly GCA_943590905.1 of Sphaerophoria taeniata. Taxonomy (NCBI): domain Eukaryota; kingdom Metazoa; phylum Arthropoda; class Insecta; order Diptera; family Syrphidae; genus Sphaerophoria; species Sphaerophoria taeniata. Next base: position 71,899,341 of record OX016542.1, on the reverse strand, counting down.
TGGACAGAGATAGATTTAGAAAGGTAGGTTCACAGATTAAATAATTTTCAGCAGCGATGGGAGTAATTAAAACAAATAGTTTCTAGGCATTGCGAGCGTGTATGAATGTAACTGCTCGTTATTTTGTTAATCAGCTTGTAGATTTGGCATGAAAAACTATGTTAATATTTTTAAGGCCTGCAAATAAGTAAATCTGTTTTATAGGTCTTGATTAGCTTTAGGTGGCAAATGTAAATTTCTCATAAAACGTTGAATGATGGTAACAAAAAAATTAGCAGGAGATTAATTCTTAAACGAAATGTTCTCCAGGTTTTATATTTATAATGTGAAGAAATCGTAGCTGTTAAACACCAACCTTTGTAGTTCAATGTTAGTAACTACTTATTTAAGGGGGCCGAAACAGATACTACTTATCCTACACGTACATGTTGCCAATTCGATATTTAACCAGGTATCTCCAGTTTCGGACGCAAGTCTGCTTAAGTTCCTCTGACAACAACCTTTCTCCTAAATTACGCTATTCCGTGCTGACAACATCCTGCCAAGGCCCGTATCTGTTTATCAATTTCTTCTATAATGTGAAATTTTAGTTGCTAGATGCTAGAGAGATACTTCTTTATTCAATTGTCTTCTCAGAACAGAGAGCTTATTGGCAACCGTAATTCTTCCTTTTATTCCAGCTCTGCGCTGGTGTCGTTGTCTGAATTTATAACTAATTCTAAATAGGATCCAGGGCGTCCATGTTGGTTGTCCTCTTCGACACCATTAACTTGGTCTTGCTCTCATTAATCGTTATACTTATAAGATATGGTAGATACTGGTTTGGTGCCTGGCTTGAGTGAACAACTGAATCTATGGTTGAATTTAATGGTCTGGGGCCAAACTAAATTACCAATCCCGCTGACAAAATTTATGACTCTGTAGATAGTGGCTGCAGTTCCGAGTATCAACTGAACCATCCGCTGCTGCAGCTTAGCTATCTATTTCTTTAATCGTTTCTTAAGCCTTCAGTTCGGGTTCCTAAGTCTCGGTTCCAGTTCAAAGGTTATTACTCGTCTCTACTCGAGTCCTCCTCGCATAACCGCTTTGTATGCCTTCTTTCAGCCCCTATGGCATATGGCAATCTGGTAAAACTCTTCATGAGGTTTCCATGTCAACTTATAGCTATGAGGTGTGAGAACCGTGCTCATGAATCCTCGCTCTACAGTGAAATTCTTAGTTTGAATCTGTTGGCGGAAGTGAAAGTATGCAGGCTGTGCCATCCAATTATTCAATCAAAGTCTTCTTCTCCACCCAAAAATAAGGCATTGCTCATATGGCTTGTCGGGAAGCTTATAGAACCTATTTTTGTACACCGTAGTAGTTGCAGTACAAGATATCCCAATCCCAGTTCTATATGTTTTAATGGTCCGCGAAATCAAATAGCATTTCTTGGATAACGGATTTGTCCCAGTTCATTGTTTCAAATACTTGTTCAGGATAAATTTGTTCTTGTTCTTTGTTCTTTTATAGTTTGTGTGGTTTGATTCCGTTCGTGAGTCTTGTTGCTGTTTTCGAACTAGCGTTTTCTTTGTGTTAAATTCAATCACCCCGAATGACTGACACCAGAGCACCACGCGTTGCATAGCTATGGGTAGGTTCAAATTTCTGAGCAGAATAACCATAGATCTGACCTTCATGTGTTAATTAGTGGGGCATGCCAGGCAAATCCAACAATTTAATTAGTTAATATGTTAAACTAAATTAATTACTTATCGAATAAAACTTCTCTTAATTGAAGTTTACTAACTTATTACACTGTGGATGGTGGCTTAGCTAAGGAATTATATAAATGTAAGAAAACTAGTTCTCTGTCATTGATAATTGATGGCGCCACAATCGATTGTATGTCAATATAGCAAAGACAACAACAAATCGGTAGTCAAGAACCAATAACGAAAAATATTCCCAAAGGGGAAATATTAACGCATATATTAACTCCTATTCTATGCGTTAGTTAACCTGTGGAATAAGAGTGGAATAGATGTAAATAGGGTGACGTGAATTAATGCCAAATGAAATAACTCCAAATTTCAAATTTGGCCTTATTTGGTTTTTCAAACTGAAATACGAACAATTTGGCGTTATTTCCATTTAAGAAAGAAATAAGGACGAAAAAATAATGGATATAACCCCGAATGTTTTGAAATTGAAAATTTGGCAATATTTCGTTTTCAAAGTGGAAATAAAGCCGATTTTTCTTAAATTTAGTATTATTTCGGTTTAGAAATAGAAATGAGGCCAAATTGTTCAAAAATGAATTGAATTGAATAGTTATTTGTTTCTTGTTAAGTTTCCCGTTAGTGCAAGTTTTGACATATATTGTGAGAAACCTGTTTTGTTGAGCTTTTGTTGCAACCAGCCTCTCATAAATAGTTCGTGGTTCTTTCTTAGTGATAAAAAAATGTAATTTTGGAATATGAAGTGTGTGAAGGCCGAAGAAAAGGCAGTGAATTGATTTATGTCCCGGAAATTAAGCAATTATATAGTTTTAAATCAAACTCCGGCGGTGTTAAAAGATATGTTTGTTAAAAAAAAACCTGCAGTGCAAGCCTTGTAATTGACTTTGAGGGTACGAAATTTTGTCCTTCGTATTCCTAAAGACACTCCTCATTTACACTCTAACCAAGAGAATTTAAGAGCAAAATTAAGCTTGGCAAGTAGAAGTAGATTCAAAAGCAAATGTACCGATTCTAATTTAAGAAGGAGCGGTGTGCGGGAAGTTTTTAATGAAGAATGTGCTATGGACAAGGAAAGTGCATTGCAATTACAATTTGGAAAAATGCAAAGACAATTTATTAACATACGAAATAGTGCCTTTCCAAAATGTCCAAAAAACAGCAAAGACATTATTGACATTTTTAAATATTATCCCGTTACCCCGTTCCACTAGCAGGAGCTATATTTTAGATGGAACATTTAACACCGTGCCAGAAACAAGCAGCTACTTATTGTTAATTTTGCATACAACGAGCATGTAAGTTAATATGTTAATTTGATTCTATTTATTTTAAAATTATTATTTTATCAAAATAATTTTAGACTTTTCAGTTTATTTATGTTTTGATGAGTAACAAATCGGAGGAAATTTATTCCCATTTGTTTCAATTGATTGAATCAATTTTTTTCAAATTTGATCCTCATGAGTTAACGACAGATTTTGAAACTGCTATGCGAAACGGGTTGAGGAATGTTTTTCCTTTGGCTTCATTCAACACCTGCTGGTTTTATTACACCCAGGCTTTGAGAAGAAAAGCTAGCAAAATAAAAAATCTGTTCAAATAATGAGGAAAAACCACGATATTCATCGAATATTAAAAAAAAAATAATTAGCGCTTCCATTGCTTAGCCCATCGAACATTCTCACAGGATTTAATTTCTAAAATCTGAAATGACAGCCAAGCATGTTCACGCAATGCAATAAATGTTTTTAAGGAGTTACTCATATATATTCAAAGACAATGGATTGACAAGGTAATTATGTTTTTCTCTTTCCTTGATAAACTTTAAAATGTCTTTAAATAACTAACTTTAAATTATATTGGTTGGTTTGAGCTGCATGATAGCTCAGAGTTTAAAATTGTACCGTAACCGTAAGGATAAACATAAACTAAGATTTCGATTTAACATAAGAACAAATTGAAAAAATTAAAAAGATGTATGTAAACTTAAACGAAATCCATGTTCACGAACAGATATGGAGGCTGAACAAAAATTGGACGCCATTACGAAGGTGTCAATTTTGGGAATCCAAAAAATACGCAACACAGTGAAACTTTGTAAAGTTTTTTTTTTTGAAACAAAGAATTTAATTTGCTACAAAATTAAGTGTTTGTTTTATTTTAAACTAGCTGACCCTGCAGACTTCGTACTGCCTCAATCGATAATCGATAACCCTCTTCCTCTGTCCTTTGCATTGTTTTTTTGTTAATTCGTATGTATGGATCCGTCTTTAAACAAATAAGCGATATCAAAAAAACAAAACAAAATGGTAAGTATTCGGCCCGTTGCCTGCGGTGCACGGATTTGTAAAACGCGAATCATTTCGGTTTCACTTCGCTCCTCATGTTGCTGTTGTGTAAACATTTCGAGTTCTTCGACCCTAATTGTTGCGTATAAAACACATTGACAATGATATTGAATGAAAAAAGGATTTTTTATGATTGCTCTGAGAGTTACCGTTATGGAGCATACAATACAGCAACATAATTTGTTTACATTAAAAATATCAGTGTTTCAAAAAAAAAAAAAATTTACCAAAATCACGAATTCTCTTTTTTCCCATTGTTTAAAATCCATTCAAAATTTGACTTGGGATTTTCTTGCTCTTCTGGAGTTTTCCATTTTACCACTCATTTTACCAACTAATGCATTTCATATGAAAGAGTGTTTTTGAGATTTTTGTTTCCAATTTTTTGTTTACTTTTTCTTGCTTTCCAGTTCCCCATCACAAATTTTCCAGTTTCCCTTTGTAAACCAATGAGTTTTCCGAGTTCCTTTCGAAAACCCATTTTGAAATTTTCCAGTTTTCCATTTGAAATTTTTCAGTTTTGCATTTGAAAACCAATGCATCCACAATTTCATGCGATTTTCCATTTGAAAACCAATGAGTTTTCCGAGTTTTTCATTAAGAACTTTCTATTTTTCCATTCGAAAACCCATTTTGAACCAAAAAATCCCAAGCAAAAAATATCTAATTTCCGACCTTTGCTTGGTTTTTCCAGTTTTCCCACCCTTCCATGAGATTTTTCCAATTTTTTTTTTTCACAGAAATCATCACTGAATGTAACAGTATGAACCATGAAAATTTCACAAATATCTGTTGGGCCATTTCGGAGTCTATAAGAGACATACAAACAAACAAACAAACAAACAAACAAACACACTTCCATTTTTATATATATAGAGAAGATTTTAATTAAGAGAAATACTTTAAGTATGATGGTTAAAATCTTTTCACAACATTAATTTCTGCTTTGTATTCCTACTATTATGAGCTTATTCTAATGAATAGAATTATTTGATGAATAATAATTAAGTATAAGGAGAAAAAAGATTTTACTTTTTTTTCCTAATTCTGCAATATTTCAAATCGAAATACTGCCAAATTGGTAATATTTCGTTTTGTGAAGCGAAATAAGCCCAAATTGACAATTTGGCTTCATTTCGTTTTTAAAAACGAAATTCTGCCAAATTTTTCGAATTTGGCCTTAATTCATTTGGCTGGTATTTAAACTAGGGCGAGATGAAGTTCGATGGGCTTACTAGTATCTTAATAGCAATAAATTATTATTGAATTCAATTTCAGTTTGCTGAAAAACAAAAAAAAACAAAATGAATTTGGAACTGACGGAAATGATAATATCATTGCAACTGTTCGTGTTTTTTTTCCCTTAACTACTAAAAACTACTCCTTTCTTTTCATAACCACACAGAGAGTGCATCCAATTACGACACATAAGATCAACATTTTTCTACCCGCTGCTTTGCATAATTTAATAAAAAGAACTTTAGTATAGAAGTGTTTCCATTTTAGTATGGATGTTTTCTTCCTAGCATACTGTTTTGTTTCTGTTTTTGTTTTTTTCTTAAATCAATATATTTATGAACAACAACATACTTCGGGTTCATAAAATTCCCCAACCACTCTTACTGAATTTTATGTAAAATTATTTTCATCAAATGAATCCGCCAGGATGTGGCAAACAAGAGGGCACATCAGATGGTTCCAATGTTTATTTAAAGTAAAATTGAAAGAATCACTTAAGGACAAAAAAACCCTTTAGCGGGATATACCTACCTGAAAGACTCCCCCATTTGCCACCCTAAAAAGACAATTTGGAATTTATAGCCCTCCAAAGGCATCTTTAGCATAAAATCTCAAAATTTCACCAAACTATCTTAGATTCTTGTAACAGTTGTTACTAAAGCTTCTGCAATTCGCTACCCATCCATGTCTCGGCAAGACAACGATGATGATGAGGAAAACAATGACGCTAGTGATGCTGATCATCCCCAATGACATGAGCTAGTATGGGAGAGGTTAATGGTTTTGAAGGGCAGGAGGGATAGCTGCTGATTTGGATATACTTAACCTTTTGTGAATATTGAACATCGCCATCGGTCGATCGTAAAAGTACGCGCTTACGTAACTTTTTTTATGACCTAAGGTGAATGTTGTTGTTTAGAGGACATTTTCCAAGCGTTTCCATTAGATATTTTGTGCCTTGTCTTTGGTAGTGGCTTTTAAAAATGCAGATAGTAAGATATTTGGCTTATTGATATTCTGAGTGCGCGATAGATAAAAAAGAAACCGAAAGGTCGAAAGCTTGTTGTGAGGTTTTTTTTATTACTCCAGCGGGTGTCACATTCTCAAAACATCAAGTTCATTAGAGGACTCATTTAAAAAACATAAGCCACATTCTTGACACATTGAATATTAAAATTCAATTTGTTTCCCATTTGATGTTGGGGTCGAAATATTTAAAATGCATGGTTAAATATGTCTTGTTTTACCAGAGAGGCTTCGGAAGAAGCAGTAGACTTTTGAATCTGTTATTTTGAAATTCGCACATACTTCAACCAACACTGTCCCACCTATTTCTGTTGGGTAAATTTGAAGACAAATCACACGCTTGAATGTTGCCTCATAAAATTCAACTTTTCCTCCTTCTCAAACTAATTCATCAGAAAACCACCAACATAACCACTTTACCAATATGTCGCAGTCTTTTTCTTCGACGTCAAAACATCTTATTACCATATTTTGACAGCTCGCTTGCCATCACTGAAGATTAAGTCGAAATCTGTCCTATGAAATTAAGTCAAACACATACCACTTATCTTCAACGTGTCTCTCGCCGCAGTGCAACACGAGCCCATCAAAGCTTTGTCGAACACACGGAGCGACATGTTGGGGACGTCCTCATAAGGAGCGCTGAATACCTTCTCATCACAACACAAGGACTGAAGGCATATATTGAAGGTGTAAACAGTTTTGCGGGGTAAATACAATTTGGCAGATCGGGGAAGAATAAGGAGACGTACAACTATTTGACATATATTAACCCAACGAATACGCACACACTATATCTAATAAAGCAAAGGATAATAACCAAATCGTTATCCAAACGACAGCAAAACCAACCCCAAGAGACAATGATGAGCAGGGAAAGATGCTTTTGAACTATATTTGGCTCGTAAACTTGCTGACATCGATAACAAGTTTCTTTCAACACCTTTGGCAAATATACTTCAACGCCTATAGGTCTCAACGTCAAACTACATAGCGTCTGTTGGAGTGTTGCCTTTGTTATCCTGACATATTCACCTTAGCCGACATTTCATCGTTTATTTTGTGTAATACGTTGATGATGCTGTTCGAAGGGATGGATGATGATGATGATGATTGCGCTGCTGGGGAATCATTTTGACTGTGAAACGCACAAAATTTTGAGTAGAAACAGTAGGGTTAGCAAGACGGGACAATTTGTTCAGATGAAAAGAATAAAAAAGCAACGCTTAGCAATTTCCAATCTCAGAAACTCGCCTCTATTGACCAACTGCTAAATTTGAAAACAAATGTCCACAAGTTTATTAGGTCCACCTCAGCCAAATCACACTTCGACAAAAAGAACTTATCTCTTTGAAATACTAACTACGGCCAATACGAGTCAGTACTGCAAAGCTATGACAGAGTACCCGGACTTGATATTGTGACTGACTAGATACAACTTCAAGTATAAAAATTAGACTCTAAGGCCCATTTGCTGAAACTCGTCATAAATCTATTTTTTAAGTATTCTGAACTTAGCTCTAAGTAAAACTTAGTTCTTAAGATTCACTTAGTTTATTCTACGTTGCTAGGAAAAATAATATTTCGTCTCAGCTATGAATCGGTTTGACAAATAATTGAAATAAAATTTTATTTTACTGGCAAACTCCACAGGGGTGTTATTTAATATCACAGGGGGAAAATATGTTAAGTCAAGTGTTTTCTTTGACGAGACAAGTCATTTTGTTTTAAGTGGACTTAAAACAAGACCGCATTCATTCGACCATTTCAAAATCACATTCATATCGTCGTTGATGTTGCTCACGCAATTCTTAATCAGACCCAACGGAGTACTTTGAAAGTACTGGACATCGTCTGCGAACATACGCACATCTCCATATCTAATGAGTGGAGGTATATCGTTCACATAAGCTGAAAATAAAAGCGGACCCCGAATGGATCTTTGAGGCACACCACGCTGTATAGTTGGAAACACTAGTATCAGATACAACGGCTTGATTCCTTTCAGTTAAATATGAAAAAAATTAGGTTAACTGCTTCGGGAGCGAGTTGAAAACGACGCAAAAGTTTATCGTTTATGGATAAAGGTCCTATGGTCAATTGTGTCGAATGCTTTGGAATAGTCAAGAAGAACCAAGAACGTGACTTTATCATCATCCATAGCCTTCCTTATCTGTTCTACCACATCCAAGAGCGCGGTTGTACTACTATGGTGAGATCGAAATCCAGATTGCTTGATTGACAGGAGACTGTGAGTTTTGAAGAAGCGATTGATTTGGTTATGCATTAATCACTCAGCAACTTTGGACAAAAATGGGAGAATTGAAATTGGGCGATATTCTGTTCCACTGCGATTCTTAGATATCGGTATAATTTTTGAAGATTTCCATGAAGATGGAAATGTGCTCTTAGTAGTAGTAGTAGTTGAAATGGTGGCCACGAGCAGTCTAGCTCGGTGACCCAATTAGCGCTGAGTTGCGCCGTTTTGGTACCATAAAAAACTCGTTTGACCTATAGAGTTAAAAGAGGGATTATAAATAGTACTGAGATTTGAGTGCGCCTCAAATCCACTTTGTTGCGTTTAGAAAGGAGATCAAATCTTTGACCTCCAGTTCTGAGAGCTCACTGAGGTCATTGAAAAAGGATTTTCCCAATGTTTTGGCTCTCGTTTTGGCTAGGGCAGGACACTTGCATAAGAAGTGAAGAACAGTTTCCTTTTCTCGCTGGTCCTCACAACTACGACAGAAAGTATTGTGGGGGATGCCCAGCTTAGATGCGTGTTCTCCAACAGGCCAGTGTCCGGTGCATGTAGCAACGACCCTGGCTATGTCTTGCCTGGGTCTGCAAATAAGATTATTAGTACGGGATTTGTTGTAGGTGGGCCATATCCTTCTAGATATGACACAGTTGGTTAGGCTGTTCCACCTGTCGTTTGATTCAGCGAGGAAAATTGAGAAGATCTTGCCCTTCATAGCACCAAGAGGAATGTTGACTCTTTCCGCGAGTGAGCTATGAAGGGCTGATCCTTGCCTAGCCAGCTCGTCAGCACGTTCATTGCCCTCATGACCTCTATGACCCGGAATCCAGATAAGAGTGACCTTGAGTCCAATGTTCATGCCCGCTAACTCACTTCGGCATTGTTGAACTAATTTGGAGGATGAAGTGGACGAGCCAATCGCTTGAATAGCCGCCTGACTGTCCGAAAAAATAGCTGTATTGCGGTTTTGATTTGGATCTAGTTTTAGTAACTTGCATGCTTCCTTGATCGCGAGTAGTTCAGCTTGAAAAACACTTGCAAAGTCAGGAAGTCGCAAAGACCTGGAAACATTTAAAGACTCGGAGAAAATTCCTGCACCGACCCCACACTCCATCTTCGAGCCGTCAGTGAAAATAGTTGTGTCGAAGCCTCTCGTCACTAAGTCCTCATCCCATTCATCTCGAGATGGAATGATTACTTTAAAATCCGCACTGAGGTCCACAGTAGGGGTGCAGTAGTCGGTTTCTGTCGAAAAAATGTCCGCTGGGATGAGGTTAGTAATATTACTATGACCATAGGGCCTAGAATACCAACTATTCGATTCCCTAAGTCTCAACGCGCTGCAAGATACTAAGTATTTGATATGCAGGTCTATTGGTAAGAGGTAGAGAAAAACGTTTAGGGCGTCCGATGGACACGAGCGCAAAGCTCCAGTGGAGCCAACACTAGTTGTTCTCTGAACCTTTTTTAGTTTAGTTATATTGTAGGCTTTACTAAGCGCGGGCCACCAAACAATCGAACCATAGGACAAGATTGGACGGACCACGGCTGTATACGTCCACAAGATTATCTTCGATTGCAAGCCCCACTTTTTGCCAAAGGTTTTACTGCAGGCATAGAAAGCTATGCTGGCCTTCTTGACCCTTTCTTCGATATTAAGTTTCCAGTTTAACTTTGGGTCAAGTATTACTCCCAAATATCTAGCGCTGGAGGACAAGGAAAGAGTTTCACCGTTGAGGCGGGGGAGGGTGAAGGGTGGTACTTTTGTTTTCGTAGTAAAGAGCATCAGTTCAGTTTTGCTTTTATTGACACCCAGGCCACAGCTTGTAGCCCAGCTGCTTACTTTTAGCAATGCCATCTCCGTGATCTCACTAATCACGGAAGTGAACTTTCCTGATACCAGTATCACCAAATCATCTGCGTAAGCAACGGCCTTCACACCACAACTTTCGAGTTTAATAAGAATTATGTTCATGACCAGAAGCCAAAGAAGGGGGGACAGAACACCCCCCTGAGGTGTTCCCCTGTTTACGCGTCTGGTTAAGTAGGTGTTACCTAAGGTAGCTTGAATTCTTCTATCACTGAGCATGGATACAATCCAGTTTCTGATGTAGTCCTCTACACCCTGATCGACTAGTGATTCTTGAATAGATTCTGTTAAGACGTTGTTGAAAGCTCCTTCTATGTCTAAGAAGGTAGCAAGAGTAAATTCTTTGTAATGTATGGTTTTTTCAACTGTACGCACTACCTCATGTAGGGCTGTCTCCGTAGACTTGCCCTTAAGATAAGCGTGTTGAGAACTCTCAAGAGGACATACATCTAAAATGCCTCTGATATGGTAATCGAGAATGCGCTCCATTGTCTTAAGCACGAAGGAAGTAAGGCTTATTGGTCTAAAATCCTTCGCGGATTCATGTCCTCGCCTGCCGACCTTCGGGATAAAAACTACTCTAACATGTCTCCAAGACTCGGGAACATGATTTAGACAGAGACATCCTTTAAAGATCATCTCCAGCCAAGGAATCGCCAGAAATTGCGTTTTCTGAAGCATGATCGGCATTATGCCGTCCAGGCCTGGAGACTTGTACGGGGAAAATGTGTTGATTGCCCAAGCAATATTTTCCTTGTTTATCAAGGTATCGATTTGTTATATATCCGCCGTCGACGCGCCATTGGCATTAAGAGTTTGAGGGTTGTTATTCTCGCAACCCGGAAAATGCGCCGCCAACAGCAGTTCTAGGGATTCTGCAGGAGAGGCTGCCCAGGAATCGCCAGACTTTTTAAGAAAGGAAGGACAACAATGGTCTTTCGATAGGATCTTACTAAGCCTGGCGGATTCTTTTATGTTTTCTATTTTGTGGCAGTAATCTCTCCAGCTTTGCTGTTTAGAATTGGCAATGGCTCGCTTGTAAACTCTTAGACAGTCTTTGTACGGTTGGTAAAATTTGTGTTTGTGGCAAATATTAAAGATCACTCTAGTCTTTTTCCTGAGACTAGACAGTTCTTCATTCCACCACGTAGGGAGTGATTTGCGACTGTATTTAATAGGGCACGAGACTTTGTAAGCCGTGTCAAAAGCTGCCTCGAAGGTCTTTACTTTAGACTCGAGATCGCTTACCGACTCTGGACACCGACTTGGTGTATTACGCAGTTTCGTGCTGATTATTTGACTGAATTTCTTCCAGTCAGTTTTTTTGGGATTTCTGTGGGGGTGGGGAATTTCAGACTCAAAATTTATATTGAAGAGTATCCACCTATGATCAGAAAAAGAGTTCACAAGTGAGACTCTCCAATTTTCCACCATAGAATGAAGATTGTTATTTGATAGAGTAACGTCAAGTACATCTTCCCAACCTTCGAAGTTATCCGAGCTCGGAAAAATAAAGGTTGGGGTGTTACCTCTATTGCATACATTTAAATTATTGTTAATAATGAAATCAAAAAGTGACTCACCTCGTTCATTAATTACCGTGCTGCCCCAAAGAGAATGCCGTGCGTTGGCGTCGCACCCAATCAGGAGGCCTATCTTTTGTTGTTTGGAAGCGGTTACCAGGGTCTGCAACTCTTCCGGCGGTGACTGCCGGTCGTGGCCACAGTAAGCCGATGCCAGAAGTAAGCCCGCATTCCTTCCTTCAGTTCTGACAACTGTCAGATCGGGGGTGCTAAGGTTGGGACACAAAAAAGCTTTTAAGTGTTTCTTAGCTAGAATGCAGGTTCTAGGCTTACCTTGGTCGATATTGGGGATTTTATATAAAAGGTCGTATTTATGATCAAGAAGGCCTCGAACTCTAAGGCCATTCACCCAAGGTTCTTGAACAAACGCTACGTCCAAGTCTTCCTGACTCAGGAAGACCTTTAGATTATCTGAGGCACATTTCGAATGCTTCAGATTAATCTGTATGGAACGCAGCGCGTTTTTTAATTGCCTGAAGAAGGGCCTGCACCTTCAGGGCCCGGCGACTCGCCGGGGACTTCGGCAACAATGATGTCATCGTCGGTCGTGACTTTGCCATCATTATTGTCGCAGTCTGCTCCTTGACTATGCAGGACCTTAATCTTGGCATTTCTAATGCCGAACCGAAGCTTATATTCAGCCTTCTCAAGGGCCCCCAAGCTTTCCTCGCTAATCCTCAAAAGATAAGACGCGCTGTTCTTCTGCGGCTCTTCAGCCTTGATGACTGTCCAGTCACGCATTGGAACCAACGGGTTTAGCCTCTGAAGACCACGGATCAGCTCCTGTCCGCTTGGCTTGATACTCATGAGGGGCAACCAAATGCGAGCCTTCGGTTGTCTGGGGATGTCCTTAGCTGGGATAAGCTTAAGTCTCAAGCCTTCCCAGTCATTGCTTATCTTAGCAATGCATGAACTAAGGAAATCCCTGGAAAACACGTCATCGCACTTGATTACCCTGTGTCCCCTGAGCACCTCGCCAGAGTCAAAACTAGGGTAGGGACCCTCTATTGCCGAGATTGTGTAAGAAAACACCATCTCCGAGAGCTTGGCCTCGATAGAACTCCACACAGCCAACAGACCTCTGCTGTTTGTGGAGAGCTCATCCACAACCGCTACTTGGAGGTCGTCTCTGACAACCTCACTTAAAGTACGCTGTTGCGCCGCTCTGGAAGATGATGCCTTCTCATCTTTTTTTGAGTTTGGTGCATTTGGTTTTGGCTTTTTTGAGGGTTTTACGGTCTCTTCACGAGACCGGTTTCTTTTGTCGGCCTTCTTTTTTGTAGCCAAGAGACTGTTGTATTCATCAACAATCTTTTGGTACATGATCTTGTCCTCGCGATCCTTCTCCAGCACAATTCCAGCCTTCTCATTATCAGCGATCTTGCTAAGAATGAAAGAGGCCTTCTTGTACTGGTTCTTGATGCGGACACCAGACGACTTTTTATTCTTTCCTTTAGCAGCATTGCTATGGCTGGCATTGCTGTTAGAGGAATTTGGATTTTGGATTGGTTGAGGTCGAGGCACAGGAGTACTATGGCTGGTACTCGCTGCACCTCCAGTTTTTGCGGGTTGCCCCACAATGATCTCCTGACTGGAGGCCAAAAGTTCATCCTCATAGTCGGCGGATGGTCCTAAGTTCGTCATGTCTGAAACGTCCTGGAAAAAATTATGAGAGTTAATGTTGGTCCCACGAGTAGTACGGAAAGGGAAAGGTCAGCCCCGGCAGAGCCGATATACCGGGGCAAGGCAAGATGTAAGACGGACCCTGCCAAGGCATCCGAATGAGCTCGTTTGCGACTGGTTTACCCCCCAGCCTTCCATTTCTTCGGCACGGATTATGAAATCGCTCACACCACCACTGAAAATTAGGGACCCCGTATCTATGGTCAAATTGCATTGCTGAGGGTTTAAACTATTGAAGAGCTTAGAAACGCTTCAACAATTCAACCTGACCTTAGCTGATCCCCTTCTTGACATCGCACAAGAAAACTGTGGTGATCATTACCGCCCGGCACCCACTAGGAGGGTTTGATACGAGGATTTTTGCCAGGCTCTTAGAAAACATCGAATTGATGGCAAAGGTCAAATAAGGCAAAATAAATGGCAATGCTGCTTTAACAAATGTTGGATTTAATTGATCAAATCCAATGGAATTTGATTTTATTGAGATAAAACTCTCCACAACGTCTTGAGGGGTAACAGCTACGCAGTTAAAAGAATGTCGGAGGTTGGGTCCCAAAGGCTCAACTTGTACTATAGATGGATTTGTGGGTTGGGGAACAGATGATAAAAAAATTGGTTCAATTCATTTCAATCCACTTCTATACTTGGTGACATTTGTTTGCCAATTCCAACTTCAAGGAGGTTTTTAAAGATCTTGCGACCATTATGAAATGTTCAAATGATTAGAAAACCACCTTGTTTTTGCAGAATCAATAAGACCAACAAACTTGTTCCGAAGCAGTCGATATTGTTGACGATCCTCGGCTATCCTGAAGCGTTTCCATTTTAAGTTCGATCGATTCTATCTGCTCTAAAAAGTGTATATCCTTTCATGGAATATATTTTGTCAATTACATCGCTTTTAAACCATGTTTCAGAAACCGCAATTAAATCAACCTCCGAACCCTCAAACAAATCCCGAAACTCGTCAATTTTTCCAAAGAAAACTTTGTGCATTCAATTGGTAAACTTAAAAGCCTTGGTTTTGGGAATTAAAAATATTTATCAATGCCTTTGTAGTATTGACTTTTTGCTCGCTGTTGGAAAATTTATCCCTCCATCATAATAATTTAAAAGGTGAAATAAAACACGCGAACCAAGAAGAACCGAAAAGTAAAAAAGAAAGAACCCCATGAAGTATCTACTTAAAATACCTTCCATGAGAATGTCGTCAGAACTTAAGGGTTGTGTTAAGTAAAGCACTAAAATTGCTACAAACATTTCTGCTCCAAAATATGAATTGTCATATTCTTCGTTAAACGAAATCTTTTATAGAATGAAAGTTCATCAAAAGAATAAAAATATTCCTTTCTCTCATACTTATTAATTTTTATGCACAGCAAAATTATTTGTCAAAACAAACTTCAGTCACTATGTTTTACTTAAGAGACTTAGGTTGTACATATTCTTCCCCCTAATTTATGCCCTACTTAGCAACATTTATGATTAAGAATATTTTTGGTGCAAACTAATAAGTGAAACTTAAGAGTATATGTTATACTTAAATATTTATGACTCGTTTCAGCAAACGGCCCTAAGACCCGTTTGCTGATTTGGAACATAAATTTAAGTTCAACTTAAAGTTTTCATTTTTATATGGAAAGTTCCGTAATTCGATAAGTTCTGCTTAAAAACCCCATATAAAAGGTGAATTTTATGTAGAACATAAATTTATGTTCCGAATCAGCAAATGGGCCTATGTGGCTTACAATCATCAACATGTCTCTGAGTGCGAGTGAATAAATTGATTTTCAATTTAAAGTATATTCCGAACGGTTTAGTTGAAAAACATTTTTTTTCGATAGATTTATACTCCTGGAAGTATAGTCAGTTCCTTGAAGAAGTAAGAATAGGTTAGGTTAGGTTAGATTAGGTCGGTTTTGCACCCATAAGTTCTGAGTAACACCGATAAAGAACTATCTTACATAGATTTCAATAAATAAATCACTGGTCAGCAACATTTTTGCCACAAGGATGAGACATTCTAAAGAATGCTGTAGTTACAAATGTCAATACAAATTTTCTGTCCTCAAAAAATTACTTCAAAGATCGCCAAAAACCGTGTTTTGAGCACTTTGAGATACGCATATCTCGAAATCCTGACGTGTTAGAACAATTCTGTGTCCGGATTTACTTTCAGCATCAAAAAAATCTACAAGAATTGATGTATCTCAAACTTGTGGCAATCAGAAAATTAAATTTTGTTGACCAGTGATATTTATCTGTTTTTATACCGACCGGACACCTCAATATTATGTATATGATAGTTGAGATAAAAGAAAATAAAAATCTTGATAGCTGTGCTAACAGGTTATTCTAGTCTGGGAACATGATAAATAAATAAATAGAGTGGTATGACAGCTTTTGAAGAGCCAAGAGCTAAGTGGCGTACACTTATCAACAATTCTCTGAGTGCATGTGAAGAATTGAGGGGACCAACAATTTAACGCCGATTCCGAACAGCAAAGTTGATAAGCACTTTTTTCATGACAGATTGATAATTTTAGAAGCTTTGTCAGTTCTTCGCAAGAGGCATTACCCGTGAAAGATTAAATAAAAACTTTATAGGCACGAGAATGATTCGGACCCACGCGTTCTGCCCAACAGCCAACGCACATAACCACTACCTACACCATGGGCAGAACTCTGGGTACATTGGCCAGCGGAAATGTACACTGGCTATCAAATTAATGTTTCAACGCCCAATATCTTTTGCAACAGTCAAAATATAAAAGGAGTCCATTTAACACCTGCGTATGCGTAAACCTATGCGCAAATCGCCTACGTTACTTCGAATACAGAAATGAGTCACTAGCTTAGGATTATCTCTGCAATAATTGTTTATGTTGTATGCAACAGCCTCTGTATTTAGCACGTCACTTTGCCTTACTTTACTTACTTGTAAGTTGATGAATTATTTTAAAACATATTCTTCAAATAATGACATATGTACTATACAATGTACACATTTCAAAAAATACTTCTGAAATGATTTCAAAGCATACTTTTGTAATGACATAATTTCATAGCATACATATAGTATAGTTTATCAACTTTTCAAATAAAAGCATACTTTCAGATAGATTATTATTAAAAAAGAGTGGCGCGAAAGCTCTTCAAGAGCCAAGGTCTAAGTGGCTTACTCTCATCAACAATTGAATTGAGGGGACCTACAATTTAACGCTGATTCTGAATGGCAAAGTTGAGAAGAACTTTTTCAAGACAGATTTATACTCTTGAAAGTTTTGTCAGTGCTTCGCAAGAGGCAGTACCCGTGAAAGATGAAATAAAAAGTTTATGGGCACGAGTAGGACTCGAACCCACGACATTATGCTTAGCAGCCAACGCACCTAACTACTAAGCTACGGCCTACGGGCAACTGCACTGATAAACTGATAGATTATTAGTAATTTTAAACTTCACATTCAGTTACTGTAAGAAATAAATCTCAGTTTGATGATACAATTTTGAGTTTTCACTATTGAGATATTACATTTTTTTTGGAATTTCGTAAGAACATCATTCTTATCGTACGGAATCCTGGATCTAAGAAACTGAATTTTTTTGGGAGGTATTTGATTTAATAGTTTGTGTACGTTGCCTTTACCAAACTTAGCAGTGTTTTTCCGTGTGGTACTACAGCGCAATACCAGTAGTCCAGTACTACACTTGTTATTGTGTTATATTCTTTGGTAAGCTAATATTTTAGTATTTCATGAAACCACTTTCTGTCGCTTTGAAGTGATTTTCAGAACTGCAATTCCTCATTTGGTCCTTTTTCTTTAAAATTAAAAAAACTAATTTCTTTTGTCGATGAAGCTTCTTTGATTCTTTTTACATATATTCCTATTCGCTTGCTTCGCTCTTAAAGATTTTTCTCCAGAGACGAGTCACTACTCTACCATGCCCGGCACTTTGGTTTCAGGATAAATTTTTTCCACTCTCTCTTCTTCATTGCGCATCGCGCAAAGCAATTTAATTTCTTATTTCGAACAACAACATATTTAAAGTTCTGGGAACCATTACTACTTCATCATTGTAGTAAATATAATTTGTTTCTCCTTGTAATCAGAGTCGAAGTGGGCACCATGATATCGTAATCAAGCTCGAGCAGTTTGCCTGAAATTTTTTTCACTATTTCTTGAAAATTTCTTGTAACGCTGTGCTATCATCTTTAGTTGTCCACAAGACAAAATCTAAAAACTGAATAGCTTTCTCTGCCTCTGTAGAATGATATTGCGTTCCATGTGAGAAGTTTGTAGATGAGATGCACATAGGTTTTTCTCGGGGAAAGCTGCTCTAATAGCGTCACTTTGAAGGGACTTACCTCACCATATTTCTGACATCACTTGGATCATTTGTAGATTTGGCAGCAAAGATAAGGCTTGGTAGGATTTAGAAAGATTGAGCAATAAGAAACTGACCCAGCTTCATAAAAGTATTCGATTGAAACACTCATCGTCATTGGTTATTGGTTTTAAGTCGTCTTCAGTAGTAGTGTTGAAGTAGTGGTTAAACTCATAGATTTAATTAGGCTTGACAGTCGCAAATAGGTTATTTGGCTCAACAAAAAAAAGAAGAATTGCACTCCTCTACGATTATTGAACGTCTCTTCTTCTGCAAGAACAGTAAACAAATAAGGCATTTTGCAGTTCCTTTTCTTTCCAACTCCACTGTCTTTCTTCTTAAGAAAAATTATTACACTCTCATTAGGCAGGACAAACGCACCACACGACATATACCTACACCAAAAAACAACCACTTCAACTTAGGTATAGTCAACATTCAACCCATGTTTAGAATAGTTGTGTAATAGTTTACCTCTCGTCTTCTAAATACTCACGTTAAAAAGGGTTGATTTATATCCTTGTTTATGCGAGATCGTATACAAAAATATATGTCTAGGTCTATAACCATGTGCATGACACCTTTTCCCTGAAAGAGAGTCATGTATGTTGTGTGCTCTACTGCCGTCATCATCATTAACTTCTTCCTCCGAACCGAAATCCTTGTGATGACTTCACATTAATATTCATTGCGTTTTGGACAAGGACTATGATTTTCTGGAGGGATATGTATTACTTACTCATTTACTCGAACATTGATGCGATGATTGAGACCGTTTTTCTAGATTGTTGAGTGTTAATCCCAAGTGATTGACACACCACACAAACTGTTTCTGTATTAAAGATAATTTGAATTGATTTGAAAAGGGATTCAACAAGGTAAAAGATGCCCCATCATCACAAACTGATTATTCTCAATTTACTTGGTAAACGTTTCTTATTTTTTCTTATTCGCTACCACAAGAAAGTTTTCGCGGATGTCACAAGGTCTTTCATGCGCTCACTCTGCTGCTTGTTATCCTGGTAAATGTTTTGAATTGTCTTGACATATTTATGCCTTCCAATTAGCATATTATGTAAATGTTATCATCGTCAGTTTGAGAAGTTTTTTCTTGTTTTAAATGAAATTCGGCTCGAAGGAGCAAAAAAGGGAGCCTTTTTGGTTACTGGCAATTTGATGGAGGAATGATGTTATAGGTTTGCCGCAACTTTGTCTCTTGCAGGATAAAAATCAAACATTCTAATGCAAAGGACGTCGTTTATCTAAACAACGACCAAACAAGGAATACACAAAAAAAGGACACCAACACCCAAATAATTGTATCGTTGTTGTATCAAAAGTGAAGTTTTCAGTTTAGGAATTCGTTTTTTTTTTATGCGGGAACAGAGGTGTTCAACAACACCCTTTAGGCTGAGGTATTCTTAAGAATATCCATTGAAATGAAAAGCGATTATTGTGTCAAATAAAATAGAAGAAGAAATTGCCATTCCCACTCTTTTTTGCCATCAAAAATAAAAGTAACAGCAAAGGTGTCCTGATGGCGAAGAAGGAGCAGAATAAAGCGAAGGACGGACGATTGAGATGTGACTTCAATTAAATGTCAGTTTATTTATACATTAATTTCTGAATTTCGGAATACCTAACCTACCAACAGTGGGCCACATACCGCGCCCACAATTGAGGTGTTTTTTCTTTCATTTTTACGATAGGCAGTTTTGTATGCTAATTTGATCTGACTGGCGTTAAGCAGGAATACTTTTCTTTAGGCGGCAGAAGGGATGATTGTTGTTGGGATAAGTTTTGTATTGGGGGTATGGCTTAAATGGAGAATGTTTTTCAGATTAAACGTTTTGCGGTGAAAATGTCAATGAATGAAAATGAAAGAAATGCAAATTCTTAAAGGCTGGACAGAATTTGAGTGACGATAAGTACTACTTAGGGATATGATATTTTTAAACCTTAAACTGTCAAATCTAATCATGTTCAATGTTATTCTTTTCGATGAGACCTCTGAGTAATTTTTTATAACCAACTACCAAAACCAATAAAGAATATTTTTTTGGCAATGTTAGCCACTATTTATATTAACGGTAATTTCCACCGCCCTTACACAAATAGCTTACATTGAGGCTACGGTTCTTTCTCAGACCGTTTAACCGAGAGAAGCTGACCTTAAAACGTCACACCTTCATTTAGAGTGAACATATAAGTTTGAAACCCCTCCATGAGGTAAGCCTTGACGTGGCGGAGGGGCTTACGGTGACTACTACTCTGCTATGAAGCTTAAGGTTATAAGTTATAACTATGCGACCGCAAAACTTGATTTCGCAGAAGGGCCTCCTAAAGTTGACAGGTCGAAGCGGAGAAGGCTGTTGGTACTAATTACCCCGAAACAAAGGTGTGTTCCCACCAAGGCACTTCCAACGAATGACGGTAGCGGAAAAATTTCTTTTCCTGGAATCAACGGTGGCATCCTCAGTGCTAGTCAGACCGAACTACTTGGTGAACACCTTTAAACGAGATACTTCGACATACGTAGGTATTTGACGGGTATACTGATGACGATCCAAGCACATGTAATGAGTATAACGAATGTCGGATATGCACGTGGAATGTAAGGTCCCTTAATAGATCGCGTGCTGGCGATCAATACGCGGAGAAATAGGCCAAAAGAGGATGAAAAA
Organism: Sphaerophoria taeniata; assembly: GCA_943590905.1. Classification (NCBI taxonomy): domain Eukaryota; kingdom Metazoa; phylum Arthropoda; class Insecta; order Diptera; family Syrphidae; genus Sphaerophoria; species Sphaerophoria taeniata. Next base: position 71,878,544 of record OX016542.1, on the reverse strand, counting down.
ATGCGACATTTACGATGGTAATTGTTACCGAGAGCAACAAATAAGAATTTTTTGATGAGGATTCATCGTTGGAAGCAGACTTAGGCAAAAAATCTTGAGCTAAAAATGTGTAAGCGAAAGCATCACGACGATTCGAATCAAGACCAAATTCGCCAACATTAGTCTAATATGCGTGCATGCCCCGACAAAAGAGAAGACAGACGTCACCAAAGACGAGTTCTACGAGCTCTTAGGTGGAACAGGCACAGGAAAGCACAGCCTGTACGACACCACTTCCGACAACGGATTCAGGGTGATCGATTTTGCTGCGTGGTGAAATGTTGTGGTAGCAAGCACGTGGTTTCCACATCTCGCAATCCATGAGATCTCCTGTCAACCAGATTTATCAAATTGCTATCGACGGAAGGTACTTGTCCAGCATTCTAGATGTTCGAACTTCCCGAGGAGCCAAAATCTACTCGGGATACTGCCTCGTAGTAGCAAAGGTAGTGCTACGAATATCCCGAAAACGAACAAAACATGGAAATGCTGCTGAAAATTCGACGTCGGACGGCTGCAATTGCAAGATATCGCCAGATCTTTCTCTGATCGAGTGCCAAGCAACCTCTAAAGGCGTCCTATGCCCTCAACATCAAGTATCGGGATTCAGGAAACAGAGTGGCAACATTGCCAGAAAGCGGTTAGAGATGCCGCCTCTGATGTGCAAGGTTCCACACAGCCACCAAAGCAAAACTCTTGGCGCATGCAACCAAGGAGGAGGCATATAAAGCGGCGCTGCATAGAAGGACAAGAGCTGCTCATGAGTTCTACAAGAAAAAGAGGGAGTATGAGAAGCGTCAGATTGAGGATGTTGAGAGAGCCAACAGCAAGAAAGAAATTCGGAGCGGAAAGAAAAACAGCTGGCTCAAGGTTATCGAGCAAGAACCAATGCCGGCAGAGATAAACAAGCGAACATCATAGTAGAATCGCAGTTAAACCTGGGGATTTACAAATATCACTTCTGTAGACTTACGGCGACGACAAACAAAATTCCTCCGTCAGACAAAAGGCTTATTGGACACGATGATAGCCAACAATTCCGTGAACCCGACCTAGAAGAAGTGAAAACGGCAATATCACAGCTGAAAACCGTCAAAGCCGCTGGAGCAGATGGTCTAGCTGGCGAGCTGTGCAAAGCAGCAAGCGACGATCTAGATAGGAGCATGCACCAAATTATTTGTTCGATCGCTGATTCTTTGGGATAAGAAAGCAATTGAGTGGTAAAATACTATTTGGGTCACCAAAACTATAAACCACCCTCATCATCCCAGCCCTGCTGAATGGTCGATATGTTGTGTATTTGGGTCCGAATTTAAATAATAAACCTTTGCTTCAAATTCAGTCAATTATATTTTAATTTTCTTCAGTCTACCGTTGACAAAAACAGCAAGGAAAATAATATGATTGAAAAACTACTAGTTATACAACTGGACAATAATCGAATGATCTCGTCTGTTATTTAGTTTACTAAGTAAGCTCAAGTAGATTATTTACATTATATACTTTAGAAAATAGGATTTAAGGAAAGCAACAGAGTTGCCAAGATGCGTATACAACATCTCCCCCTTCAAGTTATTGATATATATATCGGCCATCAGCCGATGTCCTCATGTCAAGGCGTTGTGTTGGTTTTCGAAGTCGCACTTTTCTAGGCCTGCTTTCTTCTTGTCCATCAGAGTTGGTTGCTGTCGATGGTTTGTCTTCAAGCGGGTCTTTTTGTACAGCTGAGGGTGGCGAACATGGAACCTTCTCAACTGTTTCTTGTGGAACGTGAACTTCGAGGTCGAAAAGGTCAATAATGTTGAGATCGCTATCTGCACAGTGCCTTGAACGAAGTTGGTTTGCGTGTCGACGCCAAGTTTTGTCTCCCACTGCAACTGCATACATAACGGAGCCAATCCTCTTCAAAATTTGACCAGGCACCCAAGGCTTCTGATTGTTGTTGTAACACCTAGCAAATATAAGATCCCCTTCATTAAATTCTCTTTTTCTTACCCCATATTTGGTATTATATTGTTGTTCCATGTTATGGTTTCTTTTGACTGCTTCTTTTGATGATGGGCGTAGCAAATCCAAATGCGTTTTTACTTTTCTGCCTAGAAAAGCTTCTGCTGGCGTCATGTTGTCTGGAAGTTGGGCATTGGGTGTTGTTCTGTAGCACTGCAAAAATATTTGAAGAGCTGAAGGTATCTGCTCTCTCCCTTCTAGTTTGTTGATGCCACGTTTAAAAATGTTCACAAATCTTTCGGCCTGGCCGTTAGATTGTGGATGAAAAAGCGCTGTGCTGATGTGTTCAATTCCTCCTTGGGCACAAAATTCGGTGAACTCGTGGGACGTGAATTGTGTCCCATTATCAGAGACGATTATGTCCGGAAGTCCAAATCTGCCAAATACCTCTCGTAAAACTGCAATTGTTGATTTGGAAGTTGTCGAACTCATGCAAAAAATTTCTGGCCACTTCGAAAATGCGTCCCTCAATGATGAGAAACATGCGACCATGGAACGGTCCAGCAAAATCCATGTGAACTCTGGACCATGGAGTGGAACAGATCGGCCATGATGCTAATGGAGTTTTTACTGGGGCTGATGAGGCTGCTGCACACGAACTGCAATTCTGAACAACTTGTGTAATATCCTTGTCTATATTTGGCCAATAGACAAAACTTCGTGCAAGCGCCTTCATTCTAACAATGCCAGGATGCCCTGTGTGCAATTGGTTAAGCAGTCTTTTCTGCAAAGAGAGAGGTATTACTACTTTATTTTGAAGCATGATACAACCTTGAATTTCACTGAGTGCATCTTTTCTATGATACAGTTGCCTGAGTGCTGGATCTTTAACATCTTTAGGCCATGTTGATTTAAGGAATTGAAGACATTGTTTGAGAGTAGAATCCTTAGATGTTTCACCAGATATCATCTTGGCGGTCACTGGCAAGTTATGTATTACGTCAGACAAAACACGATTCACGCCACTCTCGAACTTAATTGACGCAATAACAAAATCTTCGTTTGCACTTACTTTTTGGTTTAAGATTAGACGAGACAGGGCATCTGCATAGCCGAATTTCGATGTGTTGATATATTCGATGTTGAAATCATATATCAATAAAGTGAGCGCCCATCTCTGCAACCGGTTGGCTGTGTAGACGGGTATTCCTTTTTTTGAACCAAATATGGCCAACAAAGGCTGATGATCTGTGCGCAGAGTAAAGTGTCGTCCATAAATCATCTTGTGGAATTTTTTTACACAAAAAATCAGTGACAATGCCTCCTTTTCTGCTTGGCTGTATTTTTGCTCGGTTGGAGTAAGGGATCTCGATGCGTGAGCAATGGCTTTCGTGGATCCATCCGGGAATAAATGCATTATAACACCACCTATGCCGTCTTTTGAAGCATCGCCTGCGACGATTATTTTTTTTTTGGGTCGAAGTGCACCAGCAGAAGCTCAGATGAAAGCACTTGTTTAGCTTTTTGAAAAGAAAGTTGGCACTCTTTTGACCAACAAAAATTAGAGTCTTTTTGGAGAAGTTTGTCCAGAGGTGCTCTGATTTCTCGTATATTTTTAATAAATTGGCCATACAAATTTAGCATTCCTAAAAATGAACGTACCTTTGAAATATCTGTTGGCTCTGGCATCGATTCGATTGCTTTCGTACGTGATGGGTCAGGCCTTCTTCCGTGCTGGTCGACAATGAACCCCAGGTAAGTCACTTCAGTCACGAAAAATTTGCATTTTTCGAACTTAAGCCGGAATCCCCACTCTTCTAATTTCTGCATGACTTGATTAAGCTTCGCTTCATGTTCATCCATCGATTTTGATGCGATGATGATGTCATCAATATAACTTGTTGCGCACTCAATATCTGCCAACATAGCGTTCATGATTTTCTGGAATATAGCGGGTGCGGACTTTACACCAAATGGAACACGTGTGTAACGCAGTAGACCCTGATGGGTGTTGATCGTCAACAGTGGCTGTGATGATTCCTCCATTTTTACCTGAAGGTAAGCATCCGACAAATCAATTACTGAGAAATATTTACCTCCAGAAAGTGTTGCAAATATATCCTCTGGTAATGGCAATGGGTACTGGTTAGACTGCAATGCATTGTTTAGTCCCGTAGCAAAATCAGCACAGATCCTAACGTCGCCATTAGCTTTTTTTACGACCACGATCGGTGCAGCCCACTCCGAGAACTCAACGGGAATGAGTACGCCTTGTTTCACAAGTCGAGCTATTTCTGCATCAATAGCTGGGAGTGACGCATATGGCACTGGTCGTTTTGGTTTGTATACTGGAACTGAACCAGGCTTGATATGTAGAACTGCTTCTGCCTTTGTACATAAGCCCAAGGAACCATCAAAAACCTTTGCATATTTTGATTTGAGGTTAGTTATTGCCTTCTGCCGCCACGTCAAAGAAAATTCCATTGATTTCTGCTTGGATGAAACTTGAGCACAGATTGAATTTATTGGGATATCAAACAACTGTAATTTTTCGATCCAGTCTATACCTAGAATGTTTAAATTTGGAATTTTAGATATAAAACAAGATGTAAATATTTGCTTTTCATTAAATGAAATCATGCAGTGTAGTTCTGATAACAATGGAAGCGATTCCCCACTTGCATTCCTGGCTGAATGTGTTGTTGGAGTCGTCGCCGGTGGGCCTAGCTTTTCCCAGGTCTCTTCTGATATTAGCTGCGTTTTATTATCACAATGATCCAGATCAGATCATTGATTTATATGTGAAACAACAAAAAATCGAAATCCTACTTTTTACTTGGATCAATTTTTGTGATCCAAATATTAGTTCTTCTTCCGCACACAAGTTGAAATGTTGGCGTTAATTTTCAATAAAAACTGTGCTGCCACTTTCACACATTTGTTATCCGGGAATGAGATATTTTTCAATTACATAGCAAAAGCTTTTTCCCATTAAAAAACAACAGAATAATCGTTCAACAAAATTATCGTAGGGCAACTCCGATGTAATTGACAGAATGAATATTGCAAACTGCTGCCAAACGTGACGTAATAAGTAAATTGATGATCCAAAGCTGTTTTATTATCATGATCTGATCCGGATCAGATCATGGTGATAATAAAACGCGGCTATTATTGTGATATCAGATGCTGTATCAATTTGAAGACGAACTGGTTTCTGATTAATATTCACCACGATGTATTTCCGATGTTGCTCGTACTGCACCTTTGAGACTGAATAAATGCTGTTAGTCTTGGACTTTGAGAAATTGTGTGTGTTTTTATGATTTCTTTTGTGATTGAACTTCTTTTTGAAGAAACTGTTGTTTACCGATTTAGAACTGTCACAAAACCCTTCTTTGTGTCCCACTTTATCACAGTCAGAGCATTTGTGTTTTTTATACCTGCACTTATCAGCGTAGTGCATTCCACCACAGAACCAACATGCGCTTTTCGGTACTTTCTGTTTTGTTGCTTGTTTTTGTACTGCTCTTACTTCTGTGTTTGCACTGGGGCCACCTACCATTTGCACATCATGTTTGAGCATAGCAATGCGATCACATTCTGTTGCTAGGTCTTTTAAGGTTAATTTCTTTTCCTTGTCGGCTTCAATTTTTGAGATGAGTCGCGCTCTTAATTCAGAATCTGATGTACTTTTCAAGCCAATGATGAACATAAGACACTTGAACTCATCTGCTTTGCACGTGGTTATTTGGAAATTTTCACATTGTTTATTAATTACGCCGGCATAAGCTTGGAAATCATCTCCTACAGTCTTCTCGATGTTAAGACAATTATAACGAGTTGCAAATAAAGAAATTTTTCTTGCGAAATATGTTGAGAGATTTTCCACAGTCGCAACAAAATTGAAATCACGTGGTTTTTTTGGTAGTATGAGATTAACATAACGATTGTACGAGCTTTCATCCAGCTTTCTAAGAAGTAACCTTACCCGTGAAGCATCATCCAAGTCTTTCCTGTCTACTAAGAACACATCTTCATGATGGTTGTACCATTCCGTAAATGTGACATCGTTGTCTGGGTCATACATGAACCTTGTGATGCTACTCGAAAGGGTTTCCATTACTCTCTCCGCCGAGGGTTTCATTGGACTGCCTCCAAGAAGAGTACTATTTGTGTTTGCGTTGGCTGAGCTGTTAAGCATAGACTTAATGAATTCTTGCTGCTGCTTCAGGAGATCCCCCTGCTGCTTCATAAATATTGCAAATTGGGCTGTGTCCATATTTTTTTTTTATAATCTGCACTATAAAATAAGCAATTTATGTTAAGAATTTATGGAAAAACTATCCTCGTCGCCACGATATGTTGTGTATTTGGGTCCGAATTTAAATAATAAACCTTTGCTTCAAATTCAGTCAATTATATTTTAATTTTCTTCAGTCTACCGTTGACAAAAACAGCAAGGAAAATAATATGATTGAAAAACTACTAGTTATACAACTGGACAATAATCGAATGATCTCGTCTGTTATTTAGTTTACTAAGTAAGCTCAAGTAGATTATTTACATTATATACTTTAGAAAATAGGACTTAAGGAAAGCAACAGAGTTGCCAAGATGCGTATACAACAGTGCAGAAGCATGCAAACAGAAAAATGTATATGAATGTGCCTTAGACCGGAAAGTTCTTCGGGCCACCTATATGGCGCCGTGTGCATTGATGTGGAATGGAGAAGAAGATTCAACAGCGAACTTTATGGGTTGTACAACGACATGTCGGTTGGCCGGTCGACCTGGCCATTACAGGACGAAAAATTACTTATTTTCTTATCTGGCTCCAAATCCAACCACGGTTCCCCGAGTGCGCCTTCCAAACCGTTAAAAGGCCGCGATAAATATGAGGCCTTAGAGTCAATGCTATCCGGTCATCGTCATCCATTTATGAATTAAGTTCAATGGGTCTATTATTGAACTGTCTGGCTTAAAGCCACACTAGATGTGGTAGTGATAAAAGTGCAGAAAAGTTCACAACACTCACAAATACAAAGGGTATAACTTTTTCATGCAACAACAGACAGGGACTCTTGCAAGACATAGATGGGGAGCATATGGACCAGTCATTCACCTTCTTATGACAATGAGTTTACACATTTATATTCTTAGTTACCTAACTTCCATTACTTTCGACGGAAAAATAAAGTTCTCATTCAAAATCGCCAAAAGAAGAAGTCAAAATTCATCCTGCGCCTATAAAATTAAAAGTATCGTCAAATTGAACCCTTTCCGTCCTTTCACCTTGGCTTGCTTTGCTATCGTCTTTTGAGAATTTTGTAATAGAATCGTATCCACGTTCAATAAATTCCATTAGGAAACAAAAGCCAAGTAAAACGGTGTGCTCGTAACATTTATTTCCTTTTCCGCTTGTTTTTCGTGTTTTTTGTTTGCATTGAAAACGGTGTATTATTCGAGCAATAAGGATTCCTTACAATATTACCGGATGGTCCCCAGAGATTGTGCTGCGTGTGCCGCGACCTTTTAACATCCTTTGTTAGCTGGCTGAGTATTTCACCTTTTGCCAACATGGGCTGACATTTAACCACGCATTTGACTAACGCTGATAAGACAAGGATATAATGCTGCCAACACGATGGGCGATGCTTTGCCTCTCTCGGCCCATAACTGTTTCTCGAACGAAGGATGCTACTGTCCCTGTGACTTCTTTTGTTCAGCCAGCTTAATCCACCCCCTATATTCAGTTCTACATCTTCAAACACGGTTATAGGTAGTTGTAAATATTAACGTGGAATGGTTTCATTGTTGCGTGGGCTGTGCATATATCGAGATTCAGAGATCCAGCGAATTGTGCTGCTTTGTCTTGTATAACGGTTACGCGATGTGGCATAACATCAACCGGGGTACCAAACGTCCAATAATTTTTGATAGCAAATGGAGCGGACAAGCAGAAAGGAGTAGAGACTAAGATTAAAGGAATTCTGGAAGCTGCTTTATGGAACAGCTCTGCGCCGCTGTTGTTTTTTGTGTTCTGTCTTTTGCTTTGGATAAAACTTGCCTCTGGAACCTGATTAATTAAATATTTATTTAATTTGAATTTGTATCCTTATTTTTTTGCATTGTAAATTTGGTTGTTATTTAACGGCTTTCGTGCGGAAGGGGCAAGAGGGAAATGCCTGGGAGATTAAGATTGAATTGCTCTGAATTAAAATGACTATAGGTTAGAATTTTTGGAATGCTGTTTATTTTTTCTGTTTAAAGTTGCTTGATTGAATTTTATTTATTTAAATGTTTAAGGCAAAACAAGATTGTGTTTTCTTCAAATAGTTCCCTAGATAAATTGAGGAAGATATTGCACGACGACACAAATATTACGGATCTGAGGTAGGATACCTTAAATAAATTTGCTTGATTGGGAAAAAACAATTTTCCACAAATTGAGTTGGGAACATGTACCTATACATACATAAGAATGAAACAGTACCCCAAATTGCATGGTTCACAGGTGATGTACACCCGAGCGACGCTGAGTGGCCCGTTTTGGTTGCAATAATCATATCTTCTAAGCTATATACATATAACATAAAATGCTATAAAAATTATGACTTTCAAAAAATAAAATTAACTGGCTGTTTCAGAAACAATGTGTTAAATTAAGAAGTTTTAACTAAGGTGATGTAGTAGTACATAGTGTCCGTGGCTTAGTGGCTAGGTGCATTGGCTGCTGAGCAGAACGTCGTCGTGGGTTCGAATCCTACTCGTGCTCATATAGTTTTTATTTTCATCTTTCACGGGCACTGCCACTGACAAAACTTTCAAGAGTATCTATCTGTTATGAAAAAGTGCTTCTCAACTTTGCCGTTCGGAATCGGCGTTAAATTGTAGGTCCCCCCAATTCTTCACACGCACCCAAAAAATTGTTGATGAGAGTAAGTCACTTAAGCCTTGGCTCTTCAACAGCTGCCACGCCACTCTACTTATTTATTTTTAAGTTCATAATGCACAGCACCTACTAAACTCATCATTTCTGGAGAGTACCTATCGGTCCTTCTTTTTGGTTTGGTTGGTGCCTTGATGAAGAAATAAGTAGGTCCGATGACGTTGCAAGCATGTTAAAAAGGTTCTCATTCGATTGAATCCTTGAAATTTTGCACGTATTTTGATATCAATATTTACTGTAGTGCTTACTTTTGACTTCCTGAGCTTCTTCTGACAGTTCCCCAAGGGGTAGTGTTTGATATTTGATGATACTTTGACTATGAACCAATAATTTGTGAAGAGAAGGTGTGAGGAGTTTTCAGGATACATTTTTTTAAGAGCTCTGCTGTTTTCTTGGTACTCTCAGCGTCTCAGCCCCGGATCTAGGGGGGGCAGACCGGGGCCTATGCCCCGAGTGGCAAGTTCGGGGGCGGCAAAATGCATACTCTACAGACGAATGGAACACTCATCATATACCTTACTTTGACCACGGAATAATAAGTAGGTACAAGTATTATAGGAATTGTATGGCCATATCAATTCGACCGATACCAAGAGTGCAAAAGAGCCGAAACCATATTCACAATCATTGTTGAAAACAACACAAATATTCACAATCTCCCTAGTCAATCATTATCCTCGACAGTGTTTTGTATTAAATATGTGTGTTGTTTATTCAGCCTTATCACCGCCCCCGATTGGAGCAAAATCGTACAATTTCTAAATATTTTCTACCACGCACCGTTTCCTTTCATTTTTCTTTTTAATGAAAACAACCGAAGTTTTCGAGGAAAAGTTCACAATTGTAATGCAGAATGCATTTCATGTAACATTCGATATTTTCACAAAAAAAAAAGAAAATCCGTAAGGAAGTGTTTGAAAATTAATTAAAAATTGAAAAATAAAACACTGTTGCAAGTTTGATTGATAACATCAGAGAAACGGTAAATCAAAATTGATGCGAAATTTTCACTTAATTCAAGAAAATTGTATGAACTTTAACAATCATCTAATCAGATTAGTTGTAAAATCAACAACCAAAAAATAACGGCAATTTTTATGAAAAAGTTGAAAAACACATATTTTACCCTTTTTTAAAATCGGTAGAAAAAATTGAAAAAAAACAATGTTTTTCTTGTTTTTTACTTTTTTTTTGTAGAAAACTTTTTTTTGAAATCTGACTTTATTTTCTTTTTGTGAGTCAATTTTTTAGCAGAGATATTGGGGTCCAAGTCAAAATTAGGAAAATCATTTTATGATAAGAAAATTTTTGTTAGCTATCTAAAACATAGAGCAAATAATAAAGATAACAATATTTTGAAACTTAACCTTTGATCAATTTGATTAGGAAAAATTTTCCGCTAACCTTATGTTTGATTCGTCATAAAGTGAGCGGAAAATTTTTCCTAATCAAATTTTTCGATTTTGAAGATTAGTATATATTTCTTACGCTCAAGTGAAAACGACAAACGGTATTTCTTCTTAACTCAAAATGATTTTCAAAGAAAAAAATGTGCACGACTGGGTCCCACAAAAGTGCTCCTGTATTCCAAAACCTAACCTAAATCACAAAAACAATAGAATTCATAGGTAACTCAAAAATACATTTTGTCTGGAAAAATTTATGCCATAAGTTTTCTTAACTGTTTATTTTTCATTTTTTTTTCTTAAAAATTCCTTAGAGCGTTTTGTTTTTTTAAATTTAAATTCGTAAACCCATATAAATTTTTTTCAAAAATACATACCTTAAAATTAATCTGGGATTGCAACATTCAAGATCATGTTAGTATACGTTTTAGATTTGAATTTCTGTTTCTAATATTGATCCGTTTTTGGGATACAGAATTTTTAGAAAAAAGTTTAAAATATTTTTTTCAAAATACAAGCAATTTTTGAAATTTACTATACAAACGATGATCGACCTATTATTTTTCGAGAGATCGGTTCAATAAGAAGTACCTACAGTTTTGGAGCAATACAAAAATAATTTTTTTACATTAAAAACACCAGTGTTCCAAAAAAAAAATTGCGATGATGTTTAAAAAAATCGTATAGGAGCCGTTTTTGAGAAAATAGAAACTTCTGGTTTTTGGCCGAACAAATTGTATGGTGGCAATCCTAAATTTTGATCTGAAAAATAAAATAAAATAAAACGACCCACCAGAATTAGCTCAAACCACTATATTCCACATTTAAAGTCAATCGAATCAGTCGTTAAGGCTTTAGATGCGTTTACAGACAGACAGACAGACAAACAGACAGACGGACAGACGGACGGAATCGCCAGACCCACTTTTTCGACTTCTCTATCATCGTGATGTCTTATTTCAATGAGCATTTCTTATCATTGTCTTCAGTTTTCCGTACACATTTTTTTTAAATAAAGTGGGTGGCCAAATTATTAGGGCCACCCTTAAAAAATGTTATTTTTTGGATAATGTTCGAAAAAATGCATTTAAAAACTAATGTTCAATAATTGTTTAATAATTTAGGGACTTCTCAAATATTATTTAACCAATAAAATTAAAAAGGCATGTATAACGGTAATTCAAACAGTATTTAGCTCGTCTTATGCGTGAAACAGATTAAACCAGCAACAGCACCAGCACCGTCAACAGCAAACAGCACGCTGGCCAGCAAATATTTTCCAAACACATTGCCACCAGCCACCAGCGACGTCATTTCATCTGTGTTGACATTTCGTTCTCTTTGTTTTCATGTTTATTTTATTTTTTGTTGTTTGGCGCCTCTGAATTTTGTACATTGAAAGTTGCAATGGACCAGCAACAGCAAATTTAGGACTTTGACCAAACGGCGCTGTTGACGTTGCTGGTGCTGGTTTTTTCTGTGTCGGACGATTAAAATACATGAGCTCTAAAACAATGGCCGCCGCTGTTACTGGTTCAATCTGTTTCTCGGTATCCATTTTTCAAAATGAATGTCTTATTTCGCGTAGGCTGCGCAGCGCTTTTTCCTTTTTTAAATCTTTGAATTGCTTTTTTTGCAAAAAATGAAAGCCTACTACATATTTGCAAATCGGTATATTGATAAACAAAACATGTGCAGAGTATGCTCTGTATTTAATTTTTATTTCAAATTGTGTTCAGTTGTGCGTGTTTTGCTGTGTTTTTGTGGTAAAGCGTGTTGTAATAAAGAAGAAAAGACCTTTCGCCGGCAAACATTTTGGAAATTAAGACTCTTCATTTGCATTAAGACTCAACATTTGCAAAGGAAAATTGCAACAATTGCAGGAGTTGCGAAGTCGTCAGTTGACAAAGTAAAAAAGAAAATTGTTACGAATTTTGCTAAATGAAAAAAATAAATAAATGATGAAAGGTCACTACGGCGTATACGCAACTTAAATTATAAGAGATTTTTCTTAATTGTATTAGCTGTTTCGAGACTATAGCGCGGTGAATTGTTTTAGCTCAAATTAGAGGGAATATTACTTTCTATTCGAAAACTTCATGGTGGCACCCTGTATGCGTAATGACAAGCTAGCGAATTTCGAACTTAACCAAAATTCTTGTCTGATTTCGAACAGGAAACAGGGTGGACAACCTGAGTTTCGGAAGAGGAAAATTCACTACGACGAAGCTTAGATCAGCACATTTCACTTTCGGCCAGCAAGAAGATATGCTCGGCGACAAAAATTAAGAAAGTCTTTTATTACCAAGTGAATTGTGCGATTTTTCCTAAGTCATTTTAATCGGTGGTTAGTGGTGACATCAATCTTTTAATTAAATTTAAAGCAATTAAGTTCTAAACGATTGTGCCTTTTAGGTAGATTTCTTGCAGAATTTTTGTTCTGTAAAGGTGGAAAAGGCAAAAATTGCAACAAGCCACGTTTTTGATTATACCAGGTAAACTAAAAAAAAAGGAAAAAAACAATAACGAATAACAAAAACGAACTTTAAAAACAGCAGGTTCACTATTGTAGGTGCTGCTGTGAAGTGAGCGATCTTTTTGACACTTCGCACCACGTGCGTCTTATCCAATTGGATCAAAGAGGGGAAGAAGTCACCTGGAAAGTAAAAGGGGCTCAGAAAATTTCCACCAAGATTGATGCCTGTGGATCTCTTGCATACAGAGATTTCCAAGAGAAGGTGCTCAGTAGCGGTCTTGGCAGCACACGAATTCAATTAGCAAGATCCATCGTCAGAAAACATCTCCAGGCCCTTGGTTTAGTCAGCTCGCGGAATTTGGTTCGATTGGGTGACTAATCCAAGAGCCACGTTTATAAGAAGGGAAAGATAAGTAAAAAAAAAAACATATTTATAAATAAAAAGGTGGAAAAATTGTGGAGAAAATTAAAGTCATACAGTGTACATAGTATAAATATATAAAGTATAAAGTTAAAGCTAACGTAAAAGAAAATCTAAAGAAAAAAAAAAGATCAGAAAGAAAAAAAATTATAAATAAGTAAAAAAGACGAGAGAGTCGAAAGAGTGCGTGATTGTGAGCAGGTAATAAAAGCTTGAGCAGTGTGACGTCATCATTAAAGAGTATAACGTATCACATATTTGGAATTGAAACCAGCTGGAGATTGTGCACAGTCCCGTAAGCGGTAAGTTCTTCAAAAATTGTTTTTTTATTAACTGTATATCAAGCTAACATTTTTATTTTCTTGCCCACAATCATTAAGAGAAAAGAAAAGTAAGAAGAAAAGATTTGTTTACCTTTTTTTTCCCATAGCGTTATCCGTATATACTTTTTTGTTTATTTTTACATCTACCATGCAAAAATCAAATTTATTTTAAAAATTGAATGAAGAATTATTGAAATAACTCCATTTTAGAAACACAAAAAGAAAAAAAAATTCCCTAAGCTAAGTTCTTTAAATATAATTAAACTCAATGTTACTTAAAAACATTAGTTTAGTAGGTTCATTATATAAATAAATTTGTGGATTTAATTTACATACGATGTTTTAAATAAGAAGGATGAAAGGGGTAAGTGCGGAAGATTTTAGAGAGAAAACCATGAACTAAGTGTGACCAAAGCATCGAAAGTAGAGACAGCTCCTAAGAATGTGAGTACGCGGGCTGTCAAGGCGTATTATACAAGGGAGGGAACCAATGTACTCGAAGTGAACGTCCATCTATCACTAGTAGACTTTGGAGAAGTGAGTGAGGTCGTCCGTCCGTTCCGTGTTAATGAATCTTGGCATGAAGTTCTATATTTTCTTTCAATACGAGAGCTGTCAGGGAACAAGTCCCACCCCATCCGACGCACCTAGCCGCGCGTAAATCAAGCATGCCAAGTGATGTTCCCGAAGCAGTTACGTCTGAATTTTATCTCGTAGCAAAGAAATGGCGCCCACCGTGCAGGCTTATCAAAAGTCTGGTTGTTGTTTTAGAGTTTGTTTTTTTTCCAGGGTAAAGTCCCGGTTTTTAAGTTTACTCTTAACCGCGTTGCGACCATTAATGTAAAGACAAATTTTAAACCACATTTTCACTACACATAGTCTAACCCTTTCAAAGGAAAGATTATTGCATGTGTAGGTTTACAAATCACTACATTACATAGTACAGTCCAGTGACTGGCTGGAAACGCTGGTCATTACCGCTACTATTAAAGCTTTTCTCAGTTTTCCAAGTTTACATAAAATGCGTTTAGCACAGTCCGTCTGATACACTCACACTTTATTCTAAGTCATGGATAAGAGAAAATGCGTCTAAGAAACGAACTAAAATCAACCACACTTACCTCAAATCCGTAATCCAATAAATACAACACACCACATATACATATACATATTAGGCTAAAGGTAACAATGGCTGAAAATCACCATCACAATACACGACAAAGGGGAAGATTAAATAGCTCAAGAGGCGGCGGAGCTTCAAACGCAGCAGGGAATTCTTCCAATATGCAAAGGCAAGGCGATATGCCACATAGACCGCTAGTAGGCAGAACTCCTCCACATAGTTCTAATAATTCAAATGCTGATCAAGCAAATCAACCACAAGTTTCAGGGAATGACAGAGAAGCAATTAGAATAGAAGAGGACAATCGTCCTCAAGGTATTGAACAGAATCCCTTGATTGACCTAAACAGAAGTAGACAAAATGAACAAAATCAGAATGCTCCAACACCAGTTATTCAAGCAAGCAACATTGGTCTTGATGCTTTAACAAATGCATTTAAACTGGTTCTTGAAGCGAATCAAAGAGAATTCATTAAAGAAATGAAAGAAATAAAACACACCCTAGTTGAACGTCTAGACAACCTTAATATTTCGTCCACAAACCAAAACGAAGCTCGTGAGAATCCAACTCGACCTTCAAGTGCTTTCGAACAATTTCTTAACAACGCGTCTTTTTCAACGCAGAATAGAGTTGCACCGCCCGTAGGTAACCAGTCAGTGCAATCGAATGCGCAATCTACAGATTCATATTGCAAATTGGAAAAATGGCAAATCTCTTTTGACGGGACTGATAATGTCCACGATTTTCTTTTTAAAGTCGAAACCCTTAAGTTACGGTCCAATTGTAGCTGGAATCATGTTTTTGCAAACTTTAATGTGCTTTTGAAAGGCAAGGCGGAAACTTTCTTTTGGTTTTTCCTAAAAAGGAATCCTACGGCAACATATGAAGAGTTAAAACAGGCAATTGTTAAGGAATTTAGCAGGATCGAAAATGATCACGAAAGAATAATTCGAATGTTCTCCCGAAGGCAAGGCTTTAAAGAGACATTTGATGATTTCTATTCAGATTTATTGCGGTCAAATTCTCGGCTCAAGGAGCCATTAAGCGATAAAAAAATGATAGATCTTTTAAAGAAAAATTCAAAGGACAGCATAGGATCACTTCTATTTCCAACCACAATCAATAGCTTAGATCACTTACGAGACGTGGCGAGGCAGGCTGAGAAGTTTATTGATCATCAACATTCCCTTAGATACCAATCCAAAAGAGTAAGTGAAATTGAGGAAATGGTAGGCAATGAAGATAACTGCGATGATCTAAATGTAGCCGCTCTTTCAAACAAATTTACATCTTCTTGACAATCGATTGACACCAGTAAATTCAGATGCTGGAATTGCGATCAGTTGGGTCACTCATTTTATGAATGCCCGTCAGAACAGCGTTATCTTTTCTGTTATCGATGTGGAGAAAAGAACGTCACGACACCAAATTGCCGTAAGCATTCGGTAAACCTCAAGGTGAGCGAGATGGCAGCCGGGGACTCTTGTTCCACACCTTCAACCCCGAGCCAATAAATCAAACCAACGAATCCTTGAATGGCCATCGGCAAAACAAGGATTCAACAAACAGCTTTTCAGATATTTATTCTGTAAGCACACAACCAAAGAGGGAAATTGAAAATAAACCTGTTTATTTCTCCAAACTATCCCTTCATGAAAGAATAGTTCGTTATCAAGACACCAAGAGACGGATATTCGGAAATTATAAAAAATCGATACCATCAAAAAAAATCTTGAATTGTAGGGAACGATATAAGGTTAGGAAATCTAAGAGAAAGGACTTAGAAGCAACGATTATAGATGACGTTAATGATTCACGACCTTATCTGAACATCAAGATAGGCAAAGAAAAGATTTATGCCTTACTGGACTCAGGGGCATCTGTTAGTGTGCTGGGGAAAAACAGTCTTGATCTTTTGGAAAGGAATTCCATCAAAACCAAACCAATTCTTTCATCAATTAGCACTGCTGATGGATCTAAACAACCCATTCATAGTGTTTGTCAAGTTCCCATTCAATTTAACAACGTTACCAAGATCGTTGATTTTTATGTCGTACCTACGCTTCAACAAGAAGCTTATTTGGGCATAAATTTTTGGAGATCCTTTGGGATTGTTCCACAAACCGTCTAACCCGAAATAGCATCATTCGAAAAGAGTTTAAACGACCCAAGTTCTATAAGCTTAACAGATGAACAAATGAAAACTTTATCACAAACTGTTGCAGATTTTCCTTCTTTTGCGAAGTTAGGTTTAGGGAGGACATCCTTGGAGGAACATTTTATAGATACAGGAGATGCTCCTCCCATCAAAATCAAAATATTATCCTCTATCACCACCTCGGGAGGCAGAAGTATACAAAGAAATTGAGCGCTTACGATCCTTGGGCATTGTCGTCGAAAGCAACAGCCCATGGAGTTCTCCAATTGTCGTTGTTCGCAAGCCAGATGGATCAATAAGACTCTGCATAGACTTTCGGAAATTAAACAGTGTAACGAAAAAGGATGCGTATCCGCTCCAACACATAGGTGGTTTATTAAGCAGGGTGAAGAATACACACTTCATTAGTAAGATCGATCTGCAACAAGCCTTCCACCAAATACCACTTGAAACATCCTCAAGAGAAAAGACAGCCTTCGCAGTCCCTGGTATGCCATTACTAGAGTTCACCGTAATGCCATTCGGTCTCTGTAATGCGTCACAGCGACTCGTTCGGCTGCTTGACAAGGTTATTCCAGCGAAATTCCGCGATAATATTTTTATCTATCTCGATGATCTGCTTGTATGCACGAAGACCTTTAACGAACATATAAGTGTCTTGAGAGATCTTTCAACTTGCCTCAGAAATGCTAATCTGACCATAAACATGGAACAAAGTAAATTTTGTCAAAAAGAAATCGAATATTTGGGATATATTATAGGCCAAGGGTGTTGAAAGACAGATCCTTCAAAATTGGTAGCCATATCGGAATTCCCCTTGCCTAAAACTCCTCGTCAAGTGAGACGTTTTATTGGAATGACAGGCTGGTATCGTCAGTTTATACCCAACTTTGCAAGTCTGTCAGCACCGCTCACTGATTGTTTAAAAAAGGGTAAAACTTTCGCGTTATCCAACGAGGCCGAAATAGCTTTCGAAAAATTAAAGAGTGCTTTGACTACAGCACCAGTGCTCGCTGAGGACCTCAAAAGGACCTCAGTGGCAGATTGGCAAGGTGGAGTCTTAAGCTCCAATCATTTGATTTTACAATGGAACATCGTAAAGGTTCCCTAAACATTGTGCCAGACGCGTTGTCACGATTGGATATGTGCGAAATTATACCAAGTGCAAGACAATCCGACATAAATTTGACTTCCAAGTACTTTAAATCAAAAGAGTATGTAGACATGATAAATGAAATTGAAAAGAATCAAAGCTGTCTCCCTGATGTTTGCGTATCTGATGGCTACATTTACAAAAGGGTCAGGTTCAGAACAGGGTCGGTAGATGAAGAAGAAAGTCGGTGGCGATTGTGGCTACCGAAGGAGTTGTGGGTGGAGGTTATTGCAAATGAGCATTGTGCAGCACCAGGTTCGCATGGAGGTCTTGAAAAAACACTTTTCCGTATAAGGCAGAAGTATTATTGGCCGGACATGGTCAAGCATACAAAGGCTTTTGTAAGTGCATGCGATCTTTGCAAGGAAGTTAAGCCTGCGAATGCATCCCTTCGACCAAAAATGGGCATTCAGATTGCTACAGAGAGAGCGATGCAAAGATTGTATATCGATCTCCTCGGTCCATATCCCAGAACCAAGTTAGGAAATAGTGCGTTGTTCATTGCTATTGATCATTTTACAAAATTTATATTTTTAAAGCCATTGAGGAAAGCAACATCAACTGCAATATGCAAGATCTTGGAGGAGGATGTTTTCCATGTATTTGGAACACCAGAGCATATACACAGTGACAATGGTAAACAATTCACCTCCAAAGAATTTTCCAAACTCCTGTCAACCTATAAAATAAACCATGTTAGAACAGCTCTGTACTCTCCCCAGGCGAATAGCTCAGAGCGTGTGAATAGAGAGATAATTTCGAAAATCCGTATTTTTGTTAGGGGAAAACATATAGAATGGGACAAGTCTATCTCCACCATAGCTGCAACACTTAGGAGTGATTATCATACATCTATCGCAACCTCACCTTACTATGCGTTATTTGGGCAACACATGATTTCAAGCGGATGTGAATATTCTATTCTACGAAAGCTTAAATCCTTGACCGACTCAGAACTAAGAACTGTACCGTTTGCAGACAGATTACGCCTCATAAGGTCTCGAGTCGCAGACAATCTGGATAAAGCACATATAAAGGCTAGAAAAACCTATAACCGAAGAGCAACAAACGTCAATTTCGTAGAGGGGCAAGAAGTGTTTCGACGCAACTTTTGCCAAAGTTCATTTTCCAAGCAAGAAACTGCCAACTTCATGCCGAAATTCATAAAGTGCAGGGTTAGAAAGCGTATAGGAAATTGCCTTTATGACCTTGAAGACCTAAAAGGTAAAATTATTGGCCGATTCCATGCAAAGGATATTAGGCAATAGAATTCGTTTTCCTTTTTTGTTTCTTCAAAAATTCTCGAAACAAATAAGTTTTGTTACGAATTTTGCTAAATGAAAAAAAAAAAAAATGATGAAAGGTCACTACGGCGTATACGCAACTTAAATTATAAGAGATTTTTCTTAATTGTATTAGTTGTTTCGAGACTATAGCGCGGTGAATTGTTTTAGCTCAAATTAGAGGGAATATTACTTTCTATTCGAAAACTTCATGGTGGCACCCTGTATGCGTAATGACAAGCTAGCGAATTTCGAACTTAACCAAAATTCTTGTCTGATTTCGAACAGGAAACAGGGTGGACAACCTGAGTTTCGGAAGAGGAAAATTCACTACGACGAAGCTTAGATCAGCACATTTCACTTTCGGCCAGCAAGAAGATATGCTCGGCGACAAAAATTAAGAAAGTCTTTTATTACCAAGTGAATTGTGCGATTTTTCCTAAGTCATTTTAATCGGTGGTTAGTGGTGACATCAATCTTTTAATTAAATTTAAAGCAATTAAGTTCTAAACGATTGTGCCTTTTAGGTAGATTTCTTGCAGAATTTTTGTTCTGTAAAGGTGGAAAAGGCAAAAATTGCAACAAGCCACGTTTTTGATTATACCAGGTAAATTAAAAAAAAAAGGAAAAAAACAATAACGAATAACAAAAACGAACTTTAAAAACAGCAGGTTCACTATTGTAGGTGCTGCTGTGAAGTGAGCGATCTTTTTGACACTTTGCACCACGTGCGTCTTATCCAATTGGATCAAAGAGGGGAAGAAGTCACCTGGAAAGTAAAAGGGGCTCAGAAAATTTCCACCAAGATTGATGCCTGTGGATCTCTTGCATACAGAGATTTCCAAGAGAAGGTGCTCAGTAGCGGTCTTGGCAGCACACGAATTCAATTAGCAAGATCCATCGTCAGAAAACATCTCCAGGCCCTTGGTTTAGTCAGCTCGCGGAATTTGGTTCGATTGGGTGACTAATCCAAGAGCCACGTTTATAAGAAGGGAAAGATAAGTAAAAAAAAAACATATTTATAAATAAAAAGGTGGAAAAATTGTGGAGAAAATTAAAGTCATACAGTGTACATAGTATAAATATATAAAGTATAAAGTTAAAGCTAACGTAAAAGAAAATCTAAAGAAAAAAAAAAGATCAGAAAGAAAAAAAATTATAAATAAGTAAAAAAGACGAGAGAGTCGAAAGAGTGCGTGATTGTGAGCAGGTAATAAAAGCTTGAGCAGTGTGACGTCATCATTAAAGAGTATAACGTATCACATATTTGGAATTGAAACCAGCTGGAGATTGTGCACAGTCCCGTAAGCGGTAAGTTCTTCAAAAATTGTTTTTTTATTAACTGTATATCAAGCTAACATTTTTATTTTCTTGCCCACAATCATTAAGAGAAAAGAAAAGTAAGAAGAAAAGATT
The DNA here is from genome assembly GCA_943590905.1 of Sphaerophoria taeniata. NCBI lineage: Eukaryota > Metazoa > Arthropoda > Insecta > Diptera > Syrphidae > Sphaerophoria > Sphaerophoria taeniata. The sequence goes on along the minus strand of OX016542.1, from coordinate 71,857,847 downwards.
TGTTTACCTTTTTTTTCCCATAGCGTTATCCGTATATACTTTTTTGTTTATTTTTACATCTACCATGCAAAAATCAAATTTATTTTAAAAATTGAATGAAGAATTATTGAAATAACTCCATTTTAGAAACACAAAAAGAAAAAAAAATTCCCTAAGCTAAGTTCTTTAAATATAATTAAACTCAATGTTACTTAAAAACATTAGTTTAGTAGGTTCATTATATAAATAAATTTGTGGATTTAATTTACATACGATGTTTTAAATAAGAAGGATGAAAGGGGTAAGTGCGGAAGATTTTAGAGAGAAAACCATGAACTAAGTGTGACCAAAGCATCGAAAGTAGAGACAGCTCCTAAGAATGTGAGTACGCGGGCTGTCAAGGCGTATTATACAAGGGAGTGAACCAATGTACTCGAAGTGAACGTCCATCTATCACTAGTAGACTTTGGAGAAGTGAGTGAGGTCGTCCGTCCGTTCCGTGTTAATGAATCTTGGCATGAAGTTCTATATTTTCTTTCAATACGAGAGCTGTCACGGAAACAAGTCCCACCCCATCCGACGCACCCAGCCGCGCGTAAATCAAGCATGCCAAGTGATGTTCCCGAAGCAGTTACGTCTGAATTTTATCTCGTAGCAAAATTAACGAAAATGTTGAGCTTTCCCCAATGAGAACCGCCAAATCGGGAAGAAAAAAGCTACAACACCACTGGATGAACGCAAAATAATAGATACATATACGCGTCCAAAATAGGAAGAAGCCGCGTAAAATCCTGACAAATTTGATTCAGGAATTAGATTTCCCAATTTCCGACAGGACAGAACGACGTTGTATGAAGGACATGAAGGACATGACTGCCTTTTTGGAAGACCACAGTGTGGACGTCTTGGAATGGCCGGGAAACTCCCCGGACTTAAATCCTATAGAAAATCTCTGGGAGCTCCTAGAGAGGGAAATAGGGAGGGACAAAATCTCTAATAAACGTGCTTTAATAGAGAGTCTGATTGAAGTTTGGCACAGAAACGAGAAAATACAAAAAACTTGCATCAAATGCATCCAAAGTATGCCGAAACGCGTAAAGGCGGTTATAGAACGTCTATTAAGTTGGCAAACCAATATGGGCACAAACGATTGGGACCTATACCATAGTTATGTGTTCTTTATGTGCTAATTATGTGTGCAGTTCGCGATTTTTGTGCTGATCAATTTTTGTATATATATAAAATTATGCCACCTTAATATTAAGCTAGCACAACTTCTTTATTTCCCAACAGAATTCAATGAAACCTAGACCAAAATTATGTGTACTTTATGTGTTAATTATATGTATAGTTTGTGATTTTTGTACTGATCAATTTGTGTGTATATATAAAATTTTGCCACCTTCATATTAAGCTAGCACAACTTCTACATTTTCCAACAGAATTCAATGAAACCTAGACTATTATTATGCTCTATTTATGTGTTAATTATGTGTGCAGTTCGCGATTTTTGTGCTGATCAATTTTTGTGTATGTATAATAAACCTGACACTTCTCAAATATTTGCTGTAGCTGACAAATTTCATCGTATAGTCTATAATGCTCCAATTTTTCAAATAATGATTTTTGTATTCTTTTTCAAAACCTACCCTAAGGTCTACGCAAATATGCAAACCAAAACAGCTGACGGAAAACCCGATTTCCACTCTACAAGAACATCAAATTGACAAACTCTTTTTAAAATTTAAAGTAGAGTTTCTTTTTCCGCTTTTAGCACAAATGTTATGCAAACGAATACCGTCAAATAACATTTCTAAAAACTTTTTATGGGTTATTTCATTAGGGAGCGCGAAATTAGGCCCCAGGATAAAAGGCCCCAACAAAAAAAATGAAATGAGGCCCAAAAAAAAGCACACAAAACAATATGAAATAAGGTTTTTGGGGCTTAATTTCATGTTATTTTTAAAACTATTTTAAGCCGAGTCCATTGCAGGCATTAGAATTATAAGTGTCCTTGTTGCGGGGAAACTGTGCAGTGCGGAATTCAAATACATATTAGTTTAATAGTTTCGTTGTTGTTATTTTGTGTGCTTTTTTTTGGGCCTCATTTCATTATTTTTTTGGGGCATATTTGAGAAGTGTCAGGTTTATGATCATCACATCAGAAATAGAGGTGTAAGATTCATAACTGATATTTTTTGATATTCTAGTATGAAACGATTCCAAAACGATTACCGAGGAGTCAGTCGGACGGTTTTTTGAATCATTAACTCGGCTTAATCATCGTCGTCATTAACAAAAACTTTATTCTTTAGGTTGGTAAGAATAACAATAACAATTGATACAAAAATCCTAAGGTTCTCGAACAAAAAGTAAAAAGAAGCGTTTAAAATTAAAAAAAAAACACGTATACGCCCGAGTGTACATACACTCCGCTTCAACTGAATAAGCACACAATTTTCTGAAGTTTGTTGTCCATTTTTTCCTAACTTTTAACGTTAATGCATCATTTGATGATGCTAACCGATAGCTTATGATGTTGAGAAAACAAATCAAAAAGAATAATTTAAAAAGGACCACTATTTTTTCCCTGGCTCTCATGCAAAGCATTCCAGATTGAAAAACTCAGTTTTTTTTGCGTCAACTGAATAAGCACACGATCTTTCACTCTCATTTTCTTGATTGGTTCTTAGAGTTTTAAGTTAATTGGTATACCAAATCAAAAGTTGAAGTGTTCTAAGTGACATTTAACCGTTTATTTAAAATTTAAGAAAAGATGGTTAGATCAGAAGCTTTAATAGTGTCAGACGAGTTAAGATTGATTCGTTAAAAGAATAAAGACTGACCTTGCGTGCTATAGCTACCAACATTGATCGGAGTCTTAGTGTTGTCTATTCGTACCTCAGAAACAAAAGTTTGAACGAGAAAAACATGAAAGGTGGTAAAAAAACGGCAACATTCGAAGTTGATAGACGAGCAATTTTGAGATGTGCTTCCAGTTCATGTGCCTCCGCGGTAAAAATTAAACAAAAAGTTGGTGTAACTGCAGGTGTTTCAACAGTCCACAGAGTACCAAACCGCGCAGATCATTTTAAACGATTGTAACTTCAAAAGAAACCACCACTAAACGAGCAACGAAAAGATATTCGTTTAAGATTTTCTAGAGTTGGAAAAATGTGTGGCACAACGCGGTTTTTTCGGATGAGAAGAGATTTAATTTTGATGGCCCTGATGGTTATAATTATTGCTTTCACGGTTTGAGAAAAGAAGAACGATTTTAAGCGCGGCATCATAGTCGAGAAGGTGGAGTTATGACATTGGGAGCAATTAGCTATGCTATGGGACTATTGAGCTTGAGTTTTAAACATCAAAAAGGAGTGCAATTACCTGCAAAAGAATATTGAAAAGAAAGTTTCCTTCATTTTTGGATATTTGTGGACCCTATAAATGGATTTTCCAATAGGACAACGTCCCTATCCAAACGTAGCGCACTGTCAAAAGTGGGAAACAGGTCCAGAATGTTGAATTGCTTCAATGGTCGCCCTATTTACCTGACTTGAACCGTATAGAAAATGAATGGGGAAGGTTGGTACGTAAGGCTTATGAGTCAGGCCGTCAGTTTGACGACAGAAAATCGCTTATTGCAGCCATTGAGTTACCATGGAGAGAAATTTCGCGGGACTACTTAAAGAGTTTATACGATTCCATGCCAGCCCGAATTTATGAAGGAATCAAGAATAAAGGTGGTAGTATCCAATACTAGAAATAACCAATAAAAAAAATATTTAAAGAAAATCTTGTTAATTTCTTTCCGTTTGATTTTATTTGCATTTTTAAAAGTTGTGCTTATTCAGTTGACGCAAAAAAAACTGAGTTTTTCAATGTGGAAAGCTTTGCATGAGAGCCAAGGAAAAAATAGTGGTCCTTCTTAAATTATTCTTTTTGATTTGTTTTCTCAAAATCATAAGCTATCGGTTAGCATCATCAAATGATGCATTAACGTTCAAAGTTAGGAAAAAATGGACAACAAACTTCAGAAAAATTGTGTGCTTATTCAGTTGAAGCGGAGTGTATGAAGGTGGCATAATTTTATGTATATATAGGTACACAAAAATTGATCAGCACAAAAATCGCGAACTGCACACATAATTAGCACATATAAAACACATAATTATGGTAAAGGTCCCAATCGTTTGTGCCCATACTGGTTTGCCAACTTAATAGACGTGGTTATAGAGGCAAAAGTAGGTGTGACAAAATACTAATTTTTAAAAATATTGTAAAAGTTAATATGATGAATAAGTCTTTTTGAAATAGTATTTATGTATTTAAAAAAAAAACATGAAAAATAACTGTAAACAAAAAAGTTATGAGCGTTTATTTGGCCACCGACTGTAATTAAATTACATATGCTTTGTTTTTACCAAATATGCATTTGAAAAAAAGGAAAAAATGCCTCTATAACTCGAATTTTCCTAAAACTCTTTCCCCCTTAACTTAGCGAGAATTGTGGGGAACTAACTGCTAATCGCTATCTAATGTAATAAACCCTTAAATCTATTAATTCCTGCGTCTAAAAAAATGAAACTTTTAAACTACCTGTTGCACACTTTGTTCAAACAAATAGCAAAACAATCAGAGCATTCAGGAGAGAGATAAGAGAGTGAAAAAGATTTTAAAAGTGAATGTTTGTAGGACAGGACTGTAGTTCGTTTGTACTAAGTATATTTAAATTCTGTATTTATTCAGCTTTATGGTTTTTCTTTTGGCTATATATGTATGTACATATGTATAATAATTAAATGTTGAATAAAGAATCACAACACAATACTTATTTCGTATCTCAAAAAAAAAAAAACCTAACGAAAAATTGATTAAATGAAAAACAGGATTAACTCATACAGAAAAGAAGATCAAGTAAATAACGGTGAGTACTATTTCATTTATTCGTTAAAGAATATCAGAATTTTGCTCTTTTTTTCGTTTTTCCTTTATTTTTATTCTTTTATTCAGATTTAAACCTAGCACCACTTATAGTAGTTTAGAGATCAAGAAAACGCAAGACAACAACGCAGTAAGTTCTTAAATAATTTTGGAAAAGTAGAATATGATCTTAAACTGTTAAAAGCATTAACTTTTAATTATATTTGCACTTTTTCACGGACCGATTGCGATTTTTTTTTAAACTCATTTCCTCAAAATTGGCTTAAAATTTCCTATTCATATGCCAACAGGACGTATTTGTACTCTCATGCTTCGGTACAAAATCATTATAGTCAAATATAATAATTATGAGGAGGTACATAATCAAATTTCTTGAATGATAGCTATCATATTCCCAATGGGACAAATCTAACAAAGGTATGATGCTTTTTTTTGCACCAAGAGGAACTGGGAAAACATTCTTCTCAAATTGATTTTGACAATCTGGGAAAAGGTAGGATTCTTAGCTTGGAAATTAAGTTATTTCAGTTTAGTATTATGCAATATTGTCCCAGTTGAAATGCCCTGAAATTCAAATACGAGGCAGTGGGCATGTGCTGCCTGACTAGTGATTGGTAAAGTGAAACTACTAGAATTTCGTTCTCCACCCGAGCCATTGAAATCGTTACTTAACGGTGCTCATCCGCTTTCCAAACAATATTTAATGAAAATACGACACTATAATTCAACTTTTCAAATTACATACATCGTTCGGTGCAACAAAAATAATTCGAGAAGGAAATTTTATGCCCACGTTTAAGGTTAAGTTATCATATGGTGATATTTACTTACATACATATCGCTCATTAAAAAGAATATCGGCATAACTCAAAAAACACCATTCTTCAGAAAACGCAATTTAAAATTTGAACTGTGGGATTTTATAACTGTCTTCATTTTAAGCAACTTATTTATTTATTATTTGATAGAGCCATAATTGCAGTTGAATTTAATGCCATTAAATTTGGATTCCTGGATTTTGTATTGTTATTAAATTAAAGAAAAAAACAACGAGTTTCACATGTGACGTTATTCACATTGAAAAATATTTGAATTGTGTCATAAGTGGAAATATGACTCTCTTTCCACAATAAAATTATTTGTTCTCGTGGCTTAAGTAAAAATGTATTTTGCTATCAAACAATAATGTATGGTTTTGATAAAAAGTAAATGGAATTGATAAAAGTATTTTTTATTCAGGAAATACAAAAAATAATCAAAATATTTTAAAGATTTTGGTAAAATTGATTGTAGAACTTGGGAATGTGGTTCTTGTTAACCAGATCCAGCAGGTCTTTCTTTTTATTTTCTCTGGTCTCTGGCTGTAGGCTTTTTGAAGTGAAACTTCATTAAGTTTTTTCTTTTTAATTACCACCACTTCCTGGTAATCGTTGGCATAGGACGTCTTGCAAAAAATTGAATTGGGGTGATCTCTGCTTGCCTTGACGACTTTTGTGTCATGAAGCTTTAAGTTTTTCATGTTCATTGGACCTATCTTTCTTTGCTGCCTTTATTGCAGATATAAAACCGTCAGGTGAATAAATGAGTCCACTCTTTAGCTGACGTTTGACTTGCCGTTCAATAAGGGAATGAGCTGAATCACCTTCATTCTGTGTATGTCCTTTTATCAAGAACTTGTGGGTTATCTCTTTTATGCCTAAAAACCGCACCGCATACAAATAAATTGCTAGCATAAATTTATTTTTTTGTTGTCCAACACAATTGTCCGAATAAAAAATGACCTCTGCGTCCTGCATTGTGGACTTTTTTTGCAAATACTTTAGAACACATGTTCCAAGCTCATTAACCCCTCGATGACCATTGGATTCGTCCCATACAAAACATTCACAGCTATTATCGCGAAGATCATAAACGGTAAAATTTAAAACATTTAACTTAGACTTATAGTAAAAGACAGAAACGTCTCCTTTTGGTATCTGCATCACAGCTTGTAGGTCATAAACCGCTACTACTCCGTTGAAGTTGGGGTTCTCTTTATCCTGCTTCTTTTCTTCCCTTGAAAGTATCTTTTCAGATTGGTGCAGGTCGTAGCTTTCTTTTAAACCTTCTCTTTCATCAGTAGAGGCGTTTTCGTAGTAGTCTAAGAGCCGCTGAAGGCCGACCTTCACCGAACTGTTAACCGGCTGAAACTTTTTTTTATGAAAATTAGTTTGAAAACATATATGAATTTAATAGCTTGCCTAACGAAAAGTGTGCCAGGCTATATTAAATTTGGCTTTATATTTTAATCAATAACTAACTCCTCCTTCACCCATATGTTAAAATAAAACGTTGTTTCAAATAGCCATATGTGTAAGTAGGCTTGAGACAAGAAAAAAATTGTATCGGAGAGGGGGGCCTTTTCCCCCCGTTTAGCCAGGAGGGGCAGTTTTCTGAAAAATTGGCTTATTTAAAAAAAAAAATATTAAAAATCAACGGCTTCATCTACAACAACGCGTTATACCTTTCTGCAAAGCCAAAAACTTAGGCTTTCATTTTGTATTTAAATTTATTTGTTTTAAATAATAGTTTTAGAAAAATTAATTTTCAATCTTAAAATTTTGAAAAAAAAAATTTCTTTTTTTCAAAATTTTATGTTATTAAGTACTAATTTTGTTTTCAACATTCAATGCTGTTTTTAATTTTTAGTCGAACACAGTAAACCGGATTGAAAAATACCTTGCGATTGTCGAGAAATAAAGAAAAAAACAAAATCACTTTTTGCTTAAAAAAAAACTTTTTTTATTTTTACGTTACTGTTTTTTATATTCAAAATTATTAACAGTATTGAATGTTGAATGCAAAATAAGTACTTAATCACATAAAATTTTGAAAAAATTAACTAAAAATTTACCACCTTTTTTTTCTTGCAAAATTTGAGTTTGAAAATTATTTTTTGTAAAACTATTATTTAAAACAATTAAATTTAAATACAAAATGAAAGACTAAGTTTTTGGCTTTGCAGAAAGGTATAACACGTTGTTGTAGATGAAGCCGTTGATTTTTAATATATTTTTTTGTAAAATAAGCCAATTTTTCAGAAAACTGCCCCTCCTGGCTAAACGGGGGGAATAGGCCCCCCTCTCCGATACAATTTTTTTCTTGTCTCAAGCCTACTTACACATATTGCTATTTGGCACAACGTTTTATTTTAACATATGGGTGAAGGAGGAGTTAGTTATTGATTAAAATAAAGTTAAATTTAAAATAGCCTTGCACACTTTTCGTTAGGCAAGCTATCATATTCATATATGTTTTCAAGCTAATTTTCATAAAAAAAAGTTTCAGCTGGTTAACAGTTCGGTGAAGGTCGGCCTTCAGCGGCTCTCCTACTATAGGCAACACAAGTTTCACATAATTCTTTTTTCGGCGTGAAAAAGGAGATGTTGAAAGATTCAGTAAATACTTTATAAAATATTGCATAGCTTCCATAAGCCTCATTTTTTGCCTTACAATTGGATACATAATCTCTATGTATATCCGCCAGAGAACGACTTCCATCAACGAGATGAATTGGCTCTGGTGTAATGGCTTTCAATTTTAGGGATGGAATTTATATGATTCCGAATGCCGTCTCTGATAGCTGGATCTAAGCTTTTATGATTATTGTGCTTTGCCCGTAAGTCTGGCTCGAGCAAAACATCAACTATTTTGTTTCTTTTTTCTTGAACAGTTCGAATTGTCCGATCTGTGATATCCAGAGTGTTTTTGAAAAAAACTTTACAGACTCGAACTTTTTCAGTTTCAGGTGAAGAAAAATAGTAAGCATTGTTGTTGCTTCTTGGAGCTCGTGTTCCTCCTTCACGGGTGTATCGGTACCTTGGAGCTATAACAGTCATACAGTTGTTTATGAACTGTCTTTGCCTTTCAATATCTCCAAGAGACCAATAATCCGTGAAAATTTGCTGCCTCTTTTCCTGGCTGATTTTGGAAGAGCACTGAAGCTTGCACTTTTCGCCACAAGCAGCTTTCAATTCCCTTCTCGCCTTTACTTTTTCGATTTTTGACGCTGTTTGATATTCCTCGCCAAGATTCCTCTTTCTCTTCAAAATATTTTTTTTCCAATTTTCTATATTTTTTCTTCTTTTGATGCCTTTTTTGGGGGGACTCACCAAAATGGAAACATCTGGCTGAGCAGACGAAGAACCAACTTGTGGGCTAGAATGAGACTTCGGTTTTCTTCAGCAGTACTTTCCAACGAAGTATCACTTTCACCACTTTCTGACGGCTTATATGGTATGTCGTTGATTAGGTCTTCGCAATCTTCAGTTGAAGATCCTGAAGAAGATGAAGATGACGAAGAATCAGACGATGAGGAACTGCATGAGGAAGATCTTGATTGCCAGGATTTGTTTATTTGATCAACAAAAGTTGATGAATAGTCTTGAGTTATAAGTTCTAGAAAAAATAAGATAAACAAATCAGCAAATTTGCTAAGAAATCATTTACACGGACATACCAGGATCATTCGGAGGTAATGAAATATTAACTATATCTGCTTCAGAAATATGTATAACTTGACCAATGAAATTTTCTTGATTATTTTTCTTCAAAAGTTGTGCTTTTGCAAGCTCAACAAGTTGTTTTCCACGAGAATGCATTGCTGGTAACGTGTTCTTTTTTGTGGAAAAAAAGGACTTAACACAAAATAACTCCTAAGGATTTATAAACAATATAATATTATTAGCAACAAGAACGTCATATTGTGACATAGTCCAAAATACGAAACTCCTATTTGTCGAATAATTTTCTATCAATAAAGTCACAAGACAAAATAATTCAATGAAAAATGTACTCTTTCAATAAAAGACTGTCACATTTCAAAATATTACGTTCGTAAACTTCACATATTTTTTGTTCTATACCGTCACAACACGAAATAAGTCGTTTTAATTGTAAAAAATTAGTACTAACATTGAACTTACCTGGAATAGAAAAGAGATCTATCACAAAATATGCCAATTTTGAAAAAATAAATGATGTTTTTACAGGTCAAGGCTCGTTACATAAGTGAAAATATTACGGTATTTCAACAAATCAAAAACTCAAAAGTGACAGTTACCCTAACGACACGCAAGTGCCTCCTACTCGGCAATTTTTGAACAGTAGAAATGACGTTACTCCATAGTAAACTTTATAGAAAAGTATTAAGTCAAATTTCATGTTTTTTGAGATATGACGTTATTCTTTTTAATGAGCGATATGTATATGTACGTATCAAACAAACTATGTGAATATTGTATTAATATTAACGACTTTACCGTACAGATTCAGGGGCAAATTTATCACCTCGCTGGTTCACTTTTGCCGTATCAAAATACCGATATTAAATTTCTTAAAATTTTATCATTGGAAATATTGATGATCAAATAGATCAACGATGTGCGATTTCAACTCAGACAACGAGAGAAATAATTGGAAATCGTCAAGAAATGCTTCGTAATGAAGTGTTTCAGCTTTTTAAAGTGCGCTTGATCGTATGCGTACAGATGAGCATAAGAAAAGGACGTAAAATGCTCCCACAATGGATGATGTGACTATTGTCAAAGAAGGCGAACATTTTCCATCACGTGACATTGTCCTTCATCGAATAAAAAAAGCATTGCAACGCATATCAGAAACGCACCGATCGTATGATGCTTTGCAATTATATCCGAAACTATTTCCATATGGTGAAGATGTATACCATTTAAATCATAAAATGCTTAATCCTGTTACCGGTAAATTGACTACATAAAATTTTTGAATATAGTCCTTAAAACTTTTTGTTCATCTTATAGGCTTAGAAGGAACTAAAAAAGTGAACGCAATGAATTTGTTATGCATACCGACTGCAGGGCTAACTATAATAAACGGAAGGCATTGGACGGAGCCGTCCGTAACGGAGCGAATACAAGGAATTCGTATATTGTGCTCCAAATAGCGGATTGCTCCGTCAATTTTCGTTCAGTTTTGCTTAAGGACGTAAACTGCGCTCCCCTTCGCTTTTTTCGGACCAAAATTTGACAGCTGACTCTTTTCATTAATTTTTCTGAAGAGGAATTCGATTTTTTGTTGATTTCAGGTAATTAATTTCTTGAAATTGCTTGTTTGTTGCATGGCAACCGAAATTCACAATTTAATTTAGGCAGACAGAAATCACAACCAATCAAATTGATGTTAATGCATCTGCGTAAATTCCGGACAAAACAATTGACCCTGAATTGTTTGAGGTTGTGACTTAAAACATCATCCATTGACTGTGTGGCGTTTTAAACCTTCAATCACCGTGTATGATTAATGGCAAATGTTCTAAGCGATTTCCTAAAGAATTGCTTCAACAAACAATTACTGGATATCCTATCGTAGTCGCGCAACAAATGACAATGGAAAATCAATTCGGTCGAAAGTGAATAATCAAGAAATCGAAATTGATAATCGTTGGATTGTGCCATATTCACCGTTGCTATCTTAAACATTTAAAGCACATGTAAATGTTGAATATTTTAATTCGGTAAAATCGAGAACAGTACCTAATGATGAAATAACTCTATATAAAATGGTCATATATATGTATCTATTAGTAGTTGTTGCTCCTTTCCAAATAATAAGTATTGTTCTAGCAAGTTCCAAAACACAATCTTCAGATTTTGCTAGTAATCTTTACAATTTTATTTTCCGTAGAAAAAATTACAGTTACATAAGTTAAGAAAAAAGGAATACGGAAGCTTACAAATTCGTATTGGATTAAGGATTCCAAAACTTAAAAGGACGAATTTTGCAACAGGAAACTTGAATATAATAAATAACACAAATAATCTTGAACACAAGCAAACGTTTTCAAAGAAAAAATATGAATGAACGAAAAAATAATTATTTGAAAAAAAAAAAACAACTCTCATAGATGCTACGATTTGAGATAATAAAAAAGTTAAGTGTTTTAAAGCAAAGTTGTAACATCATAAAATATTTCAATTCAAAATTTTACCTAGACTATATTATATTTACTTGCCTTTCGTATTGTTTGTTTGATTGTCTCTTATTCATATTTGCCTTGAACTTAAATTCAATTACATACTACTTTATTTATTCATAGCCTAATTAAGATATTTTGTTTATAATTTTGCTATAAAAGGCGAAGAAATTTATTATTAAGAACAAGAACACGTAGGTACAACTAGATCAAGAAACTGAAGGGGTCTAGTTTCAGACCGCTTTCTAACCTTTTCTTTTTCTCTGAAAACTAGCGTCGCTCGTGGCAATTATTCATTATTCAATTACATTGGTTTATTAAACCGAATTTTTGAATGACAAATAAAGTCACTGCGAAAGTTACCAACAAGAAAGTAAACAAAATTGTATCAAACTATTAACTTCTTATAAATAAAGATTTAAAAAGCAAATTTTGTGAACGAGTTATTATTCGAACAACCGATATTGAAACTGACTTGAACAACCAAGTTACAAAATAAGATTAAAGAAAAATCCTTCTTCTTACATTACAATAGAAATAACAAATATTTTGAAGGTTTGATAACATCCCGGGGCTCGTCTGAACTTCTTAGGTGAAGGCTGCACATCTAAAACAGCAAGCCTTCCGAGTTCCGACTGAACTTTTTAGCTTGATAGTTTAATATGAAGTTTTAATATCTGCAGTTCGAATTACACTATCTGGCCCCGGCTAAGCTTAACTTTTGTAACTTGCCCAAGCTTCCATGCGTTACGTACATATTTCATTAGGCTCGATTAAAAGAACAATTGTAGGCAACGATATTAGACCACTCAACATAACACAACACAGAACATTATAAGACTTACATATACATGTTTACCTTAAGAACATATCACTAACTTAACACTAAACAATACTTACCCAACACTAATTATAAAATAAAAAACAAACATAAAAATACTTACCTTTTTTAACACTTACTTCTATAGAACATTTACACACATACGACATACCCCATAATATTTACTTAACAAAAAAACACTACTACACATCATCAGTCATCACTCGTCTCTGAGAAACTAATCCTTATGAAATAGTAAAACGAAAGAAAAACAAATAAAGATAGTTTTCTTTGGAGTCAGTCAGGCTATTGATTCGTGATTTGTCGTTGAATAGTAGTAGTCAGTCATAATTTTGAAAATCGTTGATTAATTTTTTTTTTCAGTAGCCGTTTTCTCGAACATCGGTCGTGATAGTTTTTATTGAAAGTCGATTATTTTTCCCTTTCAATTGAAATTTTGGAAATTTTGTTTTCTTATAATAATTATAATATCTTGAAACCGTTAAATACAAGACTTCAAAAAAAAAAGAGAATTACTCCTGATATGTACGTTTAAATGACTGTACCTATGTATAAACAATTTCAAGAATAAGTAATTTTGAAAAAGATAGTGTTGAAAATGTGCTGAAAACTAAAAATTAAATGAAAATGACAACAAAGAAAAGTGAAATATAAACTAATTTTAGCTAATACGGAAAAGTGAATTTATAAAAAAATTCAGTAACTTAAAGAAGAAAAAATATTAATAGGCGTTTTTCTTTTTTAGCTCTGAGCAGGGTACGGAGCTGTTAAAAAAAAACCGTATTTCTATTTTAGCTCAGACATATCTGAGCGCTGAACTTTTGTTTATTTTTTCGATCAGACCGTGGTCAGAGCGCGATCTACGAGCTCGGTTAAGATTGATGGAGTAGATGGAGTAAAAACTAAAAAGTTACACGCGGCCAACTTCATTTATTTTGTTCATACCATGAGTGAGATGACGGGAAAAAAAATTAAAACGGTGGAAATCGCGGGCGAAGCAAGTTGTTCTCCGAATGAAGGTAAATAAAAAATAATTTTTGAAAATATAAACATTTATGTTATGTGGGACAGTTGCGTGCTCAGGTTTGTTTCTATATTAACTCGGAAAGGCCTGAGCTTACTCTGCTCAGACCGAACTCGATGAGCTCAGGCTCTACTCCGCGTCCGCACCCTGCTTAGAGCTAAAAAAGAAAAACGCCCAATATATGTTATATCTTATTAATGTCCTCTTTGGCTTCAAAAGTTATGGGGCCTTAAAAATGTGCTTGAGTTCGATCCTGTAAAAAGGGAGTAGTGCTAGAACTTGGCTGGGCACTACCGTGCCCTTTGATCCATAATTTGATTTTTTTTTTTTTTTTTTGAAGATTTGTGTTTGTCAAATAAATTGCGATCACAGTTATGTATGATTTCACCTGATTGTTCAATGCACGACACTTTTAATTTGGATTTATATCGTAAACGAGATTGATGATGAAGCAAATACGTTCAAAGAAATGTTCCATTATTAAATGAAAAACAAAAAGAAGCTCTCTTATGATCATCACGTTTACGAAATCAAAGCTGGAAATGGTGGATTTTATTTTTTGGATGCTCCTGGTGGCATTTTGTATTGGCATTGGTTTTAGCTGCTGTACGAATAAATAAGGATACAGATATAGCGTTACCGCTGCATCATCGTCTGGAATTGCAGCTCATTCAGCTTTAAAATTTCCCTTAAATTTCCATATTTTGGAAGCGCCAAAATGTAACATTTCTAAAATATCAGCAATGGCAAATGTATTGCAGCAGTGTAAGCTAGTTATCTGGGACGAATGTACTATGGCGCACAAGAAATCGTTGGAAGCATTCAACCATACATTACAAAATTTGAGAGGTAATAATCTTTTTTTCGGTGGTACATGGGTATTATTTGCTGGTGACTTCCGGCAAACACTCCCGGTTATTCCTCGATCTACTGCTGCTGACGAATTAAATACTAGCTTGATATCTTCAACATTGTATCTCCCCGAAAATATAAGAGTGTCATTGCAGAATGATTCAACGGCGGCAGAATTTTCCAAGCAATTATTGAAAATTGATCCATTGATACCGTCATAAATCCGGATGAAGTTGTCAACTATCCAACCGAATTTTTAAATTCATTGGATTTACCAGGTATTCCACCACATTATTTGCAACTGAAAGTTGGTATTCCAATTATGATGCAAAGAAATCTATATCACCCAAGATGTGATGGCACCAGATTAGTCGTTAAACGATAAATGAATAATGTCATTGAAGCGACAATTTTAACTGGTAAATTTAAAAGCGAAGACGTTTTAATAACACGTATACCAATGATTCCACCTGATTTACCATTTGAATTTAAGCAGTTGCCTATTCGAATTGCTTTATTTATACGACCAACAATGGAAAAACCAAAAATATTGTTAATCAAAGAGCATTGGAATAAAATTTCCATAAAATATTTCTTGATATATGTATACAATATGGTATACAATTTTTTTTTCTTTCTCTTACATAAATAAGCAGAGCATATGGTTTTTCTGCTCGCGAGCAGCCAACATAATATAGTTGACCATGAGAAAAACATGATTTTCTTAGTCAAAATCAGTTATTTTAAAACATCTATACATATTATAAAAATCTAGCGCCGTTCGTTTGCGGCATATAGGCATAAAAACCGGTTGGCCGATTCTCTTAATTTTTGTCTTAAACTAAAGAGGATGGTAGATGGTTTAAGACAAACAAAATTAGTGCTTTTTAAATCACAAACGGTTCAAATGTTAAAAATAATGCTTTTCACACTACAACAAAATATATCAATATACCTACCTACGATTAATCAATTTCATTTAAAATTTCGTCAAATAGTTTTATTTTCATCACACAAAAAAAAATGTCAGTGAAGAAAATATTTGTCAAATATTGTTTTTCATCAAAAAAAAAAAAACTTTACTTGGCATTTTTTTGTTGTCGATATTTTTCCTTTTTTAGATTTGTTTCTTTTGAGATATGGCCTTGGAAGCGGGAAGTGGAGTAGCGGAGTAGTGGGGTAGCGAGGAGCGGGTAAGGGGGTAGCGGGTAGCAAGTAGAAGTAGCGGGTAGTGGAGAGCAGGTAGCTATGGAGGGTAGGAGGGTAGTGGGCAGTGTACTAGGAGGGTACCAAAGTTAAGGTCTCTTTTTATCAGATTTTTTTTGGTGAAATACTCGGAAAACTCATTGGTTTTCAAGGGGAGAATTGCATGTAATTGTAGTAAAGTGGTTCTCAAATGGAAAACTGGAAAATTTCAAAATGGGTTTCCGAAAGGAACTCGGAAAAATCATTGGTTTTAAAATGGAAAATTGCATATTATTGCAGGTGCATTGGTTTTCAAATGGAAAATTTCAAAGTGGGTTTTCGAATAGAAAATAGAAATTTCTTCATGAAAAACTCGGAAAATTCATTGGTTTGCAAAGGGAAAATTGCATGTTATTGCAGGTGCAGTGGTTTTCAAATGGAAAACTGGAACATTTGTGATGGGGAACTAGAATGCAAGAAAAAGTAAAAAAAAAAATGGAAAATTTGAAATGCAAGAAAAATTTGATTAAACAAAATCTCAAAAACACTCTTTCAAATGAAATGCATTACTTTTGAAATGGTAAAACGGAAAGTTCGTAAAATGGAAAGTTCGTGCCGTTTGTCATCAAATTTTGACGAAATGTTAGAGTATTATTAAAGTAGGGTTTTTAAGAATTGTACAAAATCGGCCAAGCCGTTCATAAGATATAGCAAAAAATGTGGAAACACAATTTTCCCTATAGAACGTTAACTATGCATTTGACCATATCCTTAACAAAGTTGTTGTGCATGAGGCAACGAAGATTTCTGAGTTGTCACGACCTTACTAGCTGACAAAGTAAACGTTGTTTTCTTAGATATATAAAAATCACATACAAATTCGCTGAGGAATCACTGATTTTATACCAGTGGAGTGTTTAGAAGCAAATGTTGAGGGAATGTTCGGTTAGTGGCGTAGATGGGCTCTTAGTATTTTGTACAAAATCCGACCAAGCCGTTTTCATGAGAAATGGCCAGGGTAGTGGTTGATGGGTTAGCGGGAATAAGGGAAGCTGGTAGCGGGTTGACGGATAGTGAGTAGTTAGAAGCAGTGTAAGGGGAAGCGGGACAACAGGTAACGGGGAAGCATGTAGCGCGTAGAAATACTGGGTAGCCGGCAGTGTTAAGTGGGGTGATGGGTAGCTAGGTAACTGGGTAACAGAGTAGTGGGGTAGCAGGGTAGCGGGTTGTGTAGTGGGCTACAGATCTTTTATTTATCGATTTAGGCAGTGCGAAGTTTGCCGGGTCAGGTAGTCATTTATAAATTATAGCTATTGACCGTTGGACACGAACTGAAGACGTTTAAAATCAAATGGCAAGTCTGGTGGAATCATTGGAATTTGAAGAATCAAAACATCTTCGCCTTTGAATTTTCCACACAAAATGGTAGCTTCAATCAGATTTGCCATTAACTTCTTCACGGCAGGTCTTGTACCATATCGCAGGGATTAAGTGAATAGATTTTCCAAAGCGTTATAATTGGCGCTCCTGCTTTCAGCGCTATATAATGTGCCCTGGTATATCCAAGGTATTCAAAATACTCGTTCGGCTAATTTTCTCCATCGTTTTTATTTGTTATTGTGTCAACCGATTTATAGTCAAAAGATTGTTAATTTATTGATTTGATTTTAGAAACATTTTTATTTGTACCTAGCCATTATTGTACGTTCACTCAACCAAGCGTGATTTTGTAATTTTTCTTTACACTTGGAAGGACACCTTTGAATTAATTCATTCCAAGAATTTGAATCTACAATAAAAATTTTAATGTTGTATTTTGTTTATCAAGAATGACGTAACATCCATACAAACTTTGGTCAACTATTTCAGCCGCTTGCAAACTTTGTATCCCCCTTGATTGCGTTCAAAAGTCCTATAATGTATGTCCCTTCTCAAGCTGTTGTCGCCAAAAGTGTTCTTTCAAGAGAAAAAATACTTCTTTTTTAAATCACTTTGCTAATTTAAAATATTTCAATTGTTCATGTAAATTTAAGTCTTTATTTTATTTATGTAAAATTAAGTATTTTATTTTCACAGAAGAAACAGCAGAATTTTTTAGTTTTCTCATTTATAATTTAACATTTCCTTTCTTTAACTTTTTCTTTGTTTCCATCAACTTAACCATTAATAAATATTTTCTTGTTTCTTAATTAAATCTGGAATTCTAAAAAAACTGTTTTTTTTTTAAGTTGCAGAGCAACACAAGCTCAATACTGTATCTGTAACTGTAATAATTATTATTTCAGTCGATTCAGCAGTTAAGGCGTTATAAAGAATCAAACAAACAGACAGAGCTATTTTACATTCGTTAGTCGTGAGCATGGCGTAATTTTCGTTACGCGAAATGATTGTTTTCTAATGATTGAATAAAGGGTCAATCGCACGTAAATATCTATGTTTTCCTTTTTATATGTATAACCTTTTTGCTGAAAATAAAGAACTAATAATAATAATAATAATAATGTATGTTTTCACTTCAGTAATATAACTATTATAAACAAACTAAAACTACCTATGCCCGCGATTTTACTCGCGATAAACGGGTTAAAAAGTAGCCTTTGTCATTTTCTGACCCCTTAACCAGTACTACCTATGCAGAAAATTATGTCAATCCCATTTGCTCTTTGTAAACTTAAAACAAATTTTTCCCACGAACACCATAGACCTTACCGTGATACAAAGTAGCTTATGTAGACTATTATCTGTCTGTGTGTTAAATTTCATCCAGATCAGATCCGTTTAGTAATTCTGGAGTTATTGAGCAACAAACATCACATTTACTTCCCTGCCATTTTCCTGCAAATTCAGCATCAAAATGAAAACAAATGCTGACTTGACCGCAAAATGACAGTCATTGACCATTATACTTTTATGAACAAAAGTGTTGCCATGATCATGCAGAACTAATGCTGTTTGCTTACATTTATAAACACAATTTTGGCAGTACTGCGGAAGTTTCACAATTACGAACTCAGCCAATAATTCTAAAGTTTTTTTGAGAGTTTTTGAGGAAATAGGTCTTCAAACGTATCTAAAATCACTTATTTTTTCATTCATTTGTAGTTCATTGGTCGTGCTCATGTGAGTAGTGTTTAACATTACAGATACTTTGTAAACGAAAAGAAAACTCAATATGCAAACCACTTTCCTGGCCCATCTGCAGCTCTGGCTAAAATTTCAAAACTCCAAAAGGTATGCAGCATAAAATAGACAAAAACAAATCTCTCGCCCTTTTTTATTGTGTATAGTTCTAACACGTTCCGTTCAAAATCTGCGATCTTCCACTTCCGGTAATAAAATCGTTTCATCGTTTTAAATCATAATAGTGTCTCTTGCATAAAAATTCAATTCCATTTTGCTTATCTGTGTGGCATGGTTTTGAAAATTGTGAACTTGTTTTCATTGATCAATTTCCGCCATAAATTCGGTAATGTGAAAACGAAATAATTTTCGATGCCTTAAAAATGTCGTTGTTGTTTTTTTTTTTTATAAAAGTGGGTGGAGCTTCGGTTACGTAAAATTTTTCGTTAAATTTAAGTTTAGGTAGGTACTAAATCAAAATAAAAGTGAAAAGCGATATTAAGAATGTGAGGTTACTCGGCTGGTGTATCTGACCGACGAAATAAAATGCGCCCAGTCCGAAAAAAGAGACTTTTCTTCCAAAATTGTTTTCTTTTTTAAGTTTCCTCAATCGAGTTCTGTGAATAGGCTAGTAAGTGTGAAATAATGAGCTGCTGAGACGATGATGAGTCGCCACCACAATTCTTTCTGTGCGCTCCGGGCGATGACGGGATGGTTCCCGTCCAGTACACACCAGTCTCACGATGCACCTTCATATGTCAGCGCATTCAATTTGGGTATAAGTTTTCTCTACAGCCCACTTTTAGCCATAGTGACTTGCCTTGATGATACTGACTTTTTTTGATGATTCCGAGCGGATTTATAGCGATTAACAGTTTTTGCAATAAAAACACCATGACGCAATAATGAATACAAAAATACCTTTGCAAGAAATTCACACTAGCTCTTAATATTCCGTAATTCAAATGTCTTAACAGACATTTTCATATCATTGTTTTCGCCTCATCGACGCGACGTTTTAAAAACTCCATTGCATTTTTAATAACACCCACACCACATACCTAAGCCCTAAACCTACTTGAGCTCATATCTCCAGCCAAAAAGTGACTAAAAATTACCGAAAAACCCAAGCTTAACCGCACTCATTATGAAATTTTAAATTGTCATGCACTTTGAGAATATGACACAAGGTGGTGTGTCCCCATCGCCCTCAGCTATAAACACACGACTTTACATACATCTGAAAGTATGCATGATGCTCCCTGTATCTATGATGTTCTTAAGCAATCTTGTATGTTTGTGAATGAAAGTATGAAATGTATCTCCAGTATGCGACTTTTGTGTACCTTGCGGCCAAAGTGATTACCTCGCACATTATTTTCCATTGTTTTAGTTTTGTTAAGTCGAAGGATCGTTTCACACGTTTGCTCTGACAACCACAGAGCAACAAAACAGCACAGCTAAAAGCAGCAGAGGCATACCTAAATGTACCTCAACAAGGTAACAGAAGCATAGCAAATCTCTGAGATGTATGCGTTTAGCACGCGCCCTTGCCTTATAATAGCGCATTTCCTAGATTTTGTATGCGCGCAACGGCTTATCTCCTCAGGCTCATCATTTTACCTTTTACCCAGTATTGCCCGCCCTACCGCATCACCACTACCTCCAAGTGTAATTAGACTGTGGAAGACCTACCTTTGGCTGATGCCTGCTCCTGCTCAACCTTAATTACCTGGAGGCAAGGTGATCCTGGAAACATTCATTCAAAATGCTGCCTCATGTACATGTGCATGCATCTTTTGTAACATGGTCCAAATATATGTAGGTACATAGGTAGGAAGAGAAAGAGCGAAGATGTCCTCGTATAGTTGTCCTCTAAAAAGTCGCGACATCATTCCAAGCTGTGTGCTGTGTGTGATGTGTGCGGCGCTGAAATGAGCTCCAGAGATGGTTTTCATTTCAGCTGGATCCTGGATGATGTGGGCCTGTTTTTTGCCACTCCAGCGGGGGTTCGCTTTTTTGGAGATGTTATATCTGCATGCACGATGTTTCTCCTTGCATCAGCATGTGTCGCTAGCACCGTTCTTTTCTTCTTCTCACCCGCTTAGATCTCGCCTGCTTGTTATTTGTGCCGGTTGATGTGTGAAAGTGGGTAGAGCGGAAGGCAATTCAGGCGAACCGAGCCAAAAAATGCATAAATTCCCTTTTAATTAGAAAATTAGCTGAAAATATGCGCCTCACGTTAATCGTATGAATAGCAAAAGTCTTCTCCTTACAACTGTGTGTAGCTGCTGTGTTTTAAGGGCATTTCGAGGGATTGGATATACGAGGAGGCTATTATAATATATTTTAGATTCCTGCTTTACTGTTTTGTATCCTACCTTCCTTCAGCTAGAGCTAGAGGGCGTTTGGTGTATATGACGTCTGTACTCAGTATTTAGGCACATACGAGTCCATCCTCTGAACAGAGCTTCTTTAAAATTCTCATTATCCTGACAAAAGGATAGTAAATTGTTATTTTCAAAGTTACTGCTCAAGAAAATACCAAGCCAGTTTTGAACGTTGAAATGTCCTTAAAGCTAGACAATCACCAGTTTGCTCTGCCGAAAATAAATCTCCTTAAAAAAAAAAGAAAATCAAAAAACGAACTTTGAACTGAATTTCAAATCCAGTCATTCAATTTCTTATCCCATTTTATCAATAATAATATAAAAATCTGCCAAACAAACCGAACCGAACCATGCCAGGGATCAAAATGATATAAAAAGGACGAATGTCAAAAATAAAGTTGCCAACAAAATGTCGCAAGAAAAATATTTACAACTCCATGGACATTATGATATAAATTCAATGGCTTATGCCGCATGAGCCAACTACAAATTTATGGAAAATGTATGAATAAGATTTTTGCTATCAACACGAGATTTATTTGGAAGTCTTCGAGAAATGAAAATGCGCAAAAACGAAAAAAATTTCAGACACAAACGGTCATTGATGAGAAGTTCGTTGTTAGTTTTTTAAAAAAACATTTCAGAGATGTCTCAAACAGCTACTTACTACAGAAATATAGTTCGTTTTTTTCATACAGAATTATACAACTCGCCAAAGATCAAGTGCGATTTCAGCACCTCAAAAATTGTCATAAGATGTCATAAGATTTTTCAAAAAATTGTTGATTTTTCATTATTTTTTTTTAATTCTTCGAGCGGTTTTTTTTATTAATTTTTTATATATAAAATGGTTCAAAAATGTCTTAAAATTAATTTGGGTAATGCAGTATTCAAGAATATAGAAATATAAATTTTAAAATGGATTTTTTTTTAATATTGAACCGTTTTCGAGATATAAAATTTTGAAAAAAAAATTAAAATGTTTTTTAAAATACAAACAAATTTTTGGATTTTTTTTTTTAATAAAAAATATTATTTGGCAATATATCCGTACTTTAAAAAAAAAGAAGCTGATCCGACTTTTATTTTTTGAGAATATTTTATAAAAAAAAGGGTTTTTACATAAAATAGTATCCGTATCCACACATAAACTGCCCTTAGTTGTCAATTATTTCTCATGACTTGACTCTTGAAATGTCAATCAAACGTCACAGGTGACAAGTCATTCACTTGCGACACCTGAACGTGGGCTTGGAACCAACCTAGATCTGGTCAGTAAGGCAGATCGACTTATGGTGCGTGCGCAATAATGTTCAGACGTCAGCCAGAAAAACGAAAACCCAGATAAACTTAAATACATTAAACTGCTAAGCTATAACGTAAATTTCAATTTTGTAAATTCTTTTGATGTTTTTCTACTCTTTGAAACCCACATTTTATTTAAAAACCAAATTCACATTGAAGATTATTTTCAAAATTTTAAGCTGTTCTGGATAGCAGCGGAAAAGAGAACAGATTCCATTAAAGGAAGAGCATCTGATGGAGCACTATATGGCATTAAAAAGACTCTTCCAGCTGAAAAATTTAATTTCAAGCACATAGACAGCCCGGCAAAAATCCTCATTCAAACCCTCCAAGTGGGTGCCAGGCGGGCAATGATCACTTCACTACAGAGTCCTGTGCGTTTTTGGCAGGATGGTGATTAGCTAGGGTTGAGTTGGGTCGCTGAATTGTTGTAACTCCTCAATAGTGCAACGTTCAGAAACCTAATTCAATCATAGTTTAGAGGTTCCTAATTTCAGTGGTGGTGTGAGCGTACTTTGTACGAAAACCGTGCCGAAGAATGAAAGGCTGGGGGATAAACCAGCATAGCTGGGCACCGTTAATCAAAAAGTTAACTTCGTTAATCGCTAATCCGTTAATTAAAAATTTAACTTCGTTAACAGTTAAAACGTTAAATTTTAGAAAAATTAACGCAAGTTAACGTTAATCGTTAATCTGTTTACACGACATAAAAATTTTATTTTCTAATAAAAATTGGAAGTTAAAAACAAGAAAAGACAAGTAAATTTTTAACTTCCCAGAGGAAGTTATTGCAATGGGGCCAATTTTATGAATCTCCAATTTTCGCATATCTCCATGTATCGAGCTCACTAGAATCCGAATCAACCGTTTTAACCCCTTACTGCATGGTGGCTCATATATGAGCCAAACCAGTTTTTTGGTCATAATTTTTAAATTTGTTTAAAAATATTTATGTTTCGTATTGTGTTTTAAAGAATATAAACCTGTTTACTGAATTTTTAAAAAAATAATGAATTTATGATTGAGTTTAGCTATTTTTTTGATCATCCAAAACAGAAAAGACAGAAAAGTCGAAAATGAGCACCAAAGTGCAATTCAAAATTTCATAAAAAATATAAAAAATGGGTATTTCCTTGAAACCAAAATACATTCAATAATACATAAATACATTATACAATATATATATGTATTTATAAAATCTCTTTTTTTGCATTTCTCCATGGTATGGCATATCGGACCCAAACCGTAAAACTCGTATTTCCCGAGTTTTTTCGAAAAAAAAGGAAAAATCCTGAAACACGTGTCTTTTATTTTTACAAAATCTATCCAATATTTTTTTTCATCAAAAAAAAAAAAATCATGCAGTAAGGGATTAATGATAATGTCTGTGTGTGCGTATGTGTGTTCGTATGTGCGTATGTGCGGACGTGCGTTACGTTTTTTCAGCTCAACTATCTCGCGAACCACTCATCGTATTGTCATAAAATTAGTCTCATTCGACGCGGTATTGTATTGTTAAGAGCTGATTAGGTTTTGAGCGAAATTTGCTTAGCGGTTTTTTAATGGCAATTAAAAATCTAACACAACCCTAATATAATGAAAATTATGATAATTTCTGCAATAATTTCACGCTGTTTTGCCATTTAATATTAATATTCGGAAATACTAATCCGATTAGAAAAATGCTTTCACTAATATAAAACTATACAATATTCGTAGTAATATAGGCGCCACTGTTATTCAAATGAACTTATGGAATTTAACTTTGAAAACAACGTGCGTGTACAACTACAACGGAACGCATCGGCTGGAAATTTCGCTCTGGGAAGTTACTCGTGTGGACAACATGGGTCGCACTCATATTTTTTTAATATAGTAAATTATATTTTATAAGAGTTTAAGTGTTAAAACAACAATTTATTCAGTCATGTATATGAATGTGATTGTTCCCCTTCATGAACATCAGCATGTTGAAATTCTCTAGGCTCTTTTCGGCTGAAGTATATCCTTGCCCGTGGAGAAGAGACGTTCAACAGCAGCACTTGAGGGTATGGCAGTATTGTATTGGATAAACAGATTTGCCAATACTTGTTCCCCGAGGAATGCCGCTTCATTTAACGAGTCTTTTGACATCAAATCTAGCCCCGTTTTTACGAAACTTTGAGCTTTACTTCTTAATGATTTGTTGTTCTTAGGTTTTTCTGAAGATTGAGTAACAGAGTTGAAAAAGTCATCCTCATCATCGTCGTTGTTACTCGCGTTGCTGCCTCAGCCACTTACACTCTCTACGTCCTTTGATATTTCGATAGCTTCTTCTTGTAGCGCTTCTTCTACCTTTTTTTCCATGCATTTTTTTACTGCATATACACGACTGTTATCATATTTCTGCAACCATATCAACCGAAACTTATGGTGAAAAGCCGCAGCAAGTTTGCACTGTTCATCGTCCATAAGTGGTCCGAACCTTCTATCTATGCCGTTTAATAACGCATTGACTAAAGCTGTGCAATTTACAAAAAACACAGAAAGGCGGCGAAAAAGACAAGTCGCGTGCCGTTGTGTTTCCTGAAGGGTGTTGACTAATTTTTTATAAGCTATAAAAATAATTACCAATAATCTAATGTGTATCTGTATGGTATTTGTGTTCGATTAACGATTAACGGACTTTGGAAAATTTAACGATCGTTAAATTTTTTTTGAAGTTAACTGAAAAGTTAATCCGTTAATGGGAATGTTAACTTCGTTAATTAACGATTAACGGATTAACGAAAAAATGCCCGTTAATGCCCAGCTATGTAAACCAGTCATTAACGAGCTCTTTCGGATGCTGTGACAAGGTCCGTCATATTTCTTGCCTTGCCCCGGTAAGCGGCTCTGCCGGGGCTGACCGTCTTTCCGCCTCACTCGTGGGAACAAAAATGAAACCAAACAAACAATCAAACAGAAAAAAAAATAAAAAACATAAACAGAGCCAGGGCCAGGGCTGACAATGCGGTCACATCTCCTGGAAAGGCTGTCGAGCCAACTCAGAGGTGTGAACGGGTTGTCAACCCTGTGGTTGCCACTAGCAGCGGGAGTCCTTCTCCCTCTACTAGCCGCAACCTATACTTAAAGGAATTACCCGTCAGTGGAACAGCTGTGACGCTCGGCTGTCCCAAGGGCGGCAATTCCAAACCCCACATCTTCCCCGCCCCTGCTAGGACGTCGCAAGCGACCCCAAGAAGGGACACCCCATCCGGAGAGACAAAATCTGCGACGCGTGGAATTGAATCGAAGGGTGAGGGCACACCCCGATTGGTATCGGTAGCGACCAATTCTGGTGGTCGACCCACATCTGTGTCACACGGACATAGCTCTGGGCCGGCTAACAGGAAGTCCGGGAAGTCACAGGCCAATCGAGACCAGCGCAATGCTGAAAGGATTCTGGCCGCAGTCGGTGTCATACCGGCGACGGAAAGAACCCCTGAGCAAGCGCGGAAACTCGAGTGGGCTAGTGGCGTTCTCAGCAGAAATACAAAAACGACCGGCACGACTCAACGTCAAAGCGCAATAGGTCTCTCGAGGGCGACAAGCCTGAACCGAAAAGGCAGAAAGTGCTTCCCAGCAGCACAACAGCCTTCAACAAAGATCTATCTTTCAGCGACGCGCTCAAAGGCAAGATCATAGCCGCGGTCATTGACAGGAGTCATGCAGATGGTAACATCTCTCATGATCAATGGGCAGACGTCAAGGCTCACCTCGGTTTCAGATTTTTATCTGTCATCGAGGAGAATCCGGGGCCTCTCCCAGACACAGCCGATGCAGGATGGTACCAAAATCGTATCAAACTCATCGCCTGTGGTGATCAGAGATCTTTCGATCTGTACAGGGCTGCTGTTAATGGCTTGCCAGAAGTCTGGCCGGGTGCCAAGCTCGAAGTTGTTACAAGGGAGAATATCCCTTGCCGACCGAGAGCACGTATAATGGTCCCAGCTCTACACAACTGCCCAGACATGATTATGAAATTAATCAAAACCAGCAATCCAAACCTGCCTACTCACGACTGGAAAGTCCCAAAGGTTGAGAAGGAGACAGTGGGTCGCTATAGATCAGCTCTCTTGGTGATCAATAGGGAATCATTGGCTCCACTGGCCGCGACCGAAGGCGTGATTAGGTATGGTTTCGATGAAATCATTGTCCGTATCTATAAAAAAGATGAAGACTCGCTCAACGCACCCCCCATAGAAGCCCCTTCAGCTGAAGGAAACGCTTCACTACCCCCAAAAATGGAAGTCGATGCAACACCACAAGTGGAACCATCGACCTCCACAGCCCCAAACAAGCCATCCGACGTGGAGGCTCAACCGATAGTCGACAGTATTTCCGACATGGAAACTGAAGACGCCATCTTAGGCAGCACTCTGAGCGAGGAAGACCTACTTCATTCCTCCTCAGACGATGATAACGCCGACAAAACAGTGGTGGAGGTTGATCTGGCTAAAAGTAGCAATGCTGCGATTAGTTCAGATTAATCTTCACCACGCCATCATGGCCACAAACAACCTGGTTCTCCGATTGCACAGAAACAAAGAAGACATCGTCTTAATACAGGAGCCGTGGGTCTCAAACTCCATCATCAGAGGCCTCAGGACTCCTGGCTATAAACTTTTGTATGCATCGGAGAAAGGTGAACCAAGGTCATGCATGTTAGTAAAAAATAACTTAAATGTATTTTTACTCCCCAATTACAGCGACAAGGACACCACCACCGCTGTCTTAACAACGGATAAAGCCGCCAGTAGGTGGCTTATCTTATCTTGGCCATGACAGTCCTGCTCCAGGAGACATCTTGATGAAGGCA
Organism: Sphaerophoria taeniata; assembly: GCA_943590905.1. NCBI lineage: Eukaryota > Metazoa > Arthropoda > Insecta > Diptera > Syrphidae > Sphaerophoria > Sphaerophoria taeniata. Next base: position 71,830,376 of record OX016542.1, on the reverse strand, counting down.
ATTGCGGACGCGCAAACGAAAAAAGCTGGCCTACTAATTGGTTCGGACGCTAACGCCCATCACACGGTATGGGGTAGCTCGGACATAAATGAGAGAGGTGAGTCCTTATTTGATTACCTATTAAGCACTAACCTTCTCATAAATAATATTGGTAATGAACCCACTTTTGTTACCAAGAACAGAAAAGAGGTACTTGATATAACACTAACCTCTGACTCAATCCATAATCTGATTTCAAACTGGCATGTCTCAAAGGAGAATTCCTTCTCTGACCACAGATATATTCAGTTTGAACTCAATGATGTGGCTAATATATGTACGGGTTTTCGCAATCACCGTAACACAAACTGGGAACGATATAGAGAGGTATTAGCACAACTGCTTGATCACAACCTTCTCAAAAGTTCCTCCACTAAAGATGAACTAGACCATTCTGTAAACCATCTCACCGAAGCCTTCAACGAATCAATGAGAACTTCGTGCCCTGTAACCATTTTTAAGGGTAAAAAGAAACCTCATTGGTGGCACAAAGAACTAGAACCATTCAGGAAGAGCTGTCGCAAACTCTTCAACAGATCTAAATACACAAGATCTGCTTCTGACTGGGACTTATACAAACAAGCTCTAAAGCTTTATAAGAAAGAATTAAGGAAGAGTAAGAGGTCTTCTTGGAGAAACTTCTGTGGAAAAATAGATAATACTTCAGAAGCCTCAAGACTTAAGAAAATTCTCTCAAAAAGTCCAACAATACCTAGTGCTTTGAAGACAGAAGCAGACACGTGGACTACCATAGATGAAGAATCTCTTAATCTGCTATTAGACACCCACTTTCCAGGTAGCTCTAACATACTTTACGACTTACCATCAGAGTCGCAAGCTTCTACAAGCGATTTAGTTGATCTAATAACACGGGAAAAACTGCAATGGGCGATAGACAGCTTTGATCCATATAAATCTCCAGGACCAGACGGAATTATTCCGGCCGAACTACAAAAATGCTCAGACATGATCATTCCACCATTGGAAATCATTCTGACAAGGTTGAAATATATTCCCAAGGCCTGGAGAATGGCAAAAGTAGTCTTCATTCCTAAAGCAGGGAAACCCTCCCACGTTAACCCTAAAGATCTACGACCAATCAGCCTATCATCCTTCCTTCTTAAAACCTTGGAAAGATTGATTGAAATTCACATCAGACATAACTTAAAACCATGTCTCATTTCCACAGCTCAACATGCGTACTCTAAGGGAAAATCAGTAGAAACAGCACTTCATTCGCTGGTACGTAGTATTGAATATTCCCTCAAATACAAAGAATATAACCTAAGTAGCGTTCCTAGATATTGAAGGAGCTTTCGATAACGTCAGTTACCAGGCGATCACAACAGCAATGGATAAGCTGAAATTAGAGATCATAGATCTTATAAGTCACATGCTCAAAAGCAGGACAATAACTTCTAGCATGAGAAGTTTTACCACCACCAGATCGGTGAATCGGGGTACCCCCCAAGGTGGGGTCCTCTCGCCTCTTTTATGGAACATGGTAGTAAACGACCTACTAACATCATTGGAAGCAGAGGGTTTCAGGGTGATTGCCTATGCTGACGACGTTGCAATATCTGTATCTGGGAAACATTCCCAAGTTCTCTCAGAACTACTACAAAATGCCTTAAATAGGCTAACGAATTGGGCTAAGCAATGTGGCTTGGACGTCAATCCACACAAAACAGAACTTGTACTCTTTTCGAGAAGGTACAAAATTCCTCAAATTAGCCCACCCAAGATTAAAGGAATACCATTAAGTTTTTCCGACCAAGCTAAATATTTAGGCCTCATTTTAGACAAAAAACTAAATTGGAAGGCAAATATTGATAAAAGAGTAAAAAAGGCTACCGTAGCGCTTTTTACTTGTAAAAAGGCCATAGGATCAAAATGGGGCTTCTCCCCAAAGATAACCCACTGGCTATACACTTCGGTAATCAGACCGATACTCATTTATGGAGTTGTCGTATGGTGGACCGCACTGGACAAGATGGTAAATCTAAATAAGCTCATCAAAGTTCAGCGGTCAGCAGGTATGTGCATCACAGGAGCACTTCGCTCAACACCAACCGCAGCCCTGGAAGTGCTTTTAAACCTAACACCTCTCGACATCTTCTCCAAAATGGTGGAAGCCAACTCATGTGTGAGGCTTAGAGCCACCTCTCAATGGAACAGTAACAATACTGGTCATACTACTATTCTAGACAATTTCAGATCTATCCCAGATCGCTTAGATTATACCACCCCAAAAATGGTGTTCGGTAAAAGCTTCCATGTCTCTATCCCTTCAAGATCCTCCTGGGAAGAAGAAAGACCCCTGGAAGACAACGCGGTACACTTCTATACAGACGGTTCAAAGACCGACTGCGGAGTTGGAAGTGGTATCTATTCAGAACAACTGAATCTCAGTCTATCATACAGACTTCCCGATCAATGTAGTGTATTCCAGGCAGAAGTAATGGCGATTAAAGAGGCACTATCCTGGCTCAAAGAAAACGTTATATCTTGCAAGGATATACGAATCTTCTCGGACAGCCAAGCCGCTCTCAAATCTCTCGCGTCTGTCTCCACAAACTCTCAAATAGTCCACGATTGTCGATCATCTCTGAATGAGATGACGGAACAGTTTAATATTCACCTCATTTGGGTGCCGGGCCACAGAGACATTCCGGGAAATTGCAAAGCCGACGAGCTCGCCAAAAACGGAACACTTCTGCCCAATGTTAGACAAAAACATAACATAGGAACACCACTTGCTACATGCAAATATCTTCTCAAACAATATGCTCTAGAATCAACCAATGCTAGATGGTCACAGGGTACCACCTGCCTAGCAACCAAGCAAATATGGCCAAGCATAGACATAAAACGGTCAAAAGGCTTGATATCCCTGAGCAGACAAAATATAAGCTCTACAATTGGAGTAATAACAGGACACTGCCTCATAGGTAGACATGCTCTGAGGCTAGGAGTCTACACAAATGACTTCTGCAGAAGCTGCATGGACGAGGAGGAAGAGGAAACAGTCCAACACCTTCTTTGTAGATGTCCAGCACTCTCCATTAGAAGGAACAACTTTCTCGGTAATCCCTTCTTCGATAATACCAGTGAACTGGCAACGATCGACATTAAATGTCTCTCTAACTTCATTAAAAGCACGAATTGGTTTGTTTAAGGTCATTACTCTCCCATGAGTATTTTATGGTATCACAACGGATCCTTGAGGTCAACAACAACTAGACAGCCACTATAACCTAACCTAACCTAAGCACATAGACAACTTTACATATTTGGAAGTTAATTTAAACAATAATACCATGAATTTGATTCCAGTATATATAAACTGTTCATTTTGGCAATCGGACTACAACAGGCTAATTGAAGTTATGCAGATCCTAGGAGAAAAACGTTGCATTCTCATAGGCGATTTCAATGCTCGTACTGGCTCCGAGCAAAGCGTATCGATTGGTGATTTTAATTTTACGGCTAGAACCTCAAAAGACCCCGAAATTAATGCTCGAGGTAGAACCATTTTGGATTTTGCGAGCGCGTTTGACCTTTTTATAGAAAATGGAACCGATATAGGAGATAAAGAGGGAAAACTAACCTTCATTCGTAATCCTGGACAATCTGTTATTGACTACCTACTATTTCCCCTCGACTGTAAACATTTACTGCTAAACTTCGAAGTTGGCGATCAACTATATTCTGACCATATGCCTCTAATAACGTCAATAGTCACTTCTGTATCAGGCACAGATGATCAACTGTCAGGCAACCCAATCCTACCCAAGCTTAAATGGAGATACAAGGACTCCGTCTCATAAAGGAGAAACCTCAATCGAAATATTGAAGCTCATCATCTTACTGCTTCTAACACCACAATTGACACTCTTCAGCAAATAATTGTGTCCTCAGCGATTATTCGCAAAACAAAAACGGATTGCAAGAAGCAATGTGCACCATTGTTCGACTTAGAGTCGACTTAGAGTGTGAGTCAGCAAGAAAGAAATCTTTTGATCTTCTTAAGTTATTTCATAAATATTGCACTCCTTGCCTAAAAAAAGCTATCTAGAATTTTACCGTCGGTACAAAGATATCTGTAAACGGAAAAAACAACACTATGAGAGACAACAAAATCTTCTCGTCTGTAGAAGCTCGTCGGATTTTTGAAAAAAGATTAAAAATATCAAGGGAATGCACCAATTTAATGAAATCCCAATTCTGTCCTGCTCAACTCTTCGAGAGCATTTTGAGAAGAAAGTCTTCAATATCCACCTCCAGTCTCAGGATATCCTTTACGCTAAACCATCGTTTGAAAACGAAATTCTAGATAGAGAAATCTCGCTATCAGAGCTTAAGTTAGTACTTAGCAAAGCAAAGGATAACAAAGCTGCAGGAAGTGACCGAATTCCAAACGAATTTCTCAAATATGCCTCAGACGAATTCCTTTCTCATCTACGGATAGCTTACAACAAAATTTTCGAGTCCGGAGAAGCTCCCGAAGTTTTCAAGAAATCAATAACTTTCCCAATTTTCAAAAAAGGGGATAGAATGGATCCATCGATTAATCGCGCTATTTCTTTTTTGAACTCCGCTCTAAAAATTTTTGTAGAAATTCTGAGATGTCGCTTAGTCGCATGGGTTGATAGCCATCATCTTCTCAGCGAATTTCAAATAGGCTTTCGAAAAGGCTACTCGACGGTTGACCACATTTTTAGTCTAACGAATATAGCAGATATGTACCTGCGAAAACGCAAGAAATTATACGCTTTCTTTGTAGACTTTCAATCAGCATTTGACACAATAAATAGAAAAGCCCTAATGTATAAGCTGTACAGAGATGGACTATCGCTAAAGTTTGGAAAAAGCGATTTGGGATGGCAAGGATCTATCGGGCTGGTTCCAAACTTCTGTAGGATTGAAGCAAGGATGTAATCTAAGTCCATTAATCTTCTGCTTATATATCGAGGATCTTCTGAGAATCTTGCCTTGTGGAATTACATTGATGGTTTACAAATCAAAATGCTAATGTATTCAGACGATTTGGTGTTATTGGCGGAATCTCCTGAATCGCTCCAGCTGATGATTAATAAGTTGCATGACTACTGCAAACAGTGGAGTTTGATGGTCAACCTTAGAAAGTCTAAGCTCTAAGACAATGGTCTTTAGGAGAGGGGGTGGACGGCTAGCGGGGAACGAAAGATGGAGATACGGACCTGAACAAATAGAATCAGTTAAGGAATACCAGTATTTGGGATTCACGGTGACAAACAACATGAATTTGGAGATGCATCTTGAAAAGAAATTATTGGCATAAAAAAACGCCATTGGAACTGTCTGGCAAAAAGTATATTGCTGCAAGGATGTCCCATTCAGCGCTAAATATAGAGTTTTTACTGCTACATCATGGATAATGCGATAATGCTTTATGCAGCCCAATCTTGGGGGTGGAAGAAAAGTGATAATTTGGAAAAACTTTTGAGATTCTTCCTGAAACGACAATTCCGTATCCCTGAATACTACATGCTTCTTGTGGAAACAGGCCTTTCTCCCTTATACTTATCAGCTCTTGAACTCCACTTCAAATATATCCTTAAGCTTATGTTTGACCACACAGACAAGGTAGCACGAACAGTTGCAGTGTCTGTTATTACCTCCAATTCATCCTGGTTCCAAGAATGGAGAAACCTAGCAATGGAATGCTCATTACCGTTCTCTTTAAGCATGGATAACCTTGGCAGCTGGAAAAATTTTCTGGATACTCTGCTTGAAAATCTACATATAAAAGTGAGGAACGAAAACATTGAAAATGCGAAAGGTTCGCTTCATAGAGAAATTTACTCGAGATTGGAATACAATTTAGGCACATCAAATTTGGGGCGACTTTCCTTTACCAGATTCTATGGGTTTTTTTTTTTTAGGGATGAAAATGGTCTCAAACGATAGATACGCGTTAATTAAGCACAAATCAACTGTTTTTTTTTTGTCGGAAATTATTATTTATGTATTTAATCAATAAAATAAAAACACTATTTCTCCATACAAACATTTTTTTTTCACTATAAACTTGAACAGGTTTTTGTAGCAAACAAAAAGTATGTATATGCGGCGGCTTCGCCGCTCAAGGGGTTTTAACCCTCGATGTGGAGTGCACGACTCTGGCTACGCGCTCGCCGTACCGGCTCGACAACGACTGGGTATATATGCGATTTTATTTAATTAATTAAAAATAGAAATATTAGGATTGTTTTTTTCACTACTCTGTAGCCAGCACAGCAAAATTTCCCTTGGCAAACAACAACAATTTGATTTTACAGTCGATAAAAAGGCCAGTAAAATAATGACAGATAAACCGGAGATAGAACTTCATATTATTGAAAGGTAGATGGCGCTGATGGCGCTAAGAAGAATTATTTTGCTACGCGAATGGCAATTTTGAAAACTATTTGTATTTGATTTCAATTTCATTCATACATATATAGTACAAATGTGAAAAATTTCAAAACGGACTTCATTTTGGACATCGAAAAAAAAGAAAAGAATATCTATGGGAAATATTTCATGCTGGGTTGACTCACGGTAATGGACGGAACATGTCGCGTCGCCGCCCAAACAACCGTTTCAAAATTTAATAGTCACAAAGCACCCATACTCAACAGAATAAAACAAATCGAGAAAAAAATAAATACATATACGAAGTTTTTTGCTTTGGCAACATTCCAAAATGATGAACACTTTAAAAAATATCGTCGTTTCACATTTTTGCTTGATTTTTCAACGCCCCAGAGAGCCAAATTAAATTAATTGCAATTTGTTGTATTTTCCTTTCTTATTTTTACATATGAAAGTAAATGAGAAATTATTTGGTTTTGGAAAACAAAAGTTTGACAAATTGGAAATTCAAAACTATACTTGAAAAGAAATACAATTTGAATTTGACATATAGAGTGAGTTGGAGCGTTTTTTTCGCACTTGATTACTTTACTGGCTACCGAGTAGTGAAAAAAACACGACTATAAATTTGCGACAGATAAAAACTGTTTATTTATGCTTTATTAACGTGTATCTATCGATTGAGACCATTTTCATCTTCAAATTCAGTATCTGGTAAAGGAATGTAGAGCCTCAAATTTTTTTAAAGACGAACTTAGCGTAGAAAAAATATCTTTGATATTCCGAGCAAGAGGAGAAATACTTCCGCTTAATTTCATCCCGCATAGAGATGACCTACCTATCATCTGTTCGATGTGCAATACCCAGGAAAAAGAAAATATAGTTCACTTCCTCGCGAAATGTCCTATGTTGGTAGAAGCTCGTCGATTGATATGGCACAAGAACTATCTTGATCTCATCGAAGTCTTCGAAATCCTCAATGGCAGCGACTGGAAAAATTAGCAAACTACATTAAAATATCGCTTTCTTATAGAACAAAAATTATAAATGAAGAATTTTAATTTAATTTAAATTCCTAACTTCCTATACGTACATTTATTGTTATTAATTTGTTTTTTTTTTACATACTCTTGTTTTAATTTCTTTCTTTTTCTTTTTTTGTATAATGTTTTTAATATTAAATGTTTGTAAATCAAGAGAAATCTGGCTGACGGCTTACTAAGCCATGCTATCAAATTGTAATAAAATGTTGTAATATTAATCATTTCCTGATGTCACATTGTGAAATAAATAAATAATCTAATAATAATAATAATCTTATTTCTCATGAAGTTTACTCAGCACTTCAACTTTCTAATGGGTGCCGGCAACTGAATCTTTTACGGAAACGGTAATTCTGACGAACGTGCTTAAAGTGCGACGACTTTGTTTAATAAATACGGCCACCTTAAATGACCAATTACATTTTTAGTGGATTGGGGGCCTCATCTTACATGGTTCTCCACCAAGTTCTGTCCCTAACTAAATGTGTAAGGTTGCGCATCTTGAGTTTTTACTTCTAATTTTGCACGTAACCTTAGCCGCAGCTGTGCTGTTCTAAAAAGTTCAAGCTGTCCATTCGCTAAACTTGATCCATGTTCTAGAGTCTAGACAACTACATCGTTAACTTTAATTGTCCGGCTAATGGACGAAAATTCCCTTAAATAAGCAAAAGAAGTAGGCTTGGCCTTCTCTTCTTCAAATTGTCTTCTTAAGCAATAAGCGAATGAAACTGCACTATTGAAATTGTCGTCAAGAATGTTCCGGACCGGAATTGCGTTTTTAAAAATAGTATTGTGAAGCGATCGTTTGTCCTATCGAAGTGATTAAGTTGTCAATGGGTAGACAAAAACAGTTTCTAGGACAGCTTTGAAGCACCATTACCATCGTAGCAAGGACACGAAAACACCGAAATCGTCAAAAATCGCACTTTTTCAAAGTAAATGCCAACTAAATTAAAGAGTTTTTGCTAACGTTTAAACAGTTTAAAAGTTTGGACATGACAACGATACCGGTCAAGTCTTCGGTGATTCTGATTCTTAATCAAGTCATCTCTAGCCACTTTAATTCGTTCTGCCGAAATGATGTTATCTACGGCAGCCTTGTTGGATTTATTGCTATTTTCTCCTCTGGATACATTTCCATCTTCATTTCTGCTGTAATATTTTCTAATTGCACGATCTTAGAATTCCCTGACGATTCAATGCTCTCCTAGTTAGGGTACTTCGGGACTCAGAGCCCTCACGGGAAACTGTAAAGCTTGTGTTCTCACCAAAATGGAAACATCTCTATCAATAGAAAAAGCAAAAGTGTCTTTAAGTTAACCAGAAACGCTCTATATAATTGAGGTCGTTTAACAGAATGCATAACTGCTCATATCCTAAGGCTAGGCACATGCTCCATCTAAGCAGACAAATTTCCTCATTCAAATCCTTCAAGTGGGTGCCAGGCCAGCAATGATCACCACAGTACTCCTGTGTGCGTTATTGGCGCAGGATGGATAAGATTAAATTGGATCACCGAATTGTTCGCAACTCCTCAATAGGCGTTTTTCTTTTTTACATCTGAACAGAGCTTGAACTGTCAATCGAAAAATTGTGTTTCTTTTTTAGTTCAGAGTGTTCAGAGCATCAAAGTTGTGTTACTTTTTTCGTTCAGAGCACTGATTCTGAGTGTTCAGAGTTCGGCGACGCGCTCAGAAAAAAGAGACCGAGCATAATGAGCGAAATGCTGAGCGCAAGCGTGTTTTTCTCAAAACAATTGAAATGGCGGAGGAAACACGTCGTTCAGGCAAAGAGGGTGTGTTTTATTTTGAATAATTAATTAAATATTTTATTTATTAATAAAAAAATGTTAATTTCAGCTTTCAAAAATACGAAGTGTCGATGTCTGAACTAAAAATGCTCCATTGCATTTCAAAATGAAATCCGAGCGTTCAGAAAATGTTCAGAGCTTCATTTGTTCAGAGCGTGTTCAGCAAGCTCTGAACACTCAGAGTTCGGAGCTCTGAACTAAAAAAGAAAAACGCCTAATAGTACCACTTTCGTAAACCAGACATGAACGAGTTCTTTCGGCTGCTGTAGTAAGGTCTGTCATACTCCTGCCAGCTAACCCTGGCAGGGCCACCACATTACCTACTCATGGGAATCCAAATAAAAAATAAAAAAAAAGCAAAACATTAAACAGGACATGGATTAAAATAAGCAATCGCACCAGGGCTAACAATGTTGTCACATCACCTGGAAAGGCTGTCGAGTCAGCTCAGAGATGTGAAGGGGTTGTCTTGCCTGAGGCTGCCATAGTATCGAGAATTTCATTCCCTCTACTCGAGGCACCCAATATAAGATAAGGTACTACCCGTCAGTGGAACAGTTTCTTACAATGGTGGCAGTTCCACGCCCATCCCCATTCCTGTACAATTGCAAGCGTTTCAAAGAAAGGACGCTCCTTCTGGATGCTAAATCCGTGACGGGTGAGGATGAGGATGTACGCCAATAGGTATCGGCAGCGAGCAGATTCCGGAATGAGTCCACAACTGTGTCACACGGACACGGCTCTGGGTCGGCCAAAAGGAGGTCCACGAAAACTCAAGCCGATTGAGATCGGCGTAATGCTATGCAAGAATTCTGGCCGCAGTTGGTATCATACTCCGGAGCAGATGTGAACTCGGCTAGGCCAAAGGTCCGGTCCATAAGTCTTCTTCCAAGCATCAGCAAGGTATTTGAAAAGGTAATCAATAGGGCTCTGGCTGAGTGGGCTGCGGACAACAGTATAATTCCGGATAACCAGTTCGGGTTCAAGGCGGGACATGACACCATTCATGCCGCGTCTAAGCTCGTTTCTGATATCCAGTGCAACAAGTCCAAGAAACAATGCACGGGTGCTGTTCTGGTTGATTTAGAGAAGGCCTTCGACACCGTATGGTTAGAAGGTTTGTACCTAAAACTCACCAGACTAGGCATCAGTAAACCATTATTGTATATGCTTTATGATATGCTCAACGGTAGAAAGTTTGTTGTCAAAAGTGGCAATGTAACTTCTACCACAACATTTGATTTTAGTAATGGTCTGCAACAGGGAGCGGTTAATTCGCCGATTCTCTTCAGTATTTACACCAGCGATCTGATAGGTAGCCTTTCTCAGGCAATTGCGTATGCCGACGATCTAATTGCGTACAGAACTGCTCCAAAGGTCGAAGACATAAGAATTCTCCTACAAGGTGACTTCGAAAAGATTCAGCGATACTGCAATGACTGGAAACTGAAAATAAATGTCCAGAAATGCGAGACAATTCTGTTCCGGACTCCGTTGGCTAGAGCCTCGAGGGATACGCGCAAGAATTGGCGCAAGATGGTCATCGTTGGGCCGCACGGACAACAATTAGCGAGCAAAAGTGAGGTGAAGTACCTCGGTATCTGGCTGGATCAGTATTTATATTTCGATAGACATATAAGTGCTGCTCTGGCCAGGGCCAGAGGAGCCTTCGCTTTGACGAAACGGCTGTTTCACAGCAGTCGGCTCAACCCCAGAGTGAAGGTAATTTGCTACATGGCCCTCATACGGCCGATGATCGCTTATGGCTGCCCAGTGTGGTTCAATGTTGCACCATCTCAAATGGAGAAGATTCGGGTGTTCGAGAGGCAGTGTCTTCGGCGCTGTCTCGGTTTGTATCGCACACCGCAATCTTCTTATGTACATTACTATTCTAACGAGGTTCTGTACAACGAGGCTCGGATCAACAGAATTCACAATTTCGTGATAAAACTTGTTCGGGGTCACATTGCGAGAGCTATGACTTCGACGAATAATTTGATTTTTGGGGGGTTCTATCCGAACGACGAATATTTTGACAGTGCGCGCTTGAGCGGCTTCATTCCACCAGAAGCATTCCTCTATTTAGATAGATGCGGTCTGATACAGGACAGATTGGCGGTTCCGCTTATCTACCACGTCAGGCGAAGAACCGTGGATCGGCGGCTCCTTTACCATCGAGACGTTCTCGCACAGGACGGAGCAGAGCTCCTTCGGTTCAGTAGGGCTGTGTCCGAACGGGACCGAATCGATAGGGTGAAGCAGGAGCACCAGTTCTGGTGGCTTCAGTCAGCACTTGATAATGGGTAGTCGGGGTGGGGTTTTAAGCCTTGGCCGGCTTACATACGTGTTTTAGTCTAAGGGTTTTGGGTTTAGGTTTAAGTAGTGTAGGCATGGTGGCACATATAACGTTATGGAAAAAGCAAAAAGTATACAAAAAAAAAAAATTAAACACACAAAAAAGAGAGAAAATACAAACAAAAAAGTAAAAGGAAACAAAATCAATATATAAAAAAAAAACAAAAAAAGATAGAGATTTGCTGCTGTGGTTGTTCTAGTTTGTAAGTAGTGTTTAGGTAGATTAGGTAGTTTTAGTTAACTTTAAGTTTTATTTTTAAGGACCTAATTTTAAGTAGCATGTAAGAAAATGAAAATTGATAATGGCGTTAGTTTTTATTCAAATTTTCTAACAAAAACAAAATAAATTAATAAAAAACAATAATTAGCTCATAGGCCGAAAGGCATTATTTTTAAGTAAAACATGAATTGCTTAGAGTGCCCGGTTGGGGCCAGTAAGTTAATTATAAGATTTTAGATCATAAGCTAGTTTAAATTCTTTTGTCTTGTTTTTAATTAGTAATAAGTTAAAATGAATAAAAAGAATGAAAAAAAAAGGTTTTAAAATAACGTAGCGACCGTCGTTTGTATACAAACATCGTATGCTGATTTGTGTTTCTTGATTGGTCGAATAGCAATCCTTCGACTCCCATTCATTGCAAAAGCCTTTGAAAACGACAGCACTGTGTTTTTTAAACATTTCCAAGTACTTATGAATATTTTTGATTCCATAGATTTTATGTCTGTCCCTTACACAAGCAAAGTCTTACCATCTATCGGGTTTCATTCCCCTCTTAAGCTATTCATTACAACAATTTTTGATTGCACAAAACATCAGAAACGACAACAACGACTAGGACAAAAAGGACGAATAAATTTCATTCTCCATCATAAAAATACTGGCATTTATGTTATTTGTTGGTTTGCTTTAGGACTTTCATATCGATGGAGGGATGTCCCTGTCTTGTCCATCCCGTCCGGTCTAAATTCAATCCATGTCCATGTCCATCTATTTCGGATGATGTTTGTCCTTTCCATTAGTTTGGTTGTTTTATGTTTACTGCCAGAACACCACACTAATGTGTCCTAAATCTTTTCAACTATTCTGGGGAGCAATTTCTGTTTGTTTGTTATCTCTTTTCTGCTGGCAAGTATGTGTGCTTCAAGGCTGGTGTGTGTTTCTGTGATGTACGCATATAAATCCTTTTGGAAATGCTCATCATCTTTTATGTCCTGTCCTCTGATGGAGACTAGAATACATGTTCCTTACATGTACATAAGTTTGCTTTTGCTTCTTCAAAGTGATTGGAGAAGAAGTATTCCGCCACTATACCCAAAGACAACGACCCATAATCGTCTTCGTCGTCGTTGTTGTCCTTGCTGTCCTTGTCGTTGTTTATACTCCAACTGACATAAATATTTCGAACGGGTGACATTTACGACCGCAAAGTGGTTAAGGACTCTATATGCGTTTCGGTGCTACTACCATCCGCCGCCGCCGCTCACCGCGCCGCCCCGCCCGGCCCGCATCACTTCCATAATGTTGACAACGAAGAACTGTTGTATTTTTACGTTCGTCTCTTTTCCTTCTTCGTATCCTGTTTTGGTATATGTATCTGATTTATTTGTCAGTTGTGTTGTCAGCCTAATGTCCTTGAAGCAGTATTAGGCGAACTTGCGGATTGTTCTTATTCTCATACAGACCTTCTAGCTGCGAGCGAATGAGCGAGTCTCTCAAAATAATAATAAGAAAACGGATATATCCTTTTTGCCATAATCCTAGTTGAGTGAAGTGTTATGGTACGTTGGACTTGAACTTCTCCCACTCGCTTCGGTCTGGTTTGGGACTGACTGTCTTCCGCTGCTACAATACTTTTTGCAGGACATCATTTACGGCGCGTTCTGTTGTGTCTTGTGTGTCTCATATTATATCCCTTTTCGTTCGTTCAGTGACGCCTTCGAAACTGCAAACTTCTCTCATATATCACTCTAGTATATCATCCAAGCACACACATACACCCACGCTTGAGCGAGAGGATCTTCTTCTTATACTTAGGGTCGTTGAAGCTGATATTTATGCTTCGGTCCTGGGAGTTGGGTATACGAATGTTAAGATCTACTTATATGCCATGTGGTTTATGGATTCAAGTATTTGACATATTTAAGGATGTGAAGGATCCTTTGCAGACTTTTGCTTCAAGGAGAAAGTTTTCCTTTCTTCATACAATATTTCTCTATGTGTCTTCAATCTAAGAAGACAGGCCAAATTATGATGAAGGCTTCTTCTCTTATTTCTCAGGACTCATAGAAGATATCCTCTGTTGGCAGGCAGTAAACACTGAAATAGGATTTTTCCTTATTGTGTCGTGTCGTTCTCGTTTTGGTTCTATATGGAACAATTTTCCTACAACAAAAACCATAAATATAAATGGAGGAGTTTCTATCCAATAAACATAAATGAGTAAGCATAGAGAATGGGGGAAGAAGGATTGTTAGTATTGTTTATTATTACAAAGGTTCAAGGGTGATGGGTTGAGTATTAATTTGTCCGTTTTTTTTTTCTGCGCTCAACCTTTTGACAGAAAAGTTTAATGTAGGCTATTTTTGGTTTCGGATGCCTCAAAACATTTTCGAGTGTGAAAATTGATACATATTTAATTTAATAGAAAATGACAAAAAGCCTAAGCTTCTTAGATGGTGTGCAAAAAGGTTCTAATAATCATTGAATCATTTACTTCGCGCATCTAGAAATGCTCGTCGTCATTAATTTACCCTCAAGCTCAACTTTGGTAGTGCTCTTAAGTATAGAAATTTGTTTTTTAGCAGTACCTACTGCGTGAATGTACCATACTCTGTCTTTCCCAGTCATTGCAATGTTCCCTCTCTCCATTTTCTGTTGCTCGCACTGTTTCGCCTGTTACTGTTGAGGAACGCAGCGTGAAGGCCTCATTTACTCGTAATCGTAATTTACAAAAATTGCTAAAATATGTTTGTTTTATAAGTACACTAGCCGACCCGCGGGACGTTGTACCCGCACTTAAAAAATTGTAAGTGGTAACTTAAAAGTTTAAAATGCAGTTTTCCCGCAACTTAACAGAGTTGACACAGTTTTAGAAGAAGCAACGGTTAGTACAATTTTCCAAGATTGTCTTTTGCCAATAGAAATCAAATTTGCAAAGATTGTTTTCCCAGCTGCTCCTGAATTATTTTTTTCAAAGTGTTCAGACTCAGAGCTTCAAGGCTGTGTTCCATTTTTGTTTGTTCGCACGATTCGAAAATGATATAATTGGGAAGAGTTCCCATTGATTAAATGTTTTGTTTATCATAAGATACTTCTGATTGCAAAATAAAGATAACATCATATTGAAGTATAATTATGTTGACTCAATGTTATCACGGAAGAAATGAAAATTATACATACTAATAATAATTTTAAATTTGTTTTACTTTAACTATTTGTAACCAAAAATACGTAAATGCAGCCAATAATTAATTAAGTGAACTGAGTTGGCAACGCCTTTTTCAATTTGAAAGAAAAAGTATTCAAAGCTAATAGCCTTTGAGAGTCATTACAATTTAAGAAAGGATCAAAACTTAAGAAAAAAGGTGTCGAATCATTTCTGTGCACGTTGTTCTATGTAAAACTGTTTTGAGTGTTATGACTTTTATATTTTTTGAATCGTTTTTTTTGTTTTTAAGGAAAAATGCAATGGTTAAGCATAAAGTCGTTCTAAGGAAATGAGGTTAACCCGTGCTTTTTTTATTTCTCTGCATTATAATGTTTTTTTTTTGCCTAGGAACATGAACATTATTATTATTCTTGTTTGGTGTCTTATTGTTGCTTGTTTTGATTTACATGAATTTATTTTATATTATTGTTTCTTAATATTGTAATTGTTGTTGTGACACAATTTTTTATTACCTTTCGGATAAGCATTTCCGAATATTAATATTCCTATGACAAAGCAATGTTTTATGGGTTAGCTAGTAATAAAATACAGCTTAAATTGCTACGTTACTTTAAGCATTCACCCTTATCACATAGTTCCTCGTAGCAAAGTTATGAACGTAAAGCTACGCTACGAATACGAAAAAATTAAAATCATAAGGCCAGAACAAAATTAAAAGGCATTGCCACATACAAATCAATTATTCTGACTTTCGGAATCAGTTGAAATACTCCAATATATGAAATTCAAAACAAATTAAATATCTACGAAGTGTGTCAAAGTGTATTTTATATACTCGACAACGAAATCGTGCATTGAAAATACAGAGGATTAGGAGAAAGGTTACCTTTGTGAGGGGAGGCCAACCTGAACCAATGACAAATAAGACGGTTACATTAAATTTGAGCATATATTTTTGTATTTAGATATGAAAACAAAACAAGGAATTAAAAACAAAAGTTGACACATCATTTACTGCATTTCGACTCCCTATTTGAACCATTTTCAATTTAAGCTAAATTTTTCGCTTTAGTAATAGTAGATGACGGATATAAGAAAGTCTCATATAAGAAAAACACGGATATAAGACAGACATTTTAAAACAACATACACATTCTCATTAAATTGTGTGTTAAATTTATCTCATAAAAGAAAAACGTTTATAAGAAAAACACTGATATAAGAAACTTCTTCTGATGTTAAATCTTATTCACTACATAGAAAATAAAACGTGTATAAGAAATTTTCCAGTGTAAATATGCAAATGATGAACCGTGTAAACTTCCACAAAATTTCTGAACCCACCCTTATTGAACTGCCAAAAAATTGACAGACAGAGGATGAGCAAAAAAGAAAAAAACAACCCACACTTTGTTTACTGTTGTTGTGTGTTGTTTGTTGTGGTTCAAATGTCGTCTAAGAAAAGAAATGCTGTTTCTATAAAAACAAAACTTAAAATTTTAGATCAAATTAAATTCGGAAAAACACGAAAAGAAATTTGTAGTGAGTTTCACGTCGCGGAAAGCACTTTGTCAAAAATAATAAAAAATTCAGAGGAACTTGAAAGTAAAATGTATTCGGGAAAAAATTTAAACATAAAAAGAAACAGAAAGCCGCAATATGAAATCCTAAACAAAACAAGAAAAGAACGCACAACTCAGTGGGCCGATTCTACTGGAAAAAGCGCAACAATTCTCAATAAAATTGGGAATTCATGATTTTAAAGCCAATTCTGGTTGGCTTCAAACGATGGAAAAACAAGAAAACATTGTTGTCAAAAAAGTTCACGGAGAGGCCGGTTCCGCCGATGTTGCAGCTGCCAATCAATTTACAGCAAACGTCCTTCCAGCCAAGTTATGCAAATATGAGCTTGATGACATCTACAATGCGGATGAGACTGGATTAATGTTCAAGGCTCTTCCTGGTGGAACACATGCTCCAGCTAGCAAAACCGTGGTGAAGCAAAAAGTCCCAAGAGATCGGATAACTTTGCTTTTTATCTGCAATGCAACAGGTTCAGATAAATATGTATTTTCAATTGGAAAATCGAAGCAACCACGGTTGCCACGGAAAACAACCTCCTCTTCTTTACAAATTTAATAAAAAAGCCTGGATGACCAGCACCATTTGGTGTGAAATAACAAGAGAACTTGACGACAATTTTAAAAAGAAAAAGAAGAAAATTTTGCTACTCATTACTCATCTATAATGCATCGTGTCACAAATTGAACTTCACACCAACAAACATTGAAATTTTGTTTGTGCCGCCTTGCGCCACAAGCCTCATCCAACCATTGGACCAAGGTAAGTTGTTTTAGTTTTAATCATTCCGAGTCGTAATTCAATTTTGAATATTAATCCTTACAACAGGAATCATCCAGTCTTTTAAGGCTCAATACAGAAAATGTTTAATCCGCAAGCAAGTTTTGGCAGTTGAGAATGGTTCCATGGACGTTTTCTTAAAAGCATTTAGTATTTTAAAGGCCTTATATGTTGTTAAACAGACTTGGTAGCTAGTAGCCCCACAGACCATTCAAAACTGTTTCAGAAAAGCTGGAGTCTACAAGGAAGAACAGAATGAAGATTTAATAATTGAACCGGACCACGACGATGATAGAGATGATGAACACGAATAATTTTTTAATGAGCTGGAGGAAGAGGAGAACGATGATTGCTTCGGTGAAATAAATGAAGAAGAACTTCTCAATGAAAAGCAGAGTGATGAAGTGGTTGATGAGGAATTTGTTGGCGAATTAACTGCCCCACCAAAGCCAAGTAGAGAAGAAGCTGTTAAGGCTTTTTTTTTTTTTAAAGCAATATTTGGAAATCGATGAGGGCACTGATATTATTTGCAAAATTGAAGATTTTCTTTTTGAAAAAACAAGATAAGGCACTTCTGCAAAAGAAAATTGAAGACTTTTACAAATTAAAATAAGTAGATTTTTTGTGCTGGACCATAAAATGTAAACTCTTTTGTGATTTTATATATTTATATGGTGATGAATTACTTTATTTTTAACTACTTACTCAATGTGATTTTGAAAGAAGTACAAATAATTTTATGTTTATTTTGTTTATGTTATGTATTTATTTATGATTGACATACTTAAAATAAAGGATGTATGTACATGCAATGTAGGTATGTAAAAAATTTATTTGGTTTTGTTTTAAAATTTGCTAACAAGAAATTTTCTATTAAAACATGCTATAAGTTATAGTAGAAATTTTATTTCTTATATCCACTTTTTTTCTATAAGAAAACACGGATATGAGAAAGGAATTCTCTGGTTTTTTAGACTTTCTTATATCCGTCATCTACTGTAGTTCTTCTTTTATTTTATTATGCCTCTGCGATTCTTCGTTTTTTTTTTTATATTCGCGAATTTCTTCTAATCCGCTATTGATTCGCAAAACTAGTTGAAATCTCTTCCGCTATTTTATTTTTTTTCCCCAAAACACTGCTGACTGTTCATATAATTTCCTTTGCACCTTTATTTGCTCTGCATCATCCAAGGATCTTTTTACTCAAAAAGATTGAGTTAATTGGATGCCATTTGTTGATGTTAGAAGGCCAGTAATTTTAATAACGGCTTCTTCTAAGTCGGAGAGGGTGTGCATTTTATTTTGGCCACCAACTGTAGCTTGACTTTCTTTTTTGTTTAGAACTAATTTCCTCTTGATGTATGCCTTCCAATCTAACCAAACCTTAAAAAAAGAAATAATTTTAGACGGTTCTAATTGAAAACAATGTGCATTACATACTTTACTCCAACTACTAGCATCCTTCACGAGCGGACCAAGGCTATTAAGCTCTAGTTTTACTTGGTCCCAAAAGGCATTTACTTCTTCCTTTGATGTTTTCGTGAAACCTTGGGCAATGTCGGGCCTTTCCTGTAGCAAATCTACCATCCTTTTATATTGGGTCTTGTTGGTTGCAACTTTTTTTTTCACGATATCTTTGGATAAAAACTTACATTTTTGTATTCTTTTGTTCTTGTATTCTTTTGCCTATTTTTTACAAGCTCCAATGAAAAAACTGTTCGTACAAAAAACTGTCAAACTTTCTACTCATTCGAGGCTAGTGATGTGACTTTTCACGAACTCCGAATTTCGTAGCTAATATTTTTAATACGACGGGATCTATGGCCTTGTTCACACGTGAAGAAAATCGAAATTTTTCTTTGATTAGTGATGGCAAGCGGGGTTGCTTGTAGAAGACGTACGTAAGGGGAAGGAAAATATCAAAAAATTTAAAAAGACTGAGTGTAGAAATTTGACGTTTTTCTTTGTGTTTTTCTCTTATCGTCCCACATTTGCCAAAATATTTTAATTTTATTTTTGTAGAAGTAAACTGATAATATTACTTCATTATTCTTTTATTCTGTTTTCTACGCTTAAAGAAAATAAAAAAACATAAAGGAGTAAACAAAATCTACAGAAGAAAAATACTCACGTATGAACACAATCTTTCTTCACATGTGAACAAGGCCATTGAGTTGAATATTACAGAAACATTAAAAACAATTAAAACAAATACATGTTTCTAAATTAAAGCACTTCCGATTAATTTTGTTGTTAATTTTGTTTGTGTTTGAAATTAAGGAACAGTAAACGGCGGATATATTTTGAATGTCTTGTTTGCGCTTCATATTATTTTTGTTATTTTTTATTATGTGAAGTGTTTCTAATGTATAGCGTTTGCATGTGTTTTTCTCCGTTGCAAGAATTTGGACTCCTTCAAAGTCAGAAGAAGACGGCAATCACCGTCGAAACGTTGGGAAATATCAGATGAAAACTGTTTTCATTTAATAATCAAAGAGACAAACAAAGCCGATGAGACTCACCACTTGAAAAGTTCTCAATCATCAAACATTTGTGAGTCCAGTTAAAATTTTGAATATTAGAAACAACTGTGCGAATATTGTATTGAATATGTATGCGCACGAATTTCCATCTTTATACTGTTCGGGGTCAATTTGCAAAACACTTTCCTGGCCCATCTGCATCTCTGATTAAAATGTCAAAACTCCAAAAGGTATGCAACATAAAATAGACAAAAACAAATCTCTCGGTTTGGTTTTCATAGTGATCTTCCACTTCCGGTAGCAAAATCATTTTATCGTTTTATTATTTTTATGTATTGACGAAATAAGAATTTTTCAATAAATGCAGTGCATTTTTCAGCTGCTTAAAGTGGTAGTGTTTGTTACATAACATTTCAATTCTGGTGCAGTGCATTAACGCCCATGGAATTAACGCCCATGGAATTAACGCCCGCGGGTGTTAATTCCAAAAACAAAAGGAATTTACCCCCGCGGCTGTTAATTCCTTTTTGAATTGGAAATAAGACCCACCATTAAAAAGAATTAAAGCCCGTGGGTGTTAATGCCTTTTGGATTTGGCACTAACACCCGCGATTGCTATTTTCTTTAGGAAGTGACACTTAAACCCACGGGTGTAAGCACTTGGGCTTGCACCGAGAGCGAGACGAGTGTCGACGACCAAACAAGGGCAAAGAAGTAAAGAAGTGATCAAACAGATCGAGTTTCGAAATCATTTTTATGTTTATTTTTTTTTTATGTATGTTGGCTACTATGCTATTTCCTTTTTATTGTATTCAGTCAAAATTTTCCGACATTTTGTATTCATTGATTCCCTATTCGTTGTTGAAGAAAGAACTCTTACCAATCGGTAAAGAAAAAGAAAAATCAAACTTACTTTAAATAAATATTTAATTATGTCCTTGTTTCAGAAAATAAACCATTTCGCAAGTTAAATTTCGATTTTCATTTACATTCTTCAACAACGAGAGCAGGCGAGAACTTTGTGAGTCTGTTCCCGGTCCCTTCAAAATTGAACAACTCTCGTCTCTGTATCGGTCTGGTCTCATGGTTAGCCCTAGTTAACATAATTTGGAATTGAAACACAGGCGCACCTTTCATTCATAACCTTGAATTCCGTTTATCAATTGGATATTTCTAAATGATACAGTTACAATATTACTTAGAAAACCAGCAAGTTACGAAGAAGAGTACACAAATTTGACTGTTAGAAAGTACCTCTTGTTCTTACAATTTGTGGAATGTAAAGATTAGTTCTCGGTATTCTTTCAAACAAAAACGTGCAAAATGAATAGTTCGGAAAGTCTCAATTATAAATTTGTGCCAGGTGTTCGCGTTAATAGCAAATTACTGTATACCGAAAGTGAGAAGCAATTATATGCTATCCGAAGCCAAACTAATAAAATTGTACGATACGTATGCTATAACAAACTCGCGCGAATTTTTTAAAATTCACAAACCGAATAAATCTTCAATGACCAAAAGTACCTACAGTACAAAGTAAGAAATTTGTTTGTAAATTTTAAGTAGATAATAAAGTACAACAGCACAAAATTAGTCACCTTCATTTCTAGGTACTTTTAAGTGACTACTTATAATTTTGATATTTTTGTTGCAGACATATCCATTCATTTATGTACTTATGTCCAATAAGTCGCAAGCGATTTATCATCATCTATTTCAATACATAAACAATAATCTGTTCCAATTTAATGCAGTGTCTTTCATGACAGATTATGAGCATGCTCTGCGAAACGCTCTTAAAAAAATATTTCCATTAGCGACATTGAAGGGGTGCTGGTTCCACTTTTGTAATGCACTGAAAAGAAATGCCAGCAAGTTTCCTTTGTTCTTAAGAAAAATTAAAAGAAATAATCTAGCTGCTCGCATTTACAAAAAGTTTATGGTCCTCCCACTCCTTTCACCCGAAAATATTGAGCGAGCATTTGTTTTATTGAAAGATGAAAGTCAAAAAGTTAAAGATTTTTCCCAGTTCCAGAGCTTCGTTGCATACTTTGAAAGGCAGTGGATGCAAAAGGTGATTAATTGAAAAAGGAGTTTTTACGTTTAAAACATATTTTTTATTGTTTCTTTAATTACTATAGGAGGGCCCTTTGTCATTTTCCATCCACAACCAAAGCCTAAGAACTACTAGCAGCTTAGAGGGTTATAATTCTTAGCTAAACAAGAAGCTTGTTCACAATGGTAATTTCTGCAAATTTTTAAATTGCCTTCTTGATGAAGATTTCAAAACATCGATGGAATTGAAAAATTCTTTGGATGGAACTTATGGAATATTTCAATCCCCAAAGCAGTTACATCAAAAAAGAAATGACCTTATTGAAAAGGCAACTAAAAAACTTCTTCGAAACAAAATTACACTGGAAGATTTTCTAAACCAAATGAGTAACTGGCAGAACAATATCATTGATTTAAGCCAGGTTTTCGAAAATAATTCTTCATCTGAGGAATCAAGTTCCGAAGATAGTAACGATTTTATAGAGTCACAAAACCCATTACTTTGCGTTATATGTTGTGAAAAGCCACGAGATGTTTTATTAAGTCCATGTAACCATTTTAAATTTTGTGGATCATGTTTTGCAATACATAGCGATCGTTGCAAAAATGATGGTAATTCTAAGATATTGTGTCCATATTGCAGACAAATTGCGAAAAATTCAATCATAGTATATGCCTAATTTATATTTTCAAAATTTACTTTGTATCACAACGAAAAATGCTCTGGAAAATTTTGTTTTGTTATTTTTGATCTTCAAGAATTCTTTATTTTTTTTAAACACAATTTTGTAAATATAAATAAAATATGCAACATAAAAGTACAGTGTTTGTCAATTTGCTGATGAGTGGGTTATATTTCCATTTGAAATTGGAATTAAAGCCCATCAGAAAAAGGAATTAACGCCCGCGGGTGTTAATTCCAAATCAAAAAAGGAATTAACACCCGCGGGGGTAAATTCCATTTGTTTTTGGAATTAACACCCGCGGGCGTTAATTCCATGGGCGTTAATGCACTGCACCTTCAATTCTATTTTGTTCTGCAATATTGCGTCATTTTGTAACTTGTGAAATTCTTTTGATCGGTCGGCTGCGGCTGCGTCAAGATTGGATTTCGACAATGTGGGCTGATGTAAATTATTCTTAAGGAAGAGTTCCATTATTGTGCATTCGCCGTATAACAACTTTAATAACAACTTGTAGTGTTGAAATTCAGCCAGTGTCGCATCAGTAAGCAGGATTGTAAAGCTTCACATAAATTATGACTGATCCTTTTTGGAGAAAAGAAGCCCTTCAACACATAAAGAAATTGCAGTTGAATTACATATTTTTTGAGGGGACACCACTCACAAACAGGACACAATATTGTTCAGCTCAGGATCTAGAGAACAAAACTTAACGAAAATATGTAATAAGAGAATACAAAGAAAAATGTTTAAGTACGAAAAACAAAACAAACGCCATTCCGCCGCACAATGCATTCACATTTTCACACATTAATAAGTAGACACTCTGCATCGTTTGATAAGGTTCCGTCTTTTTATGTTAGCTCAATCATGCGAATAATACCGAGACATAATCTTCTGGTAATATAAATAATATGAAAGAATATGGAAACTATAGAAGCATACGACTTTTTGTTCAGTTGGCTTATGACAGGATGCACAAATTGAAAATAAGAAATGAAACTTTGAGCCAGAGTGTGGATTGCACAAGTGACTACGACTACACGTACATAGATTGAAACTGGAAAAGTAGAAAGGCGAAATATTTGCAGCAATCCTTCTTCGAAATCCTTTTTTGGCGATAATTTCTCCCGTCCGACATTTTGAGTCATCCTGGCAAAGTGTTTTATGGCACCTCTCTCGCTCATTTATTATTTGTTATGCCTCACAGTGTAGTCGCTAAATATATTATAACCACCTCACCGCTGCTGCCGCTGCCACCGCCACAGTCGTCGTCGCTGTTGTTCCGACTTCTCCGGCCATTCGAATCCGTACTCCTCCTCGTTCTTGTTGTTCAGGAATGGGCCGAGCTTAAAAACATCCTGCAAGGAGGAGTAAAAAACTGACGAAGAGGGTGCATAACTCTTGTTGGGCTATTATCCTTATTCCTCTAGCTCTCGAAGCGGCGATTTTCTGTGTGATGATTGTGCCTGATGGGTGGCGTTGAAGAGTAAGCTGTGAAGCTGGCTATTGTTTTAACTGTTGTCCCTTTTTGCTATTGTATATGTATTATAATTGTGTAATATGCAAAAAAAGGACATAAAGTTTAACACCCCAATACGATGGATAAACCCACAAAAAATGTCCCCTTGCGAAAATGGAATGAGAAAAAGGACAACATTCCACTGCGCGTTATCCTCTAAAAAAACGGCGCAGAGTCCTTTAGCCGTTGGTTGTTGGTAGGTGGATGGATTCAAATAACCCAATTGTTCCAACTTGTGCTTGTTTGGGACAGATTCCAGATGCGGCGCGGTGCATTGCAGACTAGGTCTGGGTCGGTCGTACTGTCGTTTTGAGTAAAATGGAAAGAGTCCTGGAGGATAGAAGACTCCTTGATTTACCACGAACATAAAAATGATTTATCAGTGACATTAAAATAATGCACACTATGGCACATTTTATGTGCGAATAGGTTTGCTTCGGCATGGTGGACAGGAGAATGGAACGCGAGAGAGGGGTTAGAAGAGATACATTCATATATTATAATGAATGTTTTGTGTTTGGCTTGGCTCAGGGTTCGTCGTGTCTGCCTGTCCGTTTTCTATGGTGCGGTGGTGTTCCGTTTTGTTCATTTTTGGGGTTTTTTTTATGGTTTTAAGTACAAGAGGAGGTGGCCAATTCCTCGTTCACAGAGATAATAGTCATTTTAGAACTATTTTCTAAAAACGGGTAAAACTTCACTACTATACATCGAGAAGAGACAAAACTCTATAGAAAGAGGTCGTGCTACTCATTAGTGCGGTTCGCCGTTTCTGAAAATATGCGACACATACAAAATGAACACCTGTTCGCCTCATATATCTTGAAGAGTTATTCTAAAATTTTGGTCATGGTCGACAACGAACCGAACGAACGTGTAGTCGTGTACGTTTATAAGCTTCCTCTGCTAGTCCTATTGCAAAACCCACCAAAGTGGACAGTAGATGATAAATTTCTCTGAAAATCAGTCCTCGAAATGAGGATTTAATGAGATGAGCCAGTCTCCCAGAATTGTGTTTGTTTGTACAAATTTGGTTGTGATGGCTGCTGCAGATGCAGAACTTCTTTCCTAAAGAATGTGCGTGTGCAGCTTTTATAAATTATGTTTCCATTTGAAAGATTTGTGGAATGTCTTCAATGAGGTTGACTGAAAATTAATAGGTACTCCCCGGGAAGCCTTTTCAAGGCAAATACCAAGGAGGGCAGAGCTTCTGGAAACATTTTTTCCCTTTAATAAAAAAAAGTAATAATGTTGCAATTTCTTACGAACACAATCACTCTTTTCACTGCTTAAAAATAGAGTAGACCTTGATTAATAACCTGTGACTGATTTCCAACTGAAAGAAAACTGCTGTCTCCGTAACAGTTTGAATTACAATCATAACTACGCAGTCAAACTAAAGCAAATCATAGTTACACACCGAACTTTTGAAAGGATCTTCACTCTCCTTCCCTGATGTCTGATATCGAATAAAATAATAAGAATCAAATGCGAGCTCGCATTGTTTGTTGGTCTAATTTATTACCTATTGCTATTATTATCATGATGCTCAGCTCATCCGCATCATATCACCGTCCTTACAGATACGACCGCACAGGATTAGATAGACTAGTTCGAAAAGTAGAACCAGTGTTTTCGTTTCGAATGTGTGTCGTGTAAGGATTGAGAATGGTTGTAGATGTAGTACATATCTAAAAAGGACATATGGGGAGGAAATTCAATGCGCATATACATATGTATTTGAGTTATTGTCGTCACTTGAATTATGGTCGTCATACAAATGTTAGCAATTACTCGGGAAACACACGCCAAGAATGATGTTATAGATTTGATATGGATTAGAGTTGTGTGTACTGTGTGTGTGTGTGTTGCAACTGCATAATACAGTGGAATTTGAGATTTATTTCGAATGACAATCTGCGACAAGAGATACGATGATGATGTGATAATGACGATTTGAGTTGGTTTAAGGGTGAGGAACATCAAAAGAGGACAAAGGAAAACAGTGATATCTCCCTGGAGGAATTTGAAGGTGCGGTTATTGTTAAACTCTTTACCAAATATTGAATTCACAGATATTGTTTTGTTTAAGATCAAGATAGCATAACGATGATATGTGAATCGATTAGAGATTTAAGAGCAAATTCGAGGGACCTAGTTGAAGATAAGGGAAAAGAACAAGGACTTGTCAATTTATATTTTAGAAGTCCTTGACATTTTGTTAGGTGCGTTGACTAAGTAACATTAGGTCACTGCATCTCAATGTTACTTCGAACTTTCAACATAATTCACAGTTCTCATTGAGAAAGCTACGGTTATACGGGTGATTCACGAGCGTTGTGCCAAAAAGCTAGAGCGTGTAGGTTGAGTTGAGACAAGAAAAAAATCGTATGGGAGGGGGGGTCTATTCCCCCCCCGTTTAGCCGGGAGGGGCAATTTTCTGAAAAATTGACTTATTTTGTAAAAAACAATATTAAAAATCAACGGCTTCGTTTACAACACCGTGCTATACCTTTCTGAAAAGCCAAAAGCTTCTTCTTTCACTTTGTTTTTAAATTAAATTGTTTTAACGAATAGTTTAAAAAAAATAAATGTTCAAACTCAAAATTTGCAAAAAAAAGCAAAAAAAAACATTTTTGAACTAATTTTTTTCAAAATTTTATGTAATTAAGTACTAATTTTGTTTTAAAAATTCAATGTCTTTGTTAATTTTTAGTCGAAAACAGAAAACCGGATGAAAAATGTCTTTTCGTTTTTGAGAAATTAAAAAAAAACCAAAAACACTTTCTTCTAAAAATATGTTTATTTTTATTTTTTTCTATATGGACTTTTAGTTTAATTTATTAGTTTAATTTATAAATTTAATTTTTTGTAATTGGAGTTTTATAAGGACTCAATAAAGTAGAAAAGTATTACATTATCCCTGGATTAACCATTTTGTTCATTGATAACGTCTGCCATTGACCTTTCACTTCTAGCTCTCCGTGCTCTAGTCGGCGGATTCTTGAAAACATGCTTCGACTTGGGCGCCATCTATTGGGATGTCTTTCAGCGTAGAGTCTTTCGGCTTCCCGATCTCGACAACAAGTTAAACCGTAGCAGAAGTTCCTGTCCGCTAAATCTTCTCGAGCTTATGAGTTTGTTATTGTTATTTGCTGATGAGTTGATATTTTAATTGTAAATAACCGATACCTTTTATTTACCTTAAAGTTGTTAATTGTTTTTTCATTCAAGAAAAATTGCGGTTTAATTATCTTAAGCCCCTAGCAGGTAGAACTCTTCGCCGGCGAGTGGCCGCGGCCCCAGGGATAGTAAGAAAAAATGGCAGGTCAGTTTTAAGACGTTATCAGTGAACAAAATGGTTAATCCAGGGATAATGTAATACTTTTCTACTTTATTGAGTCCTTATAAAACTCCAATTACAAAAAAAATAAATTTATAAGTTAAACTAATAAATTAAACTAAAAGTCCAGATAGAAAAAAATAAAAATAAACATATTTTTAGAAGAAAGTGTTTTTGTTTTTTTTTAATTTCTCAAAAACGAAAAGACATTTTTCATCCGGTTTTCTGTTTTCGACTAAAAATTAACAAAGACATTGAATTTTTAAAACAAAATTAGTACTTAATTACATAAAATTTTGAAAAAAATTAGTTCAAAAATGTTTTTTTTGCTTTTTTTTTGCAAATTTTGAGTTTGAAAATTTATTTTTTTTTAAACTATTCGTTAAAATAATTTAATTTAAAAACAAAGTGAAAGAAGAAGTTTTTGGCTTTTCAGAAAGGTATAGCACGGTGTTGTAAACGATGCCGTTGATTTTTAATATATTTTTTTACAAAATAAGTAAATTTTTCAGAAAATTGCCCCTCCCAGCTAAACGGGGGAGAATAGAGCCCCCCTCCCATACGATTTTTTTCTTGTCTCAACTCAACCTACACGCTCTAGCTTTTTGGCACAACGCTCGTGAATCACCCTGTATAACAAGTTGTTCATGTTTATAAGTCAATAACACTCGAAACGGCTGCGCGAGAAATCAAATACAAAAAAATTTCATCTCAGAGATCTAAGAAAAAATGTGAGTTCTTAGCTGAGATTTTTTGAGACCTCAATGAGATGTTGTTAAGGGAAACCTTAAACTGGCCTTTTGCCTCAATAAAGTGTTCTGATCTTGTTTTCTAAGGCTGAGATATGCTGAGTCTATCAAGGGTGTTCTTAACTTAGCCCCTAATGTTGAGTTAAGGATTCAAACCTATAATACCACAGCAACGACCGACAGCTTCCTGGTTCTAAGCCCGCTCTCTGGATGAATCGTCGGATGGTATATCTGTCAGTGTTACCACCGAATAAACGATGGCATCCGCCTTGTCTTTGACCAACCCAATGGATCAAAGAATAAACCGATTCAAAGCCGTGATATAAACGGTCGAGCAATAATTGCTCCTGTTTGTTTATTTTCCGGAAATAATAATCGGTCGGCAAAAATATGGGATCGGAAAGAAGACCCGGTCGGTTGAGAATATATTTTGAAGAAATATATTCCCAAGGCAAAATATAAATGGGCGGCTCTAAAAAAATTAATTCCTTAACTCAAAAATATATGCCAAAGCAAACCCCTCGGGAGTTTGCTTCACCGAAGCCGGGTAGAATCTGATTTTCGTTGCCGACAACACTTCGTCTGATACTTCGGCCGATGTTGAGTGTGAATCGTATTGTCGCTCCCTATTGTTGTGTTCGGTGTTTTTCGGCTGTTTATATGGTTATTTCCAGAGGCAAATCGTCGTAGTTTATTTTGCAAGGGGCCGGCCGGTTGCCTATTTTATGATTTCGCATTTTTGTCGTGGGTCCGCTCCTGAATTTTGTCGTCTACAAATTCTCCCGAGAGGAAAAAATGGCGAAAGAGAATCAACTTACTTACGTACTTACCTTACCTATCATTTCTGCTGTTAACCTGGAAATCTTAAACTTGAAATGTTTGAAGTGTTTCCTACTCCCATTTTTGCACTTGTGAGCAAGATAGACCCGGTTTGGCAGAATATCTACGGAAGTATCGTTAAAATCATTCAATGCGTCTTTGTTGGAGTACGATAGTTCATCCGCCCAATTCGCACCCGGCCTTATCTAACAAAAAAAAGTGAAACGATTATGGAAAAAAGATAGGCTCCTCTAACAAAACAATCTGAAATCTAGTCACGAATCATTGTGAGAATTCACTCTATAATTTGCGCAACCCCTTTCCAACTCTTCAAGGCCGATTTTAGAACCATCTAGTTCTTACCATCGATAATAGTTATTTTGCCCGCAGATTACAGAATTTTAAGTACAATCCATCACCCCGAAGTCGTCTCCACCCAAAATTATTTATTCCGTTTCTTCGCAACCTCGTCGATGGCATAAGAAGCTCACAGAAACACACCAATCATTGTCAAATGATTTAGATCTCCTTGGACTAAGAAAAATCTTTCGCAAATATCTTCTACACAATTGAGCTTCCAGGCTTTCTTGGCTAACCTTCTCATTCTCTCACTCGGTTGCATGAATCAACTCTTAAGAAGTAAAAGAAGAAAACCTTCCCAGCGATATGTTAACATATTCTCTACAAGGTAAGCAAGGACAATTTGCAATTACCCCAGAGTAGGTACACAAACCAAGGTACTGACCAATGCAAACACACCTCTCAATAATCTTAATCGGCAGCGATAAATCTCTTTCTCTCATGCTTTTCCTGGATGCTGCTGAATGCCCTTCACTAACTCTCTGAACACGAGGATATCACATAGCTACGCTCGTATATTTTTTTTCTAGGATTCCACATCGGCTTCAGCAAATCCCGAATTTGCGCGCAATAACATTTAATTGCAATGCAAAACAAAATCATCTTGCCACACGGAGACACATATCCCTGGTCAGTTCGATTGGGTCAACTACTCTTCTTCAAGCTTTTTGAGAGATCCTCGACACTGATCAGTGTGTAATTTAGCATCCATAAGAAACAGGAGTGACCCCTCTTTTTTTGTATTCTTTGTGCACAGGAGCAGGATTTTCATCTTAGTTCTGAAAGATGTTAAATCGTGCATCGTTTCCATTTCGATTCTCCTATGGCACACATGTGTGTGTCTTACTTCGATGAAGATAAAGATCGCAAGAAGAAGTGATCTTCCTTTTCGCGCGTTTACTTCCTCAAGGGAAATAACTCAACGGCATACAACGACACCACACCGACCGACGACGACGAACGTCGACCACGTTCATGACAATCGCAACGGCTAAAGTGAGTCTCTCATCTTGGCCCTGGACTCATCTTAGACTTTGGCCTTGGAACGAAAAAAGCGATTGGAATCACATAAATTTGCATTCGACGAATAGGGGAAATAAAGAAAAACGAGCAGGAGTGGCCGATGGCGTGGCATGTTGTTTGAAGAATATCTTGGTCCTTGGAACGGAATGCAACGATCACAACAAAGACGAAGGAGAGAAAAAGAATCATCACCTAACACTCTAAAATAGATGGTGGACAACAGCCACAACTTGGGCTGTGAAACCCTTAGGATGAGAATATTGGGAGGATGATACAACTCGATGCCAATTGCAGAATTAATTGCGTCACAAAAGCACAACACATTTCAACTAGTCGACTGACGACTAAAGAACGAAGACAACCTCTGGACGGACGATCTGCACAAGACATTCTACAACGAAGAAATTACTTCCAGAAGCGTGTTCTTTGGGAGTAATTTTATGTGTGTTCAAGCTGAGTGAGGACGCACGATCAACTTCATGTTGGTTTGTTTATAAATCTGGGAATTCTTGTTCCTTGTCGACTTTGGCTTTGGTCTTAAGTAATACGGAGATATTCATCACTTAATTAAGGGTCTTGTTTATTTGTTGGAATTTTTTTCTCACAAGTACTGTGCGATCGTTGGGCTGCGCATAAGGTTCCGTTTGATGAGTAGTGATGCTTGTAGAGGCATCAAATATTTAAACAATCGATTTGCCATTTTAACTCTTTTGTAAACCTAGAGTGTATAACGTGTGCTGTCGGGTCAAACAAGCGTCTCCAAACAATGCAAAATGAGCTCTCTTGGTCTGAAACCACCAATTGGTGTCCATCCTCTTCACGTGACTAAGCCATCTGAGTCAATGGACCTTTACTCTTTTAATAGCTAGGTCAGTGTCGCTATACAGCCTGTACCTACAATTCGTTGTTAAAATCGTCTCCCCCATTCACCGCTGATGCAGATCAGCTAAGATCCCGGCTAAGCGGGAGACTTGAGCCAAAAATCTGTTCTCACTTATTTTGCATTTGACAAAAATCACTTGGCTGTACATAAAGCTTATGAGGCTAATTTTGAAGTAGATAAATGTACCTTTACAAAAATGTATGCAACATCTGGCTGAAATGAATAGGGTCATTTTTATGAACGATTTAACAAAAAGTGGCTCAAGTCTCCCGGACTCCCCCTACCAACACGGAAATATCGAATGATATAGAAGGACCACTTCTGCACATGGTACAACGTCAATGACGAATCAAATTCCGCTGTCAGGCAGAATGAAGCACTCATAATGAAAACCACGCAAAGCAATATCCAAGCTTAAAAACAACAAAGCCGCGGGAGCTGATGGCATCACAGCCGAGCTTTTCAAAGTGGCCGGCGATGACTCGATAAGGAGCATGCACCAACCCATCTGCTTAATATGGTCGGAAGAAGGCATGCATTGCTTGCCCTATCCTGAAGAAGAGGTCCTCTAAACTGCAGCAATTGCAGAGTCTCGTTAGCCTTCTAAACAGCGCCTATAAGATATTTTCTGCTACTTACCGTCCGCTTTGAAGGCAGTGATGCCGTCAGCTCCCTCAGCTTTATTTTGCTAAAACTTATACATAACCATCTTCATTTCTTCAAAGTCGGGTAGACGGAAATGTTGGCTTGCGTCGTCTTCATTGAGTGGTTCATCCTGCCTGAATAATGACTGACTTTACTGCGATATTTCTCATGAGGTTACTTGACATTCGATCGGAAAAGGATCTGGAAATCTCTTGCGATTGTAGCCCTCCTACATGATACTTTCTTCTGGCACTTCCTGTTTTTGGTTTTGGCCCAGATATTCACTGCACTACCTTTGCTTCGACGAATGAATGGTTCGAGTCAATGTTGATCCTTCGGTAGTTTCCGACATCAATTATGCTTGCAGAGTGTTTGCGTCGATCGTAACTGGTTGACAGTTGATTGGTCTGGAGACCTCCAGGTTCCCTTGTAGATGTTAGGATGTGGGAAACGCGTAGGTACTTGCTACTGCTATGTTTCGCCCCGCTGCAAAACAGATAAGCGTGAATCCGTTATTGGAAGTTTTTTCGTGCAGGCTATATTTTCCGACTGTTCCACCAAAGATTTCCTTTGTTCCTAGTTTGGCCTTAAAATCTCCTAAGACAATTTTAACGTCGCGTCGAAGCTAGGGCATTGCACTTATGTCTTGTCGAGGAGCTCGCAGAACTTGTAGTTGGTGTCGTCATCTTTCTCTTCTGTGGGGCGTGAGCGCATATTAGGCTTATGTTGCCAATTTTAGCCTCAATGTGGATTGCCGTAAGGCGGTCGTTGACAGCTCTGAAGCTTAGGACATGCTGCTTAAGCCCGATTCCAACGACGTAGCCATATCCAAACAGACCCTAATGTTATCCTCTGTCATAGCAGTCTAGGACCTCCGCTCATCGTTCGGCTGCATGTGGTCTTTAAGGGACCTAACATTTCACATGCAAATCCGAATCTCGATGTCCTTATATCGTTTACATATTTTGTCATCAGTAAATCCGTTCGTATCGTGAAAAGGAAAGTTTCGCAGCGTACAAAAATAATGTCAAAATCTTGGCGATAAATAATATTGGAAGTTTTTTTTTATTTTTTTATTTTCTTACGTTTGTTTTTACCACCTCACGTGAAATTGCGTACCTACTTCACATAATTTCATGTTTGTAAATTGTCATTCTTTTCTTACCTACTCCACATCATCCCTAAATCAACATCGTCAAAAATATAAAATTACTTACATAAAAGAACTGCCACCGCCTCTGCCATTGTTTCAAGTTATTAAAATTTGTTTTTCATTTCATACGTACAAAAATTAGAAACACATTAAATATTGCCGCTCAGCGAATTATCAAGCCTCGAAAATCAAATCAAATATTTGCCAACGGTTGTTCTAGGGAATTACGAGCAGAAGATCATACAATCATTCTTGAGAGCGCAAGTTTTTGTGTTTGCCGACGAGTGACACAAATGAATAATTTCCTCCGAAAGGTGAACCGCATCGCAGACACAAAATTATCAAAATCACCTGCGACGCAAGCAAATATTGCATGTTGCCGTTGCCGCTGCTTTGGCTGCCGCAATTAAAGTGGTGACTGCGGTGGCGGTGGATTTCAAATAAGTCGCCGCCGTTTACAAGCAGTTATTCTAAGAGGCCCAGAAAAACCACACAGAGTACACATTATGATATTATATTGCTCATAGGAGCTGTACAATTTCAAAGTTGCAGTATGGACTCATTTGAATTTGATTAAACACAAGAAAATGGAAGGATATCCTGGCGTTCTTTCGAAATACATTCTTTGGAATAACATACAAAGAACAAAGTACCTTACCTACCAATATACTTTTTTGTTCCTAGCAAGTAAAAAGTCTATCGAAAAACCAATGTTTTAACGGTTTTGTGTATAATTGCGCTGGTTGGACCTTCAGAGCGTCCTGCAAAAAAAAAGTTCGTAGGGGGCTAATCGTAGCTCCAAAGCGCCCAATTGACATCTCCGATAGCACTGTTTGTGAGTTTTTGGATCGATTCTTTGTATATATATCTGACAGGTATAATCGACCTGGCATTCGACGCTAGCGTCACCTAGTTACAAACAGAGATAGCCAATTTTTTTGCATAAGTTTGCATTGAGCAAAAATTTCTGACTAAGCAGAGAAAATTGAAATCGTCAATCTTGATAGTACCAGTAATAGATACACAAAAGATCGATTGTTCGGCATGGTGCGCCATGCTACAGGAACAAGAAGTTAATATCTTCAATTTGAGATTAAAAAAAAGTCGGCTGTCATTGCACTCTACCACTGTATTGACTTCTTGACGATACCGTATTAGTTTTCCGAACCCCAGTCCGGATGGAATAATGTTGTTAATTTCGTCTTTGTGCCGATTTCTCTTCATATTCAGGCACCTGTTACAATGAGAGATGAGATGACCTGAACCATGAGTGGACAATCCACTAGCATACCAAACTCAGAAACTGCATCTGCCGCCTACAAGATCTTGTCTGCCGTGCTGTGTGAACGTTTGAAGCCCTTCGTCGACAACCTGATAGGTCCTTATCAGTGTGGCTTCAGACCCGGAAAGTCCACCATCGATCAAATATTCACCCTCTGGCAGATCTTGGAGAAGAACTAGGAACTTCAAATCGATACCTACCACCTTTTCATCGATTTCAAGGCCTCGTATGATAGCGTCTATAGAGACCAATTATATAGAGCAATGTCTAGTTTTTAGACAAGGCGATGCGCTGTCATGTGATTTCTTCAACATCATTCTTGATTGTGCAAAACTCCAACGTCAACACCAGAGGCACAATCTTTCAAAAGTCCGTCCAGCTACTAGGATACGCAGACGACATTGACATAGTTGGAAGAACACAGCGTGATGTCAGTGGAGCGTTTGTGAGTCTTGAGACGGAGGCAATACGAGAAAGCCAACTGGTACGGTCTCAATAACTTCTTCCGAATCTTTAACTGGTCACTATGCTTCCTCGATAGTGACGTAGACTCCAGCGCAGATATGATTAATTGATTACTAATATGATTATTCTGGGAATGAAAACTTTTATCCCGAATAGGGTTAAAAGCATCAAACCCAAAGAAAAGTCATGGTTTGATTCAAGCTGTAAAGAGGTTATCAGGGAAAAAGAAGTAAAGTTCCGGTGTTTTAGAGCCAACCCAACTGAGGAAAACCGGAACAAGTTTAAACAAGCCAGGAAGGCCTGCAATGCCCATATTCGACGGACCAAGTTTTTGCATGACCAAAAATAAAGGCAAAAAATTCTGCAATGTCCCAAAGGCAGTAAAAATTTTTGGTCTTTTGTTAAAAATATGAAGAATTCTTCTTCTTCCTCAATGACACAATGACACACCAGTTGTTAGCTCTCTCGCGAAAGCTAACCTTTTTGCTAGGCAGTTCGCCTCCAACTCTTCGCTGCCAGAGAGTGTCATGACTCCTCCAGTTATTGAGCGCGTCAATGATTCCATGGGACAAATCTTCTTCCGCACCCGTGCTGCGGCGAGAGTCCTAAAAGATCTCAACATACATAAATCCGCTGGTCCGGATGGTATCCCCGCTAATATTCTGAAGAGGTGTTCTTCCACGCTGGCAAAACCCTTGCGTAAGCTTTTCCATCTATCCTATTCTTCTGGGCTCGTTCCGAGCAGTTGGAAAACAGCATTTGTCCAGCCAATCCAAAAAAAGGTGAATCTTC
Organism: Sphaerophoria taeniata; assembly: GCA_943590905.1. Classification (NCBI taxonomy): domain Eukaryota; kingdom Metazoa; phylum Arthropoda; class Insecta; order Diptera; family Syrphidae; genus Sphaerophoria; species Sphaerophoria taeniata. The sequence continues at coordinate 71,794,726 of OX016542.1, read as the reverse complement.
TTCTCCCTCCAATTATCGTCCGATTGCACTTACGTCCCTTCTTTCTAAGGTCATGGAAACGCTGATAAACTATCAGCTCAAGAAATATCTCGAAGAAGCTTCTTAATGACCGGCAGTACGGCTTTCGCAGCAATAGGTCCACTGGTGATCTGATGGTTTATCTCACCGAACAGTGGAACAAATCTTTACATCGTTTTGGAGAAAGAAAGATTGTTGCACTTGGTATTTCAAAGGCATTTGATAAAGTCTGGCATCTTGCTCTTTTATCGAAAATGCGTGCTTTCGGTATCGATGAATCCCTTCTTCGTTGGATTAGAAACTTTCTTTCGAATCGTTCAATACAAGTTGTATTGGACGGTTTCAAATCTGAAACCCACAATATAAATGCTGGTGTGCCCCAGGGCTCCGTTTTGTCTCCGACCCTCTTCCTCATTTTCATAAATGATCTCCTGTCTGTAACTTCTAATCCAATAAACAACAATAAACTAAAGCCTGTTGGATGGAATAGAAAAAAGAGCTATAAGAATGATTGGTGTGAGAGACATCACTAATTCATTCACTTCATTGGAACACCGTCGTAACGTCTCATGTCTCTCTTTGTTCTACCGTTACTTCTACGGTAATTGCTCTAGTGAAATACCCAGTTGCATTCCTCCCCTTAAACAATTCAACCATAATACCCGCGCTTCCAGGAATGCCCATCAGTTTACCCTCGAGCCCAACTTCGGACGTACTGTTAAGTATAGAGAATCGTTCTTTAGCCGTACTACGCGAGTGTGGAACTCCCTTCCACACACTGTCTTTCCCAGTCATTGCAATGTTGATGAATTCAAAACCAATGTACACCGACACTTACTTTCAAACCCTTTTCTTGATTCTTAATGCACTCACTTTGTCTCTGGCATAATAAGGGTATAAAAAGCCCCTTTAGTGTGTGCAAATTAAAAAAAAAAAGGAAGATAGGTCTAGCGGTTAACGAGGGCAAAACCAAGTTAATGCTGTCTACAAGAGAAGACAACCAACATCGACGTCTTGGAGCAAACCTCAACATAGACGGATTTAACTTCGTCTACCTATAGGATCCGCTATCAACTCACACAACAACACCAGCACTGAAATCAAACGAAGAATCACTCTTGCCAACCGCTGCATCTTTGGACTTAGAAGGTAATTGAGTAGTAAAGTCCTCTCTTTTTAGATATGACAACATCCGATGAAAATGCTTTGGGCTGCCTTGAGAGAAATATTCTTCGAGTGATTTTTGGTCCTGTCTGCATAAATGGAAAATGGAGACGAATATTCAATCAAGAATTGTACGAGCTGTTCAACGACATGGACCTAGCCAGAAAAGTTAAGGTCCAACGACTTAGATGATTGGGTCATGTAAAGCGAATTGAAAATAATGCTCCGGCTCGTAGAGTCTTCGAATCCAACCCGGAAAGACGTCTCAGAAGAGGAAGACCGTGACTCAGGTGGAGCACACAGGTGGTAGAGGACCTGAACCAACTTGGCGTGCGAAACTGGAGACAGCTAGCTAGGGACAAAGCTTGCTGGATTTACGTTTGTTGGATGAGGCCCAGGTCTGACCTGGACTGTAGCGCCAACATAAGTCAAAGCATCTGCCGCCGTAGACTACATTTCACTTCTCTCACCATTGTTGTTCAAGTGTTTAACATATCATTCCGTTGATGCTGTCTTTTTGCCAAGACATCAATCGGTTAGCAGTTGTTAGTGTCAAAATAAACAAAGTTGTGGAAAGAAATTAAGAAACTATCCTTAAACTCTTTCATTTGACTTGGAACAAATTCTTCAACGAATGATATCCTCATTTTTGTTCAAAACACCGACGAATGTTGAAATCCAATAAATTTAATTTCAATAAGTGTTTATACACTGTACATTGTCCAAGCGCAACCACATTTCATTGGCTTGCGTATGAAATCACTCCACCTCGGTAAATAATCATACAAAAATTCAAATAATTGCAAATACCACCAAATTATTTATCGTGGTCCTTTTTTGATTCCGATACAATAAATTATTGCCTTCACTCATCTCGCAACTCTTTTATTCCACAGCATTAACTCACATTCTCAATCTGTGAGTACGTTATATTATTGTTACTGTCCTGAGGTAAGTCTATAGGTATTTTGGAGCTTGAGTCTTCCTCGTTAGACAAAAAAAAGTATTAATTTTATTTATTTTTTGTATGTATTTTTTGTTGATTTTTTGTACTGCTTTTTATGTATATTCTTCACCGTTGTCGTCGCTTCTGAGTCCTATGTCGTGTCCTTTAATAATAGCTGCGTTTTATTATCACAATGATCCAGATCAGATCATTGATTTATATGTGAAACAACAAAAAAACGAAATCCTACTTTTTACTTGGATCAATTTTTGTGATCCAAAAATTAGTTCTTCTTCCGCACACAAGTTGAAATGTTGGCGTATATTTTCAATAAAAACTGTGCTGCCACTTTCACACATTTATTATCCGGGAATGAGATATTTTTCAATTACATAGCAAAATCTTTTTCCATTAAAAAACAACAGAATAATCGTTCAACAAAATTATCGTAGGGCAACTCCGATGTAATTGACAGAATGAATAAATTGCAAACTGCTGCCAAACGTGACGTAATAAGTAAATTGATGATCCAAAGCTGTTTTATTATCATGATCTGATCCGGATCAGATCATGGTGATAATAAAACGCGGCTAATATGTCCTTCGTGCTGTTATTTCTACCGCTCTGAATTTAGGTTTGTGCTTTTAGTACCTACATTTGCGCTTAACTTAAGCGACCATTATTATAGATCTGTTTTGTTTGTCATCCGAAAAGGAACAAAAAAAGATGAAAATGTGTTATAAATTATAATGCCGCATCGCATCGTCGCCGTTGTCGTCGTCGAATTAAATACTAGAGAGTTTGTGGGTTTAACTTTAAGGTATGAAGGATCTTTTTTAAAAAATTATGTGGGGCTACTGAATACACCTGAAGTCCTGCTGCACATTTTTTATTTGTTTTATTTGAATGGATATTTGGTTAAATATGGAAGGAATAATTTTGGTTTTATTTTGTTCATGTTTCAGGCAACTATGGTTTATTCCTATCACAAAGATTACTAGTCTTGCCGACTATTTATTGCTCAACGAGTAGTCAGGCCAAAGAAATATTTGTCTAAAGTAGGTACATCCTGATCGCCGACGTCTAACCCTCTAACCGAGCTGTCTCTGGTCTATGTATTTTACATACCGCAAAGGACTTTACTCGTTGCTTACACAAGCCAGTTGAAGAGTCCACCGGAGTCTACTCGCAGTAGAAAGGCAATCGGATTTTCTTAAAATTGAAGCCCCGTAAGCCTTTATTTCGAACATAGATACAAATTCAGAGTTCTTTGTACTTCATACAAGTTCAGATCCTGTATATACATTACCATTGTCGGGCTGACCAATGACCTAAGCGCTTTGGGCGTCCTGGTCTACGCTACCCTTCCAGTGTAAATTTTTGATCTGCCGCGCGTCTCCTACCATGAATTGAACCGCAAAGGACTTTCCGGGCTGGTTTCTCTTCGCTCATACGAGCTAGGTGTCCAGCCCACCGGAATCTACCAAGCTTAATTTTTGTCACTTAGTCTGCTTCGTGGTAGATTTGATATAGCTCGTGGTTATATCGTCTCCGGAAACGTCCTTCCTCGCAAACGGGACAAACTTTTCTCCGTAACACGGCTAAGAGTTCAGAGAGCCTTTGCACCCAGGTACAAGTAGGTACTTGTATAAGAACACCATATTTTTATCGGCTGCTAATACTGACCCAATGCATATGGATCGCACTATTCCGATCTCGTGCTCCTTCAGCTTAATAGTTGTTGTTCTTCTACAATTGCCAATGTTTTCAGCAGACGTGGCTACAATGAACTAAGTTTTTCCCGCTTTTATATGCAGCCTAGGTTTTTGACGCCGCGCCGCCTGCTCGATGTGGATAAATGTGGATTTTACGAATTGTGGGTTCCATCCAAAGATGACAATGTTTCTGCGTGTGCCAATAATTGGGTGGACTTGGTGACGACTGACGATAGTCCACTGATAGAGTCGCGGATTGCTTTCTATAACGCCAAGTTGATAAATAGGTAGGCCAGTCCATCCCCTTATCGGAGTTCATTGAAAATGTTAACAGGTCTGGATAGCAATCCGCATACTTGAATTTGGCTTGAAACGTTGATCGTTAATTTATTTGAGATGTCGAATTTTATCATGGTTTTGTATACAGTTCCAGATTTTTTGTCACCTGCTCGATCTGCTTGTGATTTCTTTCCAAAGATGTCAATGTTGTCTAGATAGGTTAATAATTGAATAGATTTCGTGAAAATAGTCGCTCGCTTTAATGTTCAATAGCCGTGGATTGATTTCTCTAACGCCAGGTTGTGGAGGAAACTACCAGTTCATCCCTTTTTTCGGAGTTCCTTATAAATTTTGACGGGACTGTAAATGAAACTTTAGTCATGGTAGCTAACATAGTCTAGTCGGTTCAGTTAGAATGCCATGGCTTTGCAAAGTTTAACTTGGCTATATACTTTCGTATGTGGCCTTAATTATTAAAAGTCAGAGTTCTATGTTCACGTTCAGTCGTTAACTTTCATATATTATATTAGCAGTCGACGAATTTTCTACGACTGTTGCTTACAATTTTCCTTTTTCCAGGACGAGTCCAACAGCATGACTGAAATTGAAATGTTGTTCGTCTTTCCATTTTCCGTTATATTTTCAGCTAGAAATCCGAGCCGGTGTTACCTGCATAAAGACGTACCTATCCTACAAAGGAGTGAAGGAGTAGACTTCATTCCTAGGCCACTTTCTTCTGCGTTTTTCAATTTGGATTTTACGCGAAGAGCGTACATTCATGGTTCTTAATCCCTTGTTTAAATGTTTTGTTGGTTCTTTATTTGTTTATTACAAAGCCGTTGCTTCAGTGTTAATCACTGTATTCGTTTGTATCCGAGGATTAGGCCTTGTGACTTAACTTACTTAGAACAAACTAACCTGTTTTCAGCAGGCGGCTGATACCACAACAAGGCAGAGATACTGACAGAGTTTTAATCATTCAAATATATGCCTGGCAGCTAACCAAAAGTTGATTGACTAAACGGTCGTCAACAAAAATAATCTGTTGGTGGTTTGTGCATCAGCTCTTTCGTTTAATGTCTTATCTTGCCGAAAATTGCTTATCCAACACTTCTCTTGAATTCAAATTCTCAAGAATGACATCTGTTAGTTATTGCATGTCAATCATTAATCAAGAGCATATCCTTCGATCAATATCTTGACAACAGAATCACACACTCTTCCATTCACACACACTTTCCATGACTAATGATCATAAGCTAAACAAACATCACAATTTATAAAGTTCTCTGGCACATTTTCCGTTTTTCATTTTGATTGTTGTCTTATGCGAAACTGTAGCAATTTTTTGCACCAATTTTTCAGGATCATGAAGCACACGACACATTTGCAGCTGGGTGCATGTCGTCGGGCGGCCGTGTCTTCACGACAAAGCATTTCAATTTTATTGATTTTCACCCAAATTCAAACAGAAAAAAAACTAAACAAAAGTATAGAATTCATTAAAACTGCACACACCGTGCACTGGCACTGAATGAAACTCTGCCAAATTTATATTGATCGACATAGGCTAATGACAGAGTGATGGTCATAAATTATTGGAATATCCTGTCAAATCCCAAAATCACCACCACACCACACGAACGTATTCATAAGTGCAGTTTGTGTTTTTTTTTTTTTGCACCTAAGAAATGTGCAAATGGCAAAAGAGTCCTTTTTCTCGACAAGCATAGCGTGCTGCAGTCTTACTTTTTGATTAATTGACATCAATTAATTTACTCGTTTTGGGGTTTGTTCTTGTAACTGTTTGATTTGAAGCAAGGATTTCCGTATCCTTGGGTGCAAGTTTCAATCAAACTATTTCATGAGGGTTCAACAGTGACGTTAGAGTGAATTTATGGATTTTCATTTGATGGCAAAATATTTTATTTGACGTCATGGACGCTTGGGTAAGGATTTCAAAGGTATGAAATGAAAAATAAAGCAGTTGATTTTTTAAAAATTTGTCAAAATTGGGTATCTGGTGAGTTCACCCCCAAAAAAAATTTCCTTTCGAGAAAAACAGAAAACCCAAGTACTGAAACAAAAAACAACAGCAATAAATAATAATTAAGCACTCCTTCCCGTGTCCTGTCATGGTAGCTGCAGGCCCTTTGTATGTGTGTATTTTTTTTTATTCGTCATGCAGTGAAATTGCAACTGAACCAGTAGAATAATGTCTGCGTCCATAAAAATGCATACACCATGGACAACAATTACGTTACGACAAGCAACGGAGTGGTGGCGACCAAGTCGTCCTTTCTGGATCCTATGAATGTCATAAATTCATTCAAAACCTTACCGCAGTTTTGTCTGTAGGTATGGTTGGTAGAAACATTGCAATTCTGACAGAAATCATCGATGACATTGACAAATTCCCCAATGTAGTCGGTAGTGTATGTGTTTTCAGGATATTCCGGACCAAGCAACCAAAAAAAAAGAGAGTCTTCGAAAGGCATACAATGGCTGCAAAAATATTATTTTGATTTATAGGTGCATTGCATTTGCAAGGACACCGATAACAGAATTAAAAAAAAAAAAGTTACACTAACGTTGGGTGGTAAAGATGACGACAGCCTAGACAATAGCACAACTTGGATCGAGTCCTTGTTTCGATTCACTTTTTCGGTTTTGCTTTTTTTTAGCTTAACTGATGCGTTGCATGTCTGAATGGCATGCATTTGGAAGTGAACAAAAAATGCACGTCACAGGATATGGATATCTATCGACAAACAGCCGACAGCCGACGATGAGTCGACGACAACGCTTTACTTATCCTTTGTACTGTGCATCGATGGGCAAGGAGAATTATGGACACAAACGTATCACGAGCCAGTGTTGACACACTATAAGGACGTCATTGGATAATAGACGGGTGGAGTGGATTTAAAAAAGTTTTGTCTGTCGCGGTATGTACTTAGTCCTTGTGGTGGATTTTCTTTTCTCTTCCTGTCCAACTTTATTTCGAATTGCAGTACAAAAATGCGTTTTAACGAGGTTTTTTTCAGTTTTGAGCTCCGTTGGAATATGCATGTTCATGCAGAGAACAAGATTTATTAGCCTGGTAAAAGGAAGTTTTGGTATCAATTATGACAGGGACGGTTAGGTAGCGGAGTTACTCTTCAGCAGAAAGGGCGCTAAATTTTCGGAAATCATTTTTACTGTTCTGAATCCAAGCTGAATTTCGTGGGTCCTCTTAATGAACGATTTTCTTTGTCATTTTGCTCGAGCAACGCAACCATCGAGGCTTACATAGTTTAAAAGAATAATTTAAAGGCCCTTTTGTCCAATCCAGTCCCATAGAAGTAATTCATTTTCGAATGCATTTGTGTGTTCATAAATAGGCATTTTGCATAGTCAAGGCTTTTTGTCGCGTTGACGAATCTCATTCAATTTTCGAAATCCTCCTTTTTGAATATTTGTTTTTCTGGTTGTCTATTTTTATTTTTTGGTAATGGTAGCGTGAATATTAACGAGAGTTACAGCCCAAAAATTATGATGCATTTTTATGGGTTTTTGCTGTTTTAACTCTGTCCATTTTGTTTATGTAGTCAAAAATGTTTTTTTTTTTTAAGTTCGGTTGTGTTTTAATATTTGTTTCATCTTCTTACATGCGAATTGTCCTACTAGTCAGCGAACATTGGCTGCCATTTATAACGCAAACCGGACATCCTGTGTGGAATTTTCGATGGTTTTTACTTGCGTTGATTTATGTGTTTGATCTTCGACAGAACATGCAATATATACAAAATTTCACATACATACACACAACCACGACGACAAAATGTGCACCAACGCAATGCAAAATATCGATGTGATGAAGGCGTCCTGCTCATAAAAATGCATAAAATGAGTATTTACTAGATCTTTTGGTTTGTGAATGTATGACGGTGGGAGGAATGACTCAAAAATTTATTGCAAGCTGACAAACGAAGCACTCTTTTTATGGTGTTATCCTTCTCACATGGTGTGGTAATTAAAATATGAGCCAGCTCGAATCGCAATTCAAAAATACAAAATATGAAAAAGAAAACTTGATAAAAAAGTAAACCAACAAATAAATGTCCTCCAATTTGTCATGGCCAATTTATTTGCTTTGCATAGAAAACTGACAGTCAGGATGTGGTAGGGTGATGTTAAGGCTTTGGTTTTTATGGTCAACTGTAACAAAAAAAATCTTGTTTTATTTTAACTCTGTTCGACAGCGAAATGACATTTTTATTGACACATCTTAGAAGTAGATGGTTTTGTGCATTTCGGGTTTTGCAAAAGCTGAATATGACAGTGTTTTAAGCGCAGTCCCTTTATCATGCAAAGGAAAAACAAGTGGACCTACAAGCTATTGATATTTTTGTTTTTAAGACTCTATGTCCAGTCACGTAAACAAGCTAAGTAATGGAATTCTGACCACACGCTTAACAAAGAACCTTGACAACAATATATTCTTGACATTTGTCAATGTTTCATTTGTCGTCATTTAAAATAAAAACAATTGTGGCCGCTAATCAGAATCACGGAACAACATTTGCCTTACATGCGCTCACGCCCTTACAGAAAAGAAAGATGGTGACAACAAAGACAAGTTCTACGAGCTCCTAGACAAGACAAACGAGACATACTAGTTTCGACGTTAAAATTGTCCAATTAGATTTTAATGCCAAGCTGGGAAGAGAGGACATTTTTGGTCGAATAGTCACAAAACACAGTCTGCACGAAAAAAATTCCGATGACAGATTCAGTACTAAATTAAAGTCTTTTCTAACACTTTTATTACACAATGGAATTTATTTGTCCAGAATAAAAAGCAGAAAAGGAATTGAACTTATTTTGCTTGTGGTCGCGTAAACTTTAGCAGGAGTAAAAACGAAAAACCTTATTGACCACAACTTATCAAAAAGTTAAAACAGATTCAGGCTTATCGATTTTGCAGCGGGGTGAAACATAGCAGCAGCAAGTACGCGTTTTCCACATTTAAACATCCACAAGGGGACATGAAGGTCTCAAGACCAATCAACTGTCAACCAGATTGATTGAACCAGATTGCGATCGACGCAAGTCAAGCATCGTCGATGTCCAAACCTACCGAGGGACCAACATTGACTCGGACCACTTCCTCGTTGTAGCCAAAAACAGGTTGTGCTAGAAGAAGGTACGACGTGTCGGAGCTCAGAGGGCTACAATCGCAAAAGATTGCCAAATCCTTTTCCGATCGGTTGTCAAGTTACCTCATGAGAAAAACACAAGTTTTTCAGAAATAAGAAGAGAGAGCATGAAAAGCGATAGATCTAAGATGTTGAGAGACTAAAAACAGGAATGAGGTTCGGAAGTTTTACCAAGAGGTTAAATGAATGACTCAAGATTACCGAGCAAGAACTGAAGCCTGTTAAGACCATGGAACATGGAAACATCGCAGTAAAGTCATGGTCAATGCTGAGGTTTTGAAGAACCAGTTCTGTAGAATGTACAACGGCGATGACGAATCAAATTCCGCTGTCGGGCAGAATGAACCATTCAATGATGACGATGCTAGCCAACATTTCCGTCTATCCGCCCTTGAACAAGTGATAAGCTTAAAAACAACAAAGCCACGGGAGCTGACGTCATCACTGCCAAACTCTTCAAAGCGGCTGGCAATTAATTGGTAAGGAATATGTACCAATGCAACAACTCAGGCTTTAGACAAGGTACATATTTTTTTTTTTTTGATGCACTGTCCTGCGACTTCTTTAACATCATACTGGAACGAACAGTGTAGAACTCCCGCGTCAACACTCGGTTGCATTGAGATATTAATATTATTCGGAGAACACAGAGTAATGTCAATAGTGCATTTGAGAGTATGCAGACAGAGGCTTAAAAATGGGCTTACCGGACACCCAACACCGACGTTTTGCACAAAACGCACGATTGGCGCATATAACTTCGAGATAGTTAAGGACTTTATCCACCTTGGCTCTGCTATCAACACGGACAATGACATCAACGCCGAGATCAGAAGGAAAATAACTCTTGATAATCGCTGTTTCTTTGAGCTGAGAAAGCAATTAAGTAATAAAACTCATTCCCGAACAACTAAGGTGACGTTCTATAAGACTTTCATCATTCCCGTACTGCAAAACTGTGCAGAAGCATGGACCCTGTTAAAAACGGATGAAGGCGCCTTATGCCGGTTCCACGAACTGTAAGGGCTGTACAGCGATACAAGAGAGTGATGATCCAACGACTTAGATGGATAGAGGAAGGCCAAGGCTCAATTTCAACCAACTTGGTGCGCAAAACTGAAGCTAGCTAGGGACCGAGCTGTCTGGAGAGGTTTATTGGTTGAGCCCCAAGTCCAATCCGGACTGTAGCGCCACCTTAAGTAAGTAAATAAGCTATTCGCGGATTCATTTCATTTCATTTGCTCGCTGATAACAGTCCATGTTGTGCAAACAGTTTAACATAATGACAAGGCGACACAACCTATCCAAACCTTCTCACCGCACAATAAAAAATTATAAAAAAAATTCTGATCCTTATTAAAATCTGATATGATGAAGAAAATATAAGTAGGAATGTATCTTCGCACAACATCATCACAAAAAAAAATTCAACCAAATAGAAGTCACTCTACTCGCAAAAAACCCAACGCACCACCATCACCATCGCGCATCGCCAGAGCCACTGCCATTACCACCATCATCGTCATCACACTCCACAATGCCGAAAAGACATTAAAAATGATTTATTTCCACCGCCATAAATTTCGACTCATAATTCAAATAATAAACTCACTGTTTTTAATGCCCCTTACGTCTTTTCGTCTCTTGGGTCGCGTCGAGCGTTTGGTCTTCACCGTCGTCATCGTCAACATCGTCAACCTCTCGTGAGAAGGTGAAAAAAGCCTTTTATGAATTCAACCCCCTTCACATACTCTCTTCAACTTCAACAGCTCAGTTCACAAAAAAAAAAATGAAATCTGAAAAATAAACACATTTTCAGCGAAAATGAAATAAATAATTACGAGGACGGCAAAGGATATAAAACATATAATATATATCTGCATGTCCCCACACAAACAATGAAAGGAAAGGACTCCTGAACAGTAATTATTATAACCCGTACACAAAATTTTCCCTCTTTAATGTTTCTTTTTTTTTTCATTTTGATAACTACCGGCACCGTCTTGTGTTATTAATTTTATATCCTTTTTCCATCTGATGCCTGCTAACATACACTTTGACATATACCAACTGGCGTGTGACGTATTCATAAATGTTCGAAAATTCTGAAAAATAATAATAATAGCCAAAAAAGAACAACCACAAAAATAATCGAATCCTTGGCAATAACTCAACTTCAATCAAAAATCATAACTCATGTTCGACAGGACATCGGTCTACTTCTTCTTCTTCTCGAAGGGAGGAAACTCACCCAGTGAAAAGAATGCGCTCAAATGCAATAAATTCAATTTTGGATTTTATTTTCTACATAAGTGTATGTGTCTGTGTGTTGAAAAAATAATCACTGTTACACATGAAATCATTTTCGGGTAGAAAATCGCAGTGGAAACTCCGTAGGAAAACAAAAGTAAGCTCATAAAACTTGCGAAAAGGGAACAGTTGGGTGAAATATTGACTTGGATTTCTTTCATCTTCGATGGGTATTCTACAGTTGTAGATTTGTTTTTCTGTGGCTGCAATCAATTACTTGACTGGAATATAATTCAAAAGCAATCATAAGATTATTAATATCATTACGCTTTCTTACTATTCCAAAAACAACTTTTGAATCTAGGAGGATAAGTTGAAATTCCTTAAATCTATAGAGGGGAGAAATCTTCTTTCAACAGACAACAAACTAGATTTTATCCCTTGAAAAAGCTATTGCATTCATCCGAATCTATCTCAGGTTAGTTAAAGTGTCACCATACCTCCGCAAGTGGCCGCTGCTGGATTCTGATACAGCTTACCGCCGCCGCCGCTGCCACCGGCCGTCGTCGTTGACAACAAGCATTCCCATATGTAACATTAGAGCTCTTTAGAGCTAGATCTATATGCAGCAGCTAGCCGATGCCTAGGCAACGTAAAAGGCCGACGTAATTGTGTATCAAGAGATAAGGTGCACAAGAAGTGGTGGTTTGGCAAATTTACGCACATCATCCTCAAAAACATTTACGGAACTTCTAAGAAGTTTGCAGACGATGCAAAAGATGCTTTATAACTCGTTTGGACAAGGAATGACTTTTAAATCATCATTAGGAATTTAAAAGCCAATATAAGTCGAAAATCAAAGTTCATTTTCATAAAAGAAAGGATATTCACAAAGTCACCTAGTTATCGATTTAGGGCCAGTTCGTTCACAGAGGGTTAAATCTTCAATTTGATTATCACAGATTTCCCTTAATTCAGGATTAAGAATCCGTGATTATCCAAGAGCGTTTGTTCACTTTTTTTTCACCTTGATTAACAAATCATGGTTTTTCCACATATCGTTCCATTTTCCAGTCTATCAGTCAGTTTATTGTCAAAACTTAATCAAGAATTAAGTTTTTTATTTTATTTTCTTGTCAATCGTTATGCTTATTTATTTTTGAGTAAACGAATATTTTTTATTTGAATTCTTTAAAAAAAAATTTAACAATGTGTGTAATAACCTGTAATTACGAAATTAAATAGACTTGTTCTTAACTTCTCAGTTGACAAAATTATAATAATCTTTATTAAATATTTTTCAACGACATAATTTATTATGATTACTCAATTAATGTTCTAAGTAGTTCTTAAGTAAATACGATACAGTGTATCTGTTACGGACTAGGTCGCCACATCCCTCCTATATTTTTAAGTTTAAGCTTCAACGGTAAATTTCTTGGTTTGGTGGTTTCTTCAACATCGTTGTTACATTCTTTAAGTGAAGGATCAAAAATTTCACCATTATTAGTGTTTTCAATTTCCGTTTGAACCAGGATTGGTATTTTCTTAAGGTGGCTCAAATTTCTCCCAAACGTTCTCCCGTCATCTCCTTGTACCACAGCTTCATTTCTTGTTGTTTCAATTACCGTGAATTCAGTTGGATCGAAAGTTGTTGACAATTTGTTTTGAGGAATTAGGTTACGAAGCAAGACCTTATCGCCAATGGAAATATTTCCATCCTTTGCACCACGATCTGTATCTCCTCTCTCTTTTCCACTTTGCTTGTTTATCTTGTCTAAATCTCTTGCTTCTGAGTCCAAAATGGTTTCACTTACATCTTGTACTGAGGGAATTTTATCTCTAATTGTCCTATTAAAAAGAAGCTCTGAAGGAGATTTTCCCGTCGTGCCATGTGGTGTCACATTATACATAAGAGTAAATTTCTGTACTTCTTTTTTATAGTCAATCCCTTTTCCATGAGCTATTTGTAGTCGCTTCAAAATTGATTTATTCATATTTTCAACTTCACCATTGGCTTGTGGCCAATAGGGAGGTGAAGTTATCAAGTCAATGTTGTTCCTCACACAATAGCTCTTAAATTCGCTGCTAACAAACTGTCGACCATTATCTGCCTTAATAGATTTTGGATACCCCAATCTGCAAAAAACTTCCTCCAAAATGGCAATTATTTCGGAGGATGTAATCCTCTTCACAAACTTAGTTTCTTGATATCTTGAATAATAATCAATAATAACAAACGCAAAATCATGATTTGGCAGTGGACCCAATAAATCCATAGCAAGATATTGCCAGGGCCCATCCGGGAAAACATGTCGCTGCATAGGTATCGGTGGGTTGGGCCTTGAAACTAAGAGGCAATCGCGACACATTTTTACGAAGGATTCTACTTCCCTGTCCATAAGTGGCCACCATACTTTCAACCTCAACCTTCGCTTCATTGCTGTCTCTCCTGGATGTCCTTCATGTCCTAGTTCAAGTACTCTGGATCGAAGTAGTTTTGGTATGACAAGTCTAGATCCACGAAGTAAAATGTTTCCCAAAGTACAAAGTTCAAATCGGAATGGAAAAAGCTTATTTTTGTTGCTGGATGTCCAATCGTCCTTCTTAATATTTTCCACTGCTTCCATAATTTCGTGATCCTTGACGTTTTCTTGAACCAATTCACTTATTGTGAGAGCACGTGGAACTGCATTTTCTACTATTGCACACAAGTTGTACTCGCAATTTTTGTAGAAAGAATCCGTATCTTCAATCTTACATAACCTTGACAATGAATCTGCTATATTTTTTTTCCCGGCCTGATAAATTACTTTAAATTTAAAAGATTGCAACCTAAGCACCCATCTTTCGATTCTAGCAGGAGGTTTGGAGGTAGGTTTGAAAATAGCCTCCAAAGGTTTGTGATCCGTCACAAGCTCAAACTCTATTCCTGCAAGGTAATAATAAAAGCGTTCTACACCCCAAACCAACGCCAACCTTTCTTTTTCAGTCTGGGAATATTTCCTTTCCACAGCAGAGAGGCTTTTACTGGCAAAGGATATTACTTCAGGACATCCATCATAAAATTGCAAAAGAACTGCTCCTAATGCAACAGGACTTGCATCAGCAACCAAACGTGTTCGTTTCTTTGGGTCAAAATAAGCTAGAGTCGGTATCTTTGCAAGATACGCTTTTAATCGCTTGAACGCATTTTCTTCTTTTTCACGCCAGGTGAACGGAACATCCTTTTTTATAAGTTTCCATAATGGTTCAGTTGTATCGGCTAAATCTGGAATAAATTTTCCCAAATATGTGACAAGCCCCAAAAAACTTCTTGTTTCTTCTTTTGTGTTTGGGGACCGAAATTCTAAAATCGTTTTCACTTTGTCGGGATCCGCACTTATTCCAGCTGTGGATAAAAGATGACCCAAAAACTTTAACTCATGAACCTTGAGGCAGCACTTGTCTCTGTTGAGAATAACGTTCATTTCCTTAAAAATTGCCAAAACCGTCTGTAGCTCTTTGTCATGTTCTTCTTCAGTGACCCCAAAAACGATAACGTCTTCCAAATAATTTAATGTATTTTGACAAGGAGCCAAAATATTTTCCATTATCTTTTGGAATATCTCAGGTGCCGAGTTTACTCCAAATAATAACCGTTTATAACGAAACAATCCCTTATGAGTAATGAACGTTGTTATTTCTCGACTTTCTTCAGCCAGCTCTAGTTGATGATATGCATTCTTAAGGTCTAAACGTGATAAATATTGAGCACCTTTCAATTTGGTCATAAGTGTGTCAAAAGTAGGTATTGGATAATTTTCTCTCATAATGGCTTCGTTTGCCCGGCGCATATCTACACACATACGGATTTCTCCATTCTCCTTAAAGACCAAAACTATTGGTGAAATCCATGAACTTGGACCATACACAGGCTCAATAATGTCTTTTTCTAATGCCTCTTTCAGTTTAGCATCAACCTTCTCTTCCAAAGCTGACGGAATACGACGTAATGGTTGTTGTACCGATTTAACGGATTTATTTATTGATAACTGTATCTGTATTCCTTTCATTTTTGGAAAGGGACAACTAACTTCTAGATGATTCACGTCAACACCTAATTTAAGTACTTTTAATTTAAGTGCAGTATCGCGCCCCAGAAGAGACTGTGTACCATTCTTAATGACGAAGAATGATGCCATGGATTCAATGCGGCTGTCAACAGTTATTGGGGCCTCAAAAACAGCTCTTTCCTCAAGCATCTCTTTAGCTGCGTATGCTCTGAACTGAGTTTCTGATTGCGTTCGGACATTAATCAACGATGACGTTTGTCGTAACCGTTCCCAGTCTTCTTCTCCTATCAAATTGAACCTTGAACCTGAGTCAATCAGCATTGAAATCTTGCAACTTCCTATAAAACAGATTAAATTCACACTTGAAGGTTCTTCAAAATCTTCAGTAACTTGAAAACAGTATTGTTCCTCAGTGTTGTCATTTGAGTTTTCTCTTTGTATATACCTTATATTTGAAGACGTAAATCTGTTTTTCTTGTGGACCAGTTCATCTCTAAAAGTGTTTTTTCGTTTGTCGGACTTGGTTTTACATTTCTTAGCGAAGTGACCCAAAAGTCCACATTTATCACATTTGCTATTTTTAGCTGGACAGTAAAAACTATTTGCTGAATGACCTACCCGTCCGCATCTCTGACATTCCTTGTCTTCATTGGGACCGTTTCTAGGATGAATTCTATTGATTCCACTGGACGAAGGCATCATTACCATCGATTCTGTCTGGTTTGCAATCTGTTCGTGTACTTGGCACATCTCTAGAACCTCTTGCAAAGAGTGTTCTTTTTCAAGCAAACGTTTCTTGAAATCTTTTGAGGCCCATCCATCTATAATTTTATCTTTGATATTACTTTCCAGAACCTCTTGTTTCGTTTCACCAAAATAACATTTAGTTGCCTGACTCCGAAGCCGTAAAAGGAACTTATTGAAGCTCTCTCCTTCATCAGGCTTCAATGTTCTGAACAAATGCCTTTCAAATGTCGAATTTCTTTTTGGAGAAAAATATTCATTTAATTTTCTTACCAACACCTCGAAAACGTTGTCAGTAGTTTTTCCATGAATTAGTGCTCCAGGAATACTAAAAATTACTTCTTGCAATTGGGGTCCTCCTAAATGCAATAATTTATTTTTCTTCTTTATTGGATTAGTAATTTCTTCAGAATCCAAATACAAGGAAAAAGAACGAAGCCACTTTTCCCATTCTGTTCTTATCAAAGACTTATCAATTAAGTCACAAAGAAAAGGTTTAATTCCAGAATCGCCCATCGTCTTTTTTTCAGATTCAATGAAATTCTAGTTCTGCAATTTAATGCAATTATTAAAAACAAAAATTTGAATCCAATTGAATGGACATACCTTCCGGCTTTATATATATTTATATATATATTTTCTTAAATCAATTTCTTCGGTTAGCAATAAGAAACCAAAATCCTGCAATTTAATGCATTTATTAACGTACATACACATACATTAAACTTACTCCAATTTAATGGACGTACCTTTAAATTTTTTTTTTTTAATCTTTAATATTGCCTTGGTCAACAATTTAATGTAACCCTCTCTCGTTATTTAATATTTTATTTGGTCAACAATTCAATGTAACCCTCTCTCGTTATTTAATATTTTATTTGGTCAACAATTCAATGTAACCCTCTTTTTTTTCTGAAATAAAAATAGATATGTAGGTACATAAAAATAAAATTCACCTCGTCGCCAATTGTAATAACCTGTAATTACGAAATTAAATAGACTTGTTCTTAACTTCTCAGTTGACAAAATTATAATAATCTTTATTAAATATTTTTCAACGACATAATTTATTATGACTACTCAATTAATGTTCTAAGTAGTTCTTAAGTAAATACGATACAGTGTATCTGTTACGGACTAGGTCGCCACAATGTGAAAGAAATCAGAAGAAGATCTGTCTTCCATACGTATATCTCCTAAAAGCAGTGTTCAGTGAGCGTTTACACCTCCCCTTGCTGGTGATGGAGGGGAAAACCTCTTCGGTGCCCTACGTCTTCTTTTAGATCTCCTGGTTTGGATGTGCGACGTGATGACGACTACAGACTTTGTCTAGACTAGATGATTGATGAGTATTATGTTGCAATACCTATGCAGTTGCCCGTAGCTTAGTTGGTAAGTGCGTTGACTGCTAAGCAGAACGTCGTTGGTTCGAGTCCTACTCAGGCCAAGTTTTTATTTCATCTTTTACGGGTACTGCCTCTTGCGAAGACCTGACAAATCTTCCAAGAGTATCAATCTGTCATGAAAAAAGTGCTTCTCAACTTTGCCGTTCGGAATCGGCGTTAAATTGTAGGTCCCCTCAATTCTTCACACGTACTCAGAGAATTGTTGATGAGAGTTAGAGACTTAGGCCTTGGCTCTTCAAGAGCTGTCGCGCCACTCTATTTTATTTATAATACCTATGTGAAAAAGTTAAAAATCGAGCTGTGATGGAGTTTGGAATCAGGTGAGCACTTTGCGAGTTTGCTAGTGATTGGCAACTTGAACATTGCTTAACGAATGTCTATCTATATTTTTGTCTATTAGCGGCCAGTACTCATAACTTCTAACTATTGCTTTAATTTTTTTGATTCTAGGATGACCCCGATGTACATAGGTAACGAAATACTTTCGAACGAAAAGAATCAGGAATTATAAGTTCTAACAATAACGTTTATCGTCTATTGTAGAACTGAAGTTCGCTAGAGGAAAATTTTTCTTACTTCGCTTATTCGGCTTAGTTAAGCCTTGCAGACACACATTTTGGAAAATGTTAGAAAATGAAGAGGAAGTACTCTTGGCAACATTTTATGTATTATTTTTTGTTCAGTTATGCATTCTTAAGAATTAAAGCTATGCATTAAGAATTAAACATTTGTGTCATCATTTATTTTTATTTTTTTGCCTAAGCATCGCTTTGAACACAAAGAATTTAACAAAGTTCAATATGCAATAGCAAAAAGCATTATTAAAATTTAAGAAGGTTTCTCCTGAAAAATTCTGGGTTATGAACAACTTTTCACTCTGGGCGTGTGGTTCCGTTCACTTAGCAAGTTTTCAAAAGATGATAACTTGAGGGAGTACAAATATCATGTCAATGCGTAAATCAAGTATGAACAAACTGAATTATAGTATATCCTTGATTAAATTGCCTTAATCAAGCAAAATTGGATGATTAACGAAATCTCAAATTAAGTGCTCAAATCATGGATTTATTAATTAGAGTTTTTGTGAACAAACGAATTCTAGGATTATCAACTGGAATAATCCTTGATTAAAGATGATCAAGCTTGAACGAACTGGCCCTTAGTTTAATGAAAATCGTTAGATAACGAAACTCAGAAAAATAAATTATTCATAATGACTTACTTACTTACTTATCCGGCTCGTAATCCGTGAAGGATCTCCATCTCATCCTGAGACACTGCAGCCTTCCATCGGGTACGTACCCTCCATCGCTCTGACATCCGTAGTCACTTGATCCTTGTACCGGATTTTCGATCTTCCTTGTCCTCTTGAACCTGGGAGCTGCGCAGAGAAGACTTTCTTGGCTGGAGTGTTGTTGCCCATTTGCTCGATGTTTCCGAGCTAATGTAGTCGATTTTTTTTTACTTTCTGGACTACTTCCACATCATGGTACAACTCGTAAAGTTCGCGGAAATTTTCTTTCATCGTCCAACACTCGGCGCCCGTAGAGAAGGACTGGTAAACTCAAAGTCTTGTATTTCGAGTGAGGGGTTTTGAACCCATTTGCCAAACCGAAAGAAGCAGCGGCTCGCTAGGGTAATTCTTCGTCGGATCTCCACTAAGGTGTCGTTTGTGGGATTGTAGGTGCACTCCTTAACTACCTCGAAATCGCTGCTGCCAACAGTGACGTTTTGTCCTAGGCGGTGGACAGATGATCGTTTGTTTGTTGATAGCATGTACCTACTTCGTTTTGTCCTCATTCACTTCAAGACCAACGAAATTCGTCTCTTCTTCAATCGCTGTGAAGGCCTGAAGGGCAGCTCTCTTAGATAGACCGATGATGTCTGTATAGGTATATGTCGTCCGCATAGCCTAGGAGCTGGGTGGATTGTTGATGATAGTGTTACATGATAGCGCATCTCCTTGTCTAAGCCCTGCGCATGTTTGAAATAACTCAAATGAGTTGTTACCCTTTGCACACTTCATTGCGTATTGCTTAGCGTCAACCGGTTCCAAGCCAAGATCTTGGCAGTGAAAAACGCTGCTAATCAAATATCCATGATGGCGATACCACACGCTGATATCATCTTTTTCATTGATAGCCAAGCAGCAATAAAAGCTATCTCTGCCATGCAAATCAAGTCAAAGCTTGTTTCTTGCTGTCGCGAATAGCTAAGGGTTCTTGGTATGCAGCACAACGTAAGACACTGCTGGGTTCCCGGTCACAGTGGTGTGCCGGGAAACGAAAAAGCTCGGTACTTGATCCCTCTCTCATAGACCATAACATTAGAATCCCTCAATGCGATTTAAAAAGAAACATTAATACAACTATCATTCAAAAAGCAAATGATAGGTGGAACCAACTAGAAACCTGCGGTAACACCAGGAAACTATGGCCTTATTACGACAAGAAAAAATCCGATAGGATACTACTTCTTAAAAAACCGTCCCTCAGATACCTCGTAAGTGTGATAACGGGACATAACCTACTTGGCTACCGCAAAAAGAAGATGGGCCTTAGTATAGACGACATATGTAGCGGCTGCGGCGATGAAAAGAAGAGCACGAGAACACGGCTCACTTTCTATGCCACTGTCCAGCACTCTGCCGTACCAGATATAAATTTTTAGGCCAATATTTCTTTAATGAACTAGAAGACCTATCTGAACTCCCAGGCAATCGCCTACTGAACTTTGTCAAGTCCACCAAATGGCTAGAACAACCATAGAATTCATAGGTTAAATTACTTTTTCAGAAGTTACAATACTTCAGGGTATCACAAGGAATCTAAATTGATCTAAGTATGACGGTAACAAAACCAACTGTCAGCCCATTTTACCTAACCTAACCTAGCGTCAACCGGAACAGCTGGATCAGTTTGTTTGGGATCCCGAATTCAGACATCGCCATCGCTCTTGGCGGTGGGTGCACATTTGAAGTCGATAAAAAGATGGTTGGTTTCGATTTGAAATTCGTTGGTCTTTTCCAGGATTTGCCTCGTTGTGAATATTTTGGTCTATAATTGTTCTGTCTGGCCTAAGGCCACACTGGTACGTGCTGATTGTGTTGAAGAACGGTTTAAGACGCTCACACAGCACGTTGGATAGGATTTTGTATGCAAAATTAATCAGGGATATTCCTTAGTAGTTTTTGCATGGCAAAGGATCGCCTTTTTTGTAAATGGGACATATGCAGCTTATCGACCATAGTCAGTGGGCATGAATTCTTCTTCCATCACTTTGTTGATGACCTGGTGCCTGCACCTCAAAGCACCTCTTCCATATTTAAAGATTTCCACAGGTATGCCATCCGACCACGCGGACATGTTATTATTTAGCTTTTGGATGGCCTTGGCTGGGTCTTCATTGACTGGTCGCGCTTCTCTTTCGTCATTGGCTCACTCGACATTATGCGCAATCAGCAGCTGCAGGAAGAAATTGCTTGAAAACATCTACAATTCTCTGTGCTTCGGTGGCTAGATTTCCTGCACTGTTTCGAAGAGCCTCTGTCCCGCTTCCGGTTCTAAAACTAAAAGCTAATTACTTCGACCTTTTAAAGAAACGTCGGATGTTGTTCTTGGCACGTGTCTTCGAGATCTGAGCTGAGAAGCTGCGGATGCGCTTTCTTTTTTCGCAGAGTCTTTTTCTCATTTCTCATTTTTGTTCGGTACTCTTTCTCTTCTCTTTCTGCTCTTTTTTTTCCGTTCCAGATCCAGGTTGTAGCATCTTCAAATGTGCATTTTCCGCCTCTCTTTCAATATCGCGCATTCATCATCACACAGATCGATGGATGTCATCGTCATGACAAAAATAATTTTTCTCACCTCCAATAGATTTTTTTGTTAAAAAATGCCCAGGTCTTGCAATTCAGTTATAACTACATTTTTATTACAGTTACAACATGTAATGCTTGGAAACGTTACATCAATTTTGTTTATCTGTTTGCTAAATGAATTTCCTGCAATTTTACTTTGTTTAAAATATTTTATTTGAGACTTAGTTGATTACCTACTCCCAAGCATATTCTTTTAATTAAATTATGTTTTCACAGATTCGTTTAGCCTTAATCGAACCACTCGATTACATGGTGTTGTTGCACATCACAAGCCTGCCTCATAAATATTGATCTCAATGGTGTAACCTACCGAGCCCTAATTCAAAACCTTTTTGGGCATCATCGTCCAATCAAGGGGCTATCTGAAATCTATAAATTTGAAGACTGTTTTATTCTTAAAATCTAGAACCAGTGTTGCTGCGATGATGGTTATCACTTGAAAGATCTGTAACATTACTACCCACTCGCTGGCATCAACTTGACGGGAATTTGAATAAAATTAAGGTTAAGTCGAGACAAAAGGGTTGCTACAAGTCCCCACGATCACACTCGATGCCCTCTCGAACGATTTATGCGACTTGAGCTCGAATTAAACGACTGGATAACACAAAACGCCAACTCTCATGACATCGGCATCGAGCATATCACAGTTGATCGTCATCACGCTAGTTCTTTTAACAAAGTAACCATCCAGGCTTAATGGTGGCGGTGGGTGATTAAATGCGGGAATTACAACACACCACTGAACGATGCGATGGATCAGCTTGAAAGAGTGTGTCAACATTTATCTGAGGCTTCCCTAATTAATCCACATCCACACACGACAAAAAAAGAAACAAAGAACGTTTACAAAGCGTACCGCTTGAAGAGAGCTAAAGTGATTCTTGCTGCATAGGTGGGCGGGAATGTCTTCTTCAATCTTCAAAGCATCGTGTCAACTCTATGGCCATAGATCCATCCAACGAGCTTCAACGTGATCTCTACCACTGGAATTCGGTGCGTGTTTGACGTGGTTTTTTGTACAGGGGCGGAATGAGTTCTCGAAAGTTTTATAGGGAAATGTTCATTCAAAATGTCAACTAAAAATTCTAAACAATATTTTCTATTCTCTTAGCTCGTAAGAACCAAAAGAAATTAAACATTTTTTTTCTGAACTAACTCCGACCCTGTTTTACCTTCATTCCTGCTTAACGAGATTGCATTTAATTATATTGAAGTCCCCGAAACCTGTTGATTAAGTACCGAAATTGAACCAAGGCAAAAACAACACTGATGACTAGGATACTAGAACTGAGGGTGGTGCTACCTGCTCCTGTTTGCAGATGACTTGGAGCAATGAGACGGTTGACATAAATCGCTAAAAGCGACGCGGTTGTTATTCGAGATTGGAGTGTGTACATAACCTAAGTTGTCATTGTTGTTATTGTTGTACCGTATGTCGTGGGCACAGACCGCAATCTGGCAAAGAACGAATCTCGGCTAATGAAAGGCGGATGTTGCAGTATTTATCTTGGGATTTTCATCTCCCTGAATTCTCATTGTTCCTCATTTTTTTTCCATTTTCATTGGAGACTGATTTTTATTTGTTCAAAGACGGCGGCGGCGGCAAGCACCTGTTTACCGTTTAATTTGTTTCTTTATATTTGAGTTAAAAATGTTTAAACAAAAGCTGTGATGATACCTACTCGCTTATAACAATTTTGATTCTGATTCTGCGGCAATTTTAAATGGCTTTCAATTAGTGCTCTTGTGCGGGTTGTTGATAATTTTTGTTTGTTTGTGGATTTTTTTTTTGCTTGATCATTTCCGAAGTGCCAGGAGGCAAATATTTAATTTAAAACTAATTTAGGTTATTAATTTTCGGGTTATTGTTTGAGAAGGTTGAATGTAGAGAGCCGGGGCGTTATTACCGTCGTAAACAGTTTTTAGTTTCGTTTTTGAATTTCATTCGGAATTGAGAAATCTGAATTAACTTTGTAAATGGTTGCAATTCAATCTAGGCTGCCTCTATTGATTTTGCATGAAGGTTGTAGGTTAATTTTTCTCCATTTTCAATCAAAATGAATTATTCTTCAACATTGATTCAATGCAGTTCATGCGTGTCTCAATCACCAATCATTCTTAGAGCTCCTTTGTATACCTGCCATCCAAGAGGCTTAAGTATGCAGCTGGGGAACTAGCCAGAGATGGGAATTGTACTCAAGCTTTGGACGGATATAAGTCTTATAAATAGTGGCCAGGTCAGACGGCGCGCGGCGGGACAAATTTTTTGCACCGACTTAAGAAACCCAAATATCTTGCGGCATTTTTGGCGACATCGCATATGTGCTCATTTCTTAAGACGTATGGTCAGTATGTTCGGTCTCATTGGTGCAAGTGCCACTCATGGACAGTGGCAAGGGGGGTAGGTATATATATTTTCAACGATACAAGACAGCATTTAGTTTTCGAAGCATTAAACTCTACGCGGTTTTTTATTCCCCATTGTACAATTCTGTTTAAGTCAGAGTTTAATGAGATTTTTATATTTTGCCGTTGCAGTTCCACATCCAAAGAGAAGGGATGTGAGTTTGGAAACGAATAAGAAAAGCTAAGGATACTATCGTCAGCGAAACAATTGGTTGGATTAGAAGTTACAGACAAGAGATCATTAATGAAAAGTGGCGCAATAGTCCGGTGTGGACTTGGGCCTCAATCAACAGTCTCTGCCAGCCAGCTCGGTCCCTACCTAATAGCTGTTTTGCACTCCAAGTTGATTGAGGTTCCGCTTCCACTTGTGTGCGCCACCTGAGTCACGGTCTTCCTCTCTTTTTCGGGCCGGAGCATTGGTGTCCATCCACTCTAAATGACCGAGCCATCTGAATCTCTGGACCTTGACCCTTCTGGCTAGGTCCACGTCGTTGTACAACCCGTAAAGTTCGCTGTTGTATCTTCTTCGCCATTCCCCTTCAATGAACACGGGGCCAAAGATAACCCGAAGAACTTTCTTCTCGAAACAGCCTAAGGCTAAGGCACATTCATCCGATTTTGTCAAGGTCCTTTTCTGCACCATACAGAAGGATGGAGACGACGAGGGTGTTGTACAGTTTTATCTTAGTTGCTCGAGAGAGGGCTTTTGCACTCAATTGCTTTCTAAGCCTAAGGAAACAGCAATTAGCAAGATTTATTCTTCGTCTGATCTCGGCGCTGGTGTTATTGCCCGTGTTAATAGTAGAGACTAGGTAGACTGGTCTGAAGCCACATTGATGAGGACCAATCAGATTGTTGACGAAAGGCTTCAGACGTTCACATATTACGGCAGAGAGGAACTGGCGATGTAGTTGGCGCAGTTTAGACGATCTCCCTTTTTCAGGACTTCATCAAATGTATTTGAAAATCAGGTGCAACAATCTTAATTTCCCCAAAACGATGTAAAAATTTGTTTAACTATTCGGTAAGATAGACCACCAGATCACCAGTGGACCTCTTGCTGCGAATGCCCTATTGCTAGTCATTAAGAAACTTTCTGTGTTCGAGATATTTCTTGAGCTAATATCTTATCAGCATCTCCATTACCCTAGACAAAAGGGACGTAAGTGCAATCGGTCGATATTTGGAGAGAAAAGAATATGATGAATAGATCCGAACCAGCGGATTTATGAATATTGAGATCTTTTAGGACTATCGACACAGCAAGAGTGCAAAAGAAGATTTATCCTGTGGAATCGTTGACGCACAAAAGTACAGTGAGAATCATGACACTCTCTCCCTAGCAAAGAGGTAAGTTTTCGTGAGAGAGGTATCGACTGGAGTGTCATTGTCGACGAGCGTAGGGGCTCAGGAAGAAGAAGAATTCTTCATATTTTTTACAAATGACCAGTAAGGCAGTATTTTTCGCCTTAATTTTTGGTCATGTAAAATTTTGGTCCGTCGAATATGGACATTGCAGGCTTCCCTGGCTTGTTTAAACTTGTTCCGGTTTTCCTCATTTGGGTTGGGTCTAAAATACCGGAACCTTACCTCTTCTTCCCTGATAACCTCTAGAATCAAACCATGACTTTTCCTTGGGTTTGATGCTTTTAACTCTATTCGGGATAAAAGATTTCATTCCCAAAATAATCATATCTGCGCTGGAGTCTACGTCACTATCGAAGAAGCATAGTGACCAGTTAAAGATCTGGAAGAAGTTATTGAGACCGTCCCAGTTGGCTTTCTCGTAGTGTCGGTTATATACGGTTCTCTTTGGAGCACTTTCTCTAACTGGATTAAGTTGAGACGAGAAATTCGCTGATACAATACTATGGTCTGATCTGCCTATAGGCGTTGATATAATATTGATAGTGTTTTTATCAGGGCCAGACGTAAGGAACAAAACAAGTCAAGAGTATTTTGCGTTTGGCCGGTATATCCGGTATTCGAGTAGGCTCAGTGACAAGCTGAGTAAGGTGGTTAAACTTAGCAAATATTTTTAGCACACATTCCTTCGGGTAGTATCGGCACCGAATGGAGAAGCCATTAAGAATTGTGTGAATTCAATTCATTGGCTGGAGTCAGACAGAGCGTCAAATTCTCGAGAAGTTCATCTGTAAATTACACTCTGGATTCAAACGAATCCTTCCTAACAACACACATTGGTGAATGAACGCTCTAATTCTATTAACCACACTTTTGCTTAATATATCTAGACATATATGCCTCAATCCAAGTCCGAGTAAAACTATCATTAACTTCACTATGAGAAATGTTTAAGCAAAAAACAAAATACAAAGGAAAAAAATGTAAAAAGCATAAATTCTTATGTGTGCTTTTCTTCAATGATAAGCAAAAGAAATTATGCAAATCACCATCTGGTAGAACAATTTTAAAGGATCCTCCGTAATATAACAGCATTTGTATTCCGAAAAAATCACCATAAACCCTCAAGGAAACTAAAGCTTAAGCTTATATCTTGCTTATAGCAAGTTTCATCAACTTGAAACAACAGAAAACAGAGAGAATGAGGCTATAACAGAGAGGCACCTCATTAATTTCCTTAAATTATTCCCAAAAGTAATAGTCCAAAGAAAGATTTTCCAAAAATGTCCATGAAGGAGAAAGAGAATGAAGCCAGGTCATAACTATTAAAAACCACCAGGAAGATGTAAAGTAGAAGGACAAGAGCCTTCATCTTTGCCCCTAAGACATCCTCATCCTTTTACGGTGATGTAATTAAATTTTCTTGACTTGATATAGTCCTCGTATATCCTTGCGCTTAAGTACACTTTTAATCCATACTTCAACTTGATATCGAAGCGACCGACCAACCGGCCGACAGATCGACTGACGATGAGAATGCTTTGTGTATATTCCTAAATTGTCTTTTATAGTCAAATGTCTAATGAAGGATAACATCGTCGTCGAATCTAAAACGAGGTAGAGGAAACATTCTTATCACCAGAATTCTCATCATCCTAGCGGGCTATTAAAACATTATCATCATCATCATCATCATCATCACCATCATCATCATCATCAGCATCAACATCTTGGATTGCTTGCAGGATAAAAACATCTAAGGAGTTTATCCTTGTTGTGTCACGTCATTCCCTTCTCATTTGTTTTCGATTTGTTGCTTGGCCAAAGTTGAAGCGTAGGAGGACCATCAACTTGGAGGTGGTGGTGTTTCGTTTTGCAAGAGTAATTATGGAAATTATGCTCCATTGGTGAATTACCAAGTCATCCAGGACATCAAGAAGCCGACTATTTGGCGTTCATTTGCGAACTGCGTTCTGAATATATTTAGTTTTTGTTTGTGCAAATAATTCCCATTTATAATTTTGCATAAACATTTTAACTTAACAGTCCTGCAGGGAGAAGAAGAAAACAAAAGCCTGTCTAGTGTCTAGAACTTCTGATTCGGGTAGTTCCACTTTACAATATTAACAACAACACCCGTTTTGTTTCATTACCAACCTCGATACACAAATATTCTTTATCTCGTCAGTTTGATGGTGGAATTTGAAAATGAAAATGATACACAAGCTTCGTCTTCTGATAGAGTAAAATTATCTCTCAGTTCCCTGGTCCCTGACGGTATCAGAAGAAGAATAAAAACGAAAGATGAACAACTTTCTTGTATATTTTTTTCTGCTTGAGGGTGGCACCCAAATGTCAAAGACTCTTCTTGTTCGTCCTTTTCTCATTGTTGTGAGATGGAGAGCTCTGATGGCATTTCGGAGAGATTCGAAAACGAAAAACAGAACGAAGAAACACTCGGTTTGTTGGTTGGTGGGATTTTAATGGTTTTGTTGCTAAGCTTGGATGGCAAAAAAGGAGGAGGACGACTTTTGTGTGAAATACGTCAGACAAGGGAGTCATAAATAAAATCAAAGTGCTGCTGGCTGGCTGGCTGATGGGAGTGAGTTGAGGCTTTTGTTGCCGGAGATTGAATGTGATGTGAAAAGCATCACTTCAACCGAACAGCCAACAACGTTTGGTTTGAAGTTTTAAATGCGATAGTCAATGTTGCTTTGAATTGGTGTGGGTGCTTGGTTGTGTTAGTTGAAATAAGGATGTACACAACTACAACCACTACAAGGAAGATATCCCATGTCCAATGTTGGAAGGTTAGCACACCTTCCATGCGCTTGATAAGATTTGAAGTATCTGTCTGGGGTTCTGACATCTTTGGGTATGCGCTTGTGATGAAAGAAAATGGAGTCCTGATATGGTTGAGGTTCATTGAGGTGTCGGTAGATGGCAGCAGAATCTGAACCCTTGAATCATTCGAATTTAACTGATTGTTATAGAATTCCTTCAGAAAACTAGGAAGGCAGAGTCTACTTTATAGATCCAATGTAGTATTTAACGGCTTCAAAATGCCAAGCGAAGCTTACAAATTCATGGATTTCCTGGGTGTTCTCGACATTTTGTTTTAAATCTCACTTGTTATTACGATATTACTGAATCTCGGTAGATTTAATGTATTCTCCTTAAGACTTGTCTCTTGAACGCGGCCTAGGCTTCAGACTGCGATTGGCTTGGTATCCAAGTCTTCACCGCAGCAGTTTCGAAGGAGTGATATAACATATTAAAATAGGTTTTGTTGGATTTGAGAAGTCAACAACGTATTGTTATCGGTATTACTGATTTAAGATATTTGAAGGCTTTTACTTATTCCAACGACCGCAGACGAAGCCACAATGTACTTGGTCCTGGCTTTTCCTCAATTTCAAATGAAACGTTTATAATATGGTCAGCCTACATGGACTTGACGGTTACTTGGGGATGCGGATTTCACTCATTGGATTGTACACTTCTATCTTTTCAGTCATAAACAGATATGGAACGAGTAGATATATTGAGATGTTAAAATCTAGATATTTCTACTCGTTGCTTATAGGGTGATAGATCTGTCGATTTGCTCGAAATTGAGTAACTGGGATCGGTAGAAGAACTCTTCGCAGGAGGCTTGGACCGGAGTGGACACTGAGGACACTCTTATGAATGGAGTATTTGCTTTTTTCGCCAGTTTTCCAACTTGTCTTTCTAATTCATGGGTCAGTTGATGTGGTGACCATCCATTTTTAATCAGTTCGGCTGGTATGCCATTGCCACAATGAAGGTTTTATGAGTATTTCCTTAATGGCTGCACCGCAAGATTAAAATAATATGGAACCGTCTAGAAATTCGTTCAGAACTTTTCTTTTCTCTTCATCGGCTCAAACACTTCTCGTCCTGTCTGCTGCAAGCCATTGTAAGAGTTTTAAAAGACTGCAGTACTTTGGTAATTCAGTCAATAAAGTCCCAGTTAATTATGCAAAAACTATTGGATCTGAAAAGCTGCCAAATCTTGAATTGACTTGTATTGGGTTTTTCTTTTAGATTTAAGAAGAATACAACTTTCCTAAAGTTCATATGAAATTCACTTTATTCAAAAGATAAGCCATCAGCCTCCTAAACATTTCCTATCAGATCTTTTCTGCAGTACTATATGAATGCCTGAAGGCTTTTGTCAAAAAATTTGATCGGTCCACATCAGTGTGCCTTTAGACCAGGAAAGTTCATCATCGATCAAATTCTCATTACGGCAGATCCTGGAAAAAACTGAAGAGCTTTAAATCGACATCTACTATCTTTTTATCAATTTTAAGGCCTCGTATGACAGCATCTATAGAGAAGAACTGTATAAAGCCATAGCCAGTTTTTCCACTCTATAAAGCACCTTCGTCTGAGCAGGATAACACTAGAGAACTCACACTGCTCCATCAGAGTCGGTAATGACCTCACTGGCACATTCGAATATTCGATGTCAAAAAAGGCTTTAAACTAGAAGGTAGAACACAGCCAGCGCGATGTCAATATATAGCGGTCAATGAGGGAAAAGTAAAGTATATGCTGTAAACAAGAAAGGAAACCCAACACATACGTCTTAGACAAAACGTCACAATAGGCACATATAATTTCAAGGTATTCAATGACTTTGCCTACACACCTGAGCCCTGCTGTCAACACGGAAAATGACATCAGCGACGACAGAAGGAGAATAACTATTGCTAATCGCTTTTTCCTTGGGCTTAGAAAGCAATTGATTAGTAAGCCCCTTTCTCGAACAAC
This sequence comes from Sphaerophoria taeniata, assembly GCA_943590905.1. NCBI lineage: Eukaryota > Metazoa > Arthropoda > Insecta > Diptera > Syrphidae > Sphaerophoria > Sphaerophoria taeniata. Next base: position 71,764,500 of record OX016542.1, on the reverse strand, counting down.
TAACGTGACGTTCGTCATCATCCCGTTACTCTGAACTGTCAAAAACTGCAGAGATCGCCTAAGGCCGGTTCGGTACGGACAAAGACAATTTGGTCTATAAAAATATAAACAACCTTCCACACGATGTCATTATGTTTTCACTGAAACTTGGCTAAACAAATCTATTCTTGACTCAGAGCTCTTTGATGCATCTTATCAAATTTTTAGACGTGACCGTCATGATTCTGATGACTACAATGTTGTGGGAGGAATTCTTTGTGCGATCAAAGCCTCACTCACTTGCTACTTATTAGACGACTTTAGATCCACAGATATTGAAACTCTATGTATAAAAATCAAGCTTAAAGCTGGCCATCTTTTCATGATTTGCACATACCTCCTAATTCAACCAGTGATGTGTATGAAAAACTGATCGACAGCATAGAAAAAATCTATGTGGCATTAGAACCCGAAGATGAACTTTTAATCGTAGATGACTTCAATCTACCAAACCTTAATTGGATAACAATTGATGACGATACCTTCCACGTTCCGGTAAATGCGTCTAGTCTTAATGAACTTACAATTGTAGACGGTATGTCTTCATTTGGCTTGGTTCTGTTTAATGGAACGAGTAACCGTTCTGGAAGAATTCTGGACTTAGTGTTTTTTGCTGATACAGTCAACACTGAAATTGCAGTTTTAACTATCGACGTATTGCTAAATTATCTTTGATACCAAAATTGTTGGAGTCAATTGTAAGTAATGTCCTTTCTTTTCATTGTAGTTCAATTGTGTGTGATAGTCAGCATGGCTTTGTTAAAAAAAGATCCACAGTTACTAATTTATTTAACTTCGTGTCCTTTTATTTAGGTGTGTTTGAATAACAAGTGAACAAGTTGATTGCATATTTACAGACTTTAGTAAGGCATTTGACAAGTTGTGTCATTATACACTTTTACGTAAATTAACGCTTTTAGGATTTAATAATCATTTTTAAAATTGGATTGGTTCATATTTAAAAAATCGTAGTTACTGTGTTTTGTTTCGTAATGAGTGTTCTAACCAATTTGTTGTGAACTCTGGCGTCCCTCAGGTGAGCCATCTAGGACCTATTTTATTTGTTTTATTTATTAATGACTTGACTATCATCAAAAACTCTTCTGTTCATATTTATGCGGACGACATTAAGATATTCAAAAGTATAAAATCAAACACTGGCAGCCTTATTTATTAGATTTCACTAATACTCCTTTGATACCCAGAATAGTTATAACGAGTTTAAGCACGTACATCAACCTATTCCTATTCCTTATTTATAAACAGCCTTATTTATTAGATTCTCCTTATACACCTCTATACAGTATTATAGCTATGCTATGAATAGGCGCTTATGTTACGTTGAATAAATTCTTATTTATAAAAATTTGTTCAACATAGCATAGTTATATTAGATCTCTGTCAAAAAAAAGTACCAAAACGAAGATCTACTACATTCGACAGTCATTTGAATAAAAAAAAAGTATTATTTCCTGTCAACAACAACCTGTTGTTTCCTGTCGATGGGAAACAACAGGTTGTTGTTTTTGAATACAAATTCGAAAATAAAAATAAAAAAAATGCTCATTGGGTCAAATTTTTGTTTTATTGACGTATGATGTCTGACACATACGTATTATACATAGTACCTTATAATAAGCTTTATACAACCCTAAACGTTTGTATAGCTTATTCAATCCCTATGTAGTGTAGCTAAACTTTATAAATAAGGATTTTCTTTATACAGGCATTATAAGTCTTATAATAAGTCTATGTTCGGTTTATAAATAAGGCTGAAAATATTTTATTACTCGTTTTAGTTATGCCTGGCTTATGTCAAATTTTGCTATTAAAAATTGACCAATCTAAAACGCCTGTAAACGAATTTCACACCTTTGTATATTTATTCGTCAAATAAATATACAAACCTGACACTGCCTTTCATTTTTTCAGAAAATAATTAATTGAAGAGCAAAATATTGTTTTTTGGGACTGCAAAAGTAGGTACCAGCAAAAAGAGGAACGGTTCCAAATGATTTTAAGAACCATGTACGGTGCGAAGATTTAAATAAAATGGCCTTTTTGGACGCAAATTCTCCTGCAACATAATAGCAAATTTGACAAAACAATTGTTTGACACATTTTGATATTTATACCGATTTATTCCAGCTTTAAACCTACTATAAATCAGTTTTCCGACTCTAACAGCCTGATTCTCCCCCTTGTGAGGAATCACAAGTCATAAGCCCTTGTGACTATTTTTTGTGAGGATTGTTGTGATTCGATAACATTTGTCGGATTCTCCCCAAATCCTCACAAATAAAGTCACAAGGAAACTCACCACAGCCAATGTGAATATGGAAATGCGTTGCCACACTGGATTCTTTGTAACTGCAATATGTGTTTCAACGCAACATATGATGCAATTTCGTCAATATTGGCAACGCAAACAGAGGTTGTGTGTTTGGGTTGCTTTTATTATTGTTGTGTTATTTCAAAGAACAAAGAAAAAGAATAAAGAAAACAGAAAAAGAGCGTATGTCTTTTCTCTTCCTTCCTTTTTTTCACTATATTCATAATCAAAATGTCAAATCTCAAACAATTTTCTAGTTATGACCTGCTCTGAAGGAGATCACAATATCGATTGTTTTTGTGACTCTCACAAGTTGTGACTTTGGGGGAGAATCCGAAAAAGTCACAAAATCAATTTTACCTCTTCTTGTGACTTGTGAGGTATCAGTGATGATGGGGAGAATCAGGCTGTAAAACTTGTTTATCTTTTTTATAAATAAGCTTTTCAGTATTAAAGGAGTATTAAGGTCGGAATAACTTTATTCTGCTTCTAATACTCGTTTATAAATAAGGCTGCGACTGTTTACTACTACAAGAAGACTTGACAACTTTTAGAGAATGGTGCAATAATAATCGTCTCATCTTGAATGTTGACAAATGTAAAACCATGAGTTTTACATGCAAGAAAGTTCTGTTTTCGTACTGCTATACATTTGATTCTTGTCCATTAAGTAAGGTTTCTGTCTTTTCTGACTAAGGTGTACTTCTTGATCCAAAACTATCATTTATTGATCACATAAATTATACAATTAAAAAAACAAATAGAGTTCTTGGATTCATTAAAAGATTCGGTCGTGATTTCCACGACATAAGTCCAAAATCTTCGTTTTGAAAAAAAAAAGAAAAAGGAGTAAAATGTTGTTAGGACCATTGAATATCCATTGAATATCTTTGGAACTAGTTTACTTAGAGTTATGTTGTTAAGAACAAACGAAAATAGATTGTTTTTTTTAAATAGTTCTGCATACTTAACTCATTTTCGAAAAAAAATGACTTATGCTGTTATGACCAGACTCCATAGTTTGTAAGACCGATTCTAGAATACGCCTGTGTTGTATGGTCACCATATTACTCAATATATATAACAAGAATTGAGTCAATCCAAAAAAAGTTCCTACGTTACTGGTCTTCGATCTCTTCCTTGGTTAAGAGGGATTCTCCCCCCCCCCCACATTCTGAACGACTAACTTTTATCAATCTTCCTTTGACTAATCACAGGAAATATATGTAAAAGTATGGTAGTGACGTTGTGGATCTTCAACTTAATTATCGAGGTTCCACTTTGCTTACAAGCACTTTGATGTTATTCTATAAAACCTAATTTTTGTTTGCTTTTGAAGTCAAGATTGTAAGAATTATTTTTCATTACTTATTTTACTTTTCAAATAAATACAACATTTCAATTGTTTAGTAAATATTTTACATTTGGGGGCTCAACATGACTCTTGGTACATACACCTTGCGGAAGAAGAAGAAATTAATTCAATACAATCCTAACCGAAGAGAAGTGAAGAAGAAACATATTTCGAAAGTTGAAGATTCTGTTGCTAAAGCGATAAGGATTGTAGAGAATAAAATGACTGAAGAAAACGATGGGAATGTACCAGAAGCAGGCACGTAGCCAGAGGGGGGGCTAGAGGGGCTCAAGCCCCTCCCGAAATGATTTAAAAAAAAATTATTTGAACAAAAGTTTGTATATTCTCTTATTAGTTCCTCACTATTTATGTAACCACATCGTAACCAGTTCAAAAAATGCAACCTATATAAGCCCAGATATCCAAAATGAAATCTTGGATATATGCTCTGATATTGTCACCAGAAAAATATCTAACCGGGTTATAAGATCGAGTTGTTTTAGCATTCTGGCTCATGAAACAATGGATGTTTCTGGCATTGAGCAACTTTCAATATGTGTCCGATAAGTTGACTGCTGTACAGAGCCCACGAAAAGTATGCTTCGGGAAGATTTTGTAGGTTTTATTCCTGTTGATGGCCAAACTTCTGAAAACCTGACTAAAACCATATTGCAGCGATGTGAGGAACTACATCTAGATATGAACAAGTGTGTTGGCCAAAGTTATGACGGAGCGGCAAATACCTATGTCAGGCCACTTAAGTGGAGTACAGAGTAGGATATGGCAACAGTATCCAAATGCCAGATATGTTCACTGTGCAAGTCATCGCTTGAACGTGGTTCTGTCTAATGCCATGTCAACACCCTCGATTCGCAATTGTCTTGGTGTAGTAAGCGAAATAGCTAATTTCTTCCGAAACCATTCAAATGCAAATAAGACTTTCTAAATCGCCATCCAAAAATAAGCACCAGAAAGCAGAAAAAAACGACTTTTGCGCCTTTGTGAAACAAGGTTTATTGAAAGGCATGACAGCATTCTTTCATTTGTAGAGCTCTTCAAATGTATTGCTATTAGTCTTGAAGAAATATCCACCAAGACGTGGGCAATGTCTTCAAAAGCATCAACTCTGTTAGCAGCAATTCAAAGAAGTGATTTTCTGGTAAGCTTCATGGTATGCGAAAAACTTTTTAGTTTAACGCTACCCTTATCAATTTTCCTTCAAAATAAATCTTTAAATTTCGTGTCTGCAATAAATCACACGAAACAAGTCTTAAGTTCTCTTAAGAACATAAGAGAAACTGCCAGAGACTTTTTCAGAGACGCTTTTCAATCCGCATCACAACTTGCCAGGGATTTATTTGAAGTCAGCATAACAATTCCAAGGCTTTCTTTGAAACAAACAACGCGCTCTAATCCAGAAACATCATGTCCAGAAGACTATTTTAGAGTTTCTATACTTATTCCCTGTCTAGATTCTCTTATACAAAATCTTACTGACAGATTTATGGTCAACGAGGACGTTTTACTATCGTTTCAAGCTCTGCTTCCAGGTTTTGCTGCCGCCAATCGAGTAAATGAAATGGAAAATCTAACACTCAACTTCGATAACGCAATATCCTTGTCAGCTGTTAAAGCGAAAAAATTTCATCGATGGATCCCTCTTCCGATGTTCTGAAACTGCTAGATATATGTGACAAGACCTACTTCAGGAGCATAAGCTACTTGCTTACAATTTTGGCCACACTACCAGTTACAACAGCTAGCGTTGAAAGAACCTTTTCAACGATGAAAAGGATCAAAACAATATACCGAAGCGTTATGGGCCATCCAAGACTAAGCGCACTTGCAATGCTGTCTGTTCACTCAGGTTTGATGTGAATCCAGATCAAGTGATCGACATAATGTCTACAAAAAAGACAAGGCGTTTATTGCTGTAAAAATCCAAACTGTTTATTTAATTAAATAAAAAAAAAATCAAACAAAAATAAAACATTTACATTATGTAGTTTTTTTTATAAATTTTTGTATAAAGAATTACTTCTTCGAAATTGAACAAGCCCCCCCCGAACCGAAATCCTGGCTACGGGCCTGACCAGAAGGTGTGGAGAATAGCAATGCGAGCTTGCAACAACTTATTCAGTTGCTTACATTGAAGGTTCAAGCTGATGAAATCAGGCAGAATGAACCCAAGGTATCTGTTGAAAATTTTTCCAAAATTATTCCAGACTTCGATGGTGAGACCATTCCAGTTAAGAATTGGTTCGAAAATTTTGAGCAGAATGCAGATGCTTACGGTCTTACTGATAAACAGAAGTATGTACAAGCTAGAGGCAAGATGACACATACTGCCCAACTTTTCTTAGAATCCATCGCTGTAAGTGAATATAGAGAATTACGTGCCCAATTAGAAAGCGAATTCCAACGCACTTTTAGTAGTGCAGAAATTCATAGGCAGTTGGGTGAAAGAAAAAAGCGAGAGGATGAAAGTTTCCACGAGTACGTTCTACAGATGAAAAAAATTGGACTACTCGGAAATGTTGAAAATGATTCAATAATTCGCTACGTTGTTGACGGGTTAGATATTAAACCCGTATTCAAGTTCAACATGTACAATTGCAAATCGACAAAAGATCTAAAAGAAAAATATGATATTTTTGAACTCATGAACAAGAAGCAAGAAGTTAACCAACATCAAGCGGTCGTCAAAAAAAATCCGAAAGAGAATAGAAGTTTCCAGATGAATCCATTCAGAAATTTTGACAAGGGGAATCATTGTTTCAATTGTGGTTCTACTGACCATCTTCGAAAGGACTGCAGTTTGGAAATGAAATGCTTCAAATGCAACCAAAATGGACACATTTCTAAGGATTGTCCTAGAACAAAGCATATAAATATTTTTTCTGACCAAAATCGTTTGAAGAAGATAGAGGTGAATGGTGTCAAAATTGAATGCTTGGTTGATACAGGATCCGATGTTACTATTGTAAAGGAGCATGTTTTCAAGAAAATGAAGAATGTTGTTTTGCAGAAGAGTTCTTCGGTCCTATGCGGTCTTGGGAACAAAAGAACACATCCTGTGGGCTTTTTTAATTCTGATGTTACTGTTGACAATTTGAAGACACCCCAGAAGATTGTTGTTGTTTCTGATGATACAACTGAATTTGACGGACTTCTTGGATGTGATTTTATCAAAAAGTTTTGCTTAACATCATCATGCAATGGGTATCAATTTTCTCCATTATCAGTTGAAGAAACAGAGGATCAGGTCTTTAATGTTGTGGAATTGAACGATGATATTGATGTCCCCCCTCAGTTTAAAGATGTTGTTGAAAAGATGGTGAGAAATTATGGCCCAGCCGAAAAAACCAAAGAATGTCCAATCCAATTGAAGATTATTCCTGGTGGCGAAATCAAACCTTTCCGACAATCCCCAAGTCGTCTTCCACCTGATGAAGCCGAAGCAATTGAGAAACAGATTGAAGAGTGGATGGAAAAGGATATCATACGTAAGTCTATTTCTAATGTCGCTAGCAGAGTCGTTGTTGTAAAGAAGAAAGATGGTTCCTGCCGATCTTGTGTTGATTTCCGGAAGCTTTGTTTAGTAAATATTTTACATATATACAATTTTGTTTTGTTGCTGGAATAATTAATGGTTCGATATCTTCAACGTCCGTTCTTAATAAATTAAATTTCAGTTTTAGTCGCTCAAGTTTTAGACGACAGCAATCTTTAAATCAAATATTAAGTAGATCAAACTATGGTGTAAATAGCCCGCTTAATGAATTAATAACAATTTATAATAAATTTTATATTTGTTTAGAATCCGCTAATGATAACTTAAAATGCAAAAAGTTTAAAGATTCCTTTTTCAATAGTGTTGTATAATATAGAACCTACATTAGATTAAGTACTGTTCACGTTAGATATTAACGAATTGAATAAATAAATAGTTAAATAAATAGGTAGAGAGAAAAATTCTTAGGAAGATCTGTGGAAGTTGAAGATGACCTCAACCAACTTGGCACGTGAAACTGGAGACAGATAGCTAGGGACCATCGAGCTATCTGGAGAGGCCCACGTCCAACCTTAACCTTAAGTAAGTGACCATTTGGCAACTACCCGGCGAATGTTGTCCTGCAAGTGTTTAATCGCTCCGGTCTATCGGCAGCGTGCGGCACAATCTTGGGGGCCAACTCAGAAGTGCGTGACGTGAAACTATGCGGTTACCAGACGCTTCCTTCAATAAATCAATTGTGACACAAGCTGTGTTGCGCCATCTTGTTGAAATCATAGCTCTTCAGAACATATTGTTGCTCAATTGATGATCGTCATTGAGTGTAACGTTCTGTATGGATGGACCAATTATTCCACCAACACATAGGTAATATACCTAAACCAAACAGTCAGTTTTTGTGCAGTGTAACGGTGTCTCAACATGCACTTCTTGATAACTATCATTACTCCAAATATGGCAGTTTTGTTTATTGACGGATCAATTCAACCAAAACTGAGCTTAATCGCTAAAAAAAATTGCTTATGTAAATAAGAATCAACGACAATCTTGTTTTTGGCCCATTCACTGAATCTGTGTCTTGCTAGGTGATTCTGTGCTTAAAATGCCAGACCGAACTTAAAATGAATCACTTTACAGCTGACAAAATGGCAGTAATAGTGTTGCCATACAGTTGGAGCTTAGTTGTGCAGTACCTACCTTGTACTTGACCTATTTTGTTCACGTGCCTAATTTATCAGTAGGTGCTTCAAGGTACATTTCAATAACCTCCCGTAAGTAGAGAAACTTTTTGTTATTCCATGCTTTCCGATATATTTCAGAGATTACACAAAAATGTTGCAACAAAAAACATGCCATCAAAACTACACCTTTGGGATGGACTTACATCCAGTAAAAACTCTTTTACCCATAGAATGATTCATGACTCTTGTTACATCAAAAAGGCACAAACGCATGTCCTCCATTTATTCACAAGCTGAGAACGACGAAATACAAAATCATATTCCAAAAACTCATTAACATACAAAATAACTTGTGACTCGCTTTCAAAATTGCACCCTTGATCTCCATTTATTGTATTTACGTTGGTTTGTGTTTCAAAAATTCTTCAAAAACAGCAAATCACAATTAAAACTGTCCTCTATTTGTCTCGTAAAATGTTTGTTTACACTCTAAATTACCGTTAAAACTACCCTTTTTGAAGTTTTGTTTCACCCTCGCTTAAACAAGGGGTCTCCTCGTCATTAACTGTGTTAGTTCTACCATGCTCCGCACAAATCGCCCGTTTTTATATCTTCGGGTCTAGGTAATCGTAAATTAACACAAGACAATTGTACAATAAATTAATTAAAAACCCGAAATTATGTAATTGTTCCTTCAGGGTCTTATGCGAAGAAAACATTTTATTAACATCTTACCAACGAAGCAACACAGAGAATAAAAGTCCTAATAGATGGCGCTGCTACATATTGAAATCATATTTCACTCCCCCTCCCGAATTCTGATTCATTTCACACATAGGAAACTTTCTATGCGGGAGAAAGGGGACTGGAGGACTGGAGCTTGAAATAAGTCCCTGAAAAACGGATTTTGTAGAGTTGGATGTCATTAGTGTCCCGTTAGATACGAAATTATGGCATTTTGTATCTAAAAATGTCTGTCCATAAATTATAATCAAATTAGCAAGCATCGCCGGCGTCGTCGTCGTGAATATGTATGTTGAATTTTCTCGGACAAGAAAACTTCGTCTCTCATTCCATCCTACATACAAGCTCCATCTGCAGGGATAGATTGAGTTTTTTGTTTATGGCTAATTAGAGAAAAGATGAAAACTTAGCCCAAAGTTATTTTGTTGACCTGACAACGTAGACGGTTTTTTGAAATGAGAACGAGAACAAATAGAAATTCTTAATGATAAACCTTTTCATCGAGCGAGGATCTTTCTGGGTGTGTGTGTGTGTGTGGGTTTGTTTTAATAGTGAAACGTTGTGTTGGACGTCCACCATTTTGTCATAATGCTCCAACCTTCCTGTTGTGAATGCTATTCTCATATCACGTTGAGACAACACAAATGAATGAAACAAAAGACGGCTGCTGCTGCTGTTATTTTTGCTGCAGTACGATGAATTCCTGGAAACCAAACAGAGCAAGAAATTAATATCCATCCTTGCTGTGGTAGGGTCTGATGCCTGCATCCTTGCTTTAAAACAAAACCAAAAAAAAAAACCCATAACGATGCGACAGCGGCAGTGGCGATGGAGAAACTATTCTGATTCCGTCATGAGCATGTCAACAACGAGAGTACCTTCCTACTGTGTGTGCTCGTCCTTGCTTGCATAAGGTATTCCTACCTACCTCGTTTGTTTTCGTGGTTGTATGTCGCGCCGTTATCATCGTCGGGAAGCTCCAAGCTCCAACAATGTCTGCGAGGGAAGTGGAGCAAAAATGTCCTTTTTGTGGACATGTGATGAACAACAAACAGACATCAGGCGATTTATACATGGAGTGATCTTTTTTTTCTTTCTCAAAAATGTTATCCTGCTATGCTTTGTTATCCTTGTTGTCTGCCTGTCTATTTTGTTTTCTTTTTTGTTTGTATTCAAGAATCAGCCACTAGATATCGTATGTTCCTCATTCTATGTTGATTTTTTTCTTTATCCTTGCAACTCTAACATCGTCGTCGTCGGTCGTCGTCTCCATCGTCATCGTCGTCGTAGTACATATCCTCAAAAGGATTCATATTCATTGGATGTAAATGGCAGAAATATCCTACGGAGGATGAACTACGAGAAGCTTTTGTTGTTGGCCAACCAACCGAAGGAGCGCAGCAACATCCTTCTCTGTGCAGAATCATTGTAGTACATGGACACATAGTGCATATGTATCAGGATACGTTTGTGTCTCCTTGTGCTTCTCTTTTTTTCTCAATTTGATTGGAAAGGCCATCCGAACGGTCGGTGGGGCTTCATCAACAGAAGTAGGGCTTGCATGGGATACCGAAAAACAACAAGTTGATCTGCTTTGATTTGGGTTGTCGTTCGTATCGGATGTAAAAGGACTGCGAGTGCTGGAAGATTATAATCGGAGTGTTCTATGTAAAAATTTATTATTGTCCAAAAGGACAGTTGTATTTGGAAACTTCACCCACACACAAGTAGGAACAAAAACATCATGGTGCTTGATGACAATAATTTTGATTGGCTGAATGGAAGCGCATTCTCATTTCATTTACGAAAGTGTAAATGATTATGATTTTGAGGGATATGCTCGATGCTTAACTCGCAAATGGTGGTTATTCTGCTATTTAACTTATTGGAAGGAATTAAAACTTGCCGACTTTCACTTTTATACGCTTTAACTTCAAGCACTTCCTCTTCCAACTTCTTCTTCAACTTCGACTTCAACACCAAGTTCATCTTCAACTTCAACTTCAACTTCAGCTTCAACTACAACTTCAACTTCAACTTCAACTTCAACTTCAACTTCAACTTCAACTTCAACTTCAACTTCAACTTCAACTTCAACTTCAACTTCAACTTCAACTTCAACTTCAACTTCAACTTCAACTTCAACTTCAACTTCAACTTCAACTTCAACTTCAACTTCAACTTCAACTTCAACTTCTACTTCAACTTCAATTTCAACTTCAACTTCAACTTCAACTTCAACTTCAAATTCAATTTCAACTTCAACTTCAACTTCAACTTCAACTTCAACTTCAACTTCAACTTCAACTTCAACTTCAACTTCAACTTCAACTTCAACTTCAACTTCAACTTCAACTTCAAGTTCAACTTCAACTTCAACTTCAACTTCAACTTCAACTTCAACTTCAACTTCAACTTCAACTTCAACTTCAACTTAAACTTCAACTTCAACTTCAACTTCAACTTCAACTTCAACTTCAACTTCAATTTCAACTTCAACTTCAACTTCAACTTCAACTTCAACTTCAACTTCAACTTCAACTTCGACTTCAACTTCAACTTCAACTTCAACTTCAATTTCAACTTCAACTTCAACTTCAATTCAAATTCAACTTAGACTTCAACTTCGACTTCAACTTCAACTTCAATTTCAACTGCAACTTCAACTTCAACTTCAGCTTCTTTCAATTTCAAGTTCAATTGCCATTTCTTCTAAATATGCTTGTCGAGAGGACTCACACAGTAATTGCAATTATCCTTGAATTCGTTTCTAAAATACGAAATTTAATCAGCGAAAATATCAAATTTCGTACACACTGAGAAAAAGCCATTTAGTCGCTTTGAAAAACAACAAGCTAGAGCTAAGAAACCATCCAGCAAGTCTGATACATCCGCCCCGTTCAACCACTTTCCATTATGTTTCCACCCATATTCACATGACATCGACTGTATCACAGTAATGATATATTTTTCTGCCTAATTAACATCCTAAATCATGTGATTTGTCGCTTAACTGGTTCAAAAACAAAAGCCCACCCAAAAAATCCTTGAATGTTACTCCATCTCCATATTCTCGATAACATTACAACCCTCTTGATGGCACACAGCACACGTCAGTGATATCAGCAAAATGTTTCCCTCATCCCATCCTCCCACTACGCCCACCAACCATCACGAGTGTTGTGTGTCTCGGTTAAAGACCTTCAAACACACACACATGCTCTTTCGTGAGTTATCCTTGTCGGTCTCCTCTACACCGACAAGGACCCGATGTAAAAGCTTCTTGCCGTCTCTCCTAATTAAAACGAATCCAAGGCTCTGCCCTATACTGTTTACTATACATCTGATTTATGGTCGTCGAAGGAGTTGGGCGCAAAATAGACAAATACATCATTTTGCCAGGACTAACCCGAACGGGGCACCGGTACTTTTGTGTTCCACATAACGAACCGAACGTCCCGAAGTGTTTTGTATGACAAAAAAGTTATCCCGAGATATGCCATCCAAGTGTCGTGCCAAAATCCAAAAAGTAAAAGAAAAACACATTTAGGGTGAAGATGGGAATCCCGCCTGTGTTAGATTGGTGGTTCTTCTTGTCTCTCGAAGGTTTTTTTTGTTTGAAATGACGCCTGCGATATGTGATGCCTTGAGGTGGTTTTTTGAATCTTATTTACCCTTTTTCTCGTCCCTTGCAGATTTTTGAGTAAAAAGTCAAGCAGAAGAAATGCCGCATTTGAATGATATACTTGTACTTTCTTATACCTACACATACACACAAGTAGCTAATAGGTCTATGAGAGGAAACCAATAAGGAAGAATGCCTGATGGGGGTATATCTATATAGATCTTCGGTGTGGGACCTGAAACAATATATCCTATCTTGCCCTCATCATCGTCAACCCTGTGCCTTTTGTGTAGGTAAAGGCTTGAGGTGTACTGACTTTTTCAAACGGCACACTAAGAAACACAAACTTTTTTGAATGGGAAAACAGGACACATTTATGACTCAGTAGAGTTGGTGGATCTTACTCAAACATTTTGAAGGCTGAAATTGAGCTATAGGAAGTTATGACTTTACATTTTTTGGTTTGTGGGAATTATAAGTTGTTGCATGAGAGAACTGCAATATATTTCTAATAAGCTTGCTTGCTGATTGTAGATAAGCACGCTTATTATTTAAGCTTGGATAAGGTTCTTTGGCGTTGAATCCGAAGACTTTTTAGGTCAGAGCACTGTTGGCCTTTCTCTCTACATGGCTCAGCGATTCATGCCGTTGGACCAAGAAAACAACGATTGGCAAGAGTATTCTTCGTTTAGTTTCCGACTTATTGACTTTGTTGAATGTCCTTTCTAATTTTCAGAAAACTTTGCCTGGTTTGTTTTACCCGCTTGGCTTCAGCCATCTCTTTCGCTTCCTTCTAAGTGTTCAAAAGTCCAAATACATGACTGACATAAGTCTGAGTTCTTTTGCATGTTAATGTCGCCTACGTTTTCGGGTACATGAATTGGAAGAGGCAGTTCTACTACGGAGACTACAAAAGATCACAAAAGATCTTGCATTTGTTTCCGGGAGCAGCTGCCGTTGTTAATGTCGCAAATCTTTAGTTCTCGTTGGCCAAGAAAGCAAAAATGCGAGCATCGAATTGTGAATGCACTACTCAATCCAACAGTCAAAATTTGCGAAAATAGTGTAGAACAAAAAACTACACCCCGGCCCCTACAAAAGTGACATGGCATAAACTACCATAAATATCAGAAAGGATAACCAGGACTTCTGTAGTTTTTCTTCCCATCCAAGGTGTACACACAAAAAAGGTAAACGACCACCTTCCCTTTAACGATGCCAGCCCCATTGTGCTTAGTGAATCTTTTCTCTTATATAGTCTCGCTGTCAGGATAACGGTCGGTGGCGCGGTGTATGGCACTGTTGTGCTGTATTATATGAGGTGGGATCCTCCCACCTATCTGTCTTTCGATTGCACGGATTGGATCCTAGAGAACTAGAAAATATTTATGAATATCCTACACCTACACGACCATTTCTCTCTTTCTCTCAAATTTAGCCATGGCTATTGCGAGTGTATATTGTTTGAAAATGTAATATGAAGAAAACTGTAATAAAATTTGATTTATTGGAGACAAGATTCAAGCATGTGTGTATCATGTGGATGCAAGAGGTGGAGAGATCCTTTCCTCATATCCTGCTGGGAGTTTATTCGTCTCTTCTTTTGGAAAACAGAAAAAAAATCAACCCGAAAGAAGTAAAAGAAAAAAACTATTTTCCGCTTACGTTTTTTGAAGGATATATGCAAAAGTGTATGAAATGTTGTAAATAAGGAGTTTGCATCCTGCTGGTTGGCATGTCCTTGCCATGAACTCAGCAGAGAAGGTACCACCACCACCGGTGGATCTTTTTTTTCTGCATTGGTTCTTTTTTTCGTTCTCTGGCTTTTGTGTGTGATTTTTGTCTTTTTGAGTTGCATCGGTTAAGTGATGCAGAAAGGATTTTTTTGGGCTGAGTAAAGATTTTTTGGGGTTGTGGGGCGAAGGATTCTTTTTCTTATCTTGTGTCGATGAAGAGGAATGTTGTGTTTTTTGTTTGGTTTATTTTGGGTTGGGTTTGTGATTTTGTTGTGATTTTTGAACTTTCAAAGGTTGCATATCTACGACTTGCTTTTTATTTGAAGGGTTGAGGGGGGAAATCAGCGGTCTTGCTTCTCAGCTCAGGTAAATTTTTGAGTTTTGTGTGCAGTGCAGAGGAATCTATCTCGTTGGCAGTCTATGAACAAAAAGAGAAAGAGTTTCTCACTTTTGTGAACAGAGCGCGCACAGGAAGGCGAATAAGGACCATCATTTTTGATCTATGGTGTTTCGAATTTCGAGCACGAAGAGTTTTTTAGTTTTTGAATATTTATGGATTTTGGTATGACCTGTCAAGATGGATGATTTATGCTGGTGACAAACAGAAACCGAGTGCATGAGTCGGAATTCTTGGAGTGAATTTTGAATTTTGTACAATGCAATGCAATAGGTTCATAGTACTTTTTTTTCATGTACTTCTTCGAAATTGAAGGAATGGATACAGACAGATTTCACTATAGGAAAGGCGAAGTCGAAAATCGTGGAACTGACATATCAGAGCATTTTTGACTAGAGCAGATTATTATTGTATCCGCATATGCTTACTGCAAAGAAAAATCGGTAGAAACAGCTTTGAATACTCTGCTATAAGAACTATCGAATACTCCCTAGAGCAAAAGGAATACACTATATGGTTGCTTTTCTGGACATTGAGGAACACATCTGCTATGACGACTCTAAACGTCGAATACTCACTTTGGGAGTTGATTAATCTAATGCTAATAAGCAGGATCATCAACTCTAAGATGGGAGATTTTTGTACGAAAAGGTCTGTCGGCAGAGGCACTCCACAAGGTGGTTTTCTGTCCCTTCTTCTGTGGAACATAGTAGTTAACAAACTGCTAATATCCCTCGAGATGGAAGGCCACAGAGTGATTGCATATTCCGATGATGTCGCCCTCACACGAAAACATCCAAATACCCTGAGAGACCTCCTCCAAAACGCACTTAATATGCTCACTAGATGGGCTGATAAAAAAAAACAGACTTCGTCCTTCTTACACGGAAATACACAATTCCAGAAATTGAACCACCTTCAATAAAAGGTGTACCACTAATTTTTACCAATGAAGGCAAATACCTTGGTCTGATATTAGACAAAAAATTAAGATGGAAACCTAATATTCAAGAAAGAGTTAAGAAAGCTACAGGAGCTCTTTTCTCCTGCAAGAAAGCAATAGGAGGCAAATGGGGTTTGCACTGGAGAAAGTCACTAACTGCGACAAACTCAGCAGAGTCCAACGCCCTGCATGTGTCTGAATAATCGGGGCATTGAGAACCACACCCTCAGCGGCGCTAGACACTCTCCTCCATCTGACACCCCTCGACATCTTCAGCAAACAAGTGGCAGTGAGTACAGCGGTATGTACTCAGAAAAGCCTATCCAAGCCTCTCGTTTCGCCTCCCAATTTTGGCGATCAACAAATTTCTGTAGAGCAGCTGGACTCGCTAAAAATGGGACCGTCATACCTACTAAGAGAGAGATAGGTATACCGATAGCTACATGTAAACTTTTGCTTAAAGAAACAGCCTTAACGATAACAAGCTCTTGGTGGTATAATTTACCAACGTGCGCAGCCACAAAACTCAAATGGCCGTCGTAGATTTCATAGTAGCTCAATAATAGGTGTCCTCACGGGACACTGTCTTATAGGCAGACACGCAATACGACTTGGCGTAGCCTCAAATGACTTCGGCAGGAGCTGTATGGACGGAGAAGAAGAAGAAACAATCTCTCACCTTTTCTGCAGATGGCAGATGCCCTAAGACGCAAACTTCTTCTGGAATAACTCCAATGAACTAGCTAACAAGGATATTAAAAATATCTTCTTTGCTTTATAAAAAGCTCAAATTGGTTCGACTAGTAAGAAGTCATTCCCTAGATTCATGTGGTATCACATCACAACGGGCCTTTTCCTTTGCCCTAAGTGTATGGATCCTGTATCCATAGCCGCTTTAACCTAACCTATGGTGGTTGGGTGTTGTAGTATCTGGGGGCATATGCTGTATCTTTTCCTACACACCAAGTGCTTTCTTTACCTCCACGTGGTAACCACCGGGTACTTGCGAAACTTGTAGATAAGCGTGGCTGCAAAACGGAGAAACAGAAGCACCTAATCGATGGCCCAACAAATTTGGAGGTAAGTGCGTGTGCGAGGGGCTAACAACCCCTCCACTGTAAAAAAAAACTTGATAGTTATGAGAGAGATACCAGCCTCGGATAATGTTGATTTGTTTCAAATTCGAATAAACAGTCGAACACTCTTTGGAAAAAATCAAATAACTTATCGCCTTTTCGTTAAAGCTGGACATTCTTCTAAGGCACACAAAAAGTGTTGGGCAATATCATTAATTTCCTGTTTTGTTTTTGTTTTTTTTTTTTTTTTAATTTTTCAAGTTTTCAACTAAAGAAAAGAACCCTGCTGGTGTTCATTAGCTACCAATTCGACTTGTGTTTTAAGTCTTCGATATTTAAGACCTGCTTGTCAATTTTGGATAAATGAAAGATCGGACTAATTTTTTTCCTTGGAAACGGTGCCATTTAAGAAATATCGAAATGATATAAATCAACTTAAATCCAACCTTTTTTCAAGAATTTCAATCTTTTTGATTAATATCATAATGTCGTCATAAATATCCAAAAATATGTTCAAAAAACCCACATTGTATGCATCCTTCATAAATTAACAGAAACTCTCTTTCAAAAAGAGCACTCTCAGATGATGTTCCCTTCTGACAGATCAAACCAATTCGAAATTCCAAAAGGTGATTTAATGCGTCCAGGGATCCTCTCTCTCTCTTAACCTCAAGCCAATAAATTTGACTCGCGTCTGGAGATATCAAAATTCAATTATTTTGTTTCTTCAATTCCAATTCCATCCTCTTTGCTTTTCTTTTGTATTGTCAGCATTCTCATCATGCATCGTCATCGTGCGTCGTTGTCGTCGTCGTCAGTACCTATAGTGCGAACATCCTCATCTTTGTTTGCCACTCAAGTCAGGCCTTAGCCCTCCATCACCGACCTTGATGTGCATCGATCGTAAATAACGATATCGATATGGTTCCCCTTTACTGAATCATTTGAGAGAATCTGGATAATTACAGGGGAGAACCAAACAACTTCGACTTCAGATTCAGAATCAAGACTTGCAGAGACATTAAAGACGAATACGAAACAAAATGAATGATCCGCGTGAGGCAGTGCCGAGATTTATTAGGCTCAAAACCAATCCCAGGTCTTTGAGACGAGTTGATAAGTCTCTGTGGCAGGACCAGTTCTTCATCTGGTGGGTTTTTTTTTTTGTGAAACAAAAGGAAGATCAAAAAGAAGAAGGATGCATCTCATAACACAAATCAACATCATCTCGAGGTTATGTGATGGGCTCCGGATTGGGCCCCTACCGCGATATCGTTGGTTTAAATACATAAATTACCTGGCGGTATCCTAGCTCGGGCTTTTTGATTGTGTTGAACTGAAGTAGTATGCGTACTCAAATAATTCATGTCATAGAGAACATAGGGATTGAGGCTCGTTGGATTGGTTTTTAGTTTTATGAGCCTACATACATATTTCCTTGGTGATGTGTACTGATGGATATCGATCGGTCTGGTTGAAAGGAAAAGATGAAGAAATTGTGTGGAGCATTTGTTTTTATGGAGATTTGAGCGACGTGATTGGGAAAACCAGTTGGACGTGTCAGTAGGAAGGATTTAGTTTTATTTATAGTCTTTGGGAGTGGTTAGGCGTGTTTATGATGTGTTTTTGTTCTGTCGATAAATTGAGTTGATGGCTAATTTGCATAAAACAGGAAAAGTGAATTCGACTTGGGACCGGACTTTAGAAAATCTAACAAATAGATTTGGGAATGACTACTTACAAGTGGGGAGCAAGACAATAGTTTTAATTTTTTCCCTCATTTTGATTGTCTTTCAATCAAAATGATAATGAGAACAGATTTTTTCCGAAGCGAATTGCGGACTTTGCTGCAAATGTATACCTAGGCGAATGCTACCTCTTATGATAAAGAGAAAAGAACAAACATATTATTTAAAAACGAAAACGGTTGAATTTCTTTGAAAGTAATTCGCCGAGAAATATTACCACAGGTGGCCTCGCCTGCCCTGGTCAATGCCATCCTAACAGGGTCCTGCGGTCTTCTGCTTATATGCATTATACCGTAGGTACATCCCAAGCCGGTTTTCGCTCATTGAAGGTAGGTATAAAGCTAATGGGAGTCTTATCCAGCTTTATATTTTACAGCGTACATATCTGCTTGGCCATAAATAAACCGTATATCTACAGGCCAGGCCTACTCTATATTACGTCGTGCTATTACTAGAACATGACGAACATTTCAAAGTGTTTTCGTCAAGCATCCAAGTCTCAGCTCAGTACTTGAGTTCGGGTGAGTTCAAAACCTTCATGGTAAGGTTTTTTTTTTAACTTTAAGAGCTTTGACAGAACACTAAAGAAGATTCTGTTGAATTTGAGCAACCTTCGACCACATTGTTAACGAATGCTAAAACTGATCCAAAAGGTAATTGAAGTATTGGTTACCGCTGACGGAAACTATCAGAATTGATCGTAAAGGCTTATAGCAAGCACCATATTACGACCAATGGTTTGCCAACACAGGAACTGTGTTATACCACCGGCTCATCACTTAGTGTGGTGTTAGTTGTTAGTATAGGCACTAAACGAAACTAAAACAAATATCACAACACACGTAGGTTAGGTTAGGTTAGGTTATATGGGCTGACGGTTGATTTTGTTACCATCACACTTAGATCAATGTAGATCCTTTGTGATACCCTGATGTATTGTAACTTCTGAAAACGTGATTTAACCTATGAATTCTATGGTTGGTCGAGCCATTTGGTGGACTTGACAAAGTTCAGTAGGCGATTCCCTGGGAGTTCAGATAGTTCTTCTAGTTCATTAAAGAAATAGTTGCCTACAAATTTTAATCTAGTACGGCAGAGTGCTGGACAGTGGCATAGGAAGTGAGCTGTGTTTTCGTGCTCTTCCTCATCGCCGCAGCCTCTACACATGTCATCTGTACTAAGCCCCATTTTCTATTTGTAATAGCCAAGTAGGTAATATCCTGTTATCACACTTATTATTTATTATATACTATCTTTCCGATTTTGTCGGATATAGGAGGAAAGTTTAAAGGATGGCTCACTATTGTTGTACCTACTCCCACAGTTGCTACACTCTGTGAATGCCTTTTCTCCAATCTTCCACCAGCTCGTTCTGTGCACCTAAACTTCATATGTCCCTCTCTATATGATCAGCTCGGCTGGTTTGACATCGGCACAACGGCACCTGCGACTTTGTCGTCCAATAACCAGTTAAAATCGTATTTGTTAAATTCGTTTTGACAATACTTAATGGCTGCAGTAGTCTTTTTAAAATAATGAAGCCGTCATTTCTTCGGTTAACTGATACTTAAGTAATTCTTCTATAGATCCAAACATCTCCATCAACTTAGAATCAGAATGTGCAGCGCTGACAGATTAGTATAATTTTCTGCGATTTGTGCGGTACTCGCTTTCTATTTCTCAATTCCAAACCGCTTCCTTTTGGCTATGAAGATTCTTCTCTTCTTTTCTAAGACTTGTCCTTCGTACGTTCTTTTTTGCGTGACTGCTTTTTAACGATATAAAAACTGGGATCCAAAAAGGCCACTGAAGCACACAGCTTTTCTGCCGAACTTTAGGTGTTGATACTCCTGGAGGAGGCATATCTACAAATCGGCGCTGCATAGAAGGACCATAGCTGCTTGTGAGCCCTTTGAGCAAAAGAGGAGAAAGGAACACCGTCTTCTCAGGATCCTGATGGAAAAAAAAACTATGAATTTCCATATCGAGACACACCACCCTTTTATCGATTTTAAGGCCGCGTATGACAGCATCTACAGAGATGAACAGTATAAAGCTATGTCTAGTTTTGGCAACGCTTCGCAATCAAGGTCGGCAACGAGCTTACGGAATCTTTCAATGTTAAAAAAGGATTCAGACGAGGTGATGCACTGCCATGCGATTTCTTTAGCATCGTGCTTGAGAGGATTGTGCAATACTCTACCGTCAACACCGGAGGCACTATCTTCCAACAGTCTTTTCAACTTCTCGCGTACGCCGATGATATTGATGGGAAGAACACAGCGTAAAAAGAGGGCAAGTCAAAGTATATGTTGTCTTCGAAGAAGGACGCCCATCACTGACCGCTCAGACAGAACGTCATAATAGACGCGTACTCGTATAACGAGGTGCAGGTGGTAGAGGAGTTTGTCCATCAACGCTCCGCTATTAACACGGGCAATAACACCAGCGCCGAGATAAGACGAATAATAACTCTTGCTAATCGCTGTTACTTTAGGTTAAGAAAGCAATTGAGTTTTTAAGCCCTCTCTTAAAATCATAATACACCCTAATCACCCCAGCCCAGTCCTGCTGTTTAATGCAGAAGCATGGACCCTGACGCAACCGTGTGAAGGACAATGGAGAAGAAGATTCAATAGCGAAATTTACGGATTGTATACAAAGACACGGATCTAGCCACAAGGGTCAAGGTCCAGCGACTCAGATCGTTCGGTCATTTATGAATTAAATTAATTATTCCAACGCCTCTTTCCCCACCTCAGATACCGATTGCTAGTCGTATCGGCACTTAATGAGAAATTATTTGTTATTAATAAAGTAAAAAAGTGATGCGATACGTATATCATTAGAGCAAATGGACACCAATGCTCCGGCCTCGAAAGGCTTCGGCACCATTTCCGAGGGACGAAGAAGTAGGGGATGACCGCGACTCAGGTGGCGCACCCTTGTGGAAGAGGACCTCAATTAACTTGGAGTGCTAAACTGGAAACAGCTAGCTAAGGACCGAGCTGGCTGGGGGAAACTGTTCACAACGGATTGTAGCTCTATTTTAAGTAAGTAAGTAAGTAGTTTCAAAATTCTGAAATATCACCTTTTAACTTCCTTATCCCTTGAGTCGTCATCGTCGCGTCGACCGAAGCGTCTTTCTTTTAGAGCCACAACCAGTGTCGCTAACCTCATAAATAACAGCTAATAACAATAACAGTTATCACATTTATTCATAATAAACCCTCACATGCTCTTACATCATAATGTACCTACAGATGCTATCAAGCACTTTATACTTTCAACTTTTCTCCTTCCTATCCCCAATTTCAAGTGCGATGTGTTCATCTACCCCTTTCTCGAATCCATCGCGCAGCATATTTTTTGAAAACAAAGAGTAATTAATCGCATGATCTAAACATGCACAAAAGGCAAACACAATCTTGCATAAGCGTTAGCGTAATGTTTATTCAAATCCATCCGGTAGTCCGAGTCCCGAATGGGTTCAAATCCTGTTTTGAGTTACCTTCTCTCTCTAAAAATCATCTTCACTTAACAACAACTTAGCAAACTTCCGAGAAGATATGGCATTTCAGTAAATTTTTGTGCATGTATTCGTGTTTATAATATTTAGAAAGTTTTTACTTTTTTTGTTGGTTTAATTTTTATTTTCCATGAGACGACGACGAACGATCGTAAATGTCCAAAAGGGTTTGATTTATTTTATACTCAACTTCCAAAGGGGATAGATATGAAGATACATTTCGATGATATGAAGGAATAGGAAAGAGCTTAACAAAAAGGACATTTGGTGCTTAGATATGAAACAACGTAAATGTGTTTTATGACAACCCGAAGCTGTTTAAGGCAAGGAAACTGCAAAAAAAAGGTGATTTCCCTGAGAGAGTTTGAGGGATGTGATGTAAATTTTGATCTATGTAGCTAATTATTAGGGCAACCAAAAATATGCTCTATAAAAACCATTTATAGCGCTTTAAATATGCTCTAAAAAGCCAATTATATGCTCTAAAAATATTCTCTAAAAAATGTTGAAATAGCGTAAAATCTTAAATTTTGATTTTTTTTTTATAGTTTATTGACTTGTCACAAAAAAAAAAGAAAAAAAAAGAGGTCAAAATATCCTTAGAGACAAATAAAAGAACAAAAGAACAAAAAAAAAACAAAAACATAAAAAGCTAAATAAATACCAAAAATCAAAAATGAAAATATAAACCAGAATAATTAAAAAAAAATATATTTGTTAAAATTTTGTTTGCACTTAAGGAAAACAGTTTTACTTAAAATTTTTTCTCTGAAAACATTTTTGTAGGTACATCATCCGCCAGTTATACGTGCAAACCTTAATGCCATTATTTCAGATGCAGTTTTTTTTCTACAAATAAATTCTGCCATAATAAACAAATTGAGCCCTCTTATTTTTCTGAAATATCGATAATTTTATTTATTTTTTCGTTATTGGAGTCGATGGTATTAATTTTAACTTGGGCATCGATCAATAATTTTATGTTAGCCAAAGGCCGCTTGTTTCCAGTTGTGCAATGCATTTCAATAAAAATGTATAATTGGATGATAGAAATATCAAGTCACGTTTAATGCCACTTCATTAAAACAATTTTTTAACACCTCGTATTTCAGCAGATTCCTCTTCATGTAGTGTTTCGAAAAAGCTTTCCACTTTTTTTTTTAAACATTTCTACACAGTAAACTGCTTCCCTCCAAGATACCCAATTAGTCGTAATCGTTTGCGAAGGAAGCGGTGTTTCCGGTGCAATATCCTTGAATACCCTTATTCTTGACGGAGCTTTTAAACACTTTTTTCACGTTTGCGATGAAAATATCAACTTCTGGAAATTGACCTCGAAGTGTTTCACAAGTTCTATGGAGCCTGTGGGCATCACAAGTGACATGCGTTACTTTTGGATAAAATACTTGAATAGCATCGCGAATTTTTCGAAAAAAAGTTTAAAAAAAAATATTTACTCTAACATTTGCAACAAAAATTACAAATAATTATGAAATATGCCAAAATATGCATTTTAAAGCAAAATATGCAAAAATATGCATTTATAACAAAATATGCTAAAATATGCTCTAACGAATAGGGTCCAAAATGTTTGTTTTTTCATGAAACGTATTTCTATCTTGTCAATTGTCAAATTCGACGTTCCAAAAAAAACATGCTCGAGCATATTTTTGGTTGCCCTACTAATTATAGTTCTTCGCAGATTGCAGCGATTGCGGTTTTGAAATTAAACCATTTGAAAAATTAATCAACACAAAAGAAATGATCCTAGAATTGATTGTCTTGAAAGGACAAAAAAAAGAAAACAAGCAAACGAGTGAAACCTCAATGTCCACCACGTAGAGCCATCTCTCTTGTGTAAGTCTACAAGGATAACAGCAAAAAACAGGATATTTTAATTCATTGAGATGGCAAAACAACCAAACGCCGAAAACGAAAGGATTTTAATTGAAATTTGATTTACGATATTCGATTTTCAAATTTGAAATCCTCTTGTTCTTTCCTTGTTCGTTTGTCGAATGTATGTATCCTGGAAAAAGGAATATTCAATTTATTTAATTCTCATCTTTTTGCTCGTGTCTTTTACTGTGGTGGCACAACATTTATCCTTTTTTGTATAAATTTCAACAAACGAAACGAAACGACCTCCTCTCGTTAGCAACGTCATTGATATATTCTCATCTCAAATTTTGTACAGAATTTTTTTTCTTCACTGCTGTTCCGGTGGAGAGAGTCGAAGAGTCCAAACAAACAGAGCAAAGGACATATGGGAAACATGCATTTCAAAATTTAATGTCCTTTTACAAATATTAAAGGAGGAAAAAAATTAATTCCATTTTTTCGTTTGTCCTTTCTGAGAATTTATGAATATTCTTTTAGCTCGTAGCTCGTGTATCCTGTTCCTGTGTGATGTAGATGTCGATGTGTGTAAACAATTATCCTTTTTTCCAATTGTCTGTATTTGCATATGTTTTAATTTGACATAACATGTCCTTTGGTCTGCTAAGGAAGAGAAACTTGTTATCCTTAAACAAAAGATTTCTGATTGAATTTTTACGAAATGTCGACCCTGAGTGTTTTTTGCGGGTGACAATTATTTATTAATAAAATATTTATACTTTATGTTCTGCCTTGAAAGTCCATGGTCGAGCGGGTTGGGTGGAAGATCACCAGAACCTGTCAGCCATAGATTTTACCTACTTGTTTTCATGTGAAAGAAAAAAATCCAGCGGGGATTTATATTTCGCAGGATACACAAGTCCCATCCATCTTGCAGTTAGCATGTTTCACTCCCATAAAATAGAAGGATTCATTGCATTTTTAGTTGTTCGAGGGGTGTGCAGGTTGGCGCTACCCATTTTAATAGATATATGACGGTGTTGGATCTCGGACGGGCCGGGTCGGGCCGTCTACGTCTACTGCTAGATGGATGAATGCACTAGTGGTGTGGGCTAGTGGGCTGAAGAATTGTGGAAACAGCACTAAGGGAAAATGATCCTAAATCACTGGGGAGAGATGCTATTTTATGGCTTCGTATTTTATAAGATGAATTCACATTTCACACACATCCACGAAATGCAGTCTGTATTCGTGTGCTTAAGAACTTAAAGAATTCTCTGCGCTATGAAGCTTGTATGGCGGTGTTTGTGTTTTTTTTTGATAAGATTGAATTGTGCCCGAACAGGCACATATCAAGGAACAATGACGGTACTTTATTTTAAACAGAACATAAATTTCCTTATAAACGGCTTCTAAAATTTTATCTACTTTTTGCTCTTTGTTTTGTTTGGTTTATTGTTTGTGGTTGCATCGGAGATTGTTGTTGGAGCCGAGCGTTCGTTGGTCAATCGAGAACCCTAAAATCAAAGTGTGTGGAAAAAACGACGACGAGCATCCGTTGTCCGAAATCCTGATGGTGTAGCCTGAAAAAAAACAATCAAAAATCTTTGAAATGAAATGAAGTGCTGGCCAAGGATTCTTCTCATGCCTCGCCATTGTGTTTGTGACGGTGCGATTGGTAGAACGCTTTTTCATCGAGCAACTTTGGTGGAAATGAAAGCCCGTGAAAATAAATGACTCTTCTTTTGGCGTTGCCGACTTCTGGATGGCCTGCATTCCGACCGAAACATACAGTACACAGTTTTTGGACACAATATTCGAGAGAAAATATATATAAATTCCTTTGTAGATTTTTTTTTCCAACGTTTTTCTCCCCAGGACGACACTTTCACACACACAACTTCTGAAAATTTTCGTAGGGGAGGTCAAGGAAAAGGATTTCATAAAATTGCGCAATTTAAAATGTCACAACATAAATTTCAATTGCTGCTGTTTAGAGTGTTTCTCTGTGCTGTCCTGGAGCATGTATTCTCGACATCAGGCAGGCATCGTGAGAATGAAGGATTTTGTTTCCTTTTTTTCGATGGCGAGATCTTTAACGTGCGGCTGGACCATAGATTGTGTTTTGTTTTGCGGAAATGTTTTAGGTGTTTGTAGGTATTTCGTGGTAGGAGCAGCGCTGCCACTTTACTCCTATAGCAGTAGATCTACTGCGTTTTGGCCCAAACGAAAATATACTGCGCAGCAAAACCAATCTACTCCTTTTTTAGAATTTTGAAAAAGAGTATATTTTCTACACAACTTTACGAATCTTTCATTCAAAATAAATCTATACTAATATATAAAGCTGAAGAGTGTGTTCGTTCGCTGTAATCTCAGGAACTACTGGTTCGAATTGTAAAATTCTTTTTGTGTTGGATAGTCCAATAATGGAGGAAGGATTAAGGCTACTTTACAATAGGATGTGACCAATAGGAGCGAAGAATCTGTTGATAATGTTAAAAAAAAAGGCAAAAGATATTAGTTTTTCTGCGTTTTAACGCTCTTTTCTCAGGAAGTGCTCTGTCAAATCGAACAATTCTTTTTGTGTTGAATGGCCGCTTTATCGAGAAAGGCTTGAATTGATATAATACAAGGTGTCTCAAAAGTAAGTTCACATTTGCTTATCTTATTACGCGAAAGCAACTATTCTGAGGGGCGCGGGGGGTATGTCAGTCGGTAGTCTGGCTCTTGGGAATTTAGTCGCTTTGGAGCGTTTCTCTGGTGCGGACCGTGCGTTGTGCGTACGTGAGTTTTACAAAAACGGTAATTCGGCGACTGTAGCGCGTAGAATTCGACATATTCGTCACTTAAATGATGCGCCTAGCACTCGACTCATTGCAAAATGGGTTGAGAAGTTTGAAGAGACTGGGTCAACTCTGGAGAAACCAAAATCTGGGCGGCCAAGAACATCAAGAACAGCCGAAAACGTGGACAGTGTTACTCAGTCTATTCGAGATGATCCAAACCTCTCGATTCGGAAGCGTGCTGTTGCTTTAAATGTGCACAGATCTTCATTATGCCGCATTTTACACAAAGATTTAAAGCTGCACCCGTACAAAATTCAGTTAGTGCAAGAACTGAAGCCTCAAGATGCTGGTCAGAGGCTTGCCTTTGTAAATCAGATGATTGAGCGCGAGGTGACATAAATTGGCCTCCACGGAGTCCCGATTTAACGCCTATGGATTTTTTCCTGTGGGGTTATGTCAAATCAAAAGTTTACGCTAATAAACCGACTTCCCTGGCACAATTAAAAGAAAATATCAGTCATGAAATGGCAGCCATCACGGAGACTACCTGCCGAGCTGTCATAGGCAATTTTAGTGCCCGACTAAATGAATGCCGAGAGCGCAACGGTTTACATTTGGACGATGTTATTTTAAAAAAATAAATTCCCAAACAGTGTACTTCAATATAAAATAAACATTTTTTCAATAAAGCTAAGACTTTTCTTTTAAAAAAAGATTTAAATGTGAACTTTCTTTTGAGACACCCAGTATTACGCTGCGACCAATAGGAGCGAAGCGTCAGAGAAAAATGTTGCAAAAACGGCAAAAAATATTCATTTTTGAAGGCTGGTATTGTTTGCTTGAACGCGCTGTTCTCAGGAACTGCTAAATCAAATTGAAAAATTCTTTTTGTTTTGGAATGTATCAATTTATAAGCTATACAACGGTACGGTGCAATAATAAGAGCGAAGCATGTATTAAAAGCGTTGCTAGAACGTGGAAAATTATACATTTGTAGGCTTTGAGTTAAGGAGAATTTCGACTTAGGAAGAGTCGACTGTTATACAATTTTAAAATAACTTCAAAACAAAATTCCGACGGGTGCATGATGCACAACTCAAGACGCACATCTGGCCGGTGGACGAGGTACAGGTGGACGAAGTCGCGGCAACTGCTAATTCAAAATAAACTCTTAACTCTAATGCATCCATCGAAAAATTCAAACTACATTCGCTATTAGCTATCGGCTCAAAAACATCAAACTGAAAGCTGGCTGACACTAGATGTCCTACAATTGTGTTTGTTTTTATCGAATTGTCTCTTGTTTTTGATTTGTTGTGCTTTTTTTTGGGAAATGGACAAATTTGTAACTAGGTCTGTTACGCCAAGGTATTATAGTCATATCCATAGGTATTGCATATTTTAAAATCTACTGCGCTTTATTTCAATCTACTGCGCTTTTTTGTCGAATATACTGCGCTCAATTGTTCGAAGGGTGGCAGCGCTGGGTAGGAGTTGCAGGACGGAGCAGAGCGGAAAAAGAGGTCGTTGCATTGCAGTGCAGCAATCAATACCACCACGCGTTGGTTTGCAGTAAAGGGTATAGTCGCCCTGAGAGTATGAATCAGTTCGGGACTTGACTTGATCTTTGTATGTTTGTCATTTCGTTTTTCTTCTTTTGTTTATCTTATCCTTGGATTGCTAAAATAAAATTTTGTTACTTACAGACCGCAATGTCAATATGACACCGTTGTTATCGAGAACAATTTTTCACCATACAAAGACTTAAGTTTAAGATACATTATTAAGTCTACCAAGAAGCCACTTGAACTTAGTTCTAAAAAGAACGGCTATGGTCGGGTGATTCGTCGTCAGCGTTGAGGCGGTGCTCGATGGCGGGCGTTCTCCCAGGTTTCACAGAGATTTTGGGTTGATCCGAAATCCCTTAACTTCTGCAAATGTTTGTGGAGACGAGAACGCAATACTGGAATGCTCCGGTCATGTCCAGCGTTTCAGACGTTAGATTGTCAATCAGCTCCTGTTTCTTCTTTGAAGAGTAGACGAACCCCAAGTTCTTCACCGGGCTTTAAGGCTGATTTTCTTGGCCAGTTTAATCGGTCGGTAGAACCTTTCGAAGAGTGATTTTTCGTAACTTCTAGAGTCCCTGCTCATGCGCCAATTTGTGATGCTTGTTTTCTAAGGATGAGGTATGCTCAGTCTGTCCAGGGTATTCTCGACTAAGCACCTACCGTGAAGGAGAGGATCCAAACCAAATAACACAACCAACCTTCACTATTCGTTTTTCAGCTCTTAAGTAAATTATTGCTTAAATCTAGATCTAAGCTCTGTGGATGAATCATTGGATGATATGTCTGTCAGTGTTACCACCCAACAGATCAAAGAATAAACCGAGTGACGGTTGTGATTATAAAATAAACATTTGAGCTACAAGCTCCGACCAGCGAGCGCAATACTCCACTGAATAAACGTTGGCTGAGTCTAGTCCAAATCAGACTCTTGTTCACGGTCAAACCTGTGAAATAAACGGTTGAGGAAAAATATCGGACCGGAGGGAAAAGAAATAATATTCCCATGGCAAAAAAAAAAAAAAAATGACAGCTCTAAAAAAATTAGTTCCTCAGCGTTTACTCTGGTTTTTTGGTCGTCATTGAATGTGAATCGTATGACACCCAAAATCGAGATTCATTATCATGTGTTGTCGTTTCCTATTTGGTGATTTCGCTTCCTATTGTTGTATTCGGTGTTTTTCGGGTGGTGCTGTTGTTTCTCTTTGTTTACTCGGTTATATCCGGAGCGGATCTTCACAGGTTATTTTTCAAGGGGGCGGTTGGCTATAACGTGCTTTTACAGTTTTCGTCATGGGTCCCTCCTGAACTTTGACGAAAAAAAAAATAAGCTGTTACGCTTCGAACACGTAGCTGGAGCACATCTATTATATCATTAATTAACCATGCATAGTCTTATAGAACGGTTGTTCTACGCCATCAGACCAATTTTGCGATCAGTCCACTCCCCCCAACGGTTTGGTTGTTTTCAATATAGTAGGTAAAGTGTTACTTAGTAGGAAAGTCTAATATTTTGAGTTAATTGCAAACTTTTGATACGGATATGAACAAACAAACAAAATATATTTCTGAATTTGTGTCAGTACCATAAAAAGCTGATACTTACCTTCTGTTTTTCTTAGGAACAGATGTATTCTGAATTATTTTCATTATTTCGTTGGCTAAGAAAAAGGTAAGCTTGGGTTAACGAAAAAATTTTCAACTGCAAGAACCGATAAATCGATCAAGATTAAAAACAGGGTTTGTAAAATTAAAATATCGTTCTCTTCTCCTCACTAACCGAAAAAATAAAATTCTGATACAAGTACTTGACGGAAAATGGAAAAAATTAGCTGTTTGCGTTGACATGGACAAGAGTGATTTTACAAAATCATGTGTTGGACCTCTTACGGTCAAAAATATTCCATTTAGAATTTTCGTAGGTGAAATATTCAATACGTTTTTTCCCCCATTCTTCCCACAACCTTAAAAATAAAATAAAATTCTCATATGGATAGATACTCTTCTAGTTCCTACTTAAACAATAACAATTTATTCGCTAAACCAGTTGCTTTGACCTTGTAGCGTTACAAATTTCTGTCTTCAACTCGCCAAAACCGAAAAATATTAGGCCGAAGCCTAACCAGCCAATCGACCGTTGAGAAAATTAAATATGAATTTTCAAATTCAAATTCAATTTATCACCCGTTCCGCTCATGCATTTCTAAACCAGAATCTCAAGTCATTTCTCATACATTGATTCGATACGCACTTACTATAAAGTAAATTAAATATATACCATGCATTCAAAATTCAATTCATTATTC
This sequence comes from Sphaerophoria taeniata, assembly GCA_943590905.1. NCBI lineage: Eukaryota > Metazoa > Arthropoda > Insecta > Diptera > Syrphidae > Sphaerophoria > Sphaerophoria taeniata. The sequence goes on along the minus strand of OX016542.1, from coordinate 71,733,783 downwards.
AAAGACATCCCATACAATCACACAAACCGACCTATCGTTGAAGAATGCATGCATTTAGTTTATTTGTTTCCTTACAGTTCACATACAGATTTTACACAAAAACTCATAAGGGGGAGTAAAATTGCAAGGAAAAATCAGGCTTTTCGTTTCTTGTGGTGTTCATCAATCTTGATTACAGCGAAGTGAAAGACGCCGGGACGCAAGCAACCTACACTTCGTATATGACCGCTAGCCTTCTTAACCGTAGCCTTTTTTTAAATTGTATTTCTTTTGCCAGTCGAAAATCCACTTCTTCCAATTCCAAGTGTATCTCCGACTAGGGAAGGCTTCTCCTGATCTGTTTTTTTTTTTTTTTTATTTGCTGTACCGAATCCGTCCGTTTATTCTGTGGCTGCCCTTCTTCTAAGTGCACCACAGACAGGAGCCGTCAGTTGGGGACCGCTCAACCGTTTATTCTCTAGTTTGGTGCTCGAGACAGAAGCAGCATTTTGAGTTCTGCTTATTAACTTCCCAGAGGAAGTTATTGTAATGGGGTCGATATTGTGAATCTAAAATTTTTGCATATCTTCATGTTTCGAGGTCACTAGAATCCGAATCAAGCGTTTTTATGATGATGTCTGTGTGTGTATGTGTGTTCGTGTGTGCGTTACATTTTTTCGTCTCGATTATCTCACGAACCACTCATCGTATTGTCATAAAATTGGTTTCATACGATGCGGTATTGTGTTGTTAAGAGCTAATTAGGTTTTGAGCGAAATCGGCTTAGCTGAAAATCTGGGACGACCCTAATAAAATGAAAATTATGATAATTTCTGCAATAATTTCAACAATAGTGTAAAAAATCTTATAGTTAGTGTGAAAAAAAAAACAAATTCAGGAGACTATATTTGATTACTAGCTGACCCACCAAACGCTGTTTTGCCATATAAATATTAATTTTCGGAAATACTAATTCGATTAGAAAAATGCTTTCACTAATAGAAAACTACAATATTCAGGAGTAATATAGGCGCCACTGTTATTCAAATGAACTTATGGAATTTAACTTTGAAAACAACGGAACGCATCGGCTAGAAATTTCGCTCTGGGAAGTAAGTCGTGTAGACAACATGGGTCGCACTCATATTTTTTATTATAAGACCGTACATAACTTATTGTATGTAACTGTAAGCACTTATTTTAAATTAAAGTAAAAATCCGTAGGTATATGAAATACCGTGTTAGTATATTTTAAGAATTATTATTGTATATACATATATCGTAAGCCTTATATGAAATAATCTGTTATTTTATATCGTAAGAAACGCTTTAATAAATTTTCATAAAGTATTGGAAAGATTGGTCATTATTCGAATTTTGGAACTTTTTGACCCAAGTTTATTTGGTTTTTTTGGGATTGATCCTGGACACCCACGAGCTAACCTCAGCATTAAATAAAAAGCATCACAACCTGTTAAATCTTCGTTCCCGCTCTGAAAATTTTCCGTTCTGCTCACAATCCGAAAAAAAGTCCTCATTTCTCATATCTGTATAGGTAAGTATATTTTTCTTGTATTACCTTTCTGCATAATAAGAATTATTGTATTGCTATAGCCGTGCTTGGTTAAACGTGATACATGCAACGTCATCGTCACAACTTCCCACAGGTATGCATCGATTTTTTGTGCCTTGATTCTTTTTTCGACCAACTACAGCACCAGTTCATGGATGCATTATCATCAGACAAATTCGTGATAGAAAACTTGATTTCAGAGATTCGAAAAATAAAATTCGGGATCAAACCACAAACTCTCGGTTTGAAATTATCGAATTAAATTTTAGCGTTCTCCGAACCCTGGTTAAAACTAAATATCCTTGATAAAGGGTATTGTTTTTTAGAGGTATAGAACTTTTAATTGCAATAAAACAACGATGGAATATTCGATTCACATAATTTTTTATTTATTCGAAAGATAACCTTGTGGCATTACATTTTAAATATGATTTTTGGCATATGACTGCCCGGCTAGCTCGGATGTAGTCCAATCTGGAAGTCCAATTTTCGATGACTTTTTCCAACATTTGTGGCCGTGTATCGGCAATAACACGGAAAATGTTGTCTTCCAAATGGTCAAGCGTTTGTGGCTTATCCGCATAGACCAATGACTTTACATAACCCCACAGAAAATAGTCTAGCGGTGTTAAATCACAAGATCTTGGAGGCCAATTCACAGGTCCAAAACGTTATTGAGGCACGAGCTGTGTGACATGTTGCGCCGTCTTGTTGGAACCACAGCTCCTGGACATTATGATTGTTCAATTCAGGAATGAAAAAGTTAGTAATCATGGCTCTATACCGATCACCATTGACTGATGGACTCATTCGGGTCTTTCTCAATGCTAAGCTCTACTCTCTACAGTAGCAATAGCTTATTCTGTACGCACCGTACTGCGTCTCTGGGGATGCGAGTTATCAATTAGAGTAAACGTGATGCGAAAACGTTCCATGGTTAATCGAATTTACTGCTCTGATGGACGATTTTGTCGACATAAAATGGACGTAGTGCGCGATACGTATTCCACACAGAACCATTATTTTATAAATAAAATTGCACAATTTGCAAGCGTTGTTCAGGCGTGAGTCTATTCAAGATGAATTGCCAGACCAAACTGAGAATTAATCACTTGACAGCTGTTAAATCGGTCGCGCGCCGCGCCGTCTTGAAAAATAATGCCATTTTAAGGATCTATATTTCGAAAAAAAACACCCTTTATGTTGAGTCTCTAAAGAATGTAAGTGCTCTTTGTGAAAGTTGTATGAGCATTCAGCATTGCTACCACAACCCAAATAAAGAAGTTGATCAAACACTTCAACAATAGAATACTTACTACTTACATCATCCCCAAATCTGGGGGTTATCCTTTGCAAAAATAAAAGTCCAATTGTTTTATTTTCTTGAAACATTCATTTCGGTTTTATTTTGAGCTTTTTTCACTTCTTTTAAGATTTCTTCATTGTTTTATTTAAATTTATAAATACATATTTGTTTATATATAATATAGCGTATTGGGTTATGGAAATGTTGATTTACATACTGATTTTACCTCATTTCTCATTAAAAATAAAAAATTGAAGAAAATAAAAATTAAACACAACACAAATGTTTGTAACATTATAGATTTTAAGTTTATTCTATTTACATAAAGTTTTTAATATTCGATAATTAAGTTTCACTGGATTAAGTTTTAAAATTAAGCGTTGGTTTTTTATTTCAGTTTGATATTTTTTAATTCCTTAAATTGTAAATTTTTAAATATATATAATATATAATTTGTTTTCTATAATTTTGCTTCAAAATTGTAAGCCTTTTATGCGTATACATTAATTTGTCACATTGTTTATTTGTTTAGGTATTTTTTAAAATGTTGTATACTTTTGCTTGCTTAAAGTAAATCACTACACAAATTTGAATTTTCGTCTTTTCGATATTTTTGATGAAAATTTTACAATTTGAATTGAATTTCTTAGAATTTGTTTGGTATACAATAGTTCATTGAAATATTTTTAATATTTTGAAAATACATAGATGAGGTTTAAGATTTCTGTATTTTACGTATACGTCATTTTTGTTGAATCACTGTACAGATTGAACTGAAAACTTAATTCTAAAAGGAACTGAAGCAATAATAAGGTACATAAAGCAAATGAAAAACAATAACTTAAATAAAATTTTAGCTCTGTTTGAACAGTAAATTTAAGTTTATTTAATTTGGCACAAATATTTAATTTCACTCAAAAATAGTAAACGAATTTTGAAAACCGGTTATGAATAACAATTCGTTGTTTTTGCAATAATTTTTTTAATTTTCAGATAGAGATAAATATGTTTGTATATGTATTCTTATTTCTTAAATATTTAGACAATAGATGAATTTCTGTTTGTTGAGTTTTAATAAATTACGTATACATTCTTTTGCAGGTTATGTGTTCATAAAGTTGGTAGGTATTATTTATTTTATTATTAAATACTTATTATTAAATTTTATTTACATTAGTGCCTATGTGTTATTACTTTTTAAATCATTTTGATTCAAGCTTTCCTTAAATTACCTACGTCACTTGCCTGAATGCTATTACTTTGTTTATTATTTGAAATACATAAGTGTGTGATATATTTTCTTTAATTTTTAACATGCATTGAATATTTTATTTGAATTTAATTAATTTTTTTTTATCTTAGGTGTTTTTAATACTTATTTGAATGTGTTTGCGAAAAATCACGTTATGTCTTAAACAAAATCGATGCAATTAAGATTTTTAAATTTCATGATGAGAACTTTTAAATTCAGTAGTTGTGAGCAGGTATTGCAAGGCTATTGATGGTTAAAACGAATTGTAGTTTTCAGCAAAGGGGGCGTTCAAGTACTACGTAAAGCAATTGGGGGGGAGGAGGTGCCTCATAAAACGTTACAGGGGCGGGGGGGGGGAGGTCTTTCTTACAACATGTTATCTTAAAAAATGCCTTACGATTTCTTTTGTCCATCTTTACGATCCGACTTAAAGAAAAAAGTATAGCCAACCTGTGGGATCTATTTCACTCTCACAAGAGTGTTCAAATGCACTGTCGTTACGTGCAGGCAAGACTGTCCCAGACCGTTATGAAAATCGAGCTGCTAGAAGTGCGAATGAGCTTCTCTGCATTGTGCGTCATAATGAAACATCTTCTGAGGATGCTGACTGGCTCGACGAAGACGAAGTTGATGCAAGTGGCTTAGCAATTCCAGAACCGTCTTCATCCGCACTCCAGGTGCCAGTGATGAAAGAATCCGAGTGGCTAGCAAACCCGTGGACAGAACAGTAGTAATTTATAAAAAATAAACAATATACGCAGGTGTTGCGGATTATTACTACCGCAAAGGCAATTAAAATTATACCAAGGATAAAAACTATAACATAACTTTTTGCGACGAGGGTAATTATGGCGACTTCAGTGTTCCGTAACTTTGAGAGAGGGGGCACAGATAAACGTTACGGTGCGTTACAAGGGGGGAGGGGTGTGTCAAAAATCTTCGAAAATTGCATTACGTAATACTTGAGCGCTCCCAAAGTCTAACAAATCGTCGCTTGAAAAGCAAAGTGACATAAGTCAAAATTTGTCGATTTTGAGTTAAGTATCTATAAACTGGCAGCACGAGGGCGTAAGTGTCGTTTTGAATTAAATGTAACATCCCTGGTCTTCTTTCCAGCAAAATGACTTTTTTTAATTATGTATCAGTCGTCAATGTGAGTGGTTGTGTTCGTTCCTCGATTAAAGTGTCAACAAAAAATGTCAGGCTGCACAGAAACAAACCAGTAAGTTTTGGTTTTTTTATTTTCGATACTTTCTTGATTGTGACATTTTACTTAATAAAAATATTAAATCGTGATAAAAAAGCTTCTTGAAAAGTGATACTTTTTGTTTTGTGTCATTTCGCTGCTGTATTTCAGTCAATTAATTTTGTGGTTAAAAGTTTCAATTTGCGTTAAGTTATTTTACCTTGGAAGGAAGCTAGTTGATTAAACGCAAATATCTTTCTATCTATTACTTTTACGTCATAGACTTTTTTTTTGCTTGGATTACCTACACGATCAGAACTTCTTGCACGAAGCAAAAAATAAGAATTCACAAGACTGAACAATTTCTAATCGAACTGCCGAAAAAAACAGACATTAACTTTCAGAACCAAGATCAACTTGGCTTACCTAACCTTCCAACTGCCTCCGTTTTACCATCTCTCGACTGCGATTGTGGCTTATCCACAAAATTAGCCTGTACTGTACAGCTATGAAGCACAATACACCTTCTGGAAGTGTTCAGTTTAACTCGCATACCCCAGCTTTCAATGAAAAAACTTCTGTTACGGAGTGTAGCAACACAATCGCTAGTGGTTCTCGTTTAATAAACAATAATCCCCAAAGTGACTTATCCTCAGACTCTATTTCAGATTCAGGACTTGGAAACTTTTCAGCAGATGATCACTGCAAAGACCGAAAATATTGTCCAACTCGAGTTGAAAAAGAATCCACTGAAAATGAAAAGCCTAGTTCCCGAAAAAGGCAAAATCGTAAAAATTAGTGGGTAAGAACTAAAGCAATGATTGCAAGGAACGTAGAAAAATCGTATGTTTCTTGTTCCAAAACTCAAAAAATAATTGCAGAAAGAAAGATTGGTCCTGTTTGTCATTGCACTCTTGGGGGGGTGGTCTACAGAAAAACAACGAAGTTTTATAGCAGCTTCAATGATCGAAATAAAACCTTAATACTAGTATACTCGAGTGCAAGTTGCAGAAAGGTCTACTTGCTATACCATAAAGCCTCGAAAAAGCAACAATGCATTTTACTTCTCCGTTGAAAGCTGCGCAAAATCAAAGCATAACAATCACTTCTAAAGGTGGAAACAGTCAACATCGCATACAAGATCTTGCCTGTCCTAGCCGTAGCATTGATCAAAATACCAGAGAAGTCCACCATGGGATAGATTTTCACTTGTTACTTTTTCAAGGGTTGAAAAGGACCCCACGGTTCAAGAATGAATTTGATGTAAAAAAAGAAAATTCTGAATGAATAAAGCAGCGGAAGGCCCTCTAACTACTCAGACACTCCAGCGAGTTTGTGAGCTTTGGTATGTAGAGACGAAAATGGGTTTAATCAGTTTATGGTGGAAAGACCAGTTACAACTAATAAGGATATTTTCACAGTGAATCATGTCTCGACCAATAATTTTGACATAACGGTGTTTGAAGATATTGTATAGGTACCTAAGACAACGACCCCAATGCTCCTTTCTTGAAAACAACTGATTTGCAAACACACTTCAGCCTCGTCTTCGTCTGCGTTACGGTAAGCCCGCATCGAGTTTCCTTTAACAGTTCTCTCTACATCATCATCATCATCCCTCTCTATATTTTTTTAACAGCTATTGAGCTGTCAGAAAAAGCAAATGTTCAGCATATTTGAATGAACTAGAGCCTCCGTTTTGAGTCACGTTACGTAACATTACGTACGAAACATGAGGTCGAAGCTTCATTGTGATAGAATGCATTGAATTTGAATTCCTATGGCTGAACTCGTAAACGTCAGTGAAGCCGAAGCTAAAGCGTGTTTATGTTTCAGCCTAAGTTTAACACCAGCTTTTAGTAGAAGAAAACACTGCGTAGAGAAAGCAAATAAATATGCAAATTTTCTGTTTTATAGGACGAAAAAGCATTAACTCTTTCATTCGTTTAAGATTAATTTTGTTTTAAGAAGTTTGAAGTATAAATCCACTCAAACATAGATTAAGTAATCACTCACTCGTGTAAACTCACATTTAGGCTCAATGAACGTGAACTCAGCGAAAATCCAACAATTCTCTTGAACCTTTCAGAAATGCACTCTTTGCATCTTATTCCCCATTTTCGAAAACATGTCCCCTCCGATACAGCTGGAGTGCATTCATGATACATCAAACTCAAGCTGAGCGCCTTCTCATAAACAAAATAAAAAAAAAACTCATAAATACTGGTTTTATGGGTTTCCAATAGCCATTACTCCTCCTTCACACACAAACTACTGCAAAAGAGAGCATATAAAAAGAAATTGCTCTCAACCTACGTTCTCTTCATTTTGACGTTACAAAAAAAATTAAATGCAGAAGGAAAGTAAATAAAATTCCGACCGCCCTCCGTTTTGCTCTTAGATATCTCACCAATTGCATTTCGGCTTCCAGTGACTGGAACGAGTGAAATGACACTATGACCGTCATCGTCTGTCACACCACACACAAAAAAACAAACAAAACACTTATCAAAACATGCCAACGCCAGTGGGAGTGGGAGAATAATGATGGTGTTTTATTTTTGTGCACTCGTTTTTTTTCTTCGTTTTTCTTTTTGAACTCATTTTTTGTTTTTTTAATGGCAAATCGATGAGCAAAGAGGAGTGCATTTGGCACTCTTGCAATCTTTTTTTTGTTCTTAAGTCTGACATTTGTCAATCGGCTTGGGCGAAATGGCGGGCGGACATAACTCAAACGATAACAAGTGGGGTTTCTCAGTTATGGCGGCATGCGTCATATTTACCTTTTGACTGTCAAACGTACTTGGACGACAACTGCTTGGCCAATTCGGTATATTTGAGGAACTTTGACTGCACGCTCTCATCGGCTGCTGAAGATGCCGCCGGTGATTTAGCTGTTGGCGGTGGTGGTGGAAGTGGCGGAGCTGACGCGGGACTTCTGGCCTTTGGTGATGACGATGGTTGTTGGGCAGCAACTAGAGATGACGATGAGGACGACGACGATGAACCACCACCGCTGTTGTTCATAATTGGCTTAGTTGATTGGAGTAGGGGTTCCATGCTGGCGTCATCTTTGACAAAGTGCACCTTTGATAGATGGTGACGATAGGCGCCTTTGGAGCAAAACGGTGTATCACAGAAAGCGCATTTGATAACAGAATCGGATGTGACGACGGCGTCGTTGCAGGCCCAGCTGAAAGCCACCATGCCGCTGGGTGTTCCGGCATTTCCGACGAGATTGCCACCATTGGAATGATGATTGTTGGCTGAAGAATTAAGACGCGTATTGGATGCTGGTGGATTTTCGGTTTTTTCGCAGAGTTTTTGAAGTGCAGCGAGCGGATTTGCTGAGGAAGGTTTTTTACCACCTGCCGACGGAATATCGCTGGTAGACATTGTGGCAGCATTCGAATTCAAACTATCAAACATTGATGAAAGGGCTGTTAAACTGCTGCCGGGTATTTTTTTCTCTCCACATCCAGCCGAAGAGCGATCGCTCGATGATGGACTAGTGGGGATAGGGCTTGGAGCGGCTGAACTGCAAGGTGTTCTGGTTTTACGAAGGTCTAGTTCTCCACTCGTTTCTCGAGGTGGTGGTTCAATGTTGAACTCCTTCCGAACTGATATTTTCGAGTGTCGTTCAGGCTCTTCTTCATGTTCTTCATCATCCTTCGGTTCGGTCTTCACTTTGAATTCCTGGGGATCACTATCGAGGTTTGGAGATCGTGCTACCTTTTCGGGTGTTTGACGAGGTGGAGATGGCGGTAGGGGAGGCTTTCGTTCTGGTGTTAGAGACTCCATGCGACTACTTCCACGTTCTGATATCGAACTAGACTCAGAACCACTCCTCTCACGCCGCCCTCCATATTGGGACTGATGGTGCTGGTGGTATGATCTCAAAAGACCCATAGTCTGGGCATCGATGAGTGGTTTTGTGTAGTCAACGGTCTCATCGATTCCTAGTCTCTTCAAAATACTCGCTCCCAGAGGTGTGCTGGAGTTATTTTGATTAAAAGACGTTGACCCATGTCGGGATGATCTCGTGTCGAAACTCTTCTCAATCAACTGTTCAATAGCATTGAGTACTGATGGCGATGACGAAGTCTTCTCACCTTGATCCTTGGGCGTGGGTGATGGAAGATGAGGGGAAATATGTCTGTAAGTTGAGGATGTTGAAGCTGGTGAAATGCTCTTCAGTCCATCGCGGCTACCAGGAGTTGGAGGACTCGTCAAACAAGCGTCTGGTGGAATGATGCTGTTCTTAAGATTCCTTGGAGATGCGTTAGCGATAGCTCCGCCAACACACTGTCGAATATGATCAACAAAGAGCGCGGTCTCAATCTTATCACCGCATTTTTCACACGTTATCTTGGTAGATGCTCCCTTATAATGATCATGGGTCTTGAAGTCTTGCTGTCCAGCAGCTCGTTCAAGCTCAAGAAGTTTTCTAACCGGCAGTGATTTTTTTCGTTTCTCCCGAGTTTGTCGTCTGCGGCCTCCGGTTTCGGTGATGGATCGCATGATGTGTTCTTTGTAATGAGCGTTTTTGATCATATGATTGCTGAGATCTTTGAGCGATGAAAAGGCCTGGTCACAAACTTTGCAGGTGAGTACTGCGGAGACAGTGCTGTTAGCAGGAGAGGTCGAACCACCGCTTTGGGGGCTTTGGGATGGTCCTGTCATTGGTGGTGGAGGGCCAACTGGAGTTGACGCAGAATTCGGAGTTGATCCTCCTCCTCCCCCACCAGCGCCGTTTCCACCTTTCTCATCAGAAGACTTCCACGATATGATTTGCTCTTGAGAGATTATGTTAGTATAATGCTGGGTCTGTTGCATGTGATTGGTCATTTCGGCCAGCGATCGGAAGCTTTGTCCACACCACATGCATTTGAGAATTTGCCGTGTCTGCTCAGCGCCTTTGCCAAGCCAAACATCCTGACCCCTAACCAACTTCCTAGGAAGGGGCATTGTTTCTTTGATGAGCAGATTTAAGTCCGATTTGCTATTTGATGACGAAGTCGAATTTGTTACATTGGTGGAAGACGCTGATGACACTGCAGGATGACGATGGTGCTGATCGTGATGGTTTTGCTGTGATGGAGGAACATTGACACCACAATGTTGGGTTTCTTTCATGTGAGTTGTCAAACTGGCAAGCGTGGGAAAGCTTAATTTGCACCATACGCATTTGAAGACATCTTTAACAGCATCGGCTCCCTTATTGAGCCAGTGAGACTGCCATGCGCTATGTCTGCCCGAACTCGCTCCAGAGTTGCCAACAGGTTGTGCTGGTGATCGCATATCGCCCATAACATCAGGACCTCCCAAGCGGGTCATTTCGGACATCTTCTCCAAGGCTTTGGTTGCATCATTCGGGACCATTTTGTTTTTTCCATTCCAATCCATTGGGAGGACACCTTTTGGGGACATGCCGGCAGCAGCCACCGCAGCGAGATAAGGATTGATTGGAGGAACCCAAGCTGTGGGAATGTTCTTGAAATCATTATTGGCACGTGGCATTTTTCTGGGAATCAATGGCTCGTCATCGTCGGTCGAACGCTTCCGATTGCTGACACTAAGATCCAATGGGAAATTCACATCGGTTGTGGGTGGAGGAGTCTCTTGGCCGCCACCATCTGACTTGTTGGACAAATTCATAGCATCACTATCGGCGTCCTCCGAATCACGACGGGAGCGTTTGGTGCTAAAGTCCAAAGCTGGCGAATCATCGGGTGTGGGTAATCTGGGCGATGGAGATTGTCCAGCGGACTGCAAACCAACCAGAGAATTGTTCATAAGCAGTCGGTTTTGTTGGGCTGCAGCTGCAGCTGCATTCAAATACGCAGCCATTGCTGCTGACTGTGGTGGGAGGAGAGCGGCTGCAGCCGATTGAGGAAGTGTCGCTGGCAGAGGCATTCCAATGGGAGGGCTATTGGGCGAGGGTATTGGCGCTGTATTACTGCCGTTTCCAGAGCAATTTGAATCATCTGATTGGCAGCGGCCGCCACCAGTTGAGCCAGTAGAGTCGCGGGACTGGCAGCGCGGACTTGCAAGTTCACTGAAAAAAAAACAGGTTAACTTAAGCTCTACCAGTATATTATTTGAAGAGAAAAACTAAACGAAACTTAGTCTTAAAACTTTTAAAAATGTTAAATGTTGAATGTCCTAAGAAATGGGCTTTAAAAGCGACTCATAACCTATTTTGATATCACCATATGGATTTTTTGTTGGAGTATGATTTTGTTTGACCATGCCATTAGTTAAATACTATTCCAAAATGTACCTACTGAGAATTAATTGATGTAGATGTAGAGCATACGTGCGTAGAGGTCCTACAACGCGGCAGCGCGTTGGGCGCCAGATTAGTTAAGAACACTACCAACACACCCTTAGCCATTTTCAGGATGTTAGGTTTAAGTCTTCTTTCATGGTTACGAAATAAACAAAATTGCAGGATATATAGGGTTATCGAGTAAATGCAAAAGCGCATAAGTGCAGAACATCATGTGGAAAGGTCTAGGGTCAGAGACTTGAAAATCACAATAATTTTCCATTCTAGTTGCTTGATCAGAGTTGCAGAAAATTTCACATCCATACAAAAGTATAGGTATATGATCATAGTTTTGGCATAACATGTCTTAGGTGGCGTATAATAATGTGTTGGCCACAGTCGACAGAGAATTCGATATACATTCCCAATGGCATTGTTTGCTTGCGTTTCCCATGTGTTCGGTTGAACGTAATCCCTAAATTCTTTGCAGTCTCAACATACTCTATTATAGCACCACACCATCTAGTCTTATTTGTGGGAATTGAGAAGAGTCAATAGGAGGTTTCTTTGAAATAACAAGACACTTCGACTTAGCAGGGTTCAGAAAAAGTCCATTTCTCTTAGCGAAATTCGATTTATTTTGTAGATCACAGGTTATATCAATGATACAATTTCCTCCAAGAGAGCAGCTTTTAAACATTTGAACGTCGTCAGCATACGTTTGAATAGTAGACTCAGAAATAGTTTGGGGAAGTTCGTTTATATAGAGGAAAAAAGAATAGGACCGAGAATGGAGCCTTGTGGGACGCCTTTTACTGTAGGAAGAGAATTTGATTGACTGTTACAAAACATAACAGCTTGTTTCCTGCGATTTAAATAAGAGTTTACTAGTTGAACTGCTGAGTTTGAAAAATTCTTCAACCTAGCTAGTTTTCCACAAAGATTAAAATGATCAACCGTGTCGAAAGCTTTTGAGAAGTCTAAGTGTACCAGGAATGTAATATTTCTGTTGCCTAAAGCCAATCTTATGTCTTCAATTACGATTATGAGAGCTGTCGCGCAACTCTCATTTTCTCTAAAACCGGACTGTATTAGTGATAAAATATTATTACTACGAAAATGCAAATTTATTTGTTTTTTAACGATTTTTTCAAGAACTTTTGAAAGGAAAGGAAGTATTGTAATGGGTCTTAATGCTTTACTATCTGGACCTTTCTCAACTTGATTATTTTTGGTAAATTCCACTGTTCAGGAAAAATGCAAGTTGTAAGAACAGTGTTGAAAATATGCGTAAAATACGGTAACAGTATGGGCAATAGTGCCTTTAAGAAAATTGGATGCATTTCATCAATGCCCACAGCATTTGACTTTATTGACAAAAAACTTTCTACAACGTTAGTGCTTTCAACCCTTGTGAAATTGAACGCGTTTATATCATTATTTTGAGAATCGATGAAGGTATTGGAAGACAATTAAATGGCAGATTAGTATTTTTTTTTATTAAGTTCATCGACATTTAGACCTTCGGGGAAACCGGACTTTTTATTCTTTGCCATACTAAACTCGCGAAGATTATTCCATAGTTTTAGGCCACCACAAAGTCAAAGGCCATGTAAATGACATGAAAACATTCTAAATCTATGCTTAATAATTTAGGTATGAGTTTTTCTTTGGATAAATTTCCGATTTCCTCAATTCCTCACACGCACTCAGAGAATTGTAGATGAGAGTAGGCCTCGGCTCTTCAAGAGCTGTCGCGCCACTCTATTTATTTATTTTTTTAATTTCCGATTTCCGGTTTCTATTTAACATTGGCTTAAAAGGAATTTTAATTATTGCCTAAATACAGGCGACCATATTTCAGACCTTTTTTTTCTATCACATTTCTTATAGTGCGAAATATTTAACAAAATAAATTTCTAAATGTTAAAAATTCTAAATTAAAACAAAAAAATTCTTCAAGTAAGATCAACCATAACCACAGAGCTCAAAATTTAAATTTATTTTGATAAATGTCACTCTTAATTAAAAAACATTTTTTTTCGAATCCGAATTTACAAATTGCTTAAAAAAAAAACTTTTGACAATTTGGAATCCAATAATAAATATAAAACTCTGTAGCTTTTCCACTAAATTTTCATCTGTCAACCATAAACTTAAAGCATGTTTATCGTCTGTCTTGAAGAAAAAACACAAGTTGTTTATAGGCGACCTTGAATTTTATTTCTTTTTAGGGCCCCCCATTAAAAATTAAAGCCCCCGTAATAAAAAAACTAAAAAATACATTGAACTGTCCTTTTTTTAAATTCTATTCTTAAAAGGGAAACTATAAAAAACAAAACAACTAACCTTGCATTCAACGCCTGCCTATAAATCTCCAGCATAACAGCCTCGTGTAGCATCATTCTTGGATTGATTAGAAAATGAGGCGCGAAATTTTATAATTTAATTTTTTTTATTTTAAAACAATTTCCCACTTTCACTTGTAAATTAATCACCTAAGGGCATGGTGCTAATAGAAACACACAACGAATGACAGTCACGCACTTAAAAATAAACACACCAAGTTTTTTTTTTTAGTTTGATCCAAAAAGATGATAGCAATTAATACTTTTTTGGATTATTTTTGGCGGTGACAACAAAACAAATCAACAGAGGGCGTTAATTGTTACACTAAATAAATCACAACACAAAATAATGTGTGGTAAGGGGCCCAGCCAGCATTCGAATTCAAAGAGTGTGTGGGAGGCGATGAAGTAGAAGAAGAGGCGGCGAGGACTTTTTCGTTTGTTTCCCACAAAAAATCACACTCAACAGAAAAAAATCGAAAATAAATATTTTAATACTTCAAAAGATGTTTTGAGTCCCGAGATTGATTTATTTATTTTTTGTTGTTGCTTGTTCTATTTTATATTTAAACTTTTTTATTTATAAAAATTAGAAAAATCACAGAATAAAAATATTCGAAGAATGGAATTTTCGATTTTTTTAAAATCTATTTAGCTTCTGGGTGCGTTATTTTCAAAAATTCAGTTCAATATTTTTCGTATACCGTTATCACTGAACACTGACAGACTGTGAGAAATTGTCACAAAGTAAATTTTATTTTTGACTAGATTGAACTTAATTTTTGCTTTCGATTTCCTTTTATATCACATGATTCACGACAAGTTGTGAATTTTCAAAGAATTTTCGTTTTGGAAAATGTTTGTTATTGTTGCAATATTTATTTGAATCACTGTCACTTGAAATTTTGTTGCTATTGTTTTTGTTGTTGCTTTTGTTTCGGTTGTCATCGACATAAAATTTCGACATGATTACGATGAAACGGACTGTTGTCGACTAAAAAATCTTTTTGACACTGACATGGTGCAGACTGGCACGAGAAACACAAATGTAGAAACAATTCGTATATGGATATGAGTGTATCTAATGCGTGTATAGACAGAATACAGTTAAATACGTTCGGTTACGGTCTGCTGTCGCTGTGGCTGTCATTTTCCTATTTTGAGTGTATGTCTGTTCTGTCTATCAGGCAACGAACGGCGCAGAGCGAACATACACTGAACAAAACGGCACAGTGCATCACACCGATTCTTGTTCCGATACGAATTGGAACTTTAGGGATTTGAGACGAACGAGATACGTTGAAAGACTGATGTGGTCGTCGTCGTGTGTCGCGTCCAAATAATAAAATTGTTGTATTTTTTTGAGAATTTAATGATTGCACACATCAAAGCTGTCCTTCAGGGGGTTTTGAATTGAAGGGTTTTGTTTTTGGGATCTGGCTCTGGGTTTTTGATTTAACTCTTAGGAGATAAGAGTGCGCAGGATTCTCAATTTTTTTTAATTACAATTCTCTTACAGAAAAACAAACACTTATACAGAATAATTCTTGTACGCGATATTCGTATTTGGATAGGAATATAAAGTCCAGCTCACGAATACAAATACGAAAAACCCATTAAAGAGATTTATTGCATTTCAAAACAATTGGGTATCTCTTTCTAGCTGCTTGTGCATGAATGCTTGCGTTTCCTTCATATTACCACGTTTTTGGCTGCTCACCAATACTAGCATTTGTCATTCTTATTAGAAAATATACGTGTCCGTGAATTTCTTGAAGATAACAAAGAGAAATGTTCCATTTTCACAACGTTCCGAATTTATTTGATTCTCTTTATCAAAAGCAAAAGTTGGATTTGGATGAAATCGCCGACGGCACGGCAGCATGCGGCAGCGGCAGGTTAGCATTTAAAGAGAGTCCAAACACCTGCTTGCTAAAAATGTGTCTTTTTCCAAATCAAGTTGGTTGCATAAAGGAGATGGGACATAGATATGGTGGTCCTCTCTTTCACACCAATGAATTGAATTTTTGTATATTAAATCTGCAATCTGAACAAGCCATGTTTAATTGTTTGAATGTCGTTCAATATCTGTCATATTGTTTTTGTATGAATTGCAAATTTTTCTCGGTTTCAAGAGCAAGTAAATGTTAACCCTAGAACCCATACGCGGTGTGTTGGTACCCACTGCCACTGCAAATTCAAAACCGTTGCATTTCAAAATTAAAATGATTTTGAAATCTAGGAATGCCATGACTTTTATTTTTGTATTGCTTCTTTACGAGGCAAAACGCTAAACAGTTTAGTTTGATTTATCACTTCAAACTTGATGCGTAAGTTTTTTTTTTAAGTGAACTTTTTTGCAATACATTGTTATATCAGTTTTTATAAGTGTAAAAGTGCCGTTTCTTACGTTTCTGATACGAAAAATAATTGTTACTTTGTCGGTGTGAGTCAGAAGTGAAAAAATATCTGGAAGGGAAATCGAACTAAGGCGGCTGCTTGTTGAAAGTGATGTCGAGAGTGATTTCGAAGACGATAACATTGAGGCAGATAATGAAGTATATTCGATTACTTGAGGCTTAAACGGCTTAATGGCGCGTTAACAGCGGCGCGGCATAAACAAGAAAATGACTGTTTTCTTCTTCTTATAATTTAATGAATTTCATTTAACACTTTACTAATTTCAAATCTAACTACAAACAAAATACAACAACAACAACAAATGTCGGATATCGCTATGATAGCGCGATAAACATCCACACCTGTGATCCAAGCTAAGCACTATACGGATCCGAAATCAGCACTTCCACGTTATCACGTTGTAATGATGTATTACGATTCAGTCGCCACATAATTCAAATCACAAACACAAAAACACATGCAACATTGTAATACACTATGATAGAATTCACACCCAACAAAACGAGCCCAAAACAAATGCAAATCATATGGAGATAAAAGAAAACACAATCGTTACGTTATTTCAAACTTTGCCCTTCGTAGAGTTCACATTTGGTTTTTCCAGAAGGTTGACTAGTAGGAGCTAAAGAAGAAGGGAAAAGTGAATTTAGAAAGCCGATATCAACAGTTAGTATTAATACGAGTCAACGAGTGGAGAATTAATCAGTCTGACGCTGACCGCCGAGGAGTAAGGACCATAGATAAGTTACTGAATATATAAAAAGGCTTCCTCCCACCAGTGGTAAGGGTTCTTGTGAAATATACAGTTCGTAGAAGGTAAGTGCAATACCAGTCTCGACAGCGATTGTAACGGTTTCCACCGCTATTACGATTACCCACTTTAGTGGCGATTAAACCGTTCGATTGCAGTAAGTGAAACCCGTTAGTGAAAAGCATAAGTAACCACTGTCTGAAGGAGAAAACAGATGGTTGACAACCTAGCGGACGCAGGAGAGTAACAACTACCGGTATCCCGCCAGTTTAATGATTAACGAATACTATACAAATTGTACAGTAATTATTGAATAAACGAAATAGACCACAAGTTAAATTTCGGTATTTTATTTAACAAACCCTGGACATCCCTGAGCATACCTCAGCTATAGACTTAAAATACCATCACAACGTCCACTATTTGCGATGAATTTCAAACAAATGTAAAAAATTCAATTAGAAATTAATTCCATTTCTCAGTACAACGGCTTTTAAGTTGTTTTCGTTTCATTTTAAATATGTCATCGAAAATGATTACGTAGCCCTTGGCCGACATTTGGCTAGTGATGCCAAATAATAATGGCCATGCTGACGTTACGTTAATCTGGAGTAAATCCGTGCTACATCTAGACAAAGAAAGCACCTTTAGATTTGAATCCAACCCCATATTTTGTTGCTAATTTGTTGCCTCAAAATATGCTAGATAGATTTACCAAAATAGCAACTCTTAGCGAGGTGTGACTACCCTGATTCGAAAAAATTAATACACATCTCGACTGTTTCTCGCATAACACACGCATGGAGTTGGGCGTTTTTCATATGGAAAAACGGTGAGGCACGTTGAACAGTGTGCAGAGAGTATGAATATACCTATTATACGGCCGGCTCAGGTGGAATTGCCACGTTAAAAGAAGAGATCCTGAGAACCCAATCGAAAAGGCGAAACCATATCACGTTCCAATTCGACCGACCGCTGAACTGAGAAGAAATGTAGGCTTATAAACTCCTGCTACAAGCATAAAGAACACCAGCAGTTGAAGTAAGATTCTGTTTTAATTACCTATTAAAAAAATTCATAGAAACAGTTGACAAAAAAATTCATCATTGTGAATACAAAATTTAAGAAATTGAAAAAATTGTCCGTGAACTATCTAAATCTTCGGTTTGTTATAATAGTATGTAAGTACACAATACACTTACATACCTTCTCTCATATACAGTCCACAATGATCAATACATATTTTTGTTCTCATTTCTTTATAATGCTCTCGTGTAGAGAATCTTCAGTCATCATGTTGACTTGTTTACTTTTCTATGAGTACAACATCGCATAGCAACAATCAAGAGCAGAAGTCACTTCATAATGCCACCCACAAAAATGTCATTTAACCCTTATCGCTCCACATGTCCTTGTTTTTCTTTTGTATGAAGCCGAATGCTCTTTCCCACTATAATGCGTGGACATGGACTAAGACATACTCATGGAACGACAACTTGATACTACGTGAAACAAAAGCCATTGGGTCAGTTTCTATTACAGTTGAATAAAGTTGACAATCGTCTTATATTTAGTCAAGAGTCAATGTCAAAATGAAAAAAAAGATACTCTAACGACTACGACAACAGAACCATAGAGACATTGATGCATAGTTGGAAAATTTTCTGAACGCGTTCAGGACATGACTTAATTCAATTTTTTGTTTTTATTGCATTCTCGATATTTCTTTGTTGGTGACTTCGCTCAATAATTGCTTCTTCCACAAAACACAAACATAGATCAACCACCCCTTCCCCTTTCACTTAGACAACACAAAAAGCAAACAAGGTTCTAAAATATTCAAGAAGAAAGCGTAATAAAAAGACGCCCCAAAGGCGAAAAGCAGACTACTAAAGTTTATTGACGATATGACTGACATAAATCAGGACTTCAGTCGGGACGAGAGCAAGAACGAAAACTCTTCCCAATCCTGCCAATTGTGTGCATGAATGTGCTGGTATGTTTGTACCTATTTGTGTGTTATCATTATTATTACGATTATTGTTATTACTCGTTGCCGTGTTTGGTTTATGTATAGATAAATTTCACGCTGAAGTAGTAACGGGTAATTGTTGTAGTCTTTGGCAGTGTTTATGTCTGCGTCGTTGTTGGTGTCGCCTTCGCCATCGTCAGGCGTTTGATACAAAAATTCTTTTCCAGCGAACCTTCTTCGCTCTTTGGTTTTTTTTGTCATCTCTCACTATTACTTCTAACTCGTGTTGAACTGCATTTTTTACTTGTAACATCCTTTTTTTCCTTAAAAGAGAGAAGGTGCACTTAGTCTTGTGGTGTGTTTTGGGACAGTTTGGGACATTGTTTTCCTCCTAGATTGAGTTTAGAGTTGAATAAGGCAGAGCTGTTTTTACCTAATGATCCTTTTGATAGTCACATAACCTCCTTTTCTTATCAACCCGGGCAAAAAAGAAACATGCCACTGAATTAACGCTTGACCCCCAAAGGGCATCTGTCTCTAGACAGACC
Source organism: Sphaerophoria taeniata (assembly GCA_943590905.1). Lineage (NCBI taxonomy): Eukaryota > Metazoa > Arthropoda > Insecta > Diptera > Syrphidae > Sphaerophoria > Sphaerophoria taeniata. Next base: position 71,714,176 of record OX016542.1, on the reverse strand, counting down.
TCTGCTTCCTAAAGCTTCGTGTTTCGTACACCCAGTCAATCAATACAAAAGCTTGCCAGTCATAATGTCAATCATATTGTCTTAGAAAAAATGTTTCTTGTGTCTGGCATTCACCTTCTTCTAAACAACCCCACCAATATACGTACGAACCTTCAGGCTTCAGCACTCCTACATGTGTCTGTTATAACAATAAAATGCTTTGTCGAACCGAACGCACAGCGGCAACAACAACAACAACAGAAAATCTTCTTCGAAACTTATTTACCAATCAATCAAGTCTATTCCTGTCAGCATGTCAGTGCTGTTCAGTTTTATAAACATCAAAAATCGACTTCCAGACACGCATGAAACCCTATGAATCAAGTTTCGTGAGCTGCCACACCCTGCAAAGGTCTCCGGCAAATCATCCCCTTCCCAATGGTGTCTCATGACGACGATGACGGAACAGAAAAAAGGGTTGTAAGTATGTATTAAAAATACAGAAAAAAGCAAACGTGTCAATCAAAACGGGGAATCAACTCTAACTCTGCCTTGAAATTAGAACAAAACATCAGAATAAAAAATAAAATAGAACAAAAGGCGACAAAGAATAAAACTCGCTTAATGAACAAGACTTCGCTAATGAGTAATTGAATTAAACCACATACATCTACACACTGTCAACCTTCGTTTGATTGTATTAGAATTTGGACAAAAAAAAACCTTCCAACCCCGTTTTTCCACCCACAAGGACATGCATAGAATATAAAAACAAAAACAAAAAAAAAATCCCGTCTAGAGACGAGAACCACAAGCTTCCCTTCATGCTGCTTTATGCATCAGTAGCATCGACATTCGACATTCTGGTTTCACCCGAATGAGAACAAAGGAAGACGAAAAAAGAAAAAAAACAAACAAAATCTCCAAACAATTCAATGAGGATGAAACAGGATTAAGGATACAAACCGAACACACGAACGATAATTTCGAACAAAACAAGCCAACGACGACGATAGAAATCGAGTCCTTGTCATCAATCAGAGTTCCTCAGTGTATCCATCAAATGCTTCAATTCGCTTATTAAATGATTCGATTTGGCATAGCGGGGAAGCCTCAACTCGTTTGGATATTGATGAACTCCAACCCCAAGGATTAGAGGCCAGACAACTCTCAACTCGACATATTTTTGGCATAATTGCGCCCGATTGGAATAGCAAAAGATCAGTCACACAGTCAACAGAACTATTCTTGTGAGCCAACAGCAAGTCAAAATGGGTCTGGTCTGGATCTTGGATGTCCGATTTGGAGGAGGAAGCTTGTGTCATTTCAACATCCTCAAAGCTATACTTTTTACAAATTAGCGCAATACTAATTCTACTCTGCCAAGGAGCGGCATGACTCCGACTTTCCTTTGAAGCTTTAATGATTATTTCAGTGGCTAAAGATTCTTTTAAAAATAAATAAAACCGATTTAACAGATGATATCGGTAGCCTAAAAGAGCAAATTCTCCTTCCGCTTCAAGTACTGCCTGATTTCTTTTGTAAACTTCATTATGTACACGTCGTCGGCCTAACACCGGAAAAATAAACGCTACCACCTCAATGCCAACCGATTGACGCTGGGCTTCATTATGTCTACGGTTGCCATCATTAACGATCATTTATCCGTTGCGCTAGGGGTCTTTACATGAATCCCTCCTTCGTTAGATTAGTAACTAGATTTTTTCATACAAGTCGTATTGGATGGTTTCAAATCTGACACCCACAAAATAAACGGTGTGCCTCCAGATCGATACCCACCACCTTTTCATCGATTTCAAGGCCGCGTATGACAGAATCTACAGAGACGAATTGTATAAAGCTATGTCTAGTTTAGGCATCCCTGCCGTTCGCTTGTGCAAAATGGCGATGGAGAACTCACGCTGCTCCATCAAGGTTGGCAACGAGCTTACAGAATCTTTTGATATCAAAGAAGGATTCAAATATCGGATTTCTTTAACATCGTTCTTGAGAAGATAGTGCAAAACTTCACCGTCAACACCAGATGCACTATCTTCCAAAAATCTGTTCAACTTCTCGCGTATGCCGATGATATTGATACAACGGGAAGAACACAGCGAGATGTCAATGGCGCCTACCTAGTCTCCGCTATTAACACTGATAATAACACCAGCGCGCGCCGAGATCAGACGATGAACAACTCTTACTAATCGCTGTTTCTTTGGACTAAGAAAGCAATTGAGTGGAAAAGTCCTCTCTCGAGCAACTAAGGTAAAACTGTACAACACCCTCATCATCTCAGTCCTGCTGTATGGTGCAGAAGCATGAACCTTGACAAAATCTCGGATGAATGTGCCTTAGGCTGTTTCGAGAGGAAAGTTCTTCGGGTCGTCCTTAGCCGTGTGTGCTTCGATGGGAAATGGTGAAGAAGATACAACAGCGAACTTTACGGGTTGTACAACGGCATGGACCTAGCCAGAAGCGTCAAGGCCCAGAGACTCAGATGGCTCGGTCATTTAGAGCAGATGGACACCAATGCTCCGGTCCGGAGAACATTCAATACTATTTCCAAGGGACGTAGAAGGAGAGGAAGACCGCGACCCAGGTGGAAATGGACCTCAATCAACTTGGAGTACAAAACTGGGGACAGCTAGCTAGGGACCGAGCTGGCTGGCGGAGACTGTTGATTGAGGCCAAAGTCCACACCGGACTGTAGCGCCACCTTAAGTAAGTAAGATCTCCTGTTATAAACTACTAATGCCCTGGGTGGTCCAGTAGTTAAGTGAATCCTCCTGATAAGTATTCAAAACAGAGCGTCGAGGATGATTCCGCCGCTTGATCACTAACGTAAAGTGTCAATGCTCATCCTGTTATAACGATATTTCAACGCAATATGCTCTTTTGAAATAGCCAGTTGCATTCCTCCTCCTGATATTCGATTGCAATTCCCCCGCCACCGCTCATGAGTTCATACGTCTATTACCCTAGCAGAACCATTTCATATGCCGGCACCGACAAGTATATTGTTGCTAATATGTGCCGCGAGAATTGACTTTGGTGCTCAAATAGTTCTCAAAAAAAAAAAAAACGCGGTAACGTTTCTTCTTTTCTCTTCTGAAAAATAACCAGTATACGCCCGAGTGAACTTTCCAATATCTGGATAAATCCTCATAATGGTTTTTTCATCAAACATCAGATGTGTGGTGCTTTGATTAAGTTTCCATTAATTTTGTTTGATACAAATTTTCACTTTCTGTTTGGTGTTGGCCATTTGGATGCGGAGATTAACCGCTGTTAACCAGACGAGTGTCTTGTCATACTTTAAACTCTTCCGTCCTCCGTTATGAAATATGTATCCTCTCCTCTACCAAATATAATTATTTTATGTCACAGAATTAAAAAAAGCAAAGGATCCTAAAAGAAGTCACCAAAACAGAAGTAACGAAGTTACGAGTCAACGAGGATGACAACTGAGACAAAAGTTTCGAAATAGAAAATATAGAGAGGTTGAGTCGTACTTTCATCCTGTTCGGTATGACAGCGATTGTCTGTTTTGCTTGTTGTTATGACCGACACATGTGTGTAGGATTTGGCATTTAAACGGTTCGCTTCTGGTATATGTAGCAGTGCGGTATGATGTAGTGGTGGTGGAGCGTATGGAGTGTGGGTTGATGGCTGTTGGCAAAGGATACGTTTGATATGTAAGGCGATTGGGTATTGTGGCAGCATCGTTGCGGTTGTCGAAATCTCGAACTCTAAGGCAAACAAATAGAGGAGAAATCATTAGCGATGATGAAACTGTATGGCTTGGAGAAATATTTTTGATTCATGTGTTTAGGGGCCTTTTGATGACACTTTTAATGAAAAATGCACCTGGCTCTCACTTATTGATTTTCTTGTCTCACTCCACCTACAGTTTTCTTACACCTGTAAACACCAGCAGTAGTGAGTGATACAAATCAACTATCCACTTTTTAACTCATTTTTATTTTGAACTTCCGCAATTATCTCAGTTCCTCCATTGTGTGTGTGGAAGCAGCAGTGCGTGGCTTATATTTTTTTTGTCTTACCCTTAAATGCCTCAAGGACATGAATGTTAATTTTTGTTCAAACACACAAAGTGATGTAAGGGATGTAAATAATTTGTTTTTGAATTAAAATGAACGAGTTGAGTCATTTCCCGCGAATAAAGAATGGTAGAAAGCTATTTTAGTAAAGTTAAAATTATATTTTTGTTTGATTGTTCCTGAAAAGTTTCAACTTTTGTTACGTTAAACGATGGAGTTTCCTCTCATTCTGTATGTGAAAGCATTTTCGAGTTATTTTTTGAAGTTAAATTTATTTATTCACATAGTGACGTGAGATAATTGTGTTTTGTTCTCGTGGTTTACATTTCAAAAACAAGTGCTTGTGCTTTCAAAATAACAAACTCTTTAGTTTTGTTAACAGTTGTTTTTTAGCGCACAAAAAAACGAATTTTTCCTTGAGCATTCAAATTGCCCCCAAGGAATAGGAAAGCATCTACGAAAATTCATGAATTACCCCAACCCCTCGACATGACTCTTTCTCATATCTTATTGAAAATACTGACAGAAAACCATCATAACGTACAAAACCCATCAACATGCGTAATAGCGGAATGCGCAACAATTTGAATTGTGTTTGGACACAAAACAACAAACAACAAAGCACACAATACCAACATAAAGAATAAACACCACCCGCGCCATCTCTTCCCTTGGGGAATATTTAAAATTGAAAAGGAATTTTCTAGAGTTACTCTGAAAAAGAGAATATCTACAGTAGGAATGTGTTTGTGGGTGGTACAGCGAGTCAGCGAATTCTAACAAATAATAATAAAAACAAGCTGGAAAAAAGAGAGTCAAGTGAACCTTGACTACGATAAATTAATTATTAAAAAATATGGAAAGTGTGCCGCTTTTCCAAATCACAGTCACCTTTTTTGAGGAAAGAAATAAAGGTAAAAAAGCAACTGCCAACAATTTCTTTCGGTGGCACCAAAGTAGGAAAAAAAAAACAGAGCTGTCGAAGGTAGATGTGTACTGGAATTCCTAACATGATATTAAATCGTTAGAATACAAATTTCATTCTGGCTTCCAACATTCTTATGATTTTTATGTATGTAAGCTTTTCGAAATTCTGGCTGTAAATTGATTTTGATTTTATTTAAATTGAAGTAAACTAGCTGACCCGATAAACATTGTTTTGCCATAAGAATTATTTTAAGAGTACTTACTCACTTACTTACTTAAGGTGGGCGCTACAATCCGGTGTGGACTTGGGCCTCAATCAACAGTCTCCGCCAGGCAACTCGGTCCCTAGCTAGCAGTCTCCAGTTTTGCACTCCAAGTTGATTGAGATCCTCCTTCGGAAATAGTGTCGAAGGCTTTCCGAGGACCGAGCCATCTGAGTCTCTGGACCTTGACCCTTCTGGCTAGGTCCATGTCTTTGTTCAACCCGTAAAGTTTGCTGCTGTATCTTCGTCGCCCCTGCATAAATGCTTACGGGGCCAGAGATGACCCGAAGAACTTTCCCCTCGAAACAGCATAAGGCACATTCATCCGATTTTGTCAAGGTCCATGCTTCTGCACCATACCTATAGTAGGACTGGGATGATGAGGTTGTTATACAGTTTTGCCTTAGTTGCTTGAGAGAGGGCTTTTCCCCTCAATTGCGATTAGCAAGAGTTATTCTTCGTCTGATATCGGCGCTGGTGTTATTGCGCGTGTTAATAGCGGAGCCTAGGTAGACAAACTCCTCTACTAACTCGTATTGTATTGTATGCGTCCAATGTGAAATTCTGTCCGAGCTGTCGGTGCTGGGTGTCCTTCCTCGAAGACAGCATACACTTCGTTTTGTCCTCATTTACCGCTAAACCCATTTTTTCCGCTTCTGTCTCAATTCTCACAAAGGCGCCATTGACATCGTGCTGTGATCTTCTCAATATATCAATATCATCGGCGTACGCGAGAAGTTGAACAGATTTTTGGAAGATAGTGCATCTGGTTTGACGTTTTGAGCGTGAGTTCTCCATCGTCATTTTGCACAAGGGAACGAGCTTGGCAGGGATGCCAAAACTAGACATAGCTTTTATACAATTCGTCTCTGTAGATGCTGTCATACGCGGCCTTAAAATTGATGAAAAGGTGGTGGGTATCGATCTGGAGTTCATATAGGTTTTTTCCAGGATCTGCCGCAAAGTGAAAATTTGGTCGATGGTTGACTTTCCTGGTCTGAAGCCACATTGACCAATCAGATTGTTGCGAAAAGGCTTCAGACATATTACGGCAGAGAAAATCTTGTTAGCAATGTTAAGTAGGCTGATTCCTCTGTAGTTGGCGCGATTCTGCTGTAATGTTCCCTTGCTCGATGACCTTGAGCCAGCTGTTTTACCTTCCGCCCTTCCGGTAAAACCTCCGAACTTCATTCCTGCTGCTGGCTCTCTCAACATCCTCGATCTGACGCTTCTCATGCTACTTCTTTTTTCTACTGAGAAGCCGGCGTTTGTCTCTCTTTTAAGAGTTTGAATTGATTTTGATTGTATTTGAATTAAAGTGATTGTAAAAAAACGTGTGTCTGTTAGAAGCATTTCCACCTTTTCTGATGCTCAGCATATTCCGTTTCGTTTTGCTCATTTTTGAATTAAAATGCAGTCACTTCTTATACCAATTATGATTAGTCGGCGTGATTGGCTTTGTTTGAACTTCTTGGTTCATTTCGCTCAGCTCGTGCATCCTCAGATTCTTTACATATATATATATCAAATAATCGGGCGATGCTCCCAAGTGCATCTGTAGTCGGTATTATCTTGCTGGATTTGTTCTGCGTTTCTTTCGATTCTTGCTATTCGGCCATGTAGTGAAGCGTTACGACAGCACTGTTCTTTCCGTCAATATTTTGAGTAAACAACCGAAGTCTCTGTCAAAATCCACCAACAAATAACTGTACCCACGCAGAAAACTCGTATATTTTCAGCCCTAAAAATATCATCCACTCCACCTCACCGGAAAGCAAGCATATTCGAATGGGGCCCATTCGACACAACTCATTCCTCCTCCAACAATAACAACAAAACAAAAAAATGACTCGTTTCGTATTCGAATCCTTAAATTAGAAAGGCTGAGGTTCGTACACACACAAGCAGAAGGTGGGGGTATAATGGAAGAAGGTATAAACGAAAATGAAAACCTTCGGTGTACCGTTTCAACCATTTCATCAAAATTTACTACAATGCCTCGTTTACTGAATAATTTACACCCCGCACAAAATATAGAAAAACAAAACAAAAAAAACAGCTAGGCTACTATAACCCAGGTCTGTTGGGTAGCCAGGTTAAAGAAGGATGCTGTACGATGATTCCTCGTCGATTCTGTAGTCCTCGATGACTCGCCTCTGGATCAAGAAGGGCGAGCGAATTGGGGGTAAAGATTGAACGTTGAATATGTGTTACCTCCATTACACACGTAGAAAATATGGAAAAACATAAAAACAAAACGGGACTAAAATGTGAGTGATACGTGTTGTCGAGGGAGCGATAAGGGCTGATTTAGATTTGAATGATCCAACCCTGTAACCATCACGTTGAAGACAACACAAACGAATCAACAACCAAACTAAACGAACGCCAAAACGGGGTGGCCTTTACTCCACTCGTGCACATAGGTTTCGAGACGTTCTTGTCGTCGTATAGTGACTTGCTTTATAACCTTAACTCTTCGACCAGAGAAGCGCAGAATGGGGGACGATTGTTATATAGGGATATTCTTTGGCGGGGTTCATTTGACTTAATTTGTTGGCGTAGAGTGTGAAATGGTAATGGGAAGCGTTTTGGCCTTTTGTTTGGTAAAATACTTTATGACGAATTGAAGGTGTGCTCTCAAGGGTGGTAATGGGGGTTTCTTTAATCAGCCGGCTAGCTATTCAATTGGGGGGGGGAGTGGGGCGAAATAGTGGCTTTCTTTTTTATTTGACTTAATATTTATTGGACTTTACTTTAGGGAATACTTAAACAATATGGTTAATGGGGAAAATTGGGGCATTTTATTTGAGTTAACTTTTTTTACGATTCCAGGTAAACTGAAGATGCAATCGATATAAGGCTATGAATCGTAATTTCATATTTTTTATGACTTTGTTGGAAAAGTTGGACTTTGATGAGCTTTTAACATAGATTGTTTTCTTTAGAAAATATGTACTTAGCGCATAGAGAAATCTTAAGAAATTAACAAAAAGGGAAACTAACTTCTTTTTCAGAAGCCCGGCATAAAGTGGCGGAGTGTACATTGGTCTTGAATTCCTTATAATGATTGGGAAATACAGAGTGTGAAAGGGGGTTCCACATTCGCGTAAAGAACGATTCTCTATACTTGGGAGTACGTCCGAAGTTGGGCTCGAGGGTAAACTGAGGGGCATTCCTTGAAGCGGGTATTACGGTAGAATTGTTTAAAGGGAGGAATGCAACAGGCTTTTTCGATAGAGCACTTACCGTAGAACACAAAACGTTACGAAGGTGTTTCAAAGAAGTGAAGGAGTCAGTGATGTCTCTATCACCAATCATTCTAAGAGCTCTTCTTTGTATACCATCGAAGAAGCTTAAGTATGTTGTGGAAGCACCAGTCTAGTGATGGGAGGTGTACTCAAGCTTTGGACGGATAAAAGTCTTATAGCTAATAGCCAGATCAGACGAAGAGCATTTCTTGTACCATCTTAAGAAACCCAAACATCTTGCGGCAGTTCTGTCGATATTGCATATGTGCTGTACTCGTTCCACAAGAGGTGGTCAGTGATGCACATACTGAGAATCTCGGGATGTTCGGTCTCATTAATGCAAGTGCCACTCATGGACAGTGGGAAGGGGGGTAAATCTGCCTTCAACGATTCAAGACAGCATTGAGTTTTCGAAGCATTAAACTCTTATTGGATTTTTATTCCACATTGTACAATGCCGTTTAAGTCAGAGTTTGATAAGATTATTACATTTTGCCGTTGCAGTTCCACATCCAAAGACGAGAAATGTGAGTCTGGAAACGAATGAGAAAAACGAAGTCAGCGAAGCAATTTATTGGATTAGAAGTTATACAGACAACATTAATCAAAATGAGAAAGAGGATCGGAGACAAAAAAGAGTCCCGAGGCACACCAGCATTCATTATGGGTTTTAGACTTGAATCCGTTCACTACAACTTGTATTGAATGATTCGGAAGAAAATTTCGATGAAGGAGGGATTCATCGATACCGAAAGCACTCATTTCCGATAAGAGAGCCTGACCTAAACTCTATCTAATGCCATTAAAAAATCAAATGCAACAATCTTACTTTAGGTATCCAAAACGATGTAGAGACTTGTTCAACAATTCTTTGAGATAAACCATAAGATCACCAGTGGACCTGTTGCTGCAAAAGCCGTTCTGCCGGTCATTAAGAAGCTTTCGGTCTTCGAGATATTTCTTGAGCTGATAGCTTATCACTCACCTGGAATTGGCTTGACAAATGGTTTTCCAGCTGCTTGGGACGAGGCCAGAAGAATAGGATAGATGGGAAAGCTTACGCAAGAGTTTTGCTAGCGTAAAAGAAAAACTCCTCAGAATAACGGCGGGAATACCATCCGGATTAGTGTATGTTGAGATCTTTTAGGACTCTCGCCACAGCACGAGTCGAAACAAGATTTGTTCCATGGAATCATTGACGCGCTCAAGTGCTGGGGGAGTCATCATGACATTCTCTGACAGCGAAGATTTGGAGGCAAACTGACTAGCAAAAATGTTAGCTTTCACGAGAAACGTAACAATTAGAGTGAAATTGTCAACGAGCGTGGGGACCGAGGAAGAGGAAGAATTCTCCATTTTTTTTTTTTTTTTACAAAAGACCAACAATTCTTACTATACCTTCTGGTTATTGCAGTATTTTCTCCCTTCATTTTTGGTCATGCGAAAACGGAACGGAACGGAATTCCTATGGACTTAAGATCCAAGCTGTCTCTCAAATTTCATTTAAAGTACAAAATGGTTTGTTTATTTTCATAGCTCTCGTCCCATGAGTAACTTTCTTTAGTGGTTTCACAATGGACCCTTGGGGTCTAAGTGAGTCAAGAACATCTAGAAGGCCACTCTAACCTAACTTACCTAATCTTACCTTAGATGCAAGCTAAGTCTTTCTAAAGCGTATACCCAACTCAATGATCCTAATGTCTTACGTGTTGGTAGGTATTGAAGACTCAATGCGTTCCTTCCATTCTTCACACACACTAAGAGGTCTTGGCGGTGCACTTCCATGGTGAGGAAGAAGTGGAAATTAGGGTATTTGCCAGCCGGATAAAGTAATAATCTGCAGTCCTTCTAATCCTGCCTACGGAATTGATGACAGATTCTGGCTGCAAAAACATGCCCAAGTTTTAAGAGTTGCTCCTTTTCCTGGTGTTGTAGTTCAAGTATGAGGACGAATTTTTTAGCCTTAAAGCAGACAATTCTTCCTACTCCCCCTTATCAATCAACACCGTTGTCGTTGTTCTTCAACTTACCCATTCTGAATCACCTTAGCATTGCTAGCCCGCTCAGATCTTCATGTTGACTCGAAATTTGATTGAAAAGTCTTAAGTTTTGCTACCAATTCTTCTAATTTGCTTCGGTCTTCAGGGCACACTACCTAAATCAAATGCATTTGTGCATCCCAAAAAGAAGGCATTCATCGTTCGTGCTTCCGTGAGACAAGGAAAAAAATAATATGAAAACGGAATCACCAAAGTTGTCACTCAAAAATGGCTGTCAAAACGTCTACCAGCTATGCACGCAGCTCTAGCGCCTCTATGTGATAAGAATCACATGCAGTTTGACAGTCTACATGTCAGGATGTTAGCATTGGAATCAGTGACAGTTAACCAAAAATCCAAAAAGTCAGAAAAGAGAGATGTCGATGTGCTTGTGTGTTGCTTTGCTGCAAGTAACTACCTAAAGTCCTGCGATGCGTGTTTGTTTTTTCAGCAGTTTTTTTCAATTTTTTTTTGTAACTCAGGGATTATTGCGGTGAGGTTTGGAAGTTTTTTTGTTTGTGTTTGGTTCGCTTTAGGCTCAATGTGACATATGCCGTCGATGCTTGCGATGCAATTGTCATTTGAAAATCGTACTTCTTTGACAGGCGTTTCATAAGGATTGTGCATTGAATGGAATTGGTGCATGGGCCTTGGAGCGGGGTTGACGTTTAAATGCATTTAAGATTGTCTCTATCAGTGGTTTTGCTAAATTTTTTTGTTTTTAAATTTGATAAATGTCAGATTTTTGGGTAGAGTTTGCATACACGGACATGTGTCATTTTTTACTGTTGTTTTTTCGCTAATTTTTGCGAAGGTTGAAACTAATAGAAGGGAGTGAAACGAATTCAAAGGACATAACAGTTTATTTTTTGGATCAACATACTGCAAATTGATACATAAAATTAAAATAAAACGGTTTACTTGACTTACCCTTCTCCATGACACTGTGGCTTCACTTTGGTGGTGAAATCATTTTGTTTACCATCAACGACTGTTATAGTTGGCGTTGATATACCATCCACGCCTCTACGATTAAACGCCACCTCATCTCTTGGAACACTAGTTTGCAGAATGTCATCATCATCATCGCCATCATGTGAATCAATCAACGTGGACGGCATCCTTGAACTAAAGTTAATTGGGGTGGTGCTAGCTGTGGCAGCGGCAGTAATGCAACCATCGCTTACGGGAGCAACACCATCACCACAACTAATGGACTTGATGGGGGAGTAGGCACTCGCAATGTTAACGTTCTCGTTGTTGTTGTCATTTCGACTACAATTCACTGTCATAGTTGACGCCACCATCGTGGTCGACATTGCCGTCTTCGTTGTCGTAATCGTCGTTGACGTCAACGTTGTTCTCGTTGAAGCTTCCAGATCTGATGATTTCAATTGCTTCGGATGGATGATGGAGGAGGCATCTGTTGAGGGCGGCTGTTCCTGCGACACCCAATGCAACTGCTCGGTAGTGTTGGAGTTTGTGGGGGTAACAGGTGGTTGCGACTGTTTACACCACCCATCCTGTGATGATAATCCGTTGTCTGGCATTGATGGCGATGTTGACAATGATGTTGATGAAAACGGCCGCCCCAGACGCGTAAGTCCTTGGGGAAAAACGGGTGATACTTTGATGATTTTACTGCTCTTTTCCAAATTCAACGCATCATCAGGTAATGCTGATTCTGATGGGGTGACGGTTCCGGCGATGGCTTCATTTGGTGATGAACTCCTGTCTGATGGTTGATGAATAATTCTTTCATCGTTTTCAGCTACGAACGTCGCCATCGTCATGGTCGTCGGCGTTGTTTTTATTGCAGTTGAAGAGGAGCTTTGTGTTGATTGCGATGATGGTGGTGTTGATGACGCTGATGTATTTCCTTTTGTATCCTGTGGTGCTGGGGCTGCTGTTGCTTCTTCAGCATTTTCTGGATCTAAAGAAAAAGTTTAAAAAAGGATAGAAATGAGTAATGGGTCACAGTCAACTTAATGTTATATAAAAAAAAGCAAACAAACAAACAGCGTCTGCACGCAAGCGCAATAAATGATATCTCTTTGAGATTGTTCTGTGGGTCCTCGGGCCCACACCAGCATCAACAGACAAAATCATAAAACGAATCAAATTGAAAGATGTCAGTTATTAATGTGATCGCATTTGGAGCGTTAATGGTCAATTCAACGTGTGACAGATGTGCGTAATTCATTTACGGGGCTTTTGGCCAGTTTGTTGAGATTTACAGATTTGTGCAGGACAAAAACACTCATCCGTACCAGAAATACTTCTACTAAGCCAGATGGCTGAGGAACTGATGATTCTTTGGGTTTTGGTTGTTTTTTTGAAAAGATATTTGCGTGAGCGGATACATTTATCAAAGCAACTCTGGCCGCAATGAATGGAGATTTAAGGCTGGTGGGAGATTGTTTGGTTCTTAAGTGAGCGTAGGGTAAATCAAGTGCGTTTGGTCCTTCCAGTAAATAATGAGGTTCATGTAGGTTTTAACTAACAAAATTCATCGAAGATGTAAAATCATAAACTGTCCGGCTTTTCTATCAATTTCTTAATTTCAATTGCAAGGTATACGAATTCTATCAAACAAAAACGTATTTCGCTGAAGCGTCTGGACAAAAGTTTTTTTTGCTTTATTAAGAAAACTATATCGTCTTCTGGACGCCAAACTTGCGATGAATTTTTTAATATTTGCGGCCGTATATCGCGGAGTTGTCCTCCCATTGGTCAGTTATTTCGGGCTTACGGAGTAGACTAGCACTTCATACATCCCCAGATAAAAAACTCAAACGGCGCGGTGTTAAACCGCACGATCTTTGAGGCCGATTAACGGGTCCGAAACGTGAAACTATGAGGTTAACAAACCCTCCCCTCTGTAAATCAATTGCGTCAAGAGCTGTGTTGATAAACACAATTATTCGATGACTGTAATGAAGCCTTGCATAGCTGCATAATAAACCATCACTCAGCACAGGTTGAAAGACGATATCAGGCTGAATGATGATGTTAGGCTGAATGACAATGTCAGGCTGAATGACATACGCTAACTATTCGCTGAAGGGCGGAATTGCGGCGGAAGAACTCTGGGGTAAACCTATAGCAACAACTAAGGAGAAGAATTTAAAACTCGATAATAACATTCACATCCACTGAAAAAACTAAACAGATGTTCGAATCTAATTGTATTAGAAACTAGCTGACCCAGCAGACTGAATCGATAAATGAAAGACCTAAACTTTTGTAACCCGCTACCACACTACCCTCTACCCCACTACCCTCTATCCCCTACCCACTAACGTGCTACCCCTAATACCCCGTTACCCCTCTACCCGCTACCCCACTACCCACTCCCCGCTTCCCACTACTTCTAAGCGCTACTCGCTACCCCGTTATCCCGCTAACCAATGCTTACTACCTGCTATCCGCTACCCGCTATTCTTTTCCCCACAATCCCACCAACTACTACCCTGACCAAATCTCATGAACGGTTTGTTCACGCCACTAACCGAACATTTTCTCAAAATTTGTTTTGCACTGGTTTCTGACAACTCAGAAACCTTCACTACCTCATGCACAACAACTTTGTTAAGGACCATCACATAGAAAAATGCAAAGTTAACGTTCTGTAGGGAAAATTATGTTTCCACCTTTCTCGCTACATCTCATGACCGATTTTGTAAAAAACATCTACACCACTACCCGAAAATTCCGTCATATTGGTGAACAAACGGTCCAACCAGACTCGAGTTTTGCGCTTAGCAACACATTAAGAATTCCATATATATATAAGACTAGCTGACCCGGCAGACTTCATACTGCCTCTATCGACTAATTAAAGACCTAAGCTTTTATGCAGCGCTACCGCACTACCCGCTATCCTCTACCTGCTACCGCACTTCCCTATACCCACTACTCCCTACTTCTATATGCTACCCGCCCTCAGCCTAATTAATTATTTTTCTAAATGCCTTATTAATAAATCAGTCTAACAGTGGCAAACATCGTTTTCTGGGTCGTCTAGTAAGGTCAAAAAAACTCGGAAAACTTCCAGGGCTCATGCACAATAACTGTGTTATGGACCATCACAAAGTCAAATGCATAGTTTACATCAACATCAGGCGCACTAGAACGCGGTACAGAAGGAAGCAAGTCACTAGAACGACCAACAGTCAACCGACAGTGGTCAAGGAGACCACGTCGTAAGATTAGCCAGCGAAAGCCATAAGACCAGCCAGAGTGATCCGTTAGAACCAGCCGGCAAAAGCCGTAAGACCAGTCGGAGTAATCCGTAAGATCAGGCGGAGAAATCCATAACATAAGACCAGCCGGAGTAATTCGTAAGACTAGCCGGAGTAATCCGTAAGACCAGCCGGCGAAAGCCGTAAGACCAGCTTACTAAAGCCGTAAGACCGGCCGTCTAAAGCCGTATGACTGGCCGCCAAAATTCGTAAGACCAGTCCCTTTGTTACAGTGAAAGCTGTAAGACTAGCTGACTAGAAGTAACTGCGGCAAAGAACATACCTCGGAGAAGCCAAGTTTGAAGCTGTCCAGGAAAGGTGACCAACACACGACCGCAAGGAGAGCCTTAAAACATCTTCCAAAACCAAATATCTATTTGTAATGATAACGAAAGAAAACGTAATAAAAATAATAATTTGTACCCAACTAAAGTTTATACCTAGGACTTCTTTAGTCAAACACTGAAACCAGCAGGCGAAACCTTTTAGAAAATTATTCCACCAACCTGTAAAGCACACCAAACAGCCAGTTTTTTTTGTCTCAACATGCACCTGAGGATTATCCTCACTCCAAGTATGGCAATTTTGTTTATTGACGAATCCATTCAACCAAAAGTGAGCTTCATCACTGAACAAAATTCCATTATGTAAATTGGGATCAACGGCAATCTTTATTTGGGCCCATTCACCCAATCTACATTTTACCAGGTGGTCCTGGGTCTTCAGCTCTTGAAATTCCAAACCAAACTAAGAACTAATCACTTAACATGTAGCAAGATGGCCGCCAGTTTAAATAGTGCTGCCAGCTCAAAGTTCTACACCTCAAACATCGTCTACAACAGTCACAAGTTTTTTTGTAAAACAAAATCTCATTTTAGTTCCAAACTTCTCATAAGTCACCCTATTTTAATCGCAAATAAACACCTACTACCTACAGATGACACGATTCACTGCCATATGATTGCATTTTGTAATATCCGCCCGATAAGGCTTCCAACTCATCATCATTCTGCGCAAAAGTAAGACGATCTCACCTGACTGAAAAAATCTTTCAACTAAATCACCATCCAGTGACTCTTCAAAAAAGGTGGGAACACTAAAATGGTCTTTTTTTACATTTTGACCGATGACGCGCTCAAACATTTCAATGTTGTCCGGCAGCGTCTCCATGCAAAAAATGTTCAAAATATAGCATCTTGTGTGAGGGCGTGATTTCGATCGTTTGTCAATGTTGGTTCTCTTCGGTGATATTCTTTGGTTCTTGGAGTGAGGAGTTTCAAGCAAAACGTAGATCATCAGAGCTTACGACAAACGTTAAATTGAAGATTTGGTTTGCGAGCGTTATTTCGATGGCTACTTGGACCTATTCTTTTTTGTTCATAATGACATGGAGAAATAGGGTTTACGTTTTCTCTAGAAAAGATTACTACACGATATGGGAGCTGCTGCTGGACGTTTGTCCTGCTGAATCATTGTCGTTCTCATTAGTATTGCAAAACTCAAGTGCTCGCAATTTATGACCATGTCGAGACAATGCCATATCGGTCTTGTAAAAAAATGAATACGATTTTGGACAAAATGAAGTCACGGCCATTGATGCTTTTGGGGCAAGACCGAGTAGAGGACAAACATAGCAAAGATGCGATTGGAAAAGTTGTTAAGGGCCCTCTATTTAAACCAAAAAGGACGTTATGATTGTTACTAGCAAAGCGATCTCTATCTGCTATTCACCTGAGATTATTGTCTATTGAATTTTGTTGTTGTTTGATGAACGTTTGCCATGGGAGATGTATTACGTGGGACAAGTGTATTTCACATAATGGCTGCTTCGAAAAATAATTGGAGTCAGTTTTCTTTTTTTGGAAATCTTGCGAAAGTTGCATGCAATCTGTGATTCGATACCCCAAGTGAAGACACGACCAATTTGCGATTTATTCGATTTTACACTCTAAAACAGACGCATACAAACGAGGGAGGAAAATGGCAATAGAATGGAACGGTGGTTTAGATCTCAATCTTCTTACCACAGTTAGGTGATTTTGCCGCAAATCAACCAAAAACTTGTTGCACTTCACCCCCTTCTGGTATTTCCCTTTGTTATCTTTATCCCATCTATGGATTACCTATAGTAGCTACTGAGTTCATGGCTGAGACTATCGAAAGGAACTACAAACGTGACTATTTACTAAACGCAAGATAAAACAAACAATGAACTGCACCAAAAACACAAAAACTCGGACAGTACCTACTATCTCTTTGACCATAAACTGAGGCCAAAGAAAATTGTTGCATACTCTGTAAATGCTTGAAGATAGACCAAATCAACCGAACCAAACCTAAGGTGCATGTTGGCTCGCAAACAAGCAGATATATTCTGTGGTCAAGTGGATATAAAAAGGCTTTAGATTTTTGAATATTAAAATGCGCGCAAGGCAGTCGCCACCTGAGACCCAAGAAACTTGAAGTTCGAACAGCAATTATTGTTATAATGTTTGTTTGTTCGTTAGCTATGGACGGCTTTTGGTCCGGGGCATGTCACGATTTTTATGCCACAAAAATGATGTAAGAATAAAAATGTTATGGTAGCTAGGGCGGAGGTTTCTGTTTTATTGAAGGAATGACTTTTATTTAAACCATGAACAGGTTCCTACACTAGGGTTGTACAGTTTTATGAGATGTTAGCGTTTTTTGTTTTTGTTTTCTGGGGATGAGTATTATTTGAAAATTGAAAATTAGTGAAGAGATGAAAGGAAGGCTCTTTAGTTTGCAGCGAATACGTTCAAGCAATCGCACCCATACCGTTAACAGTTGATCAAAATTTTAAAACTATAGCTAACTTACTTACTTGAGGTCCGTCCGAGGTGGACTTGGGCCTCAACCAACAAACCTCTCCAGTCAGCTCGATACCTAGCTTACTGTCTCCAGTTTCGCGGGCCGAGTTGGTTGAGGTTATCTTCAACTTGCGGGTGCCACCTGAGTCTTGGTCTTCGTCTACTACGTCGTCCTTCTGGGGTGGATTTGAAAGACTTCGGTGCACTTGTGTCCATCCTCTTCCCGTGACCCTTGATCTTAGTCGCTGGATCTTCAATCTTTAAGCTAATTCAGTGTCGATGTAAAGCCCGTTTTTGACAGGGTCCATGCTTCTGCACCATAAAGCAGGACGGTGAAAATGAGGCTCTTATAAAGCGTCATCTTTGTTGTGTGGGAGTGGATTATCTAGAACTATTCACCCTCTGATCTCGGCGCTGATGTTCCAAGGAAGGAAAGTCATAATAAGTATACCTCGAAGTTTTATGTGTCTATCCTGTTCTTCTCTATAGATGATGTCATAAGCGGCACTTAAAGTCGATAAAAGGATGGTAGGTGTCGATTTGGAGTTCTTTAATTTTTTCCAGGATCTGCAGTAATGTGAGCATTTGATCGATAGTGGACTTTCCTTGTCTAATTCCACACTGGTATGGATCGATCAATTTGTTGACAAACGCCTTCAGACGTTCACATAGGTAGTACTGCAGAAAAGATCTTACAGACGATGTTTAGGAGGCTGATGTCTCTATTGTTGGTGCAGATTAAAAGGTATAATTTCTTCAGGATCAGACAAATAATGCTGAGTTTCCTTTCATCGGGCATGCTCTCTTCCGACCATATTCTGCATATGAGTTGGTGCATGCTCCTTACCAAATCACCGCCGACCGCTATGAGGAGTTCGGCAGTGATGTCGTCAGCTCCCGTGGCTCTGTTGTTTTTAAACTTAGATATTGTTATCTTCCCTTCTTCAAGGTCGGGTAGACGGAAATCTTGGCTTGCGACCTCTTCACTGAATGGTTCATTCAGCCTGATAGCGGAATCTGATTCGTCATCGCAGTTGTTCAGTCTGCAGAAGTGGTCCTTCCATATCCTCAGCATTGACAGTGACTCTACTACGATATTTCCCGTTGGACTTCAAAGGTTTCAGTTCGTTCTCGGTAACCTTGAGTCATTTGTTTTACCTCTCGTTAATTTTCCCGAACATCATTCTTGTTTCTTAGCCTCTCAACATCCTCGATCGATCGATCTCTCTTTTTCTTTTTGAAAAACTTGTGATGTTCTCTCCTCTTCTGCACGTAGAGCTCCCGAGCTGCCCTCGTCCTAATGTGCAACGCTGCGTAATATGCTTCTATCTTGCCTGCATGTACCTTCCTACATTCTTCATCAAATCAGGGATTTCAATTTGGTGGGTGTGTGAAACCCAGCACATCAGCGGCAAGAGGCAGTATACCTAATGGCTTATCCTGGCAATTCTGCTAATGGTTCTCAAACTCCATGCTGGCTGTAACGGACTTCGAGTAAGGTTACTTGACACTCTATCGGAAAAGGATCTAGCGATCTCTTGCGATTGTAGGCGTCTGACGTCATACTTTTTTCTAGCACTTCCAATTTTTTGCTTTGGTCGAGTTATCCGCTGCACTACCTTGGCTACAACGTGTGGTTCGAGTCAATGTTGGTCGCTCAGAAGGTGGTCATCAATGATGCTTGAAGAAAGTCTTGCGTCGAGCGCAATATGATCAATCTGGTTGACGTTTGATTTTTCTGGAGACCTCAGGTCCCCTTGTAGATGTAAAGATGTAAGATATCCGTACTAGCTACTGCTATGTTTCGCCCCACTGCAAAATCGATAAGCCTGAGTCTTTCTAACTGTTCTATCAACGATGTCCTCTCTTCCTAGCTTGACGTTAAAATCTCCTAAGACATCGCTTATAAGAAAAGCCAATAGATACCTTTTTCTTTCTAAATCCCTGCATTAGTTCCATCTGAAGGCTCTTAAATATGGGAGTCTCAGACAGGCACGTAGCCAGAGGGGGGGGGCTAGAGGGGCTCAAGCCCCTCCCGAAATGATTTAAAAAAAAATATTTCAACAAAAGTTTGTATATTCTCTTATTAGTTCCTCACTACTTATGTAACCACATCGTAACCAGTTCAAAAAATGCAACCTATATAAGCCCAGATATCCAAAACGAAATCTTGGATATATGCTCTGATATTGTCACCAGAAAAATATCTAACCGGGTTATAAGATCGAGTTGTTTTAGCATTCTGGCTGATGAAACAATGGATGTTTCTGGCACTGAGCAACTTTCAATATGTGTCCGATATGTTGACTGCTGTACAGAGCCCACGAAAAGTATGCTTCGGGAAAATTTTGTAGGTTTTATTCCGACACCTACGTCTTGGACAAAACGTCACGATAGACGCATATAATTTCGAGGTAGTTAGGGACTTTGTATACCTTGGCTCCGCAATCAATACGGACAACGACATCAGCGCCGAGATCAGACGAAGAATAACTCTTGCTAATCGCTGTTTCTTCGGGCTAAGAAAGCAATTGAGTAGTAAAGCCCTCTCCTGAAAAACTAAGGTGACGCTCTATAAGACCCTCATCATCCCCGCTATATGGTGCATGGACCTTGTCAAAAACGGATGAGAACGCACTTGGCCGTTTTGAGAGAAAGATTCTACGTAAGATCTATGGTCCTGTCTGCATAAACGGTGAATGGAGGAGAAGATTTAACGACGAACTGTACGGGCTGTACAGCGACACTGACATAGCTAAAAGAGTGAAGGTCCAAAGACTCAGATGGCTCGGTCACGTGGAGAGGATGGACACCAATACTCCGGCCCGTAAAGTCTTCGAATCCACCCCAGAGAGAAGACGCAGTAGAGGAAGACCAAGGCTCAGGTGGCACGCGCAAGTTGAACACGACCTCAACCAACTCGGCGTGCGAAACTGGAGACAGCGAGCTAGGGACCGAGCTGGCTGGAGAGGTTTGTTGGTTGAGGCCCAAGTCCACCCCGGACTGTAGCGCCACCTTAAGTAAGTAAGTAAAGTAAGTAAGGATCCCTCTTCCGATGTTCTGAAACTGCTAGATATATGTGACAAGACCTACTTCAGGAGCATAAGCTACTTGCTTACAATTTTGGCCACACTACCAGTTACAACAGCTATCGTTGAAAGAACCTTTTCAACGATGAAAAGGATCAAAACAGTATCCCGAAGCGTTATGGGCCATCCAAGACTAAGAACACTTGCAATGCTGTCTGTTCACTCAGGTATTGATGTGGATCCAGATGAAGTGATCGACATTATGTCTAAAAAAAGACAAGGCGTTTATTGCTGTAAAAATCCAAACTATTTATTTAATTAAATAAAAAAAAATACAAACAAAAATAAAACATTTACATTATGTAGGTTTTTTTTAAATTTTTGTATAAAGAATTACTTCTTCGAAATTGAACAAGCCCCCCCCCGAACCGAAATCCTGGCTACGGGCCTGGTCTCAGACTCAATGACTCTTCAATTTTTAACCAAACCTTTAAATATTGTTTCCCACATCCCTTTTTTATATATCAAGCAATACCTACATACACCAACAAACATATTGAAACTATGCATTTGAGGAAAGCAAAAAGGATGGAAATTACTCCCAAAGGTATGCTTTGTTCTTAATCCACATGGATATTCCATCAAAAAAGGTAAAGCAGAGTCACTATGATTTCCAAACCATCTCATGTGGTAAATCCTTATTTGCTTTGCTAGTTTATTTTTTTTCTGCAACTTCTGAGTCCTTATGGATATTTTTCCATTTTCTTTTTTTTTTGGGACATCACTTGAAACCGAAGGTGTATCATGATTTTTGATCAAAACGGCCCCATCGGCCACTGCGTAAGTGTTGTGTCATTCTCTTGGAATTTTCACTGACACAAAAAAAATGGAAACCAAATATTCTGGCATTAATCTTAATTCACCTTCAATGCTCCCAAAAGGACTTTGTATATGCATGTCTTATAGAGAAAAGGGGTCTACCTTATAAGTTTATGCAGCGGTCATGTTGTTTTGAGAATGAGTGAGAGGAGAAAGGGGTTTATAAAGCTGCTGGCTTATTATTTTGTCCATCATCATCATCACAATCATCATCATCATCGTTTTCCATGACCATGACTATTCCCTTGGGCCCGGAAATCCAACGACCGACGACGATGAGCGACGCTTCGCTCAATCGGTTTGGGAATTCACCCTTTTTGTCTTATTTTGCTTTGCCTCGTTTTTCTTCACCACCTCCACAGTCTACGACATAGCCACACATCCTTCGTTGACTGAATCCTGTCGTCGTTGTTAATTTCAATGCCCTCTTGAAACCTCAAAGTTAAGGAGAATCCTTTTTATGCTTTTTTTTTGAATTCTTCTCTTTTGGCCACTGACATAATAATAGAGATCTAACGAGGCAGAAGGCAGACCTCTTCCTTCATTTCCATCCTCTATGTGTCCTCGTACCAGTCCTACCCCGTTATTACCAGCGAGAGGGATGTCAAATCACGTTTTCGATTTTCGCTTTGCTGACCATTGTGTAGTTATCCTTAGTGTTGTATTCGCTTTATAGAATCTTCAAAATGTCCTTCTTGTCATGGTTCTGATTCTGGGGTCCTCTCTACAACTTGCCTATCTCCTTTTCGTCTTTTGTAAGATCTTTTGTTCTTGACATTCACATTTCTTGTCTTTAATTAAAAAAAAAAAGAATAATAATAAAATAAAAAAAAAGTTTTGACCGCACTAATTAGCCTCAAAGGGAGTTTCGTTCCATTTCCCGTTATCTTCTAGTTCGTATCCTAGCCCTGCTGCTTTTTACTCACGCCCAATGTGCCCACTCAATTCTTATATACGCCAGTCTTGTTTAGTTCGCGGTAATGTCTTGTCCATGTCTGTCCCATTTGGACAGAGGACAAGAGCAGCAGTAGCAGAAGGGTAAGAGTTGATTTCTTGAAGCAAATTTTAGGGCAGGGGCGCTCGAAAATCGGGAGACAAAAAAAAATATTATGCAAAGGGTTGCCATCATATAAATACAAAAATAGTAACGAAATTATCCCAAGCAATGATATAAGCGTCTTCATCGACTTACACAGTTTTGTCCAAAGTCTTTCTTGTAGATTCTGATGGTTCAGCATGGACGAAAGGAAAGATCTTGTAGACTTTATGACACTCAAGTTGGCGAGTGCAGTGCAGAATATCTCTTTTTTTTCAAATACCTGTCAACGATTTAATTCACACCGTCCATGGCAACCCTATGCGACTTAAACAATGACATTACCAGTGCCAAATGTGGCGCTTCAAAATACCACAGTTGTCCCCTGCTTCTTCGTTTCTAGTTAGATACTTGTCCTTCTAGAAATCAGTTAAAATCTGGATTGAAGTGGAAATTTAAAGCAAGAAGAAACATCAGAAGATGGCAGACAAAAGAGACAAGGGAATTCTCATTGTCACTGTTTTATACAGGGAGACAATATACTTCACATAAACACGACGAATCTCATATGCAGCCAATTTTTTCCGTTTCTTTTTGAGAAGAAGAATATGGGAAAGATCCATGCTACTCGACCTCCTTCTCCATCGTCCTTTCAAAAAGGAATGCCAGTGCAATTGGCTAATTGATTTCTATTCTTTAAGTCATCAGTGACCATTATCATTGTGTTGTTCATCGATAAAAGGAATCCGAATGTCGTACAGGATATAGAAGACACATGTGTCGCTTTCTTCATTAGTTCGTTCGACAGTTGTATGTTAAGATGCAATAAAGAAGCAATTTAGAAAGGTTGAATTTAGCTAATACCTACATCATATTGAGTTTACCAAATGCTTGTTTTTTTTCTGGCAGCACTTGCTTGTAGTACCCGTGGCGTATCAGTTATCTGCATTGACTAGAAACATCGGACTGGAGGAGTGGGTTCGAATCCTACTCTTGTCTTAAATCCATCTCTCATGGGAACTGCCCCTTACAAAGTATCACTTGTCAAGGAAAAATGCTTCTTAACACAGCGCAGCGTTCGACAACTCCTTACACGAACTCAAGGCCAAAGGCCTTTACATAGGCCTTAGATCTTCCGAGCTGATGTGCCACTCTTTTTTTATTTCTCACATGTTCCAAAAAGTTTGATAGTATGAGAAAATCAAACGTCCGATATGTCTTAAAACAACTAAACAATTAAAGTTCTCTACGGCCATTTCCTTTTCCATTTTTCTGCAAAAACCTTCCAAATGTTCGGTCGACTCTGTCATTTCATTATTTTTATTGTCATTGAGAATTGAATCACGGATGAGTGGTTTGCTCCTTGGTCAGGTACTTGTCACCACTGCAATATCATCATCATCATCATCCGACAGTACACCAATACCTTGCCAGTATTTCCAAATATTTCTTCTTTTCGTCCTTAAAAGAATGCTTTGTAAGAGGAAAACTAAAAATTAACGAAGTAAAGAGAACATCAAATAATATCGTGGTCCTCCCTCCATAGCTGATTCTTACCCGTTCTCTGGGTATTTTCTTAATTTTTGATAGAATTTCTATGCTGACTTGGGTCATAACAAAACACACTCACACCAACACACATGACTGGCGTTAAGGAGAAAGAAGCTGAAGACAAAAAGCTTTAGTAATCAAAGAACTTTTCAATTTTATCAGAAGAAGGACAATCTGCAGACTGTCGAACAAAACACGTGATGTTGGTGATGAGTTTAAGTTTTTTTTTTCTGCTGTCTCAATTCATCGCCATCGTGTCTTCTGTCATTGTTAGCGAAAGAAGTTTTTGGGGGTTGAGTCAGAGTTTGATGCTTCCTGTTACGATACCTGTGTCCCGTCGAGTGCTGAATGCAGCCAATGCAAACATACAATTGTCATGGTTGGAAATAATTTTTCGAGATTAGTTGAAACTGTCTTTGTATGAGTGGTTGTGGAATTTGAAGTGATAAAAAAAAATAGAAATGAAGAAAATTCCTGCCAAAAGACACTAATTCGGTGCAAGGAAGAAGGTCTTAATTAAAACATGTTTCAGTTTTTTTAAGTCGTGTTTCGTGTTTATTAAGAATAAGTTTATACAATACGCGTATCTACACTAGTCAAAACAATTAAAGGAACACTTGAAAAAACTCAAAAATGGAGTGGTTTTTTAAAAGGCTGTATGTCAGTAGAAAAAAGTCGGATTGAAGTGAAATAAAAAGTTTTTCAAAGGTTATCATTTTTTCTTTTCAAATTATTTTGAAGTTTATTTTTTTTTTGATTTTGAAATTGAGTGAACATTTTTTTTCGCTCAAGCAAAAACGACTAACGGTACTTTTTTAACTCAAAATAATTTGAAAAGATAAAATGATAACCTTTGAAAAACTTTTTATTTCACTTCAATCCGACTTTTTTCTACTGAGATACAGCCTTTTAAAAAACCACTCCATTTTTGAGTTTTTTCAAGTGTTCCTTTAATTGTTTTGACTAGTGTATTTTGCAAATCTCATACGTCAACACCAGAGGTACAATATTTCAAAAGTCCGTCGAGCTACTAGGATATGTAGACGACA
This sequence comes from Sphaerophoria taeniata, assembly GCA_943590905.1. Taxonomy (NCBI): domain Eukaryota; kingdom Metazoa; phylum Arthropoda; class Insecta; order Diptera; family Syrphidae; genus Sphaerophoria; species Sphaerophoria taeniata. Next base: position 71,689,031 of record OX016542.1, on the reverse strand, counting down.
TTGACATGATTGGAAGAACACAGCGTGATGTCAGTGGTGCGTTTGGGAGTCTTGAGACGGAGGCCAGGAAGATGGGTCTAGTGGTTAACGAGGGCAAGACCAAGTTAATAATGTCAACAACAAAGCACAACCAACATCGACGCACGTCTTGGAGCAAACATTAACATAGTCAGATTTCGAGGTAGTTAAGGACTTCGTCTACCTAGGATCCGCTATCAACACAAACAATAACACCAGCGCTGAAATCAAACGAAGAATCACTCTTGCACATCGCTGTTTCTTTGGACTAAGAAGGCAATTGAGTAGTAAAGTCATCTCCCGAGCAACTTAAATGACACTCTACAAAACCCTTATCGTCCCGGTACTAATGTATGTTGCAGAGACATGGACCATGACAACATCCGATGAAAACGCTTTGGGCTGCTTCGAGAGAAAAATTCTTCGAGTGATTTTCGGTCCTGTCTACATAAATGGAAAATGGAGACGAAGATTCAATCAAGAACTGTACTAGCTGTTCAGCGACACTGACACTGTTCCGCCAGAAAAGTTAAGGTCCAACGACTTAGATGCTTGGGTCATGTAGAGTCTTCGAATCCAACCCGGAAGGACGTCGCAGAAGAGGAAGACCGCGACTCAGTTGGAGCACACAGGTGGTAGAGGACCTGAACCAACTTGGCGTGCGAAACTGGAGACAGCAAGCTAGGGACCGAGCTGACTGGAGACGTTTGTTCTACTTTGACCACTGTGGCGTATGCGTACTATTTTTTTTCGTGTTTTTTCTGCTTTCTTTAATACCTTCGAAAATATTGATCTTAAAAATATGAAAACAACATTTTCGGATCACTGTTGTATTCTAGATTACTTTACTTGTACCAAATTTCATTGCAAATTGCTTGTGAAAGACGAATGAAAAGAAAACGAAGTGATCTTATAAGGGTTTCGTTGATACCTATGCTCTGTGTACGTAACCCTAAAAAGGGTTTAGACCAGGAGTTGTGCTGTTATGTGATTGCTTAAACATTGCCTTGCGCAGGTATGAGCAAGGAAAACGCTTTCTTCACAAAAACCACCCAGCTCCTAGGCAGTGCGAACGACATAGACATCATCGCCATCGGTCGCTCCCAATGAGTTGTCCTTGAGTTCTTCACATTTACGTCTTTTACCGTTTGTTGCAGAATTGAAATTGTACGTTAAAAAAAAAAAACAGAAAATTATGTTCTTATGAAAAACGCGGTTGAAAAATCGAAAGTCCATCTAAAATCTGCGAACAGAGCCCTTTACTTTTGTTTTGACATTGCCTACAACGACGGATATGTTTCTCTAGAAAAATCACTTCACTATGGATAGATTTGCCAGAAAACACAACTTCTGTAGATTTTACTATAGTTCTACTCTACGGTGGTGTGGCGCCGCCGAGTTCTAGACGATAAGTAGATGTGCAAATGGAACATAGCACTTTTGGAAGACATATATTCTTCGACGGTTATTCGGTCCTGTTTACAACGAAGGCGAATGGAAAAGAGTGTCCAACTGAAAATTATACGAGCTGTACCAAGATAAGAATTAAGACCAGAAAGCCAAGAAAAACGACTTTATTGGCTAAGCCACAATGAAACAACACCGTTCGCAGCCCTAGATTCAAGACGACCAGGAAAACTGGCAGGTGCCAGTGCGATTGGTTTTGAAGACTGGCAAAATTATGCGAGGACGTTCCCGATGGAAATCTACCGTGTGTCGGGCTGAGATCCTACGTATTTTGGGAACCGGTTAAATAAAGTGCTGAAACTAATAATCAATTCCCCATTGTCTTAAAGTGCAAAAATAAACCTAGACAAAGGGCCATTTACTCATCCTCAAAATCACCGAAATGCATCAACCACAAACCGCCATCATCATCGTTATCACCATCATCATCATCAGTTAGGATCATGATGTAGCTAAAAAGGAAAAAAGTAACGTATTGTGCAGACAGACAAACGGACAGACTGAATAAAAGACAGACAAGCACACATCACATCAAAATATTTTATATCCAAACGAAAGGAAAGCTATTTTCAAGTTTTAAGTGCGAGAGAGCCGTTATACCTTTTACCTATTTTATACATTACATCGTCCTCTCGTTAGAATCCTTAACATATCCTACGACCTGGTGCATGATGGCTACAATCTACCATTATTTTTAACGATTATTTTCGTCGAGTAATTACAGTTGAAACCATAAAATAAAATGTGATTGTACAAGCAAGATGAAGCAAGAGTCGAAAAAGGGTATCCAGGAAGTGTTTCGTCTTTGGACGGTCATCCATGTCCGGTTCTATTGCATGGTGTTCTTGTTCTGATAAAAATAAAGATTCAAGTTTATTCCTTACTGTTTCTCCTTTAATAAAACTGATTTGATATTCCTTTCAATTTCTTAAATTAGCTAAGAAAATTTTGAAAATTAAATCCATCAAAACACGTCTTTTTATTGAAAGGATTAAAAGAAAGGAAAATGAAGAAAAAACACACCAAACAATTACGGAAGTGAAAATACTGAGAAATATCGCTGAGAGCTGTTACAACCTTATGTTTGCCTTTGGCGACATCTTTTCACTCTCTTTCTATCTCTCTTTTCTCTTTCTACATATTTTTAAAACCATGAAGAAACTGATTTGAGATGAAGGAAATTTGCTTGTAATCTCGTAATTAAAATCATCCCCTTTGGCTAATTAAAAAATCCTTAAAGTTTTTAACATTCGGCTTCTTTTGTTCGAAAATAAGAAGATGTGTTCCTATGCTTATGTAATACCTTCATCCTTCAAATGTGGGCAGCAGAGGTTCTACTAGCGGAGTATGAGAGTGAAGTGTTCTTCCTCTTTTTTTCTCTAAGTTAGCTTTTGGCGAAGGTGCCATGTCCTTAGCATACGAAATTAGTCAGTTTTGAAAGGGAGTTCGAAATACCTATTCGTGCCAACCTATAAAACGAATGGTAAGATGGGTTTTTGTCTTTTTTAATGAATAGAAGGAAGTTTCTCGCGATGATTTCTTAATTGTTGTTGGTGAAATGAAGGAATCACTTTTTTGGAAGAAAGTTCCCCAAGAAGAATTTGAATTTTTTTGTATGAAAATGAAAGGTGTGAAAGAAAGAAGTTGATGAAGATTTTCACTTTTCAGTTTAATTTTAATAACTGAAGTTGTCTTTTAATTTTTAAACCTTCCTTTAGAAGAAATTTCTGTGGAAAAGTAGAAAATACTTCAGAAGCCTCAAGACTCAAGAAAATTCTTTTAAAAAGTCCAACAACACCCAATGCTTTAATGACAGAAGCAGGCACGTGGACTACCACAGATGAAGAACCTTTTAATCTGTTATTAGACACACACTTTCCAGGTAGCTCTAACATAATAAACAACTTAACATCTGAGTCTCAACCCATACAAACGATATAGTTGATTTAATAACGGGAAAAACTGCAATGGGCTGTAGATAGCTTTGATCCGTATAAAGCTCCAGGACCAGACGGAATCATTCCGGCCGAGTTACAAAAATTCTCAGACATGATCATTCCACCATTGGAATGTCTAGCTGTGTAAGGTTGAGATATATTCCCAAAGCCTGGAGAATGGCAAAATTCTAAAAGCAGGGAAACCCTCTCACGTCACGTTGCTTTTAAACCTAACACCTCTTGACATCTTCTCCTAAATGATGGCAGATAACTCATGCGTGAGATTTAGAGCCACTTCTCAATGGATTAGAAACAACACTGGTAATACTACTATCTTAGACAATTTCAGATCTACCCTAGATCGCTTAGACTATACCACCCCAAAAATGGTACTCGAAATTAACTTCCATGTTTCAATCCTTTCAAGATCTTCTTGGGAAGAAGAAAGACCTCTGGAAGAAAATACAATTTACTTCTATACAGATGGTTCAAAGACCGACTACGGCTTATCTACTCGAACAACTGAATCTCAGTCTACCATATAGACTTCCTGATCAATGTAGTGTGTTCCAGGTAGAAGTAATGGCGATTAAAGAGGCACTATCCTGGCTCAAAAACGTTATATCTTGCAAGGATGTACGTTTCTTCTCGGACAGGCAAACCGCTCTCAAATCTCTCGCGTCTGTCTCCAAAAACTTTCTAATTGCCCACGACTGTCGATCATCTCTGAATGAGATGATGAAACAGTTTAATATTCACCTCATTAGGGTGCCGGGCCACAGAGACATTCCGTGAAATTGCAAAGCCGATGAGCTCGCCAAGAATGGAACACTTCTGCCTACTGTTAGACAAAAACATAATATAGGAATACCACTTGCTTGATACAAATATCTTCTCAAACAATATGCTCTAGAATCAACAAATGCTAGGTGGTCACAGGGTACCACCTGATGCCTAGAAACCAAACAAATGTGGCCAAGCATAGACCTGAAACGGTCAAAAGGCTTGATAATCCTGAGCAGACAAAGTATAAGCTCCACAACTGGAGTCATAACAGGACACTGTCTCACAGGTACACATGCTTTGAGGTTAGGGGTCTACACAAACGACTTCTGCAGAAGCCGCCTGGACGAGGAGGAAGGGAAAACAGTCCAATACCTTCTATGTACAATGTAAATGGCATTCTTCAATAAAAGGAATAACTTAACTATCTCGGTAATCCCTTTTTTGATAATACCAGTGAACTGGCAGCGATCGACATAAGATGTCTCTCTAACTTCATTAAAAATATAAAATGGTTTGTTTAAGTTCATTACTCTCCCACGAGCAACTTCTTTAGTGGTATCACAAAGAACCCTTGAGGTCTAAGTGAGTCAATAACATCTAGATAGCCACTCCAAACTAACCTAACCCTTGAGTTCAGTTCAGCTCATTCTTAGTCATGTACCCACCAAGAAAGTTATAACCTCCTCTTCGCACATCGTAAATAGCCAATATAAAAAGAAGGGGCCCTAAGGGACTACCTTGAGGGACCCGGAACAAGCAATAAAAGAATCAAAGTATTGATATCTGAATTTCATCTGATAAGACCTGTCTTCAAAATATGTGGATATCCATTCAATGAAAAAAGGGGGAAATCCATCTACTTCTTAACCACACTAGAAAGAGTTTAAACATTTATTCACAAAGACAAGACAGTCTTTGTTTTCCTCCACAATATAGGGATGATTCAGCCTTTGCCAACAATATAATTGCTGGTGGGCCCAAGTCTCAAGGCTTTGTTTTGTCCACGATCCTTTTCCTCATTTTTATAAATAATCTCTTGTCAGTAACTTCTAATCAAATAAATTGTTCTGCTGACGATAGTTACTACCCTTCGCTTTTCACATTTTACCCTATTCATCCCTCCTTCTCGGATGTGGAACTTCAACGACAAAATATGATAAGCTCTTTAAATTCTGATTTAAAAACATTGTGCAGTTTTTCGAAACCCAATGCTGTCTTGTGCTGCTGAAGCGAGATTCCTTCTCCACTATGACGATTGACACTTGCATCAATCAGACCATTCACCTCAAAATTTTGGGTATGTACGTCACCAACCACCTCTTGTGGAACGATCACATACGTGAAGTCATGTCAGTCGCCAAAAAGTACGCAAGACGTTTAGGTTTCTTAAGACGGGGCAAGAAATGTGTGCCCACTTCTGATCTGGCTGTATTGTCTTTAAAACTTATATCCGTCCAAGGCTTGAGTACAACTCCAATCCCTCGGCTGATGCTCCAGGATCCAGCTCTATGTTATAAAAATTATTTTGGATAGAGACATCACTGTGTTACTCTGAGACACACCGTCGTTACTTATCGTGTCTTAACGATGAAACACATCGTTACTTCTACGGTAGTACTCTAGTGAAACAATTCACCGCACTGGATTTGTATACGAATAACTGCATGAAGTACTTAATTTTAGTTTTCCTTTCAAGTTCATCATTTTTGCCTCAACTAAAAGGTTGCCCTTACTGAACAAAACTGAGCTCTCATGTATGCGTTCTTGCATTTGCTAGTTTCGCACCCACATTTTTCCCACTTCACATTTTCATATACGAATCTTCTCTCTGGTTCTCCTTGAAATACTTCCATTCACCATCCGCATTCATCCTTCCTTGTTGCTTTGATCTGTTCCTCATCCAAATTTTCAAGAAGAAGACGAAGAAGAAATCTTCATCTTTTTAGAAAAAGCACGGCAAAAACATTCATACTCGCAGGCATTTACTCAACATTAATTTTTCCCACCTCCATCATTTTAGTGTTGTACCCTCGCGCTCGCAAGCTATGCGGCGCGCTAGTTGATATGTCCTCGGGCGCTAACCATCGAGTGACATGCAAATGCTATGTTTTTGGAATTCTTGTGTGAGTTAGGGCGACAAGACCAAAAAAGAAAAAAAAACATTGAGAAGAGAAGAAAACACAAGAAATTATGCTTGAAGACGTCTTCCGCAGCAAAATACCATTCGCGAACGATGCGTAGGAATAAGGAAACTCCCGAGAAGGTGTGGGAAAATCCGCAGGACTGGATAATTTTTGACTGAGTTCTTCATGCAGAAGTAGTGTTCTAGAACTTCCCACCGCACACATATTGAAAATGTCTTGAGGAATGAAAATTTTTCACTTCGGACACATCTCTTTCTTTTGCTCGTCTTCCATTTTGCTTATTTTTCTGCAGGCTCAAAGGACTAATTAATTATTAAGAGGAAGACTTTTCGTCAGTGGGCTGCTGATTATGTTCTTGTCTGTTTGAGCGCATTTCTTTTGTTGCTTTTGAAGTTCATTCCCATTCTGCTCATTTTAAGATTTCGCTTCGTAGAGACAACAGAAAGAAATTCAGGAAAAGTCATTTTAGGACTTCAGTGATGAAATACAAATTACAAAATAGATTAAGTGGAGAAGAAACAATCTTTCGAAAACGCGAAGGGGAAAGGTCTGTGCAAGGAAAAACAAACCACCGCTGCCATGGCTTCCAATTTACAGAAAATCTGACATTCTAGCAGTTAATTTATCTTTCAAAGCGTTCCTTCCTCACGTTTAGTCGTTTACTCAATCAAAATTGCGGCAATCAAGTTGAAAACAAGACGAATTGATGTTGCCAAAGCTCCAAGAGTGTTGCATAATACTTCTGTCCTTACCAACGAATTTGCCGCGCCGAATCTTTGTCGTCTAAAAGCTCTGACTACACTGGACAAGAGTTTTATATTTTTGTATGTTCGTGAATTAATAGACAGCTTTTCAGACTCGGAATGGCCAATCATAAATTAAATCTCAAGACCTCTTGCATGAACGAGTGCAGTGTAAAAGAGTTGAATGAAAACAGAGAGGTGTGCGCACTGCTGCTAATTTGCACTGTCAGATGATTTAAGACATTTTTATTGTTTGCCACAAGAGTCACGCATCGGTCAATTCTGAAGCACGGTGTGAAAGAGATAGGATGACAACGGAATAAAGAAAATAACAGACAACTTGGGAAATTTAGCCAACGACATTCGAAACGCGACGTAGACGAGTTGTTGCAGTTGTTGCACGCGATAAATAACCGTCATTAACTGTGCACTGTGGTGTAATGATATTAAAGTATCTGAACCACTTTGCGGGCTTTTTGTTGCATTGGGCATGTTTGTGAATAAATTTGAAACAAATAAGCAACATTTTGAAAACTTGAATCTAAAAAATCTAGTCTTTTTTCAAAATTGCGCATATTTTCAACATAAGCTTTGTCCCTTTCTCTAGTTCTTAAAACAAAATAAAATAAAGCAAATATTTTGCCGTCTAAATTAGTCACCTTCCCCACTGTATTTCACTACAAAAAAAAAAACGTATCTCTGTGCAACTTGCTGTGCGCAGATGGATAAAGAGTGATATGAGACACTATGAGACCGCGGATTAAGACAACGTGTGGGTGGACAAATAATTTACTGGTAGTTGAGGGTGTTTTTTAAGTTTGTTAGCCGCTTTTGTATACTATTGCCGTACCGATCGGTGTACTATTAAAGGTTGGCTTTTAGCTGCCAAACAACAAGAGGAAGATATTGCAGTTTGAAATCGCACAAGAGCACCGAAATCGACTCCTATTAGTGTGCAATTCTTTGACTTGACATTATTATGGTGCAGGAAAAGTGTGACTTTTGATGATTTGGTACCTTAGAATTGGTGAATCGTGAACTGGGCAATTCGGTTGTTGATAAACTTCATGGTGTGGTCGAAATTTTTCATAACGATAAGGATCCTCAGAAGAAATTAGATAGCTCATCATGCAGATTGCTGCATCGTATCTGTTGATGCTATCGATAACCTTCTAAATAGACTGAAGTGGCTCAATGGTCTCATCATGTTTTTCATCCCCGAGCTTGCTCTTGTTGATTCTGTGACTTTTACTTACTTACTTAAGGTGGTCCGTGGTGGACTTGGGCCTCAACCAACAAACCTGTCCAGTTGGTGGAGGTCATCTTCAACCTGGGCGTGCCACCTTAGACTTGGTCTTCTTCTACTGCGTCTCCCTTCTGGGGTAGATTCGAAAATTTTACGGGCCGGAGAAACACGGTGTCCATCTTCTGCACGTCTGAGTCGTTGGACGCTCACTCTTTTAGCTAGGTCAGTGCTGACAGGAACACAGATCTTCCGTAGAGCGTTTCTCTCGAACCGGTTTTACACAGGGTCCTTGCTTCTGCACCATATAGCAGGACGGGGATCATGAGTGTCTTACAGAGTGTCACCTTAGTTGTTCGAGAGAGGGCTTTACTACTCAATTGTCCGTATTGATAGCGGAGCCAAGGTAGACAAAGTTTTTAACTACCTCGAAGTCTGTCGTGCCGATTTGTCCAAGATGTCGGTGTTGGGTGTCCTTTCTTGATGACAGCATGTACTTTGCTTTGCCCTCATTGACCGCTAAACCCATTTTTGTAGCCTCTTTCTGTAAATGCACTATTGACATCACGCTGTGTTCTCCCGATAATATTTATATCGTCGGCGTACGCTAGTATAGTTGTACAGAATTTTGGAAGATATCTTGTGCCTGTATTGTTGACGAGGCAGTTTTTGACTTAGAAGGTGTCGGTGAGGTCGTAATCGACTCTTATAGAGCAGCATGAGTTCTTCAGTTCATCCTGCTCAATTCGCTTAGTAGGGATGCCAAAACTGGACATGGTTTTATATACAGTTCTTATCTATAGATGCAGTCATACGCGGCCTTAACATCGATAATAAGATGGTAGGTGTCGATTTGGAGTTCTTGATTTTTTTCCAGGATCTGAAGTAATGGAGGTATTTGATCGATGATGGACTTTCCTAGGATAAAACCACACTGATATGGACCGATCAGTTTGTTGAAAAACGCCTTTAAATGTTCACATAATAGTACAGAAAAGATCTTACAGGCGATGTTTAGGAGGCTGATGCCTATATAGTTGGTGCAGGTTACAGGGTCTCCTTTCTGGAGGATAGGACAAACTATGCAGAGTTTCCATTCAACGGGCATGCTCTCTTTTGACCATATTCTGTAGATGAGTTGCCGCATGTGGTCAGCTCCCGCGGCTTTCTTTTTATAAGCTTATTATCACTTCTTCAAGGTCAGTTAGACGAAATGTTGGATTTCTTCGTCTTCATTGAATGGTTCATTCTTCTGACAGCGGAATTTATATTTCGTCATCGCCGTTCTAAGTCTAAGCCTAAGTCTAAGAAATGGTCTTTCCATATCTGATATTTCCCTGTTCGTCCTTACAGGTTTCAGGTCCTGCTTGGTAACCTTGAGTCATTCATTTTACCTCTTGGTTAGTGTACCGAACCTTATTCTTGTTTTCAAGTCTCTCAACATTCTCAATCGATCTCTTTTTTTTTTAAACTTGTGTTCTTCTCTCCTCTTCTGTTCGTAGAGCTCCCGAGCTTATTCGTCCTCCTGATCTGTGCTGCTTTATTAGGCTTCTTGCTTGGCTGTTTCGAACCTGCCTGCATTCATGATCAAACCAGGGGTTTTGTTTTGATATTTGTGCATCCCTTATGCTGGCTTCCTGGAAATTCTGCCACTGGTTCTCAATACTCTATGCCGGCTGTAGTGGACTCAGATCTGGCGATCTCTTGCAATTGTAGCCGTCCAACGTCGTACTTTCTTCTAGAACTTCCTGTTTTTGGCTGCACACGAGGTAGCGGTCCAAGTCAATGTTGGCCCCTCGGAAGGTTCGGAAATCAATGATGCTTGAAGAGTGTCTTGCTTTGATCGCAAGATGATGGTTGTAAGTTGATTGGTCTGGAGACCTTCAGGTCCCTTTGTGGATGTTGAGATGTTGGAAACACGTAGGTACTTGCTGCGTCACTCTGCAAAATCGTAAGGCCTGAATCCGTTATCGGAAGGCTGTATTTTTCGCATGTTCCACCAAAGATATCCTCTCTTCCTAGTTTGGCGTTAAAATCTACTTACGCACAATGTTAACATTAAAGCTAGGGCATTGTTTATATGTCTTGTCGAAGAGTTCGTAGAACTTGTCTTTGGTGTCGTTAGCTTTCTCTTCTGTGGGGAATGAGAGAATATTAGGCTTATGTTGCCAAATTAAGCCTTGATGTGGATTGTCGTGAGGTGCTCGTCGACAGCTCTGAAGCTTAAGACATGCTGCCTTGGCCTGCTTCTAACGACAAAGCCACATCCAAGCAGACACTGTTGTTGTTCTCTATAGCAGTTTCCATAATAGATATCGCAGGTTTTTATTCTACTTTTGCTCACCTCATCCCATCGCATTTCTTCGATGGCAGTTATATCCGCTTTATAACGGTCAAGGGGCTCCGCAAAAAGTTTGTGTACCTGTATAACTTTCACCTTTGAGTGTTCTTGTTGTAAAGAGATTTTTGCAAATCTATCAGAGGAGAAGCCTTAAGACCCATTGACAAAAAAAAAAATTACAAAAAACAAACCGTCGGGAGAGTTATTTAACCTTAAATCATCTGTACATTACACCAAACACCAATCGTCCTTAAATTTTTGGAATATGACAAAGACATGTTCGAGATTGATGGCTTCTTTTATATTTTTCAACTTTTTTTTTACTTCTTCTTCCAATGACAATAAGGACTAGTTTTAAACAAATCCCTTCAATGTGCAGTGTCATCGAAATTTCAGAGAAGAGATATAGCATTGCGATGAAGATGTATAGAGCATAGTTCATAGTAGTTGTTTCTGGGAACCATGATGGCTAGCTGTGTGTAAGGAATATCCGACATAATCCACTGGAACTACTATTCATTGAACATTCTATGTATTTCTCTACGCCATTCATTCAGTCAAAAAAAAAAAGAAACAACAGAAAAGCAGTCATAAAGACGGACAAGTTTGTCTGTTACTTATCCTTTGGACAGCTGAACTATTACCATCTTTCTGTTATGAAGGCCAAAACGACAGTTGGAAGAAGATGACGAAGACAACATGAAGATGACGATAACTAAGAAAGAAAAGAAGATAAACTTTTATGGCACATTGTCGTCCTGTGCATTGACAATTTTGTTCTTTATATACAAAAAGCTTAAACAGAATCAAAGAAAGTTTTGAATTTTTAATCTTAAGCTGCACACGAGAAAACCCCAATAACGAACATTATGAAAATCGAAAGGTTCCCGAAGACGTTATTTTACTTACTATCTGACCGTTTTTAACTTATCCTCTCAATCGGTTGTACGTACGTTCATATGTCCTATCCGGGAGAAAGGATCTTCTGTCCTCCTTCGGAGTAAATATACAGTACATCACTCACAGTTACTGCTGATATCGACAGCGACAAGATGACGACGACGACATGGCTAAGACGTGTAAGGCCACTGGTTACGTAAGTTTGTGAAGATTGAAAGGACTAAGATGACAATGACACGAACTCTTCCATTTTTGTGCTTTCCAATAAATACGTAAAGAAATGCAGTTTGAACATAAAAAGAAGCTTTCTGTGTAGGTATACGACTAAGAAAAAGGAGTAAAATTTTTGACAGATGACATCGGCAAGGAACAAAAATTAGAATTGAAGACAGTATCTACCCTCTATACGGTTGGGCCTTGGAACAAAGTTTTGACTCTCAGAATTTCGTTTACTAAGGACCGAATGAAGAAGTTGGAACTTAAATCATAATTTACATCACAAATTGAAGAAATAAAATGGTTGGCAAATGGCAACCAACAATAATTTAATCCATCTATCCATTTTCCTCTAGAACTCCCAGCTGACTGTAGTGTCTTTCAGGCCGAAATCTATGCCATTGAAAAAGCAGCTGAATTGGCATATCATGAAAAGCTAAGCTCCTCGCTGGGAACTTTTTTCGTGGACAGCCAGGCTGCTATCAAACCTTAGCCAGTGAGACCATAAGATCAAAGGCAGTTTTAAACTGGAGGAAGGAATTAAATAGAATCTGCCACACTTACCAGGTTAAGCTCTGCTGGGTTCCTGGACATAGCAATATAGAAGGGAACGAAATAGTAGATGAACTAGCCAGGAAAGGGTCAGAAGCAGATACAAGTAGTAGCGACCATTCAGATAGGGGACCACTTGTCCCGATTGGGGTACTCAAAAGGAAGATAGACCTTAAATCAAAAGAGAAATCCAGGGACGATTGTGAAATCTCTAGAATTTTATGGCCTAACACTAATGAAAAGGAAACTCGGCATATTCTATCGCTGAGTAAAAGGAACATCAAAATCTTGATAGGTGTACTAACGGGTCGTTGCGCCATTGGCACAATGGCCAACAAGATAGGGGCATTTGCACCCGATTTCTGAAGGAGGTGTCAGGATGAGGAGGAAATAGAAACCATTAAACACCTGCTCTGTGACTGTCCGAACCTCCAAACTAACCGACTCCGTCAATTCGGGAACAGGTTTGTTGAGGAACTGGATGATCTAGCACAGGCTGGTTCGGTAACGATCCAGTCTACGTTAATAGGCAATTTTGAAGAGCATCGATGCTCCCTTCTTATTTTTATAGGGGATCACAATGGACCAGTAGGCCCCCGTGTATGCAACAGTTTCACGCTGTGCACACCCCTCATCACCTAACCTAACCTAACCTAACCTAACCTAATCCATTTAAAAAAATAAATGTATCTGTATTATATTGAAAAAGACTTGCAGGATTGCCTTGAGCCTAACCAATAATGAAGTGCGCTCCTGTTCGAGTTGAACAACAAACAGAAATAGCAACTCATCCCATTGCTCCTTCGGCGGCTTCAACTCAATCTCCTCTCGATATAATAACAAGACATTGAGAGAGAACGACAAAAGACGTTTGACTTGACGTTTGGGGACAACACCAATGAACACTACACACACACACATTCGCCACTACCTTGTCTCAGCAAAAAAAAAAAAAACACTTCCGGTGAAATTTTGCAGATGGAAAACTTTAAATTTTTCTTTTCTTTGTATAAAGAGGTATACGTCCATCGTCGTCTTCGTCTTCGTAGTTGTCGCCTTCGTCTATTCATCAAAGTGTTGGATTCCTGGTACCTTCTTGATGTTTTGTTGGGTCCAGCCTGTCAAAAAGTTCGACTCAATTATTATTTATACTGGAAGAAGTGTCTGCCTGTTCGTCAGGGAATGTGAAGCTGTTGCGGTGGAACACACAACTCGTATACAATGCCTGAACGGTTTTTATAGTATGAGGAAATTTGTGGGTGGCCCAGCCAAGAGAGTTGAAAAGAAATACTTGCACACAAAATTTTTTAGGGTTTTTTTTTGGGCGGATTTCAAGCCATCAACTTTGTATACATGTAGATATACATGTATGCATGTAGACGCCATAATTTATAATGACAAATTCCGGCAATTCCTTGGGCTACAAAAAGGATATAGACGACAAGAAGAAGTTGTTAAGGTCTGTTTCTATTTTTTATTCTGTTTTTTGTTTTTGACGAAAAACTCTGCTGAACTTGATTTGGAAAAGGACTAGGTACTAACAATTATGGTTGGCAGAATTGAAAAGTTGCAGTGTTTGTGTCTTTGTTCAGTCCAACTTTGATGTAGTGTGAATTTTTCCTTTTTTTGTTCGACGCTTATAACTAAGACAAGGCAATCCCGTTCCTCAAAAAATCCGACTGTCAATTCGTGACTTTTTTTCGTCTGGTATTTTGGCTCAGTTGGTTCGTTTGATTGACTTGCAGACAATAGCCAGTTGCCAGGTATCGTAGACGGCGCTTTGGAAATTTCTTTAGAACAAATTTCTTCTAAGCGACGAATTGGATAAAAAGCAACTGCAGTTGATGGAGGGATGTTGATATTTGATTTTGAAGGGCCTCATGGATTTCTATCTTCTAGCTTCCCCGGGCAAACGTTTTTTTGCCTTATAAATACTTACAAAAGATGGTTGAATTGATTTGAATAGAGGAGATAGCTTCAAACCAAGAGACGGCTATAGGCTGCTTCTTAACATTGTTGATTGTTTCAAGTAATTTCTAAGAACCGCAAACTCGATTTGGCTCAAAATTGACGGGGAGGTAGCTTAGAACCAGGAGATGGTTTTTATCCTCCTAGCTGACCCAGTAAACTTTGCTTTGCCAAATAAGTAATATCCAAGAACAGCTGAATCCATTTGCCTCAATGTAACTTGGAACTTAGAACTAGCTTAATTATGATACTTTTTATCCTGCAAGCTGACTGGTTAAACGTTGTCTTATCACATAAATAATTTCTACAAGCTATTTTATATCGATGTTGATGCTGTAAACTTCAAAACACAACATTTATTGCCCGGAAAAGATATATTGCTTAAATCGATCGACACTGTTACCCAGCTATTTCTACAAACAAAGTAAGGCCTTTATTCAGAACCTTAACCCAGAATTGTAGGACAACTTATACAAAATGAAAGTACTCATACGCCACAGTGTGTCATCATCATAATCATCAATTGGGTTCAATTGGAGTTGATCTGAAAGGAGGAGAGATGAGGATGGCGGGGTTAGCTAGTCTATATACGTGTATATAGAATCTCATGCAAATCCGTTGAGGACTCACTACTTTTGTACCAGTAGAGTATTTGGCACCAAATTTTGAGGGAATGTTCGGGTAGTGGCGTGTATTGGTTTAAGGTATTTTGTAAATAAATAATCGAGCAAGTTCACGAGATATGGCCAGGGCAGCAGGTAGTGGGATATCGGGGTAGTGGGTAGCGGGTAGCGGGTAGGGGGTAGTAGATAGAGGGGTTACGGAGTAGCGGATAGCGTTAAGCGGGGTAGCGGCTAGCGTATAGAAGTATTGGTAAGCGGGAAGTGGGTAGTAGGGTAGAGGGTAGAGGGGTAACGAGGTAGCTGCGTAACGGAGTAGCGGGTAGCGCGGCAGTGCTCATCGGGTAGCGCGAAGCTAGTAGAGGGTAGTGAGTAGCGGCTAGCGAGTAGTGGGTAGTGGGATAGCGAGTAGTGGGTAGCGGGTAGTGCGAGGTTCAAAATGTCAGGTATTTATTTTTTTTCGATTGAGGCAGTACAAATTCTGCTGTATCAGCTAGTCTCTATATATATAAAATGGATGCATGTTTGTTTGTTTGTATGTCCTTTGTGGACTCCGAAGTGAGTCACAGATATTTGAGAACATTTAATAATGTTGCATTCAGTGATGGTTTCTGTTTAAAAAAATCGAAAAACCTCATGGAAGAGTGGGAAAACTCGAAAAAGCAAATAAAGGTCGGAAATTAGATTTATTTGCTTGAAATTTTTTGTTTCAAAATGGGTTTTCGAATGGAAAAATATAAAGTTCTTGATGAACAACACGGTAAACTCATTGGTTTTCAAAGGGAAAATTGCATTTAATTGTGGGTGCATTGGCTTTCGAATGAAAAACTGGAAAATTTTTGATTGGGAACTCTGCGAGAGCACGAGGAACATCAAAGCCTAAAATCAAGTTTTTGCATGGAATTTAAGGTGCACTGGTTTGTTTGTATGTCCGGTAGGGACTCTTATGCCGCTCAATCCTCAATGCGTTTTTATAAACTTTTCACTGTTGATATAGCTATCCTTAGTAAAAACAAATTTTTGGGACAATCTTACGGGAAAGTCAGCAAACAAACGCGACAATCGAAGGCTTTATGGAATTCTGATTTTTGTAAAAAAGTCAAAAAACACCGGAAGAACGAGAATTTGTTAAACTTGGGTGGGTGCAGGCTGTGTGTCTTCCAATGAATGTGTGAATCCAATGAATGTTAATGTCATAGCATGTTTTTGATTTCCTGTCTTTAGTTTTAAATGGTGGGTGTTCTTTCGAACAGTTGAAAATCAAGCCTATTATATGAACCAAGTGCAATAGAACGAACTCACATCTAAAGTCGCCGAAATGGACGGATTATTTGCGGATGTTATATTGTTGTTCCCATTCACGTGTTTAAGTTATTAAGTTCATGTTTCACGAGCAGATCCAACATTTTTGCACCCGGTAATCACCCGGACACACTATTTCTAACCTGTAGGATCAGATCTTTTGTGTTTAACTTTATCTGGGAATCATCCGGTAGTAGGTACAATTTAAGTTTTACCCTAAGATTTTTTTTATTTCCTTAAGGATGTCTGGCTATGTTCAGATGCAATGTTATCGCTCATATTCTCTGAAAAATTAAAATATCGGTATTTAAACATGTCGGAAATAAATCATCATCTCCATCGCACAGTAACTTTTCAAAACATGATTGATGATGCAGTCTTCAAGACTGACAAAAGTATCCTTCGTCTCTAATATCGCCTCTTCAAAGAAGAAAACGCTTTCCTGTACAAACTGATATCGAAAAAAAAACTCCTTTCAAAAAAGCAGACCAAAACACCCCCTCACTAACCTAACAACCCAAACATGGATGGCGCGGCGGAGATACCATCGGCGGCGGTGGCGGCTGGGAACGTCTACTCCACCTAAATGGGGATCAACTAAGGGCAGCAGGAGCAGCTTTGATATAGAAAAAAAAAGCCAACAAACGAACCAAGAGAAAAAAAATTACAAACCACTTTTTTCACGATTTAAAAAACGAAACGCCCGGATTGTGGAGAGTTCACCGCTTACAAATGATAACAACTTGTTGATTTTAGGATTTTCCACCCTCTCTCATCCTTCTCTGAACAAGTATACAAGCTTTAGACACTGTCTAGCTAATATACAGGGAGAGCAGCAGGGAATACAACTGAATATCCTGAATTCTGGAAAAGCCCTCTTTTCCGTTTTTCAAACTTGATTTTCCCTCGTTTTTCTATCTCGTTTTTTTTTTCCATCCAGGAGGAACGAGGAACACTTGTGCTGCACGAGAATAGATGCAAACATGCGAAATTGCTTGTGGGGTAGAGTAGAGTGGTGGTGTACGAATACCGTTTGGGAGAGGACAATAAAGCATACAAATCGAATTTGAGGCGGAATATTTGAGGGTGGAATAGTAGAGCTTTTTTTTTTCTTTGAACATAAAACGAGGAAACACTCTCATAGTGTGTTTGAATTAAATATGCCTCTGCGCTTTGCAGACTTCTTGGGGAAGGGAGGCTTGGATGATTTCCCAGACTGCTATGTATATAAAAGCGCATTTTTGAAGGTCACATTTCGATGGTATACCCGAGTGCGATGGTGGCAACGAGGTTAATAGGTTTAGAGTGAAATGGTGTTTTATGTTCTTCGTTGTTTTTTTTTCGTCGTCGTCGTCCTCGTGTCTGTGGTTCGAGATCGGAATATGTATCGAGTTACGAGGATTTTTTTCGTGCTAACTGATTCCACTTAAAGTGTTAGGTGTTTTGGGGATTTAGGTTTTCAGGTGGTGATACCTGAGTGGATTAAATTTGTTGTCGTCTTTTTTTCTCTTTTTGTTCTTAATGGGAAATTCGTTGGAATAGGCCATGGACATGAACATAAACAATGAGCCTTTAGTGCAATGAGATTTTTTTTGGAAAAGAAGGGACAATTTTGATTTTATCATTTGCCAAGCAGTAGTAGCTATTAGATGGCTAGTTACATAAAGATGGCGTGGGTTCGAATCCTTACAAGATTATAATTTGTAGAGAAAAGTTTCTCTACTATGCCGATTGGAATTGACAAGGCAGGTCCCCTGAATCCCTCAAACGAACATACAAAATATTGCCGAAGATACGGATGAGTATTTAAGCAACAATTAGGCTTTGATTCCTCGGAGCTGTCGGGACACTCCATTACTTATTTTATTATGTCATGCAGTTAGCACCTTTTACGGGCTGTTTCGAAATATTTGGAACTCAGGCCGTTAAGGAGTGGTTTGTCCGGGTCTTTATCCTTGGAGTTAAAATAAGGACCTGGCCCTCCAGGTTGGGGGTCGTGCTTTGGGGTGACTTTCCAATCACATAAAGAAAGTTAAGTTTCGAAGCAACAACAAGCCTTGGATAAGGACGGATTTACTGTTGTCGAACCATGCAAACGAAATAAGGCAACGAGATTCGGATCTACACATGAAATGTTAGGTCCCTTAAAAGACCATCGCAGCCCAATAATAAGCGGAGGCCCTAGACCGTTATGAAGTGGATATAACCGCCATCCAGGAAATGCCATGGGCCAGGCAAAAGGAGGAGGAAAAACTACGATACCTACCACGGCGACTGCTACAGAGAATAGAGCTGCTAACGAGATAAAGACACCAAACACAAGTTCTACGAGCTCCACGACAAGACATACTAGCAATGCCCTAGCTTGACGTTAAAATTGTCTTAGGACTAACGCCAAGCTAGGAAGAGAGGACAGCTTTGGTAAAACAGTCAGAAAATACAGCCTTTACGAAAAAACCTCAGATAACGGTTTCAGGCTTATCTATTTTGCAGATGGGCGAAACATAGTTGTAGCAAGTACGCGCTTTACACATCTTAACATCCACATGGGGACCGGGAGGTCTCCAGACCAAACAAATGTCAACCAGATTGATCATATATCGACTGTCGCAAGACACCATTCAAGCATCATTGATGTCCGAACCTTCCGAGGGGCCAACATTGGCGCCAAAGCCAAAAACAAGAAGTGCTAGAAGAAAGTACGATGTCGAAGGGCTACAATCGCCAGATCCATTACCGATCGAGTGTCAAGTAGCGTTATCCGAAGTGCACTACAATCAGCATCGAGATTTAAGAACCAGTAGTAGAATTGCCAGGAAACCATTAAGGATGCTGCCTCTGATGTGCTGAGTTTCACACAGCTACTAAAACAGAACCCCTGGTTTAGTCGGGTACATACAGCAAGCAAGAAGCATATAAAGTAGCAAGAAGCATATAAAACAGCGGAAGATTTTCAAAAAGAAAAAGAAAGAGAGCATGAAAAGCGATCGATCGAGGATGTTAAGAGACTTAAAAACAAGAATAAGGTTCCGAAGTTTTACCAAGAGGTAAAACGTATGACTTCGGCTTACCGAGCACGAACTGTAGCCTGGAAAGACCAACAGGGAAATATCGTAATAGAGTCACAGTCAATTCTGAGGATATGGAATCAATTAACACAACACCAACATTTCTGTATACCTGACCTTGAAGAAGTAAAATAGCAATAAGCTTTGAAACAACAAAACCGCGTGAGCTGACGGACGGCATCACTGCCGAACTCTTCAAAACAGACGGTGATGAGTTGGTAAGGAGCATGCAGCAACTCACCTACAAAATATGGTCAAAAGGGAGCATACCTGATGAATGGAACCTCAGCACTGTCCCGATCCTGAAGAAAGGAGACTCTCTAACCTGCACCAACTATAGAGTTATCAGCCTTTTAAATATAGCCTATAAGATCTTTTCTACAGTAGGTACTATGTGAACGTCTAAAGGCGTTTGTCAACAAACTGGTCGGTATCGGTCAAATATTCACATTACGACAGATCCTGGCAAAAACTCAAGAGCTCCAAATTGACATCTAACATCTTTTTTACGATTCCAGGGAAACGGTCTCACCGATAAAACGGCTTTAGGTAAGGTGATGCACTCTCATTCGACTTCTTTAACGTCATACTGGAACTCCTGCGTCAACACTAGAGGGACTATCTTCCAGAAGTCTGTACTCTTGAGTTATATAAGTAGGGTGATTCACGAGCGTTGTGCCGAATAGCGTGTATGTTGGGTGGAGACATAAGAAATATCGGTCGGAAGGAGAAAACGTGCTTCGCAGTTCACTCAAGAAAAAGAAAAAAAAATAATAAGTCACCGGCAGGGCAGACAAAAAAAATCTTTGCTTTGCCTGTCATTTCGAATTCAATTCACCAAAACTTCTATAAAACTGACGCGAAATTCGGGCAAATTCTTGTATTCTCTTGAAATCTGATCCCTTCTTGTCTCTCAGTTAAAAATCTGTCTTTAACGATTAGATTTGCGGTTTGTAGCACACACGTACACAAATTCAACTTGCCACAAACTATCAACAATGAATACACTCATCGCCATCATCATCACAGGTAGCCTACTGAATCAGACATGTTTTTGGCAAAAACCCATACCGTCAGTACTTCAATCCAAATGAATAGCACCCGCAGCCAACAGCGCTTACAAAAGCACAACCGTAACATGATATCTGTTTGTCAAATTTTATGAAGTTATTTCTTTGAGTTAGGACTTTGGTCGGGACTTCTATTGACTTGACTTAAGGAAAAACCCAAAATCATAGCTCTCGCATCAAGCAAATTAATTGGAGCCCACAAGTTTACCCAAAGGAAGCGAATTAACAGTCAAGGCGTCAAACGACACCGCTACCGGAGTTGATCGTCGAACACGACCAAAGATGATTCGATCCCTATGTAGCTACTGTTTGAGGGTGTCTCTTATTTCCAGTTGATAGAATGTCGGCATAAAATGATGGAAATGTTTAATCAAAATCGACCGAGCGAAAAAAGATGCACACAATTTTTTTTTAATGTTGTTGATTTGTGATGACACATTTTTTGAGTTAAACAGAACGTACAGTGATAATTTTTGACGCTTTTTGAAGTCAGAAGAAGAAATCTATTCCTCCTCACTCCAACACGACGTTGCTATTCCTGTCCACCATCAAAATGCAGACGAAATATTTCGCGAAGGGTGTGCTATTACGTGAGTGATTTTTTTGCTCCGTCTCTTGAGCAGAATGATTGACAGGGTCGTGGCAATGGAGAGGAAGTCTTGAGGTGGTGGTGGCAACGACAGTGACAGGAATAAACATTTTCTACATGAACAGAATCCTGAAGGAGCAGTAGAAAAAAATACACCAAATGATGAGGAAGGGAATAAATGATTAAGTCAAAGTTGTCATTCATGTCAAATTGACGGATAGACGTTGTTGGTTGAGGCTTGGCATCGACAGAGGGCGGAAATAATGCCTTGTCCTGGACGTTCTTGCATAAGACCGGTGCGGTGTACTGTTTACCTATTTCATTTTTTCCTGGTTGCGAATGAGTGGTAATTACGCAAGCGGATATTAATAGAATCCTGTCTGGCTTCGAGATTGTTGGGGAATTATTATTTTTTTTTTTCATTTTGCTTCTTTTGCCATGACTGACGTCTGTCAAAAAATCATTTCGTCTGACAGTGACTTCGTACAACTGGAGCTGCGTTTGGAACGTGATTTGAATTCTTTTGTTTTGTTATTCTTTATTCTTTTCTTTTATGTTACCAGAATTAAAAAGACACAATGTGGGTGAATTAATTAACAGTACACCAGATTATCCACAAGGAGAAAGAGAACTAAACTTTAACATAGTTGAGAAGATCAAACTCTTTTTACGATTATGCATTTCAAAAGTGTCCGAAACATTCGAAACTTCAATAGACTGCTCTTCAAAGGATAACAGTAGAGATTTCAATATTTTCCTTATTTGAAGTGCAAAAATGTATTGACTGAGTGCAGAAGTCTTCATTCAGTCAGTCAAGTGGAATCAACAACCCTCTATTATATGATTTCGAAAAGGTCTAGCTGGAGATAGACTGTTGCATTTCGTTTTAAGGCTTTGATGTTGTACCAAAGGGATGCAAGGGTTATCATCATAAATAGGCTGAAACATCCGTCAATAGTGAAGAGTATCATTCAGGAAGAGGAGTGTATGTTGCGCAGAAACTTTTGCTCTGTGATCATCGTCATCACCATCATCATCATCATAATTTCATAATCATAAATGTGGGCAGAGGCATCATCGTCGCATTCGAAAACCAATTTCGATTTTGCAAATCGGTTGTTTATTTGGGTAATTTTACACAGTTTTGCCTACAAATAGGAGGTTTTGAGTATTGCTTTTTACGAATTGTAATGTTATCTACTTTTTGCTTTCTAGAGGAGAGCACTTGGATTTCTACACTGAGACAAACAGAAGGTGCGTTAAATTCAGTGTCGTAGAGCCGGCGCTGTGCTTAAGTCTGAATTAAGCTTAGCAAGAGTTCAAAACCAACATGGTATAAATATTAAAACATTACTTCGCCTTAACAGACAACCTCCTTAACTTCACTTCACTTGTCATTGGAATAAGCTCCATTCAGAACAAAGGTCTGACGACAAAACAAAATGTTAAGTCTTAAGGAAGTTTTTAAAAGTGACAGAAAATTAGTGTGGAATGAGAGAGAGAAGAGAGTGTAAGGGAAGTCTGCCCTCCGTAAACCTGCCGCCTACGGCCAACGAGGGAGAATTGGCTGTTGGCATTGGTGATCAAGTAGCCGATCGAAGCAGATTTCTGATTTCTTGCCAATATTCAATTGTGTTGCATTAGGTACTGAATTACGTTTTATTTTTCCAAAAATATTGGCCCCTGTTCTGGTCTTCGCTCCGATTGTGTTCGTTATAAAAATTGATTTTCGCACGGATATAAGAAATATGGTCTTACTAACTTAAGGTGGCGCTACAGTCCGTTATTGACTTCTGCCTCAATCTACAGTCTCCGCCAGCCAGCTCGGTCCCAAGCTAGCTGTCTCCAGTTTTGAAAGGTACTCTTTCACTTGTGTGCGCCACTTGAGTCGTGGTCTTCCTCTCCATTCCAGGACGTCCAGGACATGGCTTTCCATACGCTCTAAATGACCGAGCCACCTTAGTCTCTGGACCTTGACCCTCTTGGCTAGGTCCATGTCGTTGTACAACCCGTAAAAGTCGCTGTTGTATTCTCCATTCCCCATCAATGCACACGGGGCTAAAGATGACCCGAAGAACTTTCCTCTCGAAACAGCCTAAGGCACATTCATCCGATTTTGTCAAGGTCCATGCTTCTGCACCATACAGCAGGACAGGGATGATGAAGGTGTTGTACAGTTTTACACTAGTTGCTCGAGAGAGGGCTTTTCCACTCAATTGCTTTCTTAGCTCAAAGAAACAGCGATTAGCAAGAGTTATTCTTCATCTGATCTCGGCGCTGGCTGGTGTTATTGCCCGTGTTAATAGCGGAGCCTACGTAGACAAACTCCTCTAGTACCTCGAAGTTGAATGCGTCTATTGTGACGTTGTGTCCCTCCTCAAAGACAGCACATACTTCGTTTTTCCCTCATTTACTGCTAAACCCATTTTTGAGGCTTCTGTCTCAATTCCCACAAAAGCGCCATTGACATCACTCTGTGTTCTTCCCATTACATCAATATCATCGGCGTACTCGAGAAGTTGAACGGGCTTTAGGAAGATAGTGCCTCTGATGTTGACGATGGAGTTTTGCACTATCTTCTCAAGAACTTTGTTAAAGAAATCGCATGACAGTGCATCGGTTCATAGGTTTTTTCCAGGATCTACCGCAAAGTGAAAATTTGGTCGATGGTTGACTTTCCTGGTCTGCAGCAACATTGATAAGGAACAATTAGATTGTTGATGAAAGGCCTCAGACATTCACAATATTACGGCAGAGAGGATCTTGTAGGCGATGTTAAGCAGGCTGATTCTTTTGTAGTTGGCGCACTTAATCCCTTCTTAAGGATCGGGCAAACAATCCTGAGGTTGCATTAATCAGGCTTGCATTCTTCCGACCATATCTTGCAGATGATTTGGTGCATGCTCCTATCTAGATCGTCACCTGCTCAAACAGTTCAGTAGCTAGACCATCTGCTCCAGCGGCTTTGTTGGATTTAAGCCGTGATATTGCCGTTTTTACTTTTATGGGTCAGTTTCGCGGAATTGTTGGCTATTAATGTGTCCAATGAATGGCTCCTGCTCGACCGACGGCGTCGTCGCATCGACTGCGATTCTACTAAATGATGTTCCCTTGCTCATCTCTGCAGGAATCGGCTCTTGTTCGATGATCTTGAGCCAGCTGTTTTACCTTCCAGTAAAACCTCAAAACTTCACTCCTGCTATTGGCTCTCTCAACATCCTCGATCTGACACTTCTCATGCTCCCTCCGTTGCAAAATGTACTTTTTACTTCAGTACCGGTTGAATGACTATGCGTAAGTGAATACATGACTATAGGTTTCATTGCCCAAGGATTTATTGCTTTTCAAAACGTTCAGTGTTCACTTTAAAAACTGAAGGT
This sequence comes from Sphaerophoria taeniata, assembly GCA_943590905.1. Taxonomy (NCBI): domain Eukaryota; kingdom Metazoa; phylum Arthropoda; class Insecta; order Diptera; family Syrphidae; genus Sphaerophoria; species Sphaerophoria taeniata. The sequence goes on along the minus strand of OX016542.1, from coordinate 71,664,687 downwards.
ACCTTTAATTTTTTCACGTGTACCCCAAATTCTCCGTCGACAACTCGATTGTGGAACACTTTTGTAAAGGATGCTTTGGTACAAACTCATCCAAAATAGAAGAACGAAAAATGGGGATGAAACGGATATAAAATTATCCAGCAAATCATTCGCATGAAATATTCATCGATTCGAATTTATTGTAGATTGGTAGGTAGTCTTTCTGCTAAAGTTCTTGCTATGAGTTTCTCTACCTGGTGATGGTGCTCGCTTGCTATGCCCGGTGATGTGTAATCATTTCCATACAAAAACTGGACCCCGAGTCCCCGACACTATTGGACTTGGGAGTTAAGTTCTTAGAAATTTGTTTGTTCGATAAAGTGTTTGTAATGTGAGAGTAAAAAACAACTTCAAATCACCATTGTACAACTTATAGACAGAAATATGAAATATTCTTTTCCGCATTTCATACTTGATATCGAGACTGCATCAAAACTTCAGCGACAACGAAAATTGTCTCCGAGATTGATATGTCAGACGTAAATAATTCGTAACCACATCTTTCCACACATCGTCAATTGCCAATTTCCCATTGGGCAACCAAACTAATTCCTAGAGAAGTACACATGCGACAACAGACAGTCAGTTCCCCGCGGTAAATATCTCCAACTCCAATAACATGGTAAGCTGTACGAATATACCACGAAAGCTGTAGTATAAGCCCCAGCCGCATACAATGAATAAACACAAACGCCTCAATCTCCATAACGCTAGTGGTGCTTGGATTGTACTGAACTATGAATTTGTGCAAAACTTGTGAAAGGAAATCGCAATTTATTATGATTGATGGCTCCGAAATGAGACTGACATTAGCGCAGAGAGCGAATTGGCACTCGGTTGACAGATGCAGTGAGAAAGTGCACAAGATGACAGATGATTAAAGCATGAGAATGTCTCGTCGAATGATATATGCTCGTAAATGTTTATGTGTGAATGTTGATGGATAGCTTACTCTTGGATGGAGAGCTATAAAGTCATGTGAAACTTTTTTTTTGATCAGAAATCTGTTTTTAGTTCGAAATATGTTGGACTTGCTCTACACTTATACATTAAGAACTCGGAGCTGACGCAGTTATGTTGTAAGCCCAACGATCGAGAAAAAAAAACGCAACCAACTTGCAGTAAGTTTTCTCTGTGACAACATTCCAAGCCAAGTGCATATCTACCTTGTACCTTGTCTTCGGGCCAATAATTTGTAATTTTTCTTAATCCGAAGAATTTTCTCTTTTTGCCAGCTTCAAATGATTGCAAGGCAAGTGCCAGTTGCTGGTGCGGAGAAGAGCAGCCTGCTTTGACGATGATGAGTTGTCGATGTCACAGCACCGCGCAATCGCCAGACAAATTGCATTCAGACGCTTCTAAGTGCAGCAGCAGCATCATCAGTGTAAAACCAGCTGCAGCTCCTCACTTTTGCGAATCAAGTCGAATACAACCTTAATCCATCGATCATCGCATGCCACTATGATCTTTGGGCCATCGTCGTAGTCATCATCATCATTTTCGTCGTCTTAGTCGTCGTGTCGGTCGTCAGAAACAGATATCCGATGAAGAATTGATTGTTGTCAGTTGGCTGATTCCCTGCTGCAGCAGCCAGAAAGCACTTGAGCAATGTCCTAAAGACAATTCCATGTTTGCATTTCGCAACCAATCATCCATTATATACATCAAAGAGTTTTGAGTTTTTAGCTCTCTTCGAAATGCATTGCAACATCCATCCATCCCTCAGTGTCGTATAGTGTCGGCCGTGCTAGCTGACGGACGTCCCTGATGAAGTGCAAGAGTGTCCTGTTTTTGGTGCCCCTTCAGTGAGTAGTACTGCCGTCCGCCACCACCACCGCGCCGGTCGTTAGTTGGTCGCTCCACTCAGACGACATGGCTGTCATTTGGTCCCATCGCCCGGATGACAGGAATTGATTTCAATTTCACGTTTCAAAGAATAAAATTTATAATATAAGAAAAATGCGATTGTTTTTTTTGTATTTATTTGCTTCTGAAGAATGATGTGTTCTCCTTTGCTCTTTCCCTTGCTTCTAGAGCCCAACCGCAGCATAGAGCAGCCAGTTGTTGTGTCCATCATTGCAGGATTTATTTTCGGGGTGGACAGACATATCACACACTCATGAAAGTGTCACTCGCTGTTTCTTCTTCTTGTTTGAATGTGATATGTCATTTGTTTTTGGGTTTGACGGACTGGCACTTTTTAGTTGGCATTGGCCAAGCCCGACAAATGTATCTCGAAAGTTGTGTGACATCGGAATGTTATTAATACCTGACGAAGTGGAGAACGATTTTTCTTGTTGTTTGCTTTCGCTTCGGAGAGGTCTTTAAACTCATTTTATTAAGGTGTGATGTGATGAGGTGTCATCGTGAGAAAAGATGCAAATTGGGCAGTGGAATCGAAAGAACGGGTTAAGCGAATACAAGTTTGGTACTTCTGTCTTTCAGATTTAGTGTGCTGTCACTCAGAATCGCATGCTGCATTCGTTTGAAACTTCTTGTAATTTTCTGGTATTTGCCGGATTGGAAAAAGCATTTTTGGTTGTAAAATTTTGTTTAATTACAGAATAATTGTAACCTGCTTCGAAACTTTTGAAAACACTTTCACAATTGAATTCGAAACACACAAATTCATATTAGTCCGGGAGGCGACCGTAAGATTACCTACCTCATCAGCAGAAAGTTTGTTTGTCCGACCAGTAGATTCTTAATGTAGACGTTCTAAGCTTTCATTTGATACCCCATTTGCCCATTTACTCGATGAGGTAGGACGACACCAAAAATACCGTTTTTTAAATGGTCGGATAAAGGGAAAGGCCCGCGTTATTTCTGTCCGACCATATGATTTGGTGTCTTCGACGAAATGTCTTTTAACCTCTATACTTACTTTTTCCAACTTCCCCATGGTATAAGTTGCACCAAAAAACGCAACCGGAAGTGCAATTCAGCCACCAGAAGGCCCAGGAAAAGTCTGTCCGACCACTGGTTTTGAAAATTTCATGTCATTTAGCATTAGATGGCGGCTAAATTTTCCACTCTGCTGATGAGGTAGGTAATCTTACGGTCGCCTCCCCGACTATATTCAAAATCTTTTTTTAATTCAAATCTTTTTAAGAAAAATTAAACTTAAAAACAATAAGGGAAAAACTGTCGAACATGGGAGAGGGGAACGACTTTATAAACTTTATTTTGCTTGTGTCCCTGTCTTAGTGGTGAGGTGCGTTGGCTGCTAAGCAGAACGTCCGTCGTGGGTTCGAGTCCTACTCATGCCCATAGTTTTTATTTCATCTTTCACGGGCACTATCTCTTGCAAAGAACTGACAAAACATCCAAGAGTATCAATCTGTCATGAAAAAGTGCTTCTCTCGCCGTTCGGAAGCGGCGTTAAATTGTAGGTCCCCTCAATTCTTCACACGCACCCAGAGAATTGTTGATAAGAGTAAGCCAATTAGGAATTGGCTTTTCATGAGTTGTCGCGCAACTCTATTTATTTTTTTTAAAAAGAAAGAACTCCTAACAGATTTTGCAAGAACTCGACGTTTTTGAACTGAAGAGGCCAACAGCGCTGACCAGTAATGATTCATTAGTCATTAGCATTACAAAGTCCCGTCATACACCTACAGCCTTATTTAGTAGATTTCGCACTAATATTGAAACCCGGAATAGTTTAAACGAGTATAAGCACGTAGGAACATCAACCTGTTCCTATTCCTTATTTATAAAATACAAGCTGACCAGACAGACTTCGTACTGCCTCAATCGATAAAAAAAGACCTAGACTTTTGTAGCCCGCTACCATACCATCCGCTACCCTCTCCCCACTTCTCCACTACCGTCTACCCTGTTATACCCAAGCTACCCCTCTACCCGCTACCCGCTTAACCGGTAATCGCTACCTACTACCCACCACCCCTCTACCCTCTACACGCTATCCCGTTATACCTAGCTACTCTGCTACCCGATACCCCACTTCCCGCTACCCAATACTTCTAAACACTAGCCGCTACACCAGTAATTGCTACCAGCAACCCACTAGACGCAACCTACTACCCCGCTTCTAAGTCACGACAAAATAAAAATTAAAAATTTGCCAAAAAAAAATTAAAGCTTTTAATTAATAAATACAAAATAAGGGTTGACCCTAGAGGGTTGAAAATTTAGAGTTGTATGTATGTTAGTATGATGTATCATAAAAAAATAAAAAAAAAATTTGTCCAAAAAAATAAGAAAATTCTAAGGGTCGATCACCCTTAACATTTAGGGGGATGAAAAATAGAAGTTGTCCTATTCTCCACCTTTGCCGATATCCTCGCAAAGATTCACGAAAATCGGTCGAGCCGTTTCGGAGGAGTTCAATTACGCACCCCGTGACACGAGAATTTTATAAATCAGAAAGATTAAAAACTTTAATTTTTTTGGCAAGATTTTTATTTTTATTTTGTCATGACTTAGAAGCGGGGTAGTTGATAGCGGGTAGTGGGTAGAAATTTCTGGTGTAGCGGTTAGCATTTAGAAGTATTGGGTAACGGGAAGTGGGGTAGCGGATAACAGGGTAGCTGGGTAGTGTAGAGGGTAGTGGGGTAGCGGGTAGTAGGTAGAGATTACCGGTTAAGCGGGTAGCGTGTGTAAGCATTGGGTAATGGGTAGCGGGTAGCGGGTAGTGGGGTATCGGGTAACAGGGTAACTGGGTATAACAGTTAGACGGTAGTGGAGAAGCGGGGAGAGGGTAGCGGGTGGTATGGTAGCGGGCTACAAAAGTCTAGGTCTTTTTTATATTGACTGAGGTAGTACGAAGTCTGTTAGGTCAGCTTGTTTTTCTTATAAATAAGCTTTTCAGTTTTAAAGGCGTTGCAAAGTCGGAGTAACCTTATTCCGCCACTAAAACTCATTTATAAGTAAGGCTCCCGTTCGGGATGTAAATATACCTCAAAACAGCAAAAATTATCAAACCGGTTGGTAACCAGACTCCAACAAGAAACAATAAGTAAGCGTCACAGGCAGACAGCCTATAAATAGCCAGCTACCAGCCCAGTAAACTCAGTAGAAATCGAGAGCTCAAAGTGAGCAGACGTACCCTACGGAGTGGTTAATATAAAACAGCCTTACCGGACACAGATTTCCCCCAATCAGTGGTAAGGGGTTTTGTCATACATACTAGACATCTGCAACGAGTAGCTTGAAACTACGTTCAAGCCGTTCTGTATTTTTTTCAAATACACTATTCGCTGTACTCACTGCTTGAAATTCAAATCAAATGAATCATTTCCTGATATCAAAACAATAGAATAGTGTATTTGTTCGAAAGGAATACACCACTTGATTTTTTTCTCAAATGCATCGAATACAGCGAGTTTATATCGAACACACCGAATGCACCGAATACACCGAATCAAATTCAAAACACGCCAAGCAAACTAAGAATTGCTAAAGAATGAAAAGGTGAATAAAATAAAAATGAAAAAAAAAGCAGTTGTACATCACAAACTGAGGGAAATTTTTGGTGTGGTTAAGAAAAGTTAAGAGCTCGAGATGTCTTAACCCTTAAACAAGGTACTCGACCATCAAGGTCAAGGTCAATAAAGAAAGAAGAAATGTCAGGCTCCAGGTCAGACTCCATTTAAACTACAAAACGAACAAAAAACATTATTAATTCATATTTATGCAAGTCCTTGCACTCAGTGTGTTGATATCTGTGCTGTTTGTATATTTTGTATTTTTCCCAATTCGTTCAATAAGTCAAACTAAGGCCGTGTGCGAATTCAGTTAAAAATGGGTTTAAACTTGACGTTTAGTTAAATGTTGACACTTCGCATTGAATAAAATTATTAGACAAGCTGCGGAGCAGGTTAAAATATGACAGTAGTGGTTAAAAATTCATCCATTTTTATTTTTTAACCACAAATCATCCGATTCACACACGGCCTAAAAAGCGACACCAAAGAGTGCGTATTTGATTCTATAAATACTCGGTGTATTCGCTGTATTCGGTGTTTTTTTAACTGTTAGGCTTGTTCTGTTCTATTTGATTCAAGCATTCAAGCTTTGGAGAGAAACCAAGCAGTGTATTCGTTCTATTATGAAGGGATCGAATGGTGTGCAGTGTTTGTTTTTAAGAATAGTGTATTCATTTTTAGTGTACACTACTATCTATGCATGCAACAAACAGAATACACTGCAGTACTGTACTTGGTCAGTGACGGCAAATGAATGTATTCATGCAGACCGCTAATACATACTAACCCCGTAGGAAGAATTCATTCTGTTGACTGACCGGATTCGTCCGTGATTTACCGGATTCGTCCGTGATTTACCGGATTCGTCGGTGATTTCTGACTAAAGGGACGTAGACCTCTCCCCACCAGTGGTAAGAGGTCTGGTACTTATCCCGTACCTACCCGTAAAATGTTCCACCTGTACTCACACGTTTCCACCCGTTTTACAACATTATATACCTGCAGTGAAGCAGACCACCCATATGGCAGCATAATTAACCAGCATACCAAAAGGAGCTTCAGATGGACTAGAGCAACAAATTCACCAAATAAGGAAAACGTTGTCTAGATTAATTTTACTATATAATCATTTTCAAACTTGTCTATAATAAAGTTTCTGGTATAGGTACCTACTCTGGAACCTGGAAAGACTAGAGAGATTACCTCAACATAAGAACAAAAGTGCTTCTCAACCTCCGTTGCAGATGAAGAAAAACAATCAACGTAGGAGCATTAGCTCGAAGTGGTGCGCTCGATCCACTTCATTGGGAAATTTGTAGCAAAACGAAGGAAGAAATACGCAGACGGCTATTCAAATCCCACAGAAATTGATTTAGTCTTTCAAAAGGTCTTAAAATACGAAAAGGTCGAAAGGGAAAACCTACGGAGAATGGTTGATCCCGTTTTTGAGGAAGGACAATTCGGTAGACGATAATAGTCCAAGAAGCAGATGTGATGACAAAAATCAAGCTTGGTAGTCTCCGGTGGGCAGAGCAACAAGCTAGAATAAGTGAGGATAAACATGCTCAGACATGCTCAGTAAGTCCTTTGCGGGACTATTCATGGTTGCTTACAGCGCGAAAGGTTTGTTTAGACCAGGACATCCGAAGACTTGGGTTGCATCAATCAACTACTTTTTGTGCCATAATAACCTTCGTCTCCTCTTAGACACAGCGCACATCCCAACAAGTTCCAACACATACAAAAGCAATAAATAGTCCAAAAGTCAACGAAAAACTATCCTAAGCTGTTAGTGAAAAAATGAAAATTAAAATTCATTTCACAAGAAAAGGGAATCCCAAGAAAATGCAATTCCACGTACTCTAACTTCCAATTTCTATAAATATTTTCTTCTATGACTTTTCTATCCACATTCAATTGTTTCAGCATTGAACTCGCTAAGCAGAACGTCTGCCGGTCGTCCATTTGATTGACACCAAGTAAAGTCAATTAAGAAAGTCAATCAATGTCTTTCATCTAAGAAACTCACAGACTAACCAACTACTGCTAACTCCTACTACCCTAAACTTCACCCTCATCCCAGATAAATATAAAGGACGATGATTGAGAGGTAAAGGGGCAGACTAGCATAAAAAACTTTTATTTATTTTCCTTTTTTCGTCGCTGCTGGATCGATGAACTTTGTTCAAATTCTCAAACTCCCTTCTTTAAATGATGAGATGGTCAGTCAGTCAGTCACTCACTCACTCTTGTGCTTATTTCATCAATATCTACATGGCTGGATTTGTGTCTGCAGGTACACTGTAAAAAATTATTGAGGGAAAAACGAAGAAAATTTTTCAAAAATTCAAAATTGCAGTGGACTCTTCAAAACGAACTTTTCGCCTTATTCTATAAACTGTCAAGATTATCATTGAGTACCTTTTCAGTTTCTGACTTGTAAACCATCTTTTGAACAAGGTTTAGTATCAACAAACAAGGCAACATCTGTCAACCGTCTAGGACAAAACGTCACTGTTGGTAGCAGCAATTTCGAGGTTAGTTACCTACCTTGGAACAAACATCAATCCCACAAACGACACCTTAGTGGAGATCCGAAGAAGAATTACCCTAGCGAACCTCTGCTACTTCGGTTTGGCCAAACAACTGGGTTCAAAACTCCTCACTCGAAAGACAAAGTGTCTGCTATACAAAACTTAGATTTTGCCAGTCCTACTCTACGGCGGCAGCGCCGAGTGCTGGACGATAAGTAAAAAAGGATAATTGATACTGGGCACTTTTGAAAGAAAAATTCTTCGACAGATTTTCGGTCCCGTAAGCGACGATGGCGAATGGAGAAGAAGGTTCAGCCAAGAACTGTATGAGCTGTACCAATTTGTGGATGTAGTCCAGAAGGCCAAGAAAAGACGACTACATTGGCTAGGCCACATCGAGCGAATGGACGACAACGCTCCAGCCAAGAAAGTCTTCTCATCCCAGCCCCCAGGTTTGAGACGACAAGGAAGACCGAACCTACGGTACAAAGACTAAGTGACTGCGGATGCCAGAAAACTTGCGACTGGACAGTGCATGCGAGGGACCGTTCACAATGAAAGGCTGCAGTATCTCAGGCTGAGATCCTTCATGGATTGTGAGCCGGATTTAAGTAAGTAAGTAACTTAGTATCCCATGCAAAATTCTATTTGGTTTTACAATTTTGAACTCGAGACTTCTTTTCAAACAAGTAAAGCATTTCAATCTGAATACGAGTAAGAAACCCCGAACTGATTTTTTACCATGTACCTTACCCACCTTCCCATTCTATTAATTGTTCATAATAATGTCTTTTTCATGAAAAGTCCTGACATATTACCACCCAAAAAAAGGATCTCTAAGCACCATCCCTTCAATAGACATTTTTACCGCTACAAGACAAGAATTAATTAACATCAAGACTCTTACCCTGAAAGAGGAATAAAAAAATATTTTTTTTTCTAAAAAGGATAAAATAGAAAACTCCGCATTTTTCTCAATTTTTCCTCACTCCATCATAAGTGAGCAAAAAAATAAAAAATGTTCAACTTGAAGGCGTCACTGGCGCATCGTCTTCGTCGCCATCGCAGACGACTCTGCCCGGTCAATTTGGATTCATACAATACGGTGAATGAGTGTCTGCATAAGGTTACCAGCAACAAAGCCGAAGTTTTTCCCAACACCTTGCTCTCGTGTTTCATCTTAGCAGAATTTTAAGGAATCCTGTCGACAGTGATTGAAAGTTATTTGACATGTAAATATCAACTCAAGAAGGATAGATCTGCAGGATTAAAAGTTTATTTCTTTTCTTCCGTCAATACAGCGTTGCCCCATGACTGCGGGTGACTCAACGCAACGAAGGCATCTCCAAAGACCGACCGACGATGACGACGATGACTTAAGTCAAATTAAGAAAACTTGCCAGAATTCATTTCGTCTTCGTCCTTATGATGAGCAGTAAGATAGCTTAAAGAGCAAGAGGACAGAGGTCCTCATAAATGTAGGATTATAATTGCAGATATTGGCGGGTGTTTGAGAAGGATTTTCAATCATACTTCTTTCTGCTGGGCTGGTTGGCCGTTTCTTCATCACTCATAAATTGGAAGATGGCTGGACGAGACCTACCAACACTGAGGTAAGAAAAAAAAATACCCAAAGATTCCCTCGAGACGAAGTGTCCACACTCAGATTTCTTAATGTTGACTAATTAATACCAACAGCTCATATTGGGTCGATAGAGGCAGAGAGAGAGAGAGAGTGTGAGAGGGATGTTGAGTTATTATTATGAATTATGAAAGTTTTCGCCATGTCTGGTCTAGTCCTGATGGTCGCTCACTCATCGTCATCGAATTGAGTTCACTGCAAGGTGCGTTGCTCGAACTTGTGGTCTTCTGTGTTTTTTTTACTCCATGCCTTTGGATGATGAGAGAGGAATACTAATAATAAGTAAATGATTAATAATAATAATTCATTCGGGATACATGGCATCGGAGTCGCAGTGAGATATCCTAATTGGAATTGATTAGATTCCACCTCCTTCATATAGATCCTTCGGTGCAAAACGTATTTTGCTATATATTCTTATAGGTACGTTTGGTCCTTGCGAAGGTACATTTGGATATCCTTTTTGATCGATTGCAATCCTCCGAATGGGGAACTAAACTTCAAGTAAAAAAAACTAAAGTCGTGTTTATCGCCATGAGTGGGAGAGAGCTGGGAGGGCGTGTGTATGTAAATATAAATCTGATCCCTGGACAAGGATTTCCTATGTCAAAAAACTTAAGTCGGATGCATAATCATTCGAGGTGTTCATCGAACTTGTGGATGTGTCTTTTAATCAGAAGGAAAAGTCGCCATCTTCCGGAGATGGCAAGAGAGGGGAGAAACATAATTGATTGAAAGAAAAAAAAAACCATTTCCAGAAAGCTACAGTATTGATAAAGAAGATTTCCTTTCTTCGGAATACCCTCTTGAAGGAAAACCACCTGGATTTTGTTGAATGATAATAAGCACTTAATTAGCGTGTGTATGAGTGGTTAGCGATTTTGGCACATTTGTTGGTAGTGAAGAAGGTTTTGACTTATGTGGTGTAATTAGAATTCCATTTGTGGAAATGATTGAGTGGGATGGATGAATGCTGAGCAGAGCTCCACGTGGTATTTTGAATGATCATCGCATTATATGTTATCATAACTCAAGTTTGGTCAGTGCTGGGGATTAACAACTTGTATATATATTAACGAGGAATTTTTGAAACCTCAGTTAGAGTAAAACGAAATCTTTTTTAGGATAAAACAATATGGTTTTGGGGTGAGCGAATATTCTATATGAATTTGCGATGTTGTTATTCAAGATGAGTCTGAAGCTCCCTTTGGTATGCTGATTGATATGCCGATTTGAATGGTCTCATTCACTGCAGGTTCAATGACGAAAAATGGGTGGAGAAATCTACGGGTACGGAAATAACGGGTATTTTTTTTCGAGGTATAGAACTTTAAGTTGGCATTACTTTTCAAGGCGGCGGCGACCAATTTAACAGCTGTGAAGTGATTTATTCTCAATTTGGTTTGGCAATTCATCATGAATAGACTCACGCCTGAACAACGCTTGCAAATTGTGCAATTTTATTTCGAAAATAATGGTTTTGTGCGGAATACGTACCGCCATCGAGCACAGGAATTGGATCTGTGTCCATCCACTTTATTTAAGATTTTGCGGAAGGATCTTGGTTTGCGTGCTTACAAAATCCAACTCGTGCAAGAATTGAAGCCAAACGATCATCAAGCAAGGCGTAGATTCGTCGAATGGGCCCAAAACAAGATGGCTGTTGTTCCCGATTTTCATAAGTGAAATTTGTTTAGCGATGAAGCGCATTTCCGGTTGAATGGCTACGTCAAAACTCACGGACGAATCCAGTAAATCACGGACGAATTCGGGGAATTGCAGACGAATCCGGTTTATCACGGACGAATCCGGTAAATCGGACATGAATCCAGTAAATCACGGACGAATTCGATGAATTGCAGACAAATCCGGTAAATCAGGGACGAATCTGTTAAATCGCAGACGAATCAAGCAAATCGCAGACGAATCGGTAAATCACCGACGATTCACCCGACAAGACCCCTTACCATTAGAAAATCACGGACGAATCCGGCCAACCAATAGAACGAATTCTGACTACGAGGTTAGCAATGACGGGTACAGAAATAACATATGTGTATCGAGATCTGATACCACTGGTGAGAGGAAGTCTACGTCCGTTTAGTAAGAAATCACGGACGAATCCGGTAATCGCAGACGAAACCGGTATATCACGGACGAATCCGGTCAATCAATAGAACGAAATCTGATCTGACTGCGGGGTTAGCAATGTACGGATACAGAATAGGTATGTGTGACAAGATTCCTTACCACTGGTGAGAGGAAGTCTACGTCCGTTTAGTAAAAAATCACGGACGAATCCGATAAATCAAGGACGAATTCGGTGAATTGCAGACGAATCCGGTAAATTGCACACGAACCCGGTACATAGCAGACGAATCCGATAAATCACGGTCGAATCCCCCGACAAGACCCTTTACCACTGGTGGGGGGAAGTCTATGTCCGGTTATTAGAAAATCACGGACGAATCCGTTAAATCGCAGACGAATCTGGTAAATCACGGACGAATCCGGTCAATCAGCAGAACGCATTCTGACTACGGAGTTAGTACGTGTGACAAGACCCCTTACCACTGGTGGGGGGAAGTCATACTTTAAGGCCTTGTATTCAACTGATTCTGTCAAGGCTGGTATCTGGCTATTTAAAGGCTACCTGCCTGTGACGCTGCTTGATACTTGCAGGAGTCCGCTTAGCAACCGGTTTGCTACTGGTTCGGTGCAGCAGGTAGCTGATTGATCAGTGATTAAGTGAAGACTGACGTTAATTTTATGTTTATGGGACGGCGGCGGGCGGTCGGTGGGCAAATGATATTAACTGGTCGGTGATCGGTCGGCAGCTGTCTGAACTGAACAATTTGTAAATAATGTCAATATCTCCTAAGTCGCAACAGCTGCTATTATTTATCCTGATGCGCGGCGACAATTACTCGTAAGTTTGTTTTGAGAAGCCAATGTAGCCAGAAGAAGTGAAAATTTATAGCACACTATTGAATGGTGGCATCATTCTAATTTACTTTGATCTGGAAGATAAGGGCAAGGAGAAGCCTTGAAAAATCAAAAGCCAAATTTATGGCAAATTCATTGGCAAAGACTTCCTATTTGGCTTCTAAGTACTCATACGCGCGTCATGTCGTCGGCATAAGTCAAAATACCTATCTTTTAAGTATATCCAAATGTTTTTTTCACAGCCAATTAATTCGCACCCTACTAATCAGCAATGAGTCGAAAGTTGAATCATAACTTATGGCAAATCCATCATTTTCGTGATCGCCATTTCGATCAATCACGGTCTCTCCTTGGGCAATTTTTGAACTCATTTTGAGTTTTATGGGAAAAAAAAAGAAACCCTTTTGATCTTTTCCTCTCGACACAATTTTCGTCTGGCCCAACACCAGAAAAATTGCTCATGCGGCATGTTTATTTTTTGATTGATGTACACCACACACAATCAGTCAAATCGCTCACTGGCGCGGCAGAGCGTTCACGACCTCCGAGGCACATTTTCCTCTCAATTTGGCCATAATAATTCAACTTTTATGAGACGTAATTCTGTCAGATTGATTGCTCAATCAACAGCGCTAAGATCATGGCTTTGGATATGTACAGCTCGACGACTTTGCTGCACGACCCCTGCTGTGTGGTGGTGGTGATGGTGATGGCTCTGCAACATCACACGGTGATTTTGCAGCGCGTGATTTCTGTGTTCGAGTAGGATATAGATATAAGCATCATGCCATGCCATCTGCGAATCCAAGACATTGTCTCGGTTCCTGACTGCAGAATGATGATTGCTTACAATCCAACAATCCTTCCCTGCCACCACCGAACCGTGAGTAATTCTCCGAGCTTATCCACCCACATATTCGAATTCAGATAGGATAGAGATGACTGTGGTTTAGGCACACGGGGTAATCCTCAGGACACACGACCATATTGTTGTGCTAAATTGTTTGTATTTTCGTTTGTGGATTGTAATGGAAACTGCAATCGCACATTTGGCACAAGCCTTCCTCACAAGCTGCTTGCTCTCGCTCTCAAGCCATTATCTCAAGATCGTAAATTCATTTACGTTTAACACGACCACACTGACACTGTGAAGTTTTGTATGGTGTGTAGGCTGACGATGACTCAATAAATCATCCAATTGTTCAACACTTAACTATCTAAACTAAGTAATAATTGCACCTGTGAGAGAGAGGCCAGGAGGTGGTTTTGTTGTGATGAGGATATTTGGCTTTGTGTGTGCATCCTGCAGAGATATCTTTGTCGGGCAGAAGAATTTCTTCAGTATGTCGGAGTTTATTTTTTAATTTTATATTTATTTTTTTCTACATGATGGAAAAAAGCTGTTTACGTAAATCTAAAAAAAGGAAGAGGCCCTAGGATGGAACCTTGAGGAACACCATTAAAAAACTTAAATAAATAAAAGATTTTTTCTTATCTAGGTCCACTTTGGATGAAATTCTCCTCTGCCTTAAGCTCAATGCAAGCCCAAGAAGGTGCAGTTTAGCTCGGGCATACCTCCCTTCTACGAAATCCATCCATACGGCCGTAACTATCCTCAACAATTGCCAATTGTATGACATTATTATTAGAACGACTATTATTACTGTTTATTATTACCGCTATTATTACTCATAATTTGCATTGTTATCCGGTTGAGATGCTTATGATTAAGATGGCAAGACACTAGAAAGTGAGATGCACATTGAGCGGATATTTTGTGCTGTGCATGAAGATGGGCAAATGTGGATATAGATGTATGGAATAAGACAAGAGGATTAACATAATTTGTGTTGATATTCTGAGAATGTGTCTAGGACGCCGGGATGGTTTCAAACGAGTATTTGAATATTAAGAGAGCGCCGAGAAGAAGTATTGAGTCTGCTTAGGCATTTTATCCTTGAAAATAACCAAAGAGAATAGAATGTTCATCAAATGAAATATTGAGTGTCTTGAGTTTCTTAAGTTTCTTGGTTTTGAAGTGAGAATTACATTTGAAATGAAGAAATTTGTGTGAGCATAGGTCCTGCTCAGTAAGGTGGCTTATGAACTTATGAGAATTCATAGTATTTTCATTTACAATTTGTAATACAATGTTTGTGTCTCAAAACTCAAATCCGAATCATGGCCAAATTACAAAACAGAATAGGGGTTACACGTCGGGGTAACTTTCTTGCTACGTAGAAAAACATTTCAGCAACAGGCCTAGGAAACGGACAGATATACTGGTGACGACATAAGCAAATATATTAAGGACAAAGAATTTCGGATATGCACGTGGAATTTTAGGTCTCTTTAGACCTCGTGCTGCTGAACAATAAGCGGAGACCCTCAACTGCTACAAAGCAGACATTACCGATATCCAGGAAATGCGATGGGATGGAGCGGGCAAAAGTAGTGATTTGACGAAGAATGCAGACAGGCACATGCAGCCAAGCAGGAGGCATACAAAGCGGCGCTGAAGAGAAGGACAAGAGCTGCTCGTGAGCTCTACGAGCAAGAGAGGAGAGGAGAACACCGCGCCGGCTTATCAGAAGAAAAAAGAGGGAGCATGAGAAGCATCAAATCGACTTTGTTGAGAGAGCCAATGCAGGAAGTTCGGAGTTTTTACCTGAAGGTAGAACAGCTAGCCCAAGGTCATCGAGCAAGAACCGATGCTCATAGAGATGAACAAGGGAACGTAGAATCGCAGTCGATGCTGGAAATTTGGAAAAAATACTTCTGGAGACTGTATATTTGCGACAACGTAAAAAAACCCGCCGAGAGCCATGCATTGGACACGATGATAGCCAAAAATTCTGTGAAAGCAAACTAGAAGAAGTGAAAAAGGCAATATCACGGCAGAAATCCAACAAAGCCACTGGAGCAGATGGCCTTGCTATCGAGCTCTTAGCAGCAGGCGACGATCTAGATAGGAGCAATGGAGCATGCACCAAAACATATTTTAGATATGGTCGGCCCGATGAATGGAACCTTAGCATTATTTGCCCGCTCCTGAAGAAGGGATATCCCCTAAACTGCACCAACTACAAAGGATTTAGTTTACTTAACATCGCATATAACCTTTAAGATCCTCTCTGCCTTAATATTTGAACGTCTGAAGCCTTTTATCAACAATCTGATTGGTCCTTATCAATGTGGCTTGAGACCAGGAAAGTCAACCATCGACCAAATTTTCACTTTGAGGCAGATACTGGAAAAAACCTATGAACTACAAATCTACATCCCTGCCAAGCTCGTTCGCTTTTGCGATAACGAGAACTCATGCTGCGCCGTCAAGATTGGCAACAAGCTTATAGAATCTTTTGATGTCAAAAAAAGGATAAAAAGGATTCAGACAAGTCGATGCCCTGCCATGCGATTTCCATAACATCGTGGAGGACCACAATCACCTTAGAGTGCAAATTTGGAGACAGCTAGCTAGGGACCGAGATAGCTGGCGGAAACTGTTGGTTGAGGCCCAAGCTCACAACGGACTGTACCCGTAAGAAGTAAGTAAGTAAGAAAGGTTGTATTGTTAGAAAAAAAAAACTTACTATCCTTAAAGACTAACTGATTCTAACTATAGACACATGCATTTCACCTTGTCATCTATAATTTCAACGCTCCTTTGGACACATCGCCGACGTAAATTCCCATCGACTTAATGCCGTCATCTACGCATCTACTTACTTAACATTTCATTCTGTGGTTTTCATACAGTGGGACAGAAGCAACAAGAAATGCAAGACAAATTTAAACCATTTAACGATTCCACTATTAGATAGCATTCTCACTGCCGCCTTACCCCCCACAAATTAAAAACTACTACGACGCTACTGGATACTAAAAGTTCAGTCAACGTATGTATGTAAGTTTAATAATTTTTTTCAATAATTGGCCATCAGGACTACTGTTCACTTCATTCCGTCGTCGTCGCATTCCTTTGCAATTGGATTAACATTAAGATAGCAGCGAATGTGTAATGAGAAATAATTATTACGTGATATCACAAATTTGGTGGCGTTCCATTGGGGATTCCGCGCCAAATGCCATAATAAACGCATCACACGATGCTAATTAGATGCGAACTGTCATCCATGCGTACATACACTGAGTCTCAAGATGGATTAAGATGCAAATCCTAGCTTGGAATGTAAAGTACCATAATGCCTCACATCACGACCGACGGGAAGGCGGTTGAATTCAAGACCTATTACCTAAGGGATGATTGAGAGAAATGCCGCATATAGTGCGGTGATGGAATGAAAATTCCATTTTGAAGTGAATCTTAATTAAATAACAACTTTATGTCCGAATCCATTGAGGGCTTTCAATTGCCAACTCAGACAAACAAAAAAAAAGAACAATGAAAAAGTGGAAAAAAAATTAAAACGAACAAAAAACTTCACCAAATGACCAAACTGCCATACCAATTAATTAGTGAAAAATTATGTCTGACAGTCTTTGGGGTTTTAAGCATCACGCTTCGACTTTATGTCCCAATCGACCTGACTCATCCCATTTCCCTGTCGATAATGAGACCAACGATTATATGAAAAAAAAAACAATTAATTTTTTTTTGTAAATTTGGTTCACCTTGTAAGCCTCAATGTTTTTGTTTCACGTTTGTCCGTCATTCTGTGAGTTTCATTATTTTATGTTTTGCTTTTTTTTTTCTTGTGTCAAGGACTGGCCGCAAAAATTTTCAACCTCACTGTCAGGGTGGATAATTGACAGATTGATCGGCGAATTGGTAATTCAATTAGTCAATCAAAATTTGTATGCACACACCTGGACACTGAAGAGGCATTCATACGTGGGGGCAACGCATCAGGACGCAAATACTTTTATATGTAGGTATGTGAAGACCGCCCAGGGGGATGGATTTGACAGTTCAGGGCGTCGGAAATTTTGTAATGAAGGACAGGAGCGGACTTTTGCAAAATATGGCCGGAGCCGTTTGTTCCGAAATCTTTGTATCCTGGTTGCCTTATACTTCCGATGTTTTTAAGGAATTTGATCCACAAACAGGCCTTGCTAGTTGCTACATATACAAAAAATCGCCCTCAGCGGGCAACAGCCTTGTTTAAAACAAAGACTTTTTAATTTTTGCCAGCCACGCTCCCAATGTCACTTGTTTATTCATTAATTTATTTGGGTTCGAGTTGTACTGGTCGATGGGGGTTCTGCTTTTTTTTCGCCACACTAACTACGGTTAAAGTCTTTTATGTTTTTGATTGAAGGATAACAGTGTAGCAGAACAGAAAACACAAAAAACAAGCAGCGATATCCTGGTGTTTATTGATTTCAAAGAATGACTGACAATAAATTCATTAAAGCGATAGACAGGTTAATGTCCATCCGGGGGGTTTGTAGGCTAAAAAAATGTCGACTACAAAATGGTTGTTAATAAATAATTGATTGAAAAAAACAAAAAACAAAAACTCGATCCATCCATAAAGAGTATTTTTGTTTCTTTGTAAGGATGTCAATCATGGTAAATGTTAATGAGAATTTAAGTGAATTATTTTGATGTTTTACACAAGTCACTTTATTAAAATTCTGTAGACATAAAAATTGAACATGCGTTGAAAATTATGGGTTCTTAAGCCACTGAACCTGACCCAAATTTCCGTACAAAAAAATCATATTCGTTTTGTGTAACCTGTGAATACTCGCATATTAACAAAGCTTCCTGACAATCACACTGGATATAGAACACACGAACACATAGAAGCCCTCATATCTTAACAATGTCCTGCGGCTTGTCTCTCATATCTCTAAATGCCTGCCTGCCGTTGATGGGTATATGACAGTTGAGTTGACAATGTCATCAAAAGTTGACGTTTTACTCTTGTCATACAAAGGACCTTCTTTATGTGTGTAATGCGAACAAACGACACTGCCGCCGCTATATTACTCTAAGGACAAACAATCACAAGAGGACAACGAAACCAACGGTGACGACGACAGTGACAACGGCTCTATCGGCTTTGTTGTGTTTTGCTTACCATCATCAGAATTTTGCCATATCCACCCGCACTATACTTTCCGTTCGCCTATCACGCATTAAGGACTTCCACGCATTGTGCGTTCCTCGGAATGATAATGACTGACAGGCAGACAGACAAGTAGTAAAGTCCTGGCTCTGGTTCCCTGAAATGAAATCTGCTTCGGTTTGTTTTTTTCTCTTGTTGTTCGTATCCCCAAACACCGATAAGCTCCTTGAAGGTGTTTTTGTTTGTTATGTATGGAGAAATAAAGCAAGGTGAGTGTAAAATAAACGCAGACATCATCAGCAGCATCATCATCGCGTCACCAAACATCAGAGCAGTTCCTTTGTCCTCTGGAGTAATTGAAAGCAAACAGGATCCAGTAAGAATATTCAAACACGCATGTTCTCATATATACACTTGGCTTGACTTGAAGTTTGTAAAAGGACACTCGTCAAAAATTAAGTTCTACTTTCACGTGAGCAGTAAAACTTTGTCAGTCAACTTTTTTACCAACATCAAAATAATAGTGAATTCGTAAAAAGTCAACAGCAAGGAGCAGGGATGAATGGTGAGTTTGAGGTTATTTATACGATTAAATGGCAAGGAGCCATCGTTCTCAAACAAACAGCTTCCCTGAAAAAATATAAGTTCACAATCAGCCTGTCAATCATTCCTGTATGAATATGAACTGAGTGATGTGACCATTCGTCCTTTTTTTTAACATTCGTTCTACCGCAACTTCCAAGACACCTTTTTCTTCTTTCCGGCTGCCAATACTGTTTCTTACTTACGTACTTATGGTGGCACTACAGTCCAGGTTGGACCAGGGCCTCACCCAACAAACATCTCCAGTCAGCTCGGTCCCTAGCTAGCTGTCTCCAGTTTCACACGCCAAGTTGGTTCAGGTCCTCTACCACCAGTGTGCTAAACCTGAGTCGCGGTCTTCCTCTTCTGCGACATCGTTCCGGGTTGGATTTGAAGACTCTACGATCCGGAGCATTATTTTACATTCGCTCAGCATGACCCAACCATCCAAGTCGTAGGACCTTAACTTTTCTGGCTAGGTCAGTGTCGCAGTACAGCTCGTATAGTTCTTGAATGAATCTTCGTCTCCATTCTCCATTAATGCAGACAGGACCGAAAATCACTCGAAGAATTTTTCTCCCAAGGCAGCCAAAAGCGTTTTCTCTGCACCATACATGAGGACCGGGATGATGAGGGTTTTGTAGAGTGTCACTTTAGTTGCTCGGGAGAGGACTTTACCACTCAATTGCCTTCTAAGTCCAAAGAAGCAGCGATTGGCAAGAGTGATTCTTCGTTTGATTTCAGCGCTGGTGTTGTTGTTGAGTTGATAGCGGATCCCAGGTAGACAAAGTCCTTAACTACCCTTAAGTTAAATCTGTCTATGTTGACGTTTGCTCCAAGACGTCGATGTTGGTAGTCCTTTCATGTTGACACCATTAACTTGGTCATGCCCTCGTTAACCCCTATACCAATCTTCCTGGCTTCCGTCTCAAGACTCACGAACGCTCCACTGACATCACGCTGTGTTCTTCCAATTATGTCAATGTCGTCTGCGTATCCTAGTAGCTGGACGGAGTTTTGAAAGATTGTGCCTGGTGTTGACGTTGGAGTTTTGCACAATCTTTTCAAGAATGAAGTTGTCGATTGTATGACAGCTCATCGCCTTGTCTAAGACCTTTTTTGTCATTAAAAGCGTCCGTTAGGTTTTTAATCCATTGTCATCTTACACAGACGGACGAGTTTTTCTGTGATGCTAAAACTAGACATAACTCTATATAATTGGTCTCTATAGACGCTGTCATACGCGGCATTGAAATCGATAGAAAGGTGGTAGGTATCGATTTGAAGTTCCTGGATCTTCTCCAAGATCTGCCGTAGCGTGAATATTTGATCACTGGTGGATAAGGACCTATCAGGTTGTTGACGAAGGGCTTCAAACGTTGACACAGCACGGCAGACCAGATCTTATAGGCGATTTTCATATTTCATATTTCATATTTCATATGTTGAGGTTCCATTCATCGGGCATGCTTTCCTCCGACCAAATTTTGCAGATAAGCTTATGCATGCTCCTTACCAAATCATCTTCAGCTGCTTTGTACAGTTCGGCGGCTAACCCCTCTGCTTCAGCGGCTTTGTTCGACTTAATTTTAGATATCGCTGATCGCTACCTTCACTTCTTCAATGTCGGGTGGGTGGAATTATTGGCCTACTGCACCCAAATTTAATGGTTCTGTATTGCTAGCGAAGTTTTGCTCGTCATGCCCATTATACAGCTTGCAAAAGTGGTCTTTCCATATCCTCAGCACTGACTGCGGTTCCACGACGATGCTCCCATGATGGTCTCTACAGGCTTCGGTTCAGGGTGTTTAAGGCCTGGAGGTTTGTTTTACCTTTTTGTAAAACTTTCGAACCTCGTTCCTGTTGTGACATCCCTCTATCTCCTCGATCGCGCGCATCTCATGCTCCCTCTCTTTCTTTCTGAGAAGTTTATGCTCCTCTCTCCTTTTCTGCTCGTAGATCTCATACTGTTTCGGTATTAAAAAAAACACCTTTAGTAATTGTATCCTTTTACAATTACATACATACTTGTTTCATCTTTTCTGCCAGAGTAGAGATTGCTACGAGCAGCTCGAGATCTTATTGTAAGTAACATAGTTTGAACTCACTATGGTCACCCTAAAAATGAAGTTGTCTTCTTACACAGAAAATCACACACTCTTCTTGAGAGTACACACACTAAATACAATGCGAACTGTACAGTGTACATGACATGTTCATGTCTAAATTATAATTTTTCTTGTCCCTTATCATCGCCACAAAACACACCACTCTCCGACCGCTTTTAAGCTTGTGTTATTTTGGTGGTTCGGCGAGGGTGGATGAAAGAATTCGTGGCTTCTATAAATGACACTGAATGACATGTGGACAGGAGACTGATTTTCAGTTCTTTTTTTCCATTTTGTGTATTTTTGCAAATTATTTTCGTTCATTATGTGATTTTTTTTTGTCATCATTATCTTGACATTGGACAAATTCAATTACGCTCCTCCTTACACCCACAGCAAGGAAATATCACCATATAGGCAACCCACCACATGATCCATCGTATAATCACGTCACCCAAGTATGTATATGTGTCCTCAATTGATGCTTGCCTTGCTCATGAAAACAAGGAAGTTGATGTGAAAGTCAATCAAAAGAAGGCGACATGGTCGGGCACAAATGAGAAAGGATATACACAGACACACGGACGGAAGCGGATATAATATAATACGCAGAAAAAAGGGTAATGGGGCGCAAGTTGACAGGATAATCGATTCACGAAGAGATGTCAGTCACAGTCAAATGCAATGTCAGTTGCGTTTGGATGGATTGGACTCGGACATGAACATTGTATGAGTATGTATGTGTGTCTGAGTGATTGTAAGCTTGTGAATGAAAGGTTATGATTTTTTGTGTATTTTCTCTTCTTATTGTTGCTATTGTCGTCGATTTTCTTGTGTCCTTCTTGATTATGTCATCAGTGATTAAAATGTATATGTAGGGGTTCTTGCTATGGTAACATTAACTGGGCTACACTACACACTGCTGATAGTGGGCGGCTTAGGCGGTGAATACAAAATGAACACAAAAACCTAACCACAATGAACTTGTCACTGTCAGGCTTCTGAAATGTCAGTCAATCTTCGTCAAAAAAATGAAATGAAAGAAAAAATTATCAAAACAACAGAATAAGCATAACAAACAGATGCATTGCGGAAACTTTGACAAACAAATAATAATAATAGAAAAAAGGATAGTTGGACAAGGATAATGAGAGGAAGTCTAATCAAGTTAATAATTATTTTTATTATATTTTGGTGGTGTATGCAAGTTGTAAGCATTGAAATGGAATTAGCAATGAGGGACGTGTTTAACTGAAAGCATACCGAGATAGGAAGAGCTTGTATCGTTTCACTTGCTTGCTTTATTGACTGCAAGTAGGTAGTACGTATTTAAAGGAAGATGAGGTTATTTACAGCTTTTGAAAGCGGATTAAAATCTTGGTTTTTTAATCCGCTTTCAAAATTTATTTAATTGTTACAATTTGCTTTCTGTTTCTCAGCCGAGGCTGAAATCAAACGAAGAATCACTCTTGCCAATCGCTGTTTCTTTGGACTTAGAAGGCAATTGAGTAGTAATGTCCTCTCCCGAGCAACTAAAGTGACACTCTATAAAACCCTCATCATCCCGGTCCTTGCATGTATGGTGCAGAGACATGGACCATGACAACATCCGATGAAAACGCTTTGGGTTGCTTTGAGAGAAAAATTCTTCGAGTGATTTTTGGTCCTGTCTGCATTAATGGAGAATGGAGACGAAGATTCAACCAAGAACTGTACGAGCTGTACAGCGACACTGACCTAGCCAGAAAAGTTAGGGTCCAACGACTTAAATGGTTGGGTCATGTTCTCGCCAAATCTAACTTTTGTAAGTCAGTCTTGTAAGAGTCGCCTACCAGTATGGTTGTGCATATTAAAGTCCATTAAGTAAGATTAAATCGCTTCTTGTTTCATTTTTCAAAGTAAAGCCTCATTACGGCTTTTTCATGGTCCTTCGATCCCCGATAATAATTTTTATTTAAATAATAATAATAATAATAATGACTCTTACATTTCTCAAATAAATTTATTATTTTTTCTCGCAAATGCTTTTTCCCGCAATTTTTGCATATACCCATACCCATACGCAAACATAAAAAAGTCATCCACGCAATTCAATACAATAGAAACAAAAATTAAATAAAAGAAAAAAAATAAACCGCAATCGCCCTACACCACAAAAAGAGAAAAAATGAGATGCACGCAAATATACATACATACGCACACAATCATTATGTTCTATCTAACAATAACAGACAATGTACATAATTTCTTTCTCGTCTCTTTCGCTCCTAATTATATACGCTGAACAAAACTCAAAGTGCAACAGTTAGCTCGATGCTATGATGAAACTGTTTTTTTGTGAAATATTTGAAAACGGTTTATTTTAACATTCGATAAAAGTTCCTTGGCGTGGCTTGGTGTGTCTTTCTTTTAAATCGAATTTTCTATAATAAAAAAGTGAAAAACTCAAAAAGTTTAGTTTTTTTTTGTTGCGCTACCAAAAACAATGACGGGTAATAGCATAATAAAACGTGATTCATCGCGCGCTGGTCTTAAAAGGTGCTTAACCGCAAGTAAAAAGGCCGAATCTTTCGATCAAGCTGAAATAGAATCCTACTTCACTCTTTTGGCAGACCATTGGAGCAATTTCTTGATAGCCCAAGAGGCAGTGGAACTCTCCTGCGGCGACGACACAATTCAAGAACAAGAGTCAGAAAGGACGCAAGCAGAGGAATGGTATCGAGTAGCCCTCGCCAACTTCAATAGGGCATTAATGAAGGTAAGATTGAATATTGATGTCATGAACCAACATATACCCGCTCCAGCTCGTGCCAATATCAAACTCCCGCCTTTGGGTCTCCCAAAATTTTCCGGAGAAGCCAAGGATTGGAGGCCATTCCATGCTGCATTTGTGTCCGTAGTACACTCCGTTGATACATTGTCCGGTGCCCAAAAACTGCAATATTTACGAAGCTCTTTGGCAGATAGTACAAGTGCTCTACAAATCATTAATGGATTCCCAATAACGGACAACAACTACCAAGAAGCTTGGACTCTGCTCAAGAAACGATATGATGTCCAACGAATTCAAATAGATGCTCATTTCCGCGCCCTCTTCGCATTAAAGAAAATCAACAATGAGTCATCGACCGCTTTGAGACATTTAATTGATTCCACACAAGAGCATTTCCAAAGTCTGAAGGCCTTGGGTAGACCAGTAACAAACTGGGATGACTGGTTGGTACACTTAACGGTCAGTAAGCTCGACCTAGAGAGTCATAGGCAGTGGGAATTATCCTTTACTGAAGACACCGTTCCCAAATTCGATGTTCTTGTAGCTTTTCTGGAAAAAAGATGTCGCAGCTTGGATGCCATTGACTCATACCAAAGGCATACAACATTCAAAGCACCACCACAAAGATTTAAGACAAACAAACCGTTTTCATCTCTTCATGCATCATCGACAACACAACAATCAAACCAAAATGCACCCGCGAAGTCATCAACTGATTTATGTCCAGTCTGCTCCAGTAATCATAAGGTTTTCGTCTGTGACAAGTTTCGTGCATTTGATATCAAAAAAAGAATAAGTTTTGTTAAGGAAAAGAAACTCTGTACAAACTGCTTTGGATCTGGCCATTTAGATGAAAAATGTCGCAGCGCAAATACATGTCACATACGACATCACTCGCTTTTACATGATGATTCGACTCCTACAACTAGCAAACTGTCTTCCATCAACTACTCGCAATCTTATTCTACAAGATCCGAACATCACATGCTATTAGGTACCGCTATGGTCGACGTCCTCGACAATTCTGGACGGTATCAATCAGCCAGAGTACTTTTTGATAATGGGTCACATCTCAGTTTCATAACTGAGAGTTGTATGCGTAGATTGAAGCTTAAAATTTGTCCATCCACAACAATTATACAAGGAATTGGTGCCACAGCAGCTGGCAGGTCTAAGGGTGAAGTTCAACTCCAAGTGTCATCACTTGATCATTGCTATTCTACGATCATAAGCGCTCAAGTCTTACCTAAACTCACCAACATGCTTCCTCCGCTTCATATCTGTCGACAAAATTGGTCACATCTCAATTCGCTCAATCTCGCTGACCCACATTTCGACACACCAGCTGCCATCGACATTTTAGTCGGAGCCGATGAACTAGGACAATTTATTTGCACTGGCTTAATCAAAGGTCCCACTGGAACGCCAATCGCACAGCAATCCACACTCGGATGGATTCTATTTGGTAAGATACTCAACTCCGCAGCAAACGATACAACGACATTTCCCGCAACAATCGCTACAACCGCATCACCCACAACAACCGCATTATTTACTGCCGCATGCCCAACAGTTGCTGCATCAAAAACCGCAATTTCCGCTTCCACCGCTTCAACCGCTTTAACCGCAATTTCCGCTTCAAGCGCTTTCACCGCATCAATCAACAAATCCAAAATTTCGACAACCACTCTCAACTCAGCTGTATGCTTGTTCTGTGATACCGCACTTACGAAAGCTGTTTCCAAATTCTGGCAAATAGAAGCTTTGCCTGTTATCAAACATTTGTCAATTGAAGAAAAGATGTGCGAAAATATATTCAAAGACTCCCATTACCGCCAGGAAGACGGTCGATATATTGTCAGTCTTCCGTTCAAGCCCGACTGCCCTCTCGGTCACTCGCGCCATGCTGCAGTTCGTTCTCTGCTGCGCATGGAAGCTCTTTTCGCGAAAGATGAAAAGCTCAGAGCTGACTACAAAGCGTTTATTGAAGAGTTCATTGAGTTGGGCCATATGAAAAAGGTAACGCAACCACCTGTTGCAGGAAAGCACTTCTACCTGCCTCATAGAGCCGTTGTCAAAGATACGAGTACTAAAACCAAGCTGAGGGTCGTATTTAATGCTTCTTGTCGTACTACCAGCGGGTTTTCTCTCAATGACACCCAGATGATTGGACCACAGCTGCAGCCAGATCTCTTCTTGGCACTCATACGAATGCGTACGTATCGGTATGCTTTAAGCGCTGACATAGCTAAAATGTATCGCCAAGTACTTATCAACAAAGAACAAATCGATTATCAGCGAGTCCTCTGGCGTAATTCCCCACAAGACGAAATAGAGGAATACCGAATTTTGACCGTAACTTATGGTGTTGCTTCATCTTCTCATCTTGCTGTTAGGACGGTGCAACAAACCGCGTTAGACGAAGGCCAAAACTTTCCTCAGGCAAGGGAAATCATAATCAATCATTTCTACATGGATGACTTGCTAACTGGGTGCTATAATGAAGAGGATTTGCAACGTGTTCAGATGGAGGTGTCTTCTATACTAAGACAAGGCGGCTTTTGTCTTCGCAAATGGTCATCGAATTCTTCTCTCGTTATAAACTCCGTTCCGGAAGACCAAAGAGAAGTCCTCCAGCCTCTGGACTTTTCGGAAGCAGACGGTGTTAGGACGTTAGGACTCCAGTGGGATCCTTCTTCGGACAATCTGTCATTTGCTGTCCAAGCTACTAAGGTAACTTCATAAACATTAACTAAAAGGTTATTACTTTCAGAAGCTTCGAAACTTTTTGACCCACTGGGCCTTATGTCCCCAAGCACCATTATTCCGAAAATGCTGTTCCAGCGCCTTTGGCAACCTAAGGTTGATTGGGACGAAGCAGTGCCAGACGAAGTGAACCAACAATGGCTTCTCAATAAACAACAAATTTCAAAACTCGCAACAATACAAGTTCCAAGATGGGTCCGTTGTGGAATCCCAAACTCTGTGTCAGATCTCCATGGATTTTCTGACGCCTCTCAGAACGCTTACGCAGCAGCCGTTTATATTCGCACGATTTCAACAAATGGTGACGTATCAGTTCATCTTCTTGCCGCAAAGACAAGAGTTGCTCCGCTCAAGACAACAACATTGTCCCTGCCTCGATTGGAGCTCTGTGGAGCTGCTTTATTAGCTCAATTAGTGAAGTCGATTAAGCCAACTTTAGAAAGTCATATTCGTCATATTTTCGGATGGACCGATTCGACCATAACTCTTTCATGGGTCAGCCAATTTCCTGGTAAGTGGTGCACTTTTGTCGCAAACCGTGTATCACAAATCCAAGAAACCATTGAACCTGGGAACTGGTTTCATGTCCCATCTGCACAAAATCCAGCCGACTGCGCCACTCGGGGTTTGTTCCCTGAGCATCTAGCGGAACATAACCTTTGGTGGGATGGGCCATCTTGGTTACGACAACCAGACACTTATTGGCCACCTCAACAAATCTTCACTACCAATTTAGATCAACGGGCCGAATCTGTCAATATTGTAATATCCAGCGATCCACCTATCTGGGACTTAATCGACCGTTATTCTTCTCTGAATAAACTAAAACGCGTCACTGCATACGTTCTAAGGTATATTTTCAACTCTAAGCAAGCCGTACTAATCCGCAAGAACAAAGAAGCAAAACCATTTCGGACGCATGAACATCTCCAACTTAACGAACTGAATGAGGCTATGATGTTTTGGGTCGCACAAACTCAACGTGTCTTTTTCGCCGCTGAATTTCAATGCCTTAATTCTAATAAACCTGTCAAGCGCCAAAGCAAAGTTATAAAACTGCATCCTTTTTTGGATGATAACAATTTGCTCAGGGTAGGTGGACGATTACGTAATGCTTCATTAAATCCTGACAAAAAGTATCCATTAATACTACCAAAATCTGCTAAACTTACCGTTCTTATTTGCGACTACATACACCACATAACGCTTCACGCAGGACCTCAGTCTATGCAGGCGATGCTACAAAATCGCTTTTGGGTCATCGGTTGTCGCGGAATCTTAAGAAAGATTGCCCTAAAATGCCTGAATTGCCACAGACACAATCGCATAATATGCCAGCAACTTATGGGCGATTTACCGTTTCCACGCGTAACAGCATGCCGACCTTTTCTCAGTAGTGGCGTCGACTCTGCTGGACCTATTCAACTCCGATTATCAAAAAGACGTGGGTCGAAAGCATTGAAGGGATACATTTCCGTTTTCATCTGCATGTCGACAGGAGCAATGCATTTGGAGTTGGCTAGCGACCTCACATCGGCTAGCTTCATAGCAGCATACAAACGATTCGTGTCCCGTCGAGGTCATTGTAAAGACCTATACAGTGACAATGGCACAAATTTTACTGGCGCTAACAAGGAATTGAAGTTATTGCTTCTCGACGCCTCCAAGAATGAAAAACTAGCTTACTGCCTCGCAGACGATGGAACAGAGTGGCATTTCAACCCGCCTGCGTCTCCACATATGGGTGGCTATTGGGAGGCAGCTGTAAAACGTGTTAAGTACCACCTGCGCCGAACACTTGGAGAAAATCTGTTGACGTATGAAGAATTCACAACCCTCTTGACAGAAATTGAAGCGTGCGTCAACTCTAGGCCTCTTTGCGCAATATCCTCAGATGTAAACGACCTCTCAGTCCTCACTCCCGGACATTTCCTTATTGGAGAGCCGTTAAAAGCTATCCCAGAACCAGAAATCGAACACTTTCAAGGTCATTTAGTGAACAGATGGAATCGCATATCAAATCTTCGTCAGCACTTTTGGAGAAGATGGAGTTCTGAGTACCTCGTCCAACTCCAGCAACGGTCAAAGTGGACTCGGTCTTGTCCTAACCTCCAGACAGGTGATTTGGTCGTTATTCGAGATGAAAAGCTTCCACCAACCAAATGGAAGCTTGGAAGATTAAGCAGTGTTCATCCCGGTGAAGATGGCAAAGTACGGGTTGTTTCTGTAAGGACTGCGGATGGTATGCTTATTCGACCTATCGTCAAGATTTCTCCGCTCCTTCCCATCGATGACTGTTGCCAAGAATAACACTTATTATGATTTCAAATTCTTTTCCCTATTGCCAAAAATAACTCTTATGTGCATAATATAATGTTTCAAATTCTTTTCACTATTGCCAAAAATAACTCTTATGTACATAATATAATGTTTCAAATTCATTTCACTATTCTAAGAATATTGCTTTAAATGTCAATTTGAATTTTAATTTTGAGCTAAACCTACTTTGTTTTTTTGAATAATTTTGAATTATCTAAATTTAACAATTTAAAGTAATCATCTATGTAATATTTTTGAACTAATTTTTCAATTGTTCCAAGGCGGGCGGAATGTTCTCGCCAAATCTAACTTTTGTAAGTCAGTCTTGTAAGAGTCGCCTACCAGTATGGTTGTGCATATTAAAGTCCATTAAGTAAGATTAAATCGCTTCTTGTTTCATTTTTCAAAGTAAAGCCTCATTACGGCTTTTTCAGGTCATGTTGAGCGAATGGAAAATATTGCTCCGGCTCGTAGAGTCTTCGAATCCAACCCGGAAGGACGTCACAGAAGAGGAAGACCGCGACTCAGGTGGTAGAGGACCTGAACCAACTTGGTGTGCGAAACTGGAGACAGCCTGCTAGCTAGGGACCGCTAGGAGGCCCTGGTCCGACCTGGACTGTAGCGCCACCATAAGTCAAGTAAGGTGGCACTCGGCACGGCAGGCAATAGCTCTTATAGATCAAGAGGTCTATTTTGGCAATAGCTCTGGTCGATCGGCAGAATTTTTTAAGGCCCCTGGTGGTACAACAGGGAAGCAATAGCTCTGATCCATCGGCAGGTTTATCTTAGGAACCTGGTACCACTAAACGGCAAGCGATAGCTCTAGTCTAGACGATCGGCAGGTTAATTTAAGGCTCGTGGTTCAACAGGTTTATTTTAGGCCTTTGATGCCACTATACGGCAGGCTATAGCTCTGGTTGATCGGCAGGTGTTTTTAAGGCCCCTGGTGGCATTTAGGACTATTTCCTTACCGGCGGTGGTGGGGAAGTTTCAATAAAAATTTGGCGATTGCTGCACGGTCGACGGCGACCGAAATACTATTTTCGAATATAAAAGTTGAAATGACAACTAATAGTAGTAGAGAAAGGTAGTGGTAGAGGTGGCTTTAGTACAAAAGTACAGTACCTCATATGATTTTCCCTGCTAAAACTGAGTGTGAAGTATAGGAATGGGAATACTAATTTTTCCTATTATTTATTTTAACTTACTTGTACACTTGTAGGATACTTACTGCAAGCTTGGTTTTTCAGTCAACACATTGGATTCCAACTGGACTCCATACACAACGAAATGTCTATGATATGTATTTTAAAATTGAAGAGCTATAATAAAATAAATCAACATGTTTTTTGTTTTAACTTTGATTTGTTTGTGAGTACACACCTAACAAAAAGATTTCCAAACCCTTTAACCTTTTTCATTTCCTTGGGAATCCAACAGAATTTTTACGGCGATCATATAATTCTCATTCTATTTTTTCGAATTCAGTTTCCTCCAGATGTTTTGGAGAAGCAACTTTGTTTTGTTGATGGTTCAAACCATTTTACAAAGCCATCCAAGTCGTGACAAAGCCATTCAGACACCATTGACCAGGCCCATTGAGCGTGCGCCTTACTGAACCATGAATGCAAAGGCAAAAGATGTGAAATTTCACAAAACGTCAATGCGATGACAGCAGATGATTTGTCTGCCACTTAACCAGCTGTACACTGAATCATCATCCATCCGGCCGGCCGGCATCGAGATTGAGGACAATCAGGACTGTAAGCATATTGTTTGCCAGTTTGACCATTAAACCAACCATCATGGTGGGCCAGCATATAACTCTTGAGTGATTTATGACAGATGAATGGATGAATAAGTGAAATCGCAAATAACAAAGAGTTTGTGTTCCAACGATGGACGGTATCACATCTCACATTCCATATTTTTTGATGCTGCCCCAAACAAACCAGTCATTTGGATATCAATGTAGCCCATCATCGTCATCATCATCATGTCGTGCCATCGTGCCAGTGCCACACATAAAAGTGCAACTGTTACCTTATGCAGCAATCACGTATATTCGAAACCAACGCCATTCGGCCACAAAAGTGTCAAAATCTATCCACATCACCTAGAGGAACATTCATATGATGACGACAGACAAACAGTCGCGACTGACGGCGGCGGTGGTGACCGTTTCGGATTTTAGTGCATAAATCGCTTGTCGTTTCTGGGTACAAAGTGTCACCAGCCAGGTCAGTGGAAAGCGTAGCATCCGTTACCATTGTGATGGTTGCATGGTGCTTGTGCGTGAATGTTGCATGTAAGCAGCAACAAATATTCAAATTCAATCGTCCTTTATAAAAGAGTCAGCCAACACAAACATCTGATGCGATCCAAGACTGGCCTGGTTAAAAAGTGTAGCCCGACCATAACTGACATGACATTCTGTTGGCGAACTTTTCAAGTTCGGGACTAGAGGTTCTCGTTTTTTGGGTGCAACAGTCGGCAATGGCGGCAACATAACGACCTACGCCGCCGCCGCCGCCGCCGAGCGACGGCTCAGTGGTGGCGATGACCATCAAATCTTATTCTAACTGACAGACCGCAAAATGCATCATCACTAGCATTAAACTGATGATGGCGTGTATGTGTTGTGTGTGTTGTTCTTGCACCGGTTGTGTGTTTATGGTGAGGATGTCATTTTAGAGTTTTGATGCGCTTTTTCTCCCAGGCGTCTTTGTTACATCCGGAATCCGGGCAACAGCGACGCATTAACATCATCATCGCTCAAGAACCAGCCATCACCATCATTCGCAGCTCATAACAACCGAATTAAGCCTCGAACGAGACAGACATTAACTATGGAAGACGTTTA
The DNA here is from genome assembly GCA_943590905.1 of Sphaerophoria taeniata. Classification (NCBI taxonomy): domain Eukaryota; kingdom Metazoa; phylum Arthropoda; class Insecta; order Diptera; family Syrphidae; genus Sphaerophoria; species Sphaerophoria taeniata. The sequence goes on along the minus strand of OX016542.1, from coordinate 71,632,627 downwards.
CACCAGCCTGATGCGATTTGGCTCTGGTGTGACAGTGTGCTGACGTTGGGGAAGTTTTGGCTTGCATTGAGGACATGAAGTTGTTGTGCGAGTCTGTAAATTCGATTTTTGTGTTTTTGGCTTGAGTTGGCCGCGTAGAGATATTGTGGAAAAGAATAGCTCAGCTACAAGCCTGTTTGTGTGACATGTCAGGGAATTTAGGTGCAAATGTATTAAAAATCGCCGTTTTATTGGCCTCGTGATTAAATTTACTCCAATTTAATCAAAGTAATCGCAAAAAGGTCTTTAAAACGTATGCCAAATAGTGAGGCCTTAAAACGCTTCATCATACTGTTCATAGCTGCATATATTATTGAACTCATGTATTCTGAAGACCAAAGTTCACTTGGCGTCGCAACGAATTGATTTGATCACGAAGCAAGCACGATTTGTTAGCGCGCATTTTAATAGCATGACAAAGAGTTACTATTCCGGACACCTGTAGATAGATTTTCAGCCCCCCACACTACCTTTTAAGCCCCTTCATCCAGTTACTTGGACAACTGAGATCGAATTACCTCCAAATTGAACACGGACTTTCAATTTGGCAGACACTGCAGCACTATGCTGTGCCAAAGTCAGCATCAGCAATGTCGGCAGTGAAGAGTTTCATTGTGGATCATGGCGCATGGTGTGGTAGTTCCTCGCAACCCACACCGCACCACTCTTTTGATTGCGATTGGTGTTACGGGTATGGTAGATTGGTTGATTTTTGTATTGATCGTTCTCGATTATTGACTTTCCATATTTATGTCAAACTTATCGCCAAGCAATTTTGAGGAGGCTAAGCTACTTTTTGACTGAACGGCGCGGCGGAGTTCCATAGTCGCCCCATAATCACTATGGAGTTCCATGGTGGAGCGATTTCGTACTATGATTTATTTTTGTGTCGCGATCATAATTCATTTGCTGATTGGTTTGGGCACACAGTACACTTTTTTAAGTAACTGGCTGTGGGAGAGCAGGTGGCTACTGCGCCATAGAGCTGTACTCTATGATGGAAGATATTTTTGTTTCCCACCAAAGAGAAACTTTCGAAAAAACAACTTATAAGGCGGAGATTGGTGTTCGAGCGGCTCTGCTGTTTTCAAATTAGGGTGACCTTTGTCGAAATTAAAAATTTTGTTATGATAACGAGTTTGTTGCGAGAATCAGTTGATGAGCGATGTAAAAAGCTTAATACACCACTTTATGAAACTCAAGTCGACAAAATATGGTCACCTTATTTTTATGATAGCTTTTTTCAGTTATGCTGACATTAATTTTCCTATCACCTGTGAATGGTTTTTAGAAAGAAATTAATGATTTTTGGGGAAAATGCAGGTTGGCACTTAGTTGTGCTGGAGAGAGTGAACGGGTGTGACTCTAAAGATGACAAATACAAAGCTCTTGCGAATATTTTTGATCAAATAAAACAAAGAAATAAACGCAAAGTATCAACATCAATAATCCTTACCAAAATATAATTCGCAACTCGTAAGAAAAATTGTATACAAAATGGATTTAAGGTCATTAAACAATACCTACCTATGGCGTAAAAGGGAAAACGGCAATATCACGGCTGAAATCCAACAACAAGCCGCTGGAGCAGATGGTCTAGCTGCCGAGCTGTTCAAATCAGCAGGCGACGATCAAGATAGGAGCATCTGTAAGATATGGTCGGAAGAATGCATGCCCGATGAATAGAACCTCAGCGTTGTTTGCCCGATCCTGAAAAAGGGAGATCCTCTAAACTGCGCCAACTCCAGAGGAATCAGCCTACTAAACATCGCCTACAAGATCCTCTCTGCCGTAAACGTGAACGTCTGAAGCCTTTTGTCAACAATCTGATTGGTCAATGTGGCTTCAGACAACGAAAGTCAACCATCGACTTTTCACTTTGCGGCATAGATTCTGGAAAAAACCTATGAACTCGGCTTGTCCAAAATGACGATGGAGAACTCACACTGCTCCATCAAGATTGGCAACGAGCTAACTGAATCTTTCGGTGTCAATAAAGGATTCAAACAAGGCGATGCACTATCGTCCAATTTCTTTATCATCGTTCTTGAGAAACTATCTTCCAAAAATCTGTTCAACTACTCGCATACGCCGATGATATTGATATAATGGGAAGAACACTGTGTGATGTCAATGGCTCCTTTATGAGAATTAAGACAGAAGCGGCAAAAGTGGGTTAAGAAATAAATGAGGGAAAAACGAAGTATATGCTTCGAGGGACACCCAATAAGACCTACAGACTTGAAAAGTGGTTGAGAATGGAGAATAAGAAACAACAGTGACCTTTACGGGTTGTACAACAACATGGACCTAGCCAAGAGGTTCAAGGTGCAGAGACTCAGGTAACTCGTTCATTTAGAGCGGATGGACACCAATGCTCCGGCCGGGAAAGCCATGTCCTGGACGTCCTGGAAAGGAGAGGAAGACCACGACTCAAGTGGGGCACACAAGTGAAAGAGGACCTCAATCTTCTTGGAGTGCAAAACTTATTAGAGTTTGCAACGATCCCTTTCAAATTCGGTGCCAAAACTTATTCCAACTTCTGGAATAGTTCCTCATAAATCAGTTTCCTAATCCGCCCTTTAATCCTTATTTTTTTTAATTCTTACCACGAAGCACTCAATCAAATCACCTTTGAATGAGTACCATTCCTCTCCAACAATAACAACAACCAAAGTAAAATAAATAAATCTCATAACATTTTGATTGACACCCCTCCCAAAACGACTGTCATATTCGAAGAAGTTCTGTGGATCGGATCGCACACAGCAAATCAACTCTTCTTTGTTGATGCTCGAACCTGCCTGTCAAAACATCAATTGTAGAACTTGGCGAGCTGCGTGCGCAACGTCCCGTCCCGCAAACCTCACCGAATACACAACACAGCTGCATCGTAATTCCACTCGTGCTTGTGCGTCTATAGAACATCAACCATAACCGATTCGAATCGAATCGATCTCGTCAACTCGTCAAGTGGGCAGACTTAGAGGTACTTATCGTTTTTGATGATCTGCAATCTGTTGAAGATCTTATCATTCTTTGAATCCCTATATTCTGTCCTTTGCTGATTTGAACAAAAAAACCCTTCTGTAAAATCGCAATGTCAACAGCGCAGCAGCAACAAGACCGAGAATTTTATATTGTGATCGCTCAGTTGTAGCCATAATGGCTATGACAAGGATTTAAAATTCCAGCTTCAGGTATTCGTATGTTGATTCTATCCAAAACCCAAAAGGGGAACTGGATCGAGATCAGACATCGACACAGGCACAACAAATCTGCAGAGAACAATGTCCGAACATACAATTTGGGATTGATTGAGATTTCAATAGGGCAGTTGAAGTGGTAGCTGTCAGTTGTGTGTCATGAATGCAACTTCGATTGAAAAAGAATGCGTGTGTACGTCGCTGTGCTCCTCGAACGTCTTACTGTGTCGCTGAGCAAATATACCAGAATAATAATAAATTCTTATGCCATCTAGGGATTATCTTTCTATTCTTGATTTGTGTACACAAGGCGCCTCCTGGAGAGATATTTTTAAAGAAATACTTCGTCTTTGATTCGCGATAGGATTATTTTTTGTGTTTGCTCGGATGACGGAAGAAGGATTGACATGTAGCAGATGGTTGGGACTTGGGGCCTACCTTCAATAGTTGAATGAATTATTTGCAATAAAAAGGTAAACTTAATTGTTATGCCAAAAAAAATAATTATGCAAATACCGGGATTTGGCACTATGAATCTACATTATTCATTTTGCAGACACATTGATTAAAGAAACTGTGTGCTGTATGAACAATTAGCGGAGACCCTCAACTGCTACAAAGCAGATATAACCGCTATCCAGGAAATGCGATGTGATGGACCGGGCAAAAGGAGGCTGAAAAACTGCAACATCTGCTATGGAAATTGTTACCGAGAGCAACAACAGCGGCTTTTTGGATGCGGATTCGACGTGGGAAGCAGACTCACGCAAAAAGTCTTGAGCTTCAAATGTGTAAGCGAACGCATCACGACGATCCGAATCAAGTCTAAATTTGGCAATATTAGCCTAATATGTGCACATGCCCCCACATAAGAGAAAAAGGACGACACCAAAGACGAGTTCTACGAGTTCCTTGACAAAACATATGAGTAATGTCCTAGCTATGACACTAAAATTTTCCTCGACGATTTTAAAGCAAAGCTGGGAAAAGAAGACATCTTTGGTGGAACAGTCGGTAAGCACAGCCTGCACGACACCACTACCGATAACGGATTCAGGCTGATCGATTTTGCAGCCAGCCAGCTGGGCGAAATGTTGTGGTAGAAAGCACATGGTTCCCACATCTCAACATCCATAACTGTACATTGAAATCTCCCGATCAATCAACCGTCAACCAGATTGATCACATTGCGATCGACGGAAGGCAATTGTAAAGCATTGTAGATGTTCGAATTTTCCGAGGAGCTAACATCGACTCGGACCACTACCTCGTCGTAGCCAAGGTATTGCTACGAATATCGCAACAACGGCCAAAACAAGGAAATGCTGCAAGAAAAATCGACGTCGGACGGCTACAATCGCAAGAGGTCGCAAGATCTCACTCTGAGAGTGTCAAGTAACGTCTTAAGAAGTCCTATGCTGCCAATATCAAGTATCGAAGACCAGTGGCAACATTGCAAGAAAGCAGTTAGAGAGACCGCCTCAAATGTGCTAGGTTTCACATAGGCACCAAAACGAAACCCCTGGTTTGACGAAGATTGCAGGAAGGTCCATGCAGCCAAACAGAAGGTATACAGAGCTCCGCTGCAAAGAAGAACAAGAGGTGTTCGTGAGCTCTACGAGCAAAAGAGGGAGCATGAGAAGCGTCAGATCGAGGTTGTCGAGAGAGCCAACAACGGAATGAGGTTCGGAGGTTCTACCGGAAGGTAAAACAGCTGGCTCAATGTCATCGAGCAGTAACCAATGCCTGCAGAGATAAAAAAGGGAACATCATAGTAGAATCGCAGTCAATGCTGGGGATTTCAAAAGACTACTTCTGTAGACCGTATAACGTCGACGAAGAACAAAATCCCGCCGTCAGGCAGGAGCTTTTCATCGGACACGATGATAGCCAACAATTCCGTGAACCCGACCTAGAAGAAGTGAAAACGGCAATATCACTGTTGAAATCCAACAAGGCCGCTGGAGCAGATGGTCTAGCTGCCCAGCTGTTCAAAGCAGCAGGCGACGATCTATATAGGAGCATGCACCAAATCATCTGTAAGATATGGTGGGGAAAATGCATGCCCGATGAATGGAACCTCAGCATGATGGAGAATTTACGCTGCTCCATCAAGGTTGGTTACGGAATCTTTCGATGTCAAAAAAGGATTCAGACAAGGTCGTAAAATATTCACGAAAAACTGAATTTCGCGACTTTTTAGCCATTACAACTTTCTTAGCCGACACGATATCAATGTCAATTTTTCACATCTTCATGAAAGCACCGTAATAAAGGTGCATTTCTCTGCAGCAGTTCTACGTTAACTCGCTAGTTTGCATTTATTATGAAGCAGTAGGCCACTGCTACCAAATTTCATGCAAAGGTAGAAAATAGAGTTCTATATCCCTAGACTCAGTTCCAGCAACAATTTTCTTTGATTTCCTACAAGCTCAAATATAAAGATTGTCAAGTCAACATATCAAGCTCTTATTCTCCTCAACATAAATACTTATCCTTTAACCAAAATTTTCTCCTCGCCCTGTTATTCTTTAGTCAACAAAGCAACAACGAGTCTCTGGGGTCTTTTTTTTAATTTCAAATCAAAATAATTTCACATATCTTGAACGAAGGCACAGATTCGATTTGGACTTATTGTGGACATTTGATTGATTGACACCTAAACATAACACATTTGATCGGTGGGCGCTGTTCAACTCTCCATCTCTATATGGGATCTCGAGTTTATTTTTTCTATGGTCATTTCGAGAGACCACTTGTCTGCGGTTGATATTTATTTAGGCACTCTCTCAATCTTGCCGTCAGGGAAATCCAAATCCAAATCGACAAAAACGAAGTGGCGGTGCGCCTGGATCGATCTCACTTGGCCTCGAGTGTGATCGATTGATCTGTCAATGATATTTTTTCACGAGAATTAAATCAAAAAAATATGCTTCAAGAGATGGATTTTGATTGATTGAAGAAATGATTTCTTCTGATCTGGAATGACTTTTCAAAGTAAGAAACATAACAATAATAAGGGAATATCACACTTCAGACGAGAGCGTTGCTGGGGATTAGTGCCGCACTGCTGAACCGTCATGTCATAATCAAGTTGCCACTCTGAAAATGTTTTGTTATTTTTTCGTGTGGCTTGACGATTGAGAGTCAAATTCATCTACACACAGCAATAGTTTCATACAAAAGTATACTCAACAGAGGCGGAGAGACAGATAATTTTTCTTCAAGTCTTAGCCATTGACAAATTCGCTTTCTATTAGCCGTTTAATGCTCTGTGATTGTATATTAACACAAGTTAAGAAGAACAACTAGCAAATTATTCTTTCTTCCTACACTTCTGATATTATCACCTTAATTGTCATACAAAATTAGGTTAACTACCGACTTCTTCAAATTTAGTCATCCTGGCATCTTTTCAAGGCCGACTTAATCATCTGTTTAGCACATTATGCAAAAAACTTTCCAATGCAACTAATACGATTATAAAACTATTCAACCCTCAACCTGATATTCAGTTGAGCCCTTATGAACTCTCTTCCTTTGATTTGATTTCTGCAACTTTTTTTCAGTGAATAAGCAGGAGCACTGCTTCTGCCACACTTTCTTTTTCCTTTTTAGTCAAAACACAAAAAAAGCCAAATCTGAGCGGCTGCTTGAGAAATGTTTGTATCTTTGTATCCTATTTTTTCAAATACGATTTTATGGTCCATGAATCTTGGTAGTTCATCTTCTGGGCACAACTCATGGAGTTCTTCCTGGATGTTTTGTGCAGAGTTGTTGATGAAGAACAAACTTTTGCTGCATTCTGTATTATTTTCTTTTCCGCCCGGGTTTTGTTAACTTGAGATACATTACGAAAAAGACAATATTCAGGAATAAACTAAGAAAAAAATGTCCCTAAAATTTGAAACATTCGATTTGGTCGCCTTCAGGTATTTCACAAAGCGATGTATAAAAAGAAGAAGAAGAGTCCCCTTCTTAAGTTTTGCCCTGATTCGTCTCGCTCCTGCCTGGTCTCGTGGATCTCGATGGACCATTTTGTAGTATATTCTTTTTTCTTTGTATTCCTGTTGGAAACTTGTCGTAGAGTGATTTGTGGTCGACGATGGAGTGATTTATCGTTGACGTGGGTACAATACTGTTGTTGAGTCTTAACTTATTTTAGGTCGGTTGTTTTTGGGGATTTTTTGAGGGGTAAGGCCGGCCGCAGGAAAAAAATATGTCTTGGATGTATCTGCAAACAGATTTCCTGGAATTACAAATTTATTGAAGCGCACGCGGCAGCTGTAATGAAAGATGGACATGACCTTTTGGCGTCACGTTATTTTGTTTCCAGGATCTACCAAAACTTGGTTAAGACTTGAACAATAATACAGGACACACCACGTGACATGACATATTTGAGTGCTGTGCTCATTTAGCAACATCAAGCTAAACGAACTCTTTCTGTCCATCTAAAATGGCACTCAAAAAGTTTTTCTTCGATTGACGAAATAAACGAACACTCGCTCGTCAGGCATCAGTCGGAGCCGGAGGACAAAAAAAAAAGTGGAGAAAAAGTTTTCTCAATTTTCCGAACAATCATGAAACGCTCGAGTGAGAGGAACGTGTTATCCATGCATCACTTGGCATCGGCTGTCATCATATTAATAGCTGCCGACTGATGGCCTCAATTAGTAAAGAAATTATATATAATTTTTTTTTTGTATTTGTACAGCTCACACTTTATTAAACCAAACCACATCAGGGAGCTGAGAGAAGATTTGTCTAATGGTCGGTGGATAGCGTGTTTGGGATCTGTTGCGAAGGCCGACACGTTGACGTTGATGAAGTTTCGATTTCTATCATAACAGCTCCTCCGAATAAATCTCATCGATAGATGGTCAGCATCAGCTTCTCGTGCTATAAATCAAAGACTAATCGACAGAATTAATTAAAAACAAAATTTGCACTCATAAAGAAGCTACGGTCAGGGTATGGAATATGATATCATCATACACATTACACACTAATGTAAGTATAGACCGATAAGAAAAACAGGATGTACTCGTGTGTAATAGTGTGACCTTACTTGTTTTTTAGTTTCTCGACACATCATTGCTTTCCACTTTAATCACCCTTCAATAGAAAATTAATTTAACCGATCTAGAGACAGAGTTTGTATTTTCATAAAATAAGAGCTGCTCTTTTATAGGGCTGCGATTAAACTTCCTCTTTTGTAAGAATCTTTTACACTAAGTTTTGATTTCAAATCAACTTAAATGTAATCCCTTCCATAGGGTAAGCCTTGACGTGGCGGAGAGGCTTACGGTGACTATTACTATGGAGCTTAAACTATGCGATCGCGAAACTTGTCGAAGCGGAGTATGCTGTTATTACTTACTACTCCCCAATAAAGGAGTGTTCCCACCAAGGCACTTCCAACATGATGGTGGTGGAAGAATTCTTTTTTTATAATCAACGGTGGCATCCTCAGTTCCAATTAGGTCAAACTACTTGGTGAACACCTTTATACGGTCAACTTCAACATATTTGAAGCCCGCAGGCCGTAAAAAGGGGCGGTTGTTCCAGCTCTCGCACTTGGAGTTACATCAAGTGCCTGGTACTCCAAGTTGGGGGTTCTACGTTGCCGGGGTGACTTGCCGGCTACATAGAAAAATATTTTGTTGCGAAGAAATAGCCAGATGAGAGCAACTAAAGCGGATTTTTGGATGGGGAACCGTCGTTGGAAGCAGACTCAGGCAAAAAATCTTAAGCTCCAAATGTGTACGCGAATGCATTACGACACGATCCGAATCATGGCTAACATTAGCCTAAAATGCGCGCATGCCCCCCTCTGAAGAGAAAAAAAGATGACACCAAACAGGTGTTCCACAGCTCCTTGACAAAACATGAGCGCAGTATCCTAGCTATGACATTAAAGTTATCCTCGCGATAGCAAAGCTGGGAAAAGTGAACATCTTAAGTGAAACTGTCGGAAATCACAGGCGGCACGACACCACTTCCAACGACGAATTCCGGCTGATCGATTGTGCTGCGGGACGAAATTTGGTAGCAAGCACGTGGTTCTCATATCTCAACATCCATAAAGGAACATGGAGATCTCCCGATCATTGCGATTACGATCGACGAAAGACCCTTGTCCAGCATTCTAGATATTAGTGCTAAGAATAAACCCACAAAATGACGATGGACAACTTACGCTGCACCATCAAGGTTGGCAACGAGCTTACGGAACATTTCGATGTCAAAAAACAATCCAGACAGACAAGGCTTGAGAAGATACTGAAAAACTATCTATGTCGTTAATATGGACATAATGGGAAGAACGCAGAGTGATGTCAATCGCGCCTTTATGGGAATTGAGATTTATACTTACTTATCCGGCTCACAATCCATGAAGGATCTCAGCCTGAGATACTGCAGCCTTCCATCGTGAGCGAACCTTCGCATGCACTCTCCAGTCGCCGAAACCAAGCGCTCTGGCATCCGCAGTCACTTGGTCTTTGTACCGCAGAAGACTTTCTTGGCTGGAGCGTTGTCGTCCATTCGCTCGATGTGGCCGAGCCAATGTAGACGTCTTTTCTTGGCCCTCTGAACCACATCGACATCTTGGTACAGCTCATATCTACAGTTCTCGGTTGTACCTTCTTCTCCATTCGCCATCGTCGTCGTCGCATACGGGACCGAAAATCCGTCGAAGAATTTTTCTTTCGAAAGTGCCCAGCATCAATTCCCCTTTTTTACTTATCGTCCAGCACTCGATGCCGCGCCGCCGTAGAGTAGGACTGGTAAAATCAAAGTTTTGTATAGCAGACAAAGAGTGAAGAGTTTTGAACGGAGTTGTTTGGCCAAACCAAAGCAGCAGCGGTTCGCTAGGGTAATTTTTCTTCGGATCTCCACTAAGGTGTCGTTTGTGGGATTGATGTTTGTTCCAAGGTAGGTGAACTCCTTAACTACCTCGAAATTGCTGCTAAAAACAGTAACGTTTTGTCCTAGACGGTGGACAGATGTTGCTTTGTTTGTTGATAGCATGTACTTTGTTTTGTCCCCATTCACTTCAGTTTTTCTGTTCTTCAATCGCTGTGAAGGCCTCAAGCTCAACTCTCTTGGATCGACCGATGATGTCTATGTCGTCCGCATAGCCTAGGAGCTGGGTGGACTTGCTGAAGATAGTGTTTTTCGTGCTCACACCTACCTTGCGCACTATCTGCTACAGGACTATGTTGAAGAAGTCACATGACAACGCGTCTCCTTGTCTAAACCCTGCGCATGTTTGGAATAACTCAGATGAGCTGTTACCCATTTAAACACTGCACTGCGTATTAGCGTCATGCGGCACAGCTGGATCAATTTGTTCGGGATCCCGAATTCAGACATCGCCATCATAATTTCTTGGCGGTGGATGCTATCATAAGCAGCTTTAAATTCGATGAAAAGATGGCGAGTTTCGACTTGAAATTTGTTGGTCTTTTCCAGGATATTTGGTCTATCGTTGTTCTGCCTGGCCTAAAGCCACACTGGTACGTGTCGATTATTGTGTTGCAGAATGGTTTAAAACGCTCACACAGTATGTGTGATATGCCACGGTAGTTTTTGCATGACATCGGATCGACATTTTTGTAGATGGGGCATTTGGAACTTATCTCCATGCCAGAGGGCATGCATTCTTCATCCCACACTTTGGTGATGACCTGGTGCATGAGGTTCGTCACAACACCTCCTCCATATTTAAAGAGTTCCGCAAGTATGCCATCCGACCCGGCGGACTTGTTATTTTTTTGCTTTTGGATGGCTCTATCTACCTCTTCTGTGCTGGGGGCTGTAACTGGGTCTTCATTGACTGATCTTACTTCTCTTTCGTCCTTAGCTTGTTCGGCATTTTGCGCATTCAGCAGCTGTCTAAACGCACCCTTAACAGTCTACACATTAGCTCCAGAACTGGGCACTGCCTTATAGGAAGGCATGTAATCAGGGTGTGTGTCCCTCCAAATGACTTCTGTAGAAGTTGTATGGAAGAGGAGGACGAGTCCAACACCATATCTATCGCATCGCGGTAATTTCTACTTCGACAACACCAGTAAAATGTCAACGATTGATGTCCCTCCCGTTTTTTAAATAGCACAAAATGGTTTCTATGTCTCAACTATCCTCCACAATGGACTCCAAGGATCTAACATCAACATTCATAACATAAATCAATATTCAACAGGTTCTCCTTTTCCAACCTTATAACTCTTAAGTTTCAACATCATAACATTAATTTTGTAAATGCGGCGTTTGCCTATTACTTAAAAATTGCTCATGTTATTGCAACAAACATGTAAAATAGAATGTCAGTATGTCCTTTAACAAATATCTCATCTGCTGTCCACATCCAAGTTTATATTTCCTTGAACATCGCAAGTGAGAAGAGGGGACAGCATGCATAAGACAGATATTTTCCCGAACTCGATTTAAATATGTCAGTTGCTTTTCTTCTAAGCGGTTATAGTGCCCAACATGTCGCGTGTTTCATTTTAATAAAAATCCTTCATACAACAAACAATGTGACTTGCTCTTTATGAGAATTGCTTAAGGACAGTTCACGCATTCCTTGTGATATCTCTCCTTTTAGAAGACATGTTTGTGGCAGGAGGCCTTTGGCATCGGTCTAAAGGGCTTATGGTTCATCTTCTTTCAACACACAATCGACCCATAAAGCAACACATTAGAAAAAAAAATAAATAAACGATGAGACAGTTTACATATACTCAATTCAAACTGAAATGTGGCTATGTGGATTTCTGGGTCAAGAGACGAACGTTTCCCCTTTCATGTCATCGAATTCGTTTGGTGGCATCTTAGGGGACAAGGGACATTTAAAAGAATGATACATTTCTACTAGTTTCGTCAAAAAAATTATTGGAATTTGAGAGAAATTGCACAAAATGCAAACACGGCAAAATTCAGCTAGCAAGTTTGTTGATAGTTTGCGGAGTAAAAATATTACAATAATTTTTGCAGCAAAATCCAGGTCCTGTCATCATCATTTCTCTTAAATCGAATAATGTAATTCGTTTGCAAGACAATATTATGGCAGCAGTACAAAAAGATCGTGCGCGCGCACTTTAAAACAACACATTAGGTGCACCTAGATTATATAGGCCCCGCTTGCTCAGTTAAAAAAGGAAATAAATAAACATGGCCCGCATTATGCACTTTTTTCTGATGAGATAGGTTCGTACCTTTACCTAGAGAGGTATTCGCCATACAAAAAACCAGGAGGAGCATAGCAATTCCAATATTCATCTTGGCGACTGCTGCTGCTGCACCGACAGCCACTGAACTACGACTCCATAATGTAACTATGTACACCTGGAAACGTTTCCACAACAGCAGCTCTTCAATCGCATTCGATTTTGTCGGTTGCATGATTGTCGTCGTCTTTTCTTTTGAGTAAGAGCGCAGCGCAGCAGCAAACAGCAACTCCTCCTGCTTTTGCAGGTCGCATCTCACATTGCAGTTTGAAATCGGAGATATATGCCAAAATGAAAGACAATGGAGCGATAAATCAGCAAAGTGCTCCATCTCAAAGATGTCTGCGCGCTCCAAGCAAAATAGAAACAAAACATCGCATGTTGAAGCCAGAAGTCACTATGGAAATCCCACCGACAGCGGAGACGACGACACAACGCCATCGAAGATTTGTGTCTTGAGCGCTTGTGTCCGCCATCATCAGGTCTCTCTCTCTCTACTTTTACAGAGAATCACAAGAACTTTACCGGCAATCGAATCCAAATGGTAACAATATCTGGAAGTGGAATTCTTTTGGTGGCTCGAGGAATTCAATAGTCTGTTTCTTTTTGCACTCTTTTTCACTCCTGGCTTGTAGGTTGATTTTGTTTGGTATTGCTGGTGTTCTGTTGTTTATGCCCTTGGTGGTGGTGATGTGAGGAGGGGACATCGACGTTTCTTTAGGGATTTTGGAATTATTTACCTTTCAAATGACAAAATACGAACGCAAATTATGTCCTTGTTGGATGCATTCAATGTCAGGAATGTGCGCCGATTTATGTGGGTTTGTCCGATCAAGTGATTTAGGAGATGTGTTGGTATGGAGAAAGTGAGGCTTTTGGAGTTCGGCTTGTAATCTTGATCAATTAGGGACATAATTTGGTTTTGTTTATACAAAATGTGGAAATACAATTCATTTGTTATTGTTCTTTTGAAGTCTTAAATAAGTGACACTGAGAAAACGAATGTTTGCGAAAAATTCTAATTTTTGCAACAACTATAAGACTAGACTTTTCTTCCTCTTTTAATTCTATGGAATAAATGAATTGTCCAATGGTAAAGTAAGTTTGAAAATGTGATTTTTTCCTTGAGTGCATCAGGCACATTAGTTTCAATTTCAGTTCTCATTTATTAAACACTAGCTGACCCGGCAGACTTCGTACTGCCTACTGAAATTGCAATATAGTACATACTTTCAAAATGATTTGTAATGTTAAATTTTTTTGTTTGATTTATTTTATTATTAAAGCAAACACATTAATTGCTATGTTTTTACTTTTCAAAGTGCGAGAATAAGGAAAGGTGGAACATACGGAAAGATCTTAGGAGAAGTTTTCGGTTTATCTACATTTAGTATTGAATTCCTTAAAAAAGCAGAGTGTGGTATTTAGATTCATATTCGTATTGTTAGGCTAATAAAAATATGTCTGTACTTGAGAGTACGACCGAAGTTGGGTTCGTAAGCATTTGTGGAGCCACGAGTATATTACGGTCTAATCTCTTACGGAGATTTTCCCATCACGAATTCTCTATTTTCCCTTTTTTTTAATCCATGCAAAATATGACTTGGGGTTATTTCTTGCTCTTGAGGAGTTTTCCATTGCGAATTTGTTATGTTTTTGCAATGCGTTTGTTTTTAATTATACTTGATTTCCAAGACTTCTCTCAGTTCCCCAGCACGAACTTTCCATTTAACCATTTCAAAAGTAATGCCTTTCATTGGAAAGAGTGTTTTGAGATTTTTGTTTAGTCAAATTTTATTTGCATTTCAAATTTTCCATTTTTTTTTTTTACTTTTATTTGCTTTCTAGTTCCTCATCACAAATTTTCCAGTTTTCCATTTGAAAACCGATGCACCTACAATTACATACAATTTTTCCTTTGAAAATCAATGCACTTACCCTTTAAAAAACCAATGAGTTTTCCGTGTTCCTTTCGAAAACCCATTTTGAAATTTTCCATTTGAAAACCAACGATAATGTGCAATTTTCCATCTTAAAACCAATGCACCTACCCTTTGAAAACTAATGAGTTTTCCCAGTTCCTTTCGTAAGCCCATTTTGAAATGTTCCAGTTTCCAAATTTGCGCTGATTCAATTCTGTGTCGCCTTCGTCCATAAAAAAATAAATTTTCAATTTATGTAGGTACATAAATAATTTTAGATCTGACATCTGACAAACATAATTTTCAATATTTGAAATTGATCATATTTTTTTTTTATTTTGATGGCGTGGAATAAGTATGTTTTTTTAACATTGGTACAATTTGTGATTTAAAAAGCATAAGTTTCTCGACGTAAAAACTATCTTTGAACTTCAACGAACATTTAAAAAAAAATTGGCCAAATTGGTCCAGGCGTTGTTGAGTTATGCGCTTACATACACATTTTGCGATTCATTTTTATATACAGGGTGATTCACGAGCGTTGTGCCAAAAAGCTTGAGCGTGTAGGTTGAGTTGAGACAAGAAAAAAATCGTATGGGAGGGGGGTCTATTCCCCCCCGTTTAGCCGGGAGGGGCAATTTTCTGAAAAAATGACTTATTTTGCTTAAAAAATATATTAAAAATCAACGGCTTTGTTTACAAAACCGTGCTATACCTTTCTGAAAAGCCAAAATCTTCTTCGTTCACTTTAATTTTAAATTACTAATTTTGTTTTAAAAATTCAATGTGTTTGTAAATTTTTAGTCGAAAACAGAAAACCGGATGCAAAAATGTCTTTTCGTTTTTGAGAAATTAAGAAAAAACCAAAACCACTTTTTTCTAAAAAAATCTTTGTTTTTATTTTTACCTATCTGGACTTTTAGTTTAATTTATTAGTTTAATTTATAAATTTAATTTTTTGTGATTGGAGTTTTATGAGGACTCAATAAAGTAGAAAAGTGTTGGAAATTCTCGGATTAACCATTTTGTTCATTGATAACGTCTGCCATTGACCTTTCACTTCTAGCTATCAGTGCTCTCGTCGGCGGATTGTTGAAAATACGCTACGACTTGGCGCCATCTATTGGGATATCTTTCAGCGTAGAGTCTTTCGGCTTCCCGATCTCGACAATAACTTAAACCGTAGCAGAAGTTCCTGTCCGGTAACTCTTCTCGAGCGAATGAGTTTGTTATTGTTATGTGTTGATGAGTTAATATTTTAATTGTAAATGGTTGTTTAGTAAATATGCGATGCCTTTTATTTACCTTTAGGTTGTTAATTGTTTTTTTCATTCAAGAAAAAATGCGGTTTAATTATCTTAAGCCCCTAGCAGGTAGAACTCTTCGCCGGCGAGTGGCCGCGGCCCCAGTATAGTAAGAATAAATTACAGGTCAGTTTTCAGACGTTATCAATGAACAAAATGGTTAATCCGAGAATTTCCAACACTTTTCTACTTTATTGAGTCCTCATAAAACTCCAATCACAAAAAATTAAATTTATAAATTAAACTAATAAATTAAACTAAAAGTCCAGATAGGTAAAAATAAAAACAAAGATTTTTTTTAGAAAAAAGTGGTTTTGGTTTTTTCTTAATTTCTCAAAAACGAAAAGACATTTTTGCATCCGGTTTTCTGTTTTCGACTAAAAATTTACAAACACATTGAATTTTTAAAACAAAATTAGTACTTAATTACATAAAATTTTGAAAAAAATAAGTTCAAAAATGTTTTTTTTGCTTTCTTTTTGAAAATTTTGAGTTTGAAAATTTATTTTTTTTAAACTATTCGTTAAAACAATTTAATTTAAAATTAAAGTGAACGAAGAAGATTTGGCTTTTCAGAAAGGTATAGCACGGTTTTGTAAACAAAGCCGTTGATTTTTAATATATCTTTAAACAAAATAAGTCAATTTTTCAGAAAATTGCCCCTCCCGGCTAAACGGGGGGGAATAGACCCCCCCCCCCCTCCCATACGATTTTTTTCTTGTCTCAACTCAACCTACACGCTCTAGCTTTTTGGCACAACGCTCGTGAATCACCCTGTATAAGATTACCGTTACTCACAAGAAATGAAAATGGCTTGAGAATATAAAAGGATGTTATATTTTCAAAATCTATACCTATCTATCGTGCAAATGTTGTAAACTGTGGGAAGATTTCCCAATGTATCAAACTGATATGCACCTCAATCAGTTGGTACCTATATAAATAAAAAGAAGAAAAATAAACAAAACCAACAATGCCTTTCAAAACAATCAGCTTGCACGTACTCAAAGTGAAAAATATTACTCCACTTCAATATTCAAAAAAACGCCCAACTGTTCCACATCATCCAGCAGCATCTTACACTCTTCTCCTTATTTCAAAAACAAAATGATCTCTCATAATCATCATCATCAAAATCCGAAAACTATCCTTCTACAACAGCAAAAAACAAAGAAAAAAACAAGGCAATGAGAAAATACACGGAAATTATTGTTAATTTTTAGTAATTTATTATCTGCCCCCTTGTGTGATAGTTTTGGTTTGGTATTTCCAAAAACACACACTCCTGGTTGAGCAAAGTGAAAATAAACAAACTATCCATCAACCGCACCACCCCAACAACATTCGATAGACATGT
Organism: Sphaerophoria taeniata; assembly: GCA_943590905.1. Lineage (NCBI taxonomy): Eukaryota > Metazoa > Arthropoda > Insecta > Diptera > Syrphidae > Sphaerophoria > Sphaerophoria taeniata. The sequence continues at coordinate 71,615,560 of OX016542.1, read as the reverse complement.
TGCAATATACAGGGTGATTCACGAGCGTTGTGCCAAAAAGCTAGAGCGTGTAGGTTGAGTTGAGACAAGAAAAAAATCGTATGGGAGGGGGGGGTCTATTCCCCCCCGTTTAGCCAGGAGGGGCAATTTTCTGAAAAATTGACTTATTTTGTAAAAAAAAAATATTAAAAATCGACGGCTTAGTTTACAACAACGTGCTATACCTTTCTGAAAAGATAAAAACTTTTTCTTTCACTTTGTTTTTAAAATAAATGGTTTTAACGAATAGTTTTAAAAATATAAATTTTCAAACTCAAAATTTTCAAAAAAAAAGCCAAAAAAAATTTTTTGAACTAATTTTTTTCAAAATTTTATGTAATTAAGTACTAATTTTGTTTCTTAATTTCAATGTCTTTGTTAATTTTTAGTCGAAAACAGAAAACCGGATGCAAAAATGTCTTTTCGTTTTTGAGAAATTAAAAAAAAACCAAAACCACTTTTTTCTAAGAAAATCTTTGTTTTTATTTTTACCTATCTGGACTTTTAGTTTAATTTATTAGTTTAATTTATAAATTTATTTTTTTGTAATTGGAGTTTTATGAGGACTCAATTAAGTAGAAAAGTATTGAATTTTCCCTGGATTAGTCATTTTGTTCATTGATAACGTCTGAAAACTGACCTGCAATTTTTTCTTACTATACCTGGGGCCGCGGCCACTCGCCGGCGAAGGGTTCTACCTGCTGGGGGGCTTTAGATAATTAAACCGCAATTTTTCTTGAATGAAAAAACAATTAACAACCTAAAGGTTAATAAAAGGCATCGCATATTTCCTTAACAACCATTTACAATTAAAATATTAATTCATCAACACATAACAATAACAAACTCATATGTTCGAGAAGAGTTAGCGGACAGGAACTTCGAGATCGGGAAGCCGAAAAACTCTACGCTGAAAGATATCCCAACAGATGGCGCCCAAGTCGTAGCATGTTTTCAAGAATCCGCCGACGAGAGCACGGAGAGCTAGAAGTGAAAGGTCAATTGCAGACGTTTTCAATGAACAAAATGATTAATCCAGGAAAAATCCAATACTTTTCTACTTTATTGAGTCCTCATAAAACTCCAATTACAAAAAAATAAATTTATAAATTAAACTAATAAATTAAACTAAAAGTCCAGATAGGTAAAAATAAAAACAAAGATTTTCTTAGAAAAAAGTGGTTTTGGTTTTTTTTTAATTTCTCAAAAACGAAAAGACATTTTTGCATCCGGTTTTCTGTTTTCGACTAAAAATTAACAAAGACATTGAAATTAAGAAACAAAATTAGTACTTAATTACATAAAATTTTGAAAAAAATTAGTTCAAAAAATTTTTTTTGGCTTTTTTTTGAAAATTTTGAGTTTGAAAATTTATATTTTTTTACTATTCGTTAAAACCATTTATTTTAAAAACAAAGTGAAAGAAGAAGTTTTTAGCTTTTCAGAAAGGTATAACACGTTGTTGTAAACTAAGCCGTTGATTTTTAATATTTTTTTTTACAAAATAAGTCAATTTTTCAGAAAATTGCCCCTCCTGGCTAAACGGGGGGGAATAGACCCCCCCCTCCCATACGATTTTTTTCTTGTCTCAACTCAACCTACACGCTCTAGCTTTTTGGCACAACGCTCGTGAATCACCCTGTATAAATTCAAATCCAAACACGAGCGTCATTCATGTGGAATGATGGGCAGTTCTAGAGATCATTTTTTTGTTCCATCGATGATTTGATGGAAATTATTATCCCTAAAACAAAAGTGCAACAGTTTTCCTTCTCATTCATTGGCACCTGCTGGACGATGGCAAATCTTGTGTAGAGTAACCCATCATCGTTTGATCGCTGATGGGGCAGTTCGGAGATTTTCTCAATTGAATTATCACAATGGTGATTGAAATATCTGGGGCTGGTATTTCGATGAATTTGTTTTATTTTATTTTTTTCAGGATAGTAGTCTTGAAGGGGTGCAGTGAGATAAGTGCCCGACCTTGAAATTTATAATAAAAATACTTAATTGCGAGCTGTTGTATGTCTCTCTAACTTCTGTTTCCGACATGTAGAATATATGGCAAGTATTGAATTCATAAACAAATTTGAGATTTTTTTCAAATCGGGGGGCACTGCAGTGCGCCTGCCAGGTCGAGCGCGAAGCAAATACTGCCTTACTATCCTTTACTCGAACCATTTATCAGCATTTTGAGGCCCCTTTTTGAGAACCTTGGATAAGACCAGAACGCTGAAATTTTCGCCATCCAGTAAGCTATAATCACATACTTACAAAATTTCAAGTCTGTAGTTTCGCATTTTAGACATTGATTCACTCACTTATGATCATCATCAGAATAGAACTAGTACTTCCGATAAACTCAGAGAGCTGAAATTTCGTACAGAGTTAGGGTTTAATGGCCACATAAAGGAAAATCTATAAAAAAAAAACTAGGATAATCGAAGATCTGGAGTACCTGGTGACCCTGATTAGAAAACACAAGAGCCCAACCAAATTATTAGAGATCGACATACCCCGGCTATACGTGTGCAGGGAAGGGAAACAATTCCCAATCTGTGTGATGTATACCCTAACAATTCACAAGTGCCAAGGTCTAAGTCTAAAAAATGTCTTCATGGACATGGGCTGGGCACCTCTATCTCTTGTGGCCAAGCCTACGTGGTGCTTTCACGAGTAACCAATCTTCATGGGCAGCACCTTATAAACGTTGACTTCATGAATGTAAAAACTAAGACTTCAGCGATCACCGAACACCTACAACCGGCTTAGGCGTAAATACCGCGCCGATCTTTCAGAAATTAAACCGTCCAAAAGAATAAGTAATGAACGCGAATAGGCAATACGAAAAACTGTTGCTAAAAAGAGAGAAACTCTGTCAAATAATAAAATCTAACAAAATAAATCAATATGCCCAAGTTTCTAAAAAAAAAGTAAAATCCCACCAAAAACATTCTGTAAAAAACTAGCAAAGTCTCGATGAAGCTGCTTATTTATCTCTAAAAAGTAATGAAATCTAGGCAAAGTCGTGTTAAGTCTAAGGTTCCTTAATTCGATTTCTTTATCATTATACCAAATGTTGTGTCCTTAGCTAGTAGTCTCCAGTTTCGAACGCCAAGTTGGTTCACTTCCTCTTCCACCTGTGTCCTCCTCCTGAGTCGCGGTCTTCTTCTTCTGCGAGGTCTTTCCGGGTTAGATTCGCAGACTCTACGAGCCGGAGCATTATTTTCCACTCGCTCTACGTAACCCAACCATCTGAGTCGTTAGACCTCAACTTTTCTGGCAAGGTCAGTGTCGCTGAACAGCTCTTACAGTTCTTGATTGAATATTCGTCTCCATTCTCCATTTATGCAGACAGGACCAATAATCACTCGAAGAATTTTTCTCTTAAAGCAGTCCAAAGCGTTTTCATTGAATGTTCTCATGGTCCATGTCTCTGCACCATATATTAAGTTAGGTTAGATTATATGGGCTGACAGTTGATTTTGTTACCGTCACACTTAGATCAATGTAGTTCCCTTGTGATACCCTGAAGTATTGTAACTTCTGAAAAAGTGATTTAACCTATGAATTCTATGGTTGGTCGAGCCATTTGGTGGACTTGACAAAGTCAGTAGGCGATTGCCTGGATAGTTCAGATCGTTCTTCTAGTTCATTAAAGAAATAGTTGCCTAGAAATTTATATTTAGTACGGCAGAGTGCTGGACAGTGGCATGGGAAGTGAGCCGTGTTCTCGAGATCTTCTTCATTGCCGCAGCCTCTACATTTATGTCGTCTATACTAAGCGAAATTCTCATGCTCCCTTTTTTTCTTTCTGAGAAGTTTGTGCTCCTCTCTCTTTTTCTGCTGGTAGAGCTCACGAGCTGGTCGTGTCCTTCTTTACAGCGCCGCTTTGTATGCCTCTTGTTTAGCTGCATGTGCTCGCCGGCACTCTTCGTCAATCCAGGGGTTTCGTTGTGGTGGCCGTGTAAACCCTAGCACTTCAAAGGCGGCATCTCTGATGGCTGATTGGCAGTATTGCCACTGGTTCTCTACTGGTTTTGTGCTGACAGCAAAAGATTTCTGAGGAGATTTTCGGAGACACGATCGGAAAAGGATCTAGCAATCTTTTGCGATTTTAGCCGTTTGACGTCGAATTTTCTCCTAGCATTTTCACGTGTCGGTCTTGATCGGGATATCCGGATTCGTATCTTGGCTACAACAAGGTAGTGGTCCGAGTCGATGTTGGCACCTCGGAATGTGTGGACATCTTGCGTGCTAGCGAAGTGCGGTGCGTCGACTGCAATGTGATCAATTTAATTGACGGATGATTGATCAAGAGATTTCCATGTCCCATTTGGATATCGACATGTGGGAATCGCGTACTTGCTACCATTACGTCTCGCCCGCAGCGAAGTTGATTAGCCCGACGTTACCGGGGGTGGTGTTAAGTAGGCTATTTCGTCCAATTATTCCAACAAAGATTTCTTCTCTTTCCAGCTTAGCATTAAAATCTCAAAGAACAATTTTAATGTCGTAGCCATGGCATTGCTGTCTTTGGTGTCTTCATCCTTTTCCTCAGTGGGGGCGTGAGTGCAGATGAGGCTTACGTTGGTGAATTTAGCCTTCATGCGGATTGTCGTGATGCGCTCATTCAATGAGTTGAAACTCAAGACCTTCCTCCTGAGTCGAGTCCCAACTAAGACGCTGATTTTGTTCCCGGTAGCAGTCGACACAGTTGTTCATTTTGAATGAATTTTAATGTGGGTTAAGTTTTGGAATACAGGAGCAAGCTAATGCGACCCAGTTGTGCACACTTTTTTTTATTATAGGCACGCGCACAAGGGGCTTATGATTCACGGTGCGAGATCTAGAAAATATGGGAAGAAGGAAAGGGATTAAGAGAAGGTATCGTATCGGTAAACATTGGTCTTGAATACCTGATGAACATTGCAATGACCGGAAAAGACAGAGTGGGGTTAACAGTTACGCATGCGTTTGGTACAGTGAAAAAACTAATCTCTACGCGACCAAAGTTGGGTTCTCATTAAAAAGAGCGCCAACTATTTGTAACAAAAATTCAATTATGAAGGATGAAACCTTCATAACAACGGGACAGCCCTTAGGTATATGTACTTTGAAATATTAAAACAAAAATTAATGATATCATGCTTATCTACGTCCCTGCTTGTCTTAAATTCCTGCAAATAGTCCACAAGACATAAATGGCCCACTAAAACAAAAAAAAAAACAACACGAAGATGATGGCCCAACGAAGTATTTGTTTGTGTTTTCAAACTCGAAGCAAAAACGCTCCTCACCACTAGAGCTAGAGCATCGGAAAACTATTTTCCGTGCAAATCGAATATTGAGTCGTAAATGTGCTGTGGATCTCAGCAGGCATTTGTAAACAGTTGGAAATAATTGGAAGTCAAATAAACACTATGGGCATCTGCAGAAATCCAAAACGTCTGGGTGGTATATGGATTAGAGCAACACGTAGCAGACGACAATATTTACACTAGTTTATTGTGTTAAGAATCTGTAGCAACATTTTTGTGGACAACATGCAACAAACAAAAAATAGTTGGCCTTGACGAAAGCCATCGAGAGCGCACAACATTCTTAAATAAGACAAAAAAACAAACGGAAGTTGATTTTTTTCTTAACTCAAATTTTTGTTTTTTGTTTTGAAAAACATTTTCCAAATTAAATGCATGGGAGTTGATTGATTGACGATTATGTGGGAAGCATGATGTTGCTGATGGATTTATACATTTGGTAGCAGACTGGGAAATAAATTGCTTCTGCCAGGCACAGCAGGGCTAAATTTGTTTACGATCTTGGTCAATTAATTTGGGGTCTGGGTGAGCGTAGTGAGAAATTTATGTGATCCTCAACAATTTCTTAGTTCTTCACAATTTTGATTTCAACCCGGTGAAGACCAAAACAAACATTGAGCAGAAACAATTGCCAAGTTGAGAGTCTATGCAACTCTCACTTCCGCAATTTACTTGATGCTAGAAAACCACTCCTTGTCCGTAATTTCCATAGACCAGCTAATGGCAACACACTCAGTTCAAGAAGTCAATACGGGGCTCTTCGCTCCACTGTTCGTTTATTTATCGACGAAAATTTCTTGTCATTCATATATCACTCTCACATAACAATTTATTAGATAAACAATCATCATTCAAATTGTCGAGACATTTTGAGTGAACAAGTGTGGTGCGTCGATGTGGAATAGTGTGCCTTGGCTGTGGTAAAAGCGCAGATAAAAATGGCAAACCACTGAGCATTCACTTCTCCTACTTCTATCTCTTTTTACATGTTTTTTTCTTTTTTTGTGTCCACCCAGATTAACGTAGAAATTCAGTGTCTAATGGCTGGTTTCTTGCGCTGAAATATTAATGTTGAGATTTGAACGGAAACAAGTGCAATACCAACTATACTATTTTTGAAGTGGTTAAAAGCTTGATTTTAATTTCCTTGCTGAACTGTTCAAACGTGAAATAGAAATAATTTTGACATTTAAAATGTAAATAAGTAGATACTTGCGAAAATTTGACATGGGAAATGCTGTTGTGAAGTTACAAAAGTATACGAAGACTTGCGATGGCAATTTTTTACACCAATTAGCCTGTGTAGGGAAAACTGGGGCACATTTGACACTTAATTTTTAAAAGTCTGTCTTTCCGAAGATTATATATGAATTCCAATACTTTTTTATTTATAAGATGCATTGACTATTCTAGATAAGACTCACATTTTACTGTTATAACAACTGCATCAATTTTTTTTAAATTTGTTTAAAAAAAAAGTCATTTCGTCAAAAGTGCCCCGGGCATGGGGGACCTTTGACTTTACGCGGGGAACATTTGACAATTGCAGTTTTATCTCATGATCATTGATCGTATGCATAAAAAGGATTAGCGGGTGTTTGAATGGAAAGAAAAGTCACAAATTGTTTTAACGATTTATTTTAACAATATAAAAAACATAAATAAATAAATTCACTTTCTTTTAAAAAAAATAACAGGTTATAAAACTTCATTTTAAAAACTATCAGTCCATAAGGTCGTTAAGAATTATTCATAGGAACATTTATAAATATCTTACTTAATATAGAGATTGCCGAAGTCAACGTCAAATAAATATTTTTGACGACAACGAGAAGTTGAGGCTGGATTTGTGGGTTGTGGCAGTTTGAATTTGATTTCACTCCTTAAAGTCAAAGAAATGTCTTCAATGGTGGTTTAGTAAAAAGCCAACCTACCAATGATGCTTTTCTAAGATAGTTAACAGTGTAAGTAGAGTCACTGTGGACTTCTGCAATTTCCCCCGCATAGTACAATGGCTTCTTAGAATTTTCACCGAATTTCACAAGAACATATTGTCCGACTTCCAATTTCTCATCATCTGTAAGCTTATAGTCAAAAAGCTCTGTTCTTTCCATTTCGAAATTATCTTGGTCAGAAATGAAACCGTTAGATTTATCAGATTCGGCATAGGAAACGCTTTTATCGCTCTCATCTGACGAGTCTAATTCAAGTTGTCGAGCTTTTTTAATGATTTTTTTTGTCGGCTTTTTCTCACCTTTGTCTAAAAGCGTTCGTTTAGCGGTTTTTGCATTTTTCTTTTCTTCATTTTCTTGTAGGTACTCTTCGCTTTTCGGTGGAGCTGGTAAGAATTCGTGAACATCCACTCCTAGCAGTTCTATTTGGTGTGCTAAATCGTGCTATAGGTCTTACAGCCTCAGGTGTTAGAGATGGAATTGGAGATTTGGCATTAGTAGCTATGTTTAAGGGCGTATTAGTGTTGCTTTGAGTGGCCGGAACAGATTCGACTCAGTTTATTTCACCTGGCAAAGTGTCCACTAAAAATTCATCATCTCCGAAAATCTGGGAGTTGTAGGGATTTATTCCAGTTGCTTGAAAGCCATTTAATATATTTCTTGAAGAGAAAGCCATTTGAAATGGAAGGTTGGTCAGTTTTGCGACATCATAAATTGTTATTTGCTTTCCATGATTGGTGCTTACAAAATCATTAAATGATTTCTTACAGAAACGTTTGAACGGCCCGAAAACTGAAACGTCCAATGGCTGAAGTCGATGTGACGTATGTGGTGGAAAAGATAGTAAAATAATTCCATTATCACGGCAAAAGTCAATGCTTGGAAGACTGCAGTGTGATGCATGGTTATCAAGAACAATTAAAATTGGGCGTTCCTTTGAACAATTAGTAAAGTGTGGTATATGTTTAAGGAGATCGACGAAGAGTTCAGAAATCATCCATCCAGATTTCGAATTTAAAATAAGCGATCCAGGAAAGCAACCATTTGAAAATCGCTCGTTAAGGCGGATGCGAGGGAACACATATGCTGGTGGCAAACGATTTCCACAGGCATTTACTATGCCTACCATTGTCACCAAACAGCCACGCTCCGCTGATACTGCTTGAGCGACAGAACGCTGACCCTTTGCTGCGAGGACCTGATAGATATTGGTAGAAATAATAAATCCATATTTAATATAAATGAATGGTTTATAGTTTTATACCTTTGGTGAATCCATTACTATTGTTATTCCCGTCTCATCTAAGTTGTATATGTCCTTAGGGTCAAATGAATATTGTGCATAAATTTGTTGAAGGTTTTAAAAGAAATTATGAACGGCTGATTTTGTAAATCCTTTTAGTCTGGCTAGGCTCATATTTTCGGGCTTACGTAGCTAGAGTTCAGAATTTCGTTTTAAAAATCCGTAAAGCCAATCGTCTCCTGCTTTTTTTGAAATTTCCCAAGTTGGTGGGCAGCTAATATTGTTAGCCTTAATAAAGTCATACACGAATTTCTTGAAAGAATCGTTTGACAAGCCGTACGCGTGAAAAGAGCATTTTTTCACATATTCTACCAGTTCTTTTTCTTGCAGCTTGGTAAGAGTTGAAAAGTGAAACCTTCGTCAGGGCTACTTTCATTACCCGAATCTGACCAATCTTTTAAGGGATCCTGTTTTTTCATTCGCATGATCAATGTGGTTCTATTTATTCCATATTTTTCAGCAGCTGATGTTTGCGTTTCAAGTTTTTTCCGTATGTCTGCAATAGCCCTCTTCACCTTTTCTTCGTCGATTGCAATCCTATTTGTCTTTCTCTTGTAGTTTCTCACCATTTCTTCAAAATAAACATGAAAACAAAATAGAACACAAATATTAGCATAACAAATCGTGTTGGGGCACATTTAACAAATGTCAAATGTACCCCTACTATTAGTCAAATGTGCCCCCTTTGCAAAAGTCAAAGGTGCCCCAAAGGTTTTTCATAACATTTGTAATGTTTTTTTTATATTAATGTTTTGATTTAACAAAATTGGCTTTAAAATATTAATAATTTAGGAACAATGCTATCATAATATTATTTCACAATAACAAAAACTTTTTTATTTTGTTCACAAATCTCTTACAAACTTGTAGTCAAAAATTACATCGGAAATCCCGAAATCACAAAAACACGTGTTACTCGAAGACGAGTTGAAGCAAAACTGCCGAAGTTCATAACGTTTCTTTATATTATTTAAGGCTTCCTTCACCATCCCAACTTTTCTTCTTAAAGGATGTGTTCACACCGAAAATCACAAAGTCAAATGTGCCCCAGTTTACCCTATACAACCAGGCATTAGGAATGACAATGAGGATTAAAATTTCGTGCCGAAGCGCATACGACCGACCTTAACCACAAAGCAGACAAATAGTAATAGACTTCGTGTAGAGAAGGAGAAAGAGAGAGTGATCGCTTGAGAATGTTTTCACTAATTTAATCAACTCTATCTTCATTTGATTTTTTTTTGCGCGCTTAGATGCAGTTGATGTTGATGGATGTGATAAATACATAAAAGTGTCAAATTATGTGTCTGTTTGGATGAGATTTATTGTAGCCAACACCAGCAGAGGAAAAGTACCAGAAGAGAAGATTTCAACAACTGACGCCAAATACTGGCGCACAATATGGCAAAGAAAACCAATATGATGAGGAAAAGTGTTTGAACTCTTGGGGTCACAAAGTGATAATTTTCATGATGATCTCATCTTTCTTTGGGAGTGACGAAAATTATTGCGAACTCAATATGATATCAATACATATGCGGTATTAGTATGATTCTTATTCCCTTTAAATAAAACGGACAGAAGATAGACGAGTTTTGTCTTTAGAGGGGTTGGTGTAAATAATTAGAATTACTTACTTACTTACCTACTACTTAATGTGGCACTACTGTCCGTTGTGGACTTGGGCCTTAATAAACATTCTCCGACAGCCAGCTCGGTCCCTAGCTATCTGTCTCCAGTTTTGAGCTCCAAGTAGATTGAGGTCCATTTCCACTTGTGTACGCCACCTGAGTCGCGGTATTCTTCTCCTTCTACGAATGCTTTCCGGGCAGTAGCATTGGTGTCCATTCGCTCTTAATGACCGGTCCATGTCGTTGTACAACCCGTAAAGTTCGCTGTTGTATCTTCTTCGCCATTCCTCATCAATGCACACGGGGACAAAGATGACCAGAAGAACTTTCTTATCGAACTTTCCTCTCTAAGGCACATTCATCCGATTTTGTCAATGTTCATGCTTCTGCACCATATAGTAGGAATGGGATGATGAGGGTGTTGTACAGTTTTACCTTAGTTGCTCGAGAGAGGACTTTTCCACTCAATTGCTTTCTAGCGATAAGCAAGAGTTATTCCTCGTCTGATCTCGGCGCTGGTGTTACTGACCGTGTTAATTGCGGAGCCTATGTATACAAACTCGTCTACTACATCGAAATTGTATGCGTCTAATGTGACGTTCTGTCCGAGCCGTCGGTGTTGGGTGTCCTTCCTTGAAGACAGCATATACTTCGTTTTGCCCTCATTTACCGCTAAACCCATTTATGATGCTTCTGTCTCAATTCTCACCAAAGCGCCATTGACATCACGCTTTGTTCTTCCCATTATATCAATATCATCGACCGACGTAGAGAAGTTGTACAGGCTTTTGGAAGATAATGCCTCTATGATGTTGACGGTGGAGTTTTGCACTCAAGAACGATGTAAAAGAAATCGCATGACAGTGCATCGCCTTGTCTGAAACCTTTTTTGACATCAAAAGATTCCGTAAGCTCGTTGCAAACGTTGATGAAGCAGCGTGAATTCTACATCCTCATTTTGCACAAGCGTAGTTTGTAGGTTTTTTCCAGGATCTGCCGCAGAGTGAAACTTTGGTCGATGGTTGATTTTTCTGGTCTGAAGCCACATTGACCAATCAGATTGTTGACAAAAGGCTTCAGACGTTCACTTATTACGGCAGAGAGGATCTTGTAGGCGATGTTAGGTAGGCTGATTCCTCTGTAGTTGGCGCAGTTTAAAGGAACAATGCTGAGATTCCTTTCATCGGGCATGCATTCTTCCGACCATATCTTACAGATGGTTTGGTGCATGCTCCTATCTAGATCGTCGCTGCCGCTTTGAACAGCTCGGCAGCTAGACCATCTGCTCTAGAGGATTTGTTGGATTTCAGCCGTAATATGGCTGTTTTCACTTCTTCTAGGTCGGGTGGAACTGTTGGCTATCATCGTGTCCGATGAAAAGCTATGACCGGGGATTTGTTCGTCGCCATTATACAGTCTACAGAAGTGGTGTTTTCAAATTCCCAGGAGGAATCGGTTCTTGCTAGATGACCTTGAGCCAGCTGTTTTACCTTCCGATAAAACCTCCGAACTTCATTTATGCTGTTGGGTCTCTCAACATCCTCGATTTGATCTCTCCTCTTTTGCTCATAGAGCTCACGAGCAGCTCTTGTCCTTCTATGCAAAGCAGCTCTGTATACCTCCTGTTTGGCTGCATGGACTTACCTGCAATCTTCTTCAAACCAGGGGTTTCGTTTTAGTGGCTGTGTGAAACCCAGCACATTATGGTCGGCATCTCTAACTGCATTCTGGCAATGTTGCCACTGGTCTTCGATACATGATGTTGGCGGCATAGGACTTCGTAAGTGGTTACTTGACACTCGATCACAGAAGGATCTGGCGACCTCTTGCGATTGTAGCCGTCCGACGTCAATTTTTCTTGCAGGATTTCATTGTTTTAATCGTTAGTTGTCGGTATATTCGTAGCAATACCTTGGCTACGACAAGGTAGTGGTCCGAGTCGATGTTGGCTCCTCAGAATATTCGGGCATCTAGAATTCTTCCGTAGATCGCAATGTGAACAATCTGGTAGACGGTTGAATGATAAGGAGATTTCAATGTTCCTTTATGGATGTTAAGATGTGGGAACCACATGCTTGCTACCCCTACCACAACATTTCGCCCCGCAGCAGAATCGGTCAGCCTGAATCCGTCGTCGGAAGTGGTGTCGTGCAGGCTGTGCTCTCCGACTGTTCCACTAAACATGTCCTCTTTTCCCAGCTTTGCGTTAAAATCGCCGAGGACAATTTTAATGTCATGGGTTGGAAATTGCTCTTACGTTTTGTCAAGGAGCTTCTAGAACTCGTCTTTGGTGGCGTCTTTTTTCTCTTCTGTGGGGGCATGCGTGCATATTAGGCTAATGTTGCCGAATTAAGCCTTGATTCGGATCGTCGTGATGCGTTCGCTTACACATTTAAAGCTCTAGACTTTTCGCCTGAGTCCGCTTCCCACGACGAATCTGCAACCAAAAAGCCGATGTTGTTGCACTCGGTTGTGATCGACTTAAGCTTAAGTTCCTTAGTGTTTATATTTTACCAGAACAATGTATCATTGTGAGATAAATTTGATTCAGCACGTAACGTTACTTTAATTACTTTTTCTTGAAATTGATCCACTGTGTTCCTCATAACCGAAGAGTCAACGTTCCACGATCAACCTGAAATCTGATACCAGTTCTAAGATTTTGAATTCCCTACAAAAAGCTTTAAATCATAAACTGGCTGTATATATCGCGAACTTCTGCCAATTTATTAGTTAAAATTGACGGATCCTTGCAAGAGATATGCCAACAAAAACATACCTCCTCTGTGTTTCTTGTCAATCAGTAAGGCTAAGAGAGCCTTACCAGTCCATGCTACATCTCTACACCACCGAGCGGTGATGTGAATGATCCTAAAAAGATGATTGCCAGGAGTTTCTCATGAAAAATTCCCACCACCCGATATCGATACGCATACAACTCTCTGTTCGCTCTTACAACGCACGTGAATCATTTTTGAAGGCAAATAAATTTATTAAATAAATGCATTTACGCTAGTAGGTAGGTACATTTTTTCAATGTTGTGATGTTGTTGTTTTTTTTTATGGAGTTGTTTTCATTGCTGGTCCTGGCGTTTCCATTTTTGGCCAAAATATATTATGACGCAAAAACAAAAATCTGGGGGAAAATGAGGTGAAGGGAATGCAGAATCGAATTTATTGCTGTCACAGGACGAGATTCAATTTGTGTCTCGTTATTTATATCCGAAATGCGGCGACACGGTGATAAATAGTTTCAGTGGATTAAGGAGTGTTTGTTTAATTTTTTCGATTGATTTTTTTTTGAGTGGCAGAAAAATTGCTGCCAAATTTGAGTAAGTTTGTTTGATGAATTAAAGCAACTTGGTTAATAGATTCAGACAGATACTTATCTAAAACAAAACGCTTATTTACTTCTTCTAAAATCTTAGAGTTCAGATCAGGTGTCAAGGTTCTAACTGCCATTTTTTCCAAAATTGAGTTATAGATTGGATTGTACTAAAAAGGCTACGCTCTTTCATTTGCCGCTTTCCAAATTTGGTTATCTCTTTTAGTTTATGAAATAGCTCGAGAAAAAGCAGGCAACAAAGTTCTATCTAAGCAAGATAAAACCTTATACCCTTAAGAAAAAACAATAACTTGGCAAATAGAACGCCGTTGAAATTTACGTTGCAGATAGAACCTTATTAATCCAAATGACTACCCCAACAATTCATCGTTAGAACCTTGTAGGCTTTGAAATTGCTGTTGAATTTGAATTCTGTAAGTTTTCCAAAAACTTTTCGGTGTACAGATTCGTTGCAATAATTCGTTAAAACCTAGTACGCTTTCAAATTGTTTTTGAATTTGATTTTTTTTTTACAGTGAGTTCGGTGTAGAAATTTGTTGCAATTATTCTTTAGAAGCCAGTAGGCTTTGAAATTGTTCTTGAATTTGAATTCTGTAAGCTTCACAATAACACTCTCATTCGGTGTTTAACCCTAGAAAGATAAACTTATTTTTTAGTACTGAAAAGATAAACATGCGCCTGCGAGGCGCACGATTAAAAAACATAGCTGTTTTATTGTTTAAATTAAATAAATCTTTATTTTATTTCTTCATTTTATTGAAAGAATATAACAAAATCGTTTAAAACATAAAAGACAGTAAAACATAAATCTATATTATTATTAATTCTTCTAATTAAAATAGGATATTTCAAATCCATAACGAAAAACGAACACAAAATCGATGATCTTCAGTATATTTTTTGATGAGAATTACAATTATTATCAGTCTCTGTCTGAATCAGAAGTACTTACATAACCGGAACAACCGTATATCGCAAGTGTTAATCGACGAGTGAGTTGACTCAAAAGAACGAATTTTTTAGAGCGTTGGTTAAGAAAATAAAGCAATTTATATATTTTACGGGCGCCTCTGAGGCGCAGTTTATCTTTCTAGGGTTAAATCTATTGCAATAAAGTCGTGTTGACACCCAACCGCTGCCTGGAAGGCCCGATGCCAAGACTCCACACTGGTATCTGTCCTCGGAAGATCTTGTAGCGTTGTGTCGCTGCAGTTCCACATTTCCATCCGGAGTAGTGGAACTCGATGACTCCTTCCTACCCAAATTTTCTCGAAATATTCAAAGAAATCTTGGTGAGCTTCGGTATCTCCAAAGCTCTGTAGGAATTCATCTATCAAAAGCATGAATCTATTCCGGATGTCAATTGGTTTGCAGAAACTCAACGCCATAAACTTCCGAAGACACGTATGGTATCCCTATCGCTGCCGTATCTTGTCAGCATACCCAACTGCGAAATTTTCCAATGACCGCTTGCGTGAAATGGAAAAAGCAGCCGTGAATAACCGTTTTTGGGAAGAGCCTTTGGAAAGCATTCTAATCCGCCTTTTCAAAATCAGTAACGATTGACCTCGGCTGCGGATTTTCCATTTCTGGGTACTGAATTATAAGTTCAAGGACCCGTTTGTTGGGCAGCAGACAAAATACGAGCGGCAATACCTTGTTTTCAACTAATCCGTGGACCACCCAAAGTTGGTAAAACATCTCAGGACACACTTGAAAGGTCCCATCCACAAGCCATGTCTCACAACGCTTCCTGTGTCTGAGCAAGAAACTTTCCGGATTGGAGGTTCTTGTGACAGACAAGTCAGCGGGAATAATTATATCAGACCGGGAATGTGGGATGGGCCTTGGTTCATGTTGCCTCCAACGTTTTCGTTCTACCAACGTTTGGAGGCTTGCCAGCTTTGGTCCACGGATCAGGGCTTCGGCAGAAACTTCTGCAATAGACCTGGCAACTGCTGCTCTGGGAGGTTCAGAAGAAGTAGTTGCCAATTCTCGAACCCTCTGCGAGGTTCGAGCAATCTCGCATGCAAGGGGTGAAGGGCCATGGTTGTGCTCTCCATTTATCTCCATCCTTGTTCCATACGAAACTGCCCTACCTTTGCATTTTAAAGACTGGTTACTTTTCGCATCTCCACGAGTTCTTTTACGAATCTTGTCGATATTTGGAGTAAAGGAAACCTTCATGATGAAGTTTCTCTCCACCCCGAATAGATCTGATTACTTCCATTTTCAATTTTACACTTTCAATAATTTGCCCGATAAAAAAATCTTCCTACCGTCAGCAAAGTCAGGAAGAGAGTGAGTAAAAATGTAATAGAATTTTATTTGATTAATTTAGAAATTTAAATTTAGGTAATGGAGTCCTCTTTTTCAACTCAAATTTCTGAGCCGTCTTTAAGCCGAGGATTCTGAAAAAATTACATGTCATCCGATATAAGTCCATTAATCTGTCTCCAAAATTTCCCAGATCTCAAGACGGCCCGTAGCTTAGTTGGTAAGTGCGTTGGCTGCTAAGCAGAACGTCGTTGGTTCGAGTCCTACTCAGGCCAAGTTTTTATTTCATCTTTCACGGGCACTGCCTCTTGCGAAGACCTGACAAATCTTCCAAGAGTATCAATCTGTCATGAAAAAGTGCTTCTCAACTCTGCCGTTCGGAATCGGCCTTAAATTGTAGGTCCCCTAAATTCTTCACACGAACTGAGAGAATTGTTGATGAGAGTAAGCCACTTAGGCTTTGGCTCTTCAAGAGCTGTCGCGCCACTCTATTCATTCATTCTCAAGACCGCCCAGAAAATAAGCGCTGTGAATTTAATATTTATTTTTGGTTTTGCTAAATAATTATGAATTTTTGTATGTAATGTTTATTTTCTTTTAATAAAAGAGTTATGCTTTTTTCTTACTGAACTATAAATTTTTATCTTCAACGAATCATTATTTTACCTTCTACTAATAGAAGAAAGGTTCTATCTAAAAAGAAAAAGTATCTACCGTGACACAAAGTTCAATCTGGTAGTTAGAACCTTATTGTCCTACGTCTAAGTACCTTATAGTTTAGAAACAAAATTCTATCGATTTTTTCAAACATAAATTACTAAATAGCCATGCTTTATATGTTAAATATTGAACATTGAAATTACAGTACTTCGCACATGAATGTGACGAACTACAGACACATAGCAGCACTGGTGACTGAGACCATCGGCTGGGACAGAACAAACATTAATACAACAGAGAGAGACAGATAGATACATAGAAGGAAAACACATAACAGAAACCTACGTGGCTCAGAGGGGGAGACATAGTTGATATATTGTCTAATGTTATCGCACAGGTGGCCTCAGATAAGCTGGCGATTTTCGTAGAAAAAGAATGCTGCCGAAGCTGGGGCTTGAACCCGTAGCGTTCGGCTTAGCAATCGACTACTCTTTTTTTTTTTTTTGTATTCATTTTTTTATTCAGTGAAACTTAACTCTACTTACATGCTAGACAAAATGTGAAACTAGCCTAATTAATTCTACTTATATATAACTTACTCTAAGTAATTCATGATTCTTAAAATTAATGCCTTTCGGCCTACGAACTAAGTTTGTTTTATTATTTTCAATAAATTCTTTATTTTATTTTTTTTTATTAGAAAATTTAAAAAACTAATGCCTTTATCTTTTTTCGGGTTTTTTACTTACATAGTAAAGTCCTTAAAATAAAACTTAAAATTACCTAATCTACCTACAAACTACTTAAAACTAGAACAACCACAGCGGCAAGAACTATATCCATTGATGTTGTGTTCGTGATTTTTATAACTGTGTTTTTTTTTGCTTTTTTTCACATTCTCATATTGTTTTTTGTTTTTCACTTTTTTCGTTTTTTTGTTAGCATTTTTCACTTTTTTTTTTTATTTTTTTTTTTTTTATATATTCTTTAGTGCCACCGTATACCACCTACTCTACTTAAACCTAAAACCTAAGACTAAAACAAGTATGTAAGCCGGCCAAGGCAAAAATACCCCACCCCGGATTACCCATTATCAGATGCAGTTTGAAGCCACCAAAACTGGTTCTCCTGCTTCACCCTATCAATGCGGTCCTTTTCGGACACAGCCCTACTGAACCGAAGCAGCTCCGCTCCATCACGAGCGAGGATGCCTCGTTCATACAGAAGCCGCCGGTCTACGGTTCTTCGCCTGACGTGGTAGATAAGCGGTACTGCCAATCTATCCTGTATCATGCCGCACTGGTCTAAATAGAGGAATGCCTCTGGTGGGATGAAGCCGCTCAAGCGTGCATTGTCGAAGTAGTTGTCGTTCGGATAGAACGGCCCGAAAATCAAATTGTTGGTCGAAGTCATAGCTCTCGCAATGTGGCCCCGAACAAGTTTTATCACGAAATTGTCAATTCTATTGATTCGAGCCCCGTTGTATAGAACCTCGTTTGAATAATAATGCAGATAAGAAGATTCCGGTGTCCGATACCAACCGAGACCAGCGCCGAAGACACTGCCTCTCGAACACCCGAAACTTCTCCATTTGGGAAGGGGCAATGTTGAACCACACTGGACAACCATAAACAATCATTGGCCGTATGAGGGCCATGTAGCAAATTACCTTCACTCTGGGGTCAAGCCGACTGCTGTAAAACAGCCGTTTCGTCAGAGCTAAGGCTCCTCTGGCCTTAGTCAGAGCAGCATCTATATGTCTGTCGAAATACAGATACTGGTCCAACCAGATACCGAGGTACTTCACTACACTTTTGCTGGTCAATGCCTGCCCGTGAGGATCAACAATGACCATCTTGCGCCAATTCTTACACGTATCTCGCGAGGCTTTAGCCAACGGAGTCCGGAACAAGATTGTCTCCGACTTTTGGACATTTATTTTCAGTTTCCAATCGTCGCAGTATCGCTGTAATCGACTACTCTATCCTCTGAGCTATGGCCACCTGCATATGTTAAGTATATTAATACAAATAAGAACGATGAAACCATTAAATATAAATAATTCAAAAAACTTTGGGTATAAAATCAAGTTATGAAATTTATACAGTGTGACTGTGAAATATTCAATCTTCGTTTTCTCGAAAGTGGTGTGAATGCAGATAGAACCTTGTTGTCCTAAGGTCGCGAATCGTCAAAAATGCTTTTTTATTTTGATTGCTCGCCCAACTGCCCCCTAACTGACATTTCGAACATCATTGAAGTAACTCGACCAGAGAGACGAGACAAGTCATTCAATAATTGAAGTTTGTGTTGTCCTTAATCACGTCTGTGTAAAGTTGAATCAAGCAAAGATTCTTTCTCCGTTCTGTTATCCTCAATTTACGTTAGAAAAAAAATTATTTGTGACCGAAAAACTTTCCTTCTTTTGCGATTTTCTATTCTCTTTGGTCAGCGTTTAATTAAGCAGTCAGTTCAGGGTCGCAGATTGGATCGAAATTATAGCTCATCACAGAGAACCAACTTTGACGGTACGGTGGCGGGGAAGGGCAGCTCTTTTCATAGTCTCCATCGACAACTAAACGTCCGTGCGTTGTTGTCGTTGACGATCTCTGCAAATGCTTCTGTTCTCCCTTAGTTGTGTCTGCAGTAAATAATTGGTAGCTATTCGTTTCGTTAAGTTATAATTAGATGCCCCATAATGATGATGACACATTTTTCTTTCTATCATACTACTGCCTGGACTGGACACGATGAGGCGACGATTGTGGCACATCCACTCTGAGCTTTGGCCCTGATGCCATCGGTCATGTGTCCATCTGTGGTGGGTTTATCTGTTTCGGTTTTCTATCTGTCGGACGAGATTGGTGTTTGGATGAATTGGCCGTCATATGTGAAAGTAAGGGAAACAGGAGGTTGGGATAATGTTGCACCTTAAGGCAGAGACGAAATGAAACATGGACAAGAATCAGTTCGGTTCCAGCGGAAAAACATGAGACATGATGATGTTACTGTTTTCTGTTGCCTTTTCTATGGTCTTTCTCTTTTCTATCTTATGGCGACTTCTGTCTGCTGATTGAACTCACTCTATGATGTGGATAAAGACTACGACGACCGACACGACGCACGATGACGTTAGAGGTGGCAGTGATGATAGCGCTGAACGGTAACGGTGGTGGTCTTTAATTTTACGTGCATGTCCCTCATTATTTATAATGTCATCAGTTCGTGTTTTGAGGAGTTTAGTTTCTGTGGCACCGAACGACTGACGCTTGACGCATCGGACAAAACAGGGCGAACCGGGTTGTTCTTGAAGAACTATGCTGGAATATTACGCTGACGGTCGCGGAAAATGGAAGAACCGAAAGAAATGACGAAAAGAAAACGTTAAAGACGTGATGTGGTTACAGCTTAATTTTCTCAGTGACGACGATTACTTTTGATGATGATGGAGGGTGGTGTTATTGCGGTAGCAGTTTTTCTCCCTTTATACAATTAATTCGTGCTGCTGTGGAATTAAAAGTTTTGTTTGTGAAAAATTGTCAGCAACAATATGACTGTTTTGTAAGGTGACACCAAAACAAAACCAATGGTAAATTACAGAACGCTCATACTGAGGTTTATACAGACAGACGGTGCAACGAAGAGAACAACACCTCACCTTTGACACTGACTGACGGCGCAAACCATTCTCTTGTTTCGATACATATGACCAATGAAGACTATTGAATATTTTAAATATTTCTAGTCAGTGGCTAGATCCAGCAACACCAAACCAAAGTATATGAAGCAAGAAGCATCACGTATGTTCTCGTCAGTTAGCGCGACAGTCAACATGCCTCGAAACATACACAGTAAAACTTTGCATTGAAAGAAAAATAATATCATGTGCAAAATACCAATCACTAAATCCAAAAAAGGAAATTTGATCGAACAAAACAAAAACTCCAAAACGCAATGGCTGCTGATTTTTCAATGTCGGTGGGTACAGTGTGCTGTTTTTAAATGCTTCTAGAAAAAAAATCAAATTTTTTTGAAAATGATCTTTTTCAGATTTTTGATGATTCTAAAGCTATGGCCAAGTTTTTATTTCATCTTTCACGGGTACTGCCTCTTGCGAAGACCTGACAAATCTTCCAAGAGTATCAATCTGTCATGAAAAAGTGCTTCTCAACTTTGGCGTTCGGAATCGGCGTTAAATTGTAGGTCCCCTCAATTCTTCACACGCACTCAGAGAATTGTTGATGAGAGTAAGCCACTTAGGCCTTGGCTCTTCAAGAGCTGTCGCGCCACTCTATTTTAAAGCTAAGTATACACGATTGGAAGATCTTCAAATATTGGTCGAAATGTCAAATGTCTTTCAACAGCAACCAATTTTCTATCAAATAAAAATTTTCTGTTTATACTGTGGGACAATTTGGAAGAAAATTAGCTGGTCAATTGTCGACAATGTTTTTTCATCCAATTAAAAATTGCCTGTTAAACGATTGGAAGACTTTAGAGAACAAAAAATTGGTAGACTCATTGGAAGACAATTTTCTTGACAAATGATAGAAAATATGAAACAAAATTTGAGGGCAAGAATATGCGAGGAGAATTGAAATCAGAACAAAAACATAAAATGTATAAATAGAGCGAAGTTCTCTTATGTAAATTATGTAAATTTTCATCCAAACTATTTTATATTATGTTTTAATATTGTTGTATTATCTTTTATGATTTAAAATGTTCAATATAACACTTTTCATGTAAGAACTTGGCTTTCTTTTGGATCTCATTACTTTTGGTGGCTTACTTTTTACACAGTGTTGTTCGCACATAAGAGAACTTGGCTTGTTTTTACATTTTGTGTTTTTGTTCTGATTTCATATCTTTTTGAAAAGTTTTTTTTTTTTTTTAATGAAAGCATGAACCTCGAAATAACTTAATAAGCTAGCAATTTGCAAACTTTAACAATATAATTGCTCTGCCAATTTATAAATAAGTAATAGGTAGGCCACCTGTGCGATAACATGAGACAATACAAATCTAAGTCTCTTCCTCTGAGCCACGTAGGTTTCTGTTATGTGTGCTTTCTTTCTATGTGTCTATCTGTCTCTCTCTGTTGTATTAATGTATTGTTCTGTCCCAGCCGATGGTCTCAGTCACCAGTGCTGCTTTGTGTCTGTAGTTCGTTACATTTATGTGCGAAGTACTGTGTAATGTAATGTAATGTAATGTAATGTAATAGGTAGGTTAGGTTAGAGTAGCTGTCTAGATGTCACATTTAGAAAGCAAGGGTCCATTGTGAAACCACTAAGGAAAGTTACTCATGGAGTTTTATGAAGTTAAACAAACCAGAATTCTAAATTTCAACATCCTATGACCATTTTAAGAAAGTGGGTGGCAGCCACGCCCCTGTAATTAAACTGCAATTTTGTACTTATATTTTCTCCTATACTCAGCCCAAACCCTATCAGAATTTCGAATTTAAACGTTTTCGACAATTTTACCAAAGTGGGCGGATACCACGCCCTTAAATGGAAATAGATTTTTTTCTCATTTTTTTTCATGTGAATACCAAAAATTTACAAGAATTCTAGATTTCAATATCCTACGACCGTTTTAAGATAGTGGGCGGAAACCACGCCCCTAAATGAAATCAAAATATTATTATTATTATCTTTTATTAACATGTAATTTAAATTACAAGATAATACAAATTTTGAGAGCCTAGCTGCAGAGACTATTGACTCAAAATCAAAATATTTTACTTATATCATTCCTTATATTCAACCAAAACCCTATTAGAATTTCGAATTTCAAGATCCTACGACCAGTTTTAGAAAGTGAGCGGATACCACGCCTCCTGAATGAGCAAATTGAAATTTTCGATTTTTTCTTTTGTATAGGTACAGCCGAAAACCTACCATTGTACCAAATTCCAAGATTCTGCTATTGTTAGAAGTGCTTCATAATTTTGATGATCAGTCAGTGAGTGAGTGAGTCAGTCAGTCAGTCAATCACGGTTTTTGAAATTTTTACTGCTCAATATCTCAGGAAGTAGTAGTTCTACACAATTATTTTTTTTACAGGGCCCATGAAGTAATTCAAATTTAAAGCTTCTAACTCTATAGGTTCAAAAGTTATGGGGGGTTAAAAATGTGCTTCGATCCTGTAAAAATAGAGTAGTGCTAGAACTTGGCTGGGCACCACCTTGCCCTTTATTCATACTTTTTCGAAAATGGTGATTAAGAGTGGCAAATAATAATAAAAAAAATATTTAAATAAATAATGAAGATAAAATCTCTAAGTCCAAGCCAAGCCTGACATAATTTCTTTGGAATTGCATTTAACTCAGATGCAACATACTCTTCAAAAATTCAATTTGGTGCTGTCGGTGCATATTTTTTTACTTAACAGTTCTAAAGATGACGTTGATTCGGTCGACTGTAGAACTTAGCTTTTTTTTCTGAGAACAGCATAGGCTTGAAAAACTTCCATCTTCCAAGAGATCAAGACATTGTCGATTGTTGCCTGGCCCATTTGACCTTACTATCGATGCCGGCCATCCCATTGGCGTCCCCAACAAACGTCAAGCCAAACTGTGTTCTTCGGACGCTTATACTCTGCACAACCTGCATCTAAAAAACATCACCCGGTCTCTATCTCCCGAAAAAGCTGTGAAATAACCTCATGTGTCCAATCCTTCTCAACTTCTTTCCTATTTTGAGCAACTCCTTACCCATTTAATCCATTCTCGTTGTTTAAAAAAATTTCTGAACTACAACTGAAAAATTTTCTCCCATTTAAAAATTGGACGATGTACTTAGCAAGCCCAAGCACTTCATCCAATAACCAATTTGTCGACAAACGTCCAATAGTTTGAAAATTAGAAAAATTTTGTGTTTAGACTAGTTCACACGATTGGAAGAAGTCGGCCAATTTTTTTTATAGAAAATTGGAAGAAAATTAGTTGCTAATTTTTTTTCTGTCACTTTTGGGGAAAAAATTGGGTGTTTACATGATTGAAAGAAAATTGGAGAAAATTTGTATAGGAAAATTGACCAATATTGGAAGATCTTCCAATCGTGTATGCTTAGCAAAGCCTAAGATTAATTTTCCAAACAGATACAAATTTTTTAAGGAAATCCTTGTTTTATTGTCCTTTAGCCGGATTAATTAACACAGAATAGCGAAAAACTAACCCTTATTCTGTGGACTAGTTAAAAATGCTATTAATAAAATAAGATTTTTCTTAATTGACTTATTCCACCGTTTAGCGAAGGAATAAGAAATATGTCAAAAAACTACTTCTCTGTCAGTTCATTAGATGGCACCGCAAATATATAGAAAATACAACAACAAATCGGTTGTCAAGTATGATGTATGAACGATTACAAAATTCCCAAAGAGAATTTTTGCAAAACGTCGCTTCACTTTACTATTCTGGGAACAAATTATTTTTATTATAGCCGATTTTTATTTTACGAAAAAATCTGCAGAAACAAACTGGTAAATATACATATGTGAATATTCATCGGTCGAATAAAGAGCGTTATTCGTCAGATAAAGTCTATCTGACGATTGAAAAATCCAATATTTTGTTATCTGTCGAATAAACACTATCTGCTTGTTTATCTGACGATTGAAAAATAGGATCTTAATGAGAAATTTTAACTCATGGATTAACTCTTATTCTATGAATTAGTTAATCAGTGGAATAGATTTTTTTATCAATATAGCTGCTTGTTTTAAGTTATATGTCTCAACAATTGAGCTAAATTTAACCACTGTAAAAGGTGAAGTTTGAACCTCAAGACAACGATCGGTTTTAGCGACAACCGAACCGCCCATATCCAATATGGAGATCAGATCAGAGCTCTTGAGTTGTGTGACATTTAGGAACGTTAAAAAGAGAAGGAGGATCGCGATAGACACTCTTCGCCTTGCATTCGCAATGAGTTCTTGTGCCACGAAGGCTACTATACTTTAAATCGCGACAAGGAGTGATTTACTTGCCAATGCAGGTTTGCTGTCCAGCGACGGTATGAAAAAAAAATAAAAAAAAAACTTTGAAAAGGTTCTTAGTGATCGAACTGTTATGGATTAAAATCTATGTGTATAGTCGGATCCTTACGTTTGAAACAGGGAATAGCAGTGTGAAGCTTCTTAACATGCGTTTCACTTCGACGAATATGGAGACTGAAGATGTCATCACATTCCTTAGTGGGTAAAAGAAATTGTATGGGCAGTTATGGTCGTGCGATTGCAATTTAGAAGATCTGAAAAAATAAACTAGGAGTGCTGACCTTTTTGAAAACAAAGTGGTTCGGAACGAGAGTCAACGACTTCCGTCTTAGATTGCAGAAATTAATATTAATTTCGTAAGCTTAGTATTGTTTATATTTTGAGCCTTATCTCTTCTTCATCTCAAGTTTGAATATGAATACCGCCTTAGCCCCATAAATCTCTTAATTTACTATAACAACTTCCTCATCACTCAGCGATCCGCTTGTTTCAATTACTCATCTTCTCAACAGCCCATTGCATCAAATACTGTTTTGGTTTTTTGGTCAAAATTTGCATACACGCCACGCCAACGCCATGCCAGCTACTTTGACAAGTCTAAGCTCAGCTACAAACAACTGAAGAGATCTTAGGTCGTCGTCGTAAAGACGTTGGAAAAGAATTCAATCCAAATACTTCTCAGCACCTTTCGCGTTCATCGTAACGAAAAGAAACGCAACAAAAAGCAACACCATCTCTCCCATCCAATCTGCCAGCAATTGCTTCTGCCAAGTGCACGGAAAAGATTTGCTTGTTTAGATTAGAAAAAAACATATCTGCAGTGTTTCCATTTTGACGGCGACGACAACAACTTGGATGGGTTAAGATGGGAAGATGATGCGGATCACATGGTAGTGGCTCACCTAACTATGGCCAATGCTAATGTGCTCTACCTCATAGCCGATGTATTCATTTTTATGGCCCAAAAGAAGACTCGCAGAAAGCAGAAGCACTTTTCAACCACGCAGTCACCACAACAGCACAGAGCAGACATATCAAGTCAAGTAAGAGGGAGAAGAAAACTAATTACACTGATTTATGTGTCCATTGTTTATTGTTCTGGGATCAAGGCATCCCAAGACGAACCAACAAAACTGCGATCACATTATGCATCGCGCAAGACGACAACATATCCCAAGAACACAGCAGCTTACTTTCATATAGCAACAAAATAAGATAGAGAGAGGACCATCACCTTAAACCGAACACAAAATGCCACAAATGCCATCGATGGATGTTCCCAAAAGTGGCCAGCTATAATTTGTAAGACCAAAAGGGAATCATAAGCATCACGTAGCGTTTTTGCGGATTTATACAGCTGCAATGAGACAGGCGAATGGAAGTAAGGTGGTATGGTGGGCAACTTGAATATGGGTTGATGCTGAAGTGAAGCCTGACTAGCTGC
Source organism: Sphaerophoria taeniata (assembly GCA_943590905.1). Classification (NCBI taxonomy): domain Eukaryota; kingdom Metazoa; phylum Arthropoda; class Insecta; order Diptera; family Syrphidae; genus Sphaerophoria; species Sphaerophoria taeniata. The sequence continues at coordinate 71,589,601 of OX016542.1, read as the reverse complement.
TGCTGGAAGTTGCAAAGATTTGGATTGGTAGTACTCTCGAGGTATTGTCTTTAAGTTTTTTTCTTTTTTTCTTCGATGACAACTCCTAAGATGGCCACCATCAATGCGATTGGAAAATTTTGCTCCAGAAACTGGGCTTGGTGATTTTGATTGTGTATACTTTGAAATAAAATGGTAATGTTGACCGAAAGTAGATGAGAAGTAATAAAGTGCACGCCTCTTTTGGGCTGGCATTGGAGGATGAAGTTAGCGAATCCGTCTCAAGTTGTCCATTTATGGAAGTCACAAATTTTCATGGCTGGTTCTATGGCTAGAGCTCGTTAAAAAAGTTCGCCTTTTCGAAGAATGAAATTTAAAAATTTAATGTAAATATTTTTTCTCCAGTCTAAAATAAATTCGAGTCAAGTTAGAACATTTTGACTTTGTTTGGTATTTCTTTCCTTTTATAATTGCTTTTGTTCTTATTTACTTTCTTTTTGTGTTTTTGGAATTAGTGTTGAGCATGCTGGAGACGGAAATGATATCAAAGGCTTTCCGAGCCGGAGCTTCGCTTTCCATCCGCTCTAAATGACCGAACCATCTGAATCGCTCGACCTTGGTCCTTGACAGTTCTGGCTAGGTACGTGTCGTACAACCCGTAAAATTAGCTGTTGAATCTATTTCTCCATTCCTCATCAACGCACATGGGGCCATAGATAACCCGAAGAAGCTTCCTCTCGAAACAGCCTAATGCACATTCATCCCATTTGTCAGAGTCCCTGCTTCTGAACCATGCAGTAACACTAGAATGATGATTGTGTTATACAGTTTCACCTTAGTTTATCTAGAGAAGCCATTACCACTCGATTGCTTTCTAAGCCCAAAGAAACAACGATAAGCAAGATATATTCCTCGTCTAATCTCGGAACCTAGGTAGTTAAACTATTTTATTACCTCGAGAATATATGCGTCTATTGTGAGGTTCTTGGGAGACGGACATAATCCCGAAAATCAAAATCCCGAAAACCCACAATCCCGAAAACCCAAAATCCCGAAAACCCACAATCCCGAAAACCCAAAATCCCGAAAACCCACGATCCCAAAAACCCACAATCCCGAAAACCCACAATCCCGAAAACCCAAAATCCAGAAAACCCAAAATCCCGAATGGCCAAAATCCAGAAAATTTCTTAAATTTCTGAAATTTATTTCAAAATAAGAAAGAATAAAGAACTCAACATTTTCTTTAAGAGCATCATTATACGAGTATAAGAAAATTGAGATAAAAAATATATTCCTTTACTTTCCCTTCTAATGTTTAGAAATGAAAACCAGTTTTTTTCTGCATTTCAAAAGTATAATCGCACAAATTAAGAAAAATTTATAACATAAACATTCTTCTTAACATAAGAAGAGAATCTAACGGACTTTTTTTCTAAGGCTTATTTTATTGGTGACCTTCAAAAAACAAAAAAATTGTAGGTTGTCTTTGCAATTCCCGATCTTATATAAAAAACAGTTTGGTTTGATGTTGTTATGCTTTTGCAAAGCATTTCGAAATCGAAATCCCGAAAAATTATATAAAATGAAAAATTTGCGCAAATTTTTCATTTTATATAATTTTTCGGGATTTCGATTTCGGGATTTCGGGATTTTGGGTTTTCGGGATTTTGGGTTTTCGGGATTGTGGGTTTTCGGGATTTTGGGTTTTCGGGATTTTGGGTTTTCGGGATTGTGGGTTTTCGGGATTTTGGGCTTTCGGGATTGTGGGCTTTCGGGATTTTGATTTTCGGGATTTTGACCCCAACCCGAGGTTCTTTCCGAGCCGTTGTCGCTGTTGGGTGTCCTTCCTCTAAGACAGCATATACATCGTTTTACCTCTTCTATCTCAAATCTCACAAAGGCGCAATTGACAATACACGCTGTATTCTTCCCATTATATCAATATCATCGATGTAGAGAAGTTGAACAGACTTTTGGAAGATAGCGTCACTGGTGTTGACGGTGGAGTCTTGCACTATCTTCTCAAGAACGTGTTAATGAAATCACATAACAGTGCATTGCCTTGTCTGAATACTTTTTTGACATAAAAAGAAACCGTAAGCGCGTAGCTAACCTAGATGGCGCAGAGTGAATTCTCCATCGTCATTTTGCACAAGCAAACGAGTTCATAGGTTTTTTCCAGGATCTGCCAAATAGTGGAAATTTGTTCAATTTTTGACTTTTCTGGTCTGAAACCACAGATTTTTTATTTTTTTTTTATTTTTTTTTTATTTTTTTTTTTAGAATCCCACGCCTCTTTCCCCCCCAGATACCGCACGCGCTGGGGTCCATTTTCACCGAGTACGATTACAATTACGGTTGCAAGTCGTATCGGCACTTTATTTGAAATTATTTGAAATAAATAAAATAATAAAAAAAAAGTGATGGCGACACGAATAGGTACCAGGAAGACAAGAGTTTGGGACTGCTTAATACAAGCAGGTACAACAAGAAAAACAAAATAAATTAACATTTTATATTAAAATATTACAAAAAGTAAAAAAAGAAAAAATGCAAAATTTTAAAATCAAAAATTTAAAAAAATTTAAGTAAAAAAATTTTAAAAATAAAAAAAACAAAGAAAAAAGTAAATACGCGTTAGAAAACACTTGTCAAGTTCGTAAAAAATACAAGAAAAAAAAGAAAAAAGAGTCAGTTTCTTGTTTTTTACAAATAATAAAAAAAAAGAAAAAAATACGTTAGTAGACAACAAAAAACATTTAAGAGCGTGCCACACTGGTTTTAAGTATAATCTTTAATTTATTCTTATTAATATGAAAGTCAATAAGATCAGTATTATAATTCAAAAGCCTACTCATCCTTGTCAAGGGCTCATGCATTCCGTAATTGGTCCTATGTCTTGGGACTTTAATTAGATCGGTGCTACGAAGGTGATAACCTCCTCCCCGATAGTGAAAAAGTATAGCACTAAGAAGGTCTGGTGCATCTGTGACGCCAGTAATAAGTTGATGAAGGAAAACTATATCATTGTTGATCCTTCTTTGAGACAGCGTTTGCATTTGAAGAAGTGATACTCGATCCTCATAAGATGGAATATTTCGAGGATCATGCCATTGAATACCTTTTAATGCGAAACGAGTAAAATTACGTTGCACCGATTCTAACCTCTCAATATGGACGTCATATTGACATCTCCGCCGAAAGGCAGAGAGGATCTAATAGGCGATCTTAAGTAAGCTGATTCCTCTGTAGTTGGCGCAGTTTAGAGGATCTCCCTTCTTCAGGATCGGGCAAATAATGCTTAGGTCCCACTCGTCGGACATGCTTTCTTCCGACCATATCTTGCAGATGATTTGGATCATGCTCCTATCTAGATCGTCGCCTTCCGCTTTGAATACATCGGCAGCTAGACAACCTGCTCCAGCGGCTTTGTTGGATATCAGCCGTAATATTGCCGTTTTCCCTTCTTCTAAGTCGAGTTGACGGAATTGTTGGCTATGATCATGCCCAATGAATGGCTCCTGCCTGACGGTGGGAGTCTGTTCGTCTTAATCGAAGAAGTGGTTTTTGCAAATCCCCAGCATCGGATGCGATTCTACTAGGATGTTCCCTTGTTTATCTCTAAATGCCATATATGTAGGTCCACACTTCCAAAAGTCTGAGCGTCGCTGACTTTCAACTTTTTATTTTTATTTATAAAAATGTTGAAAACTGAACTATTTGGGCATGATTTCTGTTATCGAATTTATATTTCCAGATAATTAGGGTAACGGTAGGTACCAGTCTCCGGACACATAACTTTTTTTTTGACTTTCAATTTCATTTCATTCAACTCTTAATATTTTGCTAGGACTATAGATATATCTCAGTAGTTTGGTGTACAAATGAATTGAAAGTAACTTTAAGCATTGATTTTATTGGATGATTTCTAAAACAGGGCGATTTTCTGGTGTCTCCGGACACTTGTTCTAGTCTCCGGACAGTTCCACTCAAAAACTCAATATCTTTTTTCTCTTAAGTGAGGAGTATATAGCAATTCTGCATTGATAATTATTTCCTGATTGTTTGGAATCTAATTAGTTTAAGAAAATTTTGCCTAGTTATTGTTATTTTAGACGAAATATAAAGATACCAAAATTGGTACCAGTCTCCGGACGATCAAAACAGAGTCTCCGGACGACTTTGAACCTACTTCGTTAAACTTGATTGCTGCTTAACTGACGTCTAATTTCTTCGATCTAATGTCGTGTAAGGCTTACTTTTAAGTTGTTTGCATTCCTCTTAAAAAAAAAAATGCAAGACTATTTATATACTCTCTATCTATGCTACACAACTAAACCATGGCAATTTAATGCATCTGATCAAGGTCAACTAGTTGTTGTTTCTTTTGTCCAAACCCGTTTTCAGATACTTGGAATCCCTCAACACTTCAAATATTATACCTTCGATAGGGGTGGTGTTGGTTGCTTTCTTTTTGTGTTTTTTGTATGCATATGCATACGCATACCAGTGAAGAAAAATGTTATTCTCAAATAAATAGAGAAGTGTAGGTGGAGAGAAGAAACTGGTTTTATTATTCTCATGTTTAAGTTTCGGAAAATATTCCCTTCAGCTGTAGCACGATCGATTTACACCATTTAGATTTCAAAATATTGTGTTTGTGTGACAAAGCATAAAAAGTGATAATACAATTTTTAGAGTTTTTTTTTCTTCATTTTAAATCCATCAGAGGGATGGAGTCGCGTGAACTTAGCCGCGGTTTTTCTACAAAACTTATTTTGGTTGTGAGTTCTGGGTGTATTTCCAATAGTTCTGGAGTTCCTTATACCAAATTTCAATAGTTCTAGCAAAAAACCATCAAAATTTGGACTTTTAAAATTTTGACCCAAAAAAATATTAGCCCAGACTTAACAACCCTCAAGAGTTCTGATGCAATAAATATATTCATAACCAATGTTCCAGGAGTTCCTCATAACATTTTTTCAGAGTTTTGCCTTTCATAGCCAAAAAAATGCATTTTAAATTTGTATGCACAAAAGTGCATTCCTAATTATTTAAAATATTTGATGGCTAAAATGTCTCTAGCGGCAATAGTTCTGAGGTTCCTCATACCAATATTATCATATTTTCCTAAAACTCGCCGAAAAATCCCAATTAAAATTTTCAACCTAACCTAAAAAAAAAGTAGCTTAGACTTTGCAACCCTCAAAGGTTCTGATGCAATAAATATGTTCATAACCGATATTCCAGGAGTTCTTCATACCAATTTTCGAAAATGATTCCTTGTATCACGAAAAAAAGCATTTAACGTTTGTATGCAGAAAGTGCATTCGCCCTTTTTCAAGAGTTTTGATGCTGAAAATGGGTTAAAAACCAAGAGTTCTGAAGGTTTTCATACTTAAACTAAATATTTCCGGCATAACGAGCCAACAAACCAGATTTTGTATTTTTCACCTTAAAGTGCATTTTTTAGTAGCCGCACTTTTGTCACGCCCAGGAGTTCTGATGCAATAAATATATTCATAACCAATATTCCAGGACTTCCTCATACAAATTTTTGAAATTGATGCCCTAAAGCCTAAAACGTCTAAAAAATGCCAGAACTATTGAAATTTGGTATAAGGAACTTCAGAACTATTGGAAATACAACCAGAACTCACAACAAAAATAAGTTTTGTAGAAAAACCGAGGCTAAGTTCACGCGACTGATGGATGGTAATGGAAATTTTTTATTCTGGATGTAAACAAGTCCTTTTGACAAGGAAATTAAGGGTTTCAAAAAGAATTTGAACATAAAAAACAAAATTAAATAAAACCTTGGAGCTGTCTGGAGACTAGATTTCCGCTAGTTTTTGTACCAGTGTCCGGACACTTAAGAAAATGGATTAAAAAAACGCAAAACTCAATTTTTTTTATTTGTTATTGAAAGTTCATTATATTTTCTTTGAAACAAACTCCAATTGATTGCAAGATTTCACAAGATCAACTATTCCCAGTATATTTTTTCAAGGTCTGCCACTATTTTTTTTGCTAGGAAAACAGCAGAACACGACGGCTGTTGCTTGAACCACCCATAGCCTTTCCGTTATACATTCGATCGGCTTGAAACTTCGTTTGTATATGTGGAAAATGTTACTGATTCTGTATTTTGTTGTTTTTTGCAAATTCTGTGTTTAGTTTCTCTTTTATTATCAATAAAGGCAAAATCGTCCGGACACTGGGGCCTGGCCGGAGACTGGTGCTATTACCCTATATATATTTTTTGCCCAATTTTTCCTTCATTCTCAAAATAGTGGTTTATCCTGGTCTATCCTCCAAACACATCAAATTTACCGTCAAAGTGATTGTTACAATTTATCAACACTCAACGAGTCCGTTCGAAAGATCCTTATGATAATTCTTCACTAAATGAGCCATCATAATTTAATTCTTTCTGTACAATTTTCATTCCCAACGCGACGACGCGACGATACGCAAATAACCGACTGACGCACGCACGTTGTGCAAGTACCTGAAGGCGCTATGCATTTGCCAGCTGAGGGAAATGATTGGTCCATTACAGACAGCATTCAAGATCATATTTCATTGTACATTACCATGAGTGACCGAACGATCTCATGCCGAAACTAGCCGTTGCGTTAGCCAAGCGGAAAGTTTATATATCAGTGCAATACGATTTCCTATGATAGGGTAAGGACTCAATTGTTTGGTTGATTTTAAATTGGTATTTTTATAAGGAAGAGCTTACGAAAAATTTTCCTTTTTATAAATAAGTTGAGGCATAACTAAATTTGGTAGGATTATAAGTTCGAGTTATGACTTATGACACTTAAAACGTTTAATAAGAAACGAAAATCTCTTCAGACTAAAAAAATAAATACAAAACCTGCAGCACCCTATTCTATCGATTCTTTATTTTGCCACTCAGATTGAGAATCAAATTTATTGTCATTGAGGTAAATGGTGTTTGAACTACACTCCACACACAGTTAGCAGTATTTTTTGTGATTTTATGGTTGCCAACAGCCAGTTTAACGGTTGACCATATGTCTTCTGGCCATCATGTTAATAATTTACAATTTGCTCTCCATAAATAATAAAAAGATCGAGCGTTGTTTTATGCATTGAGACCTTATATAGGCTTTTATAATTTGTAAGGTGGGTGATACTCGGGTTTGAATAATAAATGGTAATTCAGTAGTTTTCAGCATATCATTATTTTTCCTTCGAGGTTGATTTGAGTTTATGAATGAACAAGAAATGAGATTGATTGATAGTTGATTGGCGGGTTGGGCCCGGTAAAATAAGTTCAAATGAAATGACATAATAATTATTATGAGTGACTCTTGTAATTTTTGAAACCTTTTAATAAGTTCTAAATACTAATTCTACATTTTCTTCTTCTTCTTATCCGGCTCACAATCCATGAAGGATCTCAGCCTGAGATACTGCAGCCTTCCATCGTGAACGGTCCCTCGCATCCAGTCGCCGAACCCAAGCGCTCTGGCATCCGCAGTCATTTGGCCTTTGTACCGTAGGTTCAGTCTTCCTTGTCATCTCGAGCCTGGGGGCTGGGATGAGAAGATTTTCTTGGCTGGAGCTGGAGCGTTGTCGTCCATTCGCTCGATGTGGCCCAGCCAATGTAGTCGTCTTTTGGCCTTCTGAACTACATCCACATCTTGGTACAGCTCATACAGTTCTCGGTTGTACTTTCTTATCCATTCGCCATAGTCGAATACGGGACCGAAAATCCGTCGAAGAATTTTTCTTTCGAAAGTGCCCAGTATCAATTCCCCTTTTTTACCTATCGTCCAGCACTCGGCGCCGTAGAGTAGGACTGGTAAAATCAAAGTTTTGTATAGCAGACACTTTGTCTTTCGAGTGAGGAGTTTTGAACCCAGTTGTTTGGCCAAACCGAAGCAGCAGCGGTTCTTCTTCGGATCTCCACTAAGGTGTCGTTTGTGGGATTGATGTTTGTTCCAAGGTAGGTGAACTCTTTAACTACCTCGAAATTGCTGCTACCAACAGTGACGTTTTGTCCTAGGCGATGGACAGATGTTGCTTTGTTTGTTGATAGCATGTACTTTGTTTTGTCCTCATTCACTTCAAGACCAACGAGTTTTGCCTGTTCTTCAATCGCACAGCTCTCTTGGATCGACCGATGATGTCTATGTCGTCCGCATAGACTAGGAGCTGGGTGGACTTGTTGAAGATATTGTTTTCCGTGCTCACACCTGCCTTGCGCACTATCTGCTCCAAGACTATGTTGAAGAAGTCACATGACAACGCATCTCCTTGTCTAAACCTTGCGCATGTTTGGAATAACTCGGATGAGCTGTTACCCATTTGCACACTGCATTGCGTATTGTTTAGCGTCATGCGGCACAGCTGGATCAGTTTGTTCGGGATCCCGAATTCAGACATCGCCATCATAAGCTCTTGGCGGTGGATGCTATCATAAGCAGCTTTAAAGTCGATGAAAAGATGGTGGGTTTCGACTTGAAATTCGTTGGGCTTTTACAGGATCTACCTTAGTGTGAATATTTGGTCTATCGTTGTTCTACCTGGCCTAAAGCCACACTGGTACGTGCCGATTATTGTGCTGCAGAAAGGTTTAAGACGCTCACAGCACACAGTACGTTGGATAGGATTTTGTATGCAACATTAAGCAGGGATATGCCACAGTAGTTTTTGCATGACATCGGATCGCCTTTTTTGTATATGGGGCATATGGAGCTTATCAACCAGACAGTGGGCATGAATTCTTCCTCCCACACTTTGGTGATGACCTGGTGCATGCGGTTCATCAAAACCTCTCCTCCATATTTAAAGAGTTCCGCAGATATACCATCCGACTCGGCAGACTTTTTATTTTTTAGCTTTTGGATAGCTCTTTCTACCTCTTCTGTGCTGGGGGCTGGGACTGGGTCTTCATTGACTGGTCTTGCTTCTCTTTCGTCATTAGCTCGCTCGACATTTTGCGCATTCAGCAGCTGTTGGAAATGCTGCTTGAAAACATCTACAATTTCCTGTGCTTCGGCGACTAGGTTTTCTTCATTGTTTCGAAGAGCCTGTGTCCCGGTTCTAAAACCAGAAGCTAATTGCTTCGACCTTTTAAAGAAACACCGGGTTTTGTTTTTGGCCCGTGACTTTTCTAGATCTTTGAGCTGAGAAACTGCGGATGCTCTTTTCTTCCTTCGCAGGGTCTTTTTCTCATTTCTCCTTTTTGTGCGGTAGGTACTCTTCTCTTGGTGCTCTTGTTTTCCGTTGCAGCATCTGCAAACGTGCATTTTTCGTCTCTCTTTTCAATCTCGCGCACTAATTCTACATAAGCCATACTTTTCAGGAGCAACCGGTTTGATTCACATCGATCGTTTGGATTGTTTCAATGTTTGAACGAAAAATGGGAAGAAACAACGTGTTGCACGGATAACCTCCAAACAGCTATGCCTTCTGCTTTCTTAACATCTACCTCATTATTTTTACTGTCGTTTTGGAATGCTTCCAAACATTTCTCAACTTAGTCATACAAAATTGATATGAAAGTCATCAGAGCACAGAAAATTTAATTTAACAAAAAAAAAAAGAAATAGAAAACCCCTAGTGAGTGGAAATGTCTTAATCAAATTCGAATCCAACTGACGCATGCAAATACCATTGCACTGCTACATCATCCTTCTGGCCCCTCGATTTTTCCATTGGGGCGCATCTTTCGTGTACTCAGTTCACGCAATGCGTAAACAACAAATCACTCAAACATTTCACGAATTAAGTCGTCGTCTTCATCGTCATCGTCAGTAAACTCCAAAAATGCGAACCAACCAAAATAAAAACACAAACAGATCCACAATTGACAGATCAGCTATCGCGCCAAAATGCAACGCACGAACGAATCATCATCATCATCATCAATAGCATCGGCTTCGGCATCAACATCAACATTATGGTCCATTGCAATGCTCCTCATCCAATACTTGAGCACTCCGTCAGAATTTTTTTTTTTTTTTTCGAAGTGTATTTTGCGGATTTGTTCAATCACACTCTCAACTCACAAGCTGCAGAGAGAAAGTGGAAGAAGGAGATGTTGGATCTGCGTCAATTTAAAATGGTACACACAAAACTGATTGGCGTGGAGATGTCATTTGATAGAAGCTCGCTTATCTAGCCTTTGTTATGAGACGCGCCTGAGATCGGATCTATTAATAATATCGCAGAAGCAACAAATCATCTTTTCCATCCATCTGTCCATTGCCTGTCCTGTCTGATACAACAAATTATGGAATGAATTCTGCCATGTCCCTGTTTCCCTTCACCAACTTATCACCCCGCCTTCATTCAGTCAGTCATGATATAATTGAAGTAGATTTTCTAGGGAATGAAATTTGAAAATAAAATTGGTGAGGCATTGCTAGTCAAAACTTCTTTGTTAACAAAAATGGATGAATGCAAGATTCTGTCGCAAGAGCTCACTTGTTGGTATCATAATTTAAAATTTAGAATTTAAGTTTGTTCGTGCAAAAGAAAAATTTATGTTTATAAGCTTTTTATTGAAAAAATTTAGCTCAAAGTCAAAATTAATTTAAAATTGAATTTCTGGCAGTCCTAAAAACATATCAACTCAATTCAAACACAATTTTAAAGGTTATTATTTTTACTAGTAAAAAAGTCTAATATTTATGAGGTCACACCAATTATATTGAATGAGTAATAGATTTTAATATGGGTCTTCTTCTTCTTCTTATGGTGGCGTTACAGTCCAGGTCGGACAAGGGCCTCATCCGACAAACGTCTCCAGCCAGCTCGGTCCCAAGCAAGCTGTCTCCAATTTCGCAAACCATGTTGGTTCAGGTCCTCTACCACCTGTGTGCTCCACCTGAGCGACGTCCTTCCGGGTTGGATTCGAAGACTCTACGATCCGGAGCATTATTTACCATTCGCTCTACTTGACCCAACCATCTAAGTCGTTGGACCTTAACTTTTCTGGCAAGGTCAGTGTCGCTGAACAGCTCGTACAGTTCTTGATTGAATCGTCTCCATTCTCCATTTATGCAGACAGGACCGAATTGCACAATCTTTTCAAGAATGATGTTGAAGAAATCGCATGATAGCGCATCGCCTTTTCTAAAACCTTTATTGACACCAAATGCGTCCCTTAGGTTTTTTCCGACCATGTTGGAATAGCGTGAGTTTTTCATTGTCATCTTACACAGACGGACCAGTTTTTCTGGGATGCCAAAACTAGACATTGCTCTATATAATTGGTATCTATAGACGCCGTCATACGCGGCCTTGAAATTGATGATCGATTTGAAGTTCCTGGGTCTTCTCCAAGACCTGTCGTAGAGTGAATATTTTATCGATGGTAGACTTTCCGAGTCTGAAGCCACACTTATAAGGACCTATCAGGTTGTTGAGGAAAGGCTTTAAACGTTCACACAGCACAGCAGACAAGATCTTGTAGGCGATGCGATGGTGCATGCTCCTAACAAAATCATCTCTAGCTGCTTTGTACAGTTCGGTAGCTAGCCCGTTTGCTCCAGCGGCTTTGTTCGACCTAGGTTTAGATATCGCTATCTTCCCTTCGTCAATGTCGGGTGGTCGGAATTGTTGACCTGCTGCAGCCAAATTGAATGGTTCTGTATTGCTGGTAGAGTTTTGCTCGTCATCGACATTATACAACTTGGAAAAGTGGATTCTCCATATCCTCAGCACTGACTGTGGTTGCACTACGATGTTCCCATGATGGTCTCTACAGGCTTCATTTCGGGGTGTATAAGCCCTGCAGGTTTGTATTACCTTTTTGTAAAACTTATGAACCTCGTTCCTGTTATGATATCCCTCTATCTCCTCGATTTTGCGCTTCTCATGCGCCCTTTTTTTTATTCCTGAGAAGTTTATGCTCCTCTCTCCTCTTCCGCTCGTAGAGCTCACGAGATACTTGTGTCCTTCTTTGCAGCGCCGCTTTGTGTGCAGCTTGTTTAGCTGCATGTGCTTGCCGGCACTCATCGTCAAACCAGGGGTTTCGTTGTGGTGGCCGTGTAAGCCCTAGTATTTCAGAGTCAGCATCTCTGATGGCTGCTTGGCAGTGTTTCCACTAGTTCTCTACATTTTTTGCTGACAGCAAAGGACTTCTGAGGAAATTTTCGGAGACACGATCGTAAAGAAATCTAGCAATCTCTTTCGATGGTAGCCGTTTGATGTCGAAATATCTTCTAGCATTTTCAAGTGTTGGCTTTGATCGGGATATCCGCATTCGTACCTTGGCTACAACATAGCATGACTCTGTATCACCGTTCATATTTCTTTTCTGTTTGATGTGATTTTTTTTTTTTTTAAATTGCCCCTCGCGTCTAAACGGGGGGAATGGACACCCGTTCCTATTCGTTTTTTTTTCTTGTCTCGACCCAACCTTCACGTTGTAGTTTTGTCGGTCTATCAGTTTTCGAACAAAAATTTAAAAAAAACAAAAAAAAACCTTTTCTATGGGGTGTTCGGCTAATTTTTAAAAATTGCAGCGTTTTCGAGACTTCAATTTTTGAGTTTGAGCAAATGGGCATTGACTCTGCGTTGTTTTTTGATCGAATTCTCTCAAACCGCTAATTTTCGAATTTGAAGTCAATCGAACGAGTGGTTAATATTTAAAATCGAACACCACAGTCAAAATTGTTAGACATAAGAAATCAATTGAAATTGAAAAAAAAATAAATATCAATATTTTTATTGTTGGCAACGTTCGTTATTTGTTTCATTACTTCAAGCCTCTGTGTCTGTAGGTTTAAGAAGTCGCAATAGTGTGCGTTCGTGTGAGTGAACAGATATGTTGAAGATGGAATGTCTACAAATCATTCAGCTGACTGCATAAATCACACTAGCATTTGACACTTTTGGGATTCCTTATTCGATATTGATAAAATATCACACCCGAAGGGCGGCTGCCACAGACGATGAGTGCGCGGAAAGGGTGACGATAGTGCGTTTATGGGTTAAACATGTTTTGAGCGAAATTTAATTAAACGGAGACAGATAGACGGATGATTAAAATTTACAAAAAAAAAAAGAAACACAACAAAAATTTCAATAAAACTTTGGGATGCTTTAAGCTAGTTGATACAATAGGGTATCTTGTATCTCTTAAGTCAAAAAGAGCAACTATTATAGCTTCTTGGACTAAACTCTCTCGTTCAAAGTGATGTGTGTGTGTTTGCTTCAGGGCCGAGAGTTTGGCTGTTGGAGGAGCAGAGAGGCGAGAGCGAGACTATCATGAAGAAATGATGAGGATATTGTATCTTTGGGATATATGTCTGGTAAGTGTGTTCGAACTGTAGATGGGTAATAAATCTATCAAAAGGTGATTTTAATGGGTTCACTGTTTTACGTCATGCTATAAGAAGGCAGTACGCTCAAGGAGGAACCGAAGTAGCAGCAACACCACCAGCTACAGCACCAGCAGAATTATATCCGAAGAAGATGATTGAGGAGCGAAAGTTTATTTGAAGACTTCGAAATAATTGGAGCGAGAGTGCTGTGTAAATGCGGGGGCACATGAGGTGGCACTGTTTTAATAATTATCATGATGATGGAATGATGTAGATTGTAGTTTATTTATTTCGTTTCTTCTATTTTGTTTTTCAATAAATTAGCGATTGTGAGATTGAACAGAAGAAATGCTATGTGCGTGCATTTGTGCATACCTAAGACAGTATAGTAGTTTGTTTATTTTGTTTGGTTGAAATGTGCAATAAATCAATTATGAGCTGAAAATGAAAAAGTAGACCCCGATGGAAGAACACAGTTATAGATAAATGTGACGCGAAGGATGTAGTGCTTACTTGTTTTGTTCGACTCGACAAAAGTTGGGAAAGTTACCGATTGTTTTTTTAGTCGAAGCCCAGCAAGGGTGTTTTCAACTTTTAAATTCGAAGTGTTTTTTTTTTTGAAAAAATAATTCCTCATAATTCAGCCATATAAATTTATTGACAGCAAATCCTTTTGGAATTAAGTACAGTGCTACCATATTCTTCTGAATGGATTATCATACTATTTGATAGAAATTATCATACACAAACAATTTTTTCATGTTGAAGGGATACGTTCATAAATTCCTCCAAATTTAATTGTATTGTTTTTAAATTCCGTGTAATGATTTTTTTTTTTTTTTTAAATGAATTAATTTCAAAAATGTGCAGTCTGCGTTGGCATTGGTACCTAAGCTTAGAACGTTCAGAACGATCTTTGATGAATTTATGAAAGGGGTTTGGTCAGTTTCATTTTAATATTAAAAAAGATTTCTCCAAAAAACGTCTGGTTCACACTCTTGGAAAAGGGAAAAACTCGCCACTCATCATCTAGAATTTGTAAATCTATATCATCCTCTTTACAACTAGGTAAAAGACACGTAAAAAAGGGCAGGGGTATTGGTTCTGGTTGTACAATTGATGACTTATGGGCTTACTTAAAATTTGATAAATGTTTTGCAAGACTGCTGAACTTTAATACATCTGGTTGTCAGATAAGTGATGCATTGACAAATTTGAATTGATTTCAGCCAAAATTCAGCTATTAAAAGGTTCGTTCGGTGTAACCAGCTCTGGGGTGCTTCTCACTGCTCTGAACGGAGCTGTCATAAAAGTGAAAAAAAAATCTGGGTTTCGTTTCACAAAGCAACTAAATACGCCGCTAGTCTCGTGTTCCTAGCTGCTCTGGTTTACGGGATACACTCTATCTCGTATTTACAGGGTTAGGGGTGGTACACCCCTGTGGAGGGTTACCATTCCGACAAATGTAGCTGGCCTATTTCTCAGCAACAAAATATGGAGTTGGATTCAAATCGATAAGTGCTTTCCTTGTCTAGATACCTATATAAGAGAGATTGAAGCGTAATTTTATTTTTACGTCAGCTCCTCAGCCGTTTCTCGTAAACTAAATGAGGAACAAAATCAATTCTTTCGGTACAAAAAAGCAACAAATTAGCAATAAATTCCCAGATGGTCCCCGAGTCCGGCTTATAAAATGGAGATTCTAGCGTAATATACGTGGCCACAACCTTTTGTACAATTACAATAGATTGTGTTCAGTAGATCATCATGTGATTTGGCCTCTTTAGACTTTTTCCGTACGACTTTCATAATTCGCAGGTCAACTCGAATTTTCCTCAGCTGTTTCGAACAACTCTCGCCCCGAAAAAAAAACTTGTGGTGATTCAGTGCGCCCCCGTTGCGAGCACTGAATGCACATCTAACACGGTGGAAATGCCACCGGGCGAAAAAAGAGCGACAGTTGAAATACGTATTTCAGACTGAAAAAAAAGCATTCACTATATTAAATTTCGGAAGAACCCAGTCCAAAAAATGAAAAAAAAAAGTTTGACTTGGGGGTTTTCAAATTTTGCGAAATTGTTTCAGCATTTAGCAGTTTTGCTCCAATACTTATTTCGTTGAAAAAAGACACAAGTGCATCCCACTGCTCAAGAATTCTTCGCGTTACAGCGATCGGGTTTGGGAAGGTCTATAAGTAGGTATTGATTGTGGATTCATGTCCAAAAGCTTTTGAAATTTTAAAAAGATAGCCGTTCTTCAAACTATTCTAGACAGACTAAATGAACACCAAACCCAGAACAGTTTGGGATAGGAAATTTCTTAATGAACACCAAAAATCTATTCCAAACTGTGCAGAACAGTGTCGCTGAACATACCTATTGAGATTGAGATCACATATCTCAACTGGCCTATTTTACAGCACACCAATTATTATTGTGTGTGTGTGGTCGTTTTTAAAATGGAAGTTGTTGACATGCACAAACTTCACTTGGTTAACATGTCACATAGTGATGGAAATGGAATCAAAGTATGACCTAGAATTCTAGAAATTGTAATTTAAAGTGAAATGAAGTACATCTGAACTTTTTTTCCATATTTGAAAATTATCAAATTATCATAAATTTTGCGTGTGATAATCATACGGGAGCAACAATTATCATACATGTAGCATAATTATGCTACGAATGGCAGCACTGGTCCAGTAAGAAGTAGCAATCAAGTTTATCGCGCATTTATTTGAAGACTGTTAAAACGCAAACAAAGTCCAAAATAAGAGTCAATCATAATTGAAAAAAATAGATGATTCTACGTCTACTCTCTTTTGGAATAGTAGACATTTATGAACTGGTAGAACCAAGACAAAAGACTTCACAAACTGAAACCTAGCTCTACCTAGGTACCAGCTATTGAAAATTAAAGCATTTATTAGCCGTGTTTTATTGGGAACTTAGCTCAGCTCAGTAATAGGAAATACATGTCAAACAACAACAACAACCGAAAACTGAGTAAAAATAAGTTAGAAATTTCCTGAACATAAGGTTTCAGCAATTCCACACTTGAGTTTTTCTTTGTTTTTTTCGTTAATCAAATGTCAAAACCTTTTGGAAGAAAATAGTTTTTCACCATAGAAATTCATGTAAAATAATTGCTTTCAGATAGGTCTCAAGATGGCGTTTGAAAGCTTTCGATATTTGATATTCTGGTGAACGAAACTCAGTTTAAAACTGACTATAGCGTTTTATTGGAATTCCTATTACTGAGTTAAGCTAAGTTCCCAATAAAACACGCAACATATGATGCGATTTCGTCAATATTGGCAACGCAAACAGCTTTCGATATTTGATATTCTGGTGAACGAAACACAGTTTAAAACTGACTATAGCGTTTTATTGGAATTCCTATTACTGAGTTAAGCTAAGTTCCCAATAAAACACGCAACATATGATGCGATTTCGTCAATATTGGCAACGCAAACAGAGATTGTGTACGGGGTTGCTTTTGTTATTGTTGTGTAATTTAAAAGACGATGAGCAATGATCGTTATCAGTTGTTGTGAAATGTGAACAAAGAAAAAGAATAAAGAAAAAAAGAAAAAGAGCGTATGTCTTTTCTCTTACCTTCCTTTTTTTCACTATATTCATTCATACTCATAAATCAAAATGTCAAATCTTAAATAATTTTCTAGTTATGACCTGCTCTGAAAGAGATCACTATTTCGATTGTTTTTGTGACTCTCACAAGTTGTGACTTTAGGGGAGAAATTCTCCCGGAGAATACGAAAAAGTCACAAAATCAATTTCACCGATTTTGGAGTCCGTCCACAAAAACTCTCCGTCAAGTTTAATCTGCGAATTCGCACGAAGGTACCCAAGCAATTTTGCAGCTACCAAAGCACCAGTGAGCTCCAATTTTGGGATAATTAACTCGTCACACTCGGTGGTCTTGAGAGGAGCTATTCGGTTTTTGGCGCAAGAGAAACCTGTTGTTATGTTCCCATAATCATCTGTGGTTCTCAAGAACGCGACAGCTCCGAAAGCGTGCACTGGGGTCCGCAAAAATGTGGACCTGTGTTGAAGCCTTTTCGTTTAAAACGCAGTGTTTGGAAAATCGATTGGAAAATAATCTTCCAACGGACTACCCATGGACCTAATAAACTAAAACGATCATATTATATTTTGGACATTACCTTTAGTACATTTCTTTTCGTCCCACCTAAACTATTTGACTTCAGTAGAACCTCAACCGCATTCAAATCGACCGATAAATCATCAGCGTCAACAAACCAACGAAGACCTAGGACTTTCTGCATTTCTGGTGGAGTTGTTTCCAAAAGATGACTCTTTCGCACTAACTGACTGTTATGGAGTTCCACTAACGAAGATGCATAGAACCCGTTTTCATGATTTCAACTGCCTCATCTCATGACTTATATCCCTGGCTGTGTTCTCGTCATTTACACTAGCGACTAAATCGTCTATACGTAAAAACATCTTCGCAGAATGTCGCCTGTTCTAGGATACCGCTTTCCATCGTCTAAAATTTTGGAAATTACTTTTCCTAAAATATTAGGACTGCTTGTCACACCAAGTGTCACCCTTAGCATTCGATAAGATTGTACTAAGAAGTCTGACCGCATTTCATTCGGATTATACAGTTCCTTGAACCAGAAAAATCGATGGCTTTCTCTATCAGGCTCGGCCAAAATAATTTGAAGAAATGCCTTGTCGATATCGGCAGTAAATCATATTTTTACGCAACGAAAATTAAGCAACACCGTCAAAATATCCGGCAAAAGCAAAGGTTGTTGCCCACCTCTAGATGACCATTTAGCGAGATATGATTTGCTTCGTTTGCCGAAACGTCAAAAACAATACGTAGCTTGGTAGTGTCTTTGTCATCTCGATATACAGGTCTGTGAGGCATGTATTAAACATGATCCCACATGCTCGTCCGTCGTCCTCCTCTACTTGTTCCACCAAACCACGTTTAATCATCTCCAACATTGACGCCTCATTATCTTTCAGTCTTCTGAATGCATCCGCTATAGAGATCCTATGCGATTGTCATGAAGCGACTCATCATTGTTCTTCTATGGGAGTGATGCCTCGTATCGATCACCAACCTTGCGAATAAGTCGCTCTGGACTGCTTAGGTACTGTTTTTCGTTGATGGTTATTTCAATGGTTTCGAGACGCCAGAATTGTTAGACATCCTCACGGACACAAACATGCAAAGCAAAGACACAAGAAAGGTTGACCATGGCATCTGAACTAAGTGAATTGAAAGGAGGCCTACCTTGTAAAGTCCATCCGAGCAAGGTGTCTATTGCTGTTAGCTCAGTTGTGATCCGTTTATGTGCTCCAGTTGCAACAAACCAATAATTATCAACTCGCTGATTCCACTTTCCGCATGTAAATTATTAAGACGCACATCTGCCAGCTTTAAATCAGTACCTAAACGTTTCAAGATTTTCATCTGGCGATGTGATTTTATTTTGATTCCGATCCAGACTTTTTCGTAGATATGCACATAAAAAACAAACGGTTTTGTTTTTATTCCTGCTTGCATTGTGGGATACAAATGTTTCCTTTTTTGTTGGAATCTAGAACACATGTCTAAGTTTAACAATCAGATCGCACTCCATCACTGTCTTTTCAATGTCATCATCATTCTATCGTCTTCGCCTTCTCGTCGTCCTCGTCATCATCATGATAATCAGAATCAGTATCATCACACTGTGATGCATATAATGTCACATTCCTGATGGATTTCATGCATGATAGTTCTTCTCAGTGGCAAATCAGCATCAGCTTCAGCATCACCCAGAAGCAGCAGTAGCAGCATCTTTGCAAAAAAAAAAAAACACAAGGCAGGAAAAAACTATAGAAGTATTATAAGAATAGTGATACAAGTACATGATACGCGCATCATCATCACCATCTTTCTCGTCGTCATTGTCGCCGTTATATATCGCATTATCATTCCCGGCCCAAAGAGACTGTCTCTGACTGCAGCAGTGTCTTAACCAGCAACTATCCAGCAGCAGCAAATAATCTTCCCCTCTATCGTGTTGCTCGTCGCTGTTCAACAGCAGCGTGTGTCTATGCATGCATGAAGCATATCAACATCATCATCTTCTCATCTCAAGTCATATCATTTCATATCACTCAAGAATTTCAGGACATTAAAGCTTCCCGCATATTCGTCGTCGTCGTCGTAATCGCCGTTGTTGCGCTGCTATGTCACCGTCGTTTGTCGTCCTCCTCGCAATCGTCTTCATCATCATGTTGTTTCACGAATCTTGAAGAAAGACCAAGTCTAAACGATGACGAGACTAAGCAGTAAACTGATGGCAATGTGATTGGGTTTGAGGATGTTATGGTGTATCATAACCCAGAAATCAACATCGTTGAAGGATGTTGATGATGATTATGACGATGACAACTATGATACTGCTGCTTCTTGAGAATGATGATGACGAGGAATAGGACGACCAAAAACGACACTACGAGATCGTTCCTGACGTTGATACAACTCCAGCTCTTTTCCTCAAAACAAGCAGCATATTCTCATGCGCTGTTCCTTATCCATTGGGTGATGATGTTGATGCTGGTTATGCTGCAGTGTGAGTTGTATCCTTTTATTCCGTATGATAGCTATAACAACAACAACTAATATAACTATGCGATTATCCTTATATTTGTTTAAGTTAATGTATGCGAGGGTGTGCATTCGAAATAAACACAATCTTCTTGGTATTAAGAAACTTTGCCGTTTAAAATTTTGGTTGCAACTCATACACGCATTTTCAGAACTCTGAAGCAAATACACTGAACAAAATTATTCGCTATTTATTTTACAAATGCAACAGAGATCAAGAGTTCCTTATGCCTGACTCAACATCAATGAAATTTTGACATAGTCGGTCAAAACATTTCTTGAAGACAAGACACTGAACGACTTCTAATTATTCGATTAACTGAAGTATAAAAAACTTCTATAAGGCGGTTGTATCTTGTAGCCAGTAACTTCAAAGTTTTTTTTGTGTACTTTGTGGCGAACAAATGTTTGAAAGGAAAATACAGCCCTTAAAAGTAGGATAACAACCAATATCGAAGTCCCACCAACAAACAAATCCAAGAACCTACTTGCAAGAGTAAAACCGATAGCTCTTCCTTGTCGATCTATGGCTTCCCATGAAAAAAATTCTCTTTAATTCTTTATTAACATTTCATCTTTGTGACTTATCTACCTACATTTTTCTTCGTTTAGATAAATCTTCACGCCCCTCTACAGAAGAGAAAGATGACAACACTAAAGACCACTTCAATGAGCTCTTCGACAAGACATACGAGCAACGACAAACTAGGAAGAGAGGAAATTTTTGGTGGAACAGTCGGAAAATACATAAAGCAACCTACGATAATGGAATTAGGCTTATCGATTTTTCAGCGGGGCGAAAGCGTGTCCCAGATCTCAACATCCACAAGGAGAACAATCAACAGTCAACTAGATTGATCATATTGCGACGACGACGCAAGACATCCTTCAAGCACCCTTGATGTCCGAGTCCGAACCTTCCGAGGGGCCAACATTGACTCGAACCACTGCCTCGTCGTAGCCAAGGTAGTGCTACGAATATCTTGACAACGGCCAAAACAAGGAAATGTTGCAAGAAAATTCGACATCGCACAGCTACAACTGCAAGAGATCGCTAGATCCTTCTCTGATCAAGTGTCAAGTACCCTCTGTACTCCTATGCCGCCAAGATAGAGTATTGAGGACATTTTCAGAAAGCAGTTAGAGATCCCACCTATAATGTGCTAAGTTTCACACAACCACAAAAGCCAAACCCCTGGTTTGACGAAGAATGTAGACATGGTGCTTATGAGCTCTAAGAGCAAAAGAGGAGAGAGGAACGCCGGTTTATCAGTAGAAAAAAGAAGGAGCATGATGGAAGCGTCAGATCGAGGATATTGAGAGAGCCAATAGCAGTGAAAGTTTTACCGGAAGATAAAACAGCTGGCTCAAGGTCATCAAACAAACATGAACCGATGCCTGCAATAAAAATCAAAGAAGAATGGCAGTCAATGCTGGGGATTTGGAAATAACACTTCTGTAGACTGTATAACGCCGACGATGAACAGAATCCCGCCGTCAGGCAAGTACACAGGAGCCTTTCATTGGACACGATTTTAGCTAACAATTCCGTGAATACAACCTAGACGAAGTGAAAATGGCAATATTGCGGCTGAAATCTAATGAAGCCGCTGCAGCAGATGGTCTAGTCGTCGTCGAAGTGTTCAAAGCAGCAGGTGCATGCACCAATTTTTGAGTTTTTTCAAGAGTTCCTTTAATTTTTTTGACTGGTGTATTTTGGACTTTAAAAATAGGTTTACAAATACATACTTTTAAGCCAACAGAACTTTTCTTTCAGTGTAGTTTTAGTGTTTCACTCTGCAACGCATTGAGTTTGGATCCTTAAGGATTGTTGCATCATGGCGACAATTTAAGGATTTTGCTAAAAAGTGAACTTTAAGTTCAAGTCAAAATTGAAGTGAAACAAGCAAGTGAGAAGAAGAGAGAAAGAGAGGAATAGAAGAGTGCATCATTGTCATGTCAGTCAGGGTGAGCAAAAGAATGAACAAAACTATTCAGTCTTGTTTGTGGCAAGATGAAGGGCAATCATCATCATGGCCTGACAGTTATAGTTTAATGGTGTTGTGTTGGACAGATGAACTACTGGATTGGTTGACGGATAAAATGAGATAAAGCTTCTCCAAAGAGTTGACAAAACCCTAGAATATTTATATCTGCTAAAAGCACCTAAACTTCGAAAAATGACTCGGAGAGGGCAGATGATTGCTATAGAGATTTGTCAACATTTTGGACACGATTAATGTCAAAAGAAGTTCACTTGAGAGAAGTTGATGTTCTCTGGCTGTCTCACTGGTAAGAGTATAGTTGGGTAAGCCCCCATGAAAAAAATATAAATACATACATAGATGGAAATAAAACCTAAAATACCGGATTGTGTGTTCATTACTCGGACAAGTTAGGGTCGTAATGGGCAAAAGTTTTCACAAAACTCACAGTTGATTACTTATGACTTTGAGTATTTGGATGGCATGTCACATTGGAAGTAATATTTTTGAATACCCTTGAATCACACACGGTTAAAATTCTTATGTTAGTGTAGAGGACCATGAAATTATAGTACGAGCCAAAAAAGATATTTGACTAATTTGGGCATATCTCAAAGACTTCCATTGTGTCTGGCTTTTTAACAACCATTTCATTTCTCACGACAATAAGGCCCCGCTCATAGGAAAATAACGCGGTTTTTATCTTAAGAAACATCTCGCTACGCTGATTGACCCATTCATCTACATTACCTGGGCAAACAATGACAGCGGTGCAACACTTTAACAAGCACAATACCAAGTCGCTAAGCCCCCAACACTGCACCATCACCGACCTCCTACACGCACTTTTCCATAAAGCACCTTTATATGGTAACAAGAACGATGCATGCACCCAGCACGCAACACGCATTTTGGCGACAGTGCCACGGCTACTGCTTCCATTAGGTGGTGAAGGCTCTACCTATAGAGGTGGCTAACGGCAGAGGTATGGCGGCAACTTTTTAAACCTGCACTCGAGTAAGGTACCCGTTCGTCTAGGCATCATCATATTGGAAAATTGTCTGAACTAGCTCCGAATCACTCTGACTCTGGCTCCGACTTCAACTCGAACCCAACAACGAGCAGACCACTTGCTGTGTGCTATTTGATCCGATATCGCAACGCTTCCACCTATAACGAGGAGGCCAATGATCACCAGCAGCAGGAAAGTATTTTTGCTGCACCACCATGAGCTGGTTGTTTGCTGTTCTGTCAGCAAACTGCCAGAAGTTAGCTGCATCGCAGACGCAGCTGCAATGTTTGCATGCACGCGGTGATTTTTCACAGTGCGCGGAAACTGACGTGTGCTAAACGCATTACATGCGGAACAACCAGGAATCCCATCAGGACCGAAAGACATGAACCACCGATAGGGCCGGGCGGTGCGATGTGATGGCAGAGAATCGGGATCGAAACAGAAAGAAATTTGCATTTTTGAATAGATGCTGTGGGATGCAGGACGTGTGTGAGTGTGTGCTTTGTGCTTCTTAGGAAGCCGTCTCTCGGATGTGCGGGTCCGAGGCATGCCGCTGGTGGATCAATAAGAATGCGCATTCATATTATAGCAATGTCGTTGCACAAGCGCAAGGGCACACATCCAATATGGATTCTGTAAAATTTTCATCTCTTATTTGCATTCAAGGTGAGTCGTGATTTGGCTGTGGTGCTGCTGCTGTGGATTGCTGCGTCAGGTTGCAATGCCAAGAAAAATGGTGTTTATTGGGAACAATAGGTAGCTGTCTCAATTTATTCTCATTAAATGAGCAAGAGATATCTTAGGATCGGTCCTATGATTTGTTGCTCTATTGCCGGAGCCAGCAAGGAGGTGACATAGAAGGTCTGAGATTATCGGCCGGTTCTCACGTGTAATAAGAAAGCTTGTTAGCGCTTGTAAAATTTTTGCTGTATGTCCAATAAATTGAATGGTGCAATTATGTGTACCTACATTGAAATTGGAGTCTGAAAAATTGAGGTGTATAATTTTGTTATATGTATATTGAGCCTTTATCTCTATCTTACGACAACAGTTTTGTGAAGCCGATTATTTGGTAAGAGGTTTTAAAATGTGTTTCAGAAAAATTGCTTCAAATTTCTGTTTAATCAATTTGAAAGCGGCTCAAAGGCCGCCCCGTGCAGTGACGGTGAATGCCTAGTTCTGGTATTGCAGAGTAGCTCAATATACAGGATAATTTGCAAATGTTGTGCGAAAAAGCTATTAGGTACCCCAGTTTAGACGAGAGGGGCAATTTTCTAAAAAAAATTACTTAAAATAGAAACAAAATATTAAAAAACAACGGAAATACTTACATAGTCATGCTATTGCATTTTGAAAAGCAAAAGTCTATTTTCTAATATTATATTTACACTTGCCGACCCTGCGAACTTCGTCTCCAATTCAATAGAAAATTACATATCTGAATTTTTCCCAGCTTTAAAACTAACTTTCTACTCTCATTTAAATATAAAGTAAAATCAAATTTCGTTGAAAAATTTAACAAATTCTCGTTTTTCCGGTGTGTTTTGACTATTTGACAAAAATCAAAATTAAATACAACTTTCGATTGTCCCCCTTATTTCCTGACTTTTCAGTAAATTTGTCCCAAAAATTTGTTTTCACTAAGCCTATACCTACAGTGAAAATTTGTATAAATGCATTGAGGATTGAGCGGATTAAGAGTCTCTACCGGACATACAAACACACCAATGCACTTTAAATTATAATATGCAAAAGCTTGATATTAGGTGTTGTTCGTGCTCTCGCAGAGTTTTCCGAGTTCCCTATCCAATATTTTCCATTTTTCCATATCAAAATCAGTGCACCTACAATTAAATGCAATTTAACCTTTGAAAACCAATGAGCTTTCAGAGTTTTTCATCATCGAGAACTTTCTATTTTCCATTCGAAAACCCGTTTTGTAATTTTCCAGTTTTCCATTTGAAAACCAATGGACCAACAATTAGGTGCATGAAATTTTCCCTTTGAAAATGAATGAGTTTTTCATCAAGAATTTTCTATTTTCTATTCGAAAACCCATTTTGAAAATTTCCACTTGTTCTTGCTCATGTGAACAGTTCTTTACTTTACTTTTGGTTTTGACCGAGATCGAAAATGAACGATTGTATCTATAGATCGAATCAATCGCGAAGGACATAGGCCTAAATTTGACCAAGACCGAAATGCGTAATGTACATGCACCGAGATTGGAAACTAAAATCCATGCTGTTTTTGAATATCGATGTTAAAATTTTCTTTTGTAGAGAAAATCGTGCTCAAGAATTCGCGTGTAAACATTGTCTTGGTGCAAAAGCTTAAGAAGGAGTTTAGCCTTAAATATTATAAAAAGAAATGAAATGAAAAATAGAGAGAAATTAAAAAAAAATTATGTCGGCTGTCATTTTTTTCCCTGAGTGTTTTTGGTAATTTCCGCTGTCGACCGCCATTTCTTTTTACTTGCGACATAAAGAATATATGGCAAGTATCGAATTCGTAAAAAAAAAAATGAGATAATGATGAGATATGACATTACGATGATAGAGAATTCGAAAAAAGTGGGTCCGGCGATTCCGTCCGTCTGTCTGTCTGTCTGTAAACGCACCTACAGCTTTAACCACTGGTCCGATTGACTTCAAACTTGAAAATAAGAGGTTTGAGCGAATTCGCGTGGGTGATTTTTTTGATTTTTTTTTAAGATCAAAATTTAGGGTAGCCACCATACGATTTTCTTGGCCAAAAACCAAAAGTTTCACTTTTTTTAAAAACGGCTCCTACGATTATTTTTAAACTTCCTCGAAAAATTTTGTTTAAAACATGCATTTTATTTAAACAAATATTTTTGTATTGATCCAAAACGGTACCTCCCATAGATCCATTTTTTTGTTATAAAATTTTCTCGAAAAATAAAAATCCGATCAGTGTGATTCTTTTTTTGAAAGTACGTACATATTGCACAAATAATATTTTGTATTCAAAAAAATTTCAAAATTTTTTTGGATTTAAAAAAAAATATTTTTAAGCTCTTTTTCAAAATTCTGTATCTTAAAGACGGATCAATATTAAAAATCGAAATTTATTTAGAAAATGTAAAGGTCTTACAAATTAATTTTAAGACATTTTCTAAAAATTTTATATATATATATATATTTTTTTTTTAATCCCACGCCTCTTTCCCCCAGATACCGCACGCGCTGGGGTCCATTTACATCGAGTACGATAGCAATTGCGGTTGCTAGTCGTATCGGCACTTAATTAGAAATTATTTGAAATAAATAAAATAAAAAAAGCGATGGCGATACGAACGTTAGGAAGGCAAGAGTTAGGGACTGCTTAATGCAAGCAGGTACAAAAACGAAAAGCAAAATAAATCAAAGTTTTACATTAAAATTTACAAATAGCAAAAAAAGTAAAAATGCAAAATTTAAAATCCAAAATTTTTTAAATTTTAAGTCAAAAAATTATAAAAACACGAAAAAAACAAAAAATTAGCGTGTAGAAGACACTTGTCAAGAAAGTAAGTAAGTAAAAATGTAAAATTACAATGAGACAAACAATACAAAAAATACATAAAAACATTTAAGAACGTGGAACACAGGTTTTAAGAATAAGTTTAAGCTTGTTTTTATTGATATTAAAGTCAAATAAGTCTTCATACGCATTCAAAAAAAAAAAAAAAACGCTCCTACTATTTTTTTTTAAATTTGAAAAATCAACAATCATATGACATCCATTTTTTTCAGCTTGAATCTATTTTTGAGGTGCATATTTCAATCTAAATTTTTATTTATGAATTTTCTTTTTTTTCTTTTTTTTATGTTTTTTTATGAGTTATAATTTGGAATACAGGAGTAAGTTCGTACGACCGAGTCGTGCACATTTTTTTATTATTTATTCCCCCACCAATGGTAAGGGGTTTTAATATTGAAGGAAATTCGTCCTGAGTGCAACCAGGGCTATTGCCTGCCGTGCTGAGTGCCACCAGGGGCCTTACACGTACCTGCTGATCTCCCGGAAATAAACCGGTCCAGTAAAGCATTACAATTTAAGACGGCAAACAACCAGACAAACGGAAACAGGAACTGAAGCCCAGTAGCGGAAGCCCTACCAACGATTAAATTATGTTGGCAGCCGGACATCCGACAAGCGGAAACGAGAACTAGATCCGACCACTGGATGTGACACCACCGGATACCCGTTTTACCATATTGGAGAGAAATAAAGCAGAAACTGGATTAGTAGTTATTGAGGCCAATTTGCTCATTCGGAACATAAATTTATGTTCAACTTAAAGTTTTCATTTTTATATGGGACGTTCCGGAATTCAATAAGTTTTACATAAAATACCCATACTAAAGATGAACTTTATGTAGAACATAAATTTATGTTCCGAATGAGCAAATGGGCCTAAGTGTTTCCAATAACTAGACCAACGGACGAAACCTCGGCTGGGAAACAAAAAGCACATCACAATATTAACTAATAGGCTTTTGGCTTTTCAAAATGCTATAGCATAACTCTGTAAGTAGGTATTACCGTTGTTTTTTAGTAATTTTCTTCTGCTTCTCCCGCCTAAACGGGAGGGAATAGACCCTCCCGCCTTCTATAGCTTTTCTAGCTTTTTGGCACAACATTTGTGAATTACCCTGTTTAATTCTACTGTACATTTGTATACATTTGTATGTCAACGACTGACTGACTGAATGACCGAATGACTTTTTTTGTATGCTTTCAGGTGACACCTTGGATTGTTAAGATTTGCAAACTATCCAGACTAGCTGACCCGTTAAACGTTGTTCTATTATACTTCTAATTTTTACGAACGACTCAACCGATTTAGCTCAAAATTGGTATGAAAACCAAACATTATTTGGAATAAGATTGAGGTTTCTGGACAAATTTTAAAAACTTTGCAATACTGGTGTTGTATGTAAGAGAAGTTTCGTTTGTAATGAAATTTAATCTCATGTGATATATCACGAGCCATATAGCTTAGGACAACTTATGCAAAAGTGAGTTTGTGATATGAAACTGAAAATCATTGAATAAAAAAAGCATTCATCAAAGCCGAATTTAAAATATCAAATTTGAAAACTTCAAACCATAATATTGAAAAAAAGTGCTCATACGCCACAGTGTGCCATCCTCATCATTGGATTCAAATAAATCACATTGCATTTTGAAACACGTCTGTGTTATATTATTATTATTCTGGAGTTGATCTGAAGGGAGGCGAGATGGGGTTGGCGGAGTCACCTAGTAGTTCTAAATTTATAGTTGTTATGGATGCTTGGACAATATATTGATTTAAATTGTTTTTATTTGTCATAAATACCGGACAAAAACTATTATTTTTAAATGAGCCACTACACCTATTAAATATTTGCGAAAAAAAAAACTGTTTCGAATTTCATGAGGACCAAAAAATACATATTCTTTGTTGAGTATACCCTTTTCTGCTTTTCATGTATGTTATGTACCAAAGCCTGCGAAGTTATCATTTATTAAATCGGTTTCGATTTCTTGAGTTTTGCCCTTTTCTTCATCTTCATAATATCATCTCTTGGCATCATCTTCTTTCGAAGAAAGTCTAGTACAAAATCATGTCTTTGACAATTCAAAGTCAAATTTTTGAAAAACATTTTTGAAGGATTTAACCTAAGCTGTACAAAGTAAGTCTCATGGTTCTTCATTCCCAAATAATCTTCTTGGCCGTTATCTTTTCCTATCCTCTTACTTCTTAGTCTTCATTCAATTCGAAGCCATCATTCCTAGAGGGACTCTCAAAGATGCAAAGACAAAAGAAAAAAAAAAAAAGTCAAAAGTGAAAAGTGAAAAGAAAAAAACTTATAAATCCTCTCAAATGCAATACATCAAAGTCCATCTATCCTTGCGAAATTGACCGACTGGGAATTTCATGATGAACATACCCAAGTGAAAACTGAACCCCTTTTCACATCTTCACAAAAACGTCCAAAGTGAAGAAGCGCAAAAAAATAAAATAAAATAAAATATCAAGACTAGGGAAGCAAAAAAAGGACGAAAATCAAATGCAGTCCTTGGACAAAGGATAAAAAATAATAAAAGAAAAAAAAATATACATCAAGAAAAAGGAGAACAAAAAATACAACAAAACTCGAAGTGAATGAGTTGACAGCTGACGTAACTTGTCATAGTCAAGAAGAATCCTTATGGTTACCTTAGGGACAAACCTACCGTCCATCTTCCCGCTAGCAACTGACCGTGTCACCATCACCTTCATCTCGTTTTTCTCAGTCCTCATATTATATGTATGTAACTTTTCTATATGTATTTATATTTGCGCTCCTTCAGATCCTTCAATCAACCAGAAGGACAAAGAAGAACAAAATCATTTCTTCTATGATGTGACCGGAAAAGGATATGTTAGTTTATGTGTGTGTGTGTGTATTCGTGTATGAATGTGAATTTTATGTCCACTCTTTTAATGCTCACGATGTGGGCGGAATCGGGTGTGAGGTGCACTCAGGAGTATGATTACCGATTGACAATAGCAAAAAAGGACGCAAATGTCTATAAGACTTTGTATAGTTGTGGATTGAATGTATACCATAAGAAAATCAATCCTTTAACTCAAAAAATATTTTGAAGGATGAGAACATTTTTCAGCTGCTGGTCCTTGTACAGGGAGGGATTTACTCACTTTCTGGGACTTTTAAGGATTTCTTCTCTTAGTTCTCCGATGAGGTCAGTGAGAAGCAAGTCTGGCATTGAAGTTGTGGCAGCTTCTGTTCCTCGTCACAATGATTGAAAATATTTTCCATCTTTTTGTACGAAAATAAAAATAAAATATGTCCTCTTCCTGCACCTTTCTATAGTTATAACTTCTAACAAATCAAAATACATTCCAACTATTGATATAAAAATTGAGAAAAAAGAAAAGAAAATTATGAAAAATTGAAGGATCACCGGGAGGATTGAGCTTGTGATTTGATTGAAGGGTGAAATTAGCTGTTTGACAGTTTCGATTGAACGGAAGGAAAGGATGATAGATACGAGAATAAGGCTTCGAATGAATGAATATGTCGTCCGTCAGAAGCAATGAGCAATGATTAGGGATAGTAAAGAAGGACAACTACTCTTCTTCTTCTTCCACTTCGAATATATATTTTTTAGCTGCCCCATCTGGTGGTCATCATTAAAGAAGTTGCATTCAATTCATGAACGAAAGATAAAAAGAAAAGTAACCGGGGATAGGAGGGTATGTGTTGTAAAAGAACATCAAGGACGAGGAAATAATTGTCACCCAGGCAATTGCTACGAAGTCATTACGACAACGACAAGGACGAGACTCATTCCTCCTATTCGAAACACGACAAAGTTTTGTTGTTTGGCTTGCGGCAGATGAAGACGGGTGGGGATATTTTTTTTAGGATCGACTTACATATAGATAAAATATAAAGGATAAAAAGGACTGAAGTCCTGGCCCTGGCCCCATGTCAATTGATGCGATGCGAAGTTGCAAAGAAGACTTTGACGATGATGATGAGAACAATACACATAACCAAAGTCAACACCAACACATACACTAACACTTTTTACAATGAACCAAAAGGGCGAAAAAAAGAAAGTAAAATAAAATCGATAAGAAAATTTAATTAAGTCTCAACCCGGACATCATTGTTGATGTCTACTATGACAACAATGGCCATTCAGGACGATAGATTCCATCCTCCCACCACTCGACGACGAAGCGTCTCCCCTTCGATGAAGAGCATTCTCGGAAAATAGATGGACAGATGACGAAGAATTAAATGGATCTCCTCAACAACCGAATGTCGAGAGGACAAAGACAATCCATCAGAACGAGAGTGTTGAGTTCATTTCGACTGGTGAGTGTGTTGGAGAGTTTGTTTTTTCCTCATTATCCTTTATTTTAAAATATGTATTTGCTTGATCCCTCAACCCCTCAGAACCTTCATAAAAAGATAGTGGAATAGCTCTAGACTATGTAGGTAAACCACAATTTTTTGGTCATCAGGAGTCTGGATCTTAGTTCGACAAGAGGAAGATTTTTTCCTTCATCCTCATCTCATGTACAAATAAACTCCAAAATCTGCTGACGAAGGATCAAATGAAAATTATATACTTCGAGACAAGACCACCACAATGAGTAGGTGGTGGTTGGATCGGCTCGTAAATCCAACTTTCGTTCCTTCACTTCCTTACAGGTTTAGGTTTTTGCGAATAATTGATGAGTCCTTTGGTGATTCCTGTTGTTGTTGTTATTATTTTCCTCTGCGTTTCTGTTTTATAGATAAAAACGTATAACAGACTTGGTGGTGAAAAGGTGATGGTCTTCAGAGGGTAAACAACTAAAAAAACAAGCAGACAACACAAGGAAGAACTGAAAGTAAGAACAACAAGAGTAGCTAGCAGACATTGGGAATGACCACTTGGATATTGGACACTCCTAAGGACAATCTTACCTTTTCGAACACAGGAAGGGACTAATGATGGGACAGGAAATCCTTGTGACAATTTGTGTAAAAAAAAAACTTGTAAAAGAGAGAGGGAAAAGGAATACAAAAAAAAAATATCGAGTCAACTTGATTCGTAGAGAATGTTGAAAGTAAACGTGATGGGGATCAAAATGAACAGACGATTTGATATTTGATTTGATTGACAAGAAATGAACGATGAAAACAGAATTTAAGGAGAGTAGATATATGGAATCTGTCTTATTTGGCTAAACTTGATGATTTGACAAAAAGTAAAATCAGTTAAGCCTCTTTTGATTTGGATTAAGAGCCAACTTAAAGGAGAGGAAATAAAGACTGATAGAAGCATACATTGTATACACATGGAGCGAATTATGTAGACACACGTTGTTTTTGCTATTCTTAATAATTAAGTAAAACATTTGTATGAGTGATGATTTAAAAAAAATGTAAGTATACCAAATGGGCTATAGTGTATAGAATGTACGTGTCCTCGTATTGTTTAAATTATGTATTTTTTTAAATTTTACAACCAAATTCCAGACAGACAGACGGTTCCTAATATTATGATTCTAATTGTTTTTGTATAAGACTGCTAGACTACCAATTGATAAAAATTGTAAGTTGTAACTTGTTTGTGGGTGTTGGGTTAGATTTACTTTCCAAAAAGATATTAATATTAATTCTATTGTACGTGTGTATGTCACTGAACTCTTCTTTTAACGTCTAGACCGATTTAAATGATTTGTTTGTTTGCGTTCCTTAGATGTTTTACATATACAAAGCAGATATACTAACTGGCCAGGTAAACGTTGATTTATCATATTTTACGAACTGCTGAACCGATTAAGCTCAAAATAGGTATGGAGCAGAAGGAGATGGCTGTAGTATATTTTTTTCACTAGCTATTTTGCCATAAAATAAATATCAAGGGGACAAAATTTTACTGTACGTCTGTACTGAACTTTTCCTAAACGACTGGACCGATTTAAATGTTAATTTTGATTGCATACGTGGCACCCTGGACGTTTAAGGTTCATGAATGAGCCCCGCTGGTGGCGGTGCAATCGGTATCTAATTTAGTTTTTGTTTGTAGGTATATCCATTATGGACTGGTAAACGGCCCAACACATATTTATGAAAGTTTCATATTAAATACATATACATAATTGTATTTAGAAAAAAAAATGGGAGACCCGATGGAAGAGTGGGATAACTGGAAAAATCAGACATAAATTTAGTGTTATATATCACTTTGCTAAAAAAATAGAAGCCCTTCGCATTTACGTTGAAGAAAATCGGGCGAAGATCATAGAAGGCGCAATTAAACTGGGTATAAAAACATCGGAGAAATACTCCAAAAGAAAAAAGAATTCGTCGTAAAAAGCGAATGGCTGGTGGGTTGGAAACTGATGCTGGGCTTGGCTTCATTGTTTGAAGTTGTACAGGGGCATACTTTACTTTTAGCAAACATTAATGATTTGAAAATAGCTAATTCAAAATTTGCTAGTGATTATGATGAAGTGTCAGAGTCAGAACTTCATTCGGAGATACCAAGTTTGAGAAGTCATTTGAAAGCGGCTAAAGTGACAACATCTTATTGACTATCTATCGACTTTATGAAATTCATCGTTGAATGGGACTTTGCAGAATCTCTTCCGAACCTCATTGTCGCCTTAAAAATGTTTATGACAATATGTGTGTCAGTCAAATAAATTTTGATGACGCTATCAGCGAATTTTCTGCTTTTTTTTATACAATGTGAATATGTAGATACATTAATTTTTGTTTTCCTTTTTTAAATTTTTTATTTGAATTTAAATAAAGAAATCGCAATGTATGAAATAGCGGAATTTCATTTATTTTACTGTTTTTCATTCTGGGGGTGACATCATAATTGCTGCCCTAGGTGCCACCCATGCTAGCTACGGTACTGTTTGTGAGTGGAAGTTTTTGTTCCAAAATGGCCTATCGAATGAAAGAAAGAAAAAAAAACAGAAAATATGTTATGTAGAACCCGGAAAACTCCTTAGAAGCATTGTGTGGTTATTCTGGGTAAAAACTGTGTCAAGAAGTACATTGCTTCCTCTTCAAATAAATGCCGTGTGAAGGACGTTTCTAGCACTAAACAAGATTATTCAGTGACTTAAGAGGTTTTAGCATGAATTACTGGATAGCAGAAGTTGTTTATAACTGAGTTGGACGTTATAACTTTTGATTTTTGTTGTTTCTTTTTTGACAAAAAGGACCTATCATAGTCGAGGAATATACAGGGGGATTCACGAGCGTTGTGCCAAAAAGCTAGAGCGTGTAGGTTGAGTTGAGACAAGAAAAAAATCGTATGGGAGGGGGGGTCTATTCCCCCCCCCCCCCGTTTAGCCGGGAGGGGCAATTTTCTGAAAAATTGACTTATTTTGTTTAAAAAAATATTTAAAATCAACGGCTTCGTTTACAACACCGTGCTATACCTTTCTGAAAAGCCAAAAACTTCTTCTTTCACTTTGTTTTTAAATTAAATTGTTTTAACGAATAGTTTAAAAAAAATAAATTTTCAAACTCAAAATTTTCAAAAAAAAAGCAAAAAAAACTTTTTTGAACTAAATTTTTTTCAAAATTTTATGTACATTTACATATTACATATTACATTATCCCTGGATTAACCATTTTGTTCATTGATAACGTCTGAAAACTGACCTGTAATTTTTTCTTACTATACCTGGGGCCGCGGCCACTCGCCGGCGAAGAGTTCTACCTGCTAGGGGCTTAAGATAATTAAAGCGCATTTTTTCTTGAATGAAAAAACAATTGACAACCTAAAGGTAAATAAAAGGCATCGCATATTTACTAAACAACCATTTACAATTAAAATATTAACTCATCAACACAATAAACAATAACAAACTCATACGCTCGAGAAGAGTTAGCGGACAGGAACTTCTGCTACGGTTTAACTTATTGTCGAGATCTGGAAGCCGAAAGACTCTACGCTGAAAGATATCCCAATAGATGGCGCCCAAGTCGTATCATGTTTTCAAGAATCCGCCGACGAGACTCAGTGCTCTCTAGAAGTGAAAGGTCAATGGCAGACGTTATCAATGAACAAAATGATTAATCCAGGGAAAATCCAATACTTTTCTACTTTATTGAGTCCTCATAAAACTCCAATTAGAAAAAATTAAATTTATAAATTAAACTAATAAATTAAACTAAAAGTCCAGATAGGTGAAAATAAAAACAAAGATTTTTTTAGAAAAAAGTGGTTTTGGTTTTTTCTTAATTTCTCAAAAACGAAAAGACATTTTTGCATCCGGTTTTCTGTTTTCGACTAAAAATTAAAAAACACGTTGAATTTTTAAAACAAAATTAGTACTTAATTACATAAAATTTTGAAAAAAAATAGTTCAAAAAAGTTTTTTTGCTTTTTTTTTGAAAATTTTGAGTTTGAAAATTTATTTTTTTTAAACTATTCGTTAAAACAATTTAATTTAAAAACAAAGTGAAAGAAGAAGTTTTTGGCTTTTCAGAAAGGTATAGCACGGTGTTGTAAACGAAGCCGTTGATTTTAAATATTTTTTTAAACAAAATAAGTCAATTTTTCAGAAAATTGCCCCTCCCGGCTAAACGGGGGGGAATAGACAACCCCCCCTCCCATACGATTTTTTTCTTGTCTTAACTCAACCTACACGCTCTAGCTTTTTGGCACAACGCTCGTGAATCACCCTGTATACATATATTGGATTTGCTAATATTTACTACGATTGTTTTCATTAGATTGTATACCAATAACCCTATTTCTTGCTAAAAACTACGAAAGTCAAGAACTGTTTTTCAGGTTTTTTTCATTATTTTTATTCATAAACTGTAAAATTTTGTTTGCTTTTTTCATTTTCTTACCACTCAAACTCTAACTTGTGAATGAAACAGTTTTTATTGATTTCTGAAAAATTCTAATTGACTGACTTAAGACGTTTTTGAAATGACCGATTCAATTGAAAATCATTGAATAAATTAAATATTTATGCCAGCCAAATTTAGAATATGAAATTAAGAAACTTACAATACAAATGATAAAAAAATAAATAAAAAGAAAGTAGGTACTCATACGCCACCGCGTTCGTGACTTAGTGGTTAGGTGCGTTGGCTGCTTGGCAGAACGTCTCGTGGGTTCAAGCCCTACTCGTGCCCATAGTTTTATTTCATCTTTCACGGGCACTGCCTCTTGCGAAGAACTGACAAAACGCTTCTCAACTTTGCTGTTCGGAATCGGCGTTAAATTGTACATAGGTCGCCTCAATTCTTCACACGCACCCAGAGAATTGTTGATGAGAGTAAGCCACTTAGGCCTTGGCTCTTCAAGAGCTGTCGCGCCACAATATTTGTTTTTACTCATATGTCATTATCTAAACAAATTGCATATTGATAAAATTTGAGGTGGCGAGATGAGGTTTGCGGGGTCAGCTGGTATTTTATATTTTGTTTGCAATTAGTAAGATGTCTCTTTTTCTACATTTAAATTGACATTGACATTTCACAGTATTTCGCACATGAATGTAACGAGCTACAGACAAATAGCAGCACTGGCGACTGAGGCCATCGGCTGTACCTACATTTAAATTATTCCTAGATTTTAAAGGTATTTTAGTCCTACTGTTGGTTGAAAGTAATCAAAGTAACAAGAAAATAAAACAAAAAACACAGTAAAATTAAAATATCTGCTTCAGGAACATATATTATGTGAAAGACTTGAATGCCAAAAATTACTAAAAAAATTGTTGATTTAAAATATTATTTTTTGTTTTCTTTAATTTAATTTTTCATAGTTTTAAAAATACTAATAATACTAACGAGTGTTTTTTTCGAGGTATAGAACTTTTAGTTGGCACTACTTTTCAAGACGGCAACCGATTTAACAGCTGTCAAGTTTTTATTCTCAGTTTGGTTTGGCAATTCATCATGAACAGACTCACGTCTGAACAACCAACGCTTGCAAATTGTGCAATTTTACTTCGAAAATAATGGTTCTGTGCGGAATACGTATCGCGCACTAAGTCAATATTATCGTCGACAAAATCGTCCATCAGAGCATTTAATTCGACATGGAACGTTTTCGCACCACGTTTACTCTAATTGAAAACTCGCATCCCAAGAGTACAGAAGAAGCTATTGCTACTCAAGAGCGTAGCATTGTGGAAGACCCGAATGAGTTCATCCGCCATCGAGCACAGGAATTGGATCTGTGTCCATCCACTTTATGGAATATTTTGCGGAAGGATCTTGGTTTGCGTGCTTACAAAATCCAACTCGTGCAAGAATTGAAGCCAAACGATCATCAAGCAAGGCGTAGATTCGTCGAATGGGCCCAAAACGAGATGGCCGTTGTTCCCTATCTTCATAAGCGAATTTTGTTTAGCGATGAAACGCACTTCTGGTTGAATGGCTACGTCAACAAACAAAACTGCGCCTTTGGAGTGAAGAATATCCTCAAGTGTATGTCGAAAAACCGTTACATCCAGAAAAAACTGACTGTTTGATGCGCTTTATGGGCTGGTGGAATCATTGGTCCGTACTTCTTCAAAAACAATGATGGCCACAACGTTACAGTCAATGGTGATCGGTAAAGAGCCATGATTACTAACTTTTTCATTCCTGACTTGAACAATCATGATGTCCAGAAGCTGTGGTTCCAACAAGACGTCGCAACACGTCACACAGCTCGTGCCACAATCGATTTATCGAAAGACATGTTTGGTGACCGCCTAATTTCACGTTATGGACCTGTGAATTGGCCTCCAAGATATTGTGATTTAACACCGCTAGATTATTTTCTGTGGGGTTATGTAAAGTCATTGGTCTATGCGGATAAGCCACAAACACTTGACCATTTGGAAGACAACATTCGCCGTGTTATTGCCGATATACATTCACAAATATTGGAAAAAGAAATCGAAAATTGGACGTCCAGATTGGACTACATCCGAGACAGCCGTGGCAGTCATATGCCAGAAATCATATATAAATTGTAATGTGACAAGATTATCTTTCGAATAAATAAAAAATCATGTCAATCGAATATTCCATCGTTGTTTTATTGCAATTTAAAGTTCTATACCTCTAAAAAAAGAAAACACCCTTTATATGAATTTCGTCTTTTTATTTTGATCCTGAATTTCGAAAGAAAAAGCTCAACAAGATTTTTTTACATCCAAACAAATTTTGGATAGCCAAATATTTCAATAAATACACACTTACGCACTTCCCTATTGGCATATATTAACAAAGACCCTAGTAACCCTTAAGCAATTCATTGAATGGGTGTAAGGAATTTAAGGGGCATACAGTTTCTTGCAGAATAGCTGAATTAAGCGACAAATGATACACAAAGCAGCCTTTTGGTTTTTTTTTCAAGACATAGTACCTATGGAAGATGAAACAAAAACATTTTAAGCACTAATAGGATTCGCATCCAAGTGTATGATGTTCCATGCTGATGCTCAATGAACATAATCATCAGGTTATGAAAGCGTACCCGCATTTCAACTAATTACTACTGTTTTTCAAAACAACCTTTTTTCTAAGACAACATGACAAAACTTTCGGGGAAGACTAGCTATTGAACGGGGTCAACTTGAAAAGCTTGATAATATTGTGCAAGAAATGGGGTGTACCTTTTGAAATTTTCGGTAGACATTTTTCTTTTCATTTAAAAACGTCTGAATCTATTCTGATCTAAGCTTATTGAAATGTTTTAGCCTCTGCGATCACTGCCACATCACGCAATTCATCCTCTAATCTAAAAAAAAAAATGTGGAAATAACTGTGTGTGGTGATCAATCCAAAAATTTGACAAATCTTTGAACGGCTTCCAACAGAC
This sequence comes from Sphaerophoria taeniata, assembly GCA_943590905.1. Taxonomy (NCBI): domain Eukaryota; kingdom Metazoa; phylum Arthropoda; class Insecta; order Diptera; family Syrphidae; genus Sphaerophoria; species Sphaerophoria taeniata. The sequence goes on along the minus strand of OX016542.1, from coordinate 71,551,277 downwards.
TCATCTAACGCTTGAACAAAACTCTTGGCAAAGCGTGCACACATCATTTTCCCAGAAAAAAAGAAGGCTTACAACAAGCAGCCCCATCAGTCAGACAACTCAGTCATCTGTCAACTGTCACTGAACTGTCATATTATATGAACGAGAAAGATTCAACTAGCTATATCCAAATTCAAAACAGAAGCCCAAGAGCCTGTGCCATAACCAGAAGCAACTCATAGCTTACAGGACACATCATTCATTCGGTCACATTCACATACAACATATAGGTACGAACCAAACAGACGAACTCACATCATCGCTCGCGCAGTTCGTTTGCATCAGAAAGATTCTATTTCGGATTTGGGCGGGTGATGAATGTCTTTCGGCGTTCATACTGGTCGGCTGGCGTGCGGCAGGTCTATTTTCGTTGGTAGTTCTATGGGCCGTAATGAAGACTATACTCGAACAACGAATTGGCCCTTGCGTGTCGTTCGTCGTTCTTGAAGTTAGATGCTGCTCTGAAGAAAAATTGAATGACGAACTGCTGACAGGTGGCGACATCTAATTGGTCGTATGTGCGGTTTGGTTATGCCCAGCGATAATGACAACCATAAGATGAACTAAAAATCACAAACAGACCCAGTTGGGCACATTGGATGTATTCAGAACGACAGCACATCGCGTATTTTGACACTTTTTGACGATGAAGAAGAGACTTACAGAATTCATAATCATCATAATTTGGGCCTGTCGTTTATTAAAGAAGATCATTTCTGAAAACATTTCTGCGCTGTTGAATGCAGAATGGACTGCAGCAAGCGATTGCCAAGATGTGGAAAATATTTTCGTCGCTGAAATCGGTGATGTCAAACGTGTTGAACATGTCAAGCACTTGTTATAATGATTTGTAGGAATGTGACAACTTTATGTTTACGAATTTATTTTGTTTATTTGCTTTTTGTTGGCTTAGTGAGAAAAAGCAGTCTCCGTCATTGGGTCTTGAATTTTGAGTGTAGACGATTTATCGATTTGAGGTCAATGATATAATAATTAATTAATTTGAAATTCTGAAACTATTTGTTTGAACAAATTAATCCAAAAACAAAATGAAAGAAGATGCGTTTAGCTTAACAAAGGAGCATAGAACGGCGCGGCGTTGTGGATTTTTAAAATTATTTCTTATAAAATAGGAACGGGTAGACCCTTCCCCTCCTCTACGATTGTTTCTTACCTCAACCCAGGAAAATCCTTTCTAAAACCAACACTTCTGTAGGTTCTCTAAGGAAACCTGACAATAGCTGGACTGAATCAGGTCGTGAAAGTCTAGAACTCCTGGTTGAAACACACTTCCCAGGTAGAAAACCTAGCCCTGAACGCGAAATAGTTAACTCTTTAACCTTCGAGTACGAAATACCTACAGATTTAATAACGCTAGAAAAGTTAAATTGGGCTATTAACTCTTTCTCCTCTTACAAATCTTCGGGCCTAGACGGCATTTTCCCAATGGATGCTGCAAAAGAGCACTGAATTTATCACTCCACACCTGATAAACATTTTTCAAAATAGCATTAAATGGTGGTATGTTCCAAAAACATGGCGGGAGGCAAAAGTCGTCTTTATACCAAAAGCCCGCAAACCTAGCCACACGGAACCCAAAGACTTCATACCTATAAGTCTTACGTCTTTTGTACTTAAGACACTTGAAAGACTTATCGATATATACATCCGCAGTAATTTAAAACCGGAGACCATATCACCCGCTCAACACGCCTATACAAAAGAAACGGCACAACACTGCGTAGTTAGAACCATAGAAAAACAGTCAAATACACAGCGAGCTTGGTAACGTATATTTAGAGATGTACGCATCTAGAGGTACCCCGCAAGATGGAATTCTCTCACCATTATTATGGATCTTAGTGATGAACGAGATCCTGGTAAAACTTAAGAATTACGGTATAGTAGTGGTTGCATACGCTGATGACTTACCGCTTTTGGCGACGGGTAAATACCTTATCACTATTAGCGAACAATTAGAAAGCGCATTATCAAGGGTCAGCAACTGGACCAAGAAATCCGGCCTTAAGGTAAACCCCTTTAAAACAGAACTGGTTCTTTTTACAAACAGAAGGAAATTACCTCCGTTTGAATAACCATAAATAAATAACACCACACTAAAAAATTTCCGACCCAGCGAGATACCTCGGAGTTATATTGGACAAAAAACTTAACTGGGGTCCAAATATCCAAGAAAGATATAAGAAAGCCACGATTGCACTCTACTCATGCAACAAGATTCTGGGTAGAAATTGGGGACCAAACCCCAAAATAATCATGTGGATGTACACTGCCATTGTCAGACCGATTCTAACCTATGGCAGTTTGGTTTGGTGGAAGCTCTGGAGAAATCCACGAATCTAAAAACCCTTACCAAAGTACAAAGAATGACTTGCATCAGCACTAGTGGTGTGATGAGAACTACCCCAACTGCGGGTTTAGAAACGATCCTCAATCTCCTCCCCATAGATCTTTTCGTCCAAGAATCAGCAGCAAATAGCGCCCTTAGGCTCAGTCATACCAATATCTGGAAAACTAGTCAGATAGGCCACGCAGCTATTCTTACGAAATACTAAGATAACAATATCTGCGCAGATTATCTGACCCCTTACCTAGATTTCAATAAATCTTTTAGTACTAGCTTCCCCAATAGACTAGATTGGGAAAATAGTGTGTCCTACACTATTGACTCTACAATTGGAGAGCACAACCGAAACACAAGAACTTGAAATGAATATAAATTGTAGGGTAATACATGGCTTTAGAGGAATTGAGGTTAATGAGTTAAAAAATACAAAACGTTGCTATATATGTTTCAATATAAGATCGATGCGTCTCCGCTGGAGTGTTTTCTGTTTGAATCTAAATCATTTTATAAAGGAATTGAATGTTATTATTTTGGTGGAAACAAACATTAATGACGAAGAGAGTGGATTTTATCAACTTCATGGATTCCAAAGAGAAATATTAAATCGAAATAACCAAAGAGGAGGTGGTATAATGATGTTTATTCGAAATAATTTAAATCACGAAAGAATACCCTCGTCAACGGTTACATATAAAAGCATTAAGATACAGTTCAAGGAAAATAATAAAACTATAAATATGATAGCAATATATAGACCTCCTGGTTTTAGCAAAGTTGCATTTATCGAGGAACTTGGCAAAAATGAAGAATGTGTTGTTTTGGGGGATACAAATATTGATGTACAAGAGTCAAAACAAGATATAAGCTATGTTAAAGATTATTTAGAGATGCTAGCAGGGTCAAGACTTGCGAAGGTCATAACAAAATGCACAAGAGTTGATCCACGGAATGGAACTAAGTCATTGCTTGACCACATCTTAGTAAGCGAAGTCAATAACCCTGTTTACACTGCAGTAATTGAAAACGAAATCACAGATCACTACCCAACACTATACTACACTAAAAATCAAACATTTTCAGATAAACAGATTGTTAGTAGATCACACATTTTAAATTCTAAATTAAACCAACTTATTCGAGAAGAAAATTGGAGTTCGGTATTAGAAGAGGAAGATGCTGAAAGAATGTATGGTAACTTTGCTCACAAACTAAATAATCTCTACAAGAAATCAACAGTGATGAAACCTGTTCAAAAAGTAAGGAAAAATAACCCCTGGATAACACCTGCTCTCATTGCTGATTGCAAAAAAAGAGACAAATTATATAGAAAATGGAAAAACAATTTAAGAAACAAAAGTTATGAAACAGATTACAATATCTTACGGAACAAAATCAACAAAGACATATTAATCCAAAAATCTAATTACTATAAAAAACAGTTTATAGAGTTCAAAGCAAATCCTCGTAAAACCTGGGGATTAATAAATGAGATTTTAGGAAGAAAGAAATCGAGCATTGATGAAACAATGATAAACAACTTTAAAACAGATTTCAATTCACTTACCAACGATTTTGCTGAATTTTACTCTATGCAAACTGTGAATATAACACATCATTGTAATTTGACAACATCACATAACACAAATATACATAATGAAAAAACAATCTTTACATATGCTACAAACGTAAGTGAGATTAACACGATTATTAAGTCGCTTGGGGAGAGTAAGTGACCTGGAATAGATGGCATTAGAGCAGTTGACATAAACTATCATGCCGATATATTTGCTTCAGTCCTTTGCAAAATAATAAATCTAAGCCTTACTGAAGGAACGATACCAAAACCACTAAAGACAGTGGTTGTTAGACCTATTTATAAAGGTGGAGTTAAAAACCAACTAACGAACTACAGACCAATTTCAATACTACCGGTCTTAGAAAAGTGCCTAGAAGGAATTGTAGTCAATAGATTACAAGGTTTCATTGAAAAACATTCACTAATAAACAAAAGCCAGTACGGATTTCAGAAGAACAAAAATACAGGTCAATTGCTTGGTGAATTTTCGAACTGTGTGAACGAGAGCTTATATAAAGGCCACCATGTACTTGTGTTGTTTATGTTTATGGATTTCAGCAAGGCTTTTGATACACTGAATCATACAAAACTATTGGAAGCACTAGGAAGAGTAGGAATTCGAGGTGTAATGGCCGATTGGATGGCAGACTATCTTCACAATCGAAAGTTCTGCGTCAAGATAAAAGATGTGTATAGTGAAGCAAAGAGTGTTGAATATGGAGTTCCACAGGGGTCAAAACTGGGACCACTTCTATTCATCCTGTATACCAACGAGCTTCTCAGAGTTTTTAAACAAAGTATTCCATTCGCTTTTGCTGATGACACAGCCATTGTTGTTCGCGATAGGTCTCTGGATTCTGCGACAATGGTAATGCAAGAAGAATTTGACGCTGCTGTACAATGGTGCCACGACAATGGTTTGGTAATAAACGCTTCTTAAACAAAGCTTATGCATATCCGAAGTCCACATTTAAAAAAAAACGATAAGCCGTTATACTTCAAGAATGATCTCTGTCCAAACACACCTACTGAATGTATCGAAGTTGTTGAATGCTACAAATATCTTGGAGTTCTTATTGATAGCCATTTCCTTTGGGACAAACACATTAACAAACTTCGTACAGATCTAAAGAAGGGTCTTTATGCACTATCGCACTTAAAGTACCATGCTTCAGAAGACGTTTTAAGACAAGTGTATTACGCTTTATTAGAATCAACGCTGAGGTATGGCATACTGGCTTGGGGAAACGCTGCAGCAACTCACATTAAAAAGCTTCAAAAACTCCAAAATTCAGCTCTAAAAATAATTCAAGCTAACAACAGGCAACAATCTGAAAACAATTTTCGGGTCCTTAAAGTTGAGCAAATCTTCAAGATGACGACAGTTTTAGAATATCATAGAAACTACCGTTTCATTCGACCAATACAACATCAAATCAACACCAGACAACACGCACAAGGTGTATTCCAGATCCCACGAAACTACAACACATATGGAAAGAGACAGCTGCAATACGTTGTTCCATCAATAATTAATTCCTTACTTTATGAACTTAGGGACAACTGCTCATTCGGAACACAAATTTATGTTCTACATAAAGTTTTCAATTTTATATGGGACGTTTCGGAATTCCTAAGATCTACATAAAATCCCCATACAAAAGAAGAACTTTAAGTAGAACATAAATTTATGTTCCGAATGAGTAACTGGCCCTTAAAGTGATACAAAATTATAAAAACAGAAAGAAAAAATTGAAATACCACTTTTTAAACGAAAATTATTAGTATTTTTTTTTTTTGAAAAATTCCTACTTTAAAAATTGTAAACCTTATACTGTATAATTAAGCTCACTTCATTTTTATTATTCACTAGCCGACCCCGCGAACTTCGTGTCGCCACCCTTCAGAGCAACTCCAGAATAATCATTATGATTAACACAGACATTGTTAAAATGCAATGTGATTTGCTTGAATCCAATTGAAATAGAGAACCACATATCTTAATTTTTCCAAGCTCTACAACTAACATTCTACTTTTATTAAAGCGAAGTAAAATGCAATTTTTTTTGAAAAATTCAAAAACTTCTCTGTTTTGACTACTTCACAAAATTCAGAATTCCAACCAGCTCCTCGTTGCCCCCCTTATTTGCTGACTTTCCCGTTAGATTGTCTCAAAAATTTATTTTCATACAATGAAAATGTTATAAAAATGCATTGAGGATGGAGCGGATTAAGAGTCCAAACCGGACACACGTTTTTTTGTCCTTAAATTCCATAAAAAAACTTGATTTAAGGTGTTGAAGTTCTTCGTGCTCTCGCAGAGTTTTCCGAGTTCCCAATCAAAAAATTTCCATTTTTCTATTTGAGAATCAGTCAGGCGCGGATTCAGAGGGGGGGTCACGGGGGTCATGACCCCCCCCCCCAAACAGGCTGTATGTATTTAAAAAAAAAAAGAGCTGAACCAATATTTTGCAAACCGAATAAAAAAAAACAAACGAACAAAACCTAGTTTTTGCAAACTAAAAAACCGGGAACTAACCAAACGATCACAATTAAGTTACTCTTTTGCCCTTTGAAAAAAAAAATAGAATAAAAAAAAGGCTGAATCAACAATTTTTTTTACACAATACTGACATTTATTATTATTTTTCTATATTTTGATTGTAGCTATAGTTGATACCTAGCTAGCTGTTTACAATCTGTTTACAAGTTCCAACCAAAAGCATAATTTATAACACAAAATGCAATCTTCTATTTTGTTTCGCATATCTGTTAATGATCGCATCGTTGTCTAATTCGATGTCACGATTGATGTGTAGCAATGCAAGCCCGGTGAGTCTGTCTTAACCAAGTTTTGAAGCGATAGAGAGTTGAAAAACTAATTTCTGCAGTGGCTCCTAGCCCTGTCTCGTTCGTGATTGATTCGTCATCTCGTTCAATACAAGATAGAATCGGTCTTTTTAAATGTCGTTTCGTTTGTTCAATCAAAAACGAACGAATCATATTAAAAAGAAATGTTTCGTTCATTCCATTCAGTAATCAGTCACATTTTGAAGTAGAACATTTCTTGTTCTTTATTGAGAGATGAGAGCGAACTTCAATAATGGAAAGAATTCTTTATGGTACGATCATACTATTAAGTTTACTTTGAGAAAAATTAATGCTGAAAAATTAAAAAGAAACTGCAATTTTTTCCCCATTTTTTCCTCATCGGTTATAGCGAACATTTTAATTTTTTTCAAAAATCGCCAAACAAACCTAGCAAAAACATGGAACAATTGTAAAAAGAACCATAGAAAAGGAGAGCGAAGTGCAAAATAATTATTGATTGAAAAATGGAACGATCCGAAAAATGAGCAATTGAAAAAGAGAAATGAGGTCTAGTGGCTCCAGTAACAGAGAGCGTTTCCAAAATCGTAAGCAGTGCATAAATAGCCGGATAAATTACCATCACACCATCAAGGGAAAAGGAACCGAATTTGGGAGTCCACCGTCGTTTTCAACAATTCGGTTCATTTTAGCTACCCACAACTCAAATTTCTCAATAACGCTCGAAGGGAGAGAGTTCAGAAGCTTCTGGTACGTTTTTGCTACAAGCTTACCTTCTTCAATGTCCTCCGCTGTATAGGAAGTCCGAGGCAGATACACTCTCAACCCAAAAAACTTTATCACGTCTGGAGAGAGCCTTTCGTTGAGGTCCGTCACAACGTTGTCCAACAGAGGAATGTAAATTGCTCTCCGGAAATATTCCTCCGGGGTTTGATATTTGATTCTGTTGGTGGTTACCTCGATGCAGTGTTCCCAGATTGGTGGTTTTTCCAACCAAAATGGTTGGAAATCATCTGTTTGGTGGGATAAATAGTGGGAAAAAAATCATGGTGGGATTTATGGTGGGAAAAAGTTTTAAATACTGTTGTTTTAGTACAAAAAATATTTATATCTTTTAACATTTTGTTCTCAAAACATGCCAGTTAATTCGACCTACCCATCAGCCTTCATTGCTTTATACTCCTTTGCACTTCATTAATAACAACAAAATAACAAAATATTTCAGTCGGCTAATGCTGACCCATTAAAAATGTTTATGGATTTAAATGGATTATTATATTTGGTATTAAATATGATAATTCAACCAGCAAGATTGCAAACCGTTCTAAAATAGAATTTGCACAAATTTGCGTTTCGAGACTTAGCTATACGATCCTATTGCATTAACTTCGGACATTACTTTTTGCAAGCCAGCGATCAGGTAAACAGGGAAGAGCTGGTAGTATGCAAGAAAAAGTGCAGAGAGATTCTTATTGTCCTTTGCGAACAGCTACAATCAAGAATTACGGATAATGTTGACATCCTTGAAAATATGAGTATTTTTTCACCGGAAATAGCAACCTCACAAGTAAAACCAGACATTTCTGCATTCGCATTAAGGTTCCCTAACATTTGCGATAACGTGGATGCTGTTGTGAGTGAGTGGAGTATAATTCACAGATCCGATTGGTCTGACCTTGACACTGCAGAACAGTTTTGGGCTGCAATTTCAAGCAAGAAAACTGCAAGCGGAGAAAAAAAATATGGCAACATTTCCACTCTCGCGCTAGCTTTTTTGTGCCTTCCAATCTCAAACGCTTCAGTGAAAAGGGCATTTTCCATAGTTAACATAGTAAAAACAATTTAAGGAATCGACTGAAAATAGGAACAGCCGACGCAGTTTTGAGGGTTCGGTATAGCTTAGGCACCGAAGGCTGTGTCAATGTCGAGCCTTCAAAAGCTATGTTGGCAAAATTCAATTCCGAAAATGTTTATGAAATAAAGCGTTCGGAAATGGACAATGAAGATGAAGAAAGTAAAACAACTTTAGAATCTGTTTCACATGAATTTAATTTAATGTCAAATATTAATTTAACCTAAACCTTCAACATTTATTTCGAAATACATGTCTATTTACCTACCACCGAAGGCTGTGTCAATGTCGAGCCTTCAAAAGCTATGTTGGCAAAATTCAATTCCGAAAATGTTTATGAAATAAAGCGTTCGGAAATGGACAATGAAGATGAAGAAAGTAAAACAACTTTAGAATCTGTTTCACATGAATTTAATTTAATGTCAAATATTAATTTAACCTAAACCTTCAACATTTATTTCGAAATACATGTCTATTTACCTACAAATGCTTTGCTTTATTTGTAAATAAAGGTTATCTAAAGTAAGAGAACGACATGGTGGTTTTTTGTTTTGTCTAGTACAAATATAGTGGTTTCTTTTTATTGAATTGGTGGGATTTTTGAAATCTCATCTGGCATCACTGCCTCGATGTTTTTGACGAGAAACAATGCGTGGTACTTTCAACTCCATATCCAACTGTGTTGCGAGATTTTCAGTTTCAGAAAATAGCTTATTTCGTCGTGCATAATTTCACGTCACCGCTATTGATACTTCCTTTAATTGATACTTCTTATAATTGATTGAAATTTTTTATTTCTCACTAACTACTTGTTTAATTATGGCACTTAAACATTTAATTTAATACCACAATCAAAACCTTAAACCTAAAACCTTATGACAAAATGGCTCTGAAAAAATATTTAGTTGGGTGCTTAAAACAAAGAAACGGTGGTTCGGGAAGCTTCTTTATTTTTTTCTGTCAAATTTGATTATTCATTCGAAAGTGTATTGAATAAAAGCAAACACATTACTTTGTTTTTATTTCTTCAAAAACGTATGGAAAAATTAATTTTGCTCATAACTTCTGAATAGGTGAATTTATGAAAAATGTCTAACCGGTTAAATCTTCCCTGCTTTATTTATTTGATTATTCTTGTTATTTTTGATTTTTTTCTATCCTGTGACCCCCTCCGGACTAAAATTCTAGATCCGCGCCTGGAATCAGTGCACTTACTTTTTACCATTGGAAAACCCATTCTGAAAATTTCCAGTTTTCCATTTGAAAACCAATACACCTGCGATAATATGCAATTTTCCCTTTGAAAACCAAAGAGTTTTCCGAGATTTTCATCAGAACTTTCTATTTTCCATTGGAAACCCCATTTTGAAATTTTCCAGTTTTCCATTTGAAAACCAATGCACCTGCAATAATATGCAATTTTCCCAATGAGTTTTCCGAGTTTTTCATCAAGAATTTTCTGTTTTTCCTTTCGAAAACCCATTTTGAAACAAAAAATTCCAAGCAAAAAATATCATATTTCCGACCTTTGCTTGGTTTTTCCAATTTTCCCACTCTTCCAAGAGGTTTTTCCAATTTTTTTTTTACAGAAATCATCACTGAATGCAACAGTATGAACCATGAAAATTTCACAAATATCTGTTTAGCCATTTCGGAGTCTATAAGAGACATACAAACAAACAAACATACATCCATTTTTATATATAGGTATAGAGATTATTATTAATTTTATTTATAAATATTAATGGTACACAATCTTCTGCAGAAAAGCCTAGGCTTCGCAGGAATATATACACAATTGTAAAATGTTTTTGAATAATAAAAATTCTTTAAAAAAAAAAAAAATCACCATCTACACCGATGGTTCTAAAATGAATACTGGAAAAAGTGCAGGTTTCTACTCGGAAAGCCTCAACCTTGCCAATTCATTCAGGCTCCCCGACCATAGCAGCGTCTTCCAAGCCGAGATCTTGGCAGTGAAAAACGCTGCTAAACATATATCCATGATGGACGGACATCACTTTTTTCATTGATAGCCAAGCAGTAATAAAAGCTATCTCTGCCACCCAAATCAAGTCAAAGCTTGTTTCTTGCTGTCGCGAAGAGCTAAAGGTTCTTGGTACACAGCATAACGAAAGACTCTGCTGGGTTCCTGGCCACAGTGATGTGCCAGGTAACGAAAAAGCGGATGAACTTGCAAGGGAAGGTTCTACACTGGACCACTCTCTCATAGACCATCATATAGGAATCCCGTTATGTGAACTGAAACATAATGTCGGTAAAATCATCCTCCAAAAATTCAACAACAGACGGAATCTCCTAGAAACCTGTGTTAACACCAGAAAGCTATGGCCTAGATACTATAAGAAAAGATCCGACTGGATTTTAACTCTAAATAAACCTTCCCTAAGATCCCTTATCGGTATTATTACAGGACACAACTTACTTGGCTACCATAAGAAGAAGATGGGGCTTAGTACTGATGACCTTTGTAGAGGCTGTGGTGATGAGAACGAGCATGAAGACACTACTCATTTTCTCTGCCACTGTCCTTCACTCTGTCTTACTAGAAAGAAAACTCTATGCAACTAGATCTACGAGGCAAAAGCTTACTAAACTTTGTCAAGACCTCTAAATGGTTAAACGATTTCTACAATAATCGCCAGCTTATCTGAGGCCACCTGTGCGATAATATGAGACAATATAAATCTATGCCTCCTCCTCTGTGCCACGTAAGTTTATGTTATGTGTTCTTTCCTTCTTTGTGTCTATCTGTCTCTCTCTGTTGCATGTCTTGTATCAGTCCCAGCCGATGGCCTCAGTCGCCAGTGCTGCTAACGAACCACATGATTCATAGGTTATTTATTTTTTAGGAAGTTACAACACTTCGGGGTACCACAATGGATCTACATTGATCTAAGTGTGATGGTAACAACACCAACTGTTAGGCCGCTTAACCTAACCTAACCTACCTCAACCCAACCTAAATTTTATAGCTTTTTGGCACAACGTTCGTGGCCAGTTTTTCGACTTAACAAATGCTTTTTAACTTTTCACATTTTGTTCTACTATATAGTCAATTGGTTGGTGACAGCTCAAATTGTTTCATCTTTGACGAATTAAAGAAAAAAGAATTGGGTCCGCTAGTACTGAGAGCGATTAATCTAAGTCGTCCTCAAATCCAATTAAAAAGACATGCAGTTCTTAGCTTTCTGTTAAGTACTTTCCATGGACTATGGGACAGCAATTGCCAGGTCAGCTAGTAAGCTAAATTGTGATGTAATTTTTGAATAAAATTACACCACAACGCAGGGCAAAGCACTGAGGAAAAATCTTCCTTACGGCAGCATCTGTCGGAACCGCTAGTAAGCATTAATCATTTTGCAATGAATTCAAACACAGAAACAAAATTTCAAAAGCATTCGATACACCACCTAATTGTCGACTAAATAGGTTCATATTCAATTAATAGATTAATAGATTAATAGATACAAGAACCCCAAAACAAAAAAAAAACATACATCCCAAAAACAGGAATGAACAGAAATAAGAAAAGTCTCCCAGTGAGATATCCGAGAAGTGTAAAAATTTGTGAACAAAATTTGAGACAAATTTTAAGTTTCCGTATAGCCCAGGCTTTAATTCTGTGGGTGTAGAGAACCGTACAGAAACTTTTTTCCATCACGACAAAATTGCCACCATCGCCGCTCTATTCTCTTAAAATACTCCTTACAATCATCTCAAGCCCATCACTGAACGCCATCTATCCGAAAAAGTTCAGACATAGTCGTTGTCAGAGACTATGCCGGTAACCGGGTGGTGGACGAGATGGGGGCTGTGCTATACCCCTACGTCATCGTCGTCGTCGTCGTTCGTCTGGCGCAACATTTTCTGCAACTCATTTACTGCTATCTGTCTATCATTCTGTCTGTCAATTTGTCTTCCAATAGAGAGTATCTGTCCATCACTTGTTCCTCTATAAGCAGCAGCAGCCTCCCCTGACATTTTGAAGAACAAGAAAACTACGAGTACAGTACGACAACAACAGGACGAGAATGACGGAAGGGTGATATCGAACAGAAGGACTGAGGGAAAGACGAAGAGCAGAGACAGAGAGAGGCCCACATTTTGGTGAAGGATTATCGGGAAGGATTTAAGCATGAGACAGAATCGGGATGGAAGGAAACTTTAAACTGCATGCGAAGCTTCCAATTCGTCGTCGTTCGTCGTCCTGTATGACAAGTCAGAGTAAAGTAGTTAACACGTCTTGTCCTTGTTCGGGACATTTGAGAGTATAGTTTTTCCTTTGTTCTGACGATTTTTTTTTCTTTTTTTTTTACTTCTCTGCCTCAAGTCTAGGAATTGTACACTAAGGAGCTGTTTGAAGGATACAACTTTTTTAATGACAAGGAAGACGAAGAAGAGGAACTTTTTGATTCAAATGACACAAAAGAACGAAGGCAATTAGAAGGAGGGCACATCATGGTGATCTCTGGTGAAACTATGAGAGCAGATGAGAAAGCTTTTATAGGAAGGCATGGAAAAAGTCAAATAGTTCCTTTCTCCGGATTTGTAAATTATTTTATTAGATTGAAGTTTGTGGGATCTTAGTTAAAATTAATGTCATGTGATAACGAAACTATGCTCAATTTGCACGCATTGGTGTTTGTTGTTTTTTTAACTAAAATTTAGAAAAAAAACTCAAGTTGAGGCTATGAACGACTCCTTGTATTTTCTCATTAATTTGAAAGATTTCATTTCACAAATACAGTTGACTCCCTCTTAGTCGAACTCCCTCTAAGTCGAAATTCCCTCTAACTCAAATAAATTCTTTAGATTCTTGGACTACTTCCAATCCCTTTAAGTCGAAATTGCATACATTAGATCTTGCCACGAAGATTCGTTTGATTGAAGAATTGAGAAGGGACATCAAAAGAAAATAGCTGAAGATTTTGTCATTCCCAACAGTACACTATCATTCTATCATCGATATGGGCTGAAAGAGAAAACTTAAGGGTTCGGCATGGTTGTGCTAATATCAAGGATCAGGTTAAGCGGCTCAAAGTTTTTGAGTATAAAAGTGTTGACAAAGCTGTTTTCAAATGCTTCGAAAGTATGCGTCGCAATTCATTACCAGTTAGCGGTCCAATCTTAAAATAACAAGCGCTGGAATTTGCAGGCAGCTTAGGTTTTTCTAATTTCAAGGCAAGCAATAGTTGGCTGACCAGATTTAAAAGCAGACATGGGAAAGTTTGGTCTGGTGAAAGTGCTTCTGTTGATAAGACTAAGGCTGATGAATGGAAACAACAGATCCCAGAGGATTCAAACCGGATGACAATTTTTATGTTGATGAAACAAGATTGTTTTTTAAATGTTTGCCGACCGTGACTTTTAAAGGAGAAAAATGTTTTGGAGGCAAACACAGTAAAGAAAGAGTGACATGCCTTGTGGGATCCAACATGACTGGCTCGGAAAAGCTAAAGCTTTTAATAATCGGAAAGAGCAAAAATCCTCGCTGTTTTAATAAAATTAAATCTTTGCCGGTTGATTATGTAGTCACAGAACGTTCTTGGATGACGGCAGATCTTTTTACGAAATGGCTTTTGAAGCTAGATGAAAAGTTTGGAAGACCAAAGCGCAAGGTATTGTTTATCATCGATAACTGCCCAAAACAAGTTGATGATAAATTAAAATATAAGTATAAGGCTTGAGTATTTTCCACCTAACATAACCGATGGACATGTATATAATCCAGAATTTAAAAGTTTACTATAAACGCCGTCTTTTAACCACCATCTTAAAGGTTTGGGAAACTAAAAAAGAGGACTATAAAATAACTCTGCTCGATTGTGTAGGGCGTGGATACCAGGATGTAACTCCGTTGACAATAGGGAAAAAACCCGGCTTCAAGGACGATACATGGGATGATGAAGATGATGTTCCACTTAGCCAACTCATATGGTAACCGACGACACAAATTAAATCGAGAGAATCTGGAACAGGCTAACTGAAACTGATAACAATATTGAGGGCTTGAATTGCAGGGATTATGTGGAAGTCAATGACGGTATTGTGGCCACAGAAATACCTGAACGCGAATCAATTTTGGAATCAAAAATCATAAATTATACTGCTGATGCTAACGATGATGATAGTGGAGCTGAAGATGAAGAAGTCGAAGTCGAAACAATAAATATTGAAGTGCCAGAAAAAAATTAAATCGAAAATGCAACTGGAGGATTGCAATTTGCGATTGAAATGACAGAAAATTTACCGGATGAGGTTCAACACTTTTCAAAATAGAGTCATTTTTTAAACGAGTTATCACTCCAGCCACTTTGATGCATCAATAAAAAATTACAAATTTTTTTTATTAATTTTCTTGAAACAGTAATTTCACAAGGTATAAGAATGAATTAATGTGCCATAAAATCTAGAAGCTTCTGTTTATTTTTTCAAATTATCTATTTATTTTTTGCTATCTTTTGTATATTCAATAAATGCTTGCTACAACTCGAATTTTTCAAAAACTCCCTCTAACTCGAACTAATTTTGACATCCCGTGAAAATTCGACGGAGTCGACTGTATTTCGATACAAAAAAAACAAATCTTACGACCCATCAATTTGTCTCGATCCTAATTTCGTATGCTAACTTTGAAGTGTTGCACTCAAACCGAATAAAACTTTACTGTCAGTTACACACAAAAATCGCTGATGTCTTAATTCAAAACTTTTCTCTCAGCCTACCAAAACACCTCTTGTCATTATTTTTTTTTCTTTTTTTTGTTCAACTTCGATCTTGGAGATTTCGCTGTCACTTCATTGAATTGAAATGAATTGGAAAGAAGATGAGTTACCACAGCAGCGCAGCACAGCTACGACGACGACGACGCTGCGACAAGAAATCAAGTTAAATGTCTGCACAATAGTATAAAGAGGATGGGATTGTTTTATACCCTGCAACGGCAACGGTATTCAAGCTAAAACAGTGGATCAATTTGAACTAAATAGTTGCGCACTTTTTGCTCAACCTAGTATATGTACAGCAGTATATTTCAGCTGGATTTTGACACTGTCAACTTTTTCAAATTAATCAGTTCTTGGACCATTCAAACCTGCTCTTTACTTAAAACAAAATTAACGAAACCTTAATTTCCGTAAATTGAATCACATGTTCCACAGTGCATTGTTGCGGTGCGGTATTGACGGAACAGGCGGCGCGGCGGCAGTATCACAAAGACAAAGAAAAAACGCGTAAAAATAAAATCAAGATGTCTAGATTCTTCGTTTGCACTCGTACACTTGTTTTAACTCCCACACTTTCGTCATCAATTTCTGAAATTGTCTCCATGATTTTTTTGTCTCGTCTCCAATGTTCTTTATATTTCCCCTCAACATGGATGGGCGGCTTTTGTCTTTTTCTATTGCAACGTTTCATTCTTCGATGTTGTCGTCAAGTTTTGCAGCACATCTTCTGACCTCCAAACAAGTAAACCGATTTTTTCTCCACTAAATGAAAAAAAAGGAAAAATTACAAAATCTGCGGTTTCAAAAAGTTGAAAGTTTCTCGAGGAAAATCAAAGCGGGGAGTTTGAAGAAGAGGTCGTTTTTTTTTTTAGAAAAATGATTGGAAAAGTGTCAAATACTCTAGAACGAAGAAGCCTCAGAATAAGAATTAAAGAACTAACCAAGCAGTGGCGGCGGGGTTCTGTTCTTTTTTACAGAGATGGAGAGGGAGAGGGAGAGGGAGTGTGGTTTTCGTCAATCGATGGAAACCCGAACAGAAAATCATCGTTCTCAAGTCATTCATTCGCGCAAAAACAACGAGAAGCGGAGAAAAATTGAAAGATGAACGACATTTCTGGAAAATTGTATTTTCGCAAGGGAATCATCACACACAAGTTTGTGGAATGGCTTAAAGCATTAAGACGAGTTGAATGGTTATGTATCGCCAAGAACTTCATCTTAGTCAGTTTTGAGCAAGGCAGAAAGCGAAGGGAGAAAGAAGGATGAAGCATCTTTGATGACATTGCCGTTGACATTCTTGTCTTCGTCTTCGACGTGGTCGTTGTCGTCAACACAGTGCATTCTACGTTATGTCTTTATCGTAGTCGTCGTCTATCCATCGAGAAATCCCCAATGGGCAGCAGACTTAGCTGTTGAGATGCACATTGCAAATTCACATCCTTCATTTTCGTCCGTCAGGTCCCAAGAACACAATCATAATCACCCATCGCCGGGCTGTCCCGTTTAGCTCTCTTGTCCATTATTGAAGTTTCACTCAAAGTTTTTGCTCCTGAATTTGATGGGTGAGCAACAGAGCAACAGAAAACTTTTATGTTCGAAGGTATAGTAGTGCTAGAAAAGTCACAGGGAAAAGGGAGAACAAAATTTACACAAGCATACTTACAACAGAAACAAAAAATGTTCAAATACAATGGTACAAATGGTACAAAAAATTTGTGCGAACATAAATAGCATATTCCTGTTTAATTGCAGAACTTAGCCGTTAACTTAACCATTACGACAGATCAACGTATTTTGACATTTATACAAAATATCAACAGATTTCAAGTTGAAGCCATCAGTCATGCATCTTACTCTTCCACGTCCTACTCTATTTCGGACCCGAGTGCTGGATCTTTTTAAAGGAAATTTCATGAAAGGATAATTTTGTTAGAATTTCAACTCTCCCAAATTAATCGAACAACAGCCCTGACCAAATCCACCCAAAGAACCAAAAATTACAACCCCATACGTCATAGATTTCGCTTCTATAGACGGAACTAGAAACTTCTTTTTAACTTCCATCGCTCTCTATGACCGCCCGCGCCCCCATACCCATCGTCTTCCAAATCATCTCTGGTTATGTCATCTGTTCGTCTTTGAACGAACTCAGTTCACATCACACATCCGAAGCTATCTTCATCTTTGTCCTCGGGGGTTGATGTGTGATTTCTTGCTAATTTGACTTGGTGAGGGGTTAGCTCCTGAAAATGGTTGGTGTTCACTTCCTCTTCATCGTTTTCGTCGTCCTAAATTTACGACATTGCCATTGCCATCTTCGATACTCTGTATGGATGTTTTGACATTCTGCATTGAGGATTAAAAGTTCTTCGAAATTTCTTACCTTTTCTTGGGGACTTTGCAACGTTGCCGAACTATATCGGTTCGGTGGTGTGGTGGTTTATATTGATGATGGTTTCGTCTTTGTCGTCTATATCGTTGTTCCGAGGGGGGAAAAGGAATTCTCTGTGATGCCTGGTTATGCAAGGCCATAACCCATCGAACTCTTTTCATCGTGATTGTTGGACGTCTTGGTCTGTTATATCCTTATCCTTGCCTCTATTCAGACACAACGACGACGACGACCACTGACGACAACGATAAAGACGAAAAGGTTTTCTCCTTATGCGACGCTCTCCATCAGTTTTTAGTTTTCATCCTTGAGCGCCAAAGTTGCATTTGGATAGATGGATGGATCTTAAAGGACTTGAACCAGCACCAGCGGAGGTGGAGTAGTTGTCCTTCGCTGATGCTGTTGTATTTGTATGTGTGTGACGCCAACTGAAATGCTGTCACTAGACTGTCCCCAATGGTGGACATTTTAAAGCTTTCACGAGATCGATTGAAAGTGGATGTGACATCAACTTTTCTCTGCTTTTCTTCTTCATCTCGTGCACTCGCTTTCTATATTATATTGTATAGCTCTATGGCTTGTTTGTAGCTAGCTAGGTCCTGCTGTTTCTGATTCTGGTTCCATCATTCTCATCATCATCGTCGGCGACGTTGTGTAGTCGACGAAACTGCTATTGGATGTTGTTAGTTTTTAATGTGAATGGTCGGGTGGGGTTGGACATCAGGATGTGAGTCAAGGCAGAGGTATGGTGTGCATCTGGTTGGAGGGCAAATATTTCACATAAGGAAGTGAACTTTTCTTTTGAGAACTCCATTTGTGATTACGATGGACGTCAGTCAGACGGACAGGCGGATATGGTTATAAACTCGATCGATAGATGGATGTTTGCGTTGCAATAAGAACATACGAATATGTAAAGACGGTCGGTGGTGAGATGGTGGCGGAGGCAATGGTCTTTTGGAGTTTAAGGAATTGAAAACTATCTCGAATCCAGGTCATATGGGTAAGTCTTCTTTTGAGAAAAGTTTTTTTTATTGTTTGCTCTTCGGGAATGTCGGTTGTATTTTGTACTTATGATCAATTTTTTTGAATGAACAGAACAAGTGTGCAGTTTAAGCTTCGCAAGGCTGGTGTATGTGTGTTACTGGATATTACTTTAAGGGCCATTTTCTTAAAGTATTGTGTAAGTTTTGATTCTTAGTTGAAGCATCTCAATCCGTAACTCAATAACCACAGCTTCTTAAGAAGTTGTAATAGAAAATCAAGAACAAATGTAAGCATTGCGTTTCTATAATTTGAAAAATGGTGGTTTATACCATAAAATGCTGCATACAATCAAATAAAAGCGAACTTAAGCCATAACGTAGTTCGCATCAAAGAAAAAAGTATCCATTATGATGATTTTTCAATTGTTTCCATTTTTCAGTGACACGCGACTTCCGTTTTCCATTGTTTTCTGATCAACAAGAGTGTCTTTCACAAACACCTTTTAAGGTGCTATACGTGAAGAACGCAACAGTTAAGCAAGCTTTGGACGACCACAAGGTCGAAAAGACAATAATACAGAGGATAATCTGTATGCTCAGGAAGAGACAAATCAACTTTGAGCTAGCAGAGCAAATGGTGAAAGTATCCACATCCAGGGGCACCACCACACAGAGTGGAGTTCTCTCACCACTACTCTTGGTTCTTGTCATGAACTGCATACTCTCTAAATTGAAATCAAGTGGAGTAAAAATAATAGCCGACGCTATTGATCTTGCATTGCTAGCGACTGGCAAGGTCCTACCCACTATCAGTGAACAGACCGAATATGGCCTCGCGTTGGTAAGAAAATGGACTAGGAGCGTGTACAGGTATTACAGGGGCAATAAGATCCACTCCAACTGCGGGACTGGAAGTTATTCTCAATTTAATTCCCCAAGACCTCGTTGTTCAAGAATCTGCGGTTAAAAGTTCCTTGAGACTGGGTCAGACTAAAGTCTGGAAAAACAGTTCTATAGGACATGCTCAGATCCTTCATAAAGTTATGGGTCATAGTACTGCAATAGACTATAAAATACCCGAACTTGATTTTCATAATACATTCCAGGCTGCCTTCCAGAGCAGAGAGGAATACATAGATGACGTACCATACAGTGAGTCGCCAATAGCTATCTATACTGATGGCTCTAAGATGAATACTGGCGTAGGGGCAGGCTTCTATTCCGAATCTCTCAAGTTAGTTAGTAGTGTTTTCCAAGCGGAGGTCCCGGCAGTGGCAACAGCTGTTCAACAGGTATTAATGATGGCGATACCACGGGCTGATATCACCTTTTACATTGATAGCCAAGAGGCAATAAAAGCGATTACTGCAACTGAGGTAAAATCAAAGCTTGTTTCAGGCTGCCGCAAAGAGCTTAAGATTCTTGGCGCACAGCATAACATTAGACTCTGCTGGGTTCCAGGCCACAGCGATATACCAGGCAACGAGAAAGCCGATAAATTAGCAAGATTAGGGTCAACGCTTGACGTAAGCCAAGCTCATCTAGTTGGCACCCATACCTGTTATTTAAAACAGGATCTCTCAAAAAGAATAACTTTTAAGGCCGATGAAAGGTGAAACCTTCTTGACACCTGTGGCACTACAAGAAAGATCTGGCCCTGTTTTAACAAACAAAGAACAGAAAGAATTATGCAACTACACAAGAGATCAGTTCGATCTCTTGTAAGCATAATTACCGGTCATAATCTGTTAGGATATCATAAGAAAAAGATGAGAATCAGTTCGGTGTTCTTCGGGAATTTAGAAGAACTCTCTAGTACAACACGTACTAACATTCAGAACTTCATGAATTACTCTAAATGGCTTGATTAACTGAACACATAGGTTTTTATTAGCCTGAGTAGGAAAACTCACGGGTATCACAATGGATCTCTACTGATCTAAGTGTGACGGTAACAACATCAACTGTTAGCCCCATAACCTAACCTTACTTAAGGTGGTATACGAAACTAAAAATATCGCTGGAATGATTACCTGGTGGTCTGTCTTGTTGTCTTCGAAATCTTGCTCTTTCTCTGTTCTCCGTTGATTCACATTCCCATGATGAGAAGCTGTATGTAAACGGAAACACATTCCATTGCCAGCTTCGACAGCGCTATTTTGCCAGACCACGAAAATGGTTGAAAAGAATGGTTAAAAAAGAACATCATGTACTAACACAAATATAGGATTCCATTTGTGTTTGCACAGCATAACATTATTGTCTTTTGTGTTCCATCTCTGTTTTAATTAATCATTTTGATAACTAAAAATCGCTTTCTGCTTATAAATATGTATGTGCTTTAAATATATTTTGTTTTAAGGTGTGGAAATAAATGTGTGCAGTTCCGTTATCTGCTGTAACTGTGTATGTCACTGAACTCCTCATAAGCGGCTGGACCGATTTTAAATGACGTTTTTTTGTATGCTGAACTGAAAAGGATAGCGCCCTGGATGGTTTAGATTCACAAATCAGCCAGGCAGGTGGCGCTGCAGTCGGTATCTATACTTCAACTACAAGGTTGGATCGACTTGAATTAATCTGAAATCTTTGCGATACTGGTGTGGTAAGAGAAGTTTCATTTGTAAAGAAAGTCTCATGAGCGAGGTCAGCTAGTTTTATTATAACTTTTGAACTTTTAAGTGAATTTAGGTCTATGAAAGACGTCTGCGTATTTGACCCAAAAACATAACAAATAGAGACACAAACAACTTTGGTGATCATCGATTAAGACTCTTCAAACATTAATGCAAGAAAGAAACAAGAGGAAAGGAAAGGAAAGTTCATAGTAAACTCTTTTTATGTGGAGGCAGACAAGCCGTACTTAAAAAATGGTATTTTTCAATGTAATATCACTAGCCATATTCAAGAGATGGATTTATAACTAAAGTTCTGTCAAAAAGCTTACCTTATAATTTCTTTCAAAATGCACCTTACCTGAAAAAATAAAAATGAAAAATTGTTTATTTAATTTATCACACTACAGATTCTCATAATAACTTAAATAGTACCTATCGTGTCGTTCAATTCAGATGGAAAATAATGTCCCTCTTCTGAACGAGACATTGAAATGAACGGCTTATGTGGAAATTTCTTTTTTTGCGTGTAAGGAAATTTATCAAATAAAACTCATACAAATTTGAATTCGGCGGTGACGTGAAATATTGCCAAACAAAATAAGGCCGAATTCGGAAAATTTGGCAGTATTTCGTTTTTAAAAACGAAATAACCCCAAATTCTCAATTTGGCTTTTTTGCGATTTAGAAAACGAAATAATGCCAATTTGGCAGTACTTCGAAAATTGGGCAAACATTTTTCCGCTCGCTTTGCTCGCTAGCAATTATTCTACCTGCTTCATTTTTTGGTTCAAGTTCCAAGTCCTTTATTGAAGTAATATTTTAAGACAAGTTTCCTTTACTTCGCATCTATCTAAACCTTGAAAATATGTTCAAACTGTCCACTCAATATATTGTTTTACAAAACTTCACACTACTTCGCACATAAATGTAACGAACTACTGACACATAGCAGCACTGGCGACTGAGGCCATCGGCTGGGATTGAAACAACACATACGACAAAGAGAGACAGATAGATACATAGAAGGGAAAAACACATAACATAAACCTACGTGGCACAGACGAGAAGACACAGTTTTTAACTGTCTCATGTCATCGCACAGGTGGCCTCAGATAAGCTGGCGTTTTTTGTAGAAAAAGAATGCTGCCGAAGCTGGGGCTTGAACCCGTAGCATTCGGCTTAGCAATCAACTACTCTTTTTTTTTTTGTTCAAAATTCATTTTATTTCATTCACTTATATCTACTTACATACTAGACAATGAATTCAAAACTAGCTTATGAACTAAAATCTTATATTTAACTTACTGGCCCCAACCGGGCGCTCTAAGGAATTCATGGATAACTAAAATTAATGCCTTTCGGCTTATGAACTATTTTTTTTTTTTTTTTTACTTCAAATGTTTGTTCTTGTTAGAAAATTTAAAAAACTAACACAATGACTTTTATATTTGTTTCTTACATACTACTTAAAATTAGGTCCTTAAAAAATAAAACTTAAAATTAACTAAAACTACCTAATCTACCTAACAACTACTTACAAACTAGAGCAACCACAGCAGCAAATCTAACTTTTTCTTTTTTCATTTCACTTTTTCATATTTTTTTTTTCTTTTCGATAAATTTTTTTTTTTGTCAATATTATTTTTATTTCGTTTTTTTTTTTTTTGTAATTTCATAATTGATGTCCTATTCAATGTTTGTGCCACCATGCCTACACTACTTAAACCTAAACCCAAAACCCTTAGACTAAAACAAATATGCAAGCCGGCCAAGGCTCAAAACCCCACCCCGACTACCCATTATCAAGTGCTGACTGAAGCCACCAGAACTGGTGCTCCTGCTTCACCCTATCAATTCGGTCCCGTTCGGACACAGCCCTACTGAACCGGAGGAGCTCTGCTCCGTCCTGTGCGAGGACGTCTCGATGGTAAAGGAGCCGCCGATCGACGGTTCTCCGCCTGACGTGGTAGATTAGCGGGATCGCCAATCTGTCCTGTATCAGACCGCATTTATCTAGGTGGAGGAATGCCTCTGGTGGAATGAAGCCGCTCGAGCGTGCACTATCAAAATATTCGTCGTTCGGATAGAACGCCCCAAAGATCAAATTATTCGTCGAAGTCATAGCTCTCTCAATGTGACCCCGAATAAGTTTTATCACCAAATTGTCAATTCTGTTAATCCGAGCCTCGTTGTACAGAACCTCGTTAGAATAGTAATGTACATAAGAAGATTCCGGTGTCCGATACAAACCGAGACAGCGCCGAAGACACTGCCTCTCGAACACCCGAAACTTCTCCATTTGAGATGGTGCAACGTTGAACCACACTGGACAGCCATAAACGATCATCGGCCGTATGAGGGCCATGTAGCAAATTACCTTCACTCTGGGGTCAAGCCGACTGCTGTAAAACAGCCGTTTCGTCAGAGCGAAGGCTCCTCTGGCCTTAGTCAAAGCAGCATCTATATGTCTGTCGAAATACAGATACTGGTCCAACCAGATACCGAGGTACTTCACTTCACTTTTGCTCGTTAATCGCTG
The DNA here is from genome assembly GCA_943590905.1 of Sphaerophoria taeniata. Lineage (NCBI taxonomy): Eukaryota > Metazoa > Arthropoda > Insecta > Diptera > Syrphidae > Sphaerophoria > Sphaerophoria taeniata. The sequence goes on along the minus strand of OX016542.1, from coordinate 71,527,329 downwards.
TCCGTGAGGCCCAACGATGACCATCTTGCGCCAATTCTTACGCGTATCCCTCGTGGCCCCGGCCAACGAGGTCCGGAACAGAATTGTTTCGCATTTCTGGACATTTATTTTCAGTTTCCAGTCATCGCAATATCGCTGAATCTTCTCGAAGTCACGTTGCAAGAGAATTCTAATGACTTCGACCTTTGGGGCAGTTCTGTACGCAATCAGGTCGTCGGCATACGCAATTGCCTGGGAAAGGCTACCTATCAGATCGCTGGTGTAAATGCTGAAGAGGATCGGCGAGTTCACCGCTCCCTGTTGAAGACCGTTTTTAATTTCAAAGGTGGTGGTAGAAGTTACATTGCCACTTTTGACAACAAACTTTCTACCGTTGAGCATATCATGAAGCATATACAACAATGGTTTACTGATGCCTAGTCTGGTGAGTTTAAGGTACAAACCTTCTAACCATACGGTGTCGAAGGCCTTCTCTAAATCAACCAGAACAGCACCCGTGCATTGTTTCTTGGACTTGTTCCATTGGATATCAGAAACGAGCTTAGACGCGACATGAATGGTGTCATGTCCCGCCTTGAACCCGAACTGGTTATCCGGAATTATTTTGTTGTCCGCAGCCCACTCAGCCAGAGCCCTATTGATTACCTTTTCGAATACCTTGTTGATGCTTGGAAGAAGACTTATCGACCGAAGATTTGACGGATTGGAGTTGTCCTTTCCCTTTTTCGGGAGAGGATGAACCACAGCTGTCTTCCAACGCTCTGGATAATATGCATTATTCAGCGCGTTGTTGAACAGAGTGGTGTAGATGTCTATTGCCTCAATCGGTAAGTGTCTTAGTACAATGTTGGATATACCGTCGACACCTGCTGACTTCTTGTTCTTTATTGAATTGAAGATGAGCTGGAGCTCTACCTTCGTGATGAGCAAGGGACTTGGGCCCGTTCGCTCGGCGATTATAGCGTTTGCTAGGAAGTCGTCATCAAACCGGGTAAAACCACGGTTCTCGGATCGCCAATGCGAAATATCATTCCTCAGGTAGAAGTGATGAAGTAAGGCTCTGTTCTCCAGGTCGTGGTTCGGGCGAGTGCAAGCATTCACCTTATACACTTGCTGGAAAGCAGCACCAACTGTCTCCACTTTCTCCTGCGGATCTTCAATCACAAAGAAGTCATCGTCCAAGACGGCTTCCTCAGGATCAATTTGCGCTGTCAGGAGTACGTCTCTGTTCTCTATAGTCCTCTGGAGTTTCAGGCACGGAAGGTCGTTCTGATTATTTTTTCTAAATATCTTATTGATTTGGGGAAACATACTCGGGTCGCTAGAATTAACGGCCCGAATTTTGTTGTCCCAAAACAAATTGATAGAAAGTCTATAGTTTTCTTTAATCAGTTGATTGATGTTTTTGATCGACGACTTCAGTGCCCTAATCTCCAGGTCGTGTGGGTCTGTGAAGCGTCTATACAAGTTTTTCAGTCTTGTCAGTAGTCTACTTTTATGTCTGTGAAGTGCGTCTATAGTCGCGTTTCTGTAGACGTCGTTTTGTTCGCGTTCCTTGTATTTCGGTATTGTCCGTTCCATCGTTCGTTTTATCGTTTCGTCCATCTGTTGTAGATGTTGGTCTATTTCGTTGTTCGTTAGGTTTCTGTTATTTGGTGGGGCTATGTCACTCGAACGGAGTTCTCTCGCTAGGGCGTTGGTGAAACGGGGCCAGCGCACCTTACTGTAATTGTAAGAATGCGTTGGAACGTATTCATCCAACTCCACGCGCTCGTTCGGAATCTGAATTACAGCAGCCAAGCCACAGTGATCACTGTCGTACTCGATTGTCTGTAAACAGTTTCGAGGGTGGTTACCCACTTTGTCCGTTATTGTCAGTCTGGTATCGTACAGAAAAAGGTCCAGGAAGGAACCGCTCCTTGGGAACGACGGCCTTTCAGTAGCCAGCAGGTCGACACCATATTCAACACTGTGAAGATTCATCAAATTGAAAAAATGATTACCTCTTGGATTATTTGTTTGATTTCCCCAATCTTCATGTTTCGCGTTCAAATCTCCGGCCATAATGAAGTAGTTTTCTTCCAAGCTCAGTTTAAGTACTCTGAAAAGAATCTCGAGCTCTGAAATAAAGATATTAGCCTGCGGAGCTTCAGCCGCATAAGCCGCAATCATATACATCCGCTTCCCTTGAGTGAGAGAGATGCATACGACGCAAACTTCTAGCGTCCTGAGCTTTCGCAAATCATTATTGTATATGACTTTATAATTAATGCCCTTTCGTATGAAGATGGCAACACCGCCTCCTTGAGTAGAGTCGGGTCGATCCCTTCTTACGATATTGTAATTGTTGTTAGTCAGTTTATGTTTCTGGTTTAGCTTGGTTTCGCTAGCCATGAAGACATCGGGACTGTGGTCTTTCAACAACTGGAACAAATTAGCTCGGCGTTCAATCCTAATCAGTGAATTTACATTCACAGCTAGGATCTTTAGGCGCGTCTCCGGCAGCGCGCCCTTAACCGTGAATTTGCGCTGGGCCAGCCATCATAGAGTAGAGTTTATCTACTCTTCCGGCTTGCTCCAAGATCTGACTTTGCAGTCCTGCTAGTTGTCCTTGAATGGCAACCAACAAGGCCACAATGTCTGGCTGCCCCGCCGGTGCCTTAGGCACTTGGGCCTGTGTGGCGACTGGTGGTGGAGCCTGTTTCGCGTTACCCATTCCTTTCGCAGAGTTCGCGTAAGAAATATCGGGCCTAACGAATGAGTTTGCTTTTGGAGCTTGTCGTATTGGTCGACTTTCTACGGCCTTCTGACTGGCCTGTTTTTCTTTGATTTGTTGGACCTTAGGGCAGCCCCTACAATTAGCAGGGTGCCCCTCGTTTCCACAGATAATGCACTTGAGCTGGGTTAAGTCTTCAACCCGCTCCGTACCTAACCTGCATTCCCCTCTTATGTGGGTTTCTGCGCACTTGACGCAGCGCTCCTGCATTTGGCAGTTGGCTGCGGCATGGCCGAACCTCTGGCAGCGCATGCATTGTAGCATGTCATCGTGCCTCCTTAATTTTTCCCATCTTACAACTTGGAAGTCTAGGACGGAAATACTCCTTAGACTTTCCAGTTTGCTTTGGGGCGATAATGTAACTAGGAACATTGGGAGCTTGTAACCCCCACGCCTAGACTTGACCGTTGAAAACGGCTTGACCCCGATAAACTCGAGATCGTTACCCGCTTTTTGACGGAGCTCATCTAAGAGCGCCTCAGGTTCCGTGCAGGAACTGATGCCCTTTAGAAAGACCGTCTTCAATTTTTCGCTTCGAGGCGTGAAGCTGAAGAACTCAGCTGTGGCCTCCGTCAAGAAATCTTTAACAGTGTTGTATTCGGGCAATGAGAAGCATTGCACCGAATACCTTTTTTCTTTTTCATTAATTATCTTTATGTAAAAGTTACCGTTAGTGGCCGACTTGCATACCTGTTTAACGTCGTCCAGGTCTATTTTATGGGTCCTTATTGGTGGCACATTTCTTGTGGACTGTGGCTGCTTCTGGTGTTGCTGGAGTTGCTGTATCGCTGCTGCCGATGTTGATGCTGCTGGTGGTGGTGATGCTGGTCTTCCTGCTGCTGGTGCTGCTGTTGGTGCTGCTGCTGGTACTACAGCTGGTGTTGCGGCCGCCATTTGTTTGGGGGCCCCCGATGTGCTGGGGTCTGGTTGTGCCGCCCCTGTGTTGGGTCTCGGCGGCTGCACTTGTTGTTGTTGATCGGCAACTTGCATTTGCTGTTGCGGCTGCTGTGGTTGTTGTTGTTGATTTTGCTGCTGTGGTTGTTGTTGTTGTTGTTTTTGCTGCTGCCTCTGGAGTTGCCTCTTCTTTAACTCGGCTGCCTCTTCTTCTCGGCGCGCCTCTTGTTTTTGCTTCAGGCGGAGCAGCAGGGGCTTTATTTCTTCCTTCAGCGTTGTGAGAATTTTTTCGCATTTCTCAATGCTCGCTTGTTTAGTGAGGAGGACTTCCTCCACCTCCTCGTCGGTGTACTCGGTGGACAGCCCCTCGAATCTGTTACTGCCACCGGACCTGTACATACCTTCACCCTCTTCGGACACGTACTCTACGGCATCATCAGAAGAGTATTCTTCTAACTGCCGTTGAATCTTCTTCGAAGCTGTTTCTTTCGCTGCCCTTGAAGTGTCATCCACCTTAGCTTGCAGCTTGGCTAAGGTGGTGGCTTGCCTTTTGTTGTTCAAATTTGGCTTTGGACTTTCGCTCCTCCTCCTTTTTTTTTTGTTGTCACTAACGCTTGCGGGATTCTTCTCGCGTTCCGCTACTTGGTTAGCAACCGATGATTTCGCAGAAGCATTTTTTGATGCCTCTGCCGCCTTCTCTTTGATTAAGTTAATCATTTCAACTTATAATTGAAATAAAAAAAACTCAACCAAACTGGGACTCGAACTCACGACGCTGAGTTCTCGAGCCTATGCACTAGCACTGTGCTATTCTATAAGTTAAAAATCCAGTGACTAACTGACTATTTATTACTGCTCTACTATTCACCACACTTGAAAATAAACCACACTGCCAAAGTCTTTCCTGAACGAAAGTCAAAGATCGACTGAAGATGGACTTGAATCAACTACTCTATCCTCTGAGCCATCTCCGCCTACACAAAATGTTGAAAACTAATCACGAAGGTCAGAAACCCTAAATATAATTTCAGTTTCATGCTGGGATATAATTCCACCAAAAAATTTTGCAGTTATTTCCCACTCGCAGTGGGTATTCATTCCACTTTAAAAAGTGAAGTAAATTCCCGCTTTGAGTGGAGTAAATTCCCGTGTGGAGCAGACTTCCGTGAAGTTATTTCCCTGCACCTATTTCGAATATTAAAATGTTCGGGGTTATTTCCATTATATTTTTGGTCTTATTTCTTTTTTGAAGCGAAATAAAGCCAAATTGGAAATTTGGCGTTATTTCATTTGGCATTATTTCACGTCACCGAATTCGGCTCTATTTAATATAATCCAAAATAGTTTAATGTATCGCGAATTGGTCAATCACATTATTATTTTAAGAACCCACATTGGTCTCACTCAAAAATTCTATAAACGCAGTTAGATGGATGGTGATTTCTATTTTGCTATTTACCTCATTTTTAGAGTCTTAAATATATAAAATAAATTGAGTGGCGCGACAGCTCTTGAAGAGCCAAGGCCTAAGTGGCTTACTCTCTTCAACAATTCTCTGAGTGCGTGTGAAGAATTGAGGGGACCTACTATTTAATGCCAATTCCGAACGGCAAAGTTGAAAAGCACTTTTTCATGACAGATTGATACTCTTGGATGATTTGTCAGGTCTTCGCAGGAGGCAGTGCCCGTGAAAGATGAAATAAAAACTTGGCCTGAGTAGAACTCGAACCAACGACGTTCAGCTTAGCAGCCAACGCACTTACCAACTTAGCCAGTTTTTATAGCAGAAACCCAAGGTGAGTCTCCTATAGTATGTTCTTTAACGATTTATTAATGCTGCTGCTTTGCAGTAACCAGAATGATTATTAGCATTTACAATCATACAAACAGTTTTTCAGCAGTAGTGATAATGGTTTTCTTACTTTCTAGCTTAAGGCCGTCCGCCAGTCAGTTACAATCCGTGTGTAACTGGACGTAACCTAGTCATTCAGTTGCTTGACTTTAACTTATTTCGAAATTTAGGCTGGTATTCATCGAACGCTATTAGGTTAATAGCTTCTAAACCTATTCATCGACGTATATTGGTGCTGATTTGCACAAAGTTAACCGTGGTTCTGACTTCTATTAAGTTGAGAGCAAAACCTATTCCGAAACAACAACAAATATCCTTTTGATGTTTGTTTATTTTTTTTCTGGCTTTGTCGTTGTCATAGTACATAGTACATACAAATTCATTTTGTTCACTAATATTTCCCATTTTCGTTTAGCAAAGCCAAGAACCTAATAGTGCTTGGTGAATAAGAACCAATAATTTATAACTAATTAGCTCTTAACTTTATTAGCACTATTAATATCCTCGATGAATACCAGCCTTAATACTGAATCTCCTTCTCAATTTATTACTAAGGATGAAAGCTCCCCATAATGCACTTTGATTCATCTTAAGACTGCTCAAAGCGCAATCAGTAATTAGTGTGCACCTGCCAAGAATCCTTTTTTTGAAGGCTACATCCCTTTCCGTCCAGAAGTTAACACCCTCAAGCCATGTTCTCCAGTACGCAAGAAGCCGGACGGATATTCGAAATATCTTACCTCTGTTATTTACTCGAGGCTTTGGGTACAATTCTTTACTCAATAAGCCTTAAATTTGATTCAATTTACAAAATTGGTCACTGTGACGTATACTTACTTTTTTTCGATCTTACACGTTTTCTACAATCTACAAGCATGTTGATTGTATTATGAAAATTTGTGATAAAGTTATTTTTTTAGCGTCATTTTCTTCTACAACAAACCATAGCCAAAAGTAAATATGAAATAATATAGGTACAAACAAGCAGTAGAAAAGTTCATATTAGAAATTTGAAAGTTGCTAAATAGAACAAAGTTGCAGTTGCGCTTGAAATGCAAACTTAGTTTTTAATGTAAATTCAACAAAAAACAAGAGAGTCGTGACATTAGTCACTGTAATTCCCTTGATGTAACCTTCACTTTCTAATCAGTGATTCAAGAATCAAGACACATATCCAAACATAGACGAACACATACAAAAAAACAAGTAACTTTTCAATCAAAACAAAATTTCCTTACGTCCATCCGAATGTCCCATTCATACCAAATGCTCGTAAACAACAAAATAGACATAAATGGGTTTTTTCTATGGCTCCAAGAAAGGCACAACTTCTTTGCTTGCACCATCAAAGACGATGAGATGAGAGACCACCCTGTTCCTGGGCAGTCTCAAACAAATTTTTTGCTTCATCACCTCCTGTCCAGGTTCTTATAAAAATAACAAAGTTTACACTCAGAGAAAATTCCGTACACTTTTTAATGATAACCTGTCTAGTACTCACTCACACAACATGAAATGATTTTTAACTTGATACTTAGTTCTTATCACAAATGCTAGAATTTCACCAAATTGTTAAAGAACTTTGTTTCCCAAAGAGAACATATGACACTCTGAGTACCTTCTATCTCAGGGAACTCATTCAACAAAAACTATTTTGATCGTTGTAATTCGTTGACATGTTCAGCGTTGCGTTGTAGCGAGATCCTCATTTAAGTGGACTTTACTTGGCAAAAGATATCAAATATGTGCTAGGCTCTCGGTAGCTATTCATACAACAGCGGAACAACCTACTTTGGATGTGGCAAAAACGGCTGCGGCGGTTACTGGCGGTCTATCAGCCATCACATCGCACACTCTCTTATATGCGGCAGTTACCTGTTCGCGTTAATTAACGATCCTTCAACTGATCGAATAAATTAACAGCAATGTCATGCCATTCCAAAACCATCATCAAAAGGTAAAGCAAAGCAGCGTGGATCCAGCGCGCTTCCCCGCCGCACGACCACTGAACCGGACTGAGCGTGAGACTGATACGTACTCATAGGTGCAACATATTCCAAAAAATACAAACGTCCGCCCCTGCCTCCGCCACAGTCGGTGATTGTTGTCGATTAAAACTAGGACAAAACTGACCCCAGGGGTAACTTCTTCTGCTACAGAACACGCTGTACCCCTTTTTCACGTCTTTGTCACCATCAGCGCACTCAAGCTACACCTCCTGTTTGAAAAGTGTCTGATGACCATAAATTTAGCGTGCACTATTGGCATTCGACTGATTGGATAAGATTTGCGCGATCATTCAAAACTTTCGTCTCCTTCTGTCCACCATGTTGTGTCATGGCAGAAAAAAAAAAACTTAGTCAGCAAAAACCCACAGCGATAGGTACGATGGGAATGACGAGGCCGACGACGAAGACGGCAAAGAAATGTGTTATCTCAAGGAATTTCGACATGCAACATCGCGAGAACCTCCTCAGGATTTGAAATATCAAATTTTCGTTCACCTCGCTGCTAGCCCTGGAATGACGGGCATTGCAGCCAACAGACAGCGGTGTAGTGTTTTGTTGTGTTGCAAGCTTGTTTCACCACTCGAATTCAATTCAAATTTACGAGACTGATCATGTGAGCTGGCCAAAGTGAGATGGGCGCCCCTTTATTTGACACATTTTCGCCGTGGTTTTGCATTGCTCTGATGGTGTCCGTCCATCCGTCGTCGTCGTTGTTGTTGTCGTCTTCGTCTTCGAAGTTGTCGCTTTTGCTTGCTTATGGCATCGCCATGATTCGTAGGCGGGAGACGAAGAAGGCCAACTCTTTAAGACGTCAGCCGATGCTTCAATGCTTTTGAAAGCATTATCATCGTCAGATGTCGCTCACTAATTGATTTTTCTTGTCGCCTGTGATGTTGGATTTTGTTTTATTTTTTACTTTTTTTTCCAACTTGAAGGATATATTTGAGCGGGGGTACTCGAGAATCACTTCGCGGGACCACGACGACGATGTCAAACTCTCTTTTAAGCGCGCTTCATTGAAAAAACAAGAAGAAGGCTAAAGTTTATTTATACGGTGTGAGAGAGAATCAATTTGCAGTTAAAATAACGTCGTTGAGGATGTCGATGTGCTAGCAAAACAGCCAAGTTGTTTATGATATTGAGGAGCTGTTTGCAGTTTGTTATAGCAACGTGGGTCATCACTCGTGACAGCTTTTAAATTTTCTTTCTGTAAAAGGGGATAGTTTTAAATGTTTTTCGCAAGCAAATTTTTTTTTGGAAAAGTGATATCGGTGTGAAGTGCAACAATTTGATGGGCACAATTGTGAATAAAAATCAAAAAATTGTTTATTATTGAAAAACTTTGTTTGAGAATCAGACAAACGATGCTGATATCAGCGGACGTGGTTTTTTCTGGCATGTAACCTCCTTAAAAAAATATCTAATACTGCTTTGTACAATCCAGCAGCTAAATTGTCAGTTCCAGCGGCAGTATATGAATTACGCTTTAATATTGCCATTTCCAACTCAGCAGGGGCGATTCCTCATAGTAACCAAGTATATCGGCGGTAAACCAAGAATTTCAATAAATAAATGTATTTTCAGATATTTAATATTCTTCCGCAAATCAACAGTTCAAAAATTTATAGTTTCAAACACTTTAATAAATGCCTGAACACAAAAAAAAAAGTTTAGCGCAAAAAAAGCGATTCCCTTTGAATCAGAACGTGGCATACACAAGAAATAACTTGTGCAGAAAATCTATTTGATACACCGCTTTGCTACCGTAAACAATTGCGGTTACTATTTTCATACAATCTTCAAAAACAGTAGACACAGACATTCCAATAAACGCCTGTAAAAATAAAGAGAAGGTTAAGCGCAAAAAAAGCGATTCCCTTCCCTTTGATGAGAATTTGGCATACACAAAAAATCTCTGATACCGATACCGTAAAAATTTGCGGTCACTATTTGCATACAATCTTCAGAGAGAGATAGACGCATACATTCCACTAAACGCCTGTAAAAATAAAGAGAAGGTTGAGCGCAAAAAAAAGCGATTCCCTTCGACTGAGAAGGCACACAGATACACATTTTTAACTCTTAAGCGACTTTCGTGGTCGTAGATGTAGTGTTTCTAATGTTTCTATATCAATTATCACGACGACGTACGATGACGCACGTGTTCGCCAACACGAAACGATTATGCTCATAGTCGCTGTTTTGATTTAGGTACATCAATTTCTTCATTTTGAGTATTTAGTACATAATTCCTCTTATTTATGTACCTATACTCAAATCTTAAATAATATATTAAAGCCGATTGTTTACGGCTTTATTTAGATGACAAATTTTCAGTTTTTGACGTTTTTTATGTTTAAGATTTTTAAGACCTTGAAATATGTATTTTAAGTATACTTAAGAAGAGTCATAAAATGAAAACTTACCGTCAAAACAAAGCGGTAAACAAACCAAATATTAAAGATACCTTTAAGATTTGATAATAAATAAGGCGGATTATGTACATTCTAATTAGATATTCTTATTCGGGTCGCACGTACTTGCCCATGTCTTCAACAGCGGGGTATTAATATAAAATATTAAGAAACTCAAAAAAGGTTTTGTTCTTAAACTGTAAATTTCAATTGAAAAAGAGTTTTCTAGTATAAAATTTAAATTTATGAAAAATTTTTGTTTTGAAAATCCTTAGAACGATTTTGTTTTTTTTTTAATAATTTTGTATTAATCAAATTTTTTGAAAATTCTTGAAAAAATAAATTTGGTATGTCAGTTTTTAGGTTTTATAAAGATACATGTGAAATCTGGAATTTTGAAAAAAAAGCAAACAAAAATTTTTAATATTGTGAAATAAAAAAAAATATTTTTTTTCGTTGATCAATCAAGAAGAACATAGAGAACAAAAAACAAACATTGTCGATTTTTGCTCAACAAAATTGAATGGCTACTAAGGTTAATTTTGACTTAAAAAAAAAATAATAAAAAAACATCCGTCATGAATTCGCTAAAAACACTAACTTCTTCTTTTAAGAATTTTTTAAACATTTTATTTAGAAGAAGAAAAAAATTCTTTACGAAAAAATAGCTCTAAGGATTTTACAAATCTTTTTCTTTTTATAACTTCAATTTAATATTTAAAACTGAACATAAATTGTAATTTCAATAATTGTGAAAACAGTTTTTACTTTACCTATATTTCAATTTTCACTAAAAATATTTTTCGAGTTTCTTAATTATTTTGATTTTTGTATTTTAATATTTGTTTTAAATCATAACTGTCGGACATTATGTGTTGTTATTTTATTTTATTTTTTTTGAAATATATAAAATTAACATTTTTCCTTACTAAAAATTTTATCATAAATTAAAAAAAAAACTTTTGAACAACAACAGTTTTGAGTTTTTTTTTTATTATTGTCTTAACTTTTCCGAGGGTCGTAGGTAAACCAAGGATGAGGACCAGGAATCGCCACTGCAACTCAGCAGGGTCACGTTGTAGAAGTGATGATTTGTTTTCTCTTAATCAAATCCATAAAAGAGGAATTTCTTAAATTTGAAACTTTGATCGTGATCCCAGCACGATATTACCCAGATGTTCTTTTCTTCTCTCTTGGTGACATTTACATTTTGACTTTGTACATGTTTTAAAAACGGATCAATACTTGAAGCTAATATCTCTTATCAAATTAGGAGAGACAAGAACTGCCTGCTCAGAAAGCGTAAAAGGGAGCATGAGAAGAGTGCAATCCGTCAGTGCTCAGGATTTGGGGAGACCACTTAGCCAAGCACTATAACGGCGATGACGAATAAAACCCTTAAGTCTACCTAGGTCACTGGAGCTGGAATCAGTTTATTTGCAAGATTGGGTTGCAAGAAGGCATGGCCGTTTAATGGAATCTTAGTATCATCAATTCATCATGAAAGTCAAAAAGAAGACCTCCCAAAGCGGAGCCTTGTATCCGTCCAATACAACAATATTCAATATTGAATGGAAGGGATTCATAGAAACCAAAAGCACGCATTTTCGATAAAAGACTAGGATGCCAGACTTAATCAAATTACTTTGAAATATCAAGTGCCGCAATCTTACTTTCTCCAAAACGATGTAAAGAAGGAACATAAATGCAATTGGACGATTTAATTGGAGAGAAAAATATTCGCCATTTTTTGGAAATGGCTGGACAAATGCAAGTACTCAACTACATTAAATGGCGAATATTTTTCTCTCCAATTAAATCGTCCAATTGCATTTATGTTCCTTCTTTACATCGTTTTGGAGAATAAGATAGACGGAAAAGGTTATCCAAGGGTTTTGCCAGCGTGGAATAACACCTTCAGAATAATAGCACGACATTATTATTTTTTTTTTTATAATAAGCACCCACTCAAGGGATTTTTTGTTCCCTAATTATGGCAGAGACACTGTGAGTGACTTAGAAAGGTGGCAAGGGGTTGGAAAGGAAGTACCGGTGTACATTGGTCATAAATTCCTGAACATTGCAAAGATTTCAGAAGACAGAGTGTGGAAGGGAGTTCCACATTCGCGTAGTACAGATAAAGAACGATTCTCTATATTTGAGAGTAGTTTGCCTCGAGGGTAAACTGATGGGCATTCCTAGAAGCGCGAGTATTACGGGCGAATGGTTTAAAGGGAGGAATGCAACTGGCTATTTCACTAGAGAACTAACCTTAAAGGTAACGATAGAACAGAGAAAGACAAGAAACGTTTTGACGGTGGTCTAACGAGGTGGATGAGTCGGTTATCTCTCTATTACCAAACATTCTTAGAGTTTTTTTTTTGTATACCGTCCAAGAGGCTTAAGTATGTAGCAGCCCAGAGATGAGAATTGTACTCAAGCTTTGGACGTATATAAGTCTTATAGATAATAGTCAGATCAGACGGGGAGAAACATTTCTTGCACGCACCTCCTTAAGAAACCCAAACATCTCTCTCTCGTTCCACGAGAGGTGGTCAGTGATGCTCATACCGAGAATCTCGAAATATTTATGTATGTTGAGGTCTTTTAGGACACTCGCCACAGCATGAGTGCGAAAGAAGATTTGTCCCATGGAATCATTGGCCCGCTCGAGAACTGGGGGAGTCATGACACTCTCTAGCAGCGAAGAGAGAAGTAATATAAGCTTAACATGAGCACCTAGCAATTAAGCCTTATTCCACGGTCGACCTGTCCACTCTGTGACAAATTCCAACCGAAGTCAGCTGAGTCACTATGTTTTATTTAAGATTCACACCAGTACCAATTGAATTAGTGCCAGCTCTTATTCATCTTGGTTTGATTCTAGACTAACTACTCATGGAACACCACGGAAAACCGCACTCAACTTTCAGACACCGAAAGAAAGAAGAGCCGTAGTCCGGTCACGGAAACTGCACTCAACTTTCAGTCAACGAAAGAAGAGCCATTAACCGTGATTAACGCATAACAGCTGAGGCCAAACTCAAACAACCACAACCCCCGCGAAGGTCCATCCCACTAGTGAGGCCACCTCACTACCCGCGGTACCCAACAGCCTGGGTGAGGGTATCACTTTTGTATACTCCTACGTTACACTTTCTGTGATATTTTGCAACGCTAATTTATTGCATACTTTATAAGATTATGCTTTTATTAGCTTTTCGCAGCTTCTGCAGCTGGCGGATGAGGGACACCGCTCACCCTCTGTCAGGTATATCCGCATTGATCGAAGGGATGAACCAGCCAATCAAGGGACACACCCAACAGTTTGTCTAATTTCCTTAACGTTTATCCACAGTCGGTACCCGTTAATCGTAATTTCCTCTTTTTCAATATCTTTGAATATAGTATCTTCTAGGATCGCATTGATCTTCATCATACGTCCTGCTTCAATCCGTTATTTCCATTAGACTAAAGCTGCCTACTTCCGCAGGTTCATGCCAATAAATTGACAAGAACCTCTCAGAGGCACCGCTAGAAGGTGTAGGTCAGCACGTTAACTTACTGGCGAATATGTACTCGGAAACATGTTTCCTTTCTAAATTGCCAGGTCCATGATTTCCCATCAGTCCATGAGTTAGAGGCGAACCGTCTAGCAAAAAGGTTAGGTTTCGCGAGAGAGCTAACTACAGGGTGCGGCAAGAAAACTTGCTGATTTTCAAAGGAAATAAAACCAAAAGTAGTGGACTTACCGTTACAAAACTTGTTAATTCTTGTTACATACGATCTGAATTTTTCATTACATGGTTTTAGAGATGATATCGGACAAGTGATGGCCTCCGTTTTCGATACACTGAGATACCCGATTTTCGAAGCTCCTCTGAACTCTTTGAAGCATATCGATGATTCTGATTCTCCGTTGTGCTGGATGGGATTTCGTCACGTTTCCGCTCTCCCTGAATGTTTTCACCCACGAAACAATCGACTGCCGGCCAGGAACGCGACCTGCGGGATGGATGTTGAAGCGAGTGCGGAAAGCACGTTGAGTGGAAATTATGTTGGAAAAGTAAGCCTCGCAGGCAAATGCGCGTTGCTCTTTCGTCCAATGCATGATGTCGACTGACTGCGGCGTAGATGAAACTTAAGGAAGTCCCCTAAAAAATGAGATACTGTCCACCCACATCCGACCACTCCCCCCCGCTTGGCGCCAAAAACAAATCAGCAAGTTTTTTTTGCCGCACCCTGTACTAGTTTTTACAAAAGACCAAAAATTCTTACCGCCTTCGGAATTGCAGTAGTCTTTGCTTTAATTTTTGGTCATGCAAAAACTTTGTCCGTCAAATATGGGCATTGCAGGTCTTCCGGCAACCTACTTCTTTTTCTCTGATAACTTCTTTACAGCTAGAATCAAATAATGATTTTTGCTTGGGTTTGATGCTTTTAACCCTATTCGGGATAAAAGTTTTCATTCCCAAAACAATCGTATAGTATCATAATTGCGCTGGAGTCTACGTCACTATCGAGGAAGCATAGTGACCAGTTTAAGATCCGGAAGAAGTTATTGAAACCGTCCGAGTTGGCTTTCCCGTATTGCCGAATCCTCTTCGGAGCCCTTTCTTTAACCGATTGGTCTGATCGGGTCAATAGAGGAGCGAAGGTAGACAAACTCCTTTCCTACCTCGATGTTATATGCGTCTATTGTGACGCACAATTCTAAGCTGATTCCGAACGTCTAACCCTGCTAAAAACAGTATATTTTTTATTAAGTGGTGTGTTTTTAATATTTTTGTAGTAGTTCATGCCCGACCAGAGTTTTGATTGTGAATAGTTTTTGATTCATGCCTCGGGAATATTTGTTTTTCTTTTTTCAACGAATATAAAATAAAAATTTTCCCCACAAGAGATACAGAGGAATCTAACACCACATAATTCAAAGTTGGCGAACTTGAGATGTAGCAGTACCTAAGATCGTCATCGGATTTATTACCCGTGTATGTGTTCTACCTTCGAGATTGCTTGACGTAAATTATCGATAACCATCGATAGCTTATGTCAACCGATTGACTTTGATATACGACGAGTTTTCTCACAAATCATAAATAATAGTGTCCGGTGATAAATTCTAAATGCACCCAACTCTTCCCATTTTACAGTAGGAACCCGCTTACATGATAACTGTAACTAAAAGTTTTTCAAAATATATTCTACAAACTATCGATTTCATATTTAAGTAAAAAAAAAAACTTAACCTAGAGTAAAAGACTGAAAGAGTCATTTCACAAATACAGAATCCCTACTATACTTGAAGATATAAGGGGAAGGCTTGTTGGGGGGTTGTCCCTGTTTTTTAGATGGATTGTGACGAATGATGGACTGCAGTGTACAAAATTTATAGACAATTTCACATGAGAACAGGTACACCTTCTATAGCAGTTGCAATAGCATCACCTCCATCATCATCATCACCATCAGCATCATCATCATCAACAGCAAAAACAACATAAAACGTCAGGGTGAACTGCATATGGCTGAGATTACAAATGATGAATGCCACTATGCTACAGGTGACACATGCGAAATGTCGTTGTCGTTGTTTGGTAAAGTCTCTTTCTCAGATGAATAGTCTATGTTTATGAGGATGCAGAAACTATAGATGGGTTTGAGGTAGGGAGCAGCTTTTGATTGCTTCTGTACGGGTGGAGGTCTATTTTTTCCCATAATTTACCTGTTACATGACGTGGATTTTCTTGCAAGTCATTATTTGTCTTATTTGGTTGGAATTTAGATATATGCGACAATGAAGTGACATTCGTTTGTATGTTGAGCCATTCAACAGGTTTAAGTGGTCAGAGTTAAGACTTAAATATAAAGACACTGGGGCGCTGTAGAGTTATAACTTTGTTGCGCTTGGGGGACAAGTAATTTCTGAATTCACTGCACCCGTTTTTCATTTGACATTTGATTTATTGGATTCTTTGCTTGGATACAATTTCTAAGCTGCAGGGACAATTTTTAACCACGTGCAGATATTATTTTGGTTTCGATATTTGGATGCTAAAGTCGAGTTAAGGGTGTGATGGGCGTTCATGCTGTTTTTGGGATATCTTGTGGTTCTACAGGGATTTGATGGTATGCTCGAATCAGATCTATGATGCTGAACACTTTCTAACCCTTCAGATGGTAAGCGAAATCTCCGATAGGATGCATGGGATAGCGATCTGCGATGGTAATAGCGTTGAGTCGTCTATAATCGCCACAAGGTCGCCAGTCACCATTTTTCTTCTTGACCATATGAAGAGGACTTGCCCAACTGCTCTTTGAAGGTCGACAAATTCCTTGGTTGATCATGTACTCGAACTGTTGTTTTGAGTTGTTCAGGGGAAAGACGTCTGGCTTTGGAGTACACAGGAGGTCCTTTCGTTTGAATGTGGTGCGTTACGTTGTGTTTCGTTTTCGCCAATAGGTTGTGATGTCTTCAAATTCTTTCAATAAATGGTAAATAAAGGATGATGGATTTATTGTCTGAATGTTTGCTGAGCTGAATGAAATTGTTGCACCAAAACCTTGTGTTTGCAGACTTGTTTTTCGATCGATTAGTTTTTTGTTTTTAACGTCAACTAAAAGATCGAAAAATGACAGGAAATCGGATCCAATTATTGGCTCTGTGACTTGAGCAATAATAAGAGGCCAGGAAAAGTTTCTACGAAGGCCAAGGTTGAGTGACATCAATCGTTCTCCATAAGTTGGTATTTGTGTGCCATTCGCTGCGTAGAGAACGCGGGTTGATTGTTTGTTCGGCTTATCTCTACTTGTAGGTGGAATGACTGAGATTGTAGCTCCAGTGTCTATAAGAAAACATTTTCTGGAAGATTTCTAATTGACGTAAAGGCGACTTATGGTGTCTGCGGATTGGCTAGTCGCTGATTGCTATCCGCAAATCAGTTTTCCGACTGGAATTGACAAGGTTTTTGACAATTCCTTCCTGCTTTGCCGAAGCTATATTGGGAGTAGCAGATGTTCGAATTCCTAGACTTCGATCTCCTTTTGGAACAACGTAAAGAACTTCGGTTTCTGCGTACCTTACGGTGTTTGATTTTTTCTCGAAGAGCAGCAATTTGATTTTGTAACTCAGAGATGGCAGCAATACTGGATGAGGGCTGAGGCGCTGCGACAGAAGCAATGTCTATATTTGAATAGACATCTGAGATTTTATCAGCCATTTCTGCCAAAGTTGTGAGATCCTGATTACTACTGCACGACAGGATGGACTGGGTCGTGCTTGGTAGCTGCTTCATCCATAATGTTCGCAGAATGTCTGCCGATATTGCTGGTGCCGCCAGTTCTCTCATCTTGGTTAACAGCTGCGTTGGCCGTCTTCCATCTAGAGTGATACCGCTGAGGAGGGTCTGGAGTCTCTTCTGTTCCGATTCCTGGAAAGCAGACAGAAGTCGAGTCTTCAGGCCATTGTATTTGGCAAGAGGGCTGGTAACAAGGTCTCGGACTTCCGTCAGCACATCAGATTCTAGGTTTCCAACTAGCGTATAATATTTCGTCGTATCCTAAATAATTCCGCTAGTGTGGAACTGAGCGAGCCTCTAGCTGGAGGAACTACAAGTCAGGGCTCCGCTTCTAGAATAGTGGCACCTTAATGGATACCTTTGCAATTACTCCTTCTTCGCTCGCTTCACACGTGTCGGGCATTTGTGTTTATGATAGTGTTTTGTTTGTTGTGTATGTTGTGTAGGTTAATGGCACCTTACCGTTGGTCGGGGGATACCTTCTTAACTCTTTGGGAAAGTAGAGTTGAAAGATACCTTACCGTGGTGGGTCGGGGGATACCTTCTTCACTATGTGTTAATGTGGAGTTGTAAGGTACTTTACCGTGGGTCGGGGGATACCTTGTTAATGATTAGTATGGTATCTTGTGATACCTGTATGAGTGCTTCTACTCGGGGTCACCAAATGTTGGTACTTCTTAAATGATGGAAGGAGATGTTTCTTTGTTGAGTTTCAATTTAAAACTGATTTTATTTTATTTTTTAACTGCTATTTATACGAAAAAGTTTGTTTACATGCGATAAACAAACTAAGTAAATTATATTGTGATTGATATAATAAATTATTCTTAAGCTAAGTAAAACATTAACTATATTAAATTAATGGACTGCCACAGATGTAAGAATACTGGGCATTTAAAAAAAGGCTTGTGTAATAATCCTTCAAAGAGCCGTTTTTGAGAAAATTTAACTTTTTCGCCAAAAAAAATTGTATGGTGGCTAGTGGCTACCCTAAATTTTGATCTTAAAAAAGAAAAATCCAAATAACAACTCACGCGAATTCACTCAAGGCGCAGTGTCATAAGTCCGTAGGTCATAAGTCCGTAAAGGACTTTTGACCCACTTAAGTGAGTCAAAAGTTCATAGATCGATTATGAAATTATAACCCACGTAAGTGAGCCAAAAGTCCGCAATAAAAAGAACCATAAGGTCTTAAAGAAACAAATTTAAGATTGAATGAAATAAATTTATTTATTTTTTTTTACTGAAAACAGAAAAAATTGTTTCTATCATAATACAAAATTGAGTTTGAATAATTAATTAATAATACAAAAAAACACCTTCGCGCTCTTTGTCACTATATGTCTGCAGAAGTGGCACAGAATCTCGTTTTTGAAATGATTTGCTGTTTCAACTATACTTGTGAAACATTCATCACATAACTAAATATGGTTACACGGCATAAGAATTGTATTACGCTGGTTATTGAAGCAGACTCCACCAAGCATAGCGTTTTCAGAATTGCTGTTAAGAGAACCATCGTCATCTTCATTCTCCTCTTCGCTCAATTCCTCCATTACATCTAAGTCAATATGGTGCATGCTCTAAGTCTATGTGACTTAAAGGAAACTCTTCTCCATGAAAACGTTCTACTTTTGTGTTCGGTGAGAGTAGGGCATTTTACAAACTCGCTGTACTTGAACCCAGTTTCATCTTATAGCATCTTTTTGTCACCTTAAATAACTGAGCTGTTTCTATAACATCAACAGCTCCATCAGAAAGACATTTTTGTATTATGATGGGATGTTCGATTTTCATGCATCATCTGGATGCAGACGTAAGTACTATTTTTGCAATACTAAACCTTAACTCAGTCTCACATATTTTATTTCAAAAATATATTTCGAACCAAAAAATAAAAGAGGTACAATAATTGCTAGCGAGCGAAGCGAGCGGAAAAAATTTTGCGCAAAAGAGAATGAATTTGGGGTGTGAAAATAAAAAAATTCGCACGAATTTTTTTATTTTCACACCCCAAATTCATTCTCTTTTGCGCAAAATTTTTCCCGCTCATTTCGCTCCCAACCAAACCAAAGCGATTTTAAATGTTCCAGATCGTCATAATCCTTAGGAGACATTGAAAAAGGATACTCAAAATGAATGAAAACGCACCAAAAAACAAGCCAAGTTTCAGCAAAACTCGAAGGAAGTGACGCTTACAAGTCAGAGCTATCAAACGCAGATATGTTTTCATTGAGCATATTAAAACCATGCTCTTGATTACTATTTTCCGATGTAATATTTAAAAGAGAGAACTTAGTATTGAAGGTTGTAAAAAAATACTAGCTAGTAGGTTAGTGAAAGGAACGCAACCAATAACAATTTTCGGCAGCATTCGCTTCTCAGAGAGAATGACTCCAAAAAACCTTAAGCTTTGGGTCAGAATTTCGTAGGAAATTTTGACGGACTTTTGACTCACTTACGTGGGTTATAAGTTCATAATTGATTTATGAAGTTTCGACCCACCTAAATGAGTCAAAAGTCCTTTACGGACTTATGACCTACGGACTTATGACACTGCGCCTTCACTCAAACCTCTAATTTTCAAGTTTGAAGTCAATCGGAATAGTAGTTAAGGCTTGAGGTGCGTTTACAGACAGACAGACGGACAGAATCGCCGACAGAATAATGTAGATATTCTGCTTTATATGGTAAGTTATTTTGCCAGTGGAATTATTTCTAATAATTCCTCCTTCCACTACCCCGCTACTTCGGTATCGCGCTTCCCCGCTACCCAGTTGCGCTGCGACTCCTTTACCCCGCTACTTCATTACCCAGCTACTAATCTGCCCCTTTACAAATTAGTTATAAACCTATTCTCAAACCTACTGAATACACATATAAAAATTCATCGAAATCGGTCCAGCCGTTTCGGAGGAGTATGAAGACTTAAGCTTAAAAAAAAAGAGATTTTTTATACATATAGGGAATATTTCCTGGAATAAGTAGAATCGGTGGTTTTTCGCCCTGCTGCGTACTAAGCTGATCACATTTTTGCGAAGAGCGTGGAACATTGATAACTGATACACTCTCGGTTTATTGGTTTTGGGAAGGATGTTGATAACGTCATCATATAACTTATTTGAAGTCAGATAAGCCTCTTTAAATAATGTCACTTCCTGTAATCAATATTCCATCACAACCAACCATGTATCGTCAATGAAGCACATTTCTCAAAACCGATACTTGTTCCTATAAGATTACTGTATCATTTTTTAATGCTTTGATTCTGATGCTACTAAGTTTAATTTCTATTTTTGATGGGATTGTGATGCCCGTAGAGAAAGATTACGCTTTCCCAGAAAATCTAAAAGCAAATTCCTAAACGTGAAAATTTAATGTTTGGATTTGACGCATACATTTCACGTTGGTAGTTGCATAACGCGGAATACTGCCAAACTTCTGAAAAATATAAACAGCCTCTAAATAACTTGTCATTGTCAGAAGACGTCTGAATTGGACACAAACAGATTTTATGTATAACAGCCAAAATTGTATTTATAATATTTCTACAAGTCCCCAAACATAGCATTCTCTTTCAATTGATACTCATATAGATCCTTTTTTATAACTTTCACATAAAAAATGTCCTTCATGCTCGATTTCATATATCTACAACAAAAAAATCCAAATCACGTACTCGTTAACCGAAATAGCTTCTAGAGAAAATGACGAAATCTCGTATACTTGGAAGGAGCATACATTTACTATAAATATAATAATTCCTTCACACTAAATATGGCGGTCACAGAAAAAACATATAAACCGAAAGAGAGTCTGCTATATTCTAAGTCCCATAACGCATCCATAAAACGAAATGATTTCCGCTGGGATCTGCCAATGCATTTTGTTGTATTTTTTTAGGGCAATATAGGATGGTAAAAATTTAGTTCGTCATTTTGACAGGCAACTGGCCATTAGCACGTGCACGCATTAAAATCCTGCACACACACACACATTGCCGAATACTGATAAAATATCCTTTATTCGTTCTCTTTTCTTGTGAATTAAATGTTTTCCAAGATCTTAGAAGAAGCATGGCAATGGGAAAAAATAAACGAAAAAGGAATCAACAACGCTTTCGATGTTTTAGCTTCCCTTTCCTATATTGCTCGCTGTACTCGACTATTCCAAACAGCCCCAAGCCCCTTAAACAGCAAATCACACAGGGTGGATAAAAATCAAGCACTCTATGCTCGAAGCTTGGCTCTCCGGTTCTCCCCATCTACCCCAAAAGTGCATGAGTTAAGAGCATGGTACGTGAGCTCTAGCGTAACAGATGTGTGAGTGGGTATCCTTTTTTGGAGCGAGCAAAAGCTTTCGTCATAATTCCTCATTGTTTACGATTGTGATTTCGGTTGTGCCATCGGTCCGTCATAAAAAGGAATTTCTTTTCTCTTTTCAAGGATATTTTCGAATGTGGTGGATTTTGTCGACGACTAGGACGAAGAACGAGGGCAGAATGAAGAGTGATACAAAACATTTGAATTTTTTTTTGCAGAGTTTCCGGGTGAGAAGAATATCGACTTAGTTGGAAAGGATGTGCATTTGCTCAGGTGGAAGCAAGGATTCAGGGAAAAACAACTGCTGCTGCTTCTAGTGCTGGTGGAGCTATTTGAAGCATGTTTATTATCCTCTTCGTCCTTCATCTCGTTTCTATATTTCTTTTTCTGTTGGCTGATGTCGATCTCTAGTCGTGTATATTCACGCGAAAGAATAACGAACACCGAGACTGACGAAAAAATCAAATTACCACCGTCGAGACAATAGAAGGCAAGAGAACATTTGCAGCTTTTTCCTCGCATAAAAAACGATGTGATGTAAATGCAAAATTTGTGATTGCTTCGAAGAGGAGTCATAAGAATGTACGTAGGAGGATTTTATATTATAGTTTTGGTCTTACTTTTTCTACAGCCCAAACGTGTGTTCGGGTTTTTTTTTTGTTTATTAAAGTATACCTACAACCCATGATTAAACCCTGTAACCAGTCTTATCTAGGGCTAGGCGATCTTGTTGGACATCAAAATCTTATTTTGGGAAACCTTATTGTATTGACCTACTTACTTACTTGAGGTGGCGTTACAGTGGACTTGGGCCTCAACCAACAAGCTCTGCCATCCAACTCGGTCCCTAGCTACATAGCTAGCTATCAGTTTTTCACTCATGCATGGTGCCGAAGGCTTTCTGGGCCGGAGCTTTTTATGTCCATCTGCTCTATATGACCGAGCCATCTGAGTCGCTGGACGTTGACCCTTCTGGATAGGTCCTTGTCGTCGTACAACTCGTAAAGTTCAACGTGGAAACTTCTTCTCTTCTTTCTTCTTTCCCATCAATTCACACAGGGCCATAGATAGCCCGAAAAACTTTCCTCACGAAACAGCCTAAGGCACATTCATCCGATTCTGTCAGGGTCTCTGATTCTGCATCATACAGCAGGACCGGGATGATGAGGGTGTCATATAAGTTTTAGCTTAGTTGATCAAGAGAGGCCTTTACTACTCAATTGCTTTCTAATCTATTTCTATTCTTCGTCTGATCTCGGAACTGGTGTTAATAGCGGAGCCTTCAAAAGCTCGGCATCTAGAGAATTTGTTCCAGCAGCTTTGTCGGATGTTATCTGTGATATTGCCGTTTACACATCGTCTAGGTCGGGTTCACGGAATTGTTAGTTATCAACGTATCCAAAGAATCGCTCCTGCTTAACGTCGGGATTCTGTTCGTCGTCGCCGTTATACAGGCTATGTATATAAGTGGTCTTTCAAATGCACAGAGGCAGGTGTTTACCTTCCGGCAAGACCTCCGAACTTTATTCATGCTGTTGGCTCCTCGTTCTGATGCTTCTCATGCTGCCTCTTTTTTCTCCTGAGAACCCGGCGTTCCTCTTTCCTCTTTTGCTCGTAGAACTCACCAGCAGCTCTTGTCCTTCTATGCAGCGCAAGTCTGTATGCCTCCTGCTCGGATACATGGGCCTGCCTACATTCTTCGTCAAACCAGGACTTTCGCTTTAGGGACCGTGTGAAACCTAAAATATTAGAGGCGATAATTAATGTTGGCGGCAAAGGACTCCTTAAGAGGTTACTTGACACTCTCTGATCTAGCGATGATTTGCGATTCTACTCGCCCGACGACGAATTTTCTTGCAGCATTTCTTTGTTTTGGTCGTTGTCGGGATATTCGTAGCAATATACCTTGGCTACGACAAGGTAGTGGTCCGAGTCGATGATGGCTCCTCGGAAAGTTCGAACATCTAGAATGCTGGACAAGGGCCTTCCGTCGATCGCAATGTGATCAATCTCGTTGACGGTTGATTTATCCGGAGATCTCCATGTTCCCTTATGGATGTTGGGATGTGAGAACCCTGTGCTTGCTTCTACAGCATTACGCCCGGAGCAAAATCGATCAGCCTTAATCCGTTGTCGGAAGTGGTGTCACGAAGGCTGTGCTTTCCGACTGTTCCACCAAATATGTCCTCTTTTTACTTGCATTTGTTGATTGTTTAGCGCTAGCGAAGAAGTGATTTGAAATAAGCTCATACCAACCTATCAAACGAGCTATTATGTGAGGCTTTTGTAAGAGTGAAGGGTTTTCTTCCTTCGATTATTTCCATAGAAATTAAAAACTGCCATCGCATGCTGTCAAATAAATGAAAAGAAAGACAATCCTTGGCTAAGAAGAAACTATCAGATTATGGGACAGAAGAGGTATCTATATATATTATATACCAATTTTTAATCGACAAGAATTCAAAAAAAAAAGTATAACAAGAATCCTCCACAACAACGAGACAAAGTGTCAAATCGATTTCCACTTTCAACTTCAAGATAGCCAAACAAAATTCGAATTAGCATAGCCAAGAACCATTGTCCTTGTATGGTATGTGCTGTGCATGCTATAGTTCTTAGAGACAGCCCAGAAATGTTTGTGTGAGTGTGTTGTGTGTCATGTCCTACAATTGGAAAAGTTGAAGATGCCCATTGACAGGCGAAGCAATAAAATTCAAATGCGATTGTTTTGCACAGAAGAAAGACACAAAGACGACACATAAAGCACAGTTTTTGTTTTCCAAGACTCGAAACAAAAGAGAGAGAGAGAGAGAGAGAGAGAGAGATGGAAAATCATCGAAGATCCATGTTAAACTTTAGGGGTACACATATTTGAGCATAAATATAAATAAATATGTTGGTATGTTAGGTCAGGCAGTCTTTTAGCCAAAAAATGTCGTCCTTCATTCACTCTTTGATTCTCACTCTCTCAAATTGCAACAAGGATAACAAATAACAATAGCATGTTTAGGGCAAACACAACGTTGATTTAGGGGTCAGAAGTATGGTCTCAAAATATAGAAGACAAGCAGAGTCTTAAAGAGACAGAAAAGAAAACACAACCAGGATTGAGTAAAAGAAAAAAAACCAAGGGAACATCGACTGAAGAAGCTGATACCCCATAGAAAAAGGACATCACTTTGGTTGGTTTAATTTTTCTTATGGCATGGCCTAGAAAAGGCTTTCGATGTGCGGACGATAAATCTAAATCAGTTTCTTGTTAGTTGCATAGTCAGGATTTCGCACAACAAAACACACATGATTAGACGTGTGTGTTTGTCGTTGTCGTTCGTAGGATATGTTAAGACAGTATAGCATAATGTCAAGTCAAAGGATGCAAACGTAACGGATACAATTCAAATTCAAAGAAGCTGTTCGGATAAAAGCAATCGTATGGAAGAGGTTGGTATAGGGAGGATGTTGGGATTCGTGGTGTAAAATACTGAAGGGCATCGTTTATGGGGAAGAAATTATTTCTGCCGACTGTGGGGGTACAACGGTCGTAATTCGTCAGAGAGCAGATAGAAATTCTTGATGTCCATTAAGCTTTTTATGCAGCTCTTGGCAGTTACAGAGAAATATGTGGGATCTGGGTTAAAAATGCATAAACGATTTTAACGGACTTCACAGGAATTCTAAATAAATAAAATTCTTTATAGCATTCACGAACACGATAGAGGACACGAAGCAGTTTACTTCAAAGTATCTCTTCGCACTGTCAATCTGCTGCTTTTAAAAATTTTCTGGAAGGTTTTATGCATGTGACAGGTACATAGGCAGATAAGTGCCTTAATGTCACGGTTAGCATTCGTAAGAAATGTGGAATTGTGATCACACATGAAATTTATTTTTAGTATAGAGTAGAAAACCTTCATCATGTAACGATAATGCCACTAGATTTTTAGTTTAAAAGAGCTCCTTAAACAACCGTTTTTGAGTAATAGAAGCCAACTTGGCTCCAACACACTACTTTTAAACTTTTTTACAATGTCTCATGTTGCAGTTGCCCGTACCTTAGTTGGTAAGTGCGTTGGCTGCTAAGCAGAACGTCGTGGGTTCGAGTCCTAGTCGTGCCCATAGTTTTTATTTCATCTTTCACGGGCACTGCCTCTTGCGAAGAACTGACAAAACTTCCAAGAGTATCAATCTGCCATGAAAAAGTGCTTCTCAACTTTGCCGTTCGGAATCGGCGTTAAATATTAGGTCCCCTCAATTCTTCACACGCACTCAGAGAATTGTTGATGAGAGCAAGCCACCTAGGCCTTGGCTCTTCAAGAGCTGTCACGCCACTCTATTTATTTATTTTATTTTATTTTATTGTCTCATGTTATCGCACAGGTGGCCTCAGATAAGCTGGCGATTTTAATAGAAAAATATGCTGCCGAAGCTGGGGCTTGAACCCGCAGCATTTGGCTTAGCAGTCAACTACTCATTCCTCTGAACCATGGCCACCTGCATTATATTCTTTATTTCCTCCTCAGTTTCAACATTTCTCATAAAAAATGAAAAAAAATACAGTAACTTAAAAATCTAGTTCATTGTAAAAGAATATGTCGAGTAAAGGCTGAACTACATCGAAACACAAAGTACAAAAAAGTACAAAGTTTGAGGGTATTCGTTTTGAGAACTTGTTAGGGCTCGTTAGAATGGTACGCGAATGAAACTGATTGAACACCAAGATCAAGAAGCTGTTGATTAGAATAATAAGATTAGAAAATTCACACACCCGTATTTATAAAAACGGGGTACCTATTGTTTCGACATTTTTCTTTTGCATTTTGTTATTTCGCTTTTCTCTCTTCGATTTTCTTTTATTTCGCAAAACTTGTTTTGTTTTTTGTTCATTTTGTTTTTTCCTGTTTCACCGTTTCGCGCCAGAATTGTTTCGCTCTTTTTGTTTTGCCATTAACTCTCTCGCAAAATTGTTAATTTGCAATACGATTGTTTCGCCACAGGTTATCTCGCTAACGGTTATTTCGAATTTTTTTCTGAATTCTCTTGGGAATGTAATAATTGTTATCTAATTAGTCTTAGATGGCTTTTAGTCTTTGAAACCGCCCGAGTAAGGTTAGAATACAGTGATGTATTATTATTTATTAAATACGTTAAATACTAACGTTAGCATTACAATTAAAATTTTCTTAAATCTAGGAATTAATCATCTATATTTTTTTAATATTTCACACAATTTTAACCACTTAAGGCATAAAAGTTAAATTTAAAATTAGTTGATTTAATGTTGTCATTTGTTGTAGTAAACAGAATTGAAAATTTATTATAATTTCTTACTAACTGATTTAGGGGACTGTTAGTGCCATAGTTTGTTCTGCTAAAAATTGGACATACATTTATATTTCTTCTCAGACTAGTTCGGCTTGTGTTGAAATTTAATCTACAAAGCATATTTGGAGACAAAATAGATCCATTCATGAGCCCATTAATGAAACAAAACTTCAAATATTCTCTGTGACCAGAAAGAGTTGGAAGGTTTATCAACTTAAGTCTGTCAGTATATGGAGGTAAAGTAGCTCTATCTGTCCATGGGAATAAGAATCGAAGAGAAAATCTTAAAAAACGACGCTGAATACTTTCAATTCTATTCATATGTATGGAGTGGTAAGGTGCCCATACGACACAACCATATTCAAGAATCGGCCTTACAAAAGATATAAAAAGAATCTTAATAACATATGGATCACGAAATTCACGAGATAACCTTTTGACGAAACCAAGTGTTTTATTTGCTTTTTTTATAATATAATTATAATGGTCAGTGAATGTTAGTTTTGGATCTAAAAAGATTCCAAGATCAGAAAAACTAGATATCCTGCACAAAGGTGTCGAGTTCAACGCATAGTCAAAAATAAATATGTTCCGTTTGCGTGTAAAACTCATTGTCTTACACTTGTCTATATTTAAAGTCAAATGATTATTGTTGCACCATTCCCAAAATCTCTGTAGATCGTCTTGAAGGAGTTCACAATCAGTGATACTGTTAATTGGTCGAAAAATTTTGACGTCGTCAGCGTAGATTAATGTCCTCGAGTTTTGGAATATAGAAGGAAGGTCATTAATAAACAAAATAAAAAGCATTGGACCGAGGTGACTCCCTTGTGGTACTCCAGAATTAACAAAAAATTGATGAGAACATTTATTTTTAAACAGTACACTATAGACTCTATTTCTAAGATATGACGATATCCACAAAACAAAACGATTGCTGAGTCCTAATTTATTAAGTTTTCTTAAAAGAATTGCGTGATTTAGCTTATCAAACGCTTTGCTGAAGTCAGTGAACACACAGTCAACTTGTGACCGCTTTTCGAATACATCTAAACAATAAGTAGAAAAGTGCAATAAATTAGTGATTGTAGACTTCTTCTTAACAAAACCATGTTGATTTTCACATATAACAGAAGAACAGTTAAAAGACAGGATATCACAAACAATTGACTCAAACAATTTGGGAATAGCGGAAAGCTTGGAAATAGGACGATAATTTGTTATTAAGTCCCTAGGACCCTTTTTATAAATTGCCGTAAGATAAGAATATTTCCAAAGATCTGGGAATGTACAACGCTTTAATGACTCATTGAAAAGAAGATATAACGGGTAGGATAAGTAGGACACACATTTTTTCAACATGAAAGATGGTATACCATCCGGTCCAGAGTTAAAGCAATCGTCAAGTTTCAAGATGTTACTTTTAATAGACTCTTCGGAAATTGAGAAGTTAATTGAACTCAGATGTGAATATTCGTCAATAGGAGGAGAAAACGAGGAAGAAGTGTCTGTTGGAAGAAAGTCTTCAAAGGCACTTTTAAAATAATCAGCAAACATATTCGAGATAGTCTCTGGAGAGTGACTGGATGAATTTTCAAACTTCATTGACGCTGGGTAACCGTCAAATTTTCTCTTCTTTTTCACAAAATTCCAGAATAGATTGGGGTTCGATTTGATTTCAGATTCTGTTTTAGAAATGTATTCACAGTAAAGATAGTTTGAACAGGTCACGAACTCATAGTGAAGAAATTGATAGGTTCTAAGTGTCTCATCATCCCTATGTAGATTATATTTTAACCATGCCTTATTGCGTTTATTTTTTAATGATTTTAAATGTGAATCAAACCATGGCATTTCATTACACGTCAAATCTTTTTTCTTAAGTGGTACAGTATCTAAAAAGCAGTCAAATAAAATTTCATAAAATTTTAAGGTCATTTCATCCAAACATAAATTTAAAAACATTGAATCCCAATCTAGGTTAAGCAATAAATCAAAAAGCTGTGAGAAATTACATTTTTTGAAATCAAATTTATGATGATTGTTGCTAGCATTTAGTACATTAGTTATGCTTAAATTCAAACAAACGGTTAAAGCCGGGTGGTGACGATCTTCATCAACAAGTTTCGAGTCACTGGGGATGACAGCTGCATCAGAATTCATCATGTCTGAGAAAAAGACCAAATCCAGCACTCTTTCATTAACATTACTGATTCCATTGAGCTGACTTAAACCAAAAGAAGCCATTCCATCGATTAAACAAAATTCGCACGTATTCTGGGCATTAACAGGAATAAAGAAATTGTCTTCAGTTGACCGACACCATTCCAAATTGGGAAGATTAAAGTCTCCTAAAACAACTATTTCATCATTTGTATCCATCATTTCATGAATAGTTTCGATTGAGCTGATCAGATTTTCATAAACTTCGTTGTTTGAGTTTGGTGGGATATATGTTACGATGATAAAAAGAGAACCAGAAAACATTTTCACCTTTACGCAAAGTAGTTCTAAGAAGGACTGCGAAAAGTCATTAACTAGCGAACATATAAGTGTAGTTCTAACTGCAATCAATAGGCCTCCACCTACAGTATCTGAATCAGTTTGATTGTATCTGTCTCGTCGAAAAACCTGGTATGTGTTGTCAAAAAGCTCTGAATCAACAAAAGAGGAATTCAACCATGTTTCGGTAAATACAATAACGTCGTTAGGAATAGAGTTCATATTTCTATAAACCTTGTTGGTTTTTGTCCTTAGCCCATTGACGTTCTGATAGTATATTAGAATTTGTTGAAGCTGCTTCGTCGAAAACTCCGCATTGTCATTTGATGTTGAAAATTTTTGCTGTGATTTTTCGCAGATCTATTTTTAAATTCATGCACAATAATTCCTTTGGGCCAGAAAGATGGTGAATTTAAAATGTAGAATATGGAATCAGGAATTTTCAATTTGAATGATGAATATTTTGTGTAATTCCGCTGAATCATCTTTTCAACATATACGAATCGAGTCGGTCCAAGTTTCTGTTGAATGAAGTTTTTTATATCCAGAGCATTTGTCTTAGGGTCAAGCTTAGAGACAAATAAAGTCTTTTGTCCTTCAACTATTTTCAGACCGGATTCAATAGGAGTCACAGTGGGTTCACTCAGAGAAACCGGGTTAAGAATACAATTTATATTATTTTCAGGTAAATCATGTTTAGCATTTTCTCTGTTAATTTGAACTTCATCATTATTAATTTCATTAGGTGATGTTTGATCATTAGGAGCTGAAATCGGTGCACTCGATAAATGAGCTGTGTTAATTGTTGTCGTTGAAAATGATTTTAATGTTGATGTTGAAGGTGATGGTGATGAAATAACTGGTACAAATGATTTCGGTAAAGGTGGAAGAAGACTTGATGGTACAGGCAGACCATTGTTAAAATTGAAATCGGAGATCGAACGTGGTGGAATAAATGATTTAAATATTGATGTTGCTGGTTTCTTTGATAGTTGAATTTCATTCGGATTGTCAAGACTTTCAGAAGTCCTTTTAGCTGATAGTTCATTGTTTGATTGAACATTGGAGTTTTTATTTTTCGCCTTACTCCGCGTTTGAATAGTGTTGTCCTGATGATTGGTATTCAAATTATTTACTTTTTCTGTAAGCCAAGTTAATTGGCAATTCAGGTTTTCCAGCTGTCTACTGTGTTGTGTTAATATTGTCTTTAAATTAAAAAAATTGGAAAGTAAAATCATATGCGATACTTTTAAATCAATTTGAGGAAAGGATAAACTAAGTCGTGAAGGATTTTCCTATTATTTTGAAAAAATCGTCAATTCAAGTTCATAATGTACTTCGTCTGTAAAAAAAAAACAGATCATGGGCATTAGTTTCGACAACCTCATAAAGTTCAGAACTCTAATACTTTTTTTTAATATAAAGCACACTAAGCAACCTGACTACTTGTACAGCAGATTAGATTTTGCAAGTTCCCAAAGATCATCCACATTTATTCTACCTCGATTTTATTGTTTGCAATCGGAGCACTCATTCTTTGTACATGCCGTCTCTTTATGGAACTCATTACCCATTTCACTTAGGAGAAACACAAACATGAATAACTTTAAAAATAACCTTTTCATTCACTTGGCCAGTGATACATAAATACATATTTAGGACTTATTTATTTATCTAGCTTAAGATTTAATTTAACTTCATAATAATGTAAACTTTTAACATAACAATACTTAATTCAAGCTCCGAACATATAAATATTGTATTACTTTGTAAAGCATTCACTATCTATAAGATATCTCTTAATGTGAAATCATGTTTTTAATCTAACAATAAACAATAAACAATAAACAATAAACAATAAAAACAATGAAGGCGAAACAATTAAAATCAAAAAAAGCGAAATAAACCATACCAATAAAAACGCCTATTCCACTCTTAACCTATAGAAAAGAGTTTATCCATGGGTTTAAACTTTTCATTAATAAAAATAATTGTTCCCCGAATAGTAGTGACGCTTAAGAAAATTCGCGTTGGGATTTTTTTGTTGTTGTTGTCAATTTAATACCTATTTGTTATTGTCTGTGCTATATACATGGCAATCGATAGTAGCGCCATCTAATGAACTGACAGAGAAATATTTTTTCAAATTATTTTTGCATTCCTTCGCCAAACCACCCTCCACGTCGAAATAAATTTGTAAGCGTCTTTAGTTAAGAGAAGTTTTATTTTATTTAAAGAATTGTCCACCTAGTGCACAGAATAAGGGTTAGATGATATGGTGCATGCTCTTATCTAAAACATCGCCTGCTGCATTGAACAGCTCGGCAGCTAGACCATCTGCTCTATCGGCTTTATTGGATTTCAGTCGTGATATTGCCGTTTTCACTCGTCTAGCTAGGTCGGGTTCACGAAATTGTTGGCTATCGGTATGTCCAATGCATGGCTCCTGTCTGAGAGCAGGATTCTGTTCTCCGTTGCGTTATACAGCATACAGAAGTGGTCTTTTTAAATCCCCAGCATCGCTTGCTCGATGAGCTTAAGCCAGCTATTTTACCTTCCCGTAAAAACTCCGAATTTCATTCCTCGATCTAATGCTTCTCGTTCTCTACTCCCTCTTTTTTTACTGAGAAGCCGGCGGAGGCGTTCGTCTCTCCTCTTTTGTTCGTTGTGCTCACGAGCAGCTCTTTTTCTTCTTTGCAGCGCCACTTTGTACTCGTCTTGCTTAGCTGCATGCACCTATACATTTTTCGTCAAACCAGGGGCTTCACTTTGAATGATCAGAAGATCTCCAAGTTCCTTTATAGATGCTGAGATGAGAGAACCACGCCCTTGCTAAAACAACCGCAGCAAAATCGATCAGCCTGAATTGGTTGTCGGAATTGGTTGTCGGAATTGGTGTCTTGTAGGCTGTGCTTTCCGACAGCTCCATCAAAGATGTCTTCTTTTCTCAGCTTTTCATTAAATTCGCCGAGGATAACCATTAAGTCCAGAGTTGGGCAAAATTTATTCGAATAATGATTCGAATAATAAATAATCATTTTATTCGGTGACGTGAAATAACGCCCAACGAAATAAAACCGAATTTGAAATTCGGCCTTATTTCCATTTCAAAAATGAAATTACCCCAATTTGGCTTTAATTCTTAGGTCAGTTGCAAATTGCGCCAAAAAAATTTGGAAATAAGGCCAAAATTTTCAAAACAAGTTTTTCAGCTTTTTTGCAATCTTAAAAAAAGAATTCAAGCCGAATAATTGTTTGAAAAAAAGCTGAATTCCTTTACAAAATTTTTTTGTACAACCAAGGACATATTTGAACATATGGCCAAATGGCATCTTCAAATCATTTTTTTTTCCTACAAAAAAAAAGAACTTCAAATATTCTTTTTCAAGTGAAAAAAGATTCCTATATAACGAAGAAATTATAATTAAAAAAAGAATTTACACTAAACAAACGTTCATGTAATCAACATTAACGAAGTAAATATAAGTACATTAACATGTATTTCAACTCTAAACACATTTTTTTTGTTTTTTACAATTTCTCTGCAAATTTTGCAAAGAATTGCGTTGTTATTTTACATGAGTTTATCTATTGAAAAAAACTATGAATTCCAAAGATAGACTTTAAATTATTTACTTGATATAAAATTTAAATTAAGATAAAAATAATCGTCATTCGCGCAGCGGGAAAATTTTTTTGCCCCAGAGAGAATCAATTTGGGGTGTGAAAATAAAAAATTCGCGCGAATTTTTTATTTTCACACCCCAAGTTGATTCTCACTGGGGCAAAACATTTTTTTCCGCTCGGTACGCCTTGCGCGAGTGACAAATTAAAGAAAGATTCTCTCAATTCAAATTTTTATCAAGTACCTAAATAAATTAAAGTCTATTCTTGTAAATTCAAAATGTTTTCTATATTGACCATTTATTCCAAAAAGTAGCAAGTAAATATGGCCACCTGAAACTTACAATGGTAATTATTGCCATCACTTGACACTTTAGAAAAGTTAAAAATGGCCATAATGTTCAAATATGGAAATATGACTGTTTCACATATGACACGGCACCAATTAAACACATAAGTAAACAAGATAGATAGATAGATAGATAGATAGATAGATAGATAGATAAATAGATTTATTGATTTATCAAGAAAAATTTTACAAAATCATTGTTTAATTGACTTAAATCTTTTAAGGCATGGCCATAAGTAAACAAGGTTTTTCAATAGACATACATTACATATGAAATTACTGTTCCTACGTAACAAAAGAAAAAGGATGTAGATTTATGAAACAAAACTTTGCAAGCTCCCGATCAGATGTCAAGGGGAAAAAAGCTACCAGGCCATTGCAAAGGAGCCAATTTGGCGAATCAGAAAATTCGCGCGAATTCTTCTATAAGCAAAAAAAGTTTAAGTGTTGAGTTGACAAATATTTTAACAGGAGTTTATATAAATTTAAAAACGAAATAAGACCAAAATGGCCTAGTTTCGTTTTAGTAAATGAAATAAAGCCAAATTGCAAATTTGGTTTTATTTCGTTTTCGAAAACGAAATAAGACCAAATTTTCGAATTTTGGTCTTATTTCGTTGGGCGTTATTTCACGTCACCATTTTATTCGTTATTCACGAATAATGAATAATTTCATTTAGAGCCGATTTTTCAATCGTCAGATAAACAAGCAGATAGTGTTTATTCGACAAATAACAAAATATTGGATTTTTCAATCGTCAGATAGACTTTATCTGAAGAAAAACGCTCTTATTTATTCGACCGATGAATACTCAGATAAGTTTATTTGCCAGTTTGTTATTTTTATTTTTGTTCGATGATTGAAAAATCGGCTATTATGCGAAGAAAATTTATTCGAATGACGAATAAATTATTTTATTCATTATTCGAATAACGAATAAACGAATAACGAATAAAATAAACACAAGGAATTTGGTAGAACGATTAATGTTTCAATTTTTTTTAATTAAAAGTTGTTTACATAGTTATTGGTTAAAGCACAGTGTGTTTGCTTTGGCAAGTTTATCATGGTTGTGTATTATATTTTTTAAATATCCTCTTCACTTCTGGAATCCAAGGCTTTCAGCCTACGGTTTGGGAATCCTTTGATTGTTACAATTTTAGGTTCACACTTTGTACACTTCAGAATGCTTTTATCACTAGAATATAAAGGGTCATACTTAAGAAATTTTCCATTCAACAAAGTCAATGTGGTTTTTGCACAGATTTGATTAACAGAAACATTGGTAGCACATTCATTAGAACCTGTTGAGATGTTCAAAATGTTTTGATTTTATTGATATATCAGTGCCCAAATTTTCATTTCTAAATCCATAGCATCATTTAATGGCTCACATTTTAAAAATCAAAAGTACCTACCTACACCACAACACCTTTTTCATTAATAACGTCACCAACTGCTTTGTATGCAATAATAAGAATTAACTATTTCTAGATTTATTTTAAATTTAATCAATTCCAGGGATACTTCAGGGGATAGATTTTTATTACTCTCCCTAATAATTTCCAAGAATTATCAACCGCGGATATTTTGTCTTCTTTTTTCAATATATTTAACAAGAATTTGTCGAAAGAATTTTTGTCAGCAAGAAAGAATGAATGAAGGAATTCCAGCGTCTAATTCCAAAGGAAACGTAAATAAAAAAATTGAAGATAAACAGACAAATGAAAGAAGGTACATAGTCGATGTTATTCGTTATTGAGAATAACGAATAAAATCACGAATAATTTACGAATAACGAATAAAATCACGAATAATTTATTCGCGAATAAATTATTCGTGAATAAATTAGTGGCGAATAATTTTTTATTCGAATAATTATTCGAATAAAAATTTATTCGAATAATGCCCAACTCTGATTAAGTCATAGCTAGGACACTGCTCATACCATTTGTCAAGGAGCTCGTAATACTCGTCTTCGTTGTCGTGCCAAAACAAATTCATTATTTTTTCTTCCATCGCATAACCTTTTCAAAATGCGATACTACGAGATTTCAGTAGAAAATACATAACAATAACAACATAACAATAACAACACCATTTAGAATCCTCCTCTGCTTTATGTAACATAGATAACTACCATCCACCTCTTGGCATTTTTCTTGACACAAGCGGTCATTTACTAGAAAATAGTAATTCTCATGACTGCTCACACGCATTTGATTTTCGCAAAGCTGATTTTCAAAAGCTTTTGGATAGTTTAAATAAGTCCGGTATAGACCACTTACCGATCTCTAACGATATTGACGAAACAATTTCGAGTTTTTATTCAGTTTTGTTAAATTGTATAAAGGAAGCAGTACCAATTAAAAGGATGATTCCCTCAAATACCCCTTTCCATCCCTGGTATACTAAGGACCTTAAACATTTTCGCAACAAAAGAAATAAGGCCTGGAAGAAATATATTAAACATATGACGGTGGAAAATCAAGTCATTTATATCTCTTTGTTTGAAGAGTTTAAAAAACTTTCTTACAAACTTTATAATGAATACATAGATTCGATGGGGGCTTCTTTAAAATCAGACCCAAAGAACTTTTGGAAATTTATTAACTCCAAGAAAAAGTGTGACGGATATCCTATTAACTTCACTTATAATAATGTAACATTGACCACTACTACCGACATTTGTGACGGTTTTGCTAACAGTTTTAGTCAATCTTTCATTGATTCTCCTGTTGTTGTGGACGAAACCTATTTCCGTTATTTGCAAAACTGTCCCAAAGTGTCTTTTAATAGTATTACAATAGAATATAATAAAATTTTAGAATTTATGTCTCATCTTAAAGAAGACTATTCTGTTGGACCAGATGGAATACCACCCGTAGTTCTTAAAAAGTGTAGGTCAGTCTTAGCTCTTCCCTTGCGAAACATTTTTGATCTTTCATTGAAATTAAGTAAATTTCCTGTAGTATGGAAGGGTGGCTTTATAACTCCCGTTTATAAAAAAGGTGATAAGAACAATATCTGTAATTACAGGCCGATTTCTAAATTTTCATGTATTCCAAAGTTGTTTGAGCAAGTAGTATGTGACAATTTGGCATTCAACTGTAGAAATATTATTTGCAATCAACAGCATGGCTTTATGCAAAAACGATCCACGGTTACTAATCTGGTTATCTTTTTAAATAAATGTTTACATGCTTTGGAACGTGGCCAAGAAGTAGATTGTGTTTACACGGACTTCTCGAAGGCTTTTGATCAACTATCTCATGAGATTATCAAGTTTAAATTAACCTCTTACGGCTTCCCACTTTTTTTTATTTCGTGGATTGTCTCTTACCTTGAGAATAGATCTTATCAAGTTAAATTCAGAAATAGTTACTCTAAATCATATTTGGCCAAATCAGGTGGTCCGCAGGGGAGCCATCTGGGACCCCTCCTCTTTATATTAGCTATCAATGATGCACCGTTATGTGTAAATAATAGTGAAATTCTCATCTTCGCGGATGATATGAAGATATATAAAAATATAACTTCTGCAAATGATCGCATTTTACTTCAAAATGACATTAACCGTTTTACATAATGGTGTGAAAAGAACAGCTTAAACCTTAACCCGATTAAGTGCCAAACAATGACCTTCTCTAAAAAACGTTCACCTTCATCTTATGACTATGTCATTTCAAACCATATTTTAACTCGCGTTTTTACTGTTAAGGACCTAGGAGTTCTTTTTACACAAAATGTAGATTTTTCTGAGCACATTAACGGCATAGTCAATAAAGCTAATTCTATGTTAGGTTTTATTAAGCGGTGGTCAAAAGAATTCCGGGATCCTAATGTCACTTGTGTTTTATACAACAGTTTGATTCGTCCCCACCTTGAGTATGCATCACAGGTGTGGTCCCCTTTATATGATGTTTATATTGAAAGACTGGAATCTGTGCAACGGAATTTCACTCGTTTTTTGTTAAAAGGGTTTCAGTGGATTGATCCCCTTAATGTCCCTCCATACGAAAATCGTTTGTCAATCCTTAATATGCAAACACTACAACAGAGAAGAAATAATAACGATATTGTATTTTTCCATCAAATTATAACTGGAGTCAGGATCTGATTAAGATCGATATTCATCGAACTAACTATGGAATGCATGAGCCTTTGACACGTATGGGTAAACTTATAAACTGGAACTCAAAACTTTTCGATTTTAATTTAAGTAAAATTCAACTAAAAATAATTTTGAGAACCAGTGTTCCACTTTGTTAAATGTTTTATGTTAATTTTGTCATGTTCTTTGTTTATTTTATGTTATTATTTATGTGTGCTGTGTTATTTGTTATAGTTTCGTTATTTCCTTACTAACAACTAACACCACACTAAGTGATGAGCCGGTGGTATAACACAGTTTCTGTGTTGGCAAACCATTGGTCGTAAAATGGTGCTTGCTATAAGCCCATACGACCAATTCTGATAAAAAAAAAAAAAATATCCATCACAAGTGTATGTTCTTCTGTAAATTAGTCATCCCTGTTTCAACAATACCAATCCTTGATTGTTAGCCAAAAATGCATTCCGTATATTTCTTGAAAAATTCTCGTTCCAAACAAGCCCAGAAAATAAGAAATGGTTGGTGTGATATTTCATCGACATGGGTGACATCTATAAATCAAAAAATAATGTAATTTCGCTGTTGGTCGTTTGGAATGACAGACTAATGAACCCAACTGCAACATGGGCGACGCGACGCAAAACTTAGAGCACAATTAACAGTCAAATGGATGACAAGCGATCCCATCTTGGCATTATTGCTTTTCGTCGAAATTCTGTCGAAAAATTTATCTTAATTTTTTTTTTTTCTTCAAGTCGGAGGCGGACTTTATGTTTCGTTTTTGGTCAAAGTGGAATGAGAAATCTATAAATTTTTTCAAAAGCTGGTTAACTAGTTTTAGTAGTTCGATAAAGAAGTATGATCAGATGGAGGCGGATATTTTGTTCGGCTCTTAAAAAATAAATCGAGTGTAGATCCGCCCCTGATAACTAAAGTTAAATAAAATGTTTCAACGAATAAATAAATTAATCAGCTTTTCGGGTTCGTACATTTATTTTTGCAAAGATTCACCCCGACCGACCCAAGAAAACGGCTTCGTTCTTTGTTTAAAATTTTGAATCACTCAGTTTGGGTGTTGATTGATACGAAACGATCAACAAGGATCGACGACGGACTGATAATGGTTATTTTGCTTTTGACATTGGCTTTTGACATAATGTACTTTGCTCTAGAAATTAATGCAAATAAACAATCTAAATTATGAGATGAAGTGTTTAATAGATAACATACATTCTCATGTAAATAAATTAGCAGATAACATTCTGTTGCGTGCTGGGATGAAAGGATTAATTTGGCGACAGAGCATTAGGCATTAAAGGAGGAGGTGTTATATGGTGCCTAATTCTGCATATCAGCAAGGGTGCAGCTGATAATAATTGTTACTAGCGGGGTAACGTGATAGCGAGGCAGCGATTAAGCGTGATAAAGGGGAAGTGGAAACTACATCAAAAGCCATTTTCAAAAAAATTGCATAAAGAAAATGTTAGAACTCGAAGAACAAAACTAATGAACTCATTTTTCTCTATTTGTATACATACATATGTAGGTACGTACATAGGTACATATGTGATATGTGTATACAAATCATTGAAATTCTACGGATCGATTATCCAAAAAAAACATTTTCTACCAATTCATTTTGAAGATGCTAAGTCGGCTAATAGCGCGTTGAGTTTTTGTTCAATGATCGAGTTCTAAGACCAAGAAACAGTTGATTGATCTTGAAAGAATTGCCAACGACCAAACACACGCAATTTTGTTGTGTCTTTGGGGTTTGGAGAGATACAACCTGCCTCCGCCATGACTAAGTTAGTATACCAGCCAGCAGAGGTTACTTTAACGACAGACGATGCGACACAACAGAGACAGCACACACAATGTGGAAACATAGTAGCAACAAGGAATCTATGTACCGCTTCAGTTTGAATGAAGTTTAACACAATTTCCTTTTTAAGTCAGAATCTGACTTCAAAGCTGGATGATAGCGTTTTCGCAGGGAGAAAAGAGTTCAAATGATATTCCCCTTCTGCCATGAGTGAATGTATAAGATCCTTACACTTAACATAATCCATGGTGTTACACACTTCATAGCAGCACTGCGAACCATGGTTTTGGTCTGGTTTGCACCAGCAACTGCAACGGTGATGTCCAATTCCATAGATAGCAACCTGACCATTTGAGGTCGATGCTATTGGACACTTTTTATTTGTGGTGCTACATGCGGTGTGTAATGTAATGCCATCTCTTACGTCACAATCTCTGTCTTGTATTTTTATTCTTCCTCGTCTCTCATCGCTTCACATAGCACCGCGTCGTAGACGTATGAAATAGTGGTTGTCTTCTGTTTAAAATGATCTCGTTGGACACATTTTGGTGGTATCAGCGTCTGATGGTGTGCTAAACGAAAAAATGAGGTCGGTCTTGATGGGGTTATTGAAGCTGAGGAGAGATTCTTATGTCTTGTTTTCTTAAACAGGAGAAGATAATTGTAATTGTTCAATTTTGATGCTACCTGATAGATTACATCCTATTGAACGGTAAGAAGAAAATTACGGCCAATTTCAATATAGGAAGAAGAAAACAGTAAAGGTATAACGTTTCAGCTAATCATAGCAATCCATGAACAAGAACGGTTAAACTAAAATAAGGTGATCTACAGGTTTTAAGCGTATAATAGAACTCATTGAAGAATTGATGAGTTGAGGAAGTATTGAAAAAGTTTCGATATTGATTATGAGCACAGTACTCTAGTACTTTCTCCAACATATAAGTGCATTATGCAGTGTGGATCCTATTTTGCTTCTGTCGTATAAGACAAGACCGCATAGTCCCATACACACTACACAGTAACCATGATCGACCCCAGGGACTATATCAAGTTTGTAGTATCCGTGACTTTATGGTCATGTCTCATGTGTGCTGTGTTGT
Source organism: Sphaerophoria taeniata (assembly GCA_943590905.1). Classification (NCBI taxonomy): domain Eukaryota; kingdom Metazoa; phylum Arthropoda; class Insecta; order Diptera; family Syrphidae; genus Sphaerophoria; species Sphaerophoria taeniata. Next base: position 71,486,924 of record OX016542.1, on the reverse strand, counting down.
ATGAGTTCTAACCCGATACCCGACTCTTGTCTGAGATGTTTTATTTCATCTTTCGTGAGCGCTGCCTCTTGCGAAGGACTAACAAAGCTTCTAATGGTATCACTTGCCGTGAATAAGTGTTTTTTCAACTAAGTCGTTTTTAAAAGACGTAAAATTGTAGGTCCTCGCTATTCCCTCTCCGCACTGAAATAATCGTCAAAGAATGTTAGCCACAAAGGAGTTAGTTCTCTGGAGCTGTCGTGCCTATTTCTATATATAACTAGCTGAACCGGCAGACTTCGTACTGCCTCAAATAAAAGACCCACTAACCCACTACTTTCTACTCTGGCCATATCTCATGAACGGTTTGGTCGATTTTGTACCACAACCCGAACATTTCCTCAACATTTTTAGTGCCAAGGACTCCACTGATACAAAAGTAGTGAATCCTCAACGGATTTTCATGAGATTTTTGTATATTTAGAGTGAGGTACCATTTATCCGCTTTCCGCTTAATATAATAAAGCTTATTAAATGTCGTAAATTTGCGAAGAGATATCGCATTTATTTTAACTATGATATGCGAAACTAGATGACGTTGGTCAAAGATAGACATAAGTAGCAGAACTTGTTGAACAGGTTGTGGTGTAGATAAGCCAACAACTTATCCTACTGGCAATCTGATTGACCTACTTCTATTTAAAATTCTTCCAAGAATAATATTTCAACGTCAAGATTCTAAGAGCTCTACTCAAAACTTCATAGAAAAACAAACCCATAATTTCATTTCTCTTCAAAACGCCCCTTCACTCATGGTTTACCCATCATGTATGTCCCGATTGCAACTAAAAACAAACTGGTCCACACACTCATATCGACAAACTCTTCTTAATATTTCCTTTTCTGCACCAGCCCCTCAACACACTCAAAATATGAAACTTAAGCAACATAACCTCAAAAAACGAAGACGACAGCATTAAGCGTTAAGCGTCACCACCGTCAAGACATTCACAGCACTGCCGAAAAATTGAGCGACCAACACGACACGACTCGACACTGTGGTTTATGACCCCCTCATAACGAGGACATTCGAATGCTGTGCTGCAATTTCTTTGCTCTAAACTTTAGGACATTCATTCATCCAGATCCAGCCCCCGCAATCATCCTGCACCACACCATGACTGCCACCCTGTTGGCTCATTGTATAAAATATTATTCGAAGGACGACGACGACGATACGTAAACACAATTTTATTTTATTATTATTATTATTATTTTTCTCTGAGTTCTTCGGGCACAAGGATATTTCTTGAGATTCTCGTTCTAGCTTCAGTCATAAGTCAGACTTAATGTTCAAAGGAATTTTCATCCATCGTCCAAAATTGTGGGAAATCGATACAAAATAGCGTCGGTCGTCAAATAAAATTTTATATCCCTCTTCTGAGGGGTGTGGGCGAAGGAACGAGATAGACAATAAAAGGCACAAGGAGTGGGGTGAACCCGGGTGCCCAGAACTCCGTGCCGAGGGCATATCTAAGTAGCTTGGAAAGGAAACTTGAAGTCAGTTTAGCCACCAATTGAGGGATTGCTACATAAACACACAAACACACACACTGACAAAATCATGCTCACTTAAAATAGGAAAAGTTGTGTTGCGGATTGAATCGGAATTGGAAAACGACCGACGCGATTTGGAAGTCAAAATGATTTCACTTCCAAAAAAAAAAAAATGAGGAATAAAAAAATCTTCTTGGATATCGTCTAGAAGGAGATGAAAACGAGGACGAATGGCAAGGCGATGATGTTCTTTTTGAGAAGCTCTAAAATTTTATGATGCATTCAGAAGTTAGTGGATTGAGAAGTCGAATTGGATGTTTTTTTTTCGATTTTTGAGATGAATGGCTGAAACAGTCGAGTTGGACATTTCATGATTTTGAAGTGGGAAGAGCATTAGGCAGAAGATTTGCACAAAATTTCCAAAACTGCTTGATGGATTAGTCGTTGACTGCTATTTTGCTATTTTTTTTTTTCTGAGTAATAATGCCTTGTAATGTATAATTACATCACATGCTCCGAATTCTTACTAAAGTACTTAGAGTACGACGATAACCACCAACCGCATGCTACAGGCCGACTCGACTCCACTAGAGATAATTTCTCTCAGATTACTCATCCTGACATGAAAAGTCAATGGAGTCGCGTTGAAACAACAACAAACAACGCGACTCCATTAGACTTTTCATGTCAGGATGAGTATTCTGAGAGAAATTATCGCTAGTGGAGTCGGCCTGTTATGCACTTATCATATAGTAGTATTACATTCTATGCTACCTTTCCTGATAACATTTGGTTATAATCACAAACTACATTCTAGCACGAAAAGGTGGCGTAATTAACACAAGAAATTACACTCCGTGTCCTTACAGCTTACAGCCAGACGCTCGCAGCCATATCGCTACCTGATATGATCGACAAGAAACCAGTCTGGTATCGACTTTCATCGAGGCAAGTCACGATCGCGGAAATACCAGCCATACGACTTCCCCCCAACATTCAGTAGTAAGGGTCTTATGAAAAACTAACCTTTGCCGGGTTCGCCCGTCGATTTGCCAGATCCGCCTGTTGATTGCCGGATTTCTCCGTGATTTGCCAATTTCGCCTGTTGATTAGGTCCGCCTGTTGATTGCCGGATTCGTCCGTGATTTGCCGGGTTCGCCTGTTGATTTCAGGATTCGTCCGTGATATGCCGGGTATGCCTGTTGGTTGCCCGTTGATATACTGACCATAAGACTTCGCCCCACCATCCAGTAGTAAGGGTCTTATGAAAAACTAACCTCTGCCGGATTTATTAGTCGATTTGCCGGCTTCGCCCGACGCCCGTTGATTTGTCAGGTTCGCATGTTGATTGCAGGATACGTCCGTGATTTTCCGGGTACGCCTGTTGGTTGCCCGTTATTTTGCGAGGGCCGCCTTTTGAATGCCGGATTCGTCCGCTATTTGCTGGGTTCGTCCGATGATTTGCCAGGTCCACCTGTTGATTGCTGGATTCGTCCGTAAGTTGTCGAGTTCGCCCGGTGATTTTCCGCCTGTTGATTGCCGGATTCGTCCGCAATTTCCTGGGTACGCCCGTTGATTTTCCAGGTCCGCCTGTTGATTGTCGGATTTGTCCGCGATTTGCAGGGTTCGCCCGTTGATTTGCCATGTCCCCCTATTGATTGCCCGATAAGCCCGTTCATTTGCCGGAATCGTTCGTGATTTGCCAATTTCGCCTGTTGATTCGCCAGGTCCGCCTGTTGATTGCCGGATTTGTCCGTGATTAGCCGGGTTCGCATGTTGATTTACCAAGCTTGCCTGTTGATTACTGGATTCATCCGTGATTTTCCGGGTTCATCCGTTGATTCGTCCAGTTTTGCCTGTTGATTGCTGCGGAGGTGAAATCATGGACCTTGGCAATTTAAAAAGAATACATGTTTCCGAGTAAATATTCGCCAGTAAGTGAACGTGCTGACCTACACCTTCTAGCAGTGCCTCTGAGAGGTTCTTGTCAATTTATTGGCATGAACTTGCAGACATAGGCAGCTTTAGGCTAATGAAATTAACGGATTGAAGCAGGACGTATGATGAAGATCAATGCGATCCTAAACAGATACTATAGCCTCTCATATCAATCAATGTGGATATACCTGACAAAGTGTGAGCGGTGTCCCTCATCCGCCAACTGGAGAAGCTACGAAAAGCTAGTAAAAGCATAATCTTATAAAGTATGCAATAAATTAGCATTGCAAAATATCACAGTATAAGTATAACGTAGGAGTATACAAAAGTGATACCCTCACCCAGGCGCCAGGCAGTTCGGTACCGCGAGTAGTGAGGTTTAGCCACCCCAGTAGTGGGATGGACCTTCGCGGGGGTTGTGGTTGTCTGAGTTTGGCCTCAGCTGCTATTCGCAAATCATGGTTGACGGCTCTTCTTTCGGTACTGAAAGTTGAGTGCAGTTTCCATGACCGAATAACGGCTCTTCTTTCGGTGACTGAAAGTTGAGTGCGGTTTTCCGTGGTGTTGCATGAGTAGTTAGACTAACTAGTCTTTTGTATGCTGGTGGATCATCAGGAACAGGTTTAGTGTCCTCTTAAATAAAACATAGTGACTTAGCTGACTTCGGTTGGAATTTGTCACAAAAAATATAGAAAAGACCTTTAACTAAAGGTTCGTACCTACTCTCTTTCCTCAGCCTTAGACCCACAGTACATCACAGCCTTCACTTCAATAACTAAGGTACATAGTTATACATTTTATTCAAAAAGACAAGTGAATTGACTTCCTGTCTGGAAGATTTCGACTGAAGGCAGGTCTTCTTGAAGAAGGCAAACCAAATGCTTGCAACCAAATGTTCATAATAAGTTAAACAAAATAACGACGTGACACTTTATTTTTATTAACTTGACACAATTTGCCCCTGCTGGGGTGTCAGGATGTCTCAGTGCCACTCGTACCGCGTACGTATATCAATCTATCGAAACGTCAAAAAAATGTTTTCGTATCAAAATAATAAATGCTGCTGAGAGTGAATAAAAATTGGCAATGTTCATGATAAGACATTGGGGCAAGCCTCATGCCACATCACTAAAAATCTTGAAAAAATTATAGCAAAACGATTAAAAGGCTGGGGTAAATTTTCCCGGTGAATGGTCAATACACGAAAACATACCGGTTTCAGCTAGTATCTACTCCACTGTATGCGATCTTCGATGCATTTACAAATTTTCGCTGATTATTACCGAGCGTTTGTCTTATTGCCATACAGTCAAATTCCTGACTTCTAATAAATAACTGTAAATTGTGAAAGTACATTTAATCGTTTAACATAAATTTGCTATCTCGAGAAAGTCACACATCGTCGTTGAGCGCCGCGCTATAGTCATTTACACAAAAAAGTATTGAATACGCAGAGAGTCGATGAAAATGCGATATCGAGAAGAACAAAAACAAAACGAACAAGTAGGAGTTAGTAGCCCCACCTATCGTCGTTCTTCGAGATGCAGAAAAGACCACAAAATCATCATCACATTATGGCACCAGATTTCCGTTCATGTTAGAAATTTATAATTTTTGGGCGTGCGGCCATCACTACTATGTAGTGAACAGCAACAGAACGCAATGCGCGTCGTCGGAGCGTTCGGAAATGTTTGTAACTTTCGGATGTGGTGGGGCTTAGTGACGACTAAGACTACTGCACTTCGACGAGGACGATGAGGAATCTGTTTGTATACATCTGTCTGTCATTCAATCTCGGCGTAGTGCAGAGAAAATTGTTAGTCGTTTCAGACATCGTCGTCGTAGTCAATGAGGCTGGAAGCTGGTTTCATCGCTTGCTAATAAAATGTAAGATATGACATGAGGCACTATGTATCTAGATGCAGAAGTAGGCACACATTGTTGGTGAGGTTGGAACAGGTTAGCGTGAAGAGAAAAATATTGTTTATTTTATTATTTACACTAAGTTCCTACAGTCGCTGCGTCGACAGACGATAGACATCGATTGCAATAATTCTCAAAAATGCAATTTTTCGAATTAATTGAATATGTTCTTGTTGCTAACAGTGGGAGGATTGAAACGTTTTTTCTGACCTGTTTGTTAATTTACTATTTAAATTCACAGGTGATTATTTGAGAAGTCCATTTAAACAACAATTTAACGTTTTAGTGGACCTGTGGCGTTTTTTAGTAGTGAATCGGTTTTCATTTCTTACTTTATCCACCCCACTATACAAATGTAGGTACACTTAATAATTGAAAAGGAAGCACCGATCTCCTTGGGAATGTAGGTATTCAATTGAAGAAGCAATGCTATGCACTCTTGTTTTGTTTGCTGTTATGCGATCGTTCATACAACATTGACGACAGGCTCAACTAGTTGCATCGTCGTCGTCGGCGGCGGCGGTGGTGACGCTAGTAGTTATGAGGTGAGAAAATGCACTTGAGAAGTCACAGGAGCCATGTCAATTGAAGGAAAGGATGTTTATGGGTGTAAAGTGATGGGAAAAGAATTTTATGTCGTATTTAAAAATTGATGAGGCGCCTCCGTTGTTATTACAATTATGACTTGGTGAAGTGTTTAAGGGAGATTTTCATGTTTACTTTTTGTAATAGGAAAGAACTTTGTTTAAAAAGAGACCATGGAAAAATATTTACCACGATATCTTAAGTCAAAAAAAAAAAATCCATATGACAGGAAAATAGTGTGCATCAAAGCCTCACAACAAGTGAATTCAACGAAAATATACCCAGACCAATGAAACGAAAAAAATTTCCTTCAAAAGTTAAAACCAGTTTATTGTTCCCAATCATCGTTAACAACTGCTTCATACCGAAAACATAAAGACCAGAGTTATGAATCACTCTATCCATCATTGCAAACAACTTCATCTTGCCTTGCTGTTTGTGTTCGCGGCCAATCACGTTCTCATCCATCAAATGAAGAACAGAAGGAAGAGGACTCTGACTCAACAATAAAATAGTCAGCATAAGGACATTTCCAAACACACAAAATGAACTGTTGACATCCAGAGGACACACGACCAACAACGACAGTGCCGACGATGACGCTTACCATTTATGCATATGTCTGTCTTCTGTGAACTGTGATGCTCCTTCACTAGAGCTGTCTCATGATCAGTCGCAATAAATTACTTCAAACCAACCCAAAAACTGAAGAACCAACAATATGTCCAGGACCACACCACGATGACGAGGATGACTACCACCAGGACTAGTAAACAACACAACACATAAAATGCACTAAATTTGAAGCCAAGTGTTGTATGGCATCATCATCATGGTCGTCATTATGTCCAGTTTCAAAACCTAAGTCAGAACAAATGTGGCATCAAATAAAATAGTGGACATAGTGAGGAAAAAAGGAAAGTTCACGATTTACACAAGCTAACTGAAAAAGAACGAATGCAAATTTCACCATGCACACACATGGGAACGTTTGGAGGAAAGTTTGACAGGCAGTGGACTGAAACACATCAATTGTTAGAATTTTCGCCCGACGGTTTTTATAAGGTGTTAATATGTATAGTACCACTTGATTGTCTTTTTGGACAATTGAGGATATGTCGCTATCACATTTTGTCAACCAGAATGTCAAGCCAATAGATTTTAAGCTTATGTCCTTGGGGAAAAAAAGAAATATTTAAAAAGATCAAATAGTTCAGCTTTTGTTATCTTTTATATGCCAAGGAAATGCGGGTTAGCTTACTTACGTACTTAAGGTGGCGCTACAGTCCATTGTGAACTTGGGCCTCAACAAATAGTCTCTGCTAGCCAGCTCGGTCCTTAGCTAGCTGTCTCCAGCTTAGCACTCCAAGCTGATTGAAGTCCTCTTCCGCTTGTGTTCGCCACATGAGTCGTGGTCTTCCTCTACGTCATCGTCCCTCGGGAATGGTGAGTCATCTGGGTCGCTGGACCTTGTTGTTCGCGGTTGAAGATTCCTCTACATTTCCCATCAATGCACACGGGGTAATAGATAACCCGATGAACTACATTCTCGAAACAGTCTGGGGCACATTCACCCAATTTTGTCAGGGTCCATGCTTCTGCACCATACAGCAGGACTGGGATGAATGATAGAGGGAGGGCTTTACCACTCGGTGCTAGTGTTACTGACTGTGTTAGTAGCGAAATTTTGGTATACAAACTCCTGTACTACCTCGAAGATATATTCGTCTATTGTGAATTTCTATCCGAGCCGTCGCGTAGCGTCGGTGTTGGGTGTCCTTCCTTGAAGACAACATATACTTCGCCTTGCCCTCACTTACCGCTAAGACAATTTTTGCAACTTCTGCCTCAATTCTTACAAAGGTGCCATTGACATCAAGCTGTGTCCCTCCCATTATATCAATATCATCGGCGTGCACCAGAAGTTGAACAGAATTTCGGAAGATAGTCTCGTGTTGACGGTGGAGTTTTGCACTATCTCCTAAAGCACCATGTTAAAGAAATAGTCTGAATCCTTTTTCGACATCGAAAGATTCCGTAAGCTCGTTGCAAACTTTGATTGCGCAGCTTGAGTTGGTATTCAGCCGTGATATTGCTGTTTTCACTTCGTCTAGGTCGGGTTCACAGAATTGATGGCTATCATCGTGTCCAATGAATGGCTCCTGACTGACGGTCTGATTTCGTTCGTCGTCGCCGTTATACGGTCTACATAAGTGACCGATGACCTTCAACCAGTTCTTACGGTAAAATCTCCGAACTACACTCCTGCTGTTGGTTCTCTCAACATCCTCGATCTGAAGCTTCGTATGCTTTCTCTTTTTTCTTCTGAGAAGCCGGCGCACGTTCCTTTCTCCTCTTATGCTTGTAGAGCTCACGAGCAGCTCTTGTCCTTCTATGCAGCGCAGCTCTGTATGCCTCCTGATTGGCTGCATGGGCCTGCCTTCATTATTTTTCAAACCAAGGTGACTGTATGTGAAACCTGACAATGTTGCCACTGGTCTTCGATACTTGATATTGGCGGCATAGGACTTCTAAAGAGGTTACTTGACACTCGATCGCAGAAGGATCTGGCGATCTCTTGCGATTGTAGCCGTGAGACGTTGAATTTTCTTGCAGCATTTCCTTGTCTTGGCCCTTGTGGGGATATTCGTAGCACTACCTTGGCTACGACGAGGTAGTGGTCCGAGTTGATGTTTGCTCCTTGGAAAGTTCGAACATCTAGAATGCTGGACAAGTGCTTTCCGTCGATCGTCATGTTATCAATCTGCTCGCACAACATTTCGCCCCGCAGTAAAATCTGCTGTGCTTTCCGAGTGTTCCACTAAAGATGTCCTCCTTAACGCCAAAATCGCCGAGATCATAGATAAGTTAATGTTCATAATTATGTTTTGTCAAAAATCTCGCAGAATTCGTCTTTGGTGTCGTCTGCTGTCTATTCTGTCTATACTCTTGCGAAGAATTGACAAAACTTCCAAGAGTATCAATCTGTCATGTGTCAAGTGCTTCTCAAGTTTGTCGTTCGGAATCCGCGTTAAATTGTAGGTCCCCTAAATTCTTCACACGCACTCAGAGAATTGTTGATGAGAGCAAGCCACTTAGGCCTTGGCTCTTCAAGAGCTGTCGCGCCACTCTATTTATTTATTTATTTTTTAAGCCTTGATTTGGATAGTCGTGACGCGTTTGCTTACACATTTGAAGCTCAAGACTTCAAGAAAGAACAAGAAACAGGCCTTAGTTAATTATAGCCGTATTTTATTGGGAACTTAGCTTAGCTCAGTAATAAGAATTCCAGTAAAACGCTATAGTCAGTTTTAAACTGAGTTTCGTTGACCAGAATATCAAATATCGAAAGCTTTCAAACGCCATCTTGAGACCTATCTGTTCGGCTATAATGTTCAACATTAAAGTTCCTGTACATTTTCGATGAATTAATTCATTTTCAATTAACTCTAAGCAAACATAAAAGAAAAAAACATCTTTAAGCAGATTAAAATCGGCCTTGATGTAATTATTCACTTCTTTGACAGTTCGAAAATATCTACGCATCACGTGTTACATCCCTAGGCCCAACAATAACAATAACTTTGCCGATGACGTTTACTCCTTTTTGCGCTGCTGATGTTTATGTTGTTGATGACGATGCGATGACGACAAGAAATTTCCAGAAACGCAGATATACAAGTATTTTATTGAATCTGATTAGGATGGTTTGCTTGCGCTTATCAAAGTGATATCAATGTCACTGACAGTCGACAAGGGATTAAGTGAAACACACATACACTCATAAAGTTATATGAAATGAAGACAGGACATTTATTCGTCACAAAGGTTTTACTCGTACAATAAAATACCCATAGACTCGCACAAAGGTTTATTTTTGTTGTTTTGTGATCTGGATGTTTTCGCTCAAGGGTAAGACAGTTTGAGGGGCTTACACTTTACCATCACTGAATACATATCGCAAAAGAGGTGCGTTCATTTTCAGGTTAAGGTTATTATTTTTTTTGTTTCGGTTTGTGATTTTACTTTGAAGAAGGCTTAGACTTTGAAGGACAAGTCAGTGACGTTTAACAAAAAGTGATGGTCTTGTATTTTGTATCCAGCGGCTGTTCTGCTTGGAATGTCGAAAACATTTGACATGTCACAAGCACAAACCAAACAAATTAAATCTGAAACGGGTTGTTGGTACATGAAAGCTTGTTAAAAGTGTCGTTGGTGGGATTAATGAATTAAGACAACAAAGGAGCCACAAGTCTTTGCTCATATCAAGGTAATTGAATCAAGCCCAAGGCAACAAATCGTTAACCTTTCTTGATGGACTGCTCTTGCAGCAAATATGATAATAAAACTTGTGCAAGTTCTTACCTTTTGGATATTTTTAAAACTCAGAAACAAATATTTTACAAAAATTGACAAAGGGGGTTGAAGCATGCGAATTGGCTGTCGCAGAAGTATCTTGGCCCACCAACAGTTTTTCGAGGTTCACATAAATCGGCAGCAGTCAACTTACAAGTGCAATTGGCACGAACTGGGATGGAAGAGCCCTAGGTTTGACATAAAACCGTTGTACAAAACACTGTGAGTCATTGCTGGCAAATGCAACGTTTGATGGCAAAATGTCAGTGTAAAATTTTATTACGTTATGAGAACTTAATTTATGGCTTAAACAATTTTTTATGCTTGTTATAAAACTATACTCACATCCTGGATCGAAGAACGAAATGCGAACTTCCTGTAGAATTTCCTTAGGGCGATTTTCTACTGGGGCCGTTCTTAAGCACTATAAATTGAGTTCATAAGCTCATGCAAATAAGACACTGCTCAGTGGGACAGCGAAAGGCAAGATATTTGATTGCAAAACAAGTATTATTTCAAAAGGCATCAAAAGATGACCTTCAATATCTTATTTTTGTCAAATCCACTCCTGACTACTCAACTGTCTAGCCTACATCTGCTTATAATACGGGGATTGAGGCAAAAAGGGTGCAGCGACCATCTCATAGTTATTATTATTATTATTATTGTTATTATTAATATGTATTCACTTGTTTAAATTAACTCTGTTTTCGTTTTTGTTATCGTTATTTCATGTTTATTTTCATCATATATTTTTAGTATAAATAGAAGAAATAATTTAAATAAAAATCAGTTCTGATTGGGAATTCAAACGATAAGGATCTCTTTATATATATCCCTTTCAGGATTCCTACATTGGTGACCCCGATATACAAACACTCACACATTTGATTTGGTATCCCCCGACCAACGGTAAGGTGCCAATCAAATCACATACATATACTACACAAAAAGTATCCCCCGACCAACGGTAAGGTGCCACACTCATTTACCTATACAATTAAGAATAGGTATCCCCCGACCCCTGGTAAGGTGCCTCTCTTAATACACTACTCAACATACATCCACACAACCAACGAAAATATGGCCAACGAAGACACCATATCGAAGGTATCAATGAGAATTCCACCTTTCTGGAAGCGGAGCCCCGATCTTTGGTTCCACCAGCTTGAAGCCCAATTCCACACCAGTCGAATCACTTCCGACGACACGAAGTACTTCACCCTGGTCGGAAATTTGGAAGCTGACATCCTTACTGAAGTTAGATATGTCATACTAGATCCTCCTGTCACCGAAAAATATTCAAGTCTGAAGACCCGCCTTATGTCAGCATTTCAGGAGTCAGAGCAAAAACGACTCCAAACGCTTCTGAGTGGAATTACACTTGATGGAAGACGACCAACACAGCTGCTAAGCAAGATGAGGGAGCTTTCGTCAGCTAGCATTTCTGACGACATCCTCAGAACACTGTGGATGCAGCAACTGCCAAATACGACACAGTCAATTCTGTCATGCAGTCCTAACCAAGACCTCAAAACTTTGGCAGACATGGCAGACAAAATTTCTGACGTCTACGGAAATTCTGTTGTTGCTTCCATCTCAGCACCATCCAATGTTTCTGCCATCTCCGAACTGCAAGAGCAAATTTCTGCTTTAAGAGATGAAATGAAACACCTCAGCTTTGGAAGAAGTAGTCGAAGTTCTTCGAAGATGAGGAACAGATCCCGTTCTAGGAACAAAGACCAACACCATCTTTGTTTCTACCATCGACATTTTGGCAAAGATGCGAGGAAGTGCCAAGCGCCATGTAAGTTTCAAGCGGAAAACTAGCATGTGGACAGCAACCAGCGACTAGCCAGTCCGCAAACATAATAAGTCGCCTTTATGTTCAGGAGAAATCTGTAAATCAAAGCTTTCTCATAGACACCGGAGCCTCCATCTCAGTAATACCGCCTACATTGACAGAAAAACGCAATGGGCAAGGAAAACGCATCCTTTATGCTGCGAATGGAACTGAAATCCCAACCTATGGAGAACGACTGATGACACTTAATCTTGGCCTTCGCAGAAGCTTCTACTGGCCATTTATCATCGCTCAAGTCACCGAGCCCATAATTGGATCCGATTTCTTATCATTTTTCGATCTATTAGTTGATGTCAAAAATCATAAACTGATTGATCGAAAAACAACACTTCAAACGTCTGGTTTTGGCGCAATCTCATCATCGAGTGCCGCAAATATTGGCACTATAAATCCGTCATCCTTCATTTATGATCTGCTCAAAGAATATGAAGACGTCACAAAAACAAATCTCCTGGCCAAGACGAAGCACACGATTACTCACCACATTCAAACTAAGGGACAGCCTCTATATTCAAAAGCTAGACGACTATCACCCGAACAACTTAAGATAGCTAAGAAGGAGTTTGAATACATGCTCAGCCAAGGAATCTGTCGACCATCAAAAAGCAGCTGGGCTAGTCCTCTCCACATGGTGAAGAAGAAAAATGGTGACTGGCGACCATGCGGAGATTACAGAAGACTCAACGCAAACACCGTCTCAGATCGTTACCCCATTCCGCACATTGGAGACTTCGCTCACCATCTAAAAGGCAAGAAGGTTTTCAGCGTCATAGATCTCACACGAGCATACCATCAAATCCCTGTGGAGCCAGAAGACATTCCGAAGACAGCCATAATAACGCCTTTTGGACTGTTCGAGTTTGTGGTGATGACTTTTGGACTCTGCAACGCTGCTCAAACATTTCAGCGGTTTGTCCACGAAGTTGTGAGAGGCCTGGATTTCTGTTTTCCTTACATCGACGACTTTCTCGTCGCATCCAAATCAGCAGAGGAACATCGAGAACACCTGAGACAGCTTTTCCAACGGTTCAGAGATTATGGCCTTACAATCAATCCATCCAAATGCACATTTGAAGCGTCATCCGTAAGTTTCTTGGGTTACCTTGTGACTGAAGAGGGAACCAAGCCACTACCATCCAAAGTTGACGCCATCACCTCCTTCAAGAAACCGTCAACAGTTCAGGAGCTGCGAAGATTTTTGGGTATGGTCAATTTTTACAGACGTTTCATTCCGAAAGCTGCTCAGATTCAAGCACCACTTCATGCATACCCATCCGGCAACAAAAAGAAGGACAAAACTGTCATCCAGTGGACGCCCGAGCTGGACAACGCATTCGAAACCTGTAAAGAAGCTCTCGCCAACTCAGCTCTTCTCGCACATCCAACTGAAGACGCAAAGTTGTCAATCATGGTTGATGCCTCTGATACAGCTGCAGGCGCAGTTGTACAGCAACTTGTGTCAAATGATTGGCAACCTCTTGGATTTTTCTCGAAAAAACTATCACCATCACAAACTAACTACAGTACTTACGATCGTGAGCTTTTGAGTGCTTACTTAGCTATAAAACACTTCCAACACCTGCTCGAAGGAAGACAGTTTGTACTCTACACGGACCACAAACCTCTTACCTTCGCATTTCAACAAAAACCAGAGAAGTCAAGCCCACGTCAACTCAGATATTTAAGCTACATTGGACAATTTACTACGGATTTGAGACATGTGTCCGGCAAAGACAACGTCGTCGCTGATGCTCTTTCCAGAGTACAGGCCATATCTTTACCATCTGCAATTGACTACGATGAATTAGCAAGGCAACAACAGATCGATGACGAACTCAAGAAACTACTCAGCTCAACAACATCTTTGCAGTTAAAGGAAATCACTCTGCCTAACTCTGACAATCAAATATTTTGTGATATTTCTACTGGAAAGATCCGTCCATATGTTCCAGCACCTCTGAGGCGCCAAATTTTCGAAATGATACACAACTTGTCACATCCTGGCGTCAAGAAAACAACCCAGATGCTTAAGGAACGTTTCATTTGGTCAGACATGAAGAAGGATTGTCGGAAATGGTCACAAACATGTGTCAACTGCCAAAAGAGTAAGATTCACCAACACATCAAATCTCCAACTGACAATTTTCCACCACCTGAAGGAAGATTTCAACACGTTCATTTAGACCTTGTTGGACCTCTACCATTTTGCGAAGGGTACACTTATGTACTTACTTGTATTGATCGCTTCACTAGATGGCCAGAAGTCATTCCAATCACTGACATCACAGCCGAAACAGTGGCAACAGCTTTTCTTTCTGGATGGATTTCCAGGTTCGGAACACCAAAAGAAATTGTGACTGACCAAGGAAGACAATTTGAGTCCTCACTTTTCAATGAGCTCTCAAAACTTCTGGGAATCAAGAGGTACAGATCAACACCTTACCATCCTCAGGCAAATGGGATGATCGAACGGTTTCATAGAACCTTGAAGACAGCAATCAAGTGCCATGAATCACATGATTGGGTAGGCAAACTCCCACTTGTTTTACTTGGTTTAAGATCATCTCTGCAAGAAGACTACAAAGCGACCCTTGCTGAACTCGTCTATGGTACAACCCTAAAACTACCAGGCGATTTTTTCACACCTACAGACGCTACTTCAACTTCTAATCACGATTTTGTAAACAAATTTCGAGACCAAATGCATAATATTCAGCCAATACAGCCCACACGTCACGGATCAGTCAAAACATTTGTACACAAACACCTTCAAAATTCTACACACGTTTTTATTCGGAACGATGCAGTCAAAAAACCTCTTCAGCAACCTTATGATGGCCCATATCCAGTAATATCAAAGACAGAGAAATATTTTACACTGGAGATAAAAGGTTATCAGAAGAACATCTCAATTGACCGCCTCAAACCAGCTTTTCTTCTTAACGAACATCAGGACCAAGAAAGTCAAGAAAAGAAACAAAATGCAGATATACCTTCAACCCCTCCAAAAACTCCATTCCGAATAACAAAATCTGGCAGACATGTCAACATCCCAGCAAGATATCGTTGACACTAGAGGGGGAGTACTGCAGCGACCATCTCATAGTTATTATTATTATTATTATTATTATTGTTATTATTAATATGTATTCACTTGTTTAAATTAACTCTGTTTTCGTTTTTGTTATCGTTATTTCATGTTTATTTTCATCATATATTTTTAGTATAAATAGAAGAAATAATTTAAATAAAAATCAGTTCTGATTGGGAATTCAAACGATAAGGATCTCTTTATATATATCCCTTTCAGGATTCCTACAAGGGGTTGCCTGCAATTCCCACCCCAAATGACAACGACTCAACCAACAGCGATGACGATGGTAGTAGACTTGAATAAAAGATACCACTCGATGGATTTATGGATATTTTCATTATTATATATGTATAACTCGATATTTTATTTCGTGTTTTTGTCTCTGGGTCGTTTTCGTCAATGCAATGAACAAGAAATTGGGGTCTGATAGGAGGGGATGGAATGATGGGAGACCGACCCAACCAACCCGTCTGTCTGAATGACTGGTTGTTATGTTTGTTTGCAACAAATTATTGTTATTGCGTTCCAGTTTTGGCCATCGCCCTTAGTACCTTCCTTCTACTAGCAGTAGGTGAGTCGTGATGTTTGAAGAAGAATTACCCAACTACTGCAAAATGCATTGCATATTTGCTGCATTGCGAGGTGATAAAGTAGGGGGTATGTTTACCTGAGGCAAGGCTACAGAGAGGGAGCATAAAAACGGAAGGACTAACATTGTTTTAACGGTTTGTCGTGTAACGTGTAGAGTAATATATCATATACATCCGCATTGTCATAGAAATTTATATCAACGACAACTGACGGCACGACGATTTTCTGCCACACATGTTTACGACCAGAGGCATTGAGGACACGTTTTTGATGAAAATGTGTCATAAATTAGATTGAAGTTGACTGATAGTTGGGTGTTTTGTATAGAATTCGAATTCGGACACTTTCTAGGTGAAGAAGAAAGTGTTGGTGGAAGGAATGTTTACGAGTTCGTCTTGGCAACAGAAAGACTGGACATTATGGGTTTGGGTATTATATTTAACAATAATAATAATTAACGTTGAATTATGACAGCTATTTGACGACAGACGTAGAGAATAGGAGTTTCTATACGGGATAGTAGACGGTGTGTACATGAGGTCCCAGGGATCAGCTTAGCTAAAGGAAAGGCATCATTATAGAAGTGGGGCTTTTAGTTTCGTTTGAGTGATAGGGGATATTTCTATTCTAGAACAAAAATTACTTGGTATGAACACAAAATTTCTATGCAGTCGAGCAATCTATTTAAATTATTTTTAAAATTCTTTTGTGCATAATCAGCATTGCCTAGCAAGTGCTCTTAAAAGTCCTCTTATTGCGTGACCATGTACTGAGACTACGTATAAGTCGTTCTAGCTTACAGATGGAAATTCGTCGGAGTTGGCAGTTCTAATGACTATTTTCAATATGTGTCAACTTTTTCACATGTCCGCTCTACGAAGTCAGGAACTAGCATTTATGACAGTATGTTTTGCTGATGTTATCATTTTGCAAGACAGTTGTTTTGATTTGATCCTAAGCAGTGGATCCATGGGGTGTGCCTTCCAAACTGCCAGTTCTATGAGTTGTTGATGTCATATCAGATAATTTTTATTTTTTTTTTCAAATATTATACAAAAACCTTGAGAAACTTTATACAAGTTCATTCGGGTAGGTCGGCCCAAGGCTAATTGTTTGTTTCTGAGTAAAATTAGGTTACTTTCCTCTAACTAACTTCCTCTTACACTACTAATAGCTGTAAAGAGGTTATCAGGGAAAGAGAAACTAGGGTTCCCGTGTTTTAGAGCCAATCCAAATCAGCATAACTGGATTAAGTTTAAAATAGCCAGGAGAACCTGCAATACCCATATTCGAACGATTAAATTTTTGCATGATCAAAAATTAAGGCAAAAAATACGTAAGAATTTTTGGTCTTTTGAAAAAAAAAATTGTAGAATTCTTCCTCTTCCTCGGACCCTACGCTCGTTGACAATGACAATCAATTTGTTAGTTCTCTCGTGAAACCAAACGCTTTTGATGACAGTTCGCCTCTAATTCTTCGCCAGAGAGTGTCATGTCTCGACAGTTTTTGAGCGCGTCAATTATTCTATCGTGCTGTGGCAAGAGTCCTAAAAGATCTCAACTAACATAAATCAGCTGGTCTGGATTGTATCTCTGCCATTATTCTGAACAGGTGCGTTCTTCCACGTGGGCAAAATTCTTGCGTATCTAAGCTTTTCCATCTATCCTGTTCTTCTGGGCTCGTTCCGAGCAGATGGAAAACAGCATTTGTCCCACCAATTCCAAAAAAGGCCTTTCTTTTTAAGGTCATGGAAGCACAGATAAACTATTAGCTCAAGAAATATTTTGAATACCGAAAGCGGCAGTACGGCTTTCGCAGCAACAGGTCCACTGGTGATCAAATGCTTTATCTCACCGAACAGTGGAACAAGTCTTTACATTGTTTTCGAGAAAGTAAGATTGTTTCACTTGATACTTCAAAGGCATTTGATAAAGTTTGGCATTTTTATCGAAAATGCGTGCTTTCGGTATCGATGAATACCTCCTTCGTTGGATTAGAATTTTTTTTTTCGAACCGTTCAATACAAGTTATATTGTCGGTTTCAAGACTGAAACCCACAATATAAATGCTGGTGTGCCCCAGGGCTCCGTTTTGTCTCCGACACTCTTTCTCGTTTTCACATCTCTCCTCTTCGGATGTGGAACTGCATAGGCATAATTTGATAAGCTCATTAAACTCTGACTTAAACAGCATTGTACAATGGGGAATAAGAAACCGCGTAGATTTTAATGCTTCGAAAACTCAATGCTGTATTGTATAGCTGTCGTTAAATAGAGATATACTCTCTATGCCACTGTCCATGAGTGGCAGTTGCATCAATGAGAACGAACATCTCGAGATTCTCAGTATGTGCATCACTGGCCCCCTCTTGTGGAACGAGTACATGCGCTGTCGCCAAATGTATTGCAAGATGTTTCGGTTTCTTAAGGCGGTGCAAGGAATTTTTCTCCCCAAATTTTGAGTAGGTACAATTCTCATCTCTGGGGTGATGCTCCAGCTGCATACTTGAGTCTCTTGGGCGGTATACAAAAAAGAGCCCTAAGAATGATTGGTGGTAGACAATAGACATAACCGACTCATTAACCTCGTTAGAACACCGTCGTAACGTTTCGTGTCTCTCTATCTATTCTTTAAAGGTAAGTGCTCTAGTGTAATAGCCCAGTTGCTTTTCTCCCCTTAAACTTCTAGAAATGCCCATCAGTTTACCTCCGAGCCCAACTTCGGCCGTAGCGTCAAGTATAGAGAATCTTTATGGCCGTACTACACGAATGTTGAAATCGCTTCCACATATGACTTTCCAAATCATTGCTTTGTTCAGGAATTTAAGACAAATGCACACCGAATTACGAATTCAATACTTTCCATACATACTACAGATGTCGCAAGTAAAAACGTAAATATAAAGGCATTTTTTCCTGAAAACTGTCCGAAAAGGGCAGCCTCTTCCGCAATTAAAATTCGTTTGACATTTCTATACGTTTGTATTTTTAAATGCTCATCCTCAATGACAGGATTAATAGTGCCAAAACTTGCATATCCCTTGAAGGGCAACTGGTAATGCTACCCAAGAGCATTACAATTACAATGTACATCCTCAAACAGAACCAAAACAAAACAGCTCGCAGCATCTTTTCAATTTACATCAAATTTTCAACAAAAAGCTGTCAGATATATAAAAATTTTAAAAGGAAAATCTCATCACAAAGTCAACTTCAACTTTCCTTCCATTCCTCCTTGCAGAATACATAGGGATGAATTCTCAACTGAATTTTCCTTCTTGTTCTTCATGTAGTTCTTTTTTTTAATTTCTGGAACATTTCATATTTATCCTTTGGGCATTAATTACACTCTGTGTCTGTTCATTCTATCAACTCATCTCTTTTGTATGTGTGTGTGAACTTTTCATCATCATCAAAGTTTATAGAGCAACAAAAAATATACGTTTTTGCTTAAGAAAAATTAAACTTGTCCATTTGTCAACTGTCGTCTTCAATTTGACAGACAAGTCCAATGGCGATGTCAATTTTCAAAAAAAGAAATCGTCCTTGTTTGTCTCAAAGAAAAAAAAACACGTTCACCATACTCGCCAAGGGTGAAATATAAATAAAATAAACTTTAAAGGAACAATAAACTGACATTAGTTGGAGGATTGCCATGGGTATAGGGTATAAGGATGTTTTAATGGAGGGGACGAGGTAGAGTTTTCGTCAAAATTTCTCCCCGAACTATGATAAAAAATTACGTCCACTTCAAATTTCAATTTTCGTCCTTTCTGATCCTTTCGCCTTTCTCTATGAGAAGTTTTTTTTTCTGTTGTGGGCTTCATCCCAAGGAAACACAATGACAGGACACTAAAAGAGGAAGAAATTATAAAGTGTCACTAGGGATGATAAGTGGGACGAAAGGACGACCGACAATAACATTAAAAAAAAAAACTCACTCTCTCAAACACACATAATACTCTCTTTCTACTCACATCTTTGTGGACACATGAAAGTTGACAAAAAAAAGTACACAAAGAAAAAAAAAATTATTTGACAACTCACAAGGACAACAGTGTAAAAATACATCAAAAAAGGACTAAAGGACAAACAAATATAATAAAAATAAGAAAAAAATAAGAAAGATGTGGCAAAAATAAAATATGTGCACATCAAACGGACAGGACGGACGGACAAACCATCGTCCTAGTCTTAGTCGTCGCTTGTGTTGGACTATGAGCCACCATTACGAAAACGACAACTCACTCGTTCAGGACTAAAGTTTTAAGTTTAATTCTTGAGCGTTCAACTTACTCTCAAAGGACATCACATGAAATACAGGACGAAGGACCATTCATTTTAAGTTTCTTTTTTTTTGTTCTTGTTGGCCTTTTTCTGTTCTTTCGCTGTTCTCCTTCAATTGTTCTTCTGATGGCTACAAAAGGGAGCAGTTAAAAATATTTTAAAGAATTAAAAATAACAATGAAGAAGGTAGGGTAGGCGACAGAAGGATTGTGTTAACTTCGCACTGTTCGCAAATAAAAAATAATGAAACATCAGCACAGAAAATGTAACAATAATCCTTTGGTGGTTAACTTTTTTTTTAAGCTCATATAGCCGTGGTGTCAATGTCCTCCGCATTCGTATCCTCCGGGAACAAATATGGGCTTTGGGCCTGGTTCGGTTCTTAAACATGTTTTGAATTGTTTCAAATGAACCTCATATCTGCAGTTAAAATTTCAAAAATACAAATCTTTGTCGTCATTACGTCATCCGGAAGGAAGTTTTTTTTAAACACCATTTTTTTAATCATTTCAAGTTGATGTCAGTCTATGGACGTGCAGGACATACATATTTTATTAAAAAAAATATTTTCAAAAATATAAAGTCATGTGTCTGTCCGTCAAATCTCACTCACCTTCTTTCGTTTGATTGAAAATTTTTGACAGATTTAAACTGACCATGGAGAGAAGTGAGGAGCGTAAGAGGGTTAGCACAGGACACCTGATTCTTTAATACTTCTTCCCTTACACGCTGGTTATTATGACATATTTTTATATATTTATTTTTTTGTACTAGGACATCATAGAGGGATGCCATCTATATTATTGTTATAAACCTATACAAAACGAGCAGATTGAATGGTTGTATGTTGCATACTCAACTCGAACTCATATATATAGTTGGGTTTTGTAATCCTCAGAGACATGCCACAACATAATATTCCCTTTCATATCAAGGATGTGGCCATCGGCTTGGACAGCTTGTCGATCTTTATTATGAAAGTTCAGAGAGCTATAAGAGCTTCGAGTTTCGAGGAGGTGTGTGTGGTAGTAGTTTATAGATGTGTACAACTGGTCGTCGGTCGTTCGTCGTCGTCTACTTGGTGGTGGGCGAAACTGTGGACATGTGGTTTTGTGGTTTTTTCTTCCTAAAACAAACTTTTTCTTTTATAAAACAACAACGACGATAACGATGATGGCAGTCTTTTATTTGTTATTTTTTTCTTGTCTTACTTTAAATTGTTACAAAAATGCTTTCAGAACTGAAAAAAAACGACAGGTTTATTTTCACAATTTTAATGGGCGAATATTTTTTTTAGATGTTCCCACCTGAAACAGTGTGGCTTTTGATCGAAGGACAACAAGGTAAAACTATTAAATTTTGACAGAAATGATTATTTTCTTAAAAAATCTAAATTGTTTGGAATGAAAGTTAGGGGACCTTAGGCGGATTACACAATTCTTTGTTGGCTAGGGGTTTGCGTATGTAAAAAAAAAATGTTATAGGTTTGGGAAGACGTATACTCGTAAAGAGTTCATATGATTATTGTGAAGTCTTAAAAGGAATTTTAAGTCGATATTAAGGATACAAACATTTAAGGAGAATATTTGGCCAGAGAGTCCTGAACTGCATCTTTAATTTCAGCAATTTTGAAACTTTGATGTTGCCTAAAAGGTTGTTTCTTCAAAGGTTGAGTGTTTCTCATGATTAATGAAGATTTTTCTAATAGTAGGAGAGCCGCTGAAGGCCGACCTTCACCGAACTGTTAACCGGCTGAAACTTTTTTTTATGAAAATTAGCTTGAAAACATATATGAATATGATAGCTTGCCTAACGAAAAGTGCGCCAGGCTATATTAAATTTAACTTTATTTTAGTCAATAACTAACTCCTCCTTCACCCATATGTTAAAATAAAACGTTGTGTCAAGTAGCTATATGTGTAAGTAGGCTTGAGACAAGAAAAAAATTGTATGGGAGAGGGGGGCCTATTCCCCCCGTTTAGCCAGGAGGGGCAGTTTTCTGAAAAATTGGCTTATTTAAAAAAAAATATTAAAAATCAACGGCTTCATCTACAACAACGTGTTATACCTTTCTGCAAAGCCAAAAACTTAGGCTTTCATCTTGTATTTAAATTTTATTGTTTTAAATAATAGTTTTAGAAAAAATAATTTTCAAACTCAAAATTTTGCAAAAAAAAATTTGTTAAATTTTTAGTTAATTTTTTTCAAAATTTTATGTGATTAAGTACTTATTTTGCATTTAACATTCAATACTGTTAATAATTTTGAATATAAAAATGTGCACGACTTGGTCGTACGAACTTGCTCCTGAATTCACAATTATAAATCATAAAAAAAAATTAAAAAAAAAAACTCATAAATAAAAATTTAAACTGATATATGTACCTCAAAAATGGATTCAATGGAAAAAAATTGATGTCATATGATTTCTTAAGAAAATGTTGGTTTTTCATTTTTTTTTAAATTTATTTAAAAAAGATTAAAATTTGAAAATATACCTCGTAAATACATTTTATTCCAAAAATTTAAATGCTTAACAAATTTAAACCTTATTTTTGATTTATTGAATTTTTTTTTTGAAAATCGTCGGAGCCGTTTTTTTTAAATTAATTTTTTATATATAAAATTTTTCAAAAATGTCTTAAAATTAATTTGGGTATGCAGTATTCAAGAATATAAAAATATACATTTTATGAGTATATTTCCATTTTTAATATTGATCCGTTTTTAAGATACACAATTTTAAAAAAAAAGTTTAAAATATTTTTTTAAAAATCCAAAAAAAATTTTGAAATTTTTTTGAATACAACAAATTATTTGGGCAATATATACGTACTTTCAAAAAAAAAATTACGCTGATCGGACTTTTATTTTTTGCGAAAATCTAATAACAAAAAAACGGTTCTATGGGAGGTACCGTTTTGGAGCAATACACATTTTTTTTTTACATTAAATACATGATAGTTTAAAAAAATTAAATTCGAGGAAGCTTAAAAAAAATCGTAGGAACTGTTTAGGAGAAAATTTAAAGTTTTGGTTTTTTGCCATAAAAATCGTATGGTGGCTACCCTAAATTTTGATCTTAAAAAAAATGAAAAAACTGGGATATGGGTTTTTGCTCAAACCTCTTATTTTCAAGTTTGAAGTCAATCGGGCCAGTGGTTAAGGCTGTATGTGCCTGTAAACTTCCCGACAGACAGACAGACGGAATCGCCGGACTCACTTTTTTCGACTTCTCTATCATCGTAATGTCATATCTCATCATCATCTCAAATTTTTTTTTTTGTACGAATTCAATACTTGCCATATATTCTATATGTCGCAAGTAAAAAACAGTATCATAAAAATAAAAAAGTTTTTTTTTTTTAAGCAAAAAGTGATTTTGGTTTTTTCTTTATTTCTCGACAATGGAAAGGTATTTTTCAATCCGGTTTACTGTGTTCGACTAAAAACTAAAAACAGCATTGAATGTTGAAAACAAAATTAGTACTTAATAACATAAAATTTTGAAAAAATTAGTTCGAAATTTAAGAAAATTTTTTCTTTCAAAATTTTAAGTTTGAAAATTAATTTTTCTAAAACTATTATTTAAAACAATTAAATTTAAATACAAAATGAAAGCCTAAGTTTTTGGCTTTGCAGAAAGGTATAACACGTTGTTGTAGATGAAGCTGTTGATTTTTAATATTTTTTTTTAAATAAGCCAATTTTTCAGAAAACTGCCCCTCCTGGCTAAACGGGGGGAATAGGCCCCCCTCTCCCATACAATTTTTTTCTTGTCTCAAGCCTACTTACCTACGATATGGCTATTTGGCACAGCGTTTTATTTTAACATATGGGTGAAGGAGGAGTTAGTTATTGATTAAAATATAAATCCAAATTTAATACAGCCTGGCACACTTTTCGTTAGGCAAGCTATCATATTCATATATTTTTTCAAACTAATTTTCATAAAAAAAAATTTCAGCCGGTTAACAGTTCGGTTAAGGTCGGCCTTCAGCGGCTCTTAGACTATAACAAGAACTTTACACACAACTGACAGTGACAAAGGGAATCAGTCGGGATCTTCTTCACCACTGCAACCTCTGTGTTGAGCTTACTTACTTACTTATGGTAGCGCTACAGTTCGGGTCGGACCAGGGCCTCATCCAACAAACGTCTCCAGCTGCCTCGGTCCCTAGCTAGCTCTCTCCAGTTTCGCATGCCAAGTTGGTTCAGGTCCTCTACCACCTTTGTGCTCCACCTGAGTCGCGGTCTTCCTCTTCTTCGACGTCTTTCCGGGTTGGATTCGAAGACTCTACGAACCAGAGCATTATTTTCCATTCGCTCTACATGACCCAACCATCTAAGCCGTTGGACCTTAACTTTTCTGGTAAGGTCAGTGTCGCTGAACAGCTCGTACAGTTCTTGATTGAATCGTCACCATTTTCCATTTATGCAGAAAGGACCGAAAATCACTCGAAGAATTTTTCTCTGCACCATACATTAGTACCGGGATGATGAGGGTTTTGTAGAGTCTAGAGTGTCACTTTAGTTGCTCGGGAGAGGACTTTACTACTCAATTGCCTTCTAAGTCCAAAGAAGCAGCGATTGGCAAGAGTGATTTTTCGTTTGATTTCAGCGCTGGTGTTGTTGTCTGAGTTGATAGCGGATCCTAGGTAGACGAAGTCCTTAATTACCTCGAAGTTAAATCTGTCTATGTTGACATTTACTCCAAGACGTCAATGTTGGTCCTTTCTTGTTGACAGCATTAACTTGGTCTTGCCCTCGCTAGACCCATCTTCCTGGCCTCCATCTCAAGACTCACAAACGCTCCACTGACATCACGCTATGTTCTTCCAATTATGTCAATGTCGTCTGTGTATACTATTAGCTGGACGGACTTTTGAATGATTGTGCTTCTGGTGTTGACGTTCGAGTTTTGCACAATCTTTTCAAGAATGATGTTGAAAAAATCGCATGACAGCTCATCGCCTTGTCTAAAACCTTTTTTGACATCAAATGCGTTTGTTTGATTTTTCCGACCCTGGTGGAACAGCGTGAGTTTTTCATTGTCATCTTACACAGACGGACGAGTTTTTCTGGGATGCCAAAACTAGACATTGCTCTATATAATTGGTCTCTATAGACGCTATTATACGCGGCCTTGAAATCGATGACAAGGTGGTAGGTGTTGATTTGAAGTTCCTGGGTCTTCTCCAAGAAAAGGCTTCAAACGTTCACACAGCACGGTAGACAAGATCTTGTAGGCGATGTAAGGGAGACTTAGAACTCTATGTTGAGCTACAATTACTTTTTATGGTAGCCCAACAAGTTGTGTACCTTCAATAGTCCGACCATTTCATAATCGGAACTTCCCCCCACCAGCGATAAGGGGTTGAAGTTAATTTATTCCGTTTTTGATTGCCACAATGGGATTTGGAACCTGCTATGCTACGGCCGTCCGAATTAATTGCCACCAGGGGAGGGGCATTATACCTGTCGATACTTGCAACAAGAGGCATTGATCCTTCTGATCCGTGCCACCAGGGACCCTATACATGCCGATCTTTGCCACCAGTGGCATTGTAACTGCCGAACCGTGCCACCAGGGGCATTATACCTGCTGATCTCTGCCATCAAGGGGCATTGTACCTGCCGATCCTTCTCACCAGAAACATTGTTCCTGCTGATCCATGCCACCAGGGATATTCTTCCTGCTGATCTGTGACACCAAGGGTATCATATCTGCTGATCCGTCTCACCAGGGGCATTATACCTGCTGATCCGTGCCACCAGTTGCAGTGGCATCATATACCTAAGTGTGAAAATTTTGAGGTGACATATTTTTTACAGGAAGGAAACTCTATTTAGGGGCCTATTCGCTTTTTTTTATGTATATTTTGATTTAGGACTGTACGTAAAACAAAAATATTTTCTCTTGACACTCAAGACCAAAATATACTGGTCCAAGTCCAACTTATTATGTTTTCTAATTCAATAATGCCATTACAGCCACACCTCACTTTTGTTCAACACAATCTATGGCAAAAGTCTGAAGAAAACATAAGTTGTATGTGTGTGTGGCTTGACACTCGTACGGTAAGGAAGGCTTTTGAGTTGCACTATCCAGACGAGCAATAACAAAAAATCCAGCTTGAAATCATCAATATTAAACCGATAAAAGTTTATTATTTCGCGATTTGTTCAAATTAAGACAAAAACGAACCGCAAAACACCATGGAAATTGACACCTACATTAACATAAAATCAATGTAAGTTATCGTTTATGACCACTGCCACCATCAGTTTCCCCCATCAGTACACCGCCACCGCTCTAGAAATCGAGACACACCGACATACACTTTCACGAAAAAAGTCATATTGGCATGGTTGAATGGCGTCGCAGTCATCGTCGTCGTCGCGTAGTCGTCATCATCGTTGGTACTCGTCGAAGTCATCGATGAATTGAATGATAATAATTTCTGTTAATGGTACCACAGTGCGCCGCTATCATTATTATGGGGCTTGCAATGGCGGAAATATGATGGTGGGCTTTTGACTTTGTCTTTGTCGTCATCGACACATCCGACAGCTTTAAGCGACACCGACACCAACTACACCGACAACGACACTGACACCATCAACATCACAGTGACAGCCTCCAGCATCACCTTTTTTTTTAACCACCTTTAAAAGGTAGAGGTTTTTTGTTTTGTTTTTCTTATATTTTTGGTATACTTCAACTCGATGTTGACGACGACAACACGCCACGCTTCCGTCTCGCGCCACGCAGTCATATTTGCATCCTTCGCGACATCAATTGAATGGAAATAAATTACCGTATCAGTTGTCGTTAAAATTTCAATTTTATTTATGGAAACATGTTTCCATCTGATTTCACATCCAATGATGGCAAAGAGCGATCACTAAAAAGGTTGTGGCACTTATTTCTTTAAAAACTTCAAATAAAAGTAAAAAGAAGGAATAACCCATTTTGCCGACAGTGCTTGATATGCACTCGTAGACGAAAAGGTCTTCAGGAGATTCTATCATTTTTCAATGAGATCGGAATGTTGCAGGAACGGGTCAAAGTCTGTCTCTTCTGTTCAAAAATATCATCTATCAATATGGTGTTTATGTTATTTATGACAATAAAGGACATTTTACTTGACTATCCATGTATTATATTGTCTAACAAAAACAATTTGCTTCTGAACCACTTCAAGTCAGTGCAAGCCAAGATAGAAGACTTGGGGGAAGTCACTGCAACTACACGATGTGATCGAGATCTACTTTACTTTTAGTTTTTGAGCTTAAGGATGATTGTATACAAAATACATTCGATTTTAAAATAAAATTATTTTCAATCGTTCTCCAGGTTTTTCAGAAAATTGATAATATTTTGAGACCAAGGACAAGGAGTAAAACAAGCATTGCGAAGACATTTAGCTTCAAGGAGTTGCTGATTATAACAACGAATCCGCGTTTATTGCTAAATAATAAGTTTTAATACCAGCTTCTAAATTGCGCTTCCGGTTTTGACCACAAAACAAGAAAAAAATGTACACGACTGGGTCGTACGCACTTGTTCTTGCATTCTAAAACTTAACTCACAAAAAAACATTAAAAAATAAAACATGAAATATGTACCTCAAAAAGACATTTTATCTGAAAAAAATTGATGCAATAACATTTCATAAGAAATTGTTGATTTTTTAAATAAAAAAAAAAAAATTATTTTCTACATAAAATTTTTCAAAAATGTCCTGAAATTAATACAGTTATGTAGTATTCAGGAACATGTAAATATACGTCTTACATTTAAATTTAAATTTTTAATACTGATCCGTTTTTGAGATACAGAATTTTGAAAAAAAAGAATATTTGTTTTACAATTCAAAAAAATGTTTGAATTTTTTTTTGAAAACAAAACATCATTAAGAATTTTTGGTCAATTGTAAAAAATATGAAGAATTCTTCCTCTTCTTCGTTCCCTACGCTTGTTGACAATGACACTCCCAGTTGTTAGCTCTCTCACGAAAGCTAACTTTTTTGCTAGGCAGTTCGCCTCGAACTCTTCGCTACCAGAGAGTGCAATGACCCCCCCAGTTCTTGAGCGCGTCAATGATTCCATGGGACAAAACTTCTTTCGCACTCGTGCTATGGCGAGAGTCCTAAAAGATCTCAATATACATAAATCCGCTGGTCCGGATGGTATCCCCGCTAATGTTCTAAGAGGTGTTCTTCCACCCTTGCGTAAGCTTTTTCATCTATCCTTTTCTTCTGGGCTCGTTCCGAGCAGTTGGAAAACAGCATATATCCAGCCAATCCCAAAAAAAGGCGAATCTTCTTCTCCCTCCAATTATCGTCCTTTTGCACTTACATTCCTTCATTCTAAGGTCATGGAAAAGCTGATAAACTATCAGCTCAAGAAATATCTCGAAGACCGAAAGCTTCTTAATGACCGGCACTACGGCTTTCGCTGCAATAGGTTCATTTCGATCTGATGGTTTATCTCATCGAACAGTGGAACAAATCTTTACATCGTTTTGGAGAAAGTAAGATTGTTGCACTTGATATTTGAAAGGCACTTGATAAAGTCTGGCATCTTGCTCTCTTATCGAAAATGCGTGCTTTCGGTGCAATACAAGTTGTATTGGACGGATTCAAGTCTGAAACCCACAATATAAATTCTGGTGTGCCCCAGGGCTCCATATTGTCTCCGACACTCTTTGTCATTTTCATATAAAATGATCTCTTGTCTATAACTTCTAATCCAATTCATTGTTTCGCTGACGATAGTACCCTTGGCTTTTTATATTCGTTCCCAGACTCACATCCCTACTCTTCGGATGTGGAAGTGCAAGGCTATGTATAATAAGCTCATTACACTTTGACTTAAAGAGCATTGTAAAATAGGGAATAAAAATCGCGAAGAGTTTAATGCTTCGTAAAGTCAATTCTGTCTTGTATCGTTAAAGCGAGATATACCTCCCTTGCCACTGTCCATGAGTGGCACTTGCATCAATGAGAACGAACATCTCGAACTTCTTGATATGTGCATCACGGATCACCTCTTGTGGAACTTGCACATATGCGATGTCGCCAAAAATGCCACAAGATGTTTGGCTTTCTTAAGGGGATGCAAGAAATTTTTCTCCCCGTCTGATCTGGCTATTATCTATAAGGCTTATATCCGTCCAAAGCTTGAGTACAGTTCTCATCTCTCTGGGCTGGTGCTCCAGCTACATACTTAAGCCTTAAACAATTAGGCCGTAATACTCGCGCTTCTAGGAATGCACATCAGTTTACCCTCGAGCTCAACTTCGGACGTACCTTCAAGTATAGAGAATCGTTCTTTAGTCTTACTACGCGAATGTGGAACTCCCTTCAACACTCTGTCTTTCCAAATCATTGCAAAGTTCAGGAATTTAAGACCAATGCACACCGGCACCTCTTTTCCAACCCCTTTCCTCCTTCCTGAGGCACTCAATGTGTCTCTGGCATAAAAAGGGTATAAAAAACGTCTCGTTCTTTTCGTTCTGAATGTTTCAATATTCAAGCTTACTTCCAATAAATTCACTGATACAAGAGATATCCGCCGACTAAACTATTGATATGATAAGAAAAGAGAATGTCCCATGAATGAAGCCTCAAAGTACCTAGGTTTATTTGATTTTAAAAAATGGATTTCCTATGATACCAGCTGATAAACATCTAGTTATTCAGCCGATTCGGAGCGTACATCAATGAAAGCGTAAAACGTATCTTAAACGGTTCTTGAAACGTTTATCGTACGGATCCTTATGCTTATTGCAGAGGATCCTGTCTCAAACGAGAATTGACATTTAGATTAAATAAAGGACTGCACTAACTGAATAGCAATTACTAAAAGTTAAGTTCGGAAAACTTTGATTGCTTTATCGTAAACAGAGAATTGATTGCACCCCGGAAGACCATTAAATCATCCTAAGAACTCGGTTCAGGGTCTAAATATTTACATAAATGTTCAATCTCCCACTAGTTCATCAAAAGTTCAACTTACAAAAAATTTGTAGATGCATTTCAGCTGGCTATTTTTTAAACACCCTCTACCCAACAAACTTTGAACTTTTTTCATTTGCCTTCAATTTTGTTTTTGTCTTAGTTTTTGATTCAGTCTCAAGTTTTGATGACACAAAAGAACTTTTTTTTTTTTTTTGAGTACCTAACCAAATAGCACTCTTTCTCGGTTCCCATAAATGTCGCCACAGTGACCTCGTCGTGTATTTCTGAGTTGTCATTATGTCAGTTCTATTGCTCCACCAACCGAACTGCAGGACAATATACAAAACTTTATAATCCTCGTTGACAGGTGAAAACAATAAATAGCTGCATAGCTAGGTTAAATGACATCGAAAATAAATAAGAAGACATTTTTTCAAAATTAATGCTCGATTGGGATATTTGCCAAAATACTTTTTTTATCGAAAACAATGAACAAACACAATTGTTGGAGTTGCGCGGCGCCCCTGAGGAAAGTTGAATAATAATTAGAAAAAGGCGAATATCATTTAACTAGGTTATTGGGTATGAAATAAGCGAGTCATCTTCAACTTTAAATTTTAATCAAAAGATCTATTTTGACATATGTCAAAAACATAACATTTTAAAGAAAAAAATAGAAGCGACTCTAGTACAAAAAATGGAATTGTTGGTCCTAGAACAAAATCGATACCTTCGCCCTAATACAATTTTCGTAACTCAACCGTCGCGTCCGTCGGTCGCAGTATTCCACAGAACAATATGTCCACAAACCTCATAATGGCGACACAAGACTTGACCCCAAGGATTAAGCTCATTTACTGACATACACGCGGGTATCTTCTATCATCATGCAACTTCTCGTGCGTTTTTTTTTAAACAAAACCATTTGGTCGATGTTGCCAATATGTTACTTATGTCAAATTGCAGACGTCCGTCGTCGTTGCCGTTGTCCTCGTTTTATAAAATGTGCTCGAAGCAGCAAACTCCCTTCGAAGCTTTGGTCCTTATTTATTATTATATTTCATGTTGACAAGAAATAAATCAACTAACACCCACTCCAACTCCTTTTGCTATTCGTCTACATTTTCCAACTTGTTTTGCTACTGCTTCTTCTGTTTATGTTTCCATTGCTGCACCCTGTCTCACGTCATCAAGGTCCATCGACAATACCCCTTAAGCCCCATTCCAAAGGATTATATTCGACCAAACTAGTCAACATTTTCCATTATATGATTTGTTTTCTTTGTTGTTCCACATTCTAACCCTTGAAATTCGTCAAAACTATTTGACAGCCTCCCACCCAGTTTCAGCCTGAATCGGCACAACGATGATGGACGAAGCGAACAGAAATTGATTGACATTTGTCATAAGTTACGTGACAGGACTTAATGATGTCGTTTTATCAGTTTCGTCCGAACTGAATTTATTGCTGTGATATAGAAGAAAGATAGCATTTAGTCAGATGGGGTTGTGTTCCGTTTGTCGATGTAGGTATGTGTGTGTGTGTGTTTTTTTTTTGTGCTTTGTTGACGACCGTCACGACAAAATTGCGACTGACAGACAGAAGATGTTGTTTATTTCCGAAATCCAAGGATCACCAAAAGTTCATGCAAGGTGCGTCAATCCATCCATTTGTTCGACCGTCAGAATTTATAATCAGGCCACAAGGATCAAACCCAGAAAAAGGGTTACAAATTTTCTGACTAACACATGTAAACGTAAAGGTATACTTATATCGTGGTTTTTGAGTGATTAATGGCATGCGGTGAAAGCAACACACAAAGTTGAGACGAAAGGTGTTACCGGGATTTTTTTTTCCATATAGGTACATCTAGATAGTGTAGCCGTAGTGGTGGGTGGGTGGTAGTGGAATGAAAATTAATTTGGACATTCAAAGGGAAGTTATAATGAACTTGAGATAATAACTTACCTGAGGGCATGTCCACATATTTACCTATTAATTTTTATGTTAGGTTTTAAATCTAATCGGGGATGAGAGACAATAAATCGGCTTTATTTCACATAAAATGAAACGAATAGAAGAAATCCCTACTCCTAAAACTCATTTGTTTTGAGCTATGCATATTATGTATCAAAAAATTTGAAGAGAAAATAACAGAAATTTCTAGTCGAACCAGCTCTCGAAATTCGAGTGCGTTGATTTTTCGATGGTTCACATTACATTCAACAACATCGTCGCCAACTCTACAGAAGTTGATAATCACTTCTGTAGAGTTGGCGACGATATGGCGGGTTTGTGCAATGTGAACCCACTGTGAACCCATCTTAATTCCATTGACATTTCTAACATTTCTTTACGAACACACTCTTCCAAAATAATAATAAGAGCCGATGATGAGGGAAGAGTAAGGCTTGATTCCGGAGTAGGTACAGGGCGTGGAAGAAAAGTGGACATGTCTAAAAAAAAATGTCATTAGTACTACTAACTTCATTTTAGGCAAAAATCGGAGCGACTGGTTTAATTATGAATTCAAACTAGCGTCTGAACCTATGAACGCTACATATCGAGTAATGCAGCAATCTCATAGAATGAGGGCACTCGAAGTAAAGGGTTTTGCAATAAGGGCGGGTAGATGTGATTCGAAGCCCAGTCAGCGAAGAAACGGCGTTGTCTAAGGTCTTGAACTTTGAGCTCCTGGGTCAGTTGGATTTTGTACGGGTGTAGGTCCAAGTCCCGACGCGAAGTCTGCGAAAGTCCGACTTCTTGTGCACGGCGAGGAAAAGACTCCCTCGGGTTCTGCTGTACACTTTCACGGACCGCGGCGATGTTCTTGGTCGATCTTGCGTTCCTTGAACATACGGGTGTTGGCTGATTGTTTACTTAACCGGTCGTCTCAAATTTGGCCACCAAACGTTGAAGAGTCAACTGTGAAGGGCCACCAACGTTTGCGTTAACGAATACTCATTTTGATAATAATAAATTATTTGAACGTGCTGTTCACCAAAACAAAATCGCGCCACTGGGCGCCAAAATCTACCCGCGCCAATTGAAAAACCCTTTAGAATATAAGAGGCTCAGGAAGGTGGAAAAGCAGCTTTCCAGGCAAAAAAAGCAGCCTGGGAAAAATATTGACCGCAAAATTGAAAGAAATAGAGAGCGAGGCCCACAACAGGCGCGGAAGATCAACCAATCCGCCCACAACATGACGCAATATACACCGACCAAAAGGCATCGAAGGGAAGTGCACTATAATGAATTGCTCAATGGTCCGCTTATTGAAAAATATGACAGCTCTACTATTTTAAGATCATGCTGCAGCCACCAAGCAGTGTGGAAGCAAAAAAAGCTATCAACCGGCTAAAGGACAACAAAGCCGAAGGTGCCGATGACATACCAGCCGGGCTGATCAAACGTGGAGGACCATAATTCCACCAACAAGTACATGAAATTATTAGTGCAAGAATGGGAATAGAAGGAAATGCCAAAAGACTGGCGAAAAGGCATTATTATGTCCATACAAAGGAAGCAGCAATTATAGCGGTATAACATTGTTGAGTACATCCTATAAGATATTCTCTTCCATCCTTCAAGATCGGCTAGTCCTATACGCGGAAACCATAATCGGCACATATCAGTGTGGTTTCAGACCAGGCAAATCGACAATTGATCAGATTTCTACCCCAACGCAGGCGATGGAAAAATGTCTAAGGATGATCATGACTAACGTTTCAAGACAAATTAAAGAATGCGGATTGCTGTATAGACCCATTAACATCTTCCATGGACTCCAAAAAGGGATGGACAGGTCTGCCTCCTTTTCAACCTGGCATTGGAGAAAGCAATCCGTGACTCTGGAACACCTATCATGGGGACTTTCGCAACCAGGTCCACCCAATTAGTGGCATACGCAGACGACATTGCAATCATTGGAAGGAACCCACAAGCTGTACAATAAACATTTATCGAGATGGAACAGACTGCAACAAACTTGGGCCTGCATATAAATGAAATAAAATCTAAGTACCTGATGGCCTCGTCTGCTGAAAACGTTGCGTTGGCAACAGTTGAAGAACAACTGATAAGGTGGATGACCACGATTTCGAAGTATTGCGATCCTTCAATTACTTGTGGTCAGTAGAAGCAGCCGATAACAATACGCGGGCGCTTGCCTTAAGCCAACAAAACCTACTTTAGTCTTTTAAGGCTATTGACAAATTTCACCGATACTTCGAAATTGCTACTGTGAGTGAAACAACTTAGTTCCTCGACTTCAGTTTTCAATTGAACCGAATGATGAAGGTGACGATGACAACGTTTCTGTCTATCTACTTCTGTGATTCGCTTGCTGCTTTTTTGTTCGTTAACATTGGTTAACAATTTAACATGTATAAGACGATAGTCTTACCAGGACCACCTACAAATCCGAGATCTGGATGCTTAGCCAAAGACACGCTGAACTCTCTTAGCCGCGTTCGAGAGAAAAGTCTTATGGAAAATAGTTCGCCAGTTTGGGACTATGGATGATTGCGGAGATGATATAGCCATGAAGTATATCAAATCTACCGTGAAGCAGACTTGATGACAAAAATTAAGCTTGGTGGGATGGACACCTAGATCGTGAGCGAAGAGGAACCAGCCCGGAAAGACCTTTGCGGTACAATTCATGGTAGGAGACAGCGCGCCAGACTAAATTTGCGCTGGAAGGATGGGATAGACCAGGGCCCCCAAGCCATTGGGATGCGGAATTGGATGGCGTCGGCTAAAAATCATGAGACATGGAAGAACTTGCTGCAGGAGGCCCGGACAGAATCCCGGTTGTGGCGCAGATGAAGATAGAAATTTCATTGGCCAGGGCGACGATGATGATGACGATTATGTATTTGTCAGAGGATTATTCAAAATAATTCAATCATCTTCTGTTCTTACACTATACCACTTTCTTCTACTGTGAAATTACATCCCTTTTTAAATGCTACTAATTCTCCATAAAAGTCCTTGCAATCACTTAAAGTACCTACCATCCGCCGCGCCGTGTCGTTTCATCTCCAAATCATTGATTTTTATTGACCATCTTTCCATCTAAACTGCCATAAGGGTCAACAAAATTATGCTAAAAGCAAAATGAAAAAGAAAAACATAAAGGTCAATGTCTATATGCACGCACAACACGACATAACAACGGTCATGTCGTATTGCTCGGCAGCATGCACGCATGAACGCTCTTAGCGTGACAATGTTCAACTAGTTACTTATTGCATGATATCAGTTTATGCATATTATGCTCGAAAAATAAAAATAAAGTAATTGCAATCAAATTATTATTATTATATCTTTTGGTCCTTTTATTTGTTTCTTTGTTTTGTACGCATATGGGAGTATTTATGGTTCACAATAAAAACTCATTTGATGGATAAACATTTTGCCCCCAAACCATTTGGACATGGATACATTGGGACGCATTTAACGAACAGTATCGTTAATGTTGCATTAAATTGAACGACCTCATTATGAATTCAAAAACGGCAACCGATTTGGGAGCGATTTGTCCGAGCTCGTTAAAATAAACGAAAGACAATAGCAAAATAAAAGGTTCTGGCGTTAGTTTACAAGTTTGTATTGCTCAGGATATAGTTGTAGCTTATTACTTCTTTATGACACATTCCGTACCTTTACAACGTAAGATGACAATCTTCAAGAATATTACGATAACACTCTCATACCGTTACTCTTTACATGATTGTCAGGTCTGGCAGAAGAAATCTTTGATAATTTTTTGGCAAAAAATAAGCTCATTATTTTAATGGGTCAACAAAAAATATTAATACCGGAAGACATTTTTCAGAGCCGATAAGCTTAAATATTCGCCATTTCCATTCCTCTTGAATTTGTTCGAAAATCGGAATGAAATCAAAAAATGTTTAATTGAATCATTCAATCACCATTTTGGCGGGACTCCATGCGTTCATCGACACACACTAAAAATGATTAACCAACTTAATTCTAGTGAATAATAAGAAAAATTGCGCACATTTAATACATCACTTCCTTTCCCATTGGGTCTCCTTAAAATTATTACGAATATTAAATGAAGCCAATATACATACATACACGTACTGCAGATAACGCCTGTTGATTTTGAAGGGGAAGAGATGGGGAGATGAGCAAGGAAGGATCATCAAGACGAGCGAATGCATTCATAAGATACAAAAATGAAAATAAAACCGTCAGATCCCTCAAGGAGAAGATTTATTTCACTCATTTCCTTGGAGTTTTTCTCAATCTCAAGCTCACAATTCTTATTTTTCTTTCTGAAGAGCTCCAACTCCAATGCGATGGATCCATATATTTTTGTGTTATGCGTGCATAACCATGATCCATGTTCGTTAAATACTTTCCAACACTCTTGGCCAATAGATTAGGCCAACATATTATATTTGAAAAATTTCTGACATATTTTCAACTTCATCAAATTAATGTAAGATATTTGTTTAAGGATCCTTGACTAGGCTTTCGTCTCACGTTGAGTCCATTGATGACCGCGTTTCTATCAGTGATTTAGAAGTGAGGTTAAGCAAAGCAGTTAGTGCGTGAGATGAGTTTAATACAACTCACAAACAGATGTATAAGCTTCCAGAAGTCGTTGAAGTCGACAATTAAAGAACGCGAAAAGTTGGCAAGAAGCCAAGATGTCGTCGGCCTTATTGCTGATCAGCTGATATTTTCGTTGGAAATCAAACGGCTGAAATTCTACAGGCCATTCCAATATCGAGATGGTTCCATGTTCGATCTGCGAGCAATCCAGCTGATTGCGCCTCACGTGGCATTCTACCTGCACAGCTGTTACAGCATACGC
Source organism: Sphaerophoria taeniata (assembly GCA_943590905.1). Classification (NCBI taxonomy): domain Eukaryota; kingdom Metazoa; phylum Arthropoda; class Insecta; order Diptera; family Syrphidae; genus Sphaerophoria; species Sphaerophoria taeniata. The sequence goes on along the minus strand of OX016542.1, from coordinate 71,449,927 downwards.
TTTGGTGGACAGGTCCCCAAAGTCTTCGAGAAGAACATGAGAGGTGGCCGATAGTTGTGGAGTCCGACGACGATTCTAGGTGTATGACGGAAGCCGAAATTGAACCTACAAAATCGTTACAAACAGTAATTGAGGAGCATGCATTCGAAATACTGTTCACTCAATTATCATCGTGGAATATTTTGGTCTGAAAACACACGTCAACTTTGTTCAAACCCAATGAAATATTCGATGCAAAAAATCAGATGGCTGCAGATTAGATCTTTTGGCGATGACATAAAGGCCTACAAACGCCATGGTTTTTTCCCTAAGAACTGCAAATTAATCGAACTGAATCAGTTTCTTGATAGCGACAACATTCTTCGAGTTGGAGGCAGAATTAAGAACGCGAATACTTCGTTCAATATAAAACATCCCATCATTCCACCCAATGAACATGTTATCACGAAACTAATCCTTCGCGACGCACACGTTCGGTTCGTACACCCTGTTTCTGCTCTAATCGCGCTTGCGAGGCCAGAATATTGGATTATCGGTTGTCGTAATGTGATAAGAAAGGTTGTCCATGATTTTGTTGACTGCTTTATCATAGAACTGAAACAAATAAGCAGCTCATGTATAATCTACTACCCCAAAGAATTCGACCTTAGAGACCGTTTACGGTGATTATGCCGGGCCAATATCCTTAAAAGTGAAATAGGGACGAAAATAAACGTCTTTCGTCGCGCGCCGCCGGGGGAAACCTTCGCAGTTCGCACATGTACTCTGATAACCGCACCAACTTTGTGGGATGTGCTCGGTTGCTAGGTATCCGAAATGCATGAACTAGTTCTTTCTGAGCATCATAATTCTCTCGTTACAGTGTCGTTAGCCCGAGATGGCATAGTGTGGAGCTTAAAATCCCCTTCGGCACCTCATTCGGCGGTTTGTGGGAGGCAGGTGTTAAATCTGTGAAGCGGCATCTTCTTCGGGTACTAGGACGGGATGTTCTTACCTTCGAACAATTCTACGCTGCTAACGCAAATAGAAGCTGTCCTGAATTCGCTACCGTTATGCTCGAACTCCGATTCTGACCTAACCGCTTTAACACCTGCTCATTACTTTCTAGTAAGGTGTGTCCATCAATGATGGATATTCGAATTAATCGCCTTTCCAGCTGGCAATCCCTACAATCAAAAACACAGGGAAGCGCTGGCAAGCCAAATACTTGACATCACTTCAAATTCAACGATATCGTTGTCACCAAAACATCGGAGCTACTTCCTGGAAAATGGCCTATGGGCAGAGTCATCCAGACCCATCCTGGTGAAGATGGTATCGTTCATGTTATCACGCTCAAAACGGCCAATGGGTATCTGTTCGCCCAATTCACAAGTCAGCAATTCTACCCACCTGTTGAAACGTTGTTCAGGGTCGGGGGAATGTTTTTTCTGATAGTATTTTTTGGTGAGTCAAACGGAACCGCTTCAATCCATCGATTCACAATGTAGATATACCCACTTTGTTGGAGAATTGAGCACGTTAATCGTTGTTCATCAGTCATACGAATTCTATAGTGCAATTCGGAGCCAACAATGAGCTGAGCGTGTTCCACAACCCTCTTCATCAAATCAAGAATGCAATTTCCTTCATTTCTGCAACGAACCTCACCGTCTTCATCATCATGATCTTCAGCATCATCATGTTATGGTGCGGTCCAATCTGCCGACCATAGCTATCCTAACCTACCTACAACAGGTATTCAGTATCTGAGTGCATAATTTCATCATTTTCGCGAATGCTTGCTTGTTGCTGTCTGTCCGTCTGTCTGACATCATTCGAAGAATGACCTCTCCTCTTTCCCATTCAACATCCATGGTGGCTGCTACAACAGAGAAATAAGTTATGGACAGGCATTTCCTCTGAATTCCTCTTGCTTCACGAGGCCATCAGCTTTAGCTAAGCATAGCCAAAGTCAGCCATGGCGAAGGCAAGGAAAAAAAAAGCAGGAGAAAACTGATTCCAAGCTATCCATCTGTTGTCCTTCCGCGCAAGGCAACCGAGACGCAAGGTTAATCAGTTACTCGTGATGGCTGCTACGCGAGACGCAGACGCATTACACAGGGATTTGAAGACGGAGAGGTCCAAATTAAACTGGCGTTGGTTCCTCAGCGTCGATCAGTATGGTGGCAATTTTTCACTCAATTCAGAATGATGGCGTTTTTCCATTTTTCCTTCTCCCATCTCCAGTTCCACAAAGCTATCAAGAAGTTGTATATGTCTAGCTATCCCGTGACAGCTGGACGAGAAAGAGAATGGTGGAAGCTATGCCACGCCACTGTGTACACGCTAGCGTTGGCCAATCGTGTGTCCATCTGTCTGTGAGGTTTCCGTGAATGCGTTCGTTCATCGTCCATCGTGTCGTTTGTCCGAACTGTGTCCGTCTTTGTTGTGTATATGAAGTTGGCGTGTTGTTCGCTTACTTCTCGGATGCGGATTCGTATTCGAATTCGGATTTCGAGGCCATGTTCCAAATGTTCCTCTCTTCGCGTCGCGTTGCGACGAATCACACTGATCGACTCTCTCGGTCGCTCTCACTGATTGATTAATTGATATCCAAAGTTAATTGCCTTTCAGATTATTTATGAGTTATTTATGGAGGCCCGGCTTTAACGTTGTTGTTGAGACTTGTGAATGTTTATATAGCAATCTGCAATTGTACATGCTTCATGTGCTGCTTCAGATGCAGCAATCAGCCTTGAATGAGTCGAGTTGGTCGCAGCAGTGGTGCGGCGAGACACACTCATCCTGGGCTACTCCTCTGTTTTGATCGTGCAGTGTGCGCACTTGAAGTGCTGCAAATCAGTGGGATTTAAAATTTAGGTGGCGTGAACAACAAAGCAGAACAAAGTGTTGCACCAACAACTGAGTTGGTAACACAACTTAAGCACGATGGGGACCAAGCTAAGAAAGAAAACGTTGAATGTCGATCAATTCGACGGTTCATTCGATAGTTTGCAAATTCTATACAGTCTTTTAAACTCCTTTTTTTCCTAATGCAATTGGCATGATTTTAATTAAAGCGATTAAATTTAATAAGTAAATAAAGTCCAATCTTTTAAAGAAGGTTGACCAAATATTAGTTAAACCGCAATGCGATTAGCAAAATTAAAATGATTATCAGTAAAAGCTGACATTCCCATAGGAAGGGATCGTACGTCGCGTTGTATAAATGGCTGCCTCGCCTGGCTTCGCAGTAGCCAGTTGGTAGAAAGAAAGTGTCTGAGCTCAAGCATTTTTGTTTAAGAATTTAAATCGTTTCCAGATTGTTGGAATAACATCAGCCCTTCACGGTTTCAAAATTATTTGTCTAAAGTGGAACAATCATAGCTCCGAATTTAGAGCGCCCATACTCAATAATAATCGAATGGGATTGGTTTTTATTAATGTGGCCTTACACCAGGAAAATCAACCATCAACTAAATTTTCAAGGGGATGCACTATCATGCGATTCCTTTAACATCATGCTTCAGAAGATAGTACAAAACTCCACCGTCAACACCAGAAGCGCTATCTTCCAGAAGTCTGTTCGGCGTACGCCGATGATATTGACATATTTGGAAGAACACAGAGTGTTGTCAATGAAACGTTAAATGAGTTCAAAACGAACTATATGCTATCTTCGAGGAAGGACACCCAACACCGACGCGACGACGCACGCGACGACGACGCGACGGCTCGAACAGAACGTGACATTAGACGCATTTTACTTCGAGGTTGTCTACCTAGGCTCCGCTATTAACACGGGCACTAATACCAGCTCCGAGATCAAACGAAGACTAATTCTTACTAATCGCTTTTTCTTTGGGTTAAGAAATCAATTGTGGTAAAGCCCTAAGTCGATCAACTAAGGTAACAGCCCCATCATCCCAGTCCAGTGGTGCAGAAGCATGAACCTGAACCCTTATCAAACCGGATGCATGTACCTTAGGCTATTTCGAGAGGAAAGTTCTTCGCGTTATTTATGGCCCCATGTGCAATGATTTGGGAAATGGAGCAGAAGCTTGAACAGCGAACTTTACGGGTTGAACAACGATATGGACCTAGCCAGAAAGGTCAAGGTAAGCGACACAGATGGCTCGGTCATTTAGATCGGAGGGTCACCAATGTTTCGCCCCGGAAAGCCTTCGACGCTCCGAAGAACGAAGAAGTAGAGGAAGACCGCGAGTCATGTGGCACACCCAAGTGGAAGAGGACCTCAGTCAACTTGGAGCACAAAACTGGACAAAACTGGAAACAGCTAGCTAGGAACAAGTTCACAACGGACAGTAGTGTCACCTTAAGTAAGTAGGTAAGGATGTAGCCTACGCAAATGTGCATTGTAAAAAAAGATGACCAAAACTTCTTCATACTGAATCATTATGTCTGATCTTCTGTCAATATTTCGAGCGGGAAACTCGAAAAGGTGCAGGGAACTAACTTCACTGGGAATTAACTTCACATGGGAATTAACTTCACCTCAAGTGGGAAATATCTTCACTTTTTTCTGGTGAAGTTATATCCCAACTATGGTGGGATATTACTTCACATTTCTGTGGGTAATAACTTCACTTTGATGTGAAGCTATTTCAAACAGAAGGTGTTAATTAATTTCACTTATCTTTATGAGAGTTACACATTATTATCATGTTGTGTAGTTTACTTTCGCATCAAAATCAATGACAAATTTACTTCCAGTGGTGGGGTGAATGAAAATTGCATGAGGCTTTTCTGTTTTAATGTTTGCATTGAAAAAACTGCTTAGCATTGGAAGATGGTCATGATTTTTTTAAGAATCTATATAAATGAATAGCTTGTTTTTTGTACGTTTACTAACCAGCTAAACTGGTTGACCGATTTTTTTGATATATTTTTAAATATAGAGGAATAATGTAGATTTAGGATAAACAAAATGTATACTTTTCAAAGCACAAATTGTGCAAATGTTAAAAAATTATTCATTTCTTACTAAAACAAAATATGAATTAAGCATTAAGCTGATCAATTCAAATTTAAATTACCATTTTTTTTTTGAAAATGATGTCAAATATTTTTTTAAACTATCATCGTACCAAAAAACATGCTAGAGTGCAAATTGTGCAAGAAAAATTAATTTATGCTGTAGCGCTGCAAAGCGAGCGAAGCGAGCCGAATTTTTTTTTGCTAAACAGAGAAACCATTTGGGGTGTGAAAATAAAAAAATTCGCTCGAATTTGTTTCTCTGTTTGGCAAAAAAAAATTCGACTCGCTTTGTACATTGTACTTCTCGAAGTAGATCTCAAAGGATGTTGGTTCCATTATCCGCAGCAAGATTCACGGTACTAGGTATACCAAAGCGGAGGACCAATCCCAATCCCCATATAAAGCCCCTTGTTTACCTTACCATTATTTAGTCCAAATAATATACAAGAAGCGCTCGGTTTATTAAAAGCTGAAGCTCAAATTATGAACTTAAGGCCTTTGTCTGCACTGGCTGCTTATTATAAGAACATGGCATTTTTGATTTTTTATGTTTATAATTTTTTTTTCATTCGGCTGATTGTTTCTCTTAAAATCTATGAACAACGGGTGGGAAATAACTTCACACAAATTTCTGATGAAGTAATTTCCCACCATAGTAGGGCTATAACTTCACCAAAAAAAGTGATGATAGTTCCCACTTGAGGTGAAGTTAATTCCCAGTGAAGTTAGTTCCCTGCACCACTCGAAACAGTTCTTACGAACGAGAACAAAAGACCAAACGGCATTTTTTTTCTAACTACATAGTACGCACAAGCTTCCTACAAAAGTCGATTATCAAACTTATACTAACCAGTTTTATGTGTCAAGGACCGCTCTGAAATCTAAACATCAACCAGCATGTTCATGAGTAGAACGATGTGTTCTGTTCAACTTCTGTAGTTGTTTTGGACAGACTTTAGATTCTCAAGCCCTTGAATTAAAATTATAAAAAATTGAGACTTTTTTTTATTGTGTATTGGTTAGATTTACCGACTTTGGAAGGAAGAACTAAATGGTGTTTTTTTTTCGAGGTATAGAACTTAAGTTGGCATTACTTTTCAAGACGGCGACTGATTTAACAGCTGTCAAGTGATTTATTCTCAGTTTGGTTTGGCAATTCATCATGCATAGACTCATGCTTGAAGAAAATAATGGTTCTGTGCGGAATACGTATCGCGCACTACGTCCATTTTATCGTCGACAAAATCGTCCATCAGAGCAGTTAATTCGATTAACCATGGAACGTTGTCGCACCACGTTTACTCTAATTGATAACTCGCTTCCCTAGAGACGCCGTCGTCGTACGATGCGTACAGAAGGAGCTATTGCTACTGTAGAGCGTAGCATTGAGGAAGACCTGAATGAGTCCATCCGCCATTGAGCACAGGAATTGGATCTGTGTTCATTCACTTTATTGAAGAACCATGATGTTTAGGAGCTGTGGTTCCAACAAGATGGCGCAACATGTCACAATGCTCGCGCCACAATCGATTTATTGAAAGACACGTTTGGTGACCGCCTTATTTCACGTTATGGACCTGTGAATTGGCCTCCAAGATCTTGTGATTTAACACCGCTGGACTACTTTCTGTGGGGTTATGTCAAAGTTATTGGTCTATGCGGATAAGCCACAAACGCTTGACCATTTGGAAGACAACATTCGCCGTATTATTGCCGATATACGGCCACAAATGTTGGAAAAAGTCATCGAAAATTGGACGTCCAGATTGGACTACATCCGAGCCAGCCGTGGCAGTCATATGCCAAAAATCATATTTAAAATGTAATGCCACAAGATTATCTTTCGAATAAATTAAAAATCATGGCAATTGAATATTCCATCGTTGTTTAATTGCAATTTAAAGTTCTACACCTCTCAAAAAAACACCCTCTACATTCTTTCGCATAGAAAAATCACTTTGTAAAACGGATGCAGACTTTTACTCTGATAGCTTATTTGATTTCAAGTCTCTCACCTCTGTATGTCTTTATAAAATGAAGCCACGTTCCAATACTATGGATTATTTCTTAGATATTTGTCAGAAAAGTTTACAATAATTGTGTTTGACACCCCCACTTGACTAGTGCGGTGAAAATGAGACGATTCCTGAGACGAGCTGCGTGAAGTTTACTATATGAAGCAGAAGTTATGAGTTATATAGGATGGGTCGCGCAATAATTGGGAAAGTTGGAGTTACATAGTTGTTGAAAAAAGCCAGAACCGGCTATGGCGTAGTTGAATAAAGTTTTCAAAATAAGAAAAACCTTAAACAAAATCTTGATTATTCATTTCGACGCTTTCGATATTAATTCCCAAAATTGAAACGTATTGAACTGACCTTCGCCTCCGTCAAACTTTGATGACATATCCAGTCCAAAGCCAAATTCGAACAGAAAAAAATGCTCCTGACATTTCGCTAATGACTGATTTGATTTGTGTCCATTATTCTGCCATTAAAATTTGCTGCCGATAACTTTTGTTCATAAATTCACGTACGCTTATACTCCAACCAAAATATAATCGTGTATAAGTACATATTTGAATTTTGTATAGTTTGTTTGTATATATGCATGAATGTGTGTGTGCAATGGGTAATTGTTTCCATTATAATATTTTCTGGACATTCTTTTTTTTTGTCATTTCCAATCCCCTGGAAATCAACTCATTTATAGAGAGGCCTTCACGAAATTATTATGATCCTGGAACTCAATGGGGAGGTCAAGGGGATGAATGCTACGACCGTTTTATGATGGTTGGCTTAACATTAATGGCATTTCATCATTATTTGTATACCTTTCCTATACTGCATGACCCTTGCCCCCCTACCTCCACTGCCACGTGAGCTCCCGATTTCTATCATTTATTTATTAATATTCCAGAAATTAATTAAACATTTCCTAGCCGGCTAGTGACACTCTCATTGAGGCTGCATTTGAATTATGTCAACTTTTACTTCATTATAAACGGAAAAAAATCGACAGACGATAAATGAACAGACGGACGCCAGAACGTTGCTCATAAACAAAAAGCAAAATGTCAAATACGGAGAGAAATGTCTATGGGTTAAACGTTCAAGGGTTCGAGATTCGATTCGAGTACGAGAAAAAGGAACATAAATATAAAATGTCCTGAAATTGATTCCTTTTAAACCAGACGAGAACGATGGACATCGACGATGACGTGTGTGTAGAAATTGATGCAGTCAGTGCGAGTGAGTGGTCGGTTCATTGGACCGGTTTTGTTGTGGCCAGAAAGTTCAATCGCACAAGAAGTTGGAAGTATTTGGGTATGTTTTATAGAAAAGAAGTAGACTTTGGCATGTCATGCTCAGCACAATCACATTTAAGGAACATCAAAAAGATGGATACGTACCCTTTCTTGAATGGAGCTTGACTGGCGTCCGACAAGACAAATATACCGAATCCAAACGAGAAGACGAACAAGAAGGATGTTAAAGGATCATTAGCATCGTCATCATCATCCTTATCCAACCTCCCCTAAATAACAGCAAATGCCATTTAAATATCCTTTAACTTACAGAACAACTAACATCAGCAAAGAAGATGAAGCAGCTCGGATGCTTTAACTGACTGACATGTCCAGTCCGAGTCTAAAGTCTGAGTTCTATGTCTGGTACTGGCTACTGGGGAGCAGAAGGGAAGTCATGTGGTGTATCCTTGAAGAAGAGTAACCCCTTGAATTACAAACCGTTGTACGATTGATGATTAGATTTCTATCGTCCTTATTCGGACGCTAAGGCATGTCATTCAAATAAACATCGTTCTCTTTGCAAAAAGGATATGGACGAGGTCAAGGTGGTTCCGAAGATTGCTTTGACCAATTCAATCAATTATTTTATTTATTTCATAACAAATTGAAATTTTTTAAAAAATATTTCGGATGGTTGATTGTTGATTTGCAAGATGTGAGTCCTGCTCTAGTTGAAGTCCTTCTTACATAATTATCAAGGAAAAGTTTTAATAAAATGTGATTTCCAATAACATTGGTGCCATATCCACATCAAAATTAACTCAAGAACAATAAAGAAACTCTTTAAAGTTCTCAAAAGTTCTCGTTTTCAATATTCTTTGAATTGTCCGTTTAGAAAAACATCCATGGTACCTAATAATTTCTATAGACATCACCATCACCAAGCAAAACATGATGGTAGCTTAATAGTGTCATGTCAGGACATACCAACCTAATCTCTTTGCCCATATGAACTCTTCCAAGATGCTTTGGCTTTGAAGTTGGCTACGGCTATTCCTTCAAACGATTATTATTATGAGAAAGTCTAAGTTCATCTCGTGCGTCGGTCGTCGTCGTCTTTTTCCTTTTAAATGATTTGGAAAACCCAGTTAAGAAAGCCAATGCAATGTTTTTGAGGCATCATGCATCAGTATCAACAGAACAAGGACATATACGACAAAGCTAAGTGATGGCGATAAAGAAGGAAGAAAATGCATGTTCCTGGATCTTATGGTCTTTTACTCTTTCTAAAAATGACCACAATCCTGACATACACGCATACACCATCACCATCACCTTAAAACATCTTATGTGTGTGTGTCTCAAAAACTTTTATGGTGTCTCCTAAGTGACATGACAAAAGACAGATGGACAGTGAACCCAGACAGACAGACAGTTAGACATAAACGGGTTTGAGAGTGAATGTGATTGCTTGAGCAGTAAGAGTAGGAGATGGATATGGACTTTGGTCTAGAGATGGACAAACTGGAACCAGGACATACCACCATATGGAGGCCTCAACCTTCAGGTATATAAACTGATCTGAACAGTCAACATAGAAAACCCTGTCCTAGGATTTATTGGATCTAGAAGGTTTTTGTAGACAGAAAATATTTCCCACATACATTTATCCTTGAAAGTCATCCCCTATACGACGACACGCATCCAAAAGGATATGTTGTCATCTTGGAAAGAGTGAGACCAAGAGGGGGAGAGAGAAGAGCTAATGCATTTCTCTCTATATTGCAGTCTTGTCAAGGCAACCTAGAAAATAAAGAAAGACGACCCGAGATCTGACCAAGGAGGTGACATGACAGTTTGACGAAGTCCCCTCTAACCACATACCGACCAACCAAACGACACATCGGCAGACAAAGAAAGGAGAAGAATTATCCAAGTCCTTTAAAAAGAAGAACGATAAAGAAGAAGACGAAATGAATATCTTCCAAAAACTTTGATAGGTGGATGGATTGTGGTTTGGGAAGAGTCCATCAAATCCATAGTAACGTGTCAATCAAACAGTCCAGTAGTCGGTCGGTCGAACTGTGGACTTGAGTTTTACAAGGACACTGGGGGTGGTTTGTGGTTTTAAGGAATTTTAATGAAAACCTGTGATGTAATTCATTTTTGAAAATTCAAGATAACTTTATTTTGAAAAAGGATGTTGTAAGGTTTTTGAATTGATTTTGTTTTAAAAGAATTGAGAGCATTGAGAGAATGAATGACAAGTTTGATGATGATTAGAACTAGAGATAATAGATTTTGGTAGCTCAAAACTTATTGATGGAAATTCATTCTTAATAATCACTCACCATTTTCATTTGGATTTGTCCAGCGAAAGGCTGGTTTCGGCTGTTGCTTGGAACGCATTTTCCTTGCCTGATGTTAAGGTTTTCCTAGTCGAAGGGAACATGGAAATTAGAACTTTTCCGTTGAAGTAGAAAATTTTAATTCGAAGAAGCGATTCTGAAAAGATAGAAAATATGGTTTCATGAACATAAATAGTAAACAAGAATGAAAAGTACTAATTTTCGCAAAAGATTTGACAGGTTAGTTCCTCGCAGAAGTTTACAATAAAAAGAGCCTTGGTGAACGCAAAGCTAAGGGTATGAATACAGTCAGCAGTTTAGTACTAATCTACGAGCTCCTCGACAAAACGTTTGAGCAATGACTTATTATGTGGGGCAAAATGTTGTGGTAGCAAGCACGGGGTACCCACATCTCAACATCCATAAAGAAACATAGAGATTTCCCGATCAGTCAACTGTAAATCAAAATGATCACACTTGGATCGACGGAAGGCACCTATCCAGTTCTTGATGTCCGAACTTTCCGAGGAGCCAACATCGATTCGGATCATTACCTCATCGTAGCCAAAGTAGTGCTTCGAACATCCCGACAACGAACAAAACAAGGAAATGCTGCAAGAAAATTCGACGTCAGACAGAGGTAATCGTAGACATAGTAGAATCGCAATTGGAAGGAACACTTCTGTAGATTGTATAACGACGACGATGAACAGAATCCCGCTGTTAGCCAAGAGCCATTCATTGGACACGATTATAGCCAACAAAGCCGCTGGCACAGATGCTCTAGCTGCCAAGCAGCAGGCGAAAATCTACAGAAGAATGCACCAAATAATCTGTAATGGTATGGTGGGAAGGATGCATGCCCGATGAATGGAACCTCAGCATTGTTTGCCCAATAATGAAGAAGGGAATTCCTCTAAACTGCGCCAACTACAGACAAATCAGCCGGGTCTACCACGATATCTAGAAATCAATTATCTAGAAAGTAAAAATCTCGAATATGAAAATCTCGAAAACAAAAATCTAGAATGGAAAAAATCTCGAAAACAAAAATCTAGAAAATAAAATCTCGAAATGCCAAAATCTATAAAAAAAAATCTCGAATGCAAAAATCTAGAATGTATGTTTGAATTTTTGAGACAATGTTTAAAATTCGCCGCGAATTTTAAACATTGTCTCAAAAATTCAAACATACATTCTGGATAACTTACTTCAGATGCACAGAAAGAAATCGAAGATCAAATCAAGAAAAACAAGCGGTAAATCACGAAAAATGAATCTAGTTATGGACCTTGGATTGGGAATCAAATATTACGAATTCGTGTTTGTAATTTACGAAAAAGAGGAAAATGAAGACATTACGACTCAAGAGTTGTAATTCTACACTTTTGAATCGCAACAAAAAAAAAGCATTTATGATTCAGAAGCGTAATTTACGATCAGCCAGTTGTAAATTTACATTTAGCTTGTCAAGAATTAAGACTCAAAAGTTGTAATTCTACACTTTTGAATCATAACCAAAAAAAGCATTTACGATTCAGGAGCGTAATTTACGATCAGCCAGTTGTCAATTACGTAAATTATCCTTTTTGTTCCACCACCCACCTTCCCCGTTTCGGAGGGATCTCGCCTCTTTTTTTCTCTCCCTTCCCCCGGTACTATTTTCTCCATTCCTCTCTCTCACCCTCTCACCTCACCGATCAATCTCCGTACTTCCTTCTCATTCTGCACTGCTTAGTGGCGACTATTTTTTTTTACAACTCCGCACTGCTGGGATTCGAACCCAGGCATGAGAATGCACGACGGTCTCTTGATCGGCACCTCTACCCACTGAGCTACTTGACGCTTTATAAAATTGGAATTGATTTTCGACCGCATGAAAACTAGGGAATAAATAAACAACACAAAACGTTTTTCTTTTTAAGGAAATATTGTCGTAATTTACGATTCAAGAATCGTAACAAAAAAAAAACAGTTTGGATTCAAAAGTAGTAAAATGGGATAAGAATTCATGATTTACAAAATACCTTTTCTTCATTCAGGAAATATTTTACGATTCATGAGTCGTAACAAAAGAAAACAGTTTGGATTCAAAAGTAGTAAAATGCGATAAATATTCATGATTTAATAAACACCTATTTTTTAATTCAGGAAATATTTTTGTAAACTATGATTGTCTAAGATCGATTCGTTCATTTAGCTTCAAGAGCGTTGTTTTTAGAATATTGAGATCATAAATCTCGATCTTTGATTTTGTAAATCAGAATTCTTTAGTCGTACAATTTATATCATGCTCCAAATGTTTAAAATTACGAATACAAAATTTGTAAATTGCTCTTACAATGGAAATCTAAAATTATGAAATTTTTTCGTAATTCTCAAATTATACAGTTTTGTAAATTTAGACGGAGTAAGGATTGAATTACAATTTTGACTCTCATTTTACGAAAAAAGGGGGATGATTTACAAAAAAAAGATTTTTCATAATTTACGACATAGAAATTCGTGATTACTGATTTTTCATTTCTTTCCGTGTGGGAGAGGAGACGAGAGTACTTACAAAAAGAAAAACGTATCGTGAAAGTCCTCGACAAAAAGGAAGAGAAATGTTATGTTGGGTTCCTAAGAAGTCTTGCGGCTAACACAAATTCATAAAACTTGTGTTAAGTATTTGTTTTTTTTTTTGTTTTTTTTTTTTGTTTTGTTTAAAATACATATTTAATTTGTTTTCTTTTTTTGTTTATTGTTTTGATTTTCTTATTGTTTGCAACTATTTTTCTAGCTCAGAAAATAAAATATTGGGTAAACTGATGTATTTGTGTTCTACTGTTAAAAATACAAAAAAAAAATCTCGAATTTTTATTTTTTTTCGAGATTTTTTTCTAGATAGAGTCTTTCGAGATTTTTGTTAATTCTGGATTTTTGTGGATTCGAGATTTTTGCGTTCTAGATAATTTTTTTTTTATTTTCGAGATTTTCGGCATTCGTGATTTTTGGCATTCTAGATTTCGTCATGATCCCAAATCAGCCTACTTAACATCGCCTTTAAGATCCTCTCTGTCATAATATGGAAATGACTGAAGCCTTTAGTCAACAATCTGATTGGTCCATATCAAGGACGAGTAAGGTCAACCATCGACTAAAGTTTCCTGGAAGAAACCTACGAATTGACACCCATCACCTACAGAGACGAGCTGTATAAAGCTATGTCTTATTTTGGCATCCCTGCCAAGCTCGTTCGCGTGTGCATGATGACGGAGAACTCACATTGCGGCGTCAAGGTTGGCAACGAGCTTACGGAATCTTTCGATGTCAAAAAAGGATTTGGACAAGGCGATGCACTGTCATGCCTTTTCCTTAACAGCGTGCTTAAAAAGAAGTGCAAAACTCTACCGTCAACACCAGACACACTACCTTCCAAATGTCTGTTCAACTACTCGCGTACGCCGATGATAGTGATAAATGTGAAGAACACAGCGTAATGTAAATGGCGCTTTTGTGAGAATTGAGACAGAAACAGCGAAAATAGATTTAACGGCAAATGAGGGCAAAACGAATATAATAATAGGCATATAATTTCAAGGCAGAAGAGGAGTCTGTCTACCTAGGCTGCGCTGTTAACACGGGCAATAACACCAGCGTCGAGGTCAGGCGTAAATAACTCTTGCTTATCAATCACTATTTGCTTGGGCTAAGTAAGCAATTGAGTGGTAAAGGCCTCTATTGATCAACTAAGGCAAAACTATGTAGCACCCTCATCATCCCAGTCCTGATTTATAGTGCAGAAGCATGGACCTTGACAAAATCGGATAAATGTGTCTTAGGCTGTTTAAGAGGAAGGTTCTTCGGGTTATCTATGGCCCCGTGTGTATTCATGGGGAATGGAGAAGAAGATTCAATAGCGAAGGGTTATTTTCTTATATGGGCTCAGCGACTTCCAGGGTCTGACTAAAGAAATAAAACTTTAGATCTTTCCTTTATTTTATTCCAAATAGATTAAGTTTAAGTGATTACAATATTTATTACTATGAGTTTAAAATTCCATTTTTACAAGTACTTTACACAATTTCTTATAGCAATATGGTTCATTCGAAGATAACAGAGGCCACTAGTTATTACAATCTGAGCAAGCAGATGCCATTTGATTATTACAGTCTGAAAGTAGACGCCACTTTTTAAGACTCAGTGAATGAACTTCACAGTTTATCAAAGTTTACGAGAGGACTTTCCCGAGTACAAGAAGTACGGTACTTAACCGCTGGGATATTATTTTCTGCGTTTGTTCTCAAATTTCACCTCTATTAGTCATTTTCGTGCCAAAACATGGATGTGAATTATACTTGGCAAACGAAATAATTCCATAAATTTGTATCCTTCTGATAAATAGCTAATTTGGCTGTTGGTTTATTTTAAAAAAACGACTGAATGTGCTTGGTTTTGGGTGTGTGTGTGCAGCTGTTGTTTGTCGACTGTGCGCTGCTGCTGATTGTTGTCAATCGTCCATGGTGAAGTGGGATATTTATTTTTTGTAATGAATGTTTCATTACAATATAGAGTGGATGGACACCAATGTCCTGGCCCTTGGAAGTAGAGGAAGACCGCGACTTAGGTGGCGCACCAAAGTGGAAGAGGACCTCAATAAACTTGAATTGCAAAACTGGAGAGAGCTAGCTAGGGACCCAGCTGGCTGGTGGAGACTCTTGGTTGAGGCTGCAGTTCACACCGGAGTAAGTTAGTAAGCAAGACCTTATGAAAATTAGGATATGACAAGGGCGCGGTCTTATTTCTATTTTCATTTCAAAATAAGGAGCAGTACGTCATTATTGTTTCAACAACAACTTTCTGTAAGCCTAAAGATTTAGTGCAGAAAGAATTAATTCTTGATGATGTTTGATAATAATTTAAAAAATGTTATAAATAGTTAACCGAACGTAGAAAAAATTAACAACTACTTAACTACTTCTTATACAGATGATAGCAAAATTCCTCGGCGCAACAAGTCAGACAAGAGAAAAACAGACAAACGACAAAAAACAAGACAAAATCATTTCGAAAATTTAATCATCAATTTAATTGGAATTCCTGTGCATATTACTTATCTCTAACTGTAATCATAAATTGACGGTTATTTGCTAATTTCAATTAAAAATACTTGCATCTTGGCAAAAGGAGAGAGGCATACAAAAAATCTATCTCAGCCACACATCGAGCATTGCATGTTGTCTACTGAACAAGCCAAGCATCTGGAAAGATAATTTTTTGTACGAGTTCATAGTAGCCTCGTGTGCGCACCACAGAAATGCGTTTTTAGAGGCTTGCTTCGGTTATTTTATGCTGCCGTTGTTTATTGCAAGTTGCTAACTACAGACCGATCGTTGATATCTTGACGCTTGCCGCTGCTGTTGTGTGTGATGTTGATGTAGTAGATGGCTAAACAGAGGCCAAACTTCATCATCTTGTCTTCTTTGGTAGTTCTGCGTTCCTTGACCAATCTTCCGCTCTCACCAGAGCTCTGCAACCCAGCTTGAGTTTACTATAGAGGCTAGACGTGTATACGTCTCTCATCAGCTTCCATGATATACGGAGATTGCATTGCAACCGAATATCCAACATCAATTTCTAGTTTGACACGAATGCGCCATGCTTCAGAGATCCTATAGAATTCATAAATTTGTCATCCGCGACAGAAATCTCTGCTGTGAAAATGGAAATGATTAAAAACTCTCCTTTCCTTAATTCCCCTGTTGTTGTTAGACCTAGAGTTGTATTTATGTCGCCATGTCAAGGTACGTATCGAATATTTTCTTTGAATCTGTTTACAGTATTGGTTCAATGGTTCAATCACTTTTTTTTGAATTATAGATCTGTGTTCACGATAGTAATTTAGTTAGCTACCAAGTTTGTCCACAACAGGTCCACACGGGTTTCGAACTTATTGTGAAAACAACAAGGACATCATCATATTTGGATAGACAGTTTGTGCTTTGTCTTAAGAACTGAAAAAACAAAATCCGTACAAAACGGCCGATATCCCGAACTGGATACACAGGAGGATACAGGGTTCGTTTTACACGGTGTCCTGAAGAAAGTCAATGTATTCTCGAAGTCAATATGTTCGTCAGTTGATCGATCAATCAGGTCTAGACCATTCTGCCTTTGTTAAAGTCAACATTTTATTAGTGTTAAATTGCGTTTGTCCTCTGTGAGTTTTCAATTGAAATTGCTTGAGCTTTCTACAGCCCTTACCATCCGCCTCTTTGGCTTTTCCTCATTTACTCGCCCTTTAAACGATGACGCGACAAGGAAGAAGACAACAGCGATGACGATGGGTCAGTCTAATGGCTCGAGTCCATTATCTCGTCATGTTTGTTAGAAAATTTAATTACTCCTATTAAACAGTGTTTTTTATGTTGTCGTTCTCATCACCGTCAGCGTCGTCTGCGTCGTCCTTTTACTAGAACTCATGCACAGTGTGACCAGACAGAGTGTTATTTTTTTCGACTTTCACTCACTCCACTTGCATTATTTATTGCCGTGACTTGCCGGGTGGGTGGAACGGATGAGTGGAATGAGCCAGGGATGTGTCTTATTATCATAATTTTTCGTTATTGCTCTATTTTGGTTTTTCTTTTTCATCATACTCTTTTGCACTCAGCTTCTAGGACATCAACTTTTATAGGTACACTGTGTACTTTTTTGTGTGTGCCTTAAGTGTTGGTCCTTCGTGGAACATAAACATGACGCTCACTCAACTCAACTCAAACTGAACCCAAACCCCACAAGGGAAATCAGAGTTTCATTTTGTACTCGCTTAAGCTAGTTCAAGCTTGGGCAGCCCAGCTAAATGAAAGCCTTATTGACATGATGGGTGGGAAGAGATCCGGAGTGCCATCTCTACTTATCTCCACTTCATACTGGGCATAAGACTGACGTACTCGTATGGGAGCTCTCTTTGTTTGGTGTGAGGAGAAAATTAAGTTAAAATTTTGTCACACGGCCTTCAAATCAAATCAATCTACAATCATATACAAAAACAATAACACATGTTTATTTTGTTTGCTTCATTGTGGTGCTGGTATCTCTCGTTTGAATTTATGTTGTGTGGCAAATGGAATTCCGTCATTAATTTTTTTAATATCGAGGATTTTAATAATGATTCTGCCAGCCGAAAAGCGCAGCGCCACCGCGCCGGGAAGTGATTGTTTGGCGGCTAGAGTAATTCGTAATGAGGATGATTATCAATCGGAATTATCATATCAATATGTGAATGGATACAGTCTGTCTATTAAATGCAATAAATGATTGTCAAATGGTTTTGTTCGGCAATCAGTTAAAGTTAATTGAATTGGAAACGTCGGAATAACTAAATGTTTATTTTTTTATTTTTTAGGGTCGTAGATATAAATGCGGCATAATGTATTGTACATTTAAGCACATTCTTATGAAATTTTGTTTTTAAAATATTCTTGTAGATTTAAAGGACTTAAAATGTTTTCAACTGAGAGCCACTTTAACCACTTGAATTACAGAGGTTCTAGTTGCTAATATAAGCCTTTTTTGACTGCGTTTCTGTAGACAGCCCTTAGTCGTCTGTGATACTTCTGCGAAGAGGCTTTTAAAAGTATTTGATGATAACACGATATTAGGTGTGTATAGTGTATTTTTGCACGCGTATATACGCTTTCAATGAACAGTGCACAAAAAACGACCTTTTCTTTGTTTTATCAATTTGGCATCACTAGTCAAATCTCAATCTGATATTTCCGTCAAATGTGTGAAGAAAACCAAGTGAATGAAGAAAAGAGCTCTGGGGAGAGAGAGAGATAGGTATAAAGGTGTCCAACCAGTGATGCCAACCTAGGCTTTTTCATGTCTTTCAGTCATTATTTTGCCTACTGAAGTTTTAACGCTTATATTTTTGCAAACAAAATATTTTTAACCGCGCCAGTAAAGGTCGCTACACACACAACAGTATACTTGACAAGTAGGTATACTTGTACAATCAACCTGTACAAGCAAACTCTAACGTCTGTAGGGATATTTTGCTCAAGTATTTTACTTGTGCAAGTCACTTGATGATTGATTGATTTCGAATCCTGCAAACTTGCACATGGAAAACGAAACGTGTGTACCCGTATTTTTGGCTTGTACAATTAAATTAGTAGTGCGCGACCGTGATTAAGCTTTACGTCAGTATATCATCATCAGTATATTATCAGATAGTGTGAAAAAATGTCGAGCGATTTGAGGAAGAGCAATCGTGAATTACTTGAACATTTTATTCGTGCCTACGAAAATCAGCCGTGTCTTTGGCGAATAAAATCTGGCGAATATCATGATAGAATGAAGAGGGATGCAGCGTACAAAATCTTACTTGATAAGTACAGATTAAATGACAGCGAAGCCGATAAAGATGCCGTAATTAATAAGATAAATGGCTTCAGGACAAATTGTCGAAAAGAAAAAAAAAGGTGACGCATCTTATCGCTCCGGTAGTGGCACTGAGGACTTATATGTACCTACACTGTGGTACTACCACTTGTTTGGCTTTTTGGTAGATCAAGAAACTCAAAGAAATTCTACGTCCAATTTGATTGATTGAAATCGCTTTTTAGCACTTCGAAAATAGCCTCGCACGTTTCAGGAATTATGTAACTCAGCGCCTGTGGTGAAATTATGGTCGAATATTTAAGATCTTCATAGCTCTTTCCGGTTGCGAGAAATCTTAATGTTGCTGTTAATCTCTCATGGGGAGTAATAGCTTGCCTCATAATCGTATCTTGTTTTTGAATTAAAGGTGTTACCAGTGACAAAAGCTTCAGATATGTTTCTTCACTCATTCTGAGATAATTATGCCAATCAGGATATATCTTCAATTCACTCAGTAAATTCATATGGGAGTAGCTTCTTCTCCTCAGTAACCACTCTTTACACCACATATCACGTTTCTTTTTTCGCGTTTCTTTTTTACGGATAAGGTAAAAAGCAGCCAAAGCAAGAAAGTCGTCGTCCGATTCACACATTTTCGCAACATAAACTGAAAAATGTTCGAACATGCTGTAGCGTGTGGAGGCGAAATGAAAAATAAGTATGCTTGGCTTGTACAAATATACTTGTACAAGTATACTTGTCATTGTCAAGTATGCTGTTGTGTGTGTAGCGACCTTAAGCTAGGTAAATACAACTACATTAGCTCAGCCACTTCGAAGCGAACGAATGAACAAAATCGCTCCAGCAAAAATACATTTTTTTTCTTCAAGAAAGGAAACATTACTGAGTTTTAAGAGCTTCATTATAAACACAGGCGTCTGCTAAGCAACAGTTTTCAATCTTGTTGGTAACCAATTGAACCTAACTTACGTCATACTGTTTCAGCTGGGCTTCCAACGATAGCCTACGTGTCAAGACATTAACTTATTGGTGTCATTATAAAATAGGATGGCACAACAGTTTCAAAGACCTCTCTTCAACAATCCCTTGAGTCCGTGTAAAGGATTGAGGGTCTTGGTATTACGCAGATTGCGAACGACTGAGTTCTGAAGAACTTCTCTAACGAGCACTTCTACTATACGAAACGAATGTAATAAACAATAGAAATTATTGATCTAACTTCAAGAAATTCGGTGAAAGAAGGTGAGGCATGAGACATGAAAATGAGAAAGAGGGTTGGAGACAAAACGGAGCCCTGAAACATGTCAAAGTATGAAACGTAGAGTTGCGTACTCCTGTGTCCTGTCTGTTGTGTGTTCCTAGTTTTGTCATTTCCTCTTTCTTTGTCATTATAATTTTGTGACTTAGTGTATCTATCGTTTGGTCTTTTCTCACCTCTTTTTGGTTGGAAAGCACTGACTTCCAATTCTTCGTCTTCCTGTTCGTCATAATTTCTAAGTCTTGTTTTTATACCATCGTCTATTTCGTTAAAAAATTTTCTTCTAGCGTCTCTTGCTGTCAGGTGCTCTGCTGCTCTTCGGCATTCGTCTCTTAGTTTTCTTACCCTATGTATTGCACATCCAAATATCAGTGTTGCCACTCTTTCTTTTATATTTTTCCTGATTATCGAAACTAGGTCGTTCTCACTTGGTCGAACTTGCACTTGTAACGTCAGCCCTCTGATATCAGCATAAAACTCGTCAAATGTCTCGCGAGGCTGTTGTTTACGATCCATTATTTGTCTCAGAATTTCGAAATCGCGTTTATTTTGCTTAAACTATCGTATTAGTTCGGTCTTCAAATCAAAGTAGTTAAGCATTTCGTCATCTTGACCGACATGTTTTTGAAGTACCATCAAACTTCACCCACCCACTTATGAACATCAACCCTAGGATTGCTGTCCCTAAATGAACCGTGATCGTTCGATGATCCGTGTGTGGCTCGTTCTGTCGTTTGCAAATGTTTAGTCTTGTAGGTACTGGTCTTCTCTTCGTTGTTTTTCTTTGGTCCTTCATCGAGCGCTATAGGGAATTCAGTTTATCGTTCATTGTCTTCATGTTTTTGTACATCAGTTTCATTATATTACTCAGGCCTGAAGCTAAAAATCCCAGAGTTTTCGTCTGACTGTCTTTGGCAGTCAGTGTCGCGACTGCTTGCATCCTTTCGTACATGTCTAGTTAAGTTCGTAGTGATCTTCCGGTAGTTTTTTTTCTGGTGTGGTCTTCTGTATTTGTTGACATCTGTACTAAATTTGGTTGTTCTTGTTTTAGTTTCCGATTTTCTTCCTGTATTCGTCTTGTCTCTTCTAGAAGTTCGTCTCGTCTTTTCCGAATGAGAGATCTTTGCGAAATTTCTTCTTCTTCGCCGTCACCTTCTTCTTCTTGGGGATCTTGTTCCTGTCTTTCGTTATCTGTCTGTTCCTCGTCCTGTAGCTGTAGCGCCATATTCCTAATAACGTCAACTATGTCCCGGTCTGTTCGGTTTTTGGGTCCTTGGCTTCCACTGGGCACTGACAGGCCTACTATATTTGGGTCCCCCGCCTGCTTGGAACTCCTAGTCTGAGGCCTATTGTTCTTCGGGATAGCTCCCTGCTTCTTACCCTTCTCAGCCTTTGTAATACAAAAAATCCTCTCTAATAAAAGAGAGAAGAATATGTTTCGAAAACAAACCTAACCACAAGAACAAAAAAACAAATCGAATTACTTGAAAAAAGTATGGGAGCAAATTCCCACTATGAATGGAGCAAATTCTCTTGTGGAGCATATTTCCGTGGAGTAATTTCCCTGCACCAAGGATATCTTACAAAAATAATTTGAGTAGTTTTCCTGAAGAAGACTTAACGTTGAGAAGCGTCGTTCTTATTCCAGGTCTTTACTTTTAGGGCAAGTTTTGATATAAATAATAATTCATTGAGATCTTGTCGTACCAAGCCCTGGCCACAACTCAACGACAGAGAGATTGTTGTTTTCCTAGCCGAAGAACCAGTTGAAATGTTCAACCCCCAAAACTCAACCAATTATTCAACCAAACAACATTGTATCGCCAAACGACACACACAATGTTATTAATTTGTAGAAGGCAATTAATTTGTCTCCCCGTTCCTCTTTTCTCAAAAACAAAACAAAAAAATTGAATAAATTAATCAACAAAACCGTCTGAATGATCCTCGCAACAATAAAACTAATAATAATAATATGACGATTTATGAGTTCTTCAAGATCTCGCTAGCCTGTCGACTGTCATCGGCATAGACATCTCCTAAGTGAAAATGATCTCACAATCTGCCATCATCAAGCACAAGCAGCCAGCCATCGCACCACCATCAAAAAGCCCCCATAGCCCCAAAGCCAAGTCAAGCAAATATTCAAATTCCATTCTATTTTCGCTTTATTGCGCACAAATCATAATCTAAATTAATTTTCCTCACAGTTTTTCCCAATGACATCGTCAATCATTCATTCATTTCGTTTTTGCTTCTTTTTGTGTTTTATTTCATCAATTTTATTTATGAATTTTAATTTTCTAACATTGATTGCAACCGTCAACTTCAACATCCTCCATGCAAATTCATTACATACATTACCACAGCGCTCTCTCACTTTTTCTGTCCCTCTCTTTCTTCTCGCTTCAATTTGAAATGGATGGCGCTGACTGCAACTGAGTTCGATCTATGCGATTGCTGCGACTGCAACAGTGAACGATCGATGCAGGCACGATTTTTTGCGTCCGACAATTTGCCGCCAAACTGCGCAATCTGCAGCACTGCCCTGTCAGCTTCAGCCCGAAGAGCCCGCTGGCCCGGGCATTTGACAGCATTGCTTCATGAGAAAAATGACTCAATCATTTAGCAAAAACACACTGCGAGTGTCTTTCTTGCTTGGTGTCGTTGTCTATAAGTCGTCGTTGTCGTAGTCGTCGTCTGTCAGGTTGACATTTCGCCTTGCTGCCAGGAGAGCGTGTTGTAAATTTGTGTGCAACAGGGAACACCATTCACCTGCGGGTAATTAATTTCATTCGAAAGATTATTGACGGTGAACGAAAAACCGCACTCTCGCTCAGTCTGCTCGCTCGGTCGTCTATATCCATGTCGACGTTGTTGGACTGTCGATCGTTTGGGCGACGAACGCCACCACCATCTCCTGCCTATGACCGAACAGCTCGATTATGACATGTGGTTTTTATTTATTTGGTTGTTATTTTATTTAATTCGCGTCCCGAAAAACAACTTCTACCGCTACCAACGCCGCCGCCGCCGTACCTTTCATTTCTCGTCCCCACCCACATGAGAAACGGACTGGTTACATACATGTTTGCTTGAGATGAATTGCTTTGGCGTTGTGGCAGCTTTATGACATTTTGTGAAAAATAATCATCGCCAACAGCGTGACAACGACATCGATGAATACGACGACGACAATGAGTATGATAAAGCCGATGCTTGTCGATGATGGCAGCCAGCACAGTGAAGCGCAACTATTCAACTTCTAATTAGCTTACCCCGCACACTGATTCTACTGCTCAAATCATTCAATCAATCACACAATTTTTGTATTTTGAAATTTAAAATTAAATTTACAAGATGCTTTTGATGCAGTCGAGTCGGTTTCTCGTTTTCGTGAAGATATTGAAAAGGACAGTAAGGTGTTTCCCATTTGCAACCTATCATCCAATAATAATGAACTAACTATAGAATAGGAATAGAATAGAAATAGAATATAGAATCGTCTGACCCGATTGAGCTCAACTACATTGCTCGTTGGAAAAAGCAGTTATTGATAGAAGAAAATTGATTAGATGTAAGAGAGAAGGAAATCAATGTCAAATCGCCTCATGTTCAGTCTAGTCTTATACCCGTTTGCGCCATATATGATAAACGATCTCCATGCACATGTCGAATTATATGAATCATCGCACCCTTTTATTTCATTCTACCGCCTGCATCAGAATTTGATAAATTTCTCAAAATATGTCTCTCGTCCGTGAGCTCACATTTATAACTTTTCAATCGAAATAAATTGCCAAAAATGATGGAAAAACGAAGAACACTGAGAAAAAAATTCTTTTTTCTTAAACGGAAAATATTATTGCTGTGCTTGGTCTTCAAGTCAGTCAGTTGGTCATGAATCTAATTTTTTTCGAAAAAAAACCTTTCTCTTTTAAATTAAGGAAGCTGTTGCCCGCGACTTCGTCCATCTCACCTCGCCTCTAGGCCACCGTAGCATCATGCCTCTTGCCTTCTGCATCATGTGGGCGTGGGAATTTTGTTGCGAAGTTACTATCTTCTTAGATATTAATTGAAATTAAGTGATGTCAAGTAAAAATTTGTTCACAATTAAATACTCTTAATCAACAACACACTTATTTGCTAAGGATTAATATTAGGTATGTTGAAAAATCTCTCTGGCGAATAATTGGCAATTATTAATTAATTTCAACCAAATTTGATTGAAAAAGATTATGGTGAGTCAATCTTTAAAGAAGAATAATTTACTTCACACATAATTTTTGGGTAACTTGAACCGTTAACGAAGCGCACCCAACGTAAGTCTTCAGATATAAATAATTTTCCCCGTTTTATCAAAACTTTTCACTTTGCTCTTATTGGTAGCAGCATAAAGCTTAAATCCTTCCTCGACAAATGGACTATCCATTATCCGACACAAAAACATTTTTTTCAATTCGAACGTTCAAAGAAACAAACAGACAAACTCTAAAGTTTTAACCATATACCTATTAGAACTAGCTGACCTTCGAACCTCATCTCGCCTCCCTTCAGATCAACTCCAGAATAATAATGTTACATAGATTTTGTCCAAATGCATTGTGTTTAATTTGAAACCAGTTGATGATTCTGATGGCGATTATACACTGTGGCGTATAAGTGCTTTTGTTTTAACAAATGGTTTGAAACAAATCTTTGACATTTTTGTTTGTTTATTATTGGTATTTTTAAATTTCATATTTGTGTTTTTTATAGGTATGTTTGTCTTGGACCTTTTTTTTAAAGTGATAGAAAACATTGAAAAAAGCAACATTTTTATTTTTTCAAAATGTTTTTGAGTAGAAAATTTAATAAATTTTTCAAATCTTCCTTTATTTTTTTTTTGTAAGTCAATATTTAGCAGAGTTATTAGGGTTGGGTGTTGTAGGATCTGGGGGCTTAGGCTGTATCTTTTCCTACATACCAAGTGCTTACTTTACCTCCTCGTGGTAGCCACCGGGTACTGGTTATATCTTACATATAACTTGCGAAACTTGTAAGCGCGGGTGCAAATCGGGAAAAAAGAGCACCTTATCTACGGCCCAACAAATTTGGAGGTTAGTGCGAGGGGCTAACAACCCCTCCACAGTGAAAAACTTGAAAGTTATGAGAGAGATACCAGCCTCGGATAATGAACCCCCTCTTATGGTAACCAGACCCGGAACGACAACGGACTACGCATTGAGAGTTTGTACCTGGAATGTAAGAACCCTCTACACTCCAGGTGCAACTCAGAAACTTGAATCTGTCCTCTCGCAGTATAAGGCAGATATTACTGCGATCCAGGAAATACGATGGATAGGATCAGGGACAAAGGAAAGAAAGAATTTCGACATTTATTATAGCTGCCATCAAAGATTGCATATACAGGGTGATTCACGAGCGTTGTGCCTAAAAGCTAGAGCGTGTAGGTTGAGTTGAGACAAGAAAAAAATCGTATGGGAGGGGGTCTATTACCCCCCGTTTAGCCGGGAGGGGCAATTTTCTGAAAAATTGACTTATTTTGTAAAAAAAATTATTAAAAATCAACTGCTTCGTTTACAACCCCGTGCAATACCTTTCTGAAAAGCCAAAAACTTCTCCTTTCACTTTGTTTTTAAATTAAATTGTTTTAACGAATAGTTAAAAAAAATAAATTTTCAAACTCAAAATTTTCAAAAAAAAAGCAAAAAAAAACATTTTTGACCTAATTTTGTTCAAAATTTTATGTAATTAAGTACTGATTTTGTTTTGAGAATTCAATGTCTTTGTTAATTCTTAGTCGAAAACAGAAAACCGGATGCAAAAATGTCTTTTCGTTTTTGAGAAATTAAAAAAAAAACCAAAACCACTTTTTTCTAAGAAAATCTTTGTTTTAATTTTTACGTATCTGGACTTTTAGTTTAATTTATTAGTTAATTTTATAAATTTAATTTTTTGTAATTAGAGTTTTATGAGGACTCAATAAATTAGAAAAGTATTGGATTTTCCCTGGATTAACCATTTTGTTCACTGATAACGTCTGAAAACTGACCTGCAATTTTTTCTTACCATACCGTTGGCCGCGGCCACTAGCCGGCGAAGGGTTCTACCTGTTAGGGGCTTAAGATAATTAAACCGCAATTTTTCTTAAATGGAAAAACAATTAACAACCTAAAGGTTAATAAAAGGCATCGCATAATTACTAAATAACCATTTACAATTAAAATATTAACTCATCAACACATAACAATAACAAACGCATACGCTCGAGAAGAGTTAGCGGACAGGAACTTCTGCTACGGTTTAACTTGTTGTCGAGATTGGGAAGCCGAAAGACTCTACGCTGAAAGATATCCCAATAGATGGCGCCGAAGTCGTAGCATGTTTTCAAGAATCCGCCGACACGAGAGCACGGAGAGCTAGAAGTGAAAGGTCAATGGCAGACGTTATCAATGAACAAAATGATTAATCCAGGGAAAATCCAATACTTTTCTAATTTATTGAGTCCTCATAAGACCCTAATTACAAAAAATTAAATTTATAAAATTAACTAATAAATTAAACTAAAAGTCCAGATACGTAAAAATCAAAACAAAGATTTTCTTAGAAAAAAGTGGTTTTGGTTTTTTTATAATTTCTCAAAAACGAATAGACATTTTTGCATCCGGTTTTCTGTTTTCGACTAAGAATTAACAAAGACATTGAATTCTCAAAACAAAATCAGTACTTAATTACATAAAATTTTGAACAAAATTAGGTCAAAAATGTTTTTTTTTGCTTTTTTTTGAAAATTTTGAGTTTGAAAATTTATTTTTTTTAAACTATTCGTTAAAACAATTAAATTTAAAAACAAAGTGAAAGGAAAAGTTTTTGGCTTTTCAGAAAGGTATTGCACGGGGTTGTAAACGAAGCAGTTGATTTTTAATAATTTTTTTTACAAAATAAGTCAATTTTTCAGAAAATTGCCCCTCCCGGCTAAACGGGGGGTAATAGACCCCCCCCTCCCATACGATTTTTTTCTTGTCTCAACTCAACCTACACGCTCTAGCTTTTTGGAACAACGCTCGTGAATCACCCTGTATTTGGATGCGGATTCGTCGTGGGAAACCGGCTTAGATCGAAAGTCATGGATTTCAAGCCAACAAGTGATCGTCTGGCTGTGATCCGCATCAAGGCCACACTACAAAACATCAGTATAATATGTGCACACGCCCCTACTGATGATGCTGAGAAGTCTAGCAAGGAGGATTTCTACGACCTCCTGGATAGAGCCTACGGAGCCTGTCCAGAGTACGACGTCAAAATCGTACTCGGAGACTTCAATGCAAAAATCGGGAAGGAAGACATCTTTGGCGGATAAGTTGGAAAGCACAGCCTCCACGAAGAAACAACAGATAACGGCTTCCGACTAATCGACTTTGCTGCAGCTCGTAATACGGTGATAAGTAGCACTAGGTTTCCAAGACGGAAGATCTACACAGCAACCTGGCGATCTCCGGATGGTCGAACCACCAACCAAATCGACCATGTGCTAATCGGCGCAAGGCACGCATCCAACATCCTGAACGTGCGCACTTTCCGAGGCGCAAATGTCGACTCTGACCACTTTCTGGTAGTGGCTAAGTTTAGAGCTCGAATATCAAACGACAAAAAAACACGTGCAGCCCAAAGAAAGAAGTTCAACATCGGTTGCCTTAACACATCAGAGAATGCCAGAGACTACAGCGAGCGCCTGAGCGAGCGACTCTCCGGCGTCCTCCCAAATACTACAGACGTCAACACACTGTGGAACCAATATCGCGAAGTAATAAAAAATGTAGCCGAGACCACCATAGGTTACCAGCCACCCCCGAAAAAGAACCCGTGGTATGATGATGAGTGCGTGATATTGAAAAGAGAGACGGAAAATGCACGCCTGCAGATGCTGCAACGGAAAACAAGAGCAGCAAGGGAAGAGTACCGCACGAAAAGGAGAAATGAGAAAAAGACCCTGCGAAGAAAGAAAAGAGCATCCGCAGTTTCTCAGCTCAAAGATCTAGAAGAGTCTCGGGCCAAGAACAACACCCGGCGTTTCTTTAAAAGGTCGAAGCAATTAGCTTCTGGTTTTAGAACCGGGACACAAGCTCTTCGAAACAGTGAAGGAAACCTAGTCACCGAAGCACAGGGAATTGTAGATGTTTTCAAGCAGCACTCCCAGCAGCTGCTGAATGCGCAAAATGTCGAGCAAGATAATGACGAAAGCGAAACAAGACCAGTCAATGAAGACCCAGTCCCAGCCCCCAGCAGAGAAGAGGTAGAAAGAGCCATCCAAAAGCTAAAAAATAACAAGGCCGCAGGGTCGGATGGCATACCCGCGGAACTCTTTAAACATGGAGGAGATGTTTTGATGAACCGCATGCACCAGGTCATCACCAAAGTGTGGGAGG
Organism: Sphaerophoria taeniata; assembly: GCA_943590905.1. NCBI lineage: Eukaryota > Metazoa > Arthropoda > Insecta > Diptera > Syrphidae > Sphaerophoria > Sphaerophoria taeniata. The sequence continues at coordinate 71,421,271 of OX016542.1, read as the reverse complement.
AAGAATGCATGCCCACTGACTGGTCGATAAGCTCCATATGCCCCATCTACAAAAAAGGCGATCCGATGTTATGCAAAAACTACCGTGGCATATCCCTGCTTAATGTTGCATACGAAATCCTATCCAACGTACTGTGTGAGCGTCTTAAACCTTTCTGCAACACAATAATCGGCACGTACCAGTGTGGCTTTAGGCCAGGCAGAACAACGATAGACCAAATATTCAAACTGAGGCAGATCCTGGAAAAGACCAACGAATTTCAAGTCGAAACCCACCATCTTTTCATCGACTTTAAAGCTGCTTATGATAGCATCCACAGCCAAGAGCTTATGATTACGATGTCTGAATTCGGGATCCCGAACAAACTGATCCAGCTGTGCCGCATGACGCTTAACAATACGCAGTGCAGTGTGCAAATGGGTAACAGCTCATCCGAGTTATTCCAAACTTGCGCAGGGTTTAGACAAGGAGATGCGTTGTCATGTGACTTCTTCAACATAGTCCTGGAGCAGATAGTGCGCAAGGCAGGTGTGAGCACGGAGGGCACTATCTTCAACAAATCCATCCAGCTCCTAGGCTATGCGGACGATATAGACATCATCGGTCGATCCAAGAGAGCTGTGCTTGAGGCCTTCACAGCGATTGAAGAACAGGCGAAACTAGTTGGTCTTGAAGTGAATGAGGACAAAACAAAGTACATGTTATCAACAAACAAAGCAACATCTGTCCACCGCCTAGGACAAAACGTCACTGTTGGTAGCAGCAATTTCGAGGTAGTTAAGGAGTTCACCTACCTTGGAACAAACATCAATCCCACGAACGACACCTTAGTGGAGATTCGAAGAAGAATTACCCTAGCGAACCGCTGCTACTTCGGTTTGGCCAAACAACTGGGTTCAAAACTCCTCACTCGGAAGACAAAGTGTCTGCTATACAAAACTTTGATTTTACCAGTCCTACTCTACGGCGCCGAGTGCTGGACGATAAGTTAAAAAAGGGGAATTGATACTGGGCACTTTGGAAAGAAAAAATTCTTCGATGGATTCTCGGTCCCGTGTGCGACGATGGCGAATGGAGAAGAAGGTTCAACCGAGAACTGTATGAGCTGTACCAAGATGTGGATGTAGTCTAGAAAGCCAAGAAAAGACGACTACATTGGCTCGGCCACATCGAGCGAATGGACGACAACGCTCCAGCCAAGAAAGTCTTCTCATCCCAGCCCATAGGTTCGAGACGACAAGGAAGACCGAACCTACGGTACAAGGACCAAGTGACTGCGGATGCCAGAGCGCTTGGTCTCGGTGACTGGAGAGTGCATGCGAAGGATCGTTCACGATGGAAGACTGCAGTATCTCAGGCTGAGACCCTTCATGGATTGTGAGCCGGATAAGTAAGTAAGTAAGTATTAGGGTCCAAAGTCAAAATTGTGTTTTTGCATGTAAACTTATTTTTTGATTAGAAAAAAAATCGTAGCGATCTGAACTAAACAGTGAATTAAAGCTAACAAAATTCTCAAATTCAATCGTAGATTGGTTGGCATGGTAAATGTCAAGCGAATTGGAAATTGCAGCCATCTGAATGGAATGGATGAGTCTGAAAGGATTGGATTCGATTCGTGGCAGAAGAAGAACAACTTCACCTTCAAAATTGCAGTCCAAAATTGTAACCTTGACAACATTCCGCATACCTAATTGTTCTTATAATCTTGTTACGTTGCATAATGGTAGGTGAACCAAATTTCAATCGAAGTTATGTGGTGGCATTCATGGTTAATTCAGCGAATTCAAAAATTCAATAGGATAGTTAAACACATCAGCATTGTTAACACCATCGATCGATTTGAGTAAAATCTCTTTGCCGGGCAATTACTGTTGCATTTTGAAGTTTATAGTGTCAACTTTTCAATTTTTGACAGCTAAAATAGCTCGTAGAAGTTACATATATGAAAAAATAACGGTTACCTGTCCAGCTAGTAGAAAAAGAACACTCTATAGAAGTTGTCTGCTTCTTAGCTACCTCATTATCAATTTTGAGCCAAATCGGTTAAGCTGTTGGTAGAAATTATTTTCATGATAAAAACAACGTTTAACTGGTCAACATGTAGGATAAAAAGTATTTAAATTGGTCCAGCCGTTTAGATGAACTTCAACCGTTCTTAGAAATTACTTATATAGTAAAGTCACGTTTGTTGGGTCAGATGGTAGGATAAAAAGTAGTCTTTTTATCCTATTAACAATCCTTTCAGACGTTCTAAGGTAACATTTATATAGTAAAACAACGTTTACTGGGCCAGCAAGTAGAATGAAAAGTATCATACATACGTACACTGAATGATTAAAATGAATAAATGAATGAACACGCATAAAAAAAATCATTCAAGTCGACCCAGACTTGTAGTTGCAGCATAAATACCAACTGCAGTGTCACCTGTCGGGCTGATTTATGAATTCAAACCATCCAGGGCGCTACTTGAATGCATAAAAAATTCGTTCAAATCGGCGCAACCGTTTAGGAAGATTTCAGTGACATACCCACACATGTACAATGCAATTATGCAGGGTGATTCACGAATGTTGTGCCAAAAAGCATGAGTGTGTAGGTTGAGCCAAGACAAGGAACAAATCGTATTGCTGTACAGAGTAGAGTATAGGTATAGCATTCTTTTGAATTATGTTCAAATTCAAAAACAAAAAAAAAAATTTTTTTTAACAACTTTTTTCACGTTATTACGTTTTACTTTTTTTCCTCAAATTAAATTTCTTTAATTTTTGAAAAAAAAAAATTGTTTAAAAACAAATTTTCAATTTGTTGACTTTGAAAATTAATTTTTCCCCTCCCATACGATTTTTTCTTGTCTCGACCCAACCTACACACTCTAGCTTCTTTTTAGCACAACTTTCGTGAACTGTATAAAGATTAATATTGCAGGACGGTTATCCGTGGAATCGTTCTATCCTTGCCAAGGAAACTAACAGGAGACAACCCTGCATTCTTCTACGCTCACACGTCACACAGTCGAGTCGTCGAGACAAGCGCTTTCTTATTAGCAGTTTATTCGACCGCTCACATGCTGCCCCAGGTAGAACAGAAATTGGTTTAATTTCCTTAACTCTTTGTTTTTGTTTAGTAGAATGAAAAATGACGGGTCTATAATGGGTTTTTAAGATTTCTGGCTAGCTCGCCTTCGCAGAGAAGGGACGGTGAAAGAAGTTTATCATACTTTGTTTTTCCTTTCACTTATACATAAAATTTTTCTGTTCTGAACCTGACCAAACATTTGAATTCATTATATCCTGAATAACTTTCGTTTTTTTTCTCAGTGTATTTCTAAAATCAACCTGCTACCGGCCGGAAACTATACAAAATATGTGAAAGTTGTACTTTTTTGTCAATCCTAGCCCCATCATAATCATCGTTTCTCTTTCCACACCTCTTCTGTCACAACCGTCAATTCGTCATATGCCAAAAGCTGCCCTGCACACTATCCCTCACCAATTCATCTATTTTCAACACTTTTCGTTCGTAAGGAAGCAAAATTTTTAGTGTACCTTATATGTTGCAGCTTCAATGTTTCTTCTCAGAAACGACTTTGGCGGTGACGTCGATGTCGACCATCTTTTGCCATCCATCTTGGCCTCATGCATTCCTTCCGGCTGATTTTGAAAATGAAAACTCTATTTTGCTGCACATAGAGAACTGGTCTCAGAATTATACAAGGCAACTGCCGACGACGACGACGATGATGGCCGAACCTGGCAATGCCATCTCTATACCGACACATTTTTACGATTTATATCCTATCAATATTTCAAAAATGATAAATACAATCCATAAATAAGGTGCAAAATGGGCGCATATATAGAACTGAAGTGAAGAACCTTTTAGATGAGAGAACGACGGCTATTTGGCGGCGATGACGAAGACGGAGGAAGCAGCCCAAGAAAATTGAGGTGGTATCGGCAGGAGCGCGCAACACCATCATCATCAAACGAAGACATGAAATCCTTTATGCATCAAGAAAAGGACCAAGCAGCAGCAGCAGAATAAGGACTCTTAGTTTTTCCCCATGTCTCACATCTCTCATCGAACGGCACGTCGACGTCATACGTGTTATAAAATATATCCCCGGTGAGGGGACACGAGGGCGTAGCTTACCTACTAGATGGATGGACGAATGGATGGATTGGATATATGTGGTGCAAGGAAATATCCTTCCCTTCCAGCAAAAAGATATTTCACTCGCTCCTTCTAGAGGTGGTGGGGGGTGAATAAGACGTAAACGAAACTATGACCTTAGCTAGCAATCGCCAAGAAACACATCAGGTTCGTCTCATGGCTTCAATCTGTCGAACATATCGTCTTCATCCGTCGCTCGTCGTCGTGTCGGCGTCCTTGGGCAAAGCAACCGAGCATATTGATATGTTGCCTCAACTAATATTATGGTAACTTTCATTCAATGGACGTCTTCTTGGATATCACTCAAAAATATATCCATCCTCCCACTTTTCAACTACCACCAACACCCCACACTCGCAACTCGTATTTGTGAAGAAAAGATGTTGATGATGATGGAACCCCAAATGTGCATTCTGGACATTAAGATCCTTATGTTACCTCTTCTGACTTGCCAAGGATATACTATACGTTCGATGTTAGTGGATAGGTAATCTATTCCGATTCACATCTTCTTCTTCGGCTTCCCATATTGGGATTTTTGATGAAAGGATTTTCAAATATGACGGAGGCGGAAGCTAGGTATAGCAGCATGGCGATGATGAATACGGTAACATCAATAAATTTTGATGTTTGAAAGAAGACAATCTTACATATATGGAATGAGATACATGTGTGTTGGAATGGTTCAGAAAAATAAAATAAATAAAATCCTAAGATGGATGTGATGCTTTTTTGAGAATTGAGAAATGGTAACGTTTTTGATTTCTTGCAGATTTCTATGTTTGATGTGTGTCTATTGGTGAAAAGTAGAAAGGAAATTTGTGGATTTCCAACAATTTGTAAACGGACGAAACGTTTTCTTTTTGGCACATTGACAGATGGCTCTCTAAGGAGAAATTGATATGTAAGTTTTTGATTACCAGGTCAAACCAAAATTGTATTTTGATGTTTTTAACTTAACCATGCCTCAGAGCAAACATTGATACAAGACTCATGTCTATGTCTCAACATGCCTAGGTACTGTAAGGGAAAATCGGTTGAAACGGCGCTACACACTTTAGTACGTACTATCGAATACTCCCTCCATCATAAAGAGCATACTATGGTTGCATTCCTTCATATAGAAGGCGCTTTTAACAACGTGGGTACATCTGCAATCACATCTGCACTGTCATCTCTGAATGTGGAGAGTTCGCTTGGTGAGTTAATTCATTTAATGCTGACTAGCAGAATAATAAACTTAGAACTAGGCGGCTGTTCCGCAAGAAGATCTGTCAGCAGAGGTACGCCGCAAGGCGGTGTTCTCTCCCCTTCTATAAACGGTATCGAATTAAAGTTTTCAGAGGAAACTAAATATCTGGGTCTTAGACAGAAAACTGAATTGGAAGAGTAATATACACGAAAGAATAAGAAAATCTACGGTAGCTCTTTTCACCTGCAAGAAAGCCATTGGTAGCAAATGGGGTCTGCAACCCAGAATCACTCACTGGCTATACACATCGATAATCAGACCGATTCTGCTTTATGGTGTATCAGTATGGTGGACTGCCTTGGACGTAAAAATGAACTGCGGTAAGCTTAGTAAAGTGCAACGCTCAGCATGCCTAAGTATAAGCAGATCACTTCGTACGACCCCATCTGCGGCACTAGACACCCTACTCTATCTGACACCTCTGGATATAATCAGCAAACAAATAGCTGCTAGTTCTGCTATTCGCCTGAATGCCTCTTCACAGTGGACTAACAATAACATTGGCCACTCTGTTATTCTTAATTAGGTATCTAGAATCAATTCCAAAGCACACAGACAACATCATTCCCCAACTACAGTTCGATAGGAACTTTCAAACTTCTATCCCTTCCCGATCCTTCTGGGAAAATAAAACATTCCTGGAAGACGAGGCAATTCACTTCTATACTGATGGATCGAAAACTAGTGATGGGGTTGGTGGAGGTGTGTACTCCAAACGACTAAAACTAAGTCTCTCATTCATCCTTCCAAATCATTGTAGCGTGTTTTAGGCAGAACTTTTGGCGATTAAGGAGGTCCTGTCCTGGCTCAGAGAAAACGTGGTATCCACATCTGATAACCGGATTTTCTCAGATAGTCAGGCAGTTATAAGATCCCTGGACTCTGTCTCTACAAACTCAATTACGGTCCAAAACTGTCGATCGTCTCTAATGGAGATGGCACAGCAGTTAAACATTCACCTTCACTGGGTGCCGGGCCATGGTGACATTGGAGGAAACTGTAAAGCCGATGGACTCGCCAAATATGGTACAACATTACCCATTAAACAACAAATGGCTAATGTTGGTATACCAATCGCTGCATGTAAACTTTTGCTACAACAAGATGCTATTAAGAGAACTAACATCAGATGGAATAACAAAACCACATTTGGGATAATCTGGCCTTAAAGAGATCTAGGTGCCTGATATCGTTATAAGCAGATTGCATATTAGCTCGTTAATTGGTTTCATTACTGGACACTGTCTAATAGGAAGACACGCTGCGCGACTGGGCGTATTTTCTAATGATTTCTGCAGAAGCTGCATGGATGAGCAGGAGGAAGAGGAGGAAAGAGTTCTTCACCTCCTCTGCACCTGTCCTGCTCTAGCTCATAAGCGTATGATTCACTTAGGAGAATACTTTTACAATGATCTAAACGATCTCGAACACATTAATGTAATTAATCTACTACGTTTCTAAAGGAACTCTAATTGGTTTCAATGAGCTTTCGAAAAAAGCCTATTTAGATTCATGTGGTATATCACAATTGGCCTTCAATTGGCCTAAGTGTGTCTTTTACCACCCATGACAGCCACTTTAACCTTACCTAACCCATGCCTACGAGCACTTTTTTTGTATTCTTCCTCATTTTAAATCAATACCGAAAATATGTAAAATTGAAACCGAACTAACTAACCAACACAAATTCACTGGCTATCACCATTTGGCATCGAATCTATCATCATTGTGATTCAAGCGTAAATTACAAATCCATTCATGCGTCTAATGGCGAACATCCGGATATTATGTCATCGCTATCAACATGTCACGAGAGACACACACATAGTTTGGTTTATAATACCGACGCACGCCGCGCCGTTATTGCTCTAGCGATATGTCGCTGCTGATGTTGTTTCATCCACAATATATCCCGCATTTGATGGATAATAATATTTATGTATGTTTGTCATTTATGCAGATAGTCCAGAGATTGACAAAACTAAAGCACCCGCACCGTTATATCCTAAATATCAGCTCTACAGCCCCGCCACTCAAACAGCCTCACACACACAATCATCGTTAGACAAACACAGACATGTCGCCAATACCCGCGCCCCGCGCTGACTTTGTTCAAACATTTATTTAAATATTTTTGAATAATTATAATTTCCTCTGACATGACATCAGCAGAAAAGGTCTCATTGTGACACTGACACACGCACGTTCAAATTTCCGTAGGAAGAGAAAGAATGGGGTCCTTTACGGTGTGTGTCCAATTCAACGCAATGACCATCATCGTCACGTCACCATCATCAACAGCTTTCGCAAATTTTTCTGTCAGTCTGGGGGAGTTGAATATTTAGCCCACTTTATGATTGACAGGAGATCATTGTTGGGACGGACATTTAGAATGCCTGATCGATAAGTGCATATTACACGCCAGGACACACATCACCAAACAATGTAAGCAAGGACAAACCTGATACACACATCACATCACCGAGAACATCACATCACTCTCTCGTTTCTTTTTTCCAGACAAATGTCATATGGTAGGGATGATTGTGATGCGTTGGCTGGTGGTGATGATGATGGCGCATGATGGAGTTGACGGAGGTAAACAGAAGCATGGAATGGGGGCTCAGCTGTATGTGATAATATGACGAGGACATTTCTCGATTATAAATGGTGGGTGGGTTGGCTGGTGTAGAGGGGGTCAAGGTGATGTATGATGGGCAACAATCCATCATTTTACACTAAAACACATCAAACATTGATGTTGGATTAGATGTGACAATTGGTCTAGGCGGCCATTCATCCAACCGGCCGTGGTCGAAGGATAGCAGCAGAAACTGTCGGTAGTAGTAAGGCTCTTGTGTTTGTTCTGCTGTATGCGAATGCGAATGAATGGAATCGTCATCGTCATAGTCTGCCGCAGAGTTCTACAGAATTTTATGTCACTTTGAATGATTGCCGGAGGCAAACGAGTTGACATATTCCTTGTATTATATGCCAAATGATTAATAGTCATCATATGCAGTGGCAGTTGTGTTAATGATTGTGATGATGATTTAAAGGATTGAGGAACGTATTGTACTGTGTGGAATGATGATGATTAGTGAAATTGGGTTAATGGTGATGTGATGTGTGATTATGATCGGGGGTCTTCGTATGTTAAGTGTCATTTTGTGCTTGTGTTATCGAAAGACTTGATGAAGTGTGGGTCGAAACATTAACGTTTGTGGTAATCCAGAGACCGATTTGTTGAAAAAGTACGTATACGCCGTAGTGTGCAATGGTTTTGAAATTTCCTTTTCAAGTGAGGTAGTTTTAAATTTAAAAGTTACAAATGTTCCCGCTACCGGAATATTCAAAGAATTTTCTTGCCCACTTGTTTATATATAAGAAGACCCTTAACCGATTAAAGCTTCCGTATTCCAAACCATTTATCCTGAAAAAGTTCAAATCCAATGACGAACCAAGAACAACCATCAACCTTAATCTAAAAAAAAAACAACCCTTGTGGCAAAAACTCTCCAAAACAATAAACTCATTACCAAACGTTTTCAAATGTCAGTCTTCATCCATCAGACGAACAACTTTCAATATCAATTAACCCCCATGGTCTCACTGACTCAAAACCTTCACTCATCAGACGATTCGCCTCTATTTTTCTCTTTCTTCTATAAGAAAGAGAGAATGCAATTCAAATACTACCTTCGAGCTTCGAACGTTATCTACTTAAACCACAGAGGCCTCATCCTCTCGTCTTCGTCATCGTCAAACATTGTGTCACTGAGAAGGAGTAATGGCATGAATTTCAACCCTCCAAATGCAATATCTTTCGAACAGTGCTGCCCACTTGTTTTTTTCTTGTTTTCTTTTTTCACTCTTCTCCGACAGTCTTCATGTCACATGTCAGTTAGATTTCAATGTCTCAGATAGACTGACATTTCAGTCATTCATTCAATAGTTTTCCGACATTCGAAAGTACTTACCTAACCTAACGGCTACGGGCTACAACACATACAAACATCCATTATGATTGTGGGGAGGTTGCGTCAGAATGGGTAGAAGTGCATTTGAAATTGTCAATGTCAACTGCATTCGTCGTCAGTGTCAGTCATTTCAGACTTTTTTTCGACTTCTTAGTCGCTGACACGCTCTCTCTGTCTCTTTCTCTATTTCTCTATAGCGGTAAGTACTTTTAAGTAAATTTTGTAACAAAAGTACTCACGTACCTTCCAATTGAAAGCTTTTTGCCATCTTTTTCTTCTTCTTGGCAATAATGACAAACATACGTAGGAACATTATTTGACTGACGTCAGAAGCAGACACAGTAACAGGCAACAGAATATAACTACTTCCTTCCAAGAATATGTCACACGTCGACATCCTGCAACTGACAGCAAAGTGAGCAGCAGTTTTTTTTTCTTCATTTTCAACGACTCTCTTTTTCATTGTTGTTAAAAGGAAGGTCGAATAGAGCTTTTGAATTTTTATAACGAATTTTCTGATTCAGCACATAGCCAAAGCATGACCGAACAGCTTAACAGTCAAAAAGAGAGAGCAGCAGTTTTTGATTGACATTGATGAGGCTATACCTGTCAGACGGAAGAACAAGTTAAATTCTCATTTTTTATGACCTTTGATAGTGAGTCGGGCCATAAGGGCACCAAAAGATAAATGATACGAAATCTCAAAAAAATAACAATAAATATATTTTAAAGCTCTTTGTTTGGTCTGCTGTCCATAAACGTCATCCCGATGAGCAATCTTAAAATAATATAAAAAATAAAAATAAAACCAATCCCAGTTAAGGAGAGTCCGGAACAAACAACGAGATGAGTGTTAGAGTGAGGATAACAAGATCGAAACTAGGTTCAAGTTAAATAAACGAGAAAAAAACAATATAAGACTAAAAGACTGAAAAATATAAAGTAACGCGTGTAGTGTTAGTGCAAACGTCGGCCTGCCTTCCCGGCTACTTAGAAAAACATTAAGTTGCGAAACAAAAACAGGCCTCGGAATTGGACGGATGAACTGATTGTTACAGAGCAGACATTACCACTATCCAAGAAATACGATGTATGGACCGGAGAAAAGGAGGACGAAAAACTGCGACATTTACTATGATTTGTTGGCGAAAGCAACAAAGGCGGCTTTTCGCAGGCGAATTCGTAGTTGGAAGCAGACGCAGGCAAAAAGTCTTGAGCCTTAAAAGTGTAAGCAAACGCATCTCACAGAAAAGAAAAAAGACGACACCAAAGACGAGTTCTACGAGCCCTTTGACAAAACGTAGTAGAGCGGAGCGAAGTGGTGTGCCCCAGGGCTCCGTTTTGTCTCCGACTCTATTTATCATTTTTATTAATGATCTCTTGTCTGTAACTTCTAATCTAATCAATTGTTTCGCTGGCGATAGTACCTTTAGCTTTTCTTATTCTTTCCAGACTCACATTGCTCCATTTCGGATGTGGAACTGCAACTGCAAAATATGATAAGCTCATTAAACTCTGACCTAAGCAGCATTGTACAATGGGGAATACAAAATCGCGTAGAGTTTAAAGCTTCGAAAACTCAATGCTGTCTTGAATCGTTAAAGCAAGATATACCTCTCCTGCCACTGTCCACGAGTGGCACTTGCATCAATGAGACCGAACCCCTCGAGATTCCCGGTATGTGCATCACTCCTCTTGCAGAACGAGCACATATGCGATGTTGCCAAAAATGCAGCAAGATGTTTAGGTTTCTTAAGGCGATGCAAGAAATGTTAAGACTTATATCCGTCCAAGGCTGGAGTACAATTCTCATCTCTGGGCTGGTGCGCCAGCTACATAGTACTTAAGCCTCTTGGACGGTATACAAAAAGAGTCTGAGAATGATTGGAGACAGTGACAAAACCAACTCATTCACCTCGTTAGACCACCGTGCGTCGTAACGTTACGTGTCTCTCTCTGTTCTATCGTTACTTTTACGGTAAGTGTTCTAGTGAAATAGCCAGTTGCATTCCTCCCCTTTAACAATTCGCCAGTAATACTCGCGCTTCTAGGAATGCAGATCAGTTTACCCTCGAATCCAACTTCGGATGTACTCTCAAGTATACTTGTTCAACCAAACTACACGAATGTGGGACTGCCTTCCACACTCTGTCTTTCCAAATCATTGCAATGTTCAGGAATTTCAGACCAATGCACACTGGCACCTCCTTTTCCATCCCTTTCCTACTTCCTAAAGCACTCACTGTGTTTCTGGCATAATAAGGGTATATAAAATTACTTGAGTGTGTGCTTAATGGAACCTCAACTTTGTTTGCCCGATCTTGAAGAAGGGAGATCCTCTCAACTGTGCAGTCAACCTAGTTAACATCGCCTATATGATCCTCTCTGCCGCAATATGTGAAATTCTGATGATGGAGAACTTATGCTGTGCCATGAAAGGTTGGCAACGACCTTATGGAATCTCTCGATGTCAAAAAGGGTTCCCACAAAGCGATAAACTGTCATGCTATTTCTTTGACATGGTGCTTGAGAAGAACTCCACCGTCAACTTCAGAGGCACTCTTTTCCAAAATCCTGTTGAACTTCTCGCGTTCACCGATTATGTTGATGTAATGGGAAGACTGCAGCGTTTTGTCAATGGCGCCTTTGTGAGAACTGAGACAGAAGCGTAAAAAATGGGTTTAGCGGTAAATAAGGGCAAAACGAGGAAAAACACCCAACACCAACGGTTCAGAGAGAACGTTATAGTAGACGCATATAACTTCGAGGTAGTAGAGGAGTTTGTCTACCTAGGCTACACTATTAACACGGGCCATAACACCAGCGCCGAGATCAGATGAAGAATAACTCTTGCTAATCGCTGTTTCTTTGAGCAAAGGAAACAATAGAGTGGTAAAGCCTGGCTTCATCAACTAATGCAAAACTATATAACACCCTCATCATCCCAGGCGCAGAAGCATGGACCTTGACAAATCTGGATGAATGTGCCTTAGGCTGTGTCGAGAGGAAAGTTCTTACGGCTTATCTATGATCCTGTGTGCATTGATGGGTAATGGAGAAAAGCATTCAACAGCTAACTTTAAGGGTTGTACAACGACACTTGGCAAACCCAAGTGGAAGAGCACCTCAATCAATTTGTAGTGCAAAACTGGAGATAGCTAGTTGGGGACCGAGCTAGCAGGCGGACACCGTGGGTTAAGGTCCAAGTTCACAACGGACTGTAGCGTAATACTTCTTTAAGAAATATGCTGGCCAGCTGAAGCTATCAAACGTCGTTGTCGTTTCAAATATAATGTAATGAAATGTAAGAGAAAATGCAGGGTTCGCCTCGATTCATACCCCATATTCATATTATTGTCCCCCATAAACCTATACTACCCAACTACTAGCACCACACAATTTTTTCAGACAAAATGAATTGGCATAAACCTCTCTTGTCGTACATACTGTCTTATCCGAAAAGTTTCACTCAACTTCCTTGAATTAAACAAAAGCAAAACAAAAGCAAATTGCATCCTCATTCCTCGCCATATGTTTCGCATTAAAGTAAGTAAACATATTTAAAAGTTCTTCTTCAAATCCGCTCTGGAAGCCCAAATTTGAAGTCTTAGATGAATTTAATGACTATTTAACGATGTTAGGTCAGTTAAAGTCACTTGGATCATCGTTATTCTGTCTAAATTGACATGTTTATGAGAATCTTCCCCAGAAAAGAGAAAAAAAACCGATTCGCGAAACGAAAATGAATTTCTTCATAAATCTTCAGATTTATTAACGTCTACAGCACCTAACCCAACCCAAACCAATGGCTTTGTTTGTTTTTTCTGTTTCTGTCATTGTCGAAGGATTAAGATAGGAATTGTGTTGGACGTGGGTGTTGGTTAGAGGTTCCTCCATCAACGATGTGAATTCCAATTTGATGAAGTGACGCGTGATTGATGGCCAAGATATGAGGTCATTGTGCATTGCATCTCTGCCATCGTCGTCGTCGTCATCGCCATCGTCTTTATCTTGGCCATTGGCGACGAACGAACATTCGTCGAAGTCTTTCTTCTCTCCAATGTCCTTTTTCTAAGGATATTCATCATCTTTTCAGCACTGTTCTTGTTTTCAATCAATCTACGTCGTCGTCACATACTTTCTCAGCTCAGCAGCTCATCTTGGTTCTTCGTTTTTTTTTAACTTTTTTTTTATGTCGATGAAGAAAATGGACAGAATGATGAAAATGAAGCTCTTGCAACGACAGATAACAGTTGGAGGAGTTTATTTCTTTTTTCAAACTTCTTCTTTTGGTCCTTTTTGGATGACGAGATGATTTCCCAAGGACAAAAAGATGATGGAGAGCAACAGAAACGAGATGTTTCTTTCTCTCTAGAGCAAACTGATGGATGGTAAAAGAAAAGCTCCAGTTCTATTGAATGACAAAACTATATGATGACTGGCAGCAGATGAAATATGAAGGATCGATCAAATAGAATTGAAGGACTCAATGTCCACCCCAAAAATTATACGGATGGACAGTGGACGTGGAGTGTGATAGAGAAGTACATCAAGTGACAGCAAGGATGATGGTTTTGTTGGTTTTATAAACGGTGGTTGCATGATGATGGTCAAATGAATTCTTGATGAATGATGAAGAAGATGGGGATGGGAATTGTTGGTGGAAAATAAGATTATCGTTTTGGTTGCGAAGTAGATTGTTTTGGATGGTTGGAGGTTTTTGTTTCCGTTTGGTATTTGGTTTAAGGGGATAGAATTGTTTATCTGGTATAACCTCGTGAAGTTTCATCAGTAACTTTCTTTTGTTTAGACTTTTTTTGCAATAGTATGTCAGCATGCATATCTCTATATAGGTACATTTATTTAGCACCAAGGCAGAATCTTTTCTAAAGTCAAAAGCTAAATTACATACTCAAGAAAATTTAACAGCAATACAGTATTTGAAGTATCAGACTACGTATGCATTGTCAAAAGGTTTACAAAGAACAAGTTCGACTTTTGTCCGATGAAGAAGAACAAAATGTACTTTTTACTTCATTCCATTCTTAAATTTAAATTTCATTGTCCGACTGATCTCCTTTAGAAAAGGGGAAAGGACAACTCCCATTTTCGATCGATTAGTTTTCCGCAAAGCATCAAGAGGGCTTTCACCAAGTACGCTTCGGACAACAAAATAAATCCGCGTATCCATCTAGTCTGGGTTCAAAACGTTACGTTCATTCATGCCCTTTCGAAGCTCGTTTCAGAAGTCCTATCCAAAAACGTAGTACCTACATGTTGAGAGGCACTTTTGTTCTAAGGCTGAGGTAAGCTCGCCGGTTGTTCCAGGGTTGGAAATAAAAAGTACCAGAAACTTTAATATATTGTCAAGATTTATTAAAGTCTAGGTTAGTAAAAAAAAAAATCACGGACGAATCCGGTAAATCACGGACGAATCCGGGAAATCGCAGATCAATCTGGTAAATCAAGGACGACGAATCTGGAAAGTCAAGGACGAATCTGGTAAATCATGGGCGAATCTGGTAGGTCACGGACAAATCCGGTAAATCACGGACGAATCTGGTCAATCACAGACGAATCCGGTCAATCAGCGGAATGAATTCTGGCTATGGGTTTATTATGTACGACTAGACCCCAAACTACTGGTAAGTCTATGACCGGTTAGGCTGGTTTTATACGTCGCCTCACTTTGAGCTGTTGGATTCAAATGAAAGTACTGGGCTGATAGCTGGCTATTTATAGGCTGCCTGCCTGTGAGTCTAGGTTTTCGCCGAAGATTGGCAACTACTTGTTGCTTGTAGGAGTGTGGTTAGCAACCGGTTTGCGCATATGTTATGTTTCGGTTACTGGTTTGGCGTCACTACTCGCTCGTATTCGTTTAAGATATGTAATACTTGGCGAATCAGCGGAGACTGATGTTTAATCGGTGTTTACTGGACGGTGTTCGGTCGGCAACTGAATATTACACAATGTTCAGGATGATTTGGAAAAGGCTTTCCATACAGTATAATAAGAGGGTCCTTACGTTTACCAGACTTTTCCATAAGCAAATGGTAAACCATTGTTGTATACGAGTGTTGTTTTGTGTGTTCCTCTTTTTTTAGGTATGAAAAACAGCCATCAGTCTTCAATTAACCGATGAAGCGTGAAGTACAATATATCATGTAGATTGTAGGTACATTGTTGCAAATCAACATTTATTTAACGCTGGCTGGGTAACATAAATTTTCTAGACAACTTTTATTTTATAAAATTTAGTAATTTATTCAATCAATCACCCAAAGATCGTGCGACGATCACTTTAAATTTATTTGAACTAATCTAAGGCAGTTGCTTACAGCTGCCTGCCGCTGTTTTGCATCAGTTCAACATTCAAATAAGATTGACATTTTTTTTTGTCTCTGTTTATGTGGCGGCATGCAGCAGAGTATAGCATCATCAGCCGGTTCCCTAACCTTAATAGTAATCAGCGAGATGCTGTCCATCATGAACACACCTAGTCACGATCCGAATGTGTCGACGAAAATGTGCTCTTACGTTGCACCGAGTTTATTATGTCGAATTGTTGACGATGGCGTTGACGACGATCATGGTGCAGTAGTAAAGGTTGCAACAGCAAAAAAAATACTAACTTTAGTTTCAAGCTGGTGTTGAAATTAAGTTAGTGAGAGGAACAATCGTAGGGAAACGTTTTAAATCGATTTTCCGGTTTCGGATTTTACAGCCTGTGATTTGTAAAATGTGGGGGTTGTCATAAGCAAAGAAGATACCTACAAATTGGGAATTACAGTTTGTTGAAATTAGTGAAACATAATTTTTTACGATCTTCTCCAACAATGACTGACTGAAATTTTGATATTGGATACGTTCAACGGCCTTTAATCATTATCGTTGACTCTTTCCATTTCTGACTTTTGAAAAAAAAAATTTCGTTCCCCAAAATGTTCAAACAGAAGCAATAAATCTAGATGAGTTAACAATTTAATGCAAATAAGTTGAGGTTTATTCTTATGGCATTTTTATTGTTTACTTTATGGGGTGGTGTGTTTCTTCCTAATTAATATTATGTATATTTTTTTTTCTTTTTCATTTGGTTAGAGATGCCAACATATCGAAATTAAGCTCTTGCCAGCTAGTGCAGAGTATTGAAAGAAAAGTCTTATCACCAACATATTGCCAAGGAGTTGGAATAACATGAATTTATTAAATCTGACTTTTGGTCTAAGCAATACGGGTGTTTGTTGCATGTTAAATAAGCAAAAGGGAGAGAAAGTGAGGGGTACATATTTGGGGTCAAAAAGGAGTTCAAAATCAGCAGCTACAAGTTTGAGTTCCTTGATGATGTTACAGGTATTGACCTAAGATTGGACGGGCAAGTTTGGAAAGTTGAAAAGTTGGAAAGTGGGGAAACGGATTCCGCTAAACTAAAAGAATTTACTACGGGCATTACTTTCTCAAATCTGTTGGTGGTGGGCAGCGCTGCCACCCTTCGTACAATTGAGCGCAGTATATTCGACAAAAAAGCGCAGTAGATTGAAATAAAGCGCAGTAGATTTTGAAATATGCAATACCAATGGATACGACTATACGCCAGATATGCGTCTTGAGTTGTGCATCATACGCCCGTCGGAATTTTGTTTTGAAGTTATTTTAAAATTGTATAACAGTCTGTTATATATTGAACATGTACTTATCGACCAGAGAATAAATACCAAGTTGGTACGACAGTCGTATGCTGACCGTCACCCAAATCATCTCGTGTCTTATTTACTAAACTATAGAATAGTGGCGACGAGGATAAAACTAGTAAAAAAAAAAAAAAAATATAAAATAATTTTAAAATAAATAAAATAATAAATAATTTAAAAGTGAATTAAAGAAAAAAAAAAAAAAAAACTAATCAGAAAATGGCTACTACTCAGGACGAAAAACTAGAGGACATTTTAAAACATGTGCAAGTCCCAAACCATGTGATTGGAAATATCTCGACCTTTGTGCCTGGGAACAATTTCAGTACCTATGAAATGCGCTTAAAAATGTTTATAAAAGTAAATAAGATTCCAGAGGCAGATCAAGTGGGTATGTTGCTAACCTTGCTCAGTGATGAAGTAGTTGAAAAACTAATACACATGGTGCCTGCCGGGAGCACGCCAGAAGAGCAAAGTCTGGAAAGTCTTTTGGAATTATTAAAAAAACATTATTCACCAACGGGAAATGTTATTGCAGAAAGATTCAAATTTTATAACATGCGTCAAATTTCTGGTGAAAAAATTTGTGATTACGTGGTGCGACTTAAATTCTTAGCAAAAAAATGTGATTTTCCACCATCTTTTATTAGCGAGACTCTTAGAGACATATTTATTGTTGGGCTTGAAAACAGAGAGTGGCAAAGCAAATTGATTGAAATCGGCAAAACATTAAAGTTTGACGACGCAGTTAACAAGACTCTTAATTATGAGCTCACAGAAAATGAAACACGTGCTATAAGTAATCCAACCTACAATATTAATGTCATATCAAAAAATAATTTGACAAACCATAAACCTGCAATGAGTTATTCCAAATCATTTAAGCGAGATGAGGAACAAGGAGGGGTTCGAAGAAGTCAGCATTATAACGGAGGATTAGCTTTTCAATCCAGGGGTACCTCAAGTCAGAGAGATTGCGAAAAATGTGGCAGCCGATTAACTCATGTAAGTGGGAGCTGCCCAGCTATAAATATGTATTGTTATCGTTGCAAGAAGAAGGGACATATTTCTGTAAAGTGCCGGGCAAGAAGAGTTATACATTACGTTGATGATGATGATAATGACGATGGAGTTTCTGTTTTTAAAGAACAAGGCGATGCAGAGGCAGCTGGGAAATCATCATATGTTGTAGCCCCAACAAACCAGTATGAGGGTCTTTATTGGTATGACGAAATAAACCGAATAAATGAACCAGTGTACATTGAAGTTCTTATTGCAAACAAATTGTTCAAGATGGAAATGGATTGCGGAGCTTGCACAAGTGTGATTAGTGAAGCAGATTATTTTAAGTATTTTCCTAAGTTAAGTATTATTCCATATAACAAATTGTATTCAGTAACAGGTGAAAATATTTCAGTTTTAGGAAAAATACAAGTTCCAGTCCGATTGGTTAGTGATCGTAGCAATTCGGAAAAAAAATTGCATTTGGTCATCATTAAAACGACAAACAAAGATTTTCTGCCTTTGATGGGTCGTACTTGGATGGATGTTTTGATGCCAGCATGGCGAACACACTTGTCCCAGCCTGCACCATCTAACGTAAGGACCTGTCTTGTAAGTCCAGAAAATGTAAACGTACCTTCAAAAAATGTTGATAGTATAACCACGGCTAAGGAGCTCCTTAACTATCTTAAATTAAATTTTCCAAAGGTTTTTGATCCGAGTTTACAAGTTCCTATACAAGGATATGAAGCTCAAATTCGTCTTAAAGAGAATACACGGCCAATATTTTGTAAGCCGTATAGTTTGCCATATGCATTAAGAGAAACGGTTGAAATAGAATTAGAAAAACAAATTTCAGAGGGCATTCTTGAACGGGTTGAAAATAGCTGTTGGGCTACGCCAATTGTTGTAGTGGAAAAACAAAACAAAAAAATTCGTATTTGTATTGACGGGAAGGTTACAATAAACAAATTTATTTCGATGAATCATTACCCATTAGCGCGTTTAGATGATATTTTGGCTGGACAAGTTAATTGTCGTTATTTTATTAAAATCGATTTTTCTGGAGCCTATCTTCAGTTGTCTGTAGAGCCGGAGTCAAGGGAGCTTCTAACCATAAATACTCATAAAGGGTTGTTGCGTTACACTCGTTTAGCTATGGGAGTTGCGAGCGCCCCTGCCATTTTTCAATCAGTTATTGAAAGAATTTTAGCTGGAATAAAAAATATAGGTGTATTTATTGACGATTTGTTAATCGGGGGAGCATCTATTAAGGAGTGTGTTTCCAACTGTATAGAAGTTTTCAAAAGATTAAATGAACATTGCGTAAAAGTCAATTTGGAAAAGTGTGAGTTCCTAGTAACTGAAGTTTTTTATTTAGGACACATTTTATCTTGTAATGAAATTAAACCTAATCCGAAAAAAATTAAAGCATTAATAGAAGCATCATCGCCAAAGAATATTCAGCAGCTACAAGCATATTTAGGTCTTTTAAACTATTATTCACATTTTATTCCCGATTTATCTTCAAAATTGTCTGTTTTATACAGCTTATTGAAGAAAGATAGTAGGTTCATATGGACACAAAATTGTCAAAAGGTTTTCGAAGAATCGAAAAATTTTTTGTTAAAATACAAAGTTTTAGCAGTATACGATCCTAAAAAGCCTATAGGGCTGTATGCGGACGCTAGTCCTTATGGATGTTCGGCTATTTTGGTACATTTTGTTGACGGTGGTGTAGAAAGACCTGTTCTTTTTGCTAGTTGTACCTTATCGGAAAGTGAACGGAATTATTCTCAGTTACACAGAGAAGCACTTGCCATAATTTTTGGCGTTAAAAAAATTCACAAATATCTTTATGGGCTAAAGTTTACCTTGTTTAGTGATCACCAACCGCTTCAAGAAATTTTTAGTCCAAAAAAATCTAACTCAGCAGTAGCGGTAGGTAGGTTAAAAAGATGGGCTCTGATATTGTCCATGTACGATTATGATTTTCAGTATAAACCAGGTAGGGCAATGTGCCATGTTGACGCACTTTCACGCCTTCCACTCATAGTAGAGTCAATGAAGCTTTTTTTCAGAAAGTCCTCAGAAACAGCTCGGATTTTGAAAAAAAAAATTCTAAATTTTTTGTTTCTTATATTCTTTAAAGTCTGAAACAAATCATTTGGGGGAAATAATTGCTTATATTGTTTAAACAATTTTTATATTGTTTATAAAGAGAGATCCAAAATTAATGTTTTTGATAATTGGAGTGTTTAGGTTGCATTAAGACAAGAAAAAAATCATATGGAACGGGGGGTCTATTGTCCCCCGTTTAGCCGGGAGGGGCAATCTTATAACAAAAAGAGTCTATTTTTCAAAAAAAAATTAAAAATCAACGGCTTTTCCCTCAATGCCGTGTTATACCTACTTGCAAAGCTAAAAAATGCTTCTTTCATTTTACATTTAAATAAAACTGTTTTCAGGAATATTTTTCGAAAAAATCATCTTCAAAGTCAAAATATCGAATTTTTCAACTTTTTTTTTATCTTCGAACTCATTTTTTTCAAAATTTTATATAATTAAGTACTAACTTCCTTCACAATTAAATGCGGTTACAAGTTCTTAGTGAGATCCAGAAAACCGCATGCCTTAATGTCTTCTTGTTTTTGAGAAACTAAGAAAAAACTAAAAACACTCAGAAAAAAAATTCACAAAATTACTTGTAAGTATTATTTTTTCGAATAAATAGAACAAAATATCATCCAAATTTTCTGAGTTTTTTTTGGGTTTTTCTTAGTTTCTCAAAAACAAGAAGTCATTAAGGCATGCTGTTTCTGGATCGCACTGAGAACTTAAGACCGCATTTAATCCTGGAAAAAAATAGTACTTAACTACATAAAATTTCGAAAAAAATTAGTTCGAAGTTAAAAAAAAAAAGTTGAAAATTTCGATATTTTGACTTTGAAAATGATTTTTTCGAACACTATTCCTGAAAACAACTTTATTTAAATGCAAAATGAAAGAAGCATTTTTTAGCTTTGCAAGAAGGTATAACACGGCATTGAGGGAAAAGCCGTTGATTTTTAATTTTTTTTTGAAAAATAGACTTTTTTTGTTATAAGATTGCCCCTCCTGGCTAAACGGGGGACAATAGACCCCCCGTTCCATATGATTTTTTTCTTGTCTTAATGCAACCTAAACACTCCAATTATCAAAAACATTAATTTTGGATCTCTCTTTATAAACAATATAAAAATTGTTTAAACAATATAAGCAATAATTTCCCCCAAATGATTTGTTTCAGACTTTAAAGAATATAAAAAACAAAAAATTTAGAATTTTTTTTTTCAAAATCCGAGCTGTTTCTGAGGACTTTCTGAAAACGCCCTTTTTTGAGCTTCATTGACTCTACTATCAACGAATCTAGTGGAGTTTCTGATGATGCAATAAATTACATAAATTTTTTCAATGAAAGTGAAGATTTGCCTTTAGATTTTAGTAAAGTTGTTTCTTATCAAAAAGAATGCTTTTTTATGCTAAAGTTAATAAATTATGTAAAAAATGGTTGGCCTGTAAAAATTGATGCATAGTGGAAAATATATTATTCTAAAAGGGTTGGTTTCAGTATTGAGAATAATGGGTTATATTTTAATAATAGAATAGTTGTACCATTTAAATTGAGGAACAAAGTTCTAAATATTTTGCATGCAAACCATAATGGTATGGTTAGAATGAAGATGTTATCAAGGTCGTATGTGTGGTGGTTAAATATAGACCACGATATAGAGAAATATGTGACATGTTGCTTAACATGCCAGTCTACAAGAAATTGTGTTTCTTCTCAAAAATCATTCTTTTCTTGGCCAGCTACAACATATCCTTATGAGCGTATTCATATAGATTTTTTTCATTTTAAAAATCAAAACCATCTTATTATTTTTGATGCTTATTCAAAATATATTGATGTTTGTACAATGTTTTCTACTACGGCAAAAGCTGTTATTAATAAATTGCAAAAAAATTTTAGTATTTTTGGTTTACCTTCATCGCTTGTTTCTGACAATGGTCCACCTTTTGATTCTCACGAATTTAATATTTTTTTAAAAAAGCAAAACATTGACAAGATCCCAATTCCAGCTTATCACCCATCAACAAATGGCAGTGCAGAAAGGGCAGTCCAAACTGTAAAATCAGCGCTTAAAAATTATTTGCTTGAAAACGAAAACAAACCAATTAATATTCAGACGCAGATAATAAATTTCTTGTTCGCGTATCGCAATACTCCATCTACAATCACTAACCAATCACCTTCTGAGATGTTATTTAAATATAAAAATAGAACAATACTAGATTGTTTAAAAAGTAAGGTAGAATCAAACAAAGTTAAAACATATGACAACAAAACCAAATTTAATAATATACAAAATTCTCTAAAAATGTTTAAAGAAGGAGAAAGGGTGTTTTATTTGAACCACTATAAAGAAAGTTGCAAATGGATTTTGTGTACGATTGTTAAAGCGGAATGCCCAGTTATTTATCTGATAGAATTTCAAGGAAACATTCGTAGAGTTCATATTGACCATTTGCGAAAAGCTTCTCACTCTGAAGTTCTATCAGATCATTTTTATGATTCGGTGGAAACAAATTCATTTGTTTCTATTCAAGAACCAGAAATTCACACTGGGGTAGATCTATCTTCTCCAAATGGGACGGATATAAAGTCTTCTTCACCACAAACCACAAATAAAATGAAGTCATTTAAAACACCAAGAGAAAATATTAAAAGACCACAAAGACTGAATTATGATTAACTATTTTATGTATTTGTTGTATAATACTGATGCAATAGCATTTGAAATGAATTCACAAAAAAAAAAAAAAAAAAAAAAAAAAAAAAAAAAAAAAAAAAAAAAAAAAAAAAAAAAAAAAAAAAAAAAAAAAAAAAAAAAAAAAAAAAAAAAAAAAAAAAAAAAAAAAAAAAAAAAAAAAAAAAAAAAAAAAAATGAATTATTAAAATGAAACTAAATATTTTTACTTATTAATTCTTACTTACTTACCTTGTTTATTTCATAACATAATATTTTGATTTTGATTTAACTTATCCAAAAGAATTACTTTAATAATTTTAATTTTGATAAAGTATAAATAATAACTATACCAATAATCATTGTTTCTTTTAAAGTTATTATTCTCATTTTTATATAAGTTATATTGTAATTTAACTAAGAATGGAGGAATGTTATATATTGAACATGTACTTATCGACCAGAGAATAAATACCAAGTTGGTACGACAGTCGTATGCTGACCGTCACCCAAATCATCTCGTGTCTTATTTACTAAACTATAGAATACAGTCGAATCTTCCTAAGTCGAAATTCTCCTTAACTCAAAGACTACAAATGTATAATTTTCCACGTTCTCGCAACGCTTTTCACACATGCTTTGCTCTTATTATTGCACCGTACCGTTATATAGCTTAAAAATTGATGCATTTCAACACAAAACGAATTTTTCAATTTGATTTAGCTGAGAACAACGCGTTCAAGCAAACAATAGCACCCTTCAAAAATGAATATTTTTTGCAGTTTGTGCAACATTTTTCTCTGACCTTTCGCTCCTATTGGTCGCAGCGTAATATTAAATCGCTTCAAGCCTTTCTTGATAAAGCGGCCATTTAACACAAAAAGAATTGTTTAATTTGACCAAGCACTTCCTGAGAAAAGAGCGTTAAAACGCAGAAAAATGAATGTTTTTTGCCGTTTTTTCAACATTTTCTACAGATTCTTCGCTCCTATTGGTCGCAGCCTATTGTAAAGTAGCCTAAAGCCTTCCTCGATTAATGGACTACCTATCCAACACAAAAAAAATTATACAATTCACCAGTAGTTCCTGAGATTACCGCGTTCAGCTTTATATATTACTAGCCGACCCCACGAACTTCGTCAGGCCACCCTTCAAGCAACTCCAGAATAATCATTCTGACTAACACAGACATTGTTCAAATGCAAATTTCTTTGAAAAATTCAAAAACTTCTCAGTTTTGATTATTTCACAAAAATCAGAATTCCAAACAGCTTTCGGTTGTCCCCCTTATTTGCTGACTCTCCCGTATGATTGTCCCAAAAATTTATTTTTATACAATGAAAATGTTATAAAAATGCATTGAGGATTGAGCGGACCGGACATACAAACAAACCAATGCACCTTAAATTCCATACAAAAAACTTAATTTAAGGTGTTGAAGTTCTTCGTACTCTCGCAGAGTTTTCCGAGTTCCTAAACAAAAAATTTCCATTTTTCTATGTGAGAAGCAGTGCACTTTCTATTTGCCATTGGAAACCCCATTCTGAAATTTTCCATTTGAAAACCAAACCAATACACCTGCAATAATATGCAATTTTCCCTTTGAAAACCAAAGAGTTTTCGGAGTTTTTCATCAGAACTTTCTATTTTCCATTGGAAAACCTTTTTTGAAATCTTCCAGTTTTCCATTTTAAAACCAATGCACCTGCAATAATACGCAATTTTCCCAATGAGTTCTCCGAGTTTTTCATCAAGAACTTTCTGTTCCATTCGAAAACCCATTTTGAAACAAAAAATTCCAAGCAAAAAAAATCAAATTTCCGACCTTTGTTTGGTTTTTCACAGAAATCATCACTGAATGCAACAGTATGAACCATGAAAATTTCACAAATATCTGTTGGACCATTTCGGAGTCTATAAGAGACATACAAACAAACAATTTATTTTGAATGAAAGATTCGTAAAGTTGTGTAGAAAATATATACATATCTACTCTTTTTCAGAATTCTAAAAAAGGAGTAGATTGGTTTTGCTGCGCAGTATATTTTCGTTTGGGCCAAAACGCAGTAGATCTACTGCTATAGGAGTAAAGTGGCAGCGCTGGTGGTGGGTTACCAGAACGCAAGAGTAGGAAAAACAGGAGAAGTTGAAAATGAGATAGGAGACCGTACGAGACAGTCCAAAGATACGACAAAGAATGGCAAAGGAAATCAAATACTTGATTTATGCAACTCCATTGGACTTCGAATCCTTAATGGTACTAGTGATGGCGATGAGCTCGTTGAATATACGTTTATTGGTAAGCAGGGAAGTTCTGTCATTGATTACGGGCAAGCAGGTGGGATGTGGAATTCAGTGATCACTGACTTTCAGAGATTTAAAAGACTGCAGTATTTTGGTAATGCAGTCAGTAAAGTCGCAGTTAATTAACTTATAGTTAATTAACTTACAAAAGTACTTTAACTGGAAAGGATCAGTGTCCCGTCAGTACTTAGGTTTTTTAACTTTCAGTCAATTGTGAATTCAAACGAAAAAATCCCTTTGTACTTCAGTACTTCAATAGTATTTACTCAATATTAATATGCTGCAAAATATCATGGGAAGAAATGCATGGATACCAAAGGAGGGAATATGGTTGATGTTATATTCAAAAAATGATTGTGCACTTAGAGCCGATTTTTCAATCATCGAACAAAAATAAAAATAACAAACTGGCAAATCAAAGGGCACGGTAGTGCCCAGCCAAGTTCTAGCACTACTCCCTTTTTACAGGATCGAACTCAAACACATTTTTAACCCTCCATAGCTTTTGAACCCATGGAGTTAGAAGCTTTAAATTTGAATTACGTATTAACTTCATGGGCACAAAGGCCCTGTAAAAAAAAATAATTTTGTAGAACCACTACTTCCTGAGATATTGGCCAGTAAAAATTTCAAAAACCGTAATTGACTGACTGACTCACTGACTGACTCACTGACTGACTGATCATCAAAATTATGAGGCACTTCTAACAATAGCAGAATCTTGAAATTTGGTACAATTGTAGGTTTTCAGCTGTATACAAAGGAAAAAATCGAAAATTTCAATTTTCTCATTCAGGGGGCGTGGTATCCGCCCACTTTCTAAAACTGGTCGTAGGATCTTCAAATTCGGAAGTCTAATAGGGGTTTGGTTGAATATAAGGAAAAATATAAGTAAAATATTTTAATTTCATTTAGGGGCGTGGTTTCCGCCCACTATCTTAAAACAGTCGTAGGATGTGGAAATTTAGAATTCTTGTAAGGTTTTGGTTCAATAACATGAAAAAAAATGAGAAAAAAAAATCTATATCCATTTAGGGGCGTGGTATCCGCCCACTTTGTTAAAATGTTCGTTTAAATTCGAAATTCTGATAGGGTTTCGGTTGAGTAAAAGAGAAAATAGGTATATGTACAAAATTGGAGTTTCATTACAAGGGCGTGGCTGCCACCCACTTTCTTTAAATGGTCATAGGTTGAAATATAGAATTCTGGTTTGTTTAACTTCATAAAACTCCATGAGTAACTTTCCTTAGTGGTTTCACAATGGACACTTGATATCTAAATGTGACATCTAGACAGCCACTCTAACCTAACCTACCCATTATTTATTTATAAATTGGCAGCGAAATTAGATTGTTAGCTTGCAAATTGCTAGGTTATTAAGTTATTTCGAAGTTCATGCTTTCATAAAGAAAAAAAAACTTTGCAAAAAGATGTGAGATCAGAACAAAAACATAAAATGTAAAAAAAGAGCCAAGTTCTCTTATGTGCGAACAGCACTGTGTAAAAAGTTAGCCACCAAAAGTAATGAGATCTAAAAGAACGCCAAGTTCTTACATGTAAAAGTGTTATATTGATTATTTTAAATCATAGAAGATAATACAACAATGTTAAAAGAAAATAGAAAATAGTTTGGATGAAAATTTACAAGTTCACTGTTCAAGTTTTAAAATGTTATTAATCACGCTTCAAAAGAAAACTTGCCAAGTGAACTTGTAAATTTTCATCCCAACTATTTTCTATTTTCTTTTAACATTGTTGTATTATTTTCTATGATTTAAAATATTCAATATAACACTTTTACATGTAAGAACTTGGCGTTCTTTTAGATCTCATTACTTTTGGTGGCTAACTTTTTACACAGTGCTGTTCGCACATAAGAGAACTTGGCTCTTTTTTTACATTTTATGTTTTTGTTCTGATAAACTTATCTGAGTATTCATCGCGATGTCGCATCGGTCGAATAAATAAGAGCGTTTTTTTTCAGATAAAGTCTATCTGACGATTGAAAAATCCAATATTTTGTTATTTGTCGAATTAACACTATCTGCTTGTTTATCTGACGATTGAAAAATCGGTTCTTATTTAAATATACTTTTTTACCCGTTATAATTAAAACAAAAATTCTTAAGCAATTAGTTACTTATGAAAATCTTCCAGTTTCACTGGCTTACCTTGTACACATAGTGATTGCGGGAGAAAAATTAAAACAATGCAAAATATTTTTACATACTTAATCAATAAAACACTTTAACATTCTTTTTTTAGATTTTTGAGTTATTTAATTAGTTAAATAGATAAATAAAAATAATTACTAACTAATTGCATTTTAAAGTGTAAATTAAAAAAAAAATATCAAAATTAAAAACGAAATGTATTCCAAATATGAGGCATTCGATTAAAAAATTAATTACATACACATTTTTCAGAATTTAATTTTCAATTACGTATGTACGGCCTTTTTGGTCCAGTTAACTCCAATAGACCATCATCTATATTTCAAAACAAAGTCCTCTTTTCCCCCACAATATATTGTAAAATCAAAAGGCAACAACAAACCAAAAACAGAATACCTACAAAAAAAAATAGAAATTCACCAAAACAATACAACGTCAAATTTTATTTGATTACCGGATTACCCGGGGAATTTGCATGTGTATCTTGCAGTAAACCAACAAAAAATCAAATGCAAAAGAAAATATTTTATCACAAAAATTGTATCTCTGTTTGAATAATGTAAAAATGTGTGTATGTTTGTGACTGGATTTTACGCACTAAGTCCATAAATCAACATTACAAAAAAAGTGCATGTATAATTTGCTTTGTTGTCACTAAACGCACCATAACATGAGCTGTCAGGACTTGGATTGCTGGCTGCGTGAATATTCATCCTGACTGTCACCTCAAACCATTTAACACCTTCATCAAATTTTGCAACCTAAACACACACTTCTGCAACAACTAAAATAGGAAATACAAAAATTCAAAAAAAAAAAGTTCAAAACTGATAAAAGAAAAAAAAATTAAACAACTTCCGCTGAAATGCATAACAATCAGCAATATTCAATAGGAATAAGCGCCCTGCGGTAACTTTGATGACAATTTGACTAAAATTAAAATAAATTTTGTATTTTTAATTAATAAATGTCAACTGTGGGTATTTTATTTATTTTTCATTTAAATTTTACGATTTCGATGGATGCACGCACACATAGTTCAGGATTACATTAAAAGTGGTGGATACGATAATGATAATTACATTCGTGTTGAAAAACAAATGCATGATGAAATTATTTGTATTAGAAGAAAAACTAAATGTTTACAGTATACAGTAGGTACCTAACCTATACCAAATACTCTCAGGAAGTAAAAATCAAGTCAAGGCAAAATATGAAGGTTTTGTGGAAGTAGCTATAGCTTAAAATTAAAACCAACCTATTTTTCTATCCGTGTACACATATTTGGAAATTCTAAGGTCTCAAAAAATTATCAAAATATCGAAATTACATGGAAAAGCTAAAGAATCTGGAGGAGTGGAGGGAAAAGGTATGTTAGTACGAAAAAGGTAGTTAACACATATTGGGTAGTTCTGTGCCTACAAACCAAAACCGCCTAGATAAAATTGCGATTTTGATGTCATCAAATTCTACGTGTCTGAATCTATTTTGAAAGAAATGTTAACTCCGTATCAAAAAATGGACCAACAATTTTCCAAAAACCAATCACCTAAAGTCTAAATCTAAAGTTGATAATAATTTTTGAAAAATAACAATTTAAGTTGAACTCGGTTGTTTTTCTGTTAAGGAAAAACAACTAAGGTCGATGATATTTTTATTTATTCACAAAATTGTTTTTGGAATATTATCAAATGTCCAGATTGTTATAGCAAAGCTTGCCCTTAAAACAAGAAGAGCTCAACTTTACTTAACTCAACTCAACAACTAAAGTGATGAAGATTTCTTGTAAGAACAATTCTCTCAAGCCAAAACAACTTAAGTATTTAATTTTTGTCAAACGCTTTTTATTCCAATGTTTTTCTATTTATATACTAGCTGAACCGGCAGACTGCGTACTGCCTCAATCGATAAATAACAGACCTAAAAATTTGTACCCCGCTACCACACTAATCCTACCCGCCATCCCCAACCCAAAGCTACCCTACTATTCTCTACCTCCTACCCTGGTACCCCGTTATCAGCTACCCCACAACCCGCTACCCCACAACCCGCTACCCCACAACCCGCTACCCCACAACCCGCTACCCCACAACCCGCTACCCTGCAACCCGCTACCCCACAACCCGCTACCCCTCTGTCCACTACCCACTACTTCTACATGCTTACCGTTTCCCCGTTACCCACTACCCACTCCCGCTACACGTCACCCTGCTACCAGATCCCCTATTAGGAGGAGGTTTCGGTTTACATTTGGTATTGAATTCCTTAATATTGAAATTAAGTGGAAAAGCAGAGTGCTAATAAACATATATCTGTACTTGACAGTACGACCAAAATTGGGTTCGTAAGCATTCCTGGAGCCGCGAGTATTTTAACATTTTTTTAAATCCATGCAAAATATGACTTGGGGTTTTCTTGCTCTTCAGGAGATTTCCATTGCGAATTTGTTATGTTTTTGCAATTCGTTTTTTTTTTTTTGTAATTATACTTGCTTTCCAGGACTTCTCCCGCTCCTGCAATAATATGCAATTTTCCATTTGAAAACAAATGAGTTTTCCGAGTTCCTTTCGAAAACCCATTTTGAAATTTTCCAGTTTCCAAATTTGCGGTGGATGGCGTAGACCAGGATGCTAAAAGCATATAGTGTTGCGGAACTGGATGACGTCAGGATACATGAAAGAACTTGTAGAATGAGGCCTGGACCGAATCCCGGTTGAAGCGCAGATGATGGAGGAAGCCAATGAACACACTGACGATGATGATTATGCTGAAACTTAACCTTCAGAATTTCCAATTCTGTGTCGCCTTCGTCTACAAAATAATAAATTTTCAATTTACATAAATAATTTTAGATCTGACATCTGACAAACATAATTTTCAATATTTGAAATTGATCATAATTTGTTTTTATTTTGATGGGGTGGAAAAAGTATGTTTTTTTTTAACATTGGCACAATTTATGAATTAAAAAGCGTAAGTTTCTCGCCGTAAAAACCATCTTTGAACTTCAACGAACATTTAAAAAAAAGAATTGGCCAAATTGGTCCAGGCGTTATTGAGTTATGCGCTTACTAACACATTTTGCGAATCATCTAATATATAAAATTCTTCTGTCACAGTTTTAGTGGTCATACTCCTCCCAAACGGCTTGACCGATGTTGATGAAATTTTGGGTGCCGTGAACGAAGGCCATATGAACTAACGCCATAATGGCCTTAGTTCTCAATCAAATGTGAACTAACGCCATAATCCGATTATGGCCTTAATTCACAGTCGAATGAGAACTAAAGCCATCACTTGAATGAGAACTTACGCCATATGGGGTTTGGGGTAAGTTCACATTCAAATGAGAACTGATGCCATAACATGCTTTGAGCTTTGAAGCAAAGTTAGCATAGCAAGTAATTACCTAACAAAATCTCATCGAGATCTCAGGGACCTCAGATATTTCTAAAATGGAACAAGAGATCTCACTCTCAGCGAGTGCTGATATTTTCTTTTAAAATTTCTGAAAGAAAAACATGTGTTAATCCGTTTTCTTGGTCAGCCATTTGAACGTAATCATGAGTTAACAATATTAATTTCAAGGAATCTCACTGAAATTTGAAAATTGTGCTACACCTAATAATTAGGTGATCGTAGGTGCCTCGTTCGGAAAACTAGTTTTCTAGACTCTGAAGTAATAAAAAAAATCGCGTTCTAAGAGCCGAATTTTTTTTGGCAAACAGTGAAAATAAAAAAAAAAAATTTATTTTCCGCCCCAAATTGTTTCTCTGTTTGCCAAAAAAAATTTCGGCTCGCTCCACTCGCTTTCTAGTAGTACTGCAGTACACGATTTTTTGATTACTTTCAAATTGTGGAAAACTAATTTTCCGAATGAAACATCTACGAAAATATTGAGAAACTTAGGTACTCATTATTCTGAAATTCAATACAAATATGAAAAATCATTATTTTTGTATTGATTTTTTTATTCGTTTAGAAAGCAACTTCATTCGATTACTTTGCAAAACATTATCAACAATTAAACGATTTCATTTGTTTTCCATCCTCGTAAATTTGTGCATAACTCCGCCGAAAAAAGGAAGATTTAAAAAATATCATCGAAAACGTATTATTTTCAATTCTGGAGCCAAAAACTGAGGGGACCGCGAAAGTATAAATAACAAAGAAATTTTTCCAAAATTTTTAAGTTATGAGCGTGACGAAAAAAGTTAAGAATAAGGCAAATGTGGGACAATTGGTTCTTATATTTGATTTATAGTAACCCGTGTTTAAAATATTTGTGTTTACGCCCCCTTAACTAATAGAGCGTTCATCCTTTTTTCGTTAAACCATATATTTACCTACCTACATTATGTTCCAATATCATATTAAAATTATTTTGATTGCTGCGAGTGGCTTTAATTCACATTGAAATGAGTACTTGGGCCACTTCTTAAAATGAACTAACGCCATATTACTTTAGTTCTCATTCCAATGTGTATTTAGGCCATAATCGGATTATGGCGTTAATTCACATTTGAATGAGAATTAAAGCCATTATGGCGTTAGTTCATATGGCCTTCGTTCACGGCACCAAATTTTGTATGTATATTCAATAGGTATGAGAATAGGCTTGTTATATGTTTTTATACCGCTAATTGTTAAGGATGGCTCACACACACATTTTGTTTTTTTATTTTTTGGGCAATTTTTTTTTCATAATTTCTGTATGGTGTGGTACTAAGAAATACATTCATTCCTTAATTTTCAACTTCCTACAACTTACCCCTACTTTTTAAGAGCTTTATTATTTCTTTTTCAGTTTTCATGAAAATTTCGTCGATTATTATTATCGTTTGTACATTGATCGCAGTAGTGATAGTGTCATTAAAGATTATTATTCTAAAAGGTAGGTTAAATAATAAAAGAGAAACAAACACATTCATACTAAACTGTTTGTCATCATTAAAACAGCAAACAATGCCAATGCGGGGTGTAAAGGGCGGTCTTGGTAGCGGGTAGCGGAGTGACGGGTTGTGGGTGATGGCTAGTGCGAAGTGGGGTAATGGTGTAGCGGGTATGGGTAGACGTAGCGGGTACCGGTTACTTGGGTAGCGCAAAGCGGGTAGCGGATAAAGGGCATTGGGTTGACGGGTAGAGGGTAGCGGGGAGAGTAGTAGCGGGATGCCAAAGCCTAGAGCTTTTATTTATCGATTGAGGCAGTACGAAGTCTGCTGGGTCAACTAGTTTTTCTGTATAAGATTAATTTTTATATTTAAGGTACATAAATTTCGAGCTTAAATTCAATTCAATAATGTTGAACTAGTTTCAAGCCGATCAGATTTTCCAATAATATTATAGAGCAATTTGTGTAAGGGGAACAAATGAGAACACTTCAGAATTCGTTTAGGTTTAATTTTCGAAATAATTCAATTTTAGTTTTAATAGCCAAGCCGCTCTCAAATCTCTCGCGTCTGTCTCCAGAAACTCTCTTATAGTCCACGACTGTCGATCATCTCTGAATGAGATGACAGAACAGTTTAACATTCACCTCACTTGGGTGCCGGGCCACAGAGCCATTCCGGGAAATTGCAAAGCTGATGAGTTCGCGAAAACCGGAACACATCTGCCATCTGTTAGACACAGACAAAACATAGGAACACCACTCGGTACATGCAAACATCTTCTCGAACAATATGTTCTAGAATCAACAAATGCTAGATGATCACAGGGTACCACCTGTCTAGCAACCAAACAAATATTGCCAAGCATAGAAAAAAAGACTTGATTTTCCTGAACAAACGAAATATAAGGTCAACAATTGGAGCCATAACAGGATACTGCCCCATAAATAGACATGCTATGACTTCTGTAGAAGCTGCTTGGAAGAAGAGGAAGAGGAAATAGTCCAACACCTTCTGTGTACATGTCCAGCACTCTCCAATAGAAGGAATAACTATCTCGGTAATACCGGAACCGGGCCGGTTCCTCTTCGCTCATACGAGCTAGGTGTCCATTCCACTGCAGTCTACCAAGCTTAGTAATTAATATTTGTCATAAAGTCTGCTTCGCGGTAGATTTGATATAGATCGTGGGAAGAACCCAAGTCCCAGATCTGTTACGAATGGCAACACTGGCCATTCATGTCAGCACTGAAATCAGAGAATTCAGGAGAATTCAGCACATCAGCGTTTTTTGTTGCTTTTCTTTGACATGTAATTTATATGAGTTTTTAGTCTTGCTTTGTCCATCAGACGAACAAGTCATGTTTTGCAACCCTTTTAAACCGGAGATAATAAATGTGGGTTTTTTAATAATATTTTTCCCACAATAAAAGTCGTACCGTGTTTTATTTAATAAAGGGACTGAAACATTATGGTCCTTCGAGTCGCGATTAGTAAAAAAAAAAATCGGAGTGAAAAAATTTAGTGAAGTGCATCAAGACCAGGAGGCCAAGGACAAAGCCAGGAGGCAAAGGAGAAGGTGCAAGGTATAAGTGGATAGAAACTACGCATAGGGATATGCGCAGTTCATCCACACAATATTTTATATTTCACTAAATAAATAAATTTCTTTGGTGCCTTACAAACACCATTTTTCAGCTTTAACGGTGCCTTACAACCACCATATAATTTTTTTTTGCGTTGCGTCTAATGGTGCCTTACAACCACCATACAATTTTTTTTGCGTTGCGTCTTATGGTGCCTTACAACCACCATATAATTTTTTTTGCGTTGCGTCTAATGGTGCCTTACAACCACCATACAATTTTTTTTGCGTTGCGTCTTATGGTGCCTTACAACCACCATATAATTTTGTTTGCGTTGCGTCTAATGGTGCCTTACAACCACCATACAATTTTTTTTGCGTTGCGTCTTATGGTGCCTTACAACCACCATATAAATTTTTTTTGCGTTGCGTCGAATGGTGCCTTACAAACACCATATAATTTTTTTTGGGTTTTGTACGTTTTATGGTGACGACCATATTTAAACGAGATTTCATTTATTCATTAAGGCTCCGAAAAAGTGAGCAAAAGGTAATGTTTAATTTCTGGTATTTTGGAAACAGGCAGGTAAATAATAAACCCTAATAAACAACGACAGTCTGCTGAATTGACACACACAGCAAATATAAACGGTTATTAAAACTGTACAAAGCACGCAGGAGCATGCAAATAAATTCAAATCGGAGAATAATCATGTAGGAACATGCAAAATAGTTGACTAACCAACTCACATAAAAATCTTCGGAGAAGAATCATGTAGGAACATGCAAAATATGTACTCAATAACACACATCTGTAAAGAATATTTCAGGAGAAATAATTTCAACGGAAAATTCCAATACATGCAGCATGCGCGCGCAGCCAACAGAAAAATAACATCTGGAATCGGAATGTTCTCGAACAAATTTACGCATCCACCACAGGCAGTGGCAGACATAAAAAACAAAAAAAGAGAAAAACAACCACCAAAATGCAAACTGTTGCTGAAGTCGACACACACACAGTTGCAAATTCTCAGATCTCAAAAGAGAAGAGAGAATACAAATGCAAAAGGAATGGAAAAATCATACCTCTGGCACTGGCATTTGCTTCAGTTCAGAATTGAATTTTAAAGTGCGCGGTCGTAGTATTGAGAAAAAATAATAATAAAGAAAAAACAACAAGGACAAAGAAATATAAACAATAAAAATATAAAAAGAAAAAAAAAATGCCCAAAAGAGGTATGTAAATATTTTAACAACAATCAATAACAATTAGTGAATATATTGCAGTGATTCAACTTGTAAAGTGTGTGTATGTAGAACAAGCAATGGCGTGCGTCGCGTCGTCGCCGTCAGCTTGAGAAATATAGTGGCAGTGTAGTAGGTATAATTTTTTCAGAATTCAGGAGAATTTCGTTATGTTCACGGAATGAACAGTGCTAGGAAGCAAATAACAAATTTTTTATGTAAAGCTAGGAAGCAATTGGGATATATTGACTTCTCTTCTGAACGGATTCAGCGAAAAAAAATTAATTAATTCATGCTAGGAAGCAGAATTTACAACCTTAATTTTTATTATTTAATTTAGGTAGGGAAGTGTATTGCTGCAAGCATGAAACAGTGTCAGTGTTAAGAGTAAAATGAATTTTGCCTGGAGGACAAGGAAAAATCTCCCCGGAGGAATTTTGATTATTATTCAGGAGAATTTCACTAGGAAGTGATTACATATCCAGGAGGATCTCATAAATATGCTAGGAAGCAAAGGATAATCCAGGAGGATTTAGGAAATAGCTAGGAAGCTTGGGACAATCTTTAAAAGTTTTTTTTGTGAGTCAGGTAGGCAATGACGTGCGTCGTCGCAGTCATCTTAGAGTGAGTGGGAATGGAAATATGTTTGGGAATTCGGAAGATTTTTGTTTAAAACTATGCAGGGAGGCAATTCGGAATTTATAGTTTTCCTTCTGAACGGATTCAGAGCAAACAGGAAAATTTAATTACGCTAGGAAGCAAATTGGAAATTCAGGAGAATTTCACTAGGAAGTGATCATATATCCGGGAGGATTTCAAAATAGCTAGGAAGCAAGGGATAATCCAGGAGGATTTAGGAAATAGCTAGGAAGCTTGGGAAAATCTTTAAAAGTTTTTTTTTTGTGTGTCAGGTAAGCAATGACGTGCGTCGTCGCAGTCATCTTAGAGGGAGTGGTGAATTGAAATATGTTTTGGAAATCGGAAAATTATTTCTTTTAAAACTATGCTATCAAACAATTCGGATTTTATAATTTTCCTTCTGAACGGATTCAGAGAAAACAGGAAAATTTAATTATGCTAGGAAGCAATTTGGAAATTTAATTTCTTTTCTGAAAGGATTCAGATTAAAAAGAAGAAATTAACTTATGCTAGGAAGCAGGAATTTAAATCTTTTATTAATTTAGGTAGAGAAATGGAAAAAATACTTGAGAACGAGTATAGGAAAGTACTAGGAAGTACTAAATCAAATATTTATCTGAGGACAGGTTTGGAAAGTTCTAGGAAGAACTATTTTGGAATATTTGCCTGAGGACAGGTCAGGAAAGTTCGAGGAAGAACTATTTTGGAATATTTGCCTGAGGACAGGTCAGGAAAGTTCGAGGAAGAACTATTTTGGAATATTTGCCTGAGGGCAGGTCAGGTAGGGTAGAACTATTTGGGAAAAATTACTTGAGGACAAGTATACAGAAGTTCTAGGAAGAACTATATTTAAAAAATACTTGAGGACAAGTATGGGGAAGTACTAGGAAGTACAAATTCAAATATTGGACTTGAGGACAAGTATTGAAAGTCTTGGAAGGACTGGGGAATAAATGAGAAAATTCTAAATACCTGAATAGCATGGTCTAGGAAGAATTAATTTATAAGATAATAAGAGGTTACAATTAATTTTCGTTGTCAACGTAACACACACACACACATTTCGCATAAATCTTCTCTAAGAGAATGAAAATTTATCCAGGGATATATGAAATAAAAAGAAGTATTTTTTTTCCTCATTGTACAAGGTAAAAAGAAGCAGGCGGCACAAGAATTGCCGAATCAAGAGCAGGAGCAAGCACAGGAGTGCCAACCAGATCAAGCACAGGAGTGCCAACTCGAACAAGTACAGGTGTGCCAGCAGGAGGGTCAACAGGAGGAGCGAGGAGGAATAAGGCAGTTTGCCACTCTGCAAAGAGCCATTTCAAGGGCCTTGGCAAATGCGAAGTCGGAAACTACCAATACTTCGTCCAAGGAGGGTATGCTGCTGAGAGCAGATCGACTACTTCAGCTTTGGGAAGAGGCTAATGAGCTTTTCCTGTCATTAGTAGAAGAGGCAACCGTCGAAGATTTGTCGGACTTCTACAGAAGAAGACAAACAAGCAGGAGCTTTGGGAGCAGCCAGGCCGGTAGCAGCAGGAGTTGCAGGTACAAGCCACAGGTGTGGCAGAAAATGACGAAACCAATAGTAGCGTACACAGGAGGTGTACCCAAAACGTTAGTTAGTGTTTGTGAAGGATGTGGAACGGGTTCCCATCCGCTTTTCCGCTGTTCGGAGTTCCAGGCCTTGAACCTGTTTGGAAGGAGGGATTTCGTTTCCAGGAGGAAAATATGTCCCAACTGCCTAAGAAAAGGACATCGTAGGGAGAACTGTACTGCAATCAAATGCAGGATGGAAGCATGCAAGAAGGATCCTGCACACAACAGCATGCTCTGTCCAGTGAAACAGGAACAAATTTCGGTGCTTAATCTGAGGATGGAGAGTGCCCAAAAAGACATCGCTAGGAAGCGCAGGCCCTGACTAGATGAAGTCAGAGCGAAGAGGATCAGGAACGATACCAATACCACTTAAGCCCCACGATTCAAGCCAGGAGGTAAAAATAAAAATAAAAATAAAACTAAATAAAATATAAGGGGATGGGGAGAAATACTTAATTAGTATTTTAAATTACCAATAAATTTTATAAAACATACTTTTATTTTTCTTATTTTTTGGGGATTTTCAGGAGGGAAAACAAACTTCATGCAAACTATTTCAGTAAGATGGAAGAAGGGGGGTTCAATAAGGGCCGATAAGAGGGTTATTGGACACTGGTTTGGAACTTAACGATATAAGTTATAAATTAATACAGGAGTTGAAATTAACAACATTGGTCACCACCAGGAAGGCGGTAGGCATTAGCAATGTTTCTTTGGGAATAAACAAAAAATTAAATTAAAATTATTACCGTGGTAGATATAAGTCAAAAGCCCATGAGGACATGGAAGAAAGTTTTTTGGTTTTACTTAAAGAAAGCAACTGAGTAGCTACAATTCCTTCAGCAGCATTGAATTCTATAATGATTCATAATCCATCAAACGTTTCATGGGCGGACCCAGAATATTGGAAACCTAATCCAGTTCAACTTCTTTTCGGGGTGGGGTTTTTCGCTAAAATAGTCACGTCTATTGTACAGAGGAATATAGGGGGAATGACACTAATAGAAACGCTAGTAGGGAATGTGATTTTTGGAACACAATCAGAATTGGTAGACGATTTGACAGGACAGTCTACTTCGTGCATCCAATATAGTGAAGTAGCTCAGTTGGATAAACTATTGGAAAGAATTTGGCAACAAGATCAAGTCAATTCATGTCCACAATGGACAGAAGAGGAAATTTTAGTGGAAAACCACTTTATGAAAATGTATACACGAGAAGAGTCAGGAAGATTCATTGTTAAAATTCCGTTAAATGAGGACATTAAAGAACTAGGAAGTTCAAGGGAGATTGCTTTAAAACGTTTCTTATATTTAGAGAGGCGGTTAGCAAAACATCAGGAGATAAAAAGAATCTATGTAGAAAAGATGAGGGAGGAAATTCAGATAGGTCATCTGAAATTGGTCACGGAGAGACCACAGATAGGAGAAATGGTGTATTATATACCATTCCAAAGGATAATAGGATTGTTTATGACGCAAGTTGCAAAACTGACAAAGGATTGTCACTCAATGACATTCAGTTACTCGGGCCAAAATTGCAAAAGGATTTGCATGAAACTATTATGAGGTTTCGTAGACATAAGGTAGCAATATATGCAGATATTCGAAAGATGTTTAATCAGGTAGGGCTTGACAGGAGTCAATGGAATTTACAAAGGATATTTTGGAGAGAGGACTCTAAACAAAGATTACAGGAGTATTGGTTGACAGTAGTCACTTTCGGTCTAACAGCATCACCATATGTTGCAGTTAGATCAGTTATTGAAACTGCTAGGATGGCAAAAGAAGAATTTCCAATCGCTTGTAAAGCAATAGAAGAGGACTTCTATATGGACGATTGTGTGACAGGATCTCACACGGAGAAATCAGCTATCAAATTAGCCAAAAAAATTGATACTGTACTAAAAACAGCAAAATTTGAATTGCGCAAATGGAAAACAAACAGCCAGGCGGTTGTTAGAGCTATGGATTCTGAGACTGAAAAAACTATGTTGTTTTCAGAGGGGGAAGGCACAACTATTTTAGGACTAAAATGGTTGATAGAAGAAGACAAGTTCACCTTTACGGTAAAGAACCCAAAATTTGAAGGTGTAATAATAAAAAGGAAAATTGTTAGTCATGTAGCACAGCTATATGACCCAAATGGATATATATCACCAGTAACAATTATCGGGAAGATATAAATTTAGGACTTATGGAAATTAAAAATCAATTGGGATGAAAGACCACCCATAGATATAGAAAACAAATGGATCGAATTTTGGAATTCAATTATACACTTGGAAAAATTCCAAATAGATAGGTGGTTGGGAACGGGGAGTTATTCAAAAATACAAATTCATGGTTTCTCTGACAGCAGTGAATCCGCATTAGGGGCGGTGATATACGTTAGGGTTGAAGATGTAAATGGTATGATAACAAGCAAGTTACTAACTTCAAGAACTAGAGTAGCTCCATTAAAGATGGTGACTATTCCTCGATTGGAATTATCAGCAGCGGAGCTGCTTTCAAGAATGGTAAAAGGAGTTATCGAATCAATGGAATGGCCAACCGCTGAGTATGTGCTGTGGCTTGATTCTAGCCCTGCATATTTTTGGATAAGAAAGGAGACAAGAGATCTCAGAACATATGTTGCGAACAGAGTCGCTTCGACACAATCAAATACAGATATAAAATGCTGGCGTCATATTGATGGCAAGGAGAACCCAGCTGATCTACTTACAAGAGGAGTCTTACCAAAGGATTTGGTAAACAATAATTTATGGCTACATGGTCCTAGTTGGATAACAATGGAACAAGCAAAATGGCCAAGGAGCAAAATTATGGAAGAGATTCATCAGGAGATGGAAAAGGAGATGAAGATATTTTCACTGTCATACTTCAAGGAACCACTGCAGATAAGATTAAGAGGATCCAAAAAATGTGTTCCATTAAATTGAAATTGTAGGAACATTAGAAAAAGCGATAAATATTCTCAGTTATGCCAGGAGGTACATACAGAATTGGATTAATTGGAGAAAACGACTAAAGGAAACATTAGGGGGAAAGAGACGGAAATCTCAAAGAGGTATGGTTCAACAGGATGTTTTACCACCCACTCTAGAGGAGAAAGCGGGAGCTATGTTATATCTGATACGGAAAAATCAGCAAGAAAATTATAACAAGGAAATAACTGCCTTGAGTGCGGGAAAGCACATACCGGACAGGAGTCCAATACAAGGTTTGAAACCAATTATAGATAAAGACGGGTTACTTAGGGTAGGGGGCAGGCTAGGTAGGTCAGAATTGGATTATGAAATGAAACATCCAGTAATTATTGCTAATGGTTCAAGGTTGGCGGAATTACTAATGGATAGCGCTCATCGACAGATGAAGCATGGAGGCATCCAAGTAATGATGCAATTTATAAGACAAAGGTACTGGATACCAAAATTAAGAGATGGATTAAGAAATCACATTCATAAATGTGTTGTTTGTGTGCGATTAAATGCACGAATGGAGGGACAACTGATGGCGGAACAACCATCAGAAAGGGTCCAGGTTGGGAAACCATTTTTAGCTACAGGAGTAGATTATGCTGGCCCTTTTGAATTAAAGGTCACCAGTGGGGAAGGAAGGAAGAATAGAAGAAAATGTTATGCTTCAATATTTGTCTGCCTAAGGACTAGAGCAGTTCATATTGAGTTCGTAGGAGATTTATTCACAATAGCCTTCATTGCTTGCTTTGAACGGTTTATTGCTAGAAGAGGAAGATGTGAAAAATTGTTTAGTGACAACGGAACAGCTTTCGTTGGCGCATCTAAAGAACTAATTAAAGCTTTAAAAGTCTTTTCAGATAAGGAAGCACTGGAGTATTTACATAACAAGAGAACTGAATGGCATTTTATGACCCCGCACCACACCCAGGAGGTATATGTGAGGCTGCGGATGGACCCATGAGGTTTCATTTAAAAAAAGGATAGTTGGGCAAGGGATATTGCCTTATGAGGATTTCGGAACACTTCTTACTCAGATAGAAACCATCCTAAACTCTAGACCTCGTCCCCCTCTGAGTGACGATCCAATGGACATTCAGGCGTTAACGCCGGGACAGGTAGGTGAGCCCTTAATTTTACCTCTTTCTTTCAGATTAGATGGAACCCCAGATACAGCAGGAGCTAAGCTATGGAAGAGTGACAACAAATTATTAATCATTTCTGGGCTAGATGACAGTCAGAACATTTGACCACTCTGCAGGAGCGGAAAAAATGGGAAAAATCAAGGAGAACTTAAAGGATATGCAAACTACTCCCAGGTAGGGATGGTTTAGTGAGGAAGGTTATCGTCCAAACTGCAAAACATAAACTACAACGACCGGCGCAAAGGATTTGCATTTTACCGGTTCGCCAGGAGGCGGGATTATAAAAACAGGATGTTTTTAGCCGGGACTGTTACGAATGGCAACACTGGCCATTCATGTCAGCACTGAAATCAGAGAATTCAGGAGAATTCAGCACATCAGCGTTTTTTGTTGCTTTTCTTTGACATGTAATTTATATGAGTTTTTAGTCTTGCTTTGTCCATCAGACGAACAAGTCATGTTTTGCAACCCTTTTAAACCGGAGATAATAAATGTGGGTTTTTTAATAATATTTTTCCCACAATAAAAGTCGTACCGTGTTTTATTTAATAAAGGGACTGAAACAAGATCCATAAGTGAGTACTGGTAAGACTATCTCAGCAATTTCGAAGTAATGGTAAGATTTTTGGATTGATGAAAGAGCCTTGAAAGACAAAAGTAGCTCTATTGGCTTTGTTGTTATCGGCTGCTACTGCCGACCCAAGGAAATTGAAGTATCACACTTCTTCAAACTCGTGCTCCTCCACCTTTATAGTAATTTTTCCACGATTGCCAACGTTTTCTGCAGACGGGGCCACTAAGGGGAACTAAGTTTTTCCCACATCTTTATGCAGCCCCAGGTAAAAGTAAGAGAATCTGGTAAAATTGTACTACCCGTTGCTTGTTGATTTATAATGAAACACGGGAAACGTATGTAGTTTTTGAGAAAATCAAAAATAATTAAAACTACTTATGTACTAATTAAAGAATGTCTCGTATAGAAAGTTTTCTCCAGTTTTGACTGCATTCAGAAAACTCGGTATTAAAGTTAATATTTTTTTTTCAACGGCCCCCGGCCGAAGGAGAGCAATTAGTTGACCCCCTTTTTTTTACTTATTTCTAATCAATATGAATCAAAAATCATCTTAGCAATTATTTTTTGTTTATTATTTTTCTTTTAGCCTCATAATAATGTTAAAGACTCAAAAACCGCGGTCTCACATGATCTCATTATGGTGCTCGAACCCAATCAAAAAATCACTTTAGACGACAAATAAATCAAAAATGAATATTTTTTTTTTCAGTTACAACATTGAAAGAATAATACGTTTACTCTTTCTTTGGCGCCATCCATTGAAAAAATAATAATTCTTATCTACCATTACTTTATTTAATACTCAATGTACTTCAATAGCGCCCCATTCTAAAATTTCCAAATCGTAAATAAAAATGTCACCCTCTATATTCAATATTCTTGATGGAATCACTCTCATTTCAATCATTTTAACGGAAAACTGATAAGACTTACATAAATCCCTCCACAGATAAGAGGCTTTTGGTATTGCGTACCAAAAATACATTTAAGGCACGACAGGGTTTGCATTCATTTCAATCACATTCAAAAAATTTTAACGAAACCAGAAAAAAAAGTACTTCAAGTCAATCACAAGTGATTGTATTTGACATTTCGTCAATTTATCATTTCCATGTCCAAAAGTTTTGTATGTGGGTCGGCCGCTGTCAGTCGTTTGTGTCCAATCGATTAAACCGAGCTACCTCAACTGGACTGTTAAATAATTTAATGAGGCGCAACGACACGCATCGTGTTACGGTGACAGGTTAAGCGATTAAAAAACCGAAATCTTATCGAGGCCTATTTTTTGACACTAATCAATCAAAAACTATTTTTCTTTTTTTTTTGACCCTATCGTGGCAAGGCTCTTTTGGAAGTTGATATGACGCAATCAGGTAAAATTTCAGTCATAAATGAATTTTGATCGTGGTCAGAGTTCGACTAAGATATTTGATGAAGATGATATACGTTTTCAGACTCGTGACACTGGATTTTCCTAACATCCTATCGGCAATATGCGTTGCAATATTATGGTAATAATTTTTTGTTTCCCGTTTTATAGAAAGTTTTCTTAAAGGAAGGCTCTACTCTACTCCGACACTCGCTCACGCGTCACGGTTAACAATGCTCGCCTTGCCAAGTATGAGGGGAAATTAATGGCAGTTGTGATGAAGATGCTTCGTATTACAGGAGTAACATAGTTTGGTTGATAAAAAAATCAAATGTCC
The DNA here is from genome assembly GCA_943590905.1 of Sphaerophoria taeniata. NCBI lineage: Eukaryota > Metazoa > Arthropoda > Insecta > Diptera > Syrphidae > Sphaerophoria > Sphaerophoria taeniata. Next base: position 71,377,543 of record OX016542.1, on the reverse strand, counting down.
AAGGCAGCCTTCACGTTAAAATAAAAATACCATCTCCTAAAATATAAGGCAAGTCACCTTATTATAGTTTCGCCATGTTCGAGACTATGAGAATCCATCAAAAAGGCAACAACATTCCGATAAGACCGCGAACTAAGTTGGACTACAAACTGCACATGCAAGATGCAGCAACACTTGCATTCAGTTGGCCTCAGAAATGGAATAGTACGAAACCGGAAAGTTTGTTACTGGTGTACTCCACAGGCAGTGCGTGAGAGAGAATTTGTGTTAGCGCCAAAAAAAGGAAAATTTGTTGAGTTGTTATCAACTACCGATCACAAAATATGACCTTCGCCAGAATATAATGCTAAAGTATCAAACACTCATGAACCTTGAACTTCGTACCTACAGTAAACTCAACAAACTTCTTTAGTGACTACTACTTTCAAAAACCGATGATTTATTAAAGGCTGTTATGACTTTGCTCAAATTCAACCTTGACCAGTTGTCAAGCAAAATCTTAAATATTTCAAATTAAACACATTTGGAATTTTTTTAAGTCATAAAAATCTGTATAAATATAATTTAAAAACCGATGATAAACCTACGTAAATAAAAGCTAATCAATCCAACACCAATCTCATTAATACTATGACAACCTAAATCAATAAATTTATCAACCTAATTTGCATTTTTTTTTTTTTTCAAACTTTATTTCACATGAAGACTTAAAGCTAACAATATTCAAATATACTAGCAATATCTACATTAGTAATAGCTTAAAGCTTCATATAAAATAGTTAGGAACATCCTGTTGTCCAAGGACAAGAGTTGGATGCACCATCAAGATACAAAATTAATCTTAAAAACAATTGATGGGGATCATTTATTTTATGAAGAAAATTAATAAAATTAAAATAGAGCAAAATTCAAGCAAGGAAATTGAAGTTATTTTTTAAATTCTCAAATAATTACATGTAACAATCTGTCTATTTCACTGTAGTTCAAAGAAAATAGTAAAAGCTTAATATTTCTTAAGAAAGTAAGTTCGACTCTCTCGCATCTTATATTTTCTGGCAAGTTATTAAATAAACGAGGGGCAGTAACTAAATAAAAGTGAGAAAAGTGTGCTTTCTTAATATTAGGTACCGTGACTAGATTCATGCTGTTGACACGCAAACTATAAGATCCATACAATCTAGAAGCGGAATAACCAGAATTTTCGAAGAATATTTTCAATACTTTATAGAAATATAAGTGCTTTAGTGGAAGAATATTAAGATTCCTGAATAAACCAAAACTTGGAGTTCTGCGATTAACCCTAGCTATGATTCTTATAGCATGTTTCTGCTTAATCAGCAATGGTTCAAGTTTGTTATAATTCGTTCCACCCCAGCAAGAAAGTCCATATTGTAGCTTAGATTTAAATAGACCATTGTATACTAATTTAAGGATAGGCAAACTACAATACAGACTGAGATGGTAGATTTGCCTTACAACTTTGTTTAGATAATCTTTTAAGTTAGAAGTATGGTTTTTCCAGGACATCCGAAAGTCTATAAGTATACCCAGGTATTTGAAACTATCAACGCGCTCAATTTGAAAACAACCATCAGAGCAAAGCAGGTTTTCATTAAAGGAAGCAGTGGAATTATGCTGGCAATCATTATTAAGCCGATATCGAAGACATAAGGGTGAATGATAACTTAGTTTAAAATCTTCGCAGATATTACCTCTTAAGTTAAAAATCATAAATTTCGTTTTGTCACTTATTTGGAGACGATGAGTAAAAAACCATTTTCGCAGTAAGTCTAAATCATAATTTACATCAGTAAACAGTTGAAAATAGTTTTTTGAAGAATATGACAGAGCAGTATCATCAGCAAAAGCTGTGATACTGCCTTTAAAAGGTTGAACAAAAAGCGAATTGACAAAGATCAAAAATAAGATCGGTCCCAAGACGGATCCTTGCGGGACACCCATATTTACAAACCTCTCTGAGCTGATATTATCTTGAATTTTGACGCTTTGTTTTCTTTTCATTAAATAAGATTCCAGCCAATCATAAATGTTACCCCGGAAGCCGCATCTATATAATTTATCGAGCAACAAAACGTGATCTACCGTATCAAATGCCTTAGTGATGTCTATGAACAGAGATGAAGGTACCTCAGAATTGTTCAAGCTGCAATAAATTTCCCCGCAGAGTTTTAAAACAGCATCCTCCGTAGACCTCCCAGTCATAAAACCGAATTGGTGGTCACTGATAAAGTTTGTTTTTTTCAAAAAAGATAGTATTCTTAACTTCATACCTTTTTCAAAAATTTTAGAAAAAACTGATAGGAGGGAAATGGGGCGGTAATTATTTAGGCTTGAGGTGGCACCTTTCTTATGAATGGGTATAACTAGGGCTTTTTTGAGGGCATCAGGGAAAATTCCTTTTTGAACATTTCCAAATGGTCAGCAATATATGTATGTATACCTACCTTCATATCTCGGTAGATATTAAATTAAATTCGAAAAATTATCTAATCAATAAACTTTAAGCCACCGAACATTTAAAACATCCTACGCTAAATTTCGAAACATCTTGTGCAATTCTTAAAACGCCTTATTAAAAAAAAAAACAAACTCACCCTCACTTTTGAAGTTAAATAAAACAATCCAAGCATAAATACAATTTTAATTTATTATAAGGTAATTTGAACAAATATAAGGTAATGTTACTAACTTAACTAATTCATATTAAGGTAGGTGCTTTGGGTATTAAAATGCGGCAATATAAACATAATTTTAAGAAGAACAAATGGAAAAAAAATATTAATGGTCGATTTTGATCTTTTGAATGCAAATTAATACTCAAAATGATCTTCATTAAAACAGAACTAATGCTAACAAAAGACCAGAAAAGCTATCAGCTCCTCGACTTGTTATTTGTTGATCGAAAAATATCTCAAGCGGCAGCGGCCTTATATCAGTAGCTTGATCGTAGAAGCGATATTTATTGCAGATCTTTCAAATGCAGAGTTGCCAGAGTTTTAAGATTACAAAAGGTTACGTTTTTTAATTTTATTAGATTAGATAAGTTTTATTTTTCTATAAATTAGATCCCACCAAAAACATTCTGTAAAAACTAGCCAAGTCTCGATGGAGCTGCTTGTTTATCGCTAAAAAGTAATGAAATATAGACAAAGTCGAGCCAAAGAAATCGCAGTAAGGAACCTTAAACTTGGCTCGACTTTATCTTGATTTCCTTTCTTTTTAGAGATAAACAAGCATCGAGACTTGGCTAGTTTCTAACAGAATGTTTTTGGTGGGATTTCACTTCCGTGCCGTTGAATATATTGCCGTCTGCTTAACTTAATTTATATTTTACATTAATTATATTTACTTAAGTTACAATTTTAATTTAATAATTCTTGTTCATGATTCTTTTTCTACAAGCTAGTGCTGTTTTGCAAAATTTGTATAACAAGGGTACATTTATTTGATTTAGTTGTCTCGTCAGTTCTTCTGATAGAAACTCATTTCCAAAAATAGATCTTCTAGTTTCTCTCAGAACCGGGCATCTACCGATAAAATGGAAAACAAGTAGTAAGTAAGTAAGTAAGTAAAGTGATTTTATTTTCAAATATAAATAATGAACAATATAAAGATTAAATAATCAAGTATAGCATGGCAATGCCGTCTGCCAGATTAACATTTTAATTGAATTACTATAACATAATCACACTGTGTCTAAGCTTTTTAATTATCAAAAAATTGTATTAGTATAAATTTGTTCAAAAGATTTCATTGAGAATTCTGTTTCGATAAGCTTGTGCTGTTTTGCAGTACATAAACAGTTTTTTCACCTCCATTGTATTTAGATAGGCTATCATTTCTGCCTCAGTTAAGAAGTTGCAGCCGAAGAAGGATCGCCTAGTTTCCATTAAAACCGGACATTTCCCTAGGAAATGAAAAACATCTTCTCTTTCCCTGAGGTTACACAAACTACATAAGATTGGGAGATCCTCTCTGTGTGGCATATAATTCAGTTGAAGAAGTTCAGCACGCAGTCTCAACATCGTTGAAATTTCTTCCACACAATTCTCATCTTTAAAGTAGTTTTTTGGGCCTAGATTATGACAAAGTTGAGTGTAGATTACTCTGTGGTTAGAGCTGACTGCATCTTCAATGTACTTCTCCCTAAGCTTCTCGTCAACGAAGGCAATAAGCTCGTACAGTTTACCCCTCCATTCATTGAGATTTCCAACATGCAGGTTCAGTTCGATACCACACCATTGCGCGAGCTCCTTCCATTCCTCATACCAACTGAGACTTCGGTTGATTACGTGCAAAGCTACTTTCTTTGGGAGTCTATCATTATTCATATTTAGAACTTTTATAACGTAGTCTACCTGACTTTTCAGCGTCTGAATAAAGAGTGGTGAGAGACCAGTTTCTAATGCAACTACGTAGTTTGGTGTGTTGGACGGCAGGTGAAATATCCTTTTGATAAAAAATCTCAGCAACTTTTCTACGCAATCGTATTGCTTGTAACCCCATACTTGCGATGCATAAAATAGTACTGATTCCGACACTGCTTCAAATACACGAAACTTACAGCTATGCGCAATACTTTTGTTGGCAAAACACTTTTTCCATGTAGCTCCAATCGCACTCTTGGCCTTAGAGAGTTTTTCATTAAGATGTTTTTCCATACTTAAGTTCTTTGTAAAACATACTCCTAGGTATTTAAACTCATTCACGACCTCAATAGGTATTGAATTATAGAACCATCTTTCATTCTGACTATTTCTTCCACCTCCATTTCTGAAGACCAGTATTTTCGATTTGTTAAGGTTCACTTGGAGTTTCCACGTAGTACAGTACCTATATAGTTGGTTGATCATCAACTGAAGCGTTTGTGGTGCTGCTGATAGAAGTACTATGTCGTCAGCGTAGAAGAGAGCCTTTATAGTAGTCCCCGCAAACTCAACTCCTCCAGAAATATAATCTGTTAAGTCTTCTATAAAAAGTGCGAATAGAAGAGGGCTGAGCGTACAGCCCTGTCGAACACCTGATTCCGTTTGAAACCATTCCGAAAAATCCTCTCCATTCCAAACAGCTGCCTTTGTTTCGTTATACAGATTTTGTAAGACTTTTCCAAACTTTGATGACATCCCCAGTGCATAGAGTTTGTAGAAAAGCGTGCGCCTATCCACAGCGTCAAAAGCTGCTTTAAAATCTACGAAAAAGCTGTACAGTTTTTTCCCGTTTTGAAGAAAAGTTTCGGCGATACTTTTTAGCACAAAGATATGATCGATCGTAGAGTAACCAGGCCTAAAACCAGCTTGAAATTCTTTTATTAACCCGTTTTCGTTTATCCACTCATTGAGTCGTTGTTGCAAAATTGACGAAAATATTTTATATGATGCATTAAGAAAGCTTATCCCACGGTAGTTCTCTGGATTTTGTGTGCTTCCTTTTTTGTGAATCGGAAAAATTAAGGCCTCTTTAAACTCTTGCGGTATAATACCATGTTCCAGAATTTGGTTGAATGAAATACAAAGTTTTTCAATAAGTTCCGAGGTTCCGTATTTATAAAACTCAGCCGGTATTCTGTCGGTGCCTGCCGCTTTGCCATCTTTTAAGGTTTTTAAAGTGCGTCTTATCTCCTCTTGGATTTGGGTTCAGCATACGATATATTTACGGAGCTGGACGGGGGATTTAAGAGTTCTTTGAAATGTTGACAGAGCACAGTCGATGTTAAATTTCGGTGTATCTGAAACTTATTTCCATTCAAGAGCTTTACCAGACTCCAAAAATCTGTAGCATTCTTTCAGTGTGACAACCTCCTAGACTCTTCTATAAAATATTGGTTTCGTTTTTGTTTACATAGGTCTTTGTATATCTTATTGGCTTCTAAGTATTTATCTTTGCTGTAATCATTATTGTAAGCACGAAAGGCCTTCAGCCACGCAAAAGATCTCTGTCTAGCACGCATACACTGACTATCAAACCAAGGTTCTATTGGCAATGTCTTCCTATTGTTGGTTCTAAAGGCTGGATATGCAGATCTTATGGAATTCGTGATCGTTAAATGGAAAACATATTCTCTTTCTCCCATATTACACAATTCACACAACACGGGCAAATCATCACGTTTACATATGTAGTCGACTTGCAATTTAAAAGTTTTTGTTAATAATGGAGAAATACCGGTTTTTAACATTAGCATGTAATTTGGTACATTAGGTGGTAGATGAAATATCCTCTTAATATAAAATCGAAGAAGTTTCTCCACTGTTTCATATTTTTTACCCCTCACACTTGCGCTGCATACATCAATGTAGACTCAGCTACCAATTCAAATATTTTATATTTACTGCTATGGGCTATATGTTTATTATTAAAAATGTTTCGCCAATGCGATTGTGGTTTTTGCATTTTGTAATTTTTCGGTTAGATGTCTTTCCATACTATTATTTTTTGTGATATAGACCCCTAATTGTATTCAAACGACTTCGACTCTCTCATTATTGTATGTCCAATGTTCCACCACCCTTTTGGAAAACCGTAACCTTCGACTTCTCTAGACTGACAACTAGTTTCTACATTTTGCAATATTCACTAAGTATGTTTATCATGAGTTGCAGAGACTCTGGAAAATATGCAAACAACATAATGTCATCCGCAAAAAGTAAGGCCTTAATGAGACTACCCGCATAATCCACTCCTCCGTACGAACAATCGGTGTTATCATCAATAAAAAGTGAAAATATGCTCGGACTAAGCATACACCTTTGTCTTACACCCGTCTCTGCTTCAAACCATTACGAAATTTTTTCTCCGTCCCATACTGCTGCCGTGGATTCCATCTGTGGTTCAAAATGTTGTTAAATATGACCGTTAAATTGTTGGTCAACTCATCAGTCAATCTGTGCCATACTTGCAAAATTCTGCAGGTATTTCATCTGACCCAGCAGCTTTGCCATCTTTGAGTCCATTCATCGCTACACATACTTCATCTTTAAAGATTACTCCGTCTAAGAGATCATTGTTTAAAGCGGGCTGAGCGTATTATATCCTATCAGAGTTTGTATATGATTAATTGAGCAGTTCACAGAAATGCATTCTCAATGTATCGCAACTAAGATTCCTATTGATGACATAAACCTTGCCGTTTATTTTTTGAGCTGCCTTCCATAAATCACCAGGGTCCCTACAAATCTGAAAACGATACTTGCTCCACCTCAAAGTCAGTATAGAGTTTTAAGGACTGCAATCATTTTGGTAATTTATAGTTAGGTCACGAATAAGACTGTTTTTTCTTTTAGTCTTTTAACTTGTAAAAGTCATTCAACTGGGAAGGAGCAGGCTTTAGTCAGTTTAGTCACTAAAAAGTCTTTAAACTTAAGCGAGTTTGGTTTTCGTCAATAAGTCTTTTGGCTGTAGTCAATTAACTTTCAGTCAATTGACTTTTTCTTAGTCTTTTTGACTAAAAAGTAATAAATTGAGTTTGATTCAATAATATTAAGTCAATACTATTGAAGTACTGAAGTACACAGGGATTTTTTCGTTTGAATTCACATTGTGAAGAATCCTGTTTATGGATTCGTTCAATAACATGAATGTACGCATGTGCTCTCAGAGGCCAGGGTCGTATATTTCAGGAGATACAGTGGTCAAAGAGGCGAGATGATGCACGAGGTATAAAAACAAGCTAAAAGGTACATTCTTGCGCTACAACACTCCACTGCCTTTATCAGCAGCTGTTGAGAGGTTATTTTTCACCGCGGGGTTACCGAACACCCCTAGAAGAGGAGCGCTTTCAGACAATTTTGAGAAATTGTTGCTCTTGAAAGCTAACTCCTCAATAATTTGACGTCATTAAAAAAAGAGACTTTTTATGTTTGTTTACGAGCGTTCCATTTATGTTGTTTGGATTTTCATATTGTTTAAATGTACACTGTCGAGTGCCTTAGTGCCCGCCAACATCTTCTTTTTTGCCGTGAAGGACCGATCGTTTGCCAACATTGAAGATTCGATTCAAGACAAATATCTATCATTCCAGCAGTTGGTTACGTTAAGTCATAAAGGTTTGGAAGGGATCAAATGCGCTGGTGCGAAGCGAGTCAAAACATGTTACTGGACTAATGTGAAGTTCTTAAATTATTGAAAATGTCTGCTCTTTCTATTGAAGTTTGGGAACTTTAAAGAGATACTTGCATCCGGGCCACCCTGTACCAACATTTCTCACTCTCTGCGATATACCCCTTTATTAAACAACGTTTATCAAAGAATATACCTTTCGATCACAATCAATCTATTTCATTATGCAAAGTACATTCAATCAACAGCGTTAAAGCGCAAAATAAAATATTGCTATAAATAAGAAACCACTCAAACAAACCTCATGCACCGCCACCGCGCCACACAAGCTTTCCGACCATAGATACCAAATCAATCAATTTCATCGCACCAAAAAAAAAGCCAACAGAACAGAAAAATTTCACAAATCATTTGATTCATTTAGCTAAATAATGAATAGACCAACAAATCGTGATAACGCCCGTCACCGAGAGACGAAAAGCCAAAAAGCCCTCCGACATGGCGGCATCAGCGGGTGGTGGTGGTGGTGGTGTAATTCAATCATATTGAGTCATTCATCAATTCGAACCAAACACCTGAGAGGAAAAAAAGTCACAAATTCATCAAACCCGCCGCCGCCAACGCTTACCTACGACGACGATGGACGGTTATCTATTGAATTTTTGATTGACTGCCAGACATTTACACTCAATCGATAGAAAATATGCACCTTTTGGTTTTGGAAGCATAGCAAAATGTTGACCCGGAACAAACAACATATGTTTTCTATCTATGTACATAGGGAATGGCGGTGGTGTTGCGGTGCAACTCCTGAATAAGTGTCAAGCTTGAAAGCTCAATCATTCATCATAATCGTTCACAACGGCTGACGGAGCGCGTTGGATTTCAATCTATCAGTGATACCCTCACCTTTTCTATGCACAATTGATCGATAATTAATCCATCAAAATTATATCAGAGGTGCCGCCACCACCGCCGCCGTGCGTCGTATTCAAGCTTCAGCAACGCCCTCTCACCTATCCACAATCGTTGCCGAACAGTGACATTTGGAAGCAAGTATAAAAAACAAAATAGAAAACCTGTCAATCGAAGAATTCTTCATGTCTCATGGCTAGTGTTGGTGTGTGACTAACCTGTAGGATTCCCATTCCCTCTTTGATACCAAAACCCCAACTTACATGGGAAGAACTTTTCCCAGAACCCAGACATCGTCATCATTGTTCGTCACTATGTGCGACCATTATGAGAAGAAGAGACACAAATCAAGAAAATGAAAAATGTCAAACAAAATTTTCGACAAGCAGAAGGAAACGATTTGAAAATGTCAATCAGAGCTCAAAAATGACTATGATGATGCTGCTTCTGATGACTATGTTCGATGATGAATTTCTTGATGTCGGTGATTTTTGAGTTGAGTTGAATTGGTGATCGATGATGATAGGCACATGACATCCGTAGCTTGAGCTTATAGAAAAATTGAAGGAAGCCAACAACTTGTCGATGAGTTTGAGTGTTGGCAAATGACAGAGCGCAGATTATGACGTATTGAACATTACTTTGAATGCACCCAACTGTGTTGAAAAGAAAAGAACATGACTTCGATTTGACAGATTTGGATAAATCCCATTATGACATTTTGTTGAACTCGAGTAAGAACCAAGAGAAAAATGAACTTTGTGATTTTTTTTCATGCAAGATGGCGAGTAGGTTTGTAACAAGGACACTATTCTCAAAAATACCAAAGGACCATCATAGACGACCAATGAGAAGTGAGGTTGTTGTGTGTGTTTTAAAGTGCTTATGAACTTTGGGATATTAAACGATTCAAGATGGTTTTTTGAGCTCGTCTGATGGTAATGTGGGATGTGATTGAGATTGAGATTTTGTGGGCGCTGGAGTTTTATATGCATTTCTTACAATATGTGTGTGATATTTAGATATTTTTTTTGATCGTCACTTTAATATTAAACGACATTCACATAGGTTCAAACAACATAAAGTGGTTCGTCTATTATTTGCTTGCATTGTTTGAAATAGCTTTTTTTCTCCAACTGTAAGAATGTGTATCTTTGTATTGTAAAAGTACAATTTTCTTGTGACATTTACATCCCTATGGCTCCCGCACTACCATTACAGTCAGCTAAGACACCATACGATGTTAATAACAGAGCGAAACAGATAGAGAAGGAAAAAGCAAAAAAATCATACTGTTCAATAGAGAGCTTGAAACAACAACATAATGTTCGTAAGACATTTCTGCAAATTGTAAGAGTCTCAAATAAATGGTTTCTAATTCTTATAGACAAAAGTGGTACAGTTGAGTTGTAACCATTTTCGGCTTTTCACATTACCTACGCAATGAAGCTGTGTTTATCTGCATTAAAAATATAGTATATCGACAAAATAACGACGTCGGACAATTGCTGAGAGACATACACTCTGTTTTGCGAGCTATAGCCATATGACAAAACCCTACAACTCTGTTAGTTAGCCGAATTGCCAATCTTACCTGTTTACATTCCGAGGTGCCAACATCGATTCGGACCACTACCATGCTGTAGCCAACAGGTGAAAATGCTAGGAGAAAATTCGACCTCAAACGGCTACAATCGCAACGGATTGCTAGATCCTTTTCCGATCGTGTCTCCGAAAATCTCCTCAGAAGTCCTTTGCTGCCAGCACAAAATGTAGAGAACCAGTGGCAACACTGCCAAGCAGCCACCAGAGATGCCGCCTCTGCAGTGCTAGGGTTTACACGGCCACCACAATGAAACCCCCTGGTTTGCCGATGAGTGCCGGCGAGCAAATGCAGCTAAACAAGAAGCATAAAAAGCGGCGCGGCAAAGAAGGACACGAGCAGCTCGTGAGCTCAACGAGCAGAAAATGAGAGAGGAGAATAAACTTCTCAGAAAGCAAAAAAGGGAACATGAGAAGGGCGATCGAGGAGATAGATGGATGTCACAACAGGAACGATGATTTGTTTAGGAGCATGCACCAGCTCATCTGCAAAATTTGGTCGGAGGAAAGCATGCCCGACGAATGGAACCTCAGCATCGTATGTTCGAATCTCATGAAAGGAGATCCCCTGAACAACATTTCGTCAACAACCTGATCCTGATAGGTCCTTGTCGGTGTGGCTTCAGACCCAGAAAGTCCACCCTGCAGTAGATCTTGAACCCAGGAACTTCAAATCGATACCTACCACCTTTTCATCGATTTCAAGGCCGCGTATGACAGCGTGTATAGAGACCAATTATATAGAGCAATGTCTAGAGGCACAATCTTTCAAAAGTTTGTCCAGCTACTAAGATAAGCAGACGACATTGACATAATTGGAAGAACACAGCCAGCGTGATGTTAGTTGAGACGGAGGCCAGGAAGATGGGTCTAGCGGTTAACGAGGGCAAGACCAACTTAATGCTATCAACAAAAAAGGACAACCAACATCTACGTTTTGGAGCAAACGTCAGCCATAGCCGTAGCTAGGATTTTGTTTCAGGGGGGGTTAAGATAAAAAATAATAATTTTTTTCAATTTTTTAATAAAAAACGAAACATATTTATCAAATTTATCACATTTTTTCAATTCGCCGAAGCCAATTCATTTGTTCACGAAACAATGTTTGATTGAAAGTTTAAAAATAATTCTTGAGTGTATCTATTACCCTTAATTAATAGAAAGGGGTTGGAAATGAGGTGCCGGACTGCCGGTGTACATTGGTCTTAAATACCTGAACATTGCGTTGAATTGGAAAGTCAGAGTGTGGAAGGGAGTTTCACATTCTTGAAGTACGGCTAAAGAACGATTCTCTGTACTTGAGAGTACGTCCGAAGTTGGACTCGAGGGTAAACTGATGGCCGTTCTTAGAAGCGCGAGTATTACGGGCGCATTGTTTTAGGGGAGGAATACAACTGGCTATGTGACTTGAGCACTTACCGTAAAAGTAACGGTAGAACCGAGAGAGACACGACACGTTACGACGCAGGTGAATGAGTTGGTTATGTCTCTATCACCAATCAGTCTTAGGGCTCTTTTACCATATACCGTCCAAGAGGCTTAAGTATGTAACTGGAGCACCAGCCCAAAGATGGGAATTGTATTCAAGCTTTGAACGGATATAAGTCTTAAAGATAAGAGCCACATTAGACGAGGAGAAAAATTTCTTGCACTGTCTTCAGAAACCCAAACATTTTGCCGCATTTTTGCCGACATCGCATCGTTCCACAAAAGGTGGTCAGTGATGCACGTACCGGGAATTTCGAGATGTTCGGTCTCATTGATGCAAGTGCCACTCATGGACAGTAGCAGCAGAGGTATATCTCGCTTTAACGATACAAGGCAGCATGGGGTTTTCGAAGCATTAAACTCTACGCGATTTTTATTCCCCATTGTACAATGCTGTTTAAGTCAGAGTTTAATGAGTTTATCATATTTTGCACTTGCAGTTCCAAATCCAAAGTGTAGGGATGTGAGTCTGGAAATGAATAAGAAAAGCTAAGGGTACTATCGTCAGCGAAACAATTGATTGGATTAGAAGTTACAGACAAGAGATCATTTATGAAAATGAGAAAGAGGGTCGGAGACAAAACGGAGCCCAGCATCTATACTGTGGGTTTCAGACTTGAATCCGTCCAATACAACCTGCAGTTAACGGTTCGAATGAGAGTTTCTAGTCCAACGAAGAAGGGATTCACCGATATCGAAAGCAGAGACAAAAGGAGATCGGAAACTGACTTACGTTTTACCCTCCGGATACCGCAAATTTTATTTTACCGTTACTCGTGTATGTGAATAAATGAGAAAAAACAGCAACAAAAATCAGGTGGTATGTCGAAGTTTACTGAGATAGTATTGGTAAAAACACGCATACTCTTGCAGTAAACTTTGACCGCAGCCTGTAGGCATTGTCATTTTGGCAGCTTGGTTTCCCATCTCCCTTTTAACTCATCTGTGATCGAAAGATTTGTTCCACTGATGGAAAAGCTTACGCAATAGTTTTGCAAGCGTGGAAGAACACCTCTTTAGATTAATAGCAGGGATACCATCCGGACCAGCATATTAATGTATGTTGAGAACTTCTAGGACTCTCGCCACAGCATGAGTGCGGAAAAAGATTTTTCCCATGGAATCATTGACGCGCTCAAGAATTGGGGGAATCATGTTACTCTTTAGCAGCTTTCGCGAGAGAGCTAACAACTGGAGTTTTTTTTTAATGTCAACGAGCGTAGGAACCGAAGAAGAAGAAAAATTCTTCATATTTTTTACAAAAGACCAAAAATTCTTACTGCCTTTGGGACATTGCAGTATTTTTTGCCCTAATTTTTGGTCATGTAACGACATATGTAAAAAAAATATGGTTATCTCTGCTTGTAGGTAACTAGATGGCGAGAGTAGTAAGTGAAATCTTGATTATACCAAAACAAATAAAGCTTCAATGGAAAAGTTATAAATTCAGTGTTAGCAAGTCAAAAAAAGAAATCATTAAGTTATTAATCAATAGTTATTTGATTTTGCTTTACAAAATTATTTCGGGGAGGGTTAAACCCCGTAACCCTCCCCCTAAATACGGCTATGACGTCAGCATAGACAGATTAAACTTTGAGGTAGTTAAGAACTTCGTCTGCCTAAGATCCCCTACAAAATCAGACAACAACACCAGCGCTGAAATCAAACGAAGGATCACTCTTGCTAATCTTGCTTCTTTGGACTTAGAAGGCAATTGAGTAGTAAAGTCCTCTCTGGAGCAACTAAAGTGTCACTGTACAAAGCTCTCATCATCTTGGTCCTAATATATGGTACAGAGAAATGGACCATGACAACATCCGATGGAAACGTTTCTTCAGCGACACTGACATTGCCAGAAAAGTTAAGGTCCAACGACTTAGATGGTTTAGTCATGTAGAACGAATGGAAAATAATGCTCTGGCTCGTAAGGTCTTCGAATCCAGCCCAGAAGGACATCGCAAAAGAGGAAATCCGCAACTCAGGTGGAGCACACAGGTGGTAGAGGACCTGAACCAATGTGGTGTGCGAAACTGGAGACAGCTAACTGGGCACCGAACTGGCTGGAGACGTTTGTTGGATGAGGCCCTGGTCCGACATGGACTTTAGAGCCACCATAAGTAAATAAGCAAGTAACTGTTCTTGAAAGCATGTGAAGGCTAACTCAGAATCTCATCAAAACCGGTCCAGCTATTTAAGAGAAGTTCAGTTTAAAAAATTTGCATAAAAGGTTCTTTAACAGTCGAGAAAAGAAAAAATCATACAGGAGAGCTGACCTATTTCCCGCCTTGATTTAGTAAAAGAAAAAAAATGTATCTTTATTTAAAAATAACATAGTAATACCGTCAGACTATTTCTATAACATTTCTTAAACCTGCCACCATGCACTGGTTTTTCGACCTAGATAAATGAGGTTTAAAATACTTGTAAATCTTCAGAATGTCAACAGTCCGTCGCGTCGCATGCATCGGTCGTCTACTTGAACGATCCTAAACAGTATTTAATAATATTTGCTGAGTAAAATTTCCGATTATCGGATTTCCGTTAAACATTGAATCTGCAATACAGCTGGGTATCTACTCTTTTCTTTTTTTGTATCGTCGAGAACGTGAACTTACTGCTGAACGGCTGCAGTTATATTTGTGACAAAATTTTATTTTTCTACATATTTGTAACCGCCTTAAAACTGTATCACATATTAAAGCTGAAATAAATTAACTAAACCACAATTTTGCACTAGGTAAGCATTATTTATATTATACTAAGCAAGGTTCCGAGTGTGAGGGTCGCTAGATTTGTGGTTTGAAGATTCAAAAACACACACCAACTGAACAAAAAAACAATCCGAAATAAAAGAATCCAATAGAAAAACCTATTACCTATTATACTGATTGTTGGAGTTTTAGGACAAATATCTTTTTATGGTATTTTTTTTTTCATGCCTCACGTACCTATGCATTACACGCATCAATTGACATTATTTTAATGCTTCAATTGACAATATGTATGGTTTTTGCAGGCAGAACAGATTGCGATAAAAACTGAAATTTAAATTAGAGAAATTCATCAAGGGCTTCACTTTTCAAATTCGAATCTATTTTGTTTGGAATAAAAACTTACAGTTTACAGTTTGCAAGATGGCATGAAGTTGACTCGTAACATTAAATCGGACAGAGACTATCGATTAATTGCTTAAGCGACCAATGACGAAAGCAGATTTTTTATCAGATGCGTTCCCAACACATATGATCGTTAAGGGTATCTAGAGATCTGTTTATTCCAATTCTTACAAACCACTTTGCCACTTTTAAGAATTTGATTTCTTCCTTCTATTGCACTTTATTTTAACTAGACATAAAACAACCATCAAAAAGTAAAGTTCAGCTTAAATGTGCAGTTCCTAAACGCATTGATTCACGTCACACTTTTTTACTAAATCAAAGGCAAAAAAAAGTGAAAAACAAATATATAACCACTTGTCACCAAATTGTTCGTTGCAGTCACTGCCATCATCACTTTCAAACGCAACCAAACCACCATCCCCATCGAACTACAAGTCAAACCCACTCAATGTCTAAATTAATATCACAATACCGTTAAATTCGTATATCTGTGTATCTGATTTTTTTTATTCTAATTTATTTATTTTTCTGTAGGTTTTTCCCATATAAAACTGTTGACCATTAGGTTCAACTTTTCATCCCTTTTAAAAATTATAATAGATTTGGATTGCCATTCGTTTGGGGCGTGCAGCGAAGTAAAAAACACCAGCAATGACAACAATCAACTTCCTCATACTTCCTGTCAATGATGTGGTGGCATTTCGTTGATTCTTTTTTATTGCACTCAGGTGTTGGTGGTTACTGATAAATTAACATTCACAAACGAAATAAACTATGCAAAATATATATTTAAAAAATTAAATAAATATAATCACAAATTTATGTCTATATCAAAAAAAAACACACTTCGATTGAAAATAGTTTACATATTTAAATTTTAATTGCTATTTACAAATTCGTAGTGCGAATTTGTTTTGTCAGGGGATGCGGGTATTAATTTGATTAAAGAGGAATAGGTGTTGGTTTGGGAAAGAAGTTAAAACATCTTTTGGGAGCGGCTTTGGTTCAAACCAGCGCCAGACCGATTTATAGAGTAAAACTTCAAGTACGAAAACACTTCTATTTCATGGCAATGGGTTTTTTATATTTATATGAAAATGTTAAGAACTTTGAAATTCAATTAATCTAAGATGATTTTCTAAATTGTCATGAAATTTCTCTTTTCGACAGATAATCTTCTAGAAATAAAATATAAGTATGATTTCTAGCATATGACCGCCACGACTAACTAGTCAAAGCCAATCTAGTCTAGAGGTTCAATTTTCAACTTCGCTTTATCGGCGTAGTAAACACGTTAGTCTTCATATCCCCACAGAAAATCGCATTATATTATAACGAAGCGTCACCCTTCACGCCCTACTACTCCGTCCAACCAGCCATCGATAATAAAAAAGATTACAAAATGCAACTCCCTTCACTCGGACTATCAATTAGCCGGCAGCCACTACATCCAGACTATAAAACATCTCAACTTATATGCATTCGACGTCAACTAAGGCTACGTATGTCGTCTTCATACCAAAAGCTGGCAAGCCCAGTCACACAGAACCAAAAGACTTCAGATCTATCAGTCTAACCTCTTTTGCACTCAAAACACTTGAGAGATTAATCGATATGCATATCCGTAGCAACTTAAAGACGGAATCTATATCACCATTTCAGCACGCCTATACAAAAGGCAGAAGTGCAGAAACAGTCCTACACTGCGCAGATAGAACAATAGAGTAGTCGCTCGCGGTAAAAGAATATACCCTTGCTTCTTTTCTTGATATCGAAGGAGCATTCAACAATGTCCACAACAGTGCCATAGAAAAAGCACTCACTGATCTTAAAATAGAACCTACACTTATAAAATGGATCACGTGTATGTTGAAAAACAGACAAATCCATTGTGAACTAGGTAACTCTGATATAGAGGGACTTAACAAGGCGGAATCCTCTCACTCTCCTCTGGACTTTGGTGATGAATGAAATTCTCATCAAACTCAAGAAACAGCGGTGTCAGAGTTATAGCTTATGCCGACGACTTAGCGCTTCTGGCGACGGGTAAATACCTGACCACTGTAAGCGAACAATCAGAAAGCGCATTAACTATGGTCAGAAACTGGACCAAGCAATGCGGTCTTAAGGTTAACCCCCTGAAAACGGAACTGGTACTTTTTACCAATAGAAGGAAAATACCTTCTTTTAAAATACCAAAAATTGATAACACCCCACTTATAATTTCAGAAAAGGCAAGATACCTTGGAGTTATCTTGAACAAGAAACTCAACTGGGGTCTAAACATACAAGAAAGATACAAGAAAGCCATGATTGCACTCTACTCGTGTAGTAATAGGATTCTGGGAAGAAATTGGGGGCCAAATCCTGAGATAATCATGTGGATGTACGCAGCCATTATTAGACCCATTCTAACTTATGACAGTTTGGTTTGGTGGCAAGCTCTGGAGAAATCCACGAACTTAAAAACCCTTACCAAAGTACAAAGAATGGCATGCATTAGCACTACGGGGGTGATGAGGACTACCCCAACTGCGGGTCTCGAAGCGATCCTAAATCTCACCCCCATAGACTTATTTGCACAAGAATCAGCAGCAAACAGCGCTCTTCGACTTAGTCAGACCAATATTTGGAGATTTAGTCAACACGGCCATGCTACGATCCTTACAAAATACGTTGGTAATAACGTTTGCACTGCTTACATGACCCCTTATCTAGACTTTAGTAAAAACTTCACTACCAGCTTCCCCAATAGAGAAGATTGGGAAAACAGTGTACCCTACACTAATGAATCGAACTTTACCATCTTAACCGATGGTTCGAAAAGTATTACTGTAGTAGGGGCAGATTTCTACTTAGAAAATCTTAGCCTTGCCAGTTTATTCAGACTTCCCGGCTATAGCAGTGTCTTCCAAGCTGAGATCTTGGCAGTGAAAATGCTGCTAATCAGCGAGGTATCCATGATGGCGATACCACACGCTGATATCACCTTTTTCATTGATAGTCAAGCAGCAATAAAAGCGATCTCTGCCACGCAAATCAAGTCAAAGCTTGTTTCTTGCTGTCGAGAAGAGCTAAGGGTTCTTGGTATGGTGCACCTGCTGGGTTCCCGGTCACAGTGGTGTGCCAAGAAATGAAAAAGAGGATGAGCTTGCAAGGGAAGGCTCGGCACTTGATCCCTCTCTCAAAGACCATAACATCAGAATCTCGCAATGCGAATTAAAAATAAACATTAGTAATAATATCAAAAGCAAAAAGCAAATGGTAGATGGAACCTACTAGAAACCTGCGGAAACACCAGGAAACTTTGGCCTTATTACGACAAGAAAAAATCCAATAAGATTTTACTTCTCAAAAAACCTTCCCTAAAGTTCCCTCATAAGTGTGATAACGGGGCATAACCTAATTGGCTACCACAAAAAGAAGATGGGGCTAAGTACAGACGACATAAATGCAGAGGCTGCGGCGATGAGGAAGAGCACGAGAACACAGCTCACTTCCCCTGCCATACTAGATTAAAATTTTTAAGTAACTATTTCTTCAATGAACTAGAAGAACTATCTGAACTCCCTGGCAATAGCCTACTGAACTTTGTCAAGTCCACCAAATGGCTCGACCAACTATAGAATTCATAGGTTAAATTACATTTTCATAAGTTGCAATACTTCACGGTATCACAAGGGATCTACATTGATCTAAGTGTGACGGCAACAAAATCAACTGTCAGCCCATATACCCTAACCTAACCTAACCTAAGGCTACGTATGGATTACGTATATACTTTTAGAACTTAAGTTTTCTTGACTTTCTATAATTCACGTCTAGTTTTTACTGAAAAGTTGTCAAGTATAAGTGGAATTTAGTAGGAAAATTGAGCAACTAATTCCTACAATATCCGAAGTAGTTCTCCCACCGCTTCAAACTGATTTGCAACGAGTTAGGGGTAGGGCAGTTTAGATTGTTCCTAATTTTGACCGAATATTATTTAGCTTTTACCTTCTTCCGAGGTTCTCCCTCATCATGAGGCCGTATCGATAGGATATTTTATCTATTTCCAAGGAACCCCCTCATTTCGAGGCTGTGGTTAATTTCCCTTCGACTGAGACTCTCCCTCAATTTGCGGTAGCGGCTATTCTTCCTCCTTCCGAGATTCCCTCTCATCCATGAATTTGTAGCGATAGGACACTAAACATCCTTAAGAAAATCCCCCTCATTTCGATGCCGTTGCGATACTGTTCTTATTTAATATAAGAATTATAATATAAGAGTAAGAATTATTGATATGTATATTTAATTTTAGGACCAAATGTTCTTAACAAAAATAGCAAAATAAATAAATTTATCATCACAATATCGTACTTATCTTACGATCTTAGAGGCCAAAATCAATTTTGACACAAGCTGTTTGGCAAGTTACGTCGTCTTCTTGTTGAAACCACAGCTCCTGCACATCATGATCGTTCAATATGATGATCGAAAAAGTCAGTAACCTTGGACTATTGCCTGTAACATTCTGGCCAATGTAGTGATTTTTAAAATAAATTTGTACGATTTGAATTTTTGAAGCGTTGTTCAGGTGTCAGACTTTTCCTGTTGAAATGCAAAATCAAACTAAAATCAAATCACTTGACAGCTGAGTCAGAGGTCGCCACTTAATATAGTGTTGCCAACTCGAAGTTGCTTACTTACTTAAGGTGGCGCTACAGTCCGGTGTGGACTTGGGCCTCAATCAACAGTCTCAGCCAGCCAGCTCGGTCCCTAGCTATTTTTGCACTTCAAGTTGATTGAGGTCCTCTTCTACTAGTGTGCGCCATCTGAGTCGCGGTCTTCCTCTCCTTCTAAGTCCCTCGGGAATAGTGTCGAAAGCTCTTCGGCCGGAGCATTGGTAAATGACCGAGCCATCTGAGTCTCTGGACCTTGACCCTTCTGGATAGGTCCATGTAGTTGTACAACCCGTGAAGTTCGCTGTTGTATCTTCTTCGCCATTCCCCATCAATGAACACGGGGCCCGAAGAACTTTCCTCTCGAAACAGCCTAAGACACATTCATCCGATTTTGTCAAGGTCCATGCTTCTTCACCATACAGCAGGATGGATGATGTTGCACAGTTTTACCTTAGTTGCTCAAGAGAGGGCTTTTCCACTCAATTGCTTTCTTAGCCCAAGGAAACAACGATTAGAAAGAGTTATTCTTCGTCTGATCTCGGCGCTGGTGTTATTGCCCGTGTTAATAGCGGAGCCCAGGTAAGCAAACTCCTCTACTACCTCGAAGTTGTATGCGTCTATTGTGAAGTTCTGGTCTTCGATACTTGAAGTTGGCGGCATAAGAAGTTACTTGACACTCGATCAGAGAAGGATCTGGCTATCTCTTAAGATTGTAGCCTTTCGAAGTCGAATTTTCTTGCAGCATTTCCTTGTCTCGGCCGTTGTCGAGATATCCGTAGCACTTCCTTGGCTACGACGAAGTAGTGGTCCGAGTCGATGTTGGCTCCTCGGAAAGTTCAAACATCTAGAATGCTGGACAAGTGCCTTCCGTCGATCGCAATGGGATCAATCTGGTTGACAGTTGATTGATTAGGAGATCCATGTTCCTTTATGGAATTTGAGATGTTTGAACCATGTGCTTGCTACCACAACATTAAGCCCCGAAACAAAATCGATCAGCCTGAATCCGTTGTCGGAAGTGGTAGTGGTGTCGTGCAGATTGTGCTTTCCGACTGTTCCACCAGAGCTGTCTTCTTTTCCCAGCTTTGCCTAAAATCGTCGAGGACAATTTTAATGTCATAGCTAGGACATTGCTCATATGTTTTGTCGAGGAGCTCGTAGAAATCGTCTTTGGTGTCGTCCTCTTTCTCTTGTGTGCATGCGCGCATATTAGGCTAATGTTGCCGAATTTAGCATTGATTCGGATCGTCGTGACGCGTTCGTTTACACATTTGACTCTCCTTTTGCCCAGTGCATCCCATCGCATTTCCTGGATAGCGGTAATGTTTGCTTTGTAGCAGTTGAGGATCTCTGCTAATTGTTCGACAGCACGCGGTCTATTAAGGGACTTAACATTCCACATGCATATCCGAAATTCGTTGTCCTTAAAACATTTGCTTGGGCCTTCATCAGTGTATCAGTCCGTTTCCGAGGCCTGTTTTTGCTTCGCAACTAAATCTTTTTCTACGTAGTCTAGAAGTCACCCCGACGTACAACCCCCAACATGGAGTACCAGGCACTTGATGTGACTCCAAGTACAAGAGCTGGAAAAACCGCTCCTTTTAAGGCCTCGGCTTTAAATAAGTCGATGTAACTCGTACCTAAAGGTGTTCACCAAGTAGTTCTGCCTAACTGGAACTGAAGACGCCACCGTTGATTCCAAAAAAAGAAATTAATCCGCTGCCGTCCCTCGTTGGGAGTGCCTTGGTGGGAACACTCCTTCGTTGTGGGGTAATTAGTAGTAACAGTCTACATCGCTTCGACCTGTCGACCATGGGAAGCCCTTCTGCGAAAACAAGTTTCTCGATCGCATAGCTCTTAGCTTCATAGTTGTAGTCACCGTAAGCCGCTCCGGCATGTCAAGGCTTACCCCATGGAGGGGTTGTTTCCAAAAAAAAAAAAAAACAAACAAACACCGTTTAGTAACTCGTTTTGGTTTTTAAAACAAACTACAAATCTGATGAAGAACATTTCGAAAATTTATGCAAACAAGTGTTCCCTTGAAAGATGCATCTACATCTACATCTACAGGTCTACCTCGGGGCTATTTTTATGTTCTAATACAGCCCTGATTATTGTGGCTATATTTTTCTCCAACCGATAAAAAAAAGGTTTTTTTTTTATTTGGTTTTTGTATACTTTTGCCTATTTTTTCCCGATTCTGTGTTGAAATATTTTTTTGTTTGAACAATTTAAATCCATTGTGAGATTAATTATTTTTAGCATTTACAAATTCCATAATTGACATTATATCACAAAGGATTATAACGAAATTAAGGGCGGAAAAGTATTATTATTATTTGCATGTTTGATGCGGGAAAAAGTCAGTTTTGCTGTTGGTGCTAATACTGGCGAAACGTTTTAAATTAAATAATATAGAAATTCTCTTTGTTTTGTCAAATGAGGTTAGCATCGAGAGTTTTTTTGGTTATGAAAACTGCCAAATATACTTGTGTTTGTAAAGTCAAGTCGTTAGGTGCTTATGTTGACAGTGCGTGGGATTTATTTTCAAAAAAAAAAATCATGCAGTAATTAGCAAAAGCTCCAAGAAAAATGAGCTGATAGGAATGAGATATGTACATATACCTGTAGTAGCTTCTATAGTCAAATATTAGGGATGTGCGGTTTTCCCAACCATATTAAACTCAAATAATATCGAATTTTCTTAAATGTTTTTTAATGTAAAAGATTGGATCAAGATACCTACTAAATCCGGCTTGGGGAAGGGACACTTTCAGCAAGATTGTTCTGAAGTGGGAAATTAGGCATCGAATATCAGCAAAAGACTGAATTAAGCTTTTTTTGACACTATCACTATAACCTTACTCACATGTCCACCTATAAGTGTTGCTGGCGACAGCAAAGGAGAGAGGGATTGTTCACTAAGGTACACTTTTTTTTACAACATAATGCAGTGGAAGAATTCTGCAAATGGCACCAACAATTGTTTCATCAGTTAAATCAATTAGGTACAGGACAAACAAAACTTAGTGAACACCTTACCTATAGCTAGGACTGGGGGTGAAATCATGGATCTTGACGATTTAGAAAGGAAACACGGTTTCTAAGTAAATATTGTGACAAATTGAAGTGAACGTGCTGATCTACACCTTCTCGTGGTGCCTCCGAGAGGTTCTTGTCAATTTATTGGCTTGAACTTGCGAACGTAGACAGCTTTAGTCTAATGGAATTGGCGAATTGAAGCAGGAAGTGTAATGATGAGAAATACGATCCTTAACAGATACTATGTTAACACACGTAGTAAAGGAGGAAAATGGCGATTAACGAGTACTGAATGTGGATAAACGCCAAGGAAGTTAGACAAAATGTTGGGTATGTCCCTTGATTGGCTGGTCCATTCCTCCGATCAATGTGGATATACTTGACAGAGGGTGAGCAGTGCCCCTCGTCCCCAGCAGCCAGGACAAAAGCAGCAAAAACAAAAAAAGATGTCACGAAAACAAAATATGTATAACTAATTGTTATACAAAAATATATGTGACCACCCTCCACCCAGGGGCAATTGGGTACCGCGGGTAGTGAGCTTAAGCAACTCACTAGTGGGATGGACCTTCGCGGGGGTTGTGGTTGTCTGAGTTTGGCCTCAGCTACTATTCGCAAAGCACGGTTAACGGCTCTTCCTGTAACGGAGGGTTGAGCAGTTTTCCGTGTCCGGACAACGGCTCTTCTTTCCTGAAGGTTGAGTGCAGTTCCGTGTGTTGCATGAATGGTAGTCTAGAGTCAAACCAAGACGAATAAGAGCTGGCACATTCAATTGGTACTGGTGTGGATCTAGATGCAGGGTACCCGCTTCTTTCTTTTGAACGTTGAGGTGTTCTTTTGTATTCTGGTGGATCATCAGGAAGAGGATTAGTGCCCTCTTAAAAGAAGCATAGTGACAATGCCAACTTCGGTTGGAAATTGCACGGCGTTAGTGTGGAGAGTTTTCCACCGTCAGGTAAGACTTAGTTGTCAGGTACTGACGTTAAGCTCATTCATACTTCTATAGCTAGGACTACCAAGTACCAAGTCTAGGTAATGATCTGGCACTCGAGGGAGGCGAGCTTTGGTGAAAGTATCTTAAACTCATTTACTAATGACCACCCACACAAACAATATATAGTCACGGAACTATAAGCGGAAGAATTTAATTATTGATCAATAGACATAACCACCATGAAGGACATACGATGGGTTATTGATGGGAAGGTAGTTTAGAACCAGGAGACGACTATAAGATCCTTTTCATCATACTAGCTGACCCGGTTAATGTAGTTTATACATTTGAATAATTTCTAAGAGCGGCAGATCCAATTTGGCTAAAAATTGGAGCTGACTTTACTAAGGATAAATTTATCTTACTAGCTGACCCGGTAAACGTTGTTTTACCATAAACGTATAGCTAAGCACGGCTGAACCGATTTGGCTGAAATTGATGGGGAGGTAGCTTAGAACCAAGGGACGGCTATAGGATGCTTTTTTTACCTACTGGCTGACAAATAATTCCTACGAGCTATTTTATCTGTCAAGAATAAAGATGTTAACGCTATAAACTTTAAGATACAACAGTAACTGTCTGGCAAAGATCGATCAACACCGTAACCGATGCTGGCGAGTCAGTCAACTATCCTATTGAGTTTTCGAATTCGTTGAATTAACCAAGAATGCCACCACATAAATAACGAGCTCTCCTTCCTTTTGGTTTCGAAATTTAAATGCACCCATAAGCTATACAACGGTACAAGATAAGTTAAAAAAAAATAAGGGGCAATGTTGTTAAATTAGTGAGTGTATGACATGAAATTGAATAAATTATGCATTTATCGAAGACAAATAGAGAAAATTATTTAATTTAATTATTTGAAAATTATTTTAAATAATTTAATTTAATTAAATTAAATTTAAGAACACACAATTCCAACGATAACCAAACAAAAATGGCAGCTGATTTTAATCAAACCATTAATTAAAAAGAAAGTACTCATACGTCACAGTGTCTCATCATCGATTCAAATAAATGACATTGCATTTTGACAAAATATGTGTTACATCATTGTTTTGGAGTTCATCTGAAGGGCGGCGAGATGATATCCGCAGGGTCAGCTAGTGTATATTAACATTTTTCTTAACCACTGGGAATTATTTCGACCAGAAATCTACAGATGCTTAGTTGGAAAAAGGAAAAAAACTCACGGCAGTCCGGCAGTGTAATAATTCTTAAGTGATTTAAACGAACAATTTTTCTAAAGTTATTTTGGACGAACAGTGTCTGCTGTCGATGGTGGGTTTCGTGGGTGGGGTTTATGCTGCCCTCAAAAAAGGAAACACAACCTCGACGTCGACGTATCTGACTGTGTGAATTTTGAGCATTAAATGAGTTAAGTACTTTACACACTGAGAAAACTGTACTATGAGTTTTTCAAATAGAAACATATTTGAAAACTATTTAATAATGGCAAATAGAACTCAGTTTAATCCAACCTCTTATCTATTAAAATACAAGAAAAACAATTTTGTTTGAATATAGTCTATTTGAATCAAAAAGATTCATGTTTGCCTTACTCTTTGAACATGAAATTACAATAAATGAGTTTGTTTCAAGTAAGAAGGCGTTTGAAATATCTGTAAAACAATAAAACCAAACAGACCATATTAAGTTAAAATATACATCGATTTGAAACGATCCCGAACAACTTCAGATTTTGTATACAAAAAAAAAATTAAATAAATTATGTTTGATTCAAACTCAAAACAATTTAAAATGAACCCAAACGAAGTAAAATACAACCACATAACTGTAAATTACTGGCGTCATCGTCGTCGATATGGTTTTGTTGTTCTCATCTTGACAAGTTGTTTTCCGTGCGAATTGTGAAATTGAATCAAAAATTTTATCGGATCGTGTGTGATTTTAACAAATAAAAACAATGGAATTGTCTCGTTTTGGTCTCCGTTTTTATTGTAATTGTAAGTATTTTTTAGACAACTTGATTTTGTTTTTGAATTTTTCAAGTCATGTGTAATGTATTTTAGAAAATGCGATTACACAAGACAGACATAGTTTAAACCCCGGAGGATATAAAGGACTTGATTCCATATTTACAAAAAAGGTAACCTTTAAGTTTACTAATTTTTTACATTGTCATTGTCATGCAATGAAAAACGTATTTTGTTATAGTTCAACATCGATGACAATAGTTCAAAGGTCAGTGACAGGACTCAAAACAACAATTTTCGTCGGAGTACAGATGTATGTAAGTATAATTAAATATAAAATGTGCATTCCAAACTAGTCCTTTTTATTTTTTTAGATCACTTCGATTACTTAGGTGCCAAAACTAGTAAGCAGCGTGGTGACACCAACAGCTCGCTTAACAACATTCGCAAAGAAGCACAAATGAAGATTCACCATCGCGTATGTGGCGGACAGTTTTTTTTTTCAATATAACAACTTAAAAAGGTTGATCAAATTAGATGTGTGGTTAATAAACCTAACCATGAGATTGCTTGGCACAAACCGAAACGTCTTTGATTTAAACATGGAAATACTAAGCAAAAAATAAATAAATATCTATTTAAATCAAATTTGAATGAAGTAAACTAAAATAAATAAATAAATGTTTATCTTAAATAGAAAACGAAGTTAACATAAACTGATTTAAGTTCAATTGAACTCAACTTAAACTTAATAGATATCATATTCAAATTAAACTCAAAACGAATCCATGCCAAATCATAGGTGTTTGAGTTTGATTTGA
This sequence comes from Sphaerophoria taeniata, assembly GCA_943590905.1. Lineage (NCBI taxonomy): Eukaryota > Metazoa > Arthropoda > Insecta > Diptera > Syrphidae > Sphaerophoria > Sphaerophoria taeniata. Next base: position 71,350,882 of record OX016542.1, on the reverse strand, counting down.
ATATGAATCTGTTTGATATTTTTCTCAGTGCAGTTTTTTATAGTTAAGTCTTCTATGTAACGGCTAAAATAGCATTTAATAAGACGTTTTGCATCTAGATCTTTTTGTAGTTTGCAAAGTACCGACCTTCACCTTCAAAAAGACATGCGAACGCTTAAGGGTGCTTTTTCGGACGGTTCCTATTCATTCCTCATATATTAGTGGATATTAAATGCGATGATATGACACCTAGCGACAAATATCAAGGTGTACCGACTTATTTGGTTTAGTCATGTAGTTAGTCATGTAAAAGTGCTGATGACAGTGAGCTAGGAATGGAGCGGTTTAAATGAAAAAAAAACATGCATTTAACGGTTGGGAAAAAATCTGCTACTTTTTGTTTAAGTTTATATTTATTCTGTATAAAGCCAATTCAATTCTGCGTTGCCACACCTATAAAAATACTAATTGCATTTACCACAAATACACTGAATGTGTCAGATAAATGATATTTACAGTAAAAAGCAAAACATCTATAAGATAATTATCATTTTAAGCTAAATGAGTGAAAAAATCGGACTCGTACTCGCTGTCTCTCATAGTCACTATCCAAAAGTTATCGGGAACATATACATATACATATATACATATGCATTTACTTTAAATGATGCAAGATGCAACGTCTACTGTCTACATGGCAGCGGCAACGATGATGCATATAATTTATGTCAATTGCCTGACACTAACTAATCGAACGTCGTTGTCGGTCGTCGGTCGATGTTGATGACGCCGATGAACGCACATTATTATTCACCTAAAGGTACCTGCGGCGGATAATTGTCCAATTTATTAATATACAATGAAAAAATGGACTTTTACGCAGACACATAGAAATTTTAATGCACCAAAATACCAGTGATCGAATAAATTTTATGAATTTTCAATCAAAAGCAACACAAACCATATACCCATACCAAATTTAGGTCTGCGTGTTTTTTTTTTAATTGTAATATAGCACTTCTATATGAATTAAAAGGGCAAATACAATTTCAAGGCCGGATCGTTGAATTTCGAAAATAAATAAGGGAATAGGTGCTTAATTGCTATTCAATTGATGTAGAACATGGCATCCCTTTTCTGCTGCTACTGTTTAACGGACATTCAATGTTTGCCTCAAGCAAATCAAAATTCCTTTGGATAATAATGCAAACTCTTGCCGCTCAATAATTTGGTCTTTGTTGCCTTAAATCCGCTCCTGGATATTTATCATCGAAGCTTCTAGCCGAAATCACATTTAAATAAAATCCGATGAAAAATTATTTTAATTATTTAAACTACAACCACCAAAAACGGTCCTAAATGTTCATTGTTTTCATACCTAGATAGAGGTTTTTTTTTTTGGTGCGTGCGTATGACCATAAAGACAGCTCATTTGTCGTTCATCAAATGACGTCAACAACGACGAGACGACCGACACGCTACGCACAGTGCCAGAGAAGAGAGACGCAAAGGCAATGTCGACAAATTTATGTGTCGTCTGCAATTCCACCTGTCAAATTGAAATCCCCAATTCAATTCAAGTTGAACAAAATTCATTTGACCGCCTACCACTTTTATTCTGATGGGCGATTCGAGGTTTGGCATTTATTTTCATTTCGATTTTTCGAGATACTTTTCCTCTAATTGACCATCACTATACCATTCCGCTTCCACAGACCCACTATACCATCCATCACCAACATTGCCATATCTGGTTGCTTTTTTCCATTATCCTGCTCCCACTAAATGACAAATTTATTTATTTTAACATTTTAAATTAAGCAACAACAAAAAAAAAATCCTGAAACCTTCTGATAGTGAATTGTCGGTCACGCATGATGAGATGCAATACAATACTGTTGTTGGTTTTTTTCTGGATTGATTTTGTGTTGCATAATGGGACGTCAGAAAAGAGATATTTGTTTCGCGTCCTGGACTATTTGTTATAATGCCACGCCACGCACAAACATTATTGAGGACAGAGTGTGAAATAAGCAATTAAATTGTATTTTCTACCCACAAAATCAACGCAAAGTTATCAATTATAGAAAATAAGGCAATACGCAAATTTTGTGAAGCCTTATATCATTGTGATTGATTAAAAAGTCTGTAGGAATTTAATTTGACCAAAAAATAAACTTTTTCTTTTAGAACAACATTTTACTCACAGTAATCTAAATTCAAATTTTCAAATACCAACACGCCTTAAACATACGAAATACCTTTACCTATAAAACAGTTTCTCCCTTACTCTAACATCTTAAAACTTACCGACACCTTTAATTAAAAAAAAAGCCCTAGCCATGCTGATGTACATAGGTACTGTCATTCTATTTTTAATTTATCGTTCTACAAAAAAATGATCGAAGGCTCCAAGCAAACAATAATCCTGATCCTGAAGCTCTGAATATGGTCCTTCAATAATGGGATATGAATCAAAAAAGAAAAACGCAATATCGACCACTTGTGTAGTTCGTCGTAATTGAGCAGATAGAGACTTCGTCAATTTATCTCCACTATCAACACTGACTCAACACCATTACTGAGTTCAAAAGAAGAATTTGACTTCTGTTTCTTTGGGCTAAGAAGGAAAGGCAATGGGCAGGAAAGGACGCTTTTGGTTAACGAAACGACCGTTGGAGTTAAACTAAAGATTTGGCCCTCCAGGTTGTTGGTCGTGCGTTGGGGTGACTGCCCAGCCATTTAAAGAAAAGATATGTTCCGAACCGCCAACAAGCCTCGGAAACGGACGGAATTAATGATGACGACCCACGCAAACGATTTAAGGACAACGAATCTCGGTTTTGCACTTGGAACGTTTAGTCCCAGATATAACAGCCATCCAAGAAATGCGATGGGATGGTAGTTGGAACTCGACCCAGGAGGATGGTCTTGAGTTTCAACTCAGTGATTGAGCTCATCACGACAATCCACATCAAGGCTTAATTCACTAACACAAGCCTCATGTGCGCTCACGCCCCCACTGAAAAAATGAAGACACCAAACACAGGTTCCTCGACAAGGCCTATGAACAATAGCGTAGCTATGACATTTACATTTTTCTTGGAGATTTTAATGCGTAGCTGAACAGAGAAGAAATTTCTTTGTGGAATAATCGGACGACATAGTCGACACGACACTACCTCCGATAACGCACGACACTTCTCTAGCACGCAAGATGTCCGCACATTCCGAGGTGCCAACATCGACTCGGACCGTGTTGTAGCCAAAGTACGAATGCGGATATCCCGATCAAGGCCAGCACGTGAAAATGCTAAGAGAAAATTCGACGTCAAACGGCTACAATTGCAAGAGATTACTAGATCCTTTTCCGATCGTCTCCGAACGTCAACTCCAACGTCAACACCAGAGGCACAATCTTTCAAAAATCTGTCCATCTGCTAGGATACGCAGACCAGATGACATTGACATAAGAAGAAGAACACAGCGTGATGTCAATGGAGCATTCGTGAGCCTTGAAACGGAGGTCAGGAAGATGGGTCTAGCGGTTAACGAGGACAAGACCAAGTTAATGCTTTCAACAAGAAAGGACAACCAACATCGGCGTGTTGGAGCAAACGTCAACATAGACAGATTTAATTTCGAGGTAGTTAAGGACTTAGTCTACCTAGGATAAGCTATAAACTAAGGATCACTCTTGCCAATCGCTGCTTCTTTGGACTTAGAAGGCAATTGAGTAGTAAAGTCCTCTCTCGAGCAATTAAAGTTTTACCGTATACAAAGCCCTAATCATCCCGGTCTTAATGTATGCTGCAGAGACATGGACCATGACAACATCCGATGATAACGCTTTGGGCTGCTTCGAGAGAAAAATTCTTCGAGTGATTTTTGGTCCAGTCTGCATAAATGGAGAATGGAGACGTAGATTCAACCAAGAACTCTACGAGCTGTTCAGCAACACTGACTTAGCCAGAAAAGTTGAGGGGCAACGACTAAGATGGCTGGATCATGTAGAGCGAATGGACAAAAATGCTCCGGCCCTTAGAGCCTTCGAATCCAACCCGGAAGGACGTCGCAGAATAGGAAGACCGCGACGGAGGTGGAGGACACAGGTGGTAGAGGAGCTGAACCAGCTTTGCGTGGGAAACTGGAGACAGCTCGCTAGGGACCGAGCTGGCTGGAGACGTTTGTTGGATGAGGCCCTGGTCCGACCTGGACTGTAGCGCCACCATAACCCATAAGTAAGTAAGATTGTAGAAGAAGAGTCTACACCAAGCACAACACAGATCATACAAGAAGAATTATTAGAACTGTTTTCATTTATGCGAATAGACTATACCCATGCATTTAATCTTCATCCGTCAAGCTGTTCGCATCTCATGAACACTTAAAAATAATACTAGTACTTGACGACGAATAATACCAAATGGGATCCTGGAATCAGATTTAGTTTTTATAAACCAAAGAAAAAAAGGGCGGGACACTGGTCCCAAATATAGCGAATATCTAGTGTCTAGGTACAGCTGCAAGGTTTTTTTTATGTTCAAATTCTTTTTGAAACGTTTAATTTCCTTAATGGATTAAACAACATTTTATCTTCGAGCGTATAAATTTTAATTTTAATTATGTAGCTGCCCAATCAGGATATACCTAACTATGGATGCAGAAAATAAATTGCTCAACTATTAAGAGAAATAAGTCGAACTGTCCGGTGACTCTATTCAAGATCGTCCGGATACTAGATCTATCGTCCGGGGACTCCGGATAATCGCCCTTTTCTAGAATTCGTCCTAGAATACTCCCATAAGGCCTGTACTGCAGATTTGTTTTGGACGAAGTATAGTTTCAAGGTGATCAAAAAATGCTGCAATAACATTCAATAACAAATTGTAATTTTGCGCTTTTCATAAAAACTTCAAACGTCTCTCCTGAAAAATGTTGAAAATCGACTTTGGCAGTTTTTCCTTCAGACCACAGATATGATATGAAAAAACATGGTAGGTACATACATGCGAACATACTTAAGTGCATACCTTTACTGTGTGTCTTGTTACAACTTAGTTTCAACTCACCTCATTAAGCCCAGAACAAAGTCCATCTTTTCACATTCGCATTTGCCGAAATTATCGTTCATTCAAAAGTAAACGTATTAACACTTTTTGCTATAAATTCACAAATCACTTGAAACCTTGAAATTTCACTGAAAAAAAAGTAAACCAAACATATGGAGAAGCAACATGGTTGTGATACAACAACAACCCGCCACTGAAAAACCGACCAAAACTTTTCCCGCCAAATTCACTTTCACGCACACATTCTCACTTCGCACATGAAAAAGCAATAAAAAATTAAAAAAAGGAAAACAAAACAGTAACAAACCGGCCTAACCTCACGCACTTAAGTTACTTTTCTGCACACGAAACTCCCTTTTAAGTTCACTTTTGCTGGCAACGGTAAAGAGCAAGAGCCCAAAGGTTGAGTAAGAGACAGGGGAATATAAGACAAACAAGCAACCACCCTCACTAATAATAAGCATTGTTATTCATATAGGTATCATATGATCTAAAAAAGGCTAGGGGTTGACAATAGAAGCAGAAGCAGACCAACGGAGCAACAAAAAAAAGCCGGTAAGCGCAAACTTCCGTTTTGCCTTATTCGTTTCTCTTCCTTTTTTGTTGCTTCTTGTAGAATAATACTTTCCTCGCTTTGACTAGGTCTGCTAGCTGCTACTCTTTTGCTCTGTGGCTCTGTGGCTGTGAGAAGAACGGTTAAATTGTTACTTATTCATATTTCCCAACACTTGTCTTGTAGGGAATGGGATCGAAAAAGGTACCTTTCGAGAAAGTTCATTTTCAGTGCGGGTGGTTGGGTTGCTTGAAACTTGGAAGACGAACCCTCCCTCATTCTCACTTATTCCCTCCCTGTCTCTTACCTCAACCCAAAACATTTCCCTTTACCGTTAAACATTTCTGTTGTCAATCAACCAAATACCGAAACAGAAGAACAACTGTCATAATCTCCCTTCAAATGTATCTCACTCGCGCACATAATACTGAAAGCACAGACTTCCCCTCTCAAAAAAAAAAAAAACACACTTGGAACTTTTTTCTTTTGCTATTTGTTTACCAACCAACACACGCACTTGTTTTCGTTTAACATTTTTCATGCACGTTTTTTGCTCTCTTTATTGATAGAGCCCCCACTTCGAATTGTATTTGTTGTACTCGTTTCGTACTTTTCACCGCCACTGAGCAGAGCACTGACGCGACGGATCCAAATGGGGAATCTCGAAGCACGAGGGAATCACACCGAATGGAGATACCGTACCGATTGCACTTTGGTGCAGTGCGGTGGGAAAGAATGAAAGAGCGAACTGCCGAGTTTATCTTTTATATCACGAGCACTTCTGGTACAACACTGAAGGAGCTAACGAGACGACGACAACAACGGCAAACCAGACAACAACGATGGGGAACACAAAATTCGTTTTTGGGTTTTGTTTGACACATTCCGGACTGGACTTATAGAACTCCATGTGTAGATTCACATTAACACAAGAAATAACGGTGACGTATTCGCTTCATTAATGTTCTCTTTGAGTAGAACTCTTGGGGACAAGTTTTTGTAAGAAATTTTTGGAGGATTGCAGTTTTGATGGGTGCTAGAGTTGGTGGTGCCAATAATTCGCAGGCAGAGTGAGAAGCATAGAGTTGTGGTAGTATGACACTAACACTGGGATGGTTTGTAGGTGTATAGGTGGATTTCACTGCGAGTGTGTGTTGTGCTAAGAGAATTGAGTCTTTGGATGTGTTAATATGTTTTCTCTTTTCTACAACTGTATTGGTGTTGAGGAGGACTCTCTTTCGGAATAACATTGGAATGGAATCCACCTGTAACAGAGGTATTAAATGGAATCGGATCAGTTGGACGAATGATGGTTGGATTCGGAATCGGATGGACAGAATAGTACCTACTTATTATTTTTTCCCAATTGGAATTTCTCCCATAATATTTTTGTCCAGTTTGCACATTTTTGCATTTGATTATCATCGATTTTCAATTTGTTGTTTTTGGGTCTAATTAGGGACATGCACAAGTAAGTATTTAAATTCCTTTGAAAATTTGGAAAATAAGGAATCCCTTCCCATGCCACTTCCTTGCGTCAAAAGAAAAAAAAAATAACTAAATTATAATAAAACTTGAATGTAATAGGGATTAACCGATCAGTTACGAAAGCACATTTTCTCAATTCTAAAACAAATTTCTTGCAAGCAAAACAAAAAAATTTTAAAACACTTATGGATTCAAAATTGTAAGTTCAAAAAATGTTTCATTAGAAAATAAATAAATAGGTAAATAACTTGTTTTTGAATCATGAGATATTCAGAAAATATTGCCACAAATCTAATTTTCTCCAGAGTAGGAAGTAAGGTAGGTGCGGGTAATAAGGCCTAGCTAGGGGAGATTTGAGATAAAACAAAAACTATTTACAAAAATGGACACATTTTATCGTTACTTAATGTGAAAAATATAATACTATGAAATAATAATAGAACTTATCATCTTCGGCCTCAAGTAAATGTAGAATTCTAGATTTTCTAAAACCTAGTAAATAGACTTTATTAAACACTAGTCGGCTAGTAAGGCCTTTGTTCTTAAAATACAAAAAACTCAAAACATACTTCAAATAATCGTTAGTTCAGATAAGGAAAATTTAAATAAAATAATACTGATTAAAGTTGCTCTTTCCAACAGCAATAAGGACACTCAAAACTGTCTTTTCGTCAGCTGCCAAGCGTCTGATAATTCTTGGTGTAACAGGCAGTCCTACCTCAGCAAACCTCATAACAGGGCCCGATCTAGCTCTTCTGCCGCTCTAGGCAAAAGTATTATTTGCCGCCCTGTAAAATTACACCTTAAAAGGCATGAAAAGTTATTTCTACTGTATATAATGTATGTATTTTTTGTACATATTCAGATAATGTAAATCTTCTGGATATCTATACCTAAACAAAAACATCTATAAACTATGTGTAAATTCACAAACGCATCACTGCAGAGATGATTAGGAATCATTTCTATAGCACGTTCATAAACGCAAAAATTGGCATCACATAAAATGTCAAGTGTTCATTATTGCAAAGTTCAATAAACTGATGCGCAAATATAAAACAAAAAAGCATCAAGAATTTTCTTGATAACTTGTTGATGCCGACATGAATTGGAGTAAAAATGGAGCAAAAGGACAATGAAAAGTATTTAATCAAATTCTAAGTTGTTTATAAATGATTAATTTGATGAATTTTCGGCTTTCGGGTATTTTTCAATTATTTTGAAAACTTTTTTATCTTAGGAATTTTCCTTCTGGATGAAATTTTTATGAATTTTTGCATTCTCTTCAGACGTTTTACCCTCGAAATTCGCATTTTTTGAAGAAATGTGTTGTTTTTCGATTCATTATTATCAATGAGAGTTTTTGTTTGAATCACGTCCATCATTAAGCAAAAATTGTTTTTAAACGTAAAACTTTTTGTCAATCAGCATCGCATCGTAATCACCTGAGCAACGATCAGCATCGCAAAAAAGCAGTGATGCGTAATCACTACCAAAAAGTTTGACGTTTGTGAATTTACCCTATGTTTGTTCAAAATGTCTCCGATACTTGTTTTGTGAACTTATGTGTGTTTGCTTCTATACATCGACTTATCATTGAAATGATAATCATAAAAACATAAAAAATAACAGATAGTTTTTTATTTAATTTTAATTTTAGCAAAAAACAGGAATAATAGTTCATTTCTGAAAACAAAACAATTTCAAATTAAAAAATTATTTTTAAGGTAACAAAACTTAAAAGTGATACAAACATTTTTCACATAACCTCAAAATCGCAATAATTAAAAAACAACAAATAATAATTGTATCTTTTATAATAAACAAATTCAGGTAAAATATTTAAGTAAATAATTAAACAAAGGTATAATAACAGATAATGTTTTTACTAAAATTATTTTTTATGCACTTTTTGCTCTGCAAAATGTTTACTTGTGACATATAGAATATATGGCAAGTATTGAATTCGTAAAAAAAAGTTGAGATTTTGATGAGATATGACATTACGATGATAGAGAAATCGAAATAAGTGTGTCCGGCGATTCCGTCCGTCTGTCTGTCTGCGAGTTTACAGGCACCTACAGCCTTAACCACTGGTCCGATTCACTTCAAACTTTAAAATTAGAGGTTTGAGCAAAAACTTTTTTTAGATCATAATTTAGGGTAGCCACCATACGATTTTTTTTGGCTAAAAACCAAAACTTTCAATTTTCTCCAAAACGGCTCCTACGATTTTTTTAAACTTCTTCAAATTTTTTTTTTAAAACATTCATATATTTTATGTGAAAAAAAAATTGTATTGCTCCAAAACGGTACCTCCCATAGAACCATTTTTTTGTTATTAGATTTTCTCAAAAAATAAAAGTCCGATCAGCGTAATTTTTTTTTTGAAAGTACGTATATACATATGTATTGCTCAAATAATATTTTGTATTCAAAATTTTTCTTTTTTTTTCAAAATTCTGTATCTCAAAAACGGATCAATATTAAAAATCGAAATTTACTTATAAATTGTATATTTACATATTCTTACTTCAATACTGCATAGCTACCCAAATTAATTTTAAGACATTTTCGAAAAATTTTATATATAAGAAATTAATTTAAAAAAAAACTTCTCCTACGTAAATCGTAGAAAAATCAACAATTTCTTAAGAAATCATATAGATTTTTGAGGTACATGTTTCAATTTAAATTTTTATTTATGAATTTTTTTTTTTATGAGTTATAATTTGGAATACAGGAGCAAGTTCGTACGACCGAGTCGTGCTTATTTTTTATTATTTGAAAACAATAAAAAATCAATAAAAATATTTTTTTTTAGAAACAAAAATAAAGAGCCCCAAATAGTTTTGTTCTTACTCAAAAATCAAATTAATCAAAAGGAACAAAAACAAATTATAATTTCATCTTAGCTTCGTGTCGACTTGTAGTTAGGAACTGCCGATGTTTTTCAAAAAATAAAACTTCGCAGACTGTAAGCTTTAATGTTAGTTTTGTTCAAACTTCAAATAGTCCTAGTCTCCTCTTTCTTATTGACGCAAACGCTCCCATTTTATATGAATTGAGCGACACATGAGGCACGACGCACAAGCACGAACACAAAAACAATCTTAAGATCTCAATTCTCAAGTGAGAAATGTGTAGTTGTTGTTTGTAGGAAAAGAGAGAAAAACACTCTCAGTCAGGGATCGGGACTTCATTTATGTAGTAACATTGTAGTATAAAAAAAAAGTCATTAATTTTTTTTAACCATCGATTTTGCCGCCCCTAATTTTTGCCGCCCTAGGCAATTGCCCCGTTTGCCCCACCCTAGATCGGGGCCTGCCTCATAATTCTGTTTACCAGATTTTGTACCTGCAACCGAATTTCGACCTAGAGTGTTTTTTCAACTTCGAGTCTCTAAATTATTCTTAAAAGTTCTTCTAGGAACTTTATACATCTCAGCAGCTTTATAGATACTTAGCGTGCGTCTTTTTACTGATTGTACAGAAGAAATCAAATCAGTCCAGGTTGCTCGTTTTGGAGGGATGGGAATTTCGGTCAATAAAAAAAATCAATCAAAAAACAGATGTACCTACATAATTACTTACAAATATGTTAAACAATTGTTCAAGACTCTTCCATTAAACTAAAAAACCGACAAATGTTCATGGAAAAAAGGAGGATAATAAGGCCTATAGCACAAATTTGGTAGGCCTTATTAATCTCATGCAATATTTGAAGGAAAAGTTAAATAAATCATTATTGAAACTAAAATAAATTTTTGAAACATAACAAATAAAAAAAAAACAATAAACAACGGAAAATGGAAGCATACTGCATACATCTATAAACATAAGTGTTGTTTTAGAAATACTTCTTACGATTCAAAAAGATTATTTCTTATTATTTTGGTCGTACGATTACCTCTCACAATATATTACACAACACAACAGTGATAAAAAATTTGTGAGTGAACACTGAACACAAAGCGACAAGTCTGACAAGTGACATGACAATTCATGCATTATTTTATACCAGTTAGCTGGCTGACCGTTAATGCCTACTACGATCATAACTAGCTTTTTTGAAATTTAGTCCTTTTATTACCCGCACCTACCTTAGGTAGTGAAAACAATTTACATTTGGTACGTGTATATTGTATGCATACAATGAATAAATAAATTCAATGTAAAAACAAGAAAAATTAATAAATAAATGTAAATACCTATGTAATCTTCTAATATATATAAAAATGAATCGCAAAACGTGTAAGCAAGCGCATAACTCAACAACGCCTGGACCAATTTGGCCAATCCTTTTTTTTTTATGTTGGTTGAAGTTCAAAGATGGTTTTTACGGCGAGAAACTTATGCTTCTTAAGGCCGTGTGCGAATTGGATGAATTGTGGTTAAAAAATAAAAATGGATGAATTTTTAACCACTACTGTCATATTTTAACCTGCTCAGCAGCTAGTCAAATTATGCGAAGTGTCAAAATTTAACCAAACGTCAAGTTTTAACCCATTTTTAACTGAATTCGCACACGGCCTAAATCACAAATTGTGCCAATGTTTAAAAAACATAGTTTTTCCACCCCATAAAAATAAAAACAAATATGTATGATCATTTTCAAATATTGAAAATTATGTTTGTCAGATCTAAAATTATTTATGTAAATTGAAAATTTATTATTTTGTGGACGAAGGCGACACAGAATTGGAATGAAACAAAATTCTGAAGGTTAAATTTCAGCATAATCATCATCGTCGGTATGTACATTGGATTCCCCCTTCATCTACGCTTCAACCGGGATTCGGTCCAGGCCTTATTCTACAAGTATCTTGACGTCATCCAGTTCCGCTATAGGCTTTTAGCATCCTGGTCTACGCCATCCAGCGCAAATTTGGAAACTGGAAAATTTCAAAATGGATTTTCGAAAGGAACTCGAAAAACTCATTGGTTTTCAAAGGGAAAATTGCATGTATCTAATTGGAGGTGAGGTGAATTGTTTTTAAAATGGAAAATTGCATATTATTGCGGGTGCATTGGTTTTCAAATGGAAAATTTCAAAGTGGGTTTTCGAATGGAAAATAGAAATTTCTTGATGAAAAACTCGGAAAACTCATTAGTTTACAAATGGAAAATTGCATATAATTGCAGTTGTAGGAGAAGTCCTGGAAAGCAAGTAGGTATGATTAAAAAAACGCATTGCAAAAACATAACAAAATCGCAATGGAAAACTCCTGGAGAGCTAGAAAACCCCAAGTCATATTTTGCATGGATTTTAAAAAATGGGCAAATACTCGCGGCTCCAGGAATGCTTACGAACCCAACTTCGGTCGTACTGTCAAGTACAGACATATGTTTATTAAGCACTCTGCTTTTCCACTTCATTTCAATATTTAGGAATACAATACTAAATGTAAACCAAAACCTCCTCCTAATAGGGGAGCGGGTAGCAGGGTGACGGGTAGCGGAAGTGGGTAGTGGGTAGTGGGTAACAGGGAAACGGTAAGCGTGTAAAAGTAGTGGGTAGTGGACAGAGGGGTTGCGGGTTGTGGGGTAGCTGATAACGGGGTACCAGGGTAGCAGGTAGAGAATAGTAGGGTAGCTTTGGGTTGCGGATAGCGGGTAGGATTAGTGTGGTAGCGGGGTACAAATTTTTAGGTTTGCTATTTATCGATTGAGGCAGTACGCAGTCTGCCGGGTCAGCTAGTAAAATAATATAAATGTTTTCAATTGCCAACAAAAAAAAAATGACTCAACTTGGTGATGTCAATTCAACCTTTGTGTCTTTTTGAAATCAGTTTGATTTCGGATTAATTGTGATACAAAATTTCAATGAAGTTGGATTATTTTGATCCTAATAGTATTGATTTCAAAATCAACGAAAAGAAGTATGAAGCCAAATAATTAAGATTTTGCTTAGGCCTATATTTCAATAGTTTTTTTACATTAAAAATTCAGTAGATATCCTACAAAATTTAGAATAGGTAGGTAGATTAACTTTTTTCTTGAAATTTAATTTGCGGAAAAAAATTCAATTAGTTGATGATATTCCTGTTTAAAAAAAAGGAATTTTAATCATTACAAATACACAGCTAATAAGGGATGCATAGTTGTGATCATTTTAAGTGCATTTGACTTAGACATCAAGATATATTTTTGAGCAAAAAGGAAAATATCAGTGTTTGGACAGTTCTTTTTACAATAGTTTTGTATTTGTGGTTTTTGCAAAGCTATTCATGGTGAAGAATGATTTATAATTATGTATAACAAATACAAACGCTTCACTGTAGATAAATGTAGAAGTGGGATCCAACTGCGGATAAAATTTTGACGTTTGCTCGAGTTTCAAATATAAAAATTGTTGGTATTTATAACTCTTTTGTATCCGAAAACTATTCAAGGAGAACGATAAAGAGCTAAATGTTTTGCAAATTTTGTTTTGCAATACATGAGCCTTTGACACGTACCTATGGGTAAACTTATGAACTGGAACTCAGACTTTTTTTATTTTAATTTGAGTAAAATTCAACTTAAATTAATTTTAAAATCCAGTGTTCCACTTTCTTAAATGTTTTATGTTAATTTTGTCATGTTTTTTGTTTATTATGTGTAATTGGGTATGTGTGCTGTGTTATTTGTTATACTTTCGTTATGTGCCTACTTAGAACTAAAACCACACTTAGTGATGAGCCGGTGGTATGGTATAACACAGTTGCTTGCTATAAGCCCATATGACCAATTCTGATAGTGTGTAAAAAAAAATTGATATACCTACCTACTGTATCTAAATAACTACAATTTTTTTTATTTTATATATAATTGAATATATACATAACTTTAAGCATGGTTTTTATACTAGAGAATCTAATTGCAGAATTTCCGTCCGCAGATAAAAACTTAGATTTTTGCAATACGAAACATTTTTGTATGAACATTATGTAAGCCAACCAAGTAAAATAAAGTTAGTACAATTTAACAAAGGAAGAAGCATTACAAATTTACTGGCTTTTACTATACGGCATTTACATACGGTCTTAGTTAATTATTAATCATGAATTCATGACATCAATGCCCAGCCCATGCTTCATGCTTATTGACAATTTCTTTCCTTGAATACATTATATAAATATAGTTAAATATTTATTTAAACTTGCAAAAGACAATAAAATGTACATTAAGTTCAAAAAAAAATATTTTATATCTATAAATATAAATGTGAAAAGAACAAATGGAATTATATAAACAATAAAATTAAATGAAAAGAAAACAAAACACAATTTAAAAGAAGAAATTAACAATGAATAAAAAAAACTAACATAAATTGTGATATGAAAATAAAATAAAATAAATTATTCATTTATACATTTTTTCGAAAAAAAAACAATTGTTAGCTTTTAAGTTTAGTTTCCAAGTTAAAGCTTAAAATATGTAAAATAAAATAAAAAATTTAAAAACTAAGCAAAAGAAAAAAAAAACATGCAAGAACGAAGAAGTCTGAGTCATCGAAATCAAGAAAGAAGAACTAATATTCAATGTGTTTGATTTTTTTTTTATTTTTTTTTATTTACGAAATTATTGTTTTGTTTTTTTATTAAATCCTGTTGCACCAGGATAAAGGTAAATTTTAAAAAATTGTTAAATTTATTAAATCTTTTAAATGCAATTTCTTTTGTTGAAGTTATACAAATTCCAAAAATAATTACATTAAAAATTTAAGTTGTTTTTTGTGTTAATTTTAAATTTAATGACTTAAGTTTTTTTAAATTTGATATTGATACATATTTTACTTTTTTTAATTTCAAATCATAATTAAACAATTTTTTTGGTTTTGTAAATTTGAAAATTTAATGGTTTTATTAATTAATAATTATCATTTTATAGTTTGAATGAACTTTTTTTTTTGTTATGAGTGAATAATTTACAATTTTTGGTCATGGTGGATGTGGTATGAGGATCGATATGTGGACGGAGAAGAAGACTCTCCTCCCTCCCTTCAGTGACCTTCCCCTATACTTATCTCCGGGTTCTATGAATTTTGAACCCGAATATCGGCACGTAAGAGTAGTAGTCCAGTATTACGGTTACAAGAACCCTCCCTCCGTCGAAAGCTTTTGGCAAGCAGGCATGCCGCCTTGTTCGGCCTTAGTTGCCTCTAAAACTAAGGTCGTAAAGGTAGTCAATTGAAAAACATTGTCAGTGTAAATCTAGTCTATGGAATTTATATGTGTGTGGGCCGTTTTAGTCTCAGGAATTATCTTTATATGAGTTCATATTTCTAATTATTGTAAAACTATTTGAATAAAACCGTCTTGGAACGAATATGAAAAGCTAAGGGTACTATCGTCAGCGAAACAATGAATTGGATTAGAACTTACTGACAAGAGATCATTTATGAAAATGAGAAAGAGGTCCGGAGACAAAACGGAGCCCTGGGGCAAACCAGCATTTATTTTGTGGGTTTTAGACTTGAACCCGTCCAATACAACTTGTATAGAACGGTTCAAAATAAAGTTTCTAATCCAACGAAGGAGGAGTTCATCAATACCGAAAGCACTCATTTTCGATAAGAGAGCCTGGTGCCAAACTCTTTCAAATGCCTTTGAAATATCAAGTCCAACAATCTTACTTTCTCCAAAACGATGTTAAGATTTGTTCCACTGTTCGGTGAGATATGCCATCAAATCGCCAGTGGGCCTGTTGCTGCGAAAGCCGTGCTGTCGATCATTAAGAAGCTTTCGTTCTTCAAGAAAGCTGATAATTTATCAGCGTTTCCATTACCCTAGAAAGAAGGGACGTAAGTGAAATCGGACGATAATTGGAGGGAGAAGAGGATTCGCCTTTTTTGGGTATAGGCTGGACAAATGCTGTTTTCCAACTACTCGGAACGAGCCCAGAAGAATAGTATAGATGGAAAGGTTACGCAAGAGTTTTGCCAGCGTTGAAGAACACATCTTCAGAACAACAGCGGGGATACCATCCACGCCAGCGGATTTATGTATGTTGAGATCTTTTAGGAACCTCGCTACAGCACGAGAAGGTTTGTCCCATGAATCATTGACGCGCTCGAGAACTGGGGGAGTCATGAAACTCTCTGGCAGCAAAGAGTTGGAAGCGAACTGCCTAGCAAAAAGGTTAGCTTTCGCGAGAGAGCCAACGACTGGAGTATCATCATCAACGAGCGTTGGGACCAAGGAAGAAGAAGAATTCTTCATGTTTTTTCACAAATGACCAAAAAGTTTGACTGCTTTTGGGACATTGCAGTATTTCTTGCCTTAGTTTTTGGTCATGTAAAAATTTGGTCCGTCGAATATGGATATTGCAGGCCTTCCTGGCTTGTTTTAATTTCTTCAGGTTTTCCTCAGTAGGGTTGGCTTTGTAACCGCAGAAACTTACCTCTTTAACCCTGCTAACCTCTTTACAGCTCATATCAAACCATGCGTTCTCTTTAGGTCTGATGCTTTTAACCCTATTCGGAATATAAGTTCTCATTCCCAGAAGAATTAAAGAAATTAAATGAGGAAGCATAGAACGGCTTTCGTACTGTCAAACGGTTCTCTTAGGAGCTCTTTCTTTAACTAGGATTTTTTGACACGACAAATTTGCGGATGTTCATATCAAACATCATGTGAAATATTTTCGAAAGAGTAAGTTGATCCCCCAACCCCTCAACCCCCGTAAATTCGCCACTGGAAAATGCTTATTTTCAAGTTGACAAATAAAGCATATTGAATATTGAAAATAAAATGTGTACCTACTTTAGTCGTGTTTTTTTCACTACTCAGTAGCCAGCAAAGTAATCAAGTGCGAATAAAACGCTCCAACTCACTTAAACTGTCAAATTCAATTTGTATGGCAAAATGGACCTGAGGGTTGCGTCTCGGATTACAAAAATTAGCAAATTTTTCAACCTAAGTGAGTCCATAACTCAGATAAGCTTAAAGCCTGTTCCCACCAACGTTATTTAGATAAATACACTTGATTTAGCTAAATCACATAATTAATTTAATGATTTGCCATACATTTTCGATGATTTGAAATTACCTGATTCAACTTGTTTATTTTTTAATTAGGTATAAATAACCGCGATGATTCCAGGGTGAATGATTTCATGCTGAAGTAAAAAATAAAATTCATTTTAAATTCATTTATTTTTTTCTTTTTGACAGTCGAAATTCAAATTTTGTGTCATATTCATTGAAAAATTCACAAGTAAAGTCAAGATTGTCGTAAATGTCAAGCTAAATTAAGTAAAAAATTCAGTGGGAACGCCTTTCTTGATTTATAAATCATATGAGCTTAATCAAGTCGGTGGGAACAGGCTATTATTTCATTAGATTTGCATAGCAAAATAATTCTTCTTAACGCTATCAGCGCTGTCTTCATTTCAATAATTGACAGTTCTATCGCCGCGCCGCCACAACTGTCATTTTTTACTGGCCTTTTTATCGACTGCAATCCAAACCGTTGTTGTTTGCCAATGGAAATTTTGCTGTGGTGGCTACTGAGTAGTGAAAAAAACACGGCTTTTATTACATAATATTTTGAAAAAAACTTATTCAATTTTTTTTTCATTTTTTTCTCAAAATTTTCAGTTTGAAACAAAAATTTTACTTAAAAAATGAATGAAAGAAAAACATTTTGGCTTTACACGAAAGTACTTAGCTATAGCACGGCGGCGGATTTTTTAGTAAGCTTCTCTTAAGAAATAAGTCAATTCTTGGAAAATTGCCCCTCCCGGCTAAAGATGAGGATTTTTTTCTTGTCTCAACCCAACCTACACGCTCTAGCTTTTTGGCACAATAGATCTTGAATCATCCTGTATATAATATACATACAATTCAAATTGAATGACAATTTTTGTCTTGCTCATGACATGAAGTTAAATAAATAATATTGAATTTCAGTCTGCCTGTTGTAGAAGCCATAAATCAACCCACAGGGAAGCAAACAATTTCTGATCCGTTTTTATTCTTTTGCATCCTAAATTATCCTCTGGTCGTTTGACCACACAAAAAAAAATCCTAAATATGTTCCATATGGACAAAGGTCCTTTCTGAATGATTCATATTTCAAATCCACATATCCAATCCAACCATCAAAGTTCCATCAAAACTTTCACTCTGTCGTATGATGTCCTTCCAGCTAAACTATACCTTCTGGTCAATTACCATCCAAACACACAAATACATAAATATCTACAGCTTAGAACAAAAAAACCAAATGTATCTACAGCAATCTCCTTAAACAGAAGGACATTCAGAACTGTATACATACGTTTAGAAGCGAGTATCATAAATTTAACAGTTAACATCAAAATATGACAAACAAACCAGGATGTGGATTTGATGTCCACCCAAAAAGAAATAACCGAAAATCTTACCCAACGAACAAAAAAATATTCACTAAACCAACCACAAAGCTAATAACAAAGATGTTATCCTGTCAGAGGTCCTTTTATTTTTCTGTGTCTGTTTTTTAACTTTATTTGCGATTTTGCTCTTGCTTGACGAAGTGGGTGTTCTTTTTCTAATGGAGGTTTGTCAGTCATAGAACCTAGGTTTTCTAAATCACAGGTTTTTGAGGAAAAGCAGGGTCTGTACATATTAAGATTTGAAAAAATGACTTGTAAACGCGATTTGTTTAAAAAACCTCCCACGCCCGTGCCTCAGTTCTTTTTAAAAATTTTGTTCGTCAGGGTAAAAGTTGGGAACCCCTGTTCTAAAGAACACTTTTTCTATTTTTTAAGATTCTAACGCGAACCATATTTCGCTCCGTTGATTGAGAAGTGTTGGCTTGCATGGTTTTATTTTGTGATGCACACGAATCAGTGCGAGGACTTGCCTAGTATACTAAGGCTCACTCAGACATGAATAAGAATTTTGAATTATTTACGAGTTTGCCAGACAAACAGAAAAAAAGTGCACAAATGTATCCAAATGCAAAGCGAGGAATAATTCACACACGAAGGAGAGACAATGCGCGCACCAGTCCAAAAAGGAAACACGCTCCATTCCACGGTTCTATAGCCATGAGAGGAGACAGAACGTGATTGTTACATTCTTTTTTACAGTTTTGTTTGTTTTGGCGGTCTGGTAGAAGTGCCAAAAGTTATGATAACGCGAGACGTATTCCAACCATCAGAGTGATGCGGGCTGGACAAAACCAACGTCGACGACTCTCTTGGATGCTATCATATCCACGTCCATCTTTCACCATGGATATCCACTACTCTGCTGACTATTCTGTGTGCATTGTCAGTGGATTTGGATTGAATTGTATACGCAATAGTGGGGCTGCAATATGCTACTCGTCCTTTTCGGAATGATGGATTTCTCAGTGGTCGGTTTTGGTACGTGCCCCCAGTGTCCCGGCCATTCTAACTACATGCATCTGATGAATAAATGGACTGCGAGGATATACGACAGGATATGATGGTAATTTAAGTCATGATGTTCACTTCACTGTGTGTCGCCAGCGACACTTTTCCTGTCGCATCACACCGCGTCTCACCATTCTGCGCGAACAACCACACATGATGCAAAGTGGACAACAGTTGGAGTTTTTGCTGCATGCAAAAGAAGAGCAGGACATCATAGTCGCGCTGACAAATGCAAAAAATAAACTTGAAACAAGGATTCGACTATTTGACGATGAATTTTTTGCACCGCATTGCATGGGTGCGCGCACTTCACCTGCCCCCTCTCTGCCGCTGTTCTCGTTGTAGACTCTGAAGCAGTTTATTAGTTCTTTGATGGATGACAATGAATATGGGCACTTATCCGTTAGATATGATGTTGATGTTACTAGCACGTTCGGTCGGTCGGTCGGACTGCATGGCCATGGCTCGACGCGCTCTCAGGAATGGACACATTTAATGGCCATTTAACCGAATGATTAACGATCAGGAGCGTTCCACGCAGAGACTGGGGTAAATTGGGGACGGGAACTTGCAATGTAACAACGAAAGGCGTTTGATATAGAGTGATGGGGGTGGACAACGATTGTTTTTCATTACAGTGGTAGTTGTAGTTACACAACGGGTAATGTTTGCAAAGGATGTTTTTATTGCCCTCCATCACATGGTGGTAAACTTTATGATGTGTCACCGAATGTAAAGAATGACTTTTTTATATATTAGCTGGTTTGGTGTGGGTGTTCGGGTGATCGAGAGGAGGTGATTGTGTTTGGGGTGGTTTTAATACCGAAGTAAGCAGAATAATGGGAAGAAAGACACATCGTTTTGAAATGTGTCTACCGAGATTGCACGCATGTGAAAGCTCTGTAATCAGAGTTGTGATAGTCAAAAGAAACGTGAATGAAACTACATTTTTATCAATGTGTCTTCTGCTAAAATAAATACATATGTCTTTCGTCCTTACCAGCAAACACTTTGATAATGGATCCGGCTCCAAATCCATGAAGGATCTCAATCAGACTTCCATCGTGAACGGTCCCCCACATGCACTTTTCAGTCGCCATAATCAAGCGCTCTGGTATCCCCAGATACTTGATCCTTGCACCGGAGGTGGTTCGGTCTTCTTTATCGTTTCGAATCTGGGGGCTGCGAAGAGAAGAATATTTTGGCTTGAGCATTGTCATCGACTACATTCACAGTTTGCGGTTGAGCCTTCTTTTCACTCCGCCATCGTCGACCGTTTCGAAGGAGCACAGTATCATTTCCCCTCTTTTACTTTTCGTCCTACACTCGTGCGTCGCCTCGTGCGTCGCAGAGTAGGACTGCTAAAATCAAAGTCTTGTATAGTGGGTCTTTTGAGTAAGGAGTTTTGAATCCAGTTAGTTTGGCCAAACCGAAGTAGCAGCCGTTCGCTATTGTAATTCTTCGTCGGATCTCCACTAAGGTGTCGTTTTTGGGGTCGATATTCGTTCCAAAGCAGGTGAACTAATGACGTTTTTTTCCTAGGTGGTGGACTGATGTTCTTTTGCTCTCTTTAAGACCAACGAGTTTCACCTGTTCTTCAATCGCTGTGAAGACCTCAAGCACAGCTCTCTGAGAGCAACCGATGATGCTATGTCGTCCGCATAGCCTAGGAGCTGGGTGCTTACACCTGCACTATCTGCTGCAGGACTATGTTTTTTGTAGATGGAGCATATGGAGGTTATAGACCAGTCAGTGGGAATGTATTCTTCATCCCACACTTTGTTGATGACCAGGTGCATGCGGTTCATCAAAACACATCCTCCGGATGGCTCTTTCTTCCTCTTTCTGTGCTGCGGGCTGGAACTGAATCTTCATTTACTGATGGTCTCGCTTCTCTTTCGTCGTTGGCCCGCTCGACATTATGCGTATTCAGTAGCTGCTGGTAGTGCTGCTTGAAAACATCTACAATACCCTGTGCTTCGGTGACTAGGTTTCCTTCACTTCTACAAAGCCTCTAAACTAAAGATTGCTCTTTTTCTAACTCGCCGCAGAATTTTCTGTTGAAGCTATCACAATAGGACTTGTCTTATCCACTCTGTTCTTCTCTTTTCTCGATTGCTTGTCAAAAAATTTCTCCTCGTCCTTTTAGTCACTTTGGGTGAGGGTGCGATGTGTCTACTGCTGTATTGTTTGTCACCTCTTTTCTATGATGCTCTTTTTCCACTGTATTCGTGATCCGACGCTTCCACATGAGTCTATACATGTAGCTCCAACTTATGTCGGATCGAGTCTGGGTGATACTTGTACTTCGTCGTATTCAATGTGAATTTTGCAAAGTTCTCCTTCCAATCCGCGACGATACAAATGACGAGGACTACTCCACCGCAACGCTCTACCGTCGTCGCCTCTCAAACAAACTGAGATTATTTGCCTCTAATTACAAAATCGAAAATGTCGCCACCAATCGAATGAATTGTCATAAAATACAAAGTTTCATACAATATTTTTAAAACGCGACTCTATGATTGTGAAAGATAAATAATTCCTGAAGAGCATCATGGTGTCACAAGGATTCAAACATAAAAAAAAAACTCGAACGACACCAAGCAAAAAATTGCTACCATACGTAAAGTTTCTCTGCTTTTGCCCCATCCAAATGAATCCATATCCAAATCCAGATCCAGAGATCCCTTAAAAACGACAGCACATAACATAACCTAAAAGTTTCCCATTGCTGCCAACACTCTGCCACATCCGCCACCTCCGACGACGAAGCTGCGCCACGCTGCTACTCACGCGTTCACAAATGCCATGGCGTGAGATAGCGGTAGGTACATGTTCGTTTAATTTTTAATTTTTTCACTTCCATTCTGATTCTTGTCGAGTTTTGTATTATTTTTCGAGTTGTTCTCATTCTTCCTAACCTCTCTCATGCCAAGTTTTTTTTTTTTTTTTTGAGAACATTTTGAATGTTGAAAGTTGAAGTTTGAAAAACACAGTTTTGGGACTAATAAATCAAATGCGTTGTCATGCTTTCAACTTTTAATCAATCACCCACCACTCGTAAAACCAGGCGGTTAATATGTATTCATACTCATTCTGTTCTGTACTCGTATGTCGAACAAAAACAAAACGCAGAAAAAAAACACTGAAAATCCTGGAATGAAGACGACACAAAAAAAATACAGTCCAATGCCAAAGTATTGTATTAGCAGCTTCAGCAGCATCCTGGGTCCAAAACAACCGACAGACATATCAAATATTGTGGTAAAGCGGAAACAACGTAACTGCTGATGATGCTGATGACGATGACGATGAGGTGGTGGTTCCGGTTGAATGGAAATGGAAAGGGGTATGTTTGATTTCACATTCCTGATTTAGATGAGAGCGCATTGCATTCATAGCCTTAGTTGATTTTTTTTCAGTTATTTTTTTTTCACACATACCTACAGCCATTTGTGGTGTGTTTAGAATTACATCAGCCAACATTTCAATAGGCATGCAGCAGCAGGATGAGCTGGAGAACGATGACAATAATATATGTGAAAAGTGACAGCCAGAATTTGAAATGTTATCATTTTTTGTTTGGTGTGTTTTTTTTGTTTGGCTTTCGTTTTTGTTTTAATTGAAAATTGCAAATTGGTTTAATAAATGCAGATGGATTTGTGAATTATGCAGCAATTGTTTCTACACATTCATGACGGTAATACATGGAGATGACTTTTAATAAAATTTTTGCTCTCGAAATAATTTTGTTGAAATTTATTTTAATGTATAAATTAAATTTGACTTATATGCCTATTTGCATAACAGTAATTTTAAATTTAGTTCCTACGTGTTTATTGTTTAAAGTCACATCTGACGTTCCTAATTAAAAGGCCTGGTGAGGATGCCCTAGAACAGAAAATTAGTACACTGGTGAACTTTTTTTTATCATTGTAGAGGCAAGGCGGCCTTGTGCTGATTTCGCCACTGAGACTGCCACTCTTTGTGAGGTTGAACTATATGGAGGCACAAATGCCTCAAATTTATACCAAAATCTTATTCAATCCGACAACGGTCAAAACTAGGGAATACTGCATTAAAATTCGACTTCGGAATAGGTACTGCTATCACAGATCCTTCTCTGAAAAAGTCAAGTAACATTGCCAGCATGCAATTAGAGATGCCACCTATTAGAGGCGCAAGCTTTCGCACAGCCACAAAAGCGAAACCCCTATAGTTGACACAGAATGTAGGCAGGCCAGGCGTACCTATGTAGCCAAGCGACGCTGCATAGAAGGACAAGATCTGCTCGTGAGATCTACGAGCAAAAGAGGAGAGAGGATGTTGGGAAAGCTAACAGCAGGAATGAAGATCAGAGGATTTACCGGAATCGATGACGATCTAAAAAGGAGCAGGTACAAAATGATCTGTAAGATATGGACGAAAGAATGTATGCCCGATAAATGGAACCGCACCGAAAAAAAAACCTTGGTGATATCAACTAATATCCTTGGTTGATTTTGCGTCAATCAATGGGCATTGTTGTTTCAACAATGCCTGCGTGATCACTTTATGATAAAATTATTTATCAAAAACTGATCACAAACATTGTTGATTTCATTGTTGGTCAACCAATAAACATTGTTGGCCAACCAATATTCATGATTTATTTACCAAATTTATATACTATGTATTAAATAAGGATTATGTACTTCGAAAATTATTAAAACTGATCACGAACGTGGTCAATATGCCAAGCTTTTACAACGAAATCAACCAAGTATTTACCACGAACGTGATCAATTGACCAAGCTTTTACAACCAAATCAACCAAGCATTTACCACGAACGTGATTTATTGACCAAGCATTCACCAGGAATGTGATCAATTGACCAAGCTTTTACAACGAAACCAACCAAGCATTTACCACGAACGTGATTTATTGACCAAGCATTCACCAGGAATGTGATCAATTGACCAAGCTTTTACAACGAAACCAACCAAGCATTTACCACGAACGTGATTTATTGACCAAGCATTTACCACGAACGTGATCAATTGACCAAGCTTTTACAACGAAACCAACCAAGCATTTACCACGAACGTGATTTATTGACCAAGCATTTACCACGAACGTGATCAATTGACCAAGCTTTTACAACGAAACCAACCAAGCATTTACCACGAACGTGATTTATTGACCAAGCATTTACCACGAACGTGATCAATTGACCAAGCTTTTACAACGAAACCAACCAAGCATTTACCACGAACGTGATTTATTGACCAAGCATTTACCACGAACGTGATCAATTGACCAAGCTTTTACAACGAAACCAACCAAGCATTTACCACGAACGTGATTTATTGACCAAGCATTTACCACGAACGTGATCAATTGACCAAGCATTTACAACGAAACCAACCAAGCATTTACCACGAACGTGATTTATTGACCAAGCATTTACCACGAACGTGATCAATTGACCAAGCTTTTACAACGAAACCAACCAAGCATTTACCACGAACGTGATTTATTGACCAAGCATTTACCACGAACGTGATCAATTGACCAAGCTTTTACAACGAAACCAACCAAGAATTTACCACGAACGTGATTTATTGACCAAGCATTTACCACGAACGTGATCAATTGACCAAGCTTTTACAACGAAACCAACCAAGAATTTACCACGAACGTGATTTATTGACCAAGCATTTACCACGAACGTGATCAATTGACCAAGCTTTTACAACGAAACCAACCAAGCATTTACCACGAACGTGATTTATTGACCAAGCATTTACCACGAACGTAGTCATTTTTACTACGAACGTGATAAATAGAGCGTGATCAATAAATCACGTTCGTGGAATACCTTTAATCCTGAAAATTCCAAAAAGATTAATAAAAAGATTATTTTATTTGTTTTCAGTTTTTATTTAAATACCTAATTAAATATATATCAATAAATAATAAAAATTAATACTTTTTTCATAGCAACAATGATAAAATTTAAATGTACATTTTTTATGAATTTGTTATGTTATACTGTACTTTACATTACATTATTTCAATTGTCTTAATTTTATTTAATTTTAGCATCAATAATTATTTTCAACAAAAACAACATAAATATTGTTACTAGATAATTTTTAGAGACTAATCAAACTTAAAATAATCAATATTTCCTTTTTTTGCAAATTAGATTATTTATTGAACATTTTCTTTCGTTATTTGATCTTAGGCTTATGGACAAATAAAGATAGCTTCGAGTTATGCTTTTATAATAGTTTTGAATCAATCCCAAATATGAAAAGCAAAAAATAAGAAAATGGAGAGAGGACTCAATTGTGTAATTTTTAGAGGATTTCGAAAAAAACTATTGGTTTTTGAATCGTAAACAGTGATATAAGTGCAATGGAATAGAAAGAATTAACCACTTTTTGATATATTTAAAATTTCAGAAAAAATGTTTGAAATGAAAGTAACTCTCTTAAGAAAACAACAATGAGGTTTTATTTCCCAAGAACATTGGAGAATTTTTTCGGGAACGCATTTTTAATTGTTTGAAACCCAATTATTTTTAATGTACAAGTAATTTTTTGAACAAAAGATTTTTTTTTTTAATTCCCACGCCTCTTTCCCCCCCAGATACCGCACGCGCTGGGGTCCATTGTCACCGAGTACGACGGCAATTACGGTTGCTAGCCGTATCGGCACTTAATTAGATAAGAGTAATTGCAATTATTTGCTAAATACCTTCTTTCAAAAAAATTTTAAAAATATATAATTTTTTCCATTGGGGTTGGAAAGTAAGGAAACAGGCGGACCATCAAATGTATTAATAATGTAAATAAAGTAATCATGAGTGTTTTTAAGGACTTCATAAGAATTAAAATGATCAATGTAATTGGAAACTATTATTTTTTCACAAATTACGTATGGAATAGTTTTCAACAAAACTAGACATTCAATTCTAAAAATATTTTCAGAAAAGCCAATGTAGTCATTAATCTTATAGCAAATTTTTTGGTATGTTAGTGAATTATAACAAAGTGCGTCATCAAAATGAATTTTATAAGAAGAAATATTTCGTAATTTAGAATAAAAAAAACTTTCTTTTATTAAAGTCCCATCACTTTTTGAAATATTTGAAATTTCAGGAGAAATTTCTGAGATACAAGTTATTCTTTTAGAAAACATCAATGAGCTTTTAATGCCCAAGGACAATGGAAGATTTCTTCGAGAAGTTATGCTATTACAATAGTTTTTAAGCTCTTTATGTTTTGATTCAAATCTGAATGACCAAAAATGTTTAAGAGGACCAAGCATACGCATAACATAAGGATAGTGAATCATAAAATGAAATTTAGGTTTTAAATTTTCATTGAATAGTTTGATGTATGTCGAGTGATGCTTGGAAATTAAAGTTTGCAAATTATTGAGGTCAATTTCCTTAAAATCAGATTTTAAGACAATATCCAGGATTTTGTTGAGAAGAGTTAATAATTCCCAGTGATTATTTTTTTCTGGGACAAGATCACCAATAATAATTGGTAAAAATCGTGAAAACGTCCACATTTCTTTTGCTGACATGTTTAACTTTTGCCTTTGGATGTGTTCGGGTTTGATAATTGGGGCGATATTACCAATTTCAGATTTACTGTATTTGAAAAGTTGTGTTCTGTTATTTAAAACGTCTAAGGAAAAAAATTTGTCAACCAATATAAATTGATTGATAATCTTGCATAAATCGTAATGGCACACACCTTCAAATAAATCATGCATAATATCTACTGTAACATTATGTACTACATGAAATGATGGAATATTATTGAAAACTGATTCTTCCCTGATTCCAGTATTTATCATTCTCTCAGTTGGTTTTGAAAACTTCGCTAAATCATTGTTGTATCCAATAGTTGTCCTGTGATAGCTACTCTTATCGGAACAAGTTACATAGCTTTGAGTTTTTGAACAAGTGCAAATACGACAGTAATATTGTGAATTAAAGCTTTTGGAGTAACCAAGAATTGTATTTAAGCCAAGGTTATCCCCTGTTATTAATCCTAATACAAAGTAAAAATGATCTGTCTCTCCAGATCTCAATGTAATTGTAACTCCATTTTCTTCCAGAATTTTTATTTCTTCAACAAGTTGATAGAAAATCGAATTTTCCCCAAAGCACTTAAATTTGGAATAAAACAACATTGCAACAAAAATGTTGTTTAATTCGGAATTAATGTGCTGCGGAAGACTTGGAAAATTATAGTATATGCTTCCAATGGAATGAGTTCCACCGTGAGAACCTAGAGGATTATTTGATTCAAAATCATCGAAATACAAATTAAAAGGGATTACTTTGGAACGTTTTTCTTCTGGGAATTTACTTATTCTTTCCTTCCAAATGTCAGTTGTTATCAAATGAGTAATGTTGTTAGTAGTAAGGTATTTCATATTTTGTATAGTAGCCTTATAGATTTCAGGTAATTCAAAGAACTTCTTAAACTGAAATTTCAACGGTAGTATAATACCATCAGATTCAACACTATCTAAAGTAGGGGTCGTTCCACTCTTAACGCAAACTTCTTTATTTATAACATAGCTTGAAGGTTCATGATATAAATTTTTATTTTTTGACGTTTGAATAAATTTGTGAAAAGTTTTGACTTTTTGAAAAGGGTTCTGTAGAAAAGTGAGAATCTGTTTAAATTTATCTTTCATATCAGTTTTAATATGTTCAAAAAACTCTTGGTTTAATTTTTTGAATATTACTGAAAAAAATTCTTCTGTTAAATCTGCAACTATTTCTTCAACAATTTTACGAGATAAATTAGAATTTCCGTACAAGTTACAAAGAAATCTTGTTGCAGAAGCTTCAATATTTTCAAAAATATTATTTTGTTCAGGTAGTGTACTTTCATTTTCAAGGTTACTATTTTGAATATTTTCTTCAACAGAAAATATATTTTCTACAGGTGTAAAAGAAGGTGAACTGATATTTAAGCCCTTACAAGATCTTTCAAAATGTCTTTTAAAACTTTTCAAATTATAGATTTGACTACAATTAAAACATTGATAATCATTTGTTGCTTTAAAATAATGTTTTTGTTTATAATGGATAACAAGTGTTTTAACATCTACAAAAGATGTTAAGCATAGATGGCATTTATACATTATTGTTTTTTTAAGGATTCAATGAGAACTAGAACTTCTGGTGAAGCTCTTTCAGAAGTGTCAAGATCAAAAAAATATTTTTGGATGAAAATCCAAACAGATTTACAAGGCATAGGATATTTTAAATTAAGAAGGCAATATATCATTAAATTTATATTTAATTTCATTAAAATAAATTACGAATCATCAAAATAATTGGGCTTTGAAAGCAAGGAAATACGCGGACGATCAGATTTATTAAAAATGTCAATAAAGTTTTTTTAAGGATTCAATGAGAACTAGAACATCTGGTGAAGCTCTTTCAGAAGTGTCAATTTCATAAAATTATTTTTGGATGAAAATCCAAACAGATTTACAAGGCATAGGATATTTTAGATTAAGAAGGCAATATATCATTAAATTTATATTTAATTGCATTAAAATAAATTACGAATCATCAAAATAATTGGGCTTTGAAAGCAAGGAAATAGGCGGACGATCAGATTTATTAAAAATGTCAATAAAGTTTTTTTTAAGGATTCAATGAGAACTAGAAAATCTGGTGAAGCTCTTTCAGAAGTGTCAATTTCGTAAAAATATTTTTGGATGAAAATCCAAACAGATTTACAAGGCATAGGATATTTTAGATTAAGAAGGCAATATATCATTAAATTTATATTTAATTTCATTAAAATAAATTACGAATCATCAAAATAATTGGGCTTTGCAAGCAAGGAAATACGCGGACGATCAGATTTATTAAAAATGTCAATAAAGTTTTTTTAAGGATTCAATGAGAACTAGAACATCTGGTGAAGCTTTTTCAGAAGTGTCAATTTCATAAAAATATTTTTGGATGAAAATCCAAACAGATTTACAAGGCATAGGATATTTTAGATTAAGAAGGCAATATATCATTAAATTTATATTTAATTTCATTAAAATAAATTACGAATCATCAAAATAATTGGGCTTTGAAAGCAAGGAAATAGGCGGACGATCAGATTTATTAAAAATGTCAATAAAGTTTTTTTAAGGATTCAATGAGAACTAGAACATCTGGTGAAGCTCTTTCAGAAGTGTCAATTTCATAAAAATATTTTTGGATGAAAATCCAAACAGATTTACAAGGCATAGGATATTTTAGATTAAGAAGGCAATATATCATTAAATTTATATTTAATTTCATTAAAATAAATTACGAATCATCAAAATAATTGGGCTTTGAAAGCAAGGAAATACGCGGACGATCAGATTTATTAAAAATGTCAATAAAGTTTTTTTTAAGGATTTAATGAGAACTAGAACATCTGGTGAAGCTCTTTCAGAAGTGTCAATTTCATAAAAATATTTTTGGATGAAAATCCAAACAGATTTACAAGGAATAGGATATTTTAAATTAAGAACAAAAAATATTTTGAAACAGCTATCCAATGCAGGCAATATATCATTAAATTTATATTTAATTTCATTAAAATAAACTACATAGGAGTTGTCAAAATGACAACGAATTATAAGTGGTTGTAAATTTTGTCCAAGTGCTCTCACCTTCGTAGCAATTTGATCAAGCGTTGGATTTAAGTTGTTTGCATAATGCACCTCGATAATAAGGGCCTGCTGGGAATATATCATTAAATTTATATTTAATTTCATTAAAATAAATTACGAATCATCAAAATAATTGGGCTTTGAAAGCAAGGAAATAGGCGGACGATCAGATTTATTAAAAATGTCAATAAAGTTTTTTTAAGGATTCAATGAGAACTAGAACATCTGGTGAAGCTCTTTCAGAAATGTCAATTTCGTAAAAATATTTTTGGATGAAAATCCAAACAGATTTACAAGGCATAGGATATTTTAGATTAAGAAGGCAATATATCATTAAATTTATATTTAATTTCATTAAAATAAATTACGAATCATCAAAATAATTGGGCTTTGAAAGCAAGGAAATACGCGGACGATCAGATTTATTAAAAATGTCAATAAAGTTTTTTTAAGGATTCAATGAGAACTAGAACATCTGGTGAAGCTCTTTCAGAAGTGTCAATTTCATAAAAATATTTTTGGATGAAAATCCAAACAGATTTACAAGGCATAGGATATTTTAGATTAAGAAGGCAATATATCATTAAATTTATATTTAATTTCATTAAAATAAATTACGAATCATCAAAACAATTGGGCTTTGAAAGCAAGGAAATAGGCGGACGATCAGATTTATTAATAATGTCAATAAAGTTTTTTTTAAGGATTCAATGAGAACTAGAACATCTGGTGAAGCTCTTTCAGAAGTGTCAATTTCATAAAAATATTTTTGGATGAAAATCCAAACAGATTTACAAGGCATAGGATATTTTAGATTAAGAAGGCAATATATCATTAAATTTATATTTAATTGCATTAAAATAAATTACGAATCATCAAAATAATTGGGCTTTGAAAGCAAGGAAATAGGCGGACGATCAGATTTATTAAAAATGTCAATAAAGTTTTTTTAAGGATTCAATGAGAACTAGAAAATCTGGTGAAGCTCTTTCAGAAGTGTCAATTTCGTAAAAATATTTTTGGATGAAAATCCAAACAGATTTACAAGGCATAGGATATTTTAGATTAAGAAGGCAATATATCATTAAATTTATATTTAATTTCATTAAAATAAATTACGAATCATCAAAATAATTGGGCTTTGAAAGCAAGGAAATACGCGGACGATCAGATTTATTAAAAATGTCAATAAAGTTTTTTTTAAGGATTCAATGAGAACTAGAACATCTGGTGAAGCTCTTTCAGAAGTGTCAATTTCATAAAAATATTTTTGGATGAAAATCCAAACAGATTTACAAGGCATAGGATATTTTAGATTAAGAAGGCAATATATCATTAAATTTATATTTAATTTCATTAAAATAAATTACGAATCATCAAAACAATTGGGCTTTGAAAGCAAGGAAATAGGCGGACGATCAGATTTATTAATAATGTCAATAAAGTTTTTTTTAAGGATTCAATGAGAACTAGAACATCTGGTGAAGCTCTTTCAGAAGTGTCAATTTCATAAAAATATTTTTGGATGAAAATCCAAACAGATTTACAAGGCATAGGATATTTTAGATTAAGAAGGCAATATATCATTAAATTTATATTTAATTGCATTAAAATAAATTACGAATCATCAAAATAATTGGGCTTTGAAAGCAAGGAAATAGGCGGACGATCAGATTTATTAAAAATGTCAATAAAGTTTTTTTAAGGATTTAATGAGAACTAGAACATCTGGTGAAGCTCTTTCAGAAGTGTCAATTTCATAAAAATATTTTTGGATGAAAATCCAAACAGATTTACAAGGCATAGGATATTTAAGATTAAGAAGGCAATATATCATAAAATTTATATTTAATTTTATTAAAATAAATTACGAATCATCAAAATAATTGGGCTTTGAAAGCAAGGAAATAGGCGGACAATCAGATTTATTAATATGTAATGTCAATAAGGTTGTTTTAAGGATTCAATGAGAACTAGGACATCTGGTGAAGCTCTTTCAGAAGTGTCAATTTCATAAAAATATTTTTGGATGAAAATCCAAACAGATTTACAAGGAATAGGATATTTTAAATTAAGAACAAAAAATATTTTGAAACAGCTATCCAATGCAGGCAATATATCATTAAATTTATATTTAATTTCATTAAAATAAACTACATAGGAGTTGTCAAAATGACAACGAATTATAAGTGGTTGTAAATTTTGTCCAAGTGCTCTCACCTTCGTAGCAATTTGATCAAGCGTTGGATTTAAGTTGTTTGCATAATGCACCTCGATAATAAGGGCCTGCTGGGAATCCTTTATTGTAGGCTTTAAAATTTTTCTCTTCGCTTGTGAAGAACTTGTTGGGTATCGCAGTGGAAGGAGTATAGCGTGGAGCAGGGAAATTATTAGAACGTCTTCTGGATCTGAAAATAATTATTTATGTATAAAATTAAATAATTCAAATACATTTTTATTTTATTTTATTAATAAAAAAATCTCTTGAAAATAATTATTAATATACCATTTTACTGTATTTAACATATTTCATTTACAGATTACAGATATTTTTACCAACCTTTTGTAAAGTTTTTGTTATTAAGGTTGTAGAGTAGGTCTTGGCAGTTTTTATCCTTTATTTTCACATTGAAAATAGGAAGGATAGTTGTTTTGAATTTGTCCCATTTATCAATTAGCAAGTTTTCTTTCAATGGATATAGGATTTGGAAGTCAATATTGATCTTAAATTAGAAAGAAAATAATAATAAAATATATTATTTTCCTTTTGTAAAACCAAAAAAAAAAAAAAAAAAACAAGAACAACAATAAATTGCGTTTTCATAATGTTTTGAAATACTCTCAAATTTAAAAATATAGATTTTCAATCAAGAGTGTTAAAAACTGTTATTCTTTTGATTGATTTTATTGCAATTTGATGACAACAACTATACTGTAAATAAAGTATAGATTTTTTGGTCCAAAAAAGGATATTTTAGGTAGAGGATTCAAAGGTTGATAAGGTAAATTCGGAAATTCAGAAACTCATCACGGCACACATCAAACAGAAATGAGGCAAAAAACTCTTGATGGGTGTTTTCATCGTGTTTCTATCAACTGCCTTGTATATCCAAATCGCAAAAAAGCAGGGATGAACTTTTATAAACCTAGACGTAATTTATATAATTTACCAATGTCATTCCTGCTGAGTGCTTCAATAGGGGCCAATTTAATAAAACATCGGGGAAACTTTGTTCAGAAATATCGAGTTGTCTTGTCTTATGAGTATTACGCCATTTAGATTTGATTTCTTCCCAAGGTTCTTTATAAATTTGAAGCCATTTCACATCCGCCAAAAAGTCATCTTTAACAAAAAATCATAATTGAAAGAGAACTAAATTAAAATCAAACTATTGAAACTCAAACTAAAAAAAACATACTATTTAAGAACTCAATGTCTTCTTCGTCTGGAAAAGGATTTGCAAGCATTGAACCAGAAATAGATTGTGGTTCCTTTTCCTGTGTATCCAAACCAATTTTCCTATAACGACGCTTTATGTTATAGTATCGACAGTATAATCTTCCAGAAGGATTCCCTTTCGACCCGATCTTGGGTTTTGTAAAGTATATGTTCTTTGTCCGAATTAAGGCAAAAATGTGTATGTATATGAATTTTGTTAGCGACCAAATTTTCAAACGTATATTTGTAGATTTATGTTGCAATAGCCAGGCTTTTTTGGTTTTAAATTAAAAAAAAAAAATATCTATTAAGAAACCTCTGAAGAAGTCGCGAATAACGACGAAACGTTGGGAAAAGATGAACTAATTTTTGTTTATTTGCATTTAATTGAAAATTAACCAGAATAGCCTGCCAATGAAAACAAAAATCAACAAAAGATTCTTAAATTCATTTCATTAATATAAAGTAAATCAAAAATACATTTTTTTAGTTCTATTTTTTACTATATTCCCATGTACTTCAACAATAACAGTATTTTCCACTTGATAAGGGCTACATTTGCATACACAGCTTTCGTTTATATTAAAAAATAAACTTAATTTTTTTTTTGTTGTAAAATTATAAACTTACGGGGTCTTCGTCAAATCGATCATGTATTTGTGTGGAAATAAATTGAAAATCTCGGCGAGTTATTGATTCTTTTTTTGCTAAAAGCCAATTTGTCAAGCAATCTATTAAAATAGTTCGTGAGGAATCACCAATTTTCTTATACTTTTTGAACTCGTTGATGACGAAGTTTCCCGATGGGAACGAATTTAGTATTTTATCGATATCCTAAATGATGATTCAAAAAAAATTATTACAAGTTTAAACTTAAAAGTGATCCAGGAGAGATTATTTCGCAAATAAGGTGAGTTCTAATTTCAAATTAACTTAATTTCCTATAGGATTTTACATTCGAAATGAGATAATTTGCGAAATTATCTCAATTGGCTAATTGTGAAAACAGGCTATAACGAAATTAATTTACGAAATTCCCAAGGCCGATACTGGGTGATGAAGGATTTGAAATTGAAGCAATTGATGAAGGAGTTGGTGACAGTGAAATTGCTGAAGACTCGCTATGTAAATCGGAACAACTGTTTGCTGCTAGGCGTTTTCTTACTTCCTCTTCTACTAAAATCTTAATACTATTTAATATTTCTATCGATGGATCGAAATCGGTTTCAATGTTCTAAAAGAAATCAATTAAACGTCGAATTAATTAAAGTTTCATTAAGTATATTACATTTTCTCTTCGCCACGTATGAAGTTTATGTTTAAATTCAACTCTTATTCCAAGTGATTTATCTGCAAAAACTTCTTTTAGGTCTTCATTGGATATATACTTTAAGATGTCAACGCTTAGCTTAAGATTTATAAAATGATCATATAAATCAACAAATCCCCAAGAAGAGAGCAAATTAAACAGTTCAGAATCTAATATTTCTTCTACTGCTTCACTGGCGAGATCGATATCATTATTATCTTCATCTTCATCGAAATTAGATTTTGGGATTTCATCATTATTAAATTTATTATGAAGCGTAGTATAATTGGGTACAAGTTGATTGTTTTCAATTTCATGATCTCGTTCCTCAGAGAATAATTCATCATCAACAAATTGTGTAAAATTCTCCATTGCGTTTGTACCAATACAACCAAATACACTAAAAGAGAACTTCAATATTAATTTCCGTCATGTTAAGTTTTCTTATGCAAATGAAATTTTTTTGAACCTAAGACTGAATCACATTTACAGCGCTGCCACCCTACTCCTATAGCAGTAGATCTATTGCGTTTTGGCCCAAACAAAAATATACTGCGCAGCAAAACCAATTTACTCCTCATTTAAGAATTTTGAGTAACTTCATTAGTGGTATCACAATGGAACGTATATTACGCTAGAATCTCCATTTTATAAGCCGGACTCGGGGACCATCTGTGAATTTGTTGCTAATTTGTTGATATTTTGTAACGAAAGAATTGATTTTGTACCTCTCTTAGTTTACGAGAAACGGCTGAGGACCTGACGTAATATTACGCTACAATCTCCCCTTATATATCTAGACAAAGAAAGCACCTATCGACTTGAATCCAACTCCATATTTTGTTGCTATTTTGTTGCTGGGAAATAGGCCAGCTACATTTGTCGGAATCGTAACCCTTCACGGGGGTGGGTGGTACACCTAGCCCTGTAAATACGAGATAGAGTGTATCTCGTAAACCAGAGCAGCTAGGAACACTCTATCTCGTATTTACAGGGCTAGGGGTGGTACACCCCCGTGAAGGGTTACGATTTCGACAAATGTAGTTGGTCTATTTCTCAGCAACAAAATAGCAACAAAATACACCGCTGGTCTCGTGTTGCTAGCTGCTCTGGCTCAATCAACTGTGCTTTTTTGTCGAATATACTGCGCTCAATGGTTCGAGTTCGAAGGGTGGTAGGTGGCAGCGCTGATCACAACTATAGACCACAATTTTTTGACGAAAACAAAAAATTATTTACCCCATATTTTCGAAGCAAAAGATTATTATAGCCCTTCTATAGTTCTCAAATTATCAAAAATTATTAATATGAAGGATTTAGAACTAGAACATCTGAATGACTTACCCGAGTTTTTTTTTTTTTTTGTTTCTGTCCTTTGCAGTTGAAAATTTATCTGCAATCAAAAAAATTGAATTGGATGAGTAGATTGCAGTAATGAAATTAACAAATTTTATAAGTTCATAAGCTGAATCTCAGAATGCCTATATAAAAACAAGAACGACATAATGCAATGTCTATCTTTTGATGAAGAATTTTATATTTTTTGCAAAGGCATCATTTTTTGCGTAGAAAATGTGATTTTTCTTTTGCCAAGAAATCAAAAAAAGTTCATAAACTGAATTTCAGAATGCCTATATACAAACAAGAACGATATGATCCAATGTCCATCTTTTGATGAAGAATTTAATATTTTTTGCAAAGGCATAATTTTTTGCGTAGAAAATGTGATTTTTCTTTTGCCAAGAAATCAAAAAAAGTTCATAAACTGAATTTCAGAATGCCTATATACAAACAAGAACGACATGATAAAATGTCCATCTTTTGATGAAGAATTTTATATTTTTTGCAAAGGCATTATTTTTTGCGTAGAAAATGTGATTTTTCTTTTGCCAAGAAATCAAAAAAATTGACATAGCACTTGGTCTTTATTCTTAAACATACTGGTTTATTGATGGTACTTACTTGAAATATAATGCTTTTAATTTTAAAATCAAAACAATATGAATCGCAAGCAAGACACACAGAGTATAATCATCTGTATACTGCTCGCTTGTTGCCTCGTAAAACTTTTCTCTTTCTCTTTCTTTTAGTTACAGACTTAACTTCTTAATTAGAAGTGGTTTTTTGTATATTTTTAAAAATTTAATTGTTAAATTGTAAATTTTTCTTATTCTTGTTGTCCATAATATTGTACTATGTGTTTTATATTTCATGTGCAATAAAGTTCCCCTGAGGAAGGCAGCAACCCCTGCCGAAACGTCGGGAAAAGCTAATGTAACAGCCTTTTGTTTCATTGCAACGATTAAAATGACCAAAATAGCCGAAGGAAAACTTAATTCTTCCTTAATACACACGCAATTTTTTGTTGGCTTTTTGTATCTATTGGTATTGCATATTTTAAAATCTACTGCGCTTTATTTCAATCAACTGTGCTTTTTTGTCGAATATACTGCGCTCAATTGTTCGAAGGGTGGCAGGTGGCAGCGCTGATCACAACTATAGACCACAATTTTTCGACGAAAACAAAAAATTATTTACTCCATATTTTCGAAGCAAAAGATTATCATAGCCCTTCTATAGTTCTCAAATTATCAAAAATTATTAATGTGAAGGATTTAGAACTAGAACATCTGAATGACTTACTTGAGTTTTTTTTTTCTGTCCTTCACAGTTGAAAATTTATCTGCAATCAAAAAAATTGAATTGAATGAGTAGATTGCAGTATTGAAAGTAACAAAGGGGCGACTTTCCTATACCGAATTCTATGGTTTTTTTTTTTATTTTTCTTTGTTTTAGCTGTTAAATAGTGAGGAAACAACACGTTGAAGTATGTTAGTGTGGCAGATGAGTAATATTTTACCCAACAGTACACAAAATACAATGAAAGCTTAGAACGTCTACATTAAGAATCTGCTGGTCAGACAATTTTTTCATGGGCCAATCATGCGACCGACCGCATTTTTCAAAAAAAGTTTATTAACTACCTTTATGTCACATGAATGGCCCATGTAAAGTTTGTCTGACCAAAAGATGCTTAATGTACACGTTCTAAGCTTTCATTTGATACCCCATTTTCCCATTCACCCGATGAGGTAGGATGACACCAAAAATACCGTTTTTAAGATGGTCGGACAAAGGGAATGGCCGGGGTTATTTCTGTCCGACCATATGATTTGGTATCTTCGACGAAATGTCTATTGACTTCTACTTACCAAAAAAAGAAGTTCAACATCGGTTGCCTTAGCACATTGGAGAATGCCAGAGACTACAGTGAGAGCCTGAGCGAGCGACTCTCCGCCGTCCTCCCAAATACTACAGACGTCAACACATTGTGGAACCATTATCGCGAAGTAATAAAAAATGTAGCCGAGACCACCATAGGTTACCAGCCACCCCCGAAAAAGAACCCGTGGTATGATGATGAGTGCGTGATATTGAAAAGGGAAGAGTACCGCACGAAAAGGAGAAATGAGAAGAAGACCCTGCGAAGGAAGAAAAGAGCATCCGCAGTTTCTCAGCTCAAAGATCTAGAAGAGTCTCGGGCCAAGAACAACACCTGGCGTTTCTTTAAAAGGTCGAGGCAATTAGCTTCTGGTTTCAGAACCGGGACACAAGCTCTTCGAAACAGTGAAGGAAACCTAGTCACCGAAGCACAGGGAATTGTAGATGTTTTCAAGCAGCACTTCCAGCAGCTGCTGAATGCGCAAAATGTCGAGCAAGATAATAAAGGAGCAAGACCAGTCAATGAAGACCCAGTCCCAGCCCCCAGCAGAGAAGAGGTAGAAAGAGCCATCCAAAAGCTAAAAAATAACAAGTCCGCCGGGTCGGATGGCATACCCGCGGAACTCTTTAAGCATGGAGGAGATGTTTTGATGAACCGCATGCACCAGGTCATCACCAAAGTTTGGGAGGAAGAATGCATGCCCACTGACTGGTTGATGAGCTCGATATGCCCCATCTACAAAAAAGGCGATCCGATGTCATGCAAAAACTACCGTGACATATCCCTGCTTAATGTTGCATACAAAATCCTATCCAACGTACTGTGTGAGCGTCTTAAACCTTTCTGCAACACAATAATCGGCACGTACCAGTGTGGCTTTAGGCCAGGCAGAACAACGATAGACCAAATATTCACACTGAGGCAGATCCTGGAAAAGACCAACGAATTTCAAGTCGAAACCCACCATCTTTTCATCGACTTTAAAGCTGCTTATGATAGCATCCACCGCCAGGAGCTTATGATGGCGATGTCTGAATTCGGGATCCCGAACAAACTGATCCAGCTGTGCCGCATGACGCTAAACAATACGCAGTGCAGTTTGCAAATGGGTAACAGCTCATCCGAGTTATTCCAAACTTGCGCAGGGTTTAGACAAGGAGATGCGTTGTCATGTGACTTCTTCAACATAGTCCTGGAGCAAGGCAGGTGTGAGCACGGAGGGTACTATCTTCAACAAATCCACCCAGCTCCTAGGCTATGCGGACGACATAGACATCATCGGTCGATCCAAGAGAGCTGTGCTTGAGGCCTTCACAGCGATTGAAGAACAGGCGTAACTAGTTGGTCTTGAAGTCAATGAGGACAAAACAAAGTACATGTTATCAACAAACAAAGCAACATCTGTCCACCGCCTAGGATAAAACGTCACTGTTGGTAGCAGCAATTTCGAGGTAGTTAAGGAGTTCACCTACCTTGGAACAAACATCAATCCCACTAACGAC
Organism: Sphaerophoria taeniata; assembly: GCA_943590905.1. NCBI lineage: Eukaryota > Metazoa > Arthropoda > Insecta > Diptera > Syrphidae > Sphaerophoria > Sphaerophoria taeniata. The sequence goes on along the minus strand of OX016542.1, from coordinate 71,311,252 downwards.
ACCTTAGTGGAGATCCGAAGAAGAATTACTCTAGCGAACCGCTGCTGCTTCGGTTTGGCCAAACAACTGTGTTCAAAACTCCTCACTCGAAAGACAAAGTGTCTGCTATACAAAACTTTGATTTTACCAGCCCTACTCTACGGAGCCGAGTGCTGGACGATAAGTAAAAAAGGGGGATTGATACTGGGCACTTTCGAAAGAAAAATTCTTCGACAGATTTTTGGTCCCGTATGCGACGATGGCGAATGGACAAGAAGATACAACCGAGAACTGTATGAGCTGTACCAAGATGTGGATGTAGTCCAGAAAGCCAAGAAAAGACGACTACATTGGCTCGGCCACATCGAGCGAATGGACGACAACGCTCCAGCCGTTTGGAAGACCGAACGTACGGTACAAGGACCAAGTGACTGCGGATGCCAGAGCGCTTGGTCTCGGTGACTGGAGAGAGCATGCGAGGGATCGTTCACGATGGAAGACTGCAGTATCTCAGGCTGAGATCCTTCATGGACTGTGAGCCGGATAAGTAAGTAAGTAAGCAACAGTGTTGTTTTAATAATTCATGATTTTGATGCCTTTTGAATTTAAAAGTGAACTAAAACTTGACGCATTATACCGACAGCAAAAAATAAATTTAATGAAAAGAACAAAACCTTAAAAGAGCCGAGACTTAATAAAAGCAAATTTAAAAAAGTGAGGTCAAGTTTTTTTGTCTCCGACTGTTAACATATTTGATTGCAAATTGCAATGAAATAAAATATTATTAATTAAGATAAATCTCAGTCTCAAGCATCATAGAAGGTCTTGGTCTTGGCTATGCCCAAGAGCAGAAATATGTTAATGTTAAGCAGATCTACACTAAACTGTGCATAGAACTTGGTTCGCATAAAACTTGTACAATAAATTCACTAAAGTCGTTTGACTACGCGCTCGACAAAAATATATTCAAAACTCAAAATGTCCTCAACAAAAATAAAAATATTAATTTCCAACAAAAAAAATGTTTATTTGTGCTTTATTAACGCGTATCTATCGATTGAGACCATTTTCATCTTCAAATTCAGAACTCGGTATAGGAAAGTAGAGCCTCCATCTTTTGATGAAGAATTTTATATAAGTATTTTGCAAAGGCATCATTTTTTGCGCACAAAAATGTGATTTTTTTTTTTGCCAAGAAATCAAAAAGATTGAACGAGCATTTGTTCTTTTTCTAAAAAATAGTGGTTTATTGATGGTACTTACATGAAATATAAGGCTTTCAATTTTTTAGCCTTTTTAAGGCCACAATAATTTGCCTTTTTTCAAAAGGCCACAATTTAATTTTTTTTTTTTTTTTAAGAACACTGCACAGTGCACTGCACGCGACTTGACAAAACGAACGAACGAACTAAACTAAAATGAAACGAAATCATACATGAAATCATACACTTACATGTTTGATTTCGCGCGTCGCGTCGGTTTCAACAACGAACGTGGGTTGGCCAACCAAGAAAAAACCACGTTCGTGATCACTGAATGCATTGACTGAATTTAAGGCCGCGTTTAGACTTCATTAAATAAAAAATTTATTCTTTTCCGAAGAATAGGAAAAATAGGAAATGATGTATATTATTTTGGATTTATAAATGTGTCGTTCATAATGATAGTATTGTGACTAAATTTAACTATATACCATATACATACATTATTATTGAAGTAAAATATTTGATATTGTTTTGTACCTTCCTACTGGCAAAACGCGATAAGTTTCAACTACACAGCCACACAAAAAAAAGTTGTGACCTGTTGGTGCGACTAAGTTAATAATATGTTTTTCGGATCGCTGAAACCGAATCCGAAGTCTATTTTGCCCAAACACGTCACGTTTTCAGGATAACCCCAAAAAATGTCACAGCTACACAAAAAAAAGTTGTTTGTTCTGGGAATGCAACTATGTTAATAATATGTTTTTTTGGTCACTGAAAACGATGCCGAAGTCCGTTTCACACGATCACGTCAGGTTTTCTAGATAACCTCAGAAAGTGTTCACAGTTACCTCGAAACGAGGAATTTTGACTTTTTTCTACGAAATTATGTAAAAATTAACTAAGCTAATTTAAAAAATAAATCATACAAACATCTTTTTCCCCATAACGTGGGAAAAGAATTAGTATAAATTTTCTTCAGCACAAGAAATCTGTGAAATCTATTTATAGATAAGTTGTTACGGGGCCTTAAATTTTCTTGTTGCCGGCAAAAAATATGGCGAGGATGAGCTAATTTTCGATTGTATGTGTATTTCATGTTGTAGTTTTATTCACAGTTGCCACCCTATGAACAATATTTTGAAGAAAAAAAAAACACCAATTCCAGAACAAAACTTTTAAAGCAAAATTCTTTATATTTTTTTATTTGATTATGTTTCGACTTAAAAAGAACATTCAAATCATAAATATTTTACCATAAAATATCTGTTATTTGTTTAAACATTCATTTTAATGTTGATTTCTTGCAATTTACGTATTTATCTTTCATTACAACAATTTGTTCAAAGAGTTTTCTTTGTAATAAAAAAAAAAAAACAAATTATGGGTATTCAAAATAATTAACATATGAAATTTTATCAACCCATTAACCTAACCTATGTATGTACCAAATATAGCAGACTTCTACTAGAACGGCAACCGTGGTTCTACTTCAAAAATATTGCATAAGCACATTGCACACACTTACATGTTCAATCATGCCTTACCACATTGCAAACATTTCGTGTAGGTATATCGCGTTACAATTTAAAATGGCGTGTAGCGTCGGTTTCAACAACGAACGTGGGTTGGCCAACCAAGAAAAAACCACGTTCGTGATCACTGAATGCATTGACTGAATTTAAGGCCGCGTTTAGACTTCATTAAATAAAAAATTTATTCTTTTCCGAAGAATAGGAAAAATAGGAAATGATGTATATTATTTTGGATTTATAAATGTGTCGTTCATAATGATAGTATTGTGACTAAATTTAACTATATACATACATTATTATTGAAGTAAAATATTTGATATTGTTTTATACCTTCCTACTGGCAAAACGCGATAAGTTTCAACTACACAGACACACAAAAAAAAGTTGTGACCTGTTGGTGCGACTAAGTTAATAATATGTTTTTCGGATCGCTGAAACCGAATCCGAAGTCCACTCAAAATGAAATAACTCCCCCTTGAATATTTTTTTCTTATGCAAAAAGTTATGTATTGGACATTTCGTAAAAGGGACAACCATAATTTTTTGAACTCCCACTTTACAAAACGAATTTATTCCCACTCAAAACGAAATAAGTCCCACTTAAAATAAAAACGCGTAATAAAATAAGTCCCACCAATTGACGAAATAATTCCCACTTTTAAAAACGAAATAACTCCAAATTTCAAAATAGCAATTTTTGGTGGGACTTATTTCGTTTTTAAAAGAGGGACTTATTTCGTGGGAGTTATTTCATAGACCCGCACTCTCTGGTCAGAACTTTTATTTTGTGTTGCTGTTTTATTATTATATTGTATGTTACGTATAAGTGTTTGATTAATAATTTGCATGTAACAACGATTTACAATGTTTATTGGTTGATTGCACCACGGAATCTTGGTTTATTCACGAACAAAGCTTTTACAACGTTTATTGGTTGATTTCACCATGAAAACTTGGTTGGTTGATCACGAACGTGATCAGTTTTAATTGTTTTTTATCTTGTTATATATTTGTTATGTACTTTAGATGAACCATTCGTATATAACAAAGCTTTTACAACGTTTATTGGTTGATTTCACCAAGAAACCTTGGTTGTTGGATCACGAACGTGATAATTTTTTAATGATCACTTTTTACCATGTTTGTGATTTATCAACAATGCAATCAACAAAGCACCTTGGTGAAATCAACAAACGTTTGTGATCAGTTTTTTCAAGTTTTGGGTATTTTTTGCCAACAATCCTCCATTCGTTGAATCAACAATGACGCCTTTGTTGATATCACCACAAACCTTGGTTGATATCACTATTTTTTTGGATTCGTTGGCCAACAATGAAAGATTGTTGATTCAACCAACGCTTTTTTTTTCGGTGCGCAGCATTCTTTTCCCGATCCTGTAGAAGAGAGATTCCCTAAACTGCCCAACAATCTGATCGATTCTTATCAATGTGGGCTTCAGGCCAGGAAAGCCAAATATCAATCAAATTTTCACCTAGCGGTACATCCTGGAAAAAACCTTTGAACTCTAAATCGACAACAAAAACGCCACCACCGCTTTATCGATTTTAAGGCCACGTATGACAGCATCTAGAGCAACGAACTGTATAAAGCTATGTCTAGTTTTGGCACCCCTGTCAAGCTCATTTGCTTGTGCTAAATGACGATGGAGAACTCACGTTGCGATCAAGCTTCGTAATGAGCTTAAGGAGTCTTTCGACGTCAACAAATGATTAAGACAAGGCGATGCACTGTCATGAGATTTCTTGAACATGGTGGTTGAGAAAATAGTGCAAAACACCAAAGGCACTTTCTTTTAAAAGTTAGTTCAACTGGGTACGCCGATGATATTGATACAACGAGAAGAACACTGCGTGATGTCAATGGCGCATTTGTGAGAATTGAGGAGAAGTACATGCTGTCTTCGAGGAAGGACACCCAACAACGACGACGGCTCGGACAGAACTTAACAATAGATACATACCTATTATACTTCGAGGTAGTAGAGGAGTTTGTCAACCTAGGCTCCGCTATTTAAACGGGCCAAAACACCAGGGGTGAGAGCAGACGTGGAATAACTCTTGCTAGTCGCTATTTTTTTGGGCCAAGAAAGCAATTGAGTGGTAAAGCCCTCTCTCGATCAACCCTCATAATCAATGTGCCTTAGGCTATATCGATAGGAAAGTTCTTCAGGATGTCTATGGCACCATGTGCATTGATGGGGAATGGAGAAAAAGATTCAGCAACATGGACCTAGCCAGAAGGGTCATGCAACTGCGACTCAGGTGGTGCGCCCAAATGGAAGAGGACTTCAATGAACTAGGATTGCAAAGCTTTAGACAGCTAGCTAGGGACTGGCCGAAAAAAATTCACACATAGAGAATAGTTTTTGCCGCCCGCGCCAGTTGCGAAGAAGGAAAAATCCGGATAAGGGATTTGTTACTGTAAGTTCCGGAAAGTTCTCGGAAGTATAATTCGTGGAAGGAGATATCGCGGCAGGCTAAATTTTCGATGAAATGAAGGCGTAGACCAGGACGGTAAAAACTTTGTGGTACAAAGCCGTCTAACGATCGGTAAAGAGAGCTTAAGAAAGCCTACAGATGGAGAAAAAACTTCACCGGGCAGGTTGACGGTGGCTATGAATTAATGATCGCACCATGCAACGGCAGAAGTTTGGCGGAATAAGATGTCACCGGTTCCCGCACGGGGATAAGTCAACTGGAAAACAAACAAATGGAGAGATTGGTTGGTTTTGCTATTCAAGCTCAAATATGTCACAAGTATAATTATTGCAATAATGAATTTTACTTCTAACGCGTGTTTTTTTCGAGGTATAGAACTTTAAGTTGGCATTACTTTTCAAGACGGCGAGCGATTTAACAGTTGTCAAGTGATTTATTCTCATTTTGGTTTGGCAATTTATCATGAATAGACTCACGCCTGAACAACGCTTGCTAATTGTGCAATTTTGTTTCGAAAATAATGGTTCTGTGCGGAATACGTATCGCGCACTACGTCCATTTTATCGTCGACAAAATCATCCATCAGAGCAGTTAATTCGATTAACCATGGAACGTTTTCGCACCAAGTTTACTCTAATTGATAACTCGCATCTCCAGAGACGCCATACGGTGCGTACAAAAGAAGCTATTGCTACTGAGTCCATCCGCCATCGAGCACAGGAATTGGATCTGTGTCTATCCACTTTATGGAAGATTTTGCGGAAGGATCTTGGTTTGCGTGCTTACAAAATCCAACTCGTGCAAGAGATGAAGCCAAACGATCATCAAGCAAGGCGTAAATTCGTCGAATGGGCCCAAAGCGAGATTGCCGATGTTCCCGATTTTCAAAAGCGAATTTGTTAGCGATGAAGCGCACTTCTGGTGGAAAGGCTACGTCAACAAACAAAACTACCGACCGCATTTGGAGTGAAGCTAATCCTCAAATGTATGTCGAAACACCGTTACAAAACTGACTGCTTGGTGCGTTTTATGGGCTGGTGGAAACATTGGTCCGTTCTTCTTCAAAAACGATTATGGCCACAACGTTACAGTCAATGGTGATCGGTATAGAGCCATGATTACCATAACTTTTTCATTCCTGAATTGAACATCATGATGTTCAGGAGCTGTGGCTCCAATAAGACGGCGCAACATGTCACACAGGTGCCACAATCGATTTATTGAAAGACACGTGTTTGGTGACCGCCTACGCTAAGAAAAAAAACGAGCTAAAATCAAGATTATCGGTCTCAAATCAAGCCGATTCGTTGACGAAAGTCTGTTAAGCTCGAAAATTCTTAATTCAAGACCAAAACTCTTATTTTAAGCTTGTTTTTTTCTAAGCCTAAAATTCTTGTTTTAAGATTTTGAAATCTTAATCTAAGAATAAAAAAGCTTAATTTCAGATTATTCCAACCTCAAATTAAGATTTTTGTCTTACCCTTGAGTTCTTATTTCAAGATTGTGAAATCTTAATTTTAAGAATACAAAAGCTTAAAAGATCATTTCAAACTCAAATTAAGAACACATATTCTAAATTTTATCAGACTTAAGAGTGTTCCGGACTGAAACTGAAAATTCTTACTTCTTCTTACTGCTTGAAGCGCCACACGACAAATTTTGAACTAAATGCATCTTGCTAAGAGAGAGAGAATCACGTTCCTATGAGAATCATGACTTCCGCCAGCCGTTACTGATTTGAATTTTCAAATTTAGGCAGATTTGGCTATCTCTTAATTTTGAAATAAAATGTGTTTGATCAAAGTTTTTTCAAAATGTTTTGATTGCTATGTGTTGAGAACAAGTACGTGCTAAATAAATTAAGAGATTTAAAAAAAAATTAATTTCGCATCATAAGATAAATTGCTTATCAATAATACAAATTTTATTCATAATTTTTTAATTCTTTTTTGTTTAAAAAGTTAATTTTTTCTCCAATAGTTATACAGTTTACATGTCCAATTTTATGCTCATTAAGAAATGTTAGCGGAAAATGTTTTTATTTTGATGGAATTTTCTTTGAAAAAGTACGATTTTTGGCAATTTTGGCGTTTTTGAGCCTTTACTACTAAGTAACAAAGTACTAAATTGAAATTGTGCTCCAATGATTATTTAGACACAGTTTTTGTCTACACAATGACACATAAATCATTTCGATATGACATACAGTCGCTTCACAATACCATTTGAAAAAACGCTGTTTTGCTCCGGAACACTCTTAAGAACAATACATACTTAAAGCAAGATTTTTTATTCTTATAATAAGAACAAATAACCTTGTATTTAAGTTCAATTTTTTTCCGGATTGTATCTCGATTATTCTTGATTTAAGCTGACTTTTAGGAAAACAAAATGAAATTCATGTTTGAGTCACTAGTTTACAACATTTTTGCCCCAAGGATGAGACACATCATTTCTAGTTAATTTTATGATGCTGAAACTAAATCCGGACACAGAATTTTTCTAGCACGTCACGTTTTCGAGATATGCTTATCTCAATGTGTTTGAAACACGGTTTTTGGCGATGTTTGAAGTAATTTTTTGAGGATAGAAAATTTTTACAGACAATTGTAGATACAGCATTCTTTAGAACTACTCTTTATCTTTCAAAACCATTTTAGTTTGTTTCGCTACGAGTCTTTTTCCTCAAGAAATTTAATTTTAGCTACGGCACTTCGATATTACCTATGTTATATTTTGCAATTTTGTACTAGCCAACTGCGTTATGAAAATAAAATGGTATATCTTGAGAAAAAAAAATCATAACGAAACAAAGTAAAATGGGTTTGAAAGATAAAGAGTAGTTCTAAAGAATGCTGTAGTTACAATTGTCTGTAAAAATTTTCTGTCCTCAAAAAATTACTTCAAACATCGCCAAAAACCGTGTTTCGAACACATTGAGATAAGCATATCTCGAAAACGTGACGTGCTAGAACAATTCTGTGTCCGGATTTAGTTTCAGCATCATAAAATTTACTAGAAATGATGTGTCTCATCCTTGGAGCGATCAGAAAATCAAATTTTGTAAACTAGTGTTATTTATTTGAATTAATTGTTTTTTTTTTATTTAGTATTTTTACCCTTTCAGGCTAAATCTTTAACCAATATTACCAACTAGTTGATACAATAGCATCATTTGGTAGTAGTAGTAGAGGCGATCTTATCACTATCGTTCTAATAATCCTAATATTTTCCGAAGGGATTGAGTGTGAATTGATGAATTGAAGTTCAATTCTGTATGAAAAAGTATTTTACATGAAAAAAGCATGTGACTTCGTTCCAAGACTTAATTTAGAAAACAAAGCGGCTCAAATAAAGATTTTTGTTCTTTATTTTTGAAAACGAATTTCAGATCGTTTCGACTTGCTTAAAGAATGTTAAAACTTAATTTGAGAACGAAGCGGCTAAAATTAAAAGTTTTGTTCTTAATTTCAGACTGCAAATCTGTTTTAAGAACAAAGTTCTTGATTTAAGATTGCTTGGGTTTGATTTGAGAATGTAATAACTTAATTTAAGAACGTGGCAGCTCAAATCAAAATGTTTGTTCTTAATTTAAGAATAAATTCTTATTTTAAGAATAAAAGGTGTCATTTTTAGGATAAAAAAAATAAGAATATAACAATCTTGAAATAAGCCTACTCGTACTTGAATTTAGCCTCCTTTTTTTCTCTGAGTGTAATTTCACGTTTTGGACCTGTGAATTGGCCTCCAAGATCTTGTGATTTAACACCGCAAGACTATTTTCTGTGGGGTTTTGTAAAATCATTGGTCTATGCAGATAAGCCACAAACGCTTCACCATTTGGAAGACAACATTCGCCGTGTTGTTGCCGATATACGGCCACAAATGTTGGAAAAAGTCATCGAAAATTGGACGTCCAGATTGGACTACCTACATCCGAGCTAGCCATGGTAGTCATATGCCAGAAATCATATTTTAGATGTACTTAATGCCACAAGACTAACTTTCGAATAAAACAAAAATCATGTCAATCGAATACTCCATCGTTGTTTTATTGCAATTTAAAGTTCTTTACCTCTAAAAAAAACATCCTTTACAATTTTCAGTATAGGCTAATTGTTTTTTGTCTAGAGCAAATCACTATCTTTGACTTTAAATTTTGTGTTCATACTTTGCTGATGAACAATAATTAAATTGTGCAATATGATGAATAAGGTTTCTTGGTTTGTTCAGTCGATTACAGAATATTGTCCTTCTGCAACATGTGGGGCTTATGCAAGTTATTGAGAGTTTTTCTTTTTTTTTTTTGATGGAAACAAAAAATTCCTCAACTCATTCCATCCCCTGCCAGTTATCAAAACTCTTTAATTTCGATCCTAAACTATTTAGCGTAAGTCATTGAAATAAAAATGAATGATTCCAAAATCTCCCAACGACCGTATGCCAGACACCATCATGACTCTATAGGTACAACTGTATGCACCTCACAACTTCCCCCCGATTAAGAACTCATAAAGCAACCAATACTGTGCTGGGGAGTACAAAAAATAATATAGAATGAGGAAAACAAAATGAGAATTTAATGGACTTGATTACTGATGGGCAATAAATTTTCTTCAAATCAAAAATACGAGCTAAATAAAACAAACAAACAAAAAATAATCCAGAAAGCGACAAGAAAAAAATATTCCCTTACACCTCACCCCTCACAATGAAGGAACAGAATCCCAGATAAAAAAACTCCAATCAAACACTCACAACAAACAGATACAAATCGCGAGCTCCACATATTGTCATCATCATATCCACAGAATAACACCATCGCCATCCGACACGTATCATCCCAGGGCTCTCCAAAAAGGGGTACATAAACGTTCTCTCCTTACCTCGCAACACTCAAGAACACCAACCAGCTTCAGCATCATCAAGCATCAGCCGAGATCGGTGCCTCCATCAAGTGTTTATTTGCTGCTCCCTTCGCGGTTTTTAATTTGTATTCTTCAGATATATTCTGACATCGGATGGATTTATGGCCCAAAGATTTATTGGACTCAATGGCAGATGATGATGATGATGATGATGATGATGATGATGATGATGACGATGCGATGGTGCTCAGTTCAGTTGCCTCTACGTTCATATTGTTGATCTGGAATCGTCTTCGACTTTGTACGAAATTCCATTTAGGAATATATCTCGCCATGTTTCTTCCAATAATTCCTTTGGCAAGAATATAGCATTGGGATAACGGCAATGACCATTTGCCAAAACAATGTGACAAAACGCATTTTCATGTAAGAGTGCAGGCGAAACTTTTCGTCACGCAAGAATAATTATATAAACTGGCTCTCCTAGTTTTGAGAGCAATTGAGGGGTTGGGATGCCACAAGTTAAATTAAAACTTAACGCTGTGAAAACACAGTAGGTATGACAAGCAAGAAAGTAAGAAATACATGAAATGCAATAATTAAATTTGATATATATATTAACTAGCTGACCCGGCAGATTACTGCCTCAATCTATTAATAAAAAGCCTTTTCATTGTACCCCGCAACCACATTACTCGCTACCCTCTACCCGGTATCCCTCTACCTTCTACCCTCTTTCATCTACCCGCTAACCGCATAGTGGCTATCCAGCTACTTCTACCAGCTTCCTGCTAACCCGCTACCCACTACTCACTATCCGCTACTGCTACCCGTCACACCGATATCCGCTACTTCCACCCGGTTCCTGCTAACTTAATACCCCGTTACCCAGCTGTTATCCCGCTACCCACTACTCGCTGCCCGCTTCTTGTCACCCCGCTTCCTGCTAAATCGATACCCCGTTACCACGCTATCCGCTACTTGCTACCCTTTATCCTCTACTCGATACCCACTACCCGGTGAGCGCTGCCTTGCTACCCGCATCCTGCCAACCCTTTAGTAGAAAGCCTCTACGCTGTTACCCAGCTACCCTGTTTATCCGCTAAACACTACTCACTATCTTTTACCCGCTACCCGTTATACCGCTACCCGCTACAGCGCTTCTCCAAACCCGCTACCTTGACCATTTGTAACTGAACGAAATTATCGTTCTGTGTAGATGAATTTTCCTCTCGACAGTGATATGTAGGTTTCCCGAAGCCCAGACACAGATTCCTCGCCGAGTGCATTTTCCTATTTCTTATACCAGACTTGTGATCGTTCTCTTCCCACTAGGCTGTACAATGATCAAGCAAGCATGCAGACGAGAGGGAGAAAAATCTCAGAACCAAATCCTTGTGTACAAAATCGAGAGTTTCTTACTATCTTTTACAACCCACTGTATTATGTGCAATGTGAATGTGGTTCCATGCTCTAGTTAGCTTCACCCCCGAAACCGTCTAACAATTTTTAGCGTACGAACCAAACGACTGAATACGAAAACCTATCACGATGCGCATCTTGTCATAATCTTGTCATTTGAAATTATGATGAGGCTGAGGCCTACAATGAAGCAAAATGCTGCTCAAAGCGTACCATCGAAACTGCATAATGATGAACAGCCGCAGTGCCCTCGTCGTTTGGCACTTGTCATGATCTTGATCATCATCATCGTCGTCGTGTCGGTTTCATCATCATCAACATCAGCATCATAGTGTAACTTCGTTGTATCTTGTTCACGTTTTTGTCGTCCAAACGCAATCATATCGTCACTGATCAGCTCCACGATATGGTCCGCCGTGCGTCGTTCAACTTGAGCATCGCTTCGGAATAGCAGTTCAAACTGACTGGGTGTCGTAGTGTTCGTCTGAGTTGCCGGGCTTATATTTTCTTCTTTTTTATGATAAGTTCCCTCAGATAATTGGTTATGACAGCTGTTCGAGGATAATTAGAGATTAATTGTTCTCCTCACAGATCCGACGACTGCAGCCACATTTTGCACTTATGTAAGCGAGCTCTATGGGCTCACTCAACATTTTTAGCAGACATCTATGAAAATGTTGTTTCACTTCGCATCGCGATCGGTTGTCTGTCTGGCATTGTCGCGTCTACGAAGCGATTTTTTTTCTAGGTCTCCCCTTAGATCTCTCTCGCTCGCACACCCCACACGCCCACCTCGGCGATTACAACAAATTCTCAATTTGTTATTTATATGACAGCGATGGTAATACAGAATACACTGAGAGAAAACTATGGACAGATCGGAAAATAAGAGACCCGATAAACGAATATCTTAGTGCGGCAACTTTTAGTTTTCGCTCAGTGTCGATTCCCTTGCAGCAATCTTTTCCCACGTAGCGTTGAATGGATCTTTTTTCTCATACATTTATTGTCAGATTGTGTTTTGTAAGTGTAATTCATTGCGAATGAGGAAGACATAATGCGGACATAAATTGATATATTTTTTTGTTCTTTTTTTTCATGTGTATGAGAAGTGGGTGGTGCATCAGAATCAGCATCAACAATTATAACAAGCGACATCGTCGACGACGTTTGATTTTAATGAACGAAAACCTTACCTTACGCGACAGGTTTTGAATATTCGCAGTGAATTTTGTTTAAAATTTGATTTTTCACGCTTTTGTAAGCATAATTATGATCAAGATGATTTGAAGGATTTTCCTTTCTTTTTGCGGTCAATTCAAGTTAGATTTTATTTAATTTTGATTTGGTTAGTGTACCTTGTCTTTTTGTGTGTAAAGTGTAAGTGTGCTAATAATAACTTTTAAAAAGGTGAGACGATCTGTACAATATTGTAGAGAAGGCGTAGTTTATGTTGAGGAAAGAACATTTATTTAAGCTGTATACAAAGCGATCAGGGGTAGAATTCAGAAAGTTGTAACGGAACCCGTGTTCCCCCTCTCCATCCTATACCACCTTTACGACCCTAGGACTACAGGACCCTAAGGCCGGTCCAGACAGCAGGATGGAAAGGGTATCCAGGCTACGGCTACGCGGCATGCTTGCGTGTGCCTTAGGCTTTGCTCGACGGAGGGGGGGTTCTTGTAGCCGTAGCGTGGATGTTGTTACTTCTAACATGCCATTTCATCAATAAGGTTCCAAAATTATGGGACCCGAAGATGAATTTGTAGAGGGGAAGGGCGTGTCACTGAAGGGAGAGCGCGGGAAGTCTCCTCTCTCTACCCGTCCTCATATCATACTCACCATGACCAAAATAACCAAATTATACATTCATATCAAATAAAAAAAATCTTCATTCAATAATCATAGAAATCATAAACATTGATAAAATTAAATATATATGCACGTAAATTTACAATACAAAGAAGTAAAATTTAATAATGATTTGAACAAAAAAAATGAAATGAAAATGAAACAAAAAATAAATTAAATTTAATACAAGTATTATAATTAATATTTTTTTTTTAATTATTGTAATAATTCAAAAAAAAATTAAATTGATTTTAATAATTTAAAAAAAAATACCTTCATCCTTTATGGTGCACCATGATGATTTAAACATATATTAAACAAAAAAAAATCACTAAACGATAAAAAAAAATTTGAACAACAAAAAAAAACACTGAATATTAATTATAAATAATAACTCTTGAATCTCTTGATTTTTTTCCTCTTCTGTCTTGATTTTTTTTTCTTTTTTTTTTTGATCAGGTATATTTTTATTTAATGTTTTGTTTTTATCTATATATTGTAAGATAACTGTTTTTTTTTTGATTTTATTATTTTGGGTTCAATTCACAATAGGCAATTCCCCTTTTCACTAATTTTTCATTTATTTATTTTGTTACTTCTTTTTATTTTGTAAATTTGCATTTTTTTTTCTTCACATTTATTTCTATCATGTGTCTTTATTGAGAGTCTCTTTTTTTTCTTTTTTTCTATTAAAACAATTACGTATTTTAAAAAAATTTTGTGCCGACTCGATTACATTCTTTGATTAAAATAAATATACAGAACTGATCGTTTCTGATCTTATTGAATGAATGAATATTAAAAATTTTTTTTTTGAATTTTCAAAATCAAAATTTTCAAAGCTTTCTTTTTGCTCAGTGTGTAAGTATAGTGTATGTGTGTAAGGTATGTTGTATGAATAATGTTGAAGTGGTAAGTATGTGTGTGTGTTCTATGGATCGTATTATGTGGTAAATATTATTATGTACTGTATGTGTGAGTTTTGTTTTGTTTTTATTTTATTTTTCTTTCAGATCCTCACAAAGTTTTATGGCCGTTAACATGAAAAAGACCAACAATTCCGCCTAAGATATGACCACTTACACTTATGGTGGCGTTACTGTCCAGGTCAGACAATGGCCTCATACAACAAACGTCTTCAGCCAACTCGGTCCCTAGCAAGCTGTCTCCAGTTACGCACGCCAAGTTGGTTCAGGTCCTCTACCACCTGTGTGCTCCACCGAAGTTGCGGTCTTCTTCTTCTGCTACGTCCTTCCAGGTTGGATTCAAAGACTCTACGAGCCGGAGTATTATTTTCAATTCGCTCTGCTTACCTGAGTCAACCATACAAGTGGTTGAACCTTAACTTTCCTGGCTAGGTCAGTGTCGCTGAACAGCTCGTACAGTTCTCGATTGAATCTTCGTCTCCATTCTGGACCAAAAATCATGTTATGTTCTTTTGTTTTTCTCAGCTGAGGTAGGTCAGCGGGTCCAGGTTTCTCCGAGGAAAGAACAAAATAAAACTAGGTTTTTAAAGAAAGGTTCGACTCAATTTTATTTAATAAAATAATAAACGGCGGATTCCCAGAAAAAACGACGGCGGATGGGATTCGATCTTTAGTTCTAGGATTTTAATGGTGGGATAATTTCCATAGTTCAGAACAATAATAGTGCTACTAATACTACAATGGGATAACTTCCCTAGCCTTAACGGAAAGATGGTGGGGTATTTCCCTAGCCTCAAGAGTATATGGGATTCAATCCCTAGTCAAAGCGATACCTGCAGTGAGATAATTTCCCTAGTCCCGACGGTACATCTGATTTAATCCCCAGTCGAGACAATAACGAAAGCAGTGCAGTGGGATAATTTCCCTAGCCCTGACAAAAAATGTCTATTGAATCCCTTGTCAAGGCGATATAAGGATGAAACACAACTTTATTTGAGGCTTCTTATGGCGTTAACCAAAAACATGCCTCAGGAATACTCTGAATAAAAACTATTTATTGTACAGATTGGTCAACGACCAAATGAATTCTGATTTTCATAGTCGATTTCACTCCTACTTGATATATTTCGAGTAACAATAAGGAGTGAATTGAAAGAAGACAGAAAAGTACAAATCATGCAGTTGCACATACGAATGCGACCATGTTACTTCTATGTTGCTGCTTGCCTGCTTTGGTTGTTCGTGTGTTTGTTATTGTTTCATTTTGTACTCTGCTATTGAAGGCGGTGGTTGTTGTTTGTATACTTTGGCTGTGTGTTTGTTGTTGTTTTAATTTTAGTTCTATGATGAATGTTGTGTGTTGTTGTTTTGCTTTTGTAAGGAATTTGTAACTTCGTTACGATCACTCGACGAATTTTTCTCTCGAAGCAGCCAAGCATTAACTTGATCTTGCTCTCGTTGACCGCTAGACCCATCTTCCTGGCCTCCGTCTCAAGACTCATGAACGCTCCACTGACATCACGCTGTGTTCTTCCAATCATGTCAATGTCGTGTGCGTATCCTTGTAACTGGACGGACTTTTGAAAGATTGTGCCTCTGGTGTTTACGTTGGAGTTTTGCACAATCTTTTCAAGATTGATGTTGAAGAAATCGCATGACAGCACATCGCCTTGTCTAAAACCTTTTTTGACATAAAATGCGTCTGTTAGGATTTTTCCGACCATGATGGAACGGTGTTAGTTTTTCCTTGTCATCTTAGAAAAAGCCGGACGAGTTTTTCTGGAATGCCAAAACTAGGCATTGATCAATATAGTTGGTCTCTACAGACGCTGTCATACGGTGCCTTCAAATCGATGAAAATGTGGTAGGTATCGATTTGAAGTTCCTGGGTCTTCTACAAGATCTGCTGTAGGGTGAATATTTGATCGATGGTGGACTTTCCGGCTCAGAAGCCACACTGATAAGGACCTATCAGGTTGTTGACGCAGGGCTTCAAACGTTCACACAGCACGGCAGACAAAATCTTGTAGTTGGTGCAGTTCAGGGGATCTCCTTTCTTGAAGATCGGGCATACGAAGCTGAGGTTCCATTCATCGGGCATGCTTTCCTCCGACCAAATTTTGCAGATGAGCTCGTGCATTCTCCTAACCAAATCCAGCTGCTTTCTACAGTTCGCCGGCTAGCCCGTCTACTCCAGCGAATTTGTTCGATAGATATCGCTATCTTCACTTCGTCAATGTCGGGTGGGTGGATTTGTTGGCCTGCCGCGCGCCGTACCCAAGCTTAATAAGGCGGTTAAACTCAACAAAGATTTCAGAACACATTTATTGGTTTTGGTATAGAAGTTCTAACGTCAAAATTATCTTTGCCACCTGTAGATGCACAAGTTGAATGTAACCAGGGACCTTTCACCTACAAATCCCCCGGAATGAAGTTTATCATGTTTTATGACCGAATTCCCTATTCGAAAACAACCGTTAATTTTTTATCAATATCAATGGCATTACTGCAATTAAACAAATATCGCAAAAAGCAATGTTTGAGTAATTTTAACATGTAAACATCAAATGACAAATTAAAATGTAATCAAAATTGCTTTCTTCTTCCCTCTCTTCTCCCTTAAGTCTATGGGCATCGTTGGCGCCAGTATCATAGGTCTCCGCTTATTAACTTAATGATTACAAAACATAACTAACTAGAATCCCGCGAATTTCCCCGCACCACTCCAAAGAACCTTACTTGACCTCCGACTCCCCCGCCTGCTTCCCTCACTGTGGATACAGCGCACAATAATAATTCGCCTTTATAGAGTGTTTTCGGTAATAAAATCTTTTTATTATTATGAAAACGGTCATAAAACTTTCGACTTTATTGACCAAAGGCGGCCTGCCGGCCGGCCGGTCGACTGCCAGCAGCACCGTGCAATGGTTAACCATGATTTTGTAGCCTATAAATACAGACAAAAAAGTACATGTGGGGAGACTTATCCTCCATGTGTAGATTGGTACCCTACAATCAAAGTAAAATGCTAAACAAACAAACCTAACGATCCGACAAATTACTACTTCTACACGCAATAAAAAGAAGAAGGTCTAAAAATAGCCCCAAACTGGCGTGTATATGAGACCGTCATAAGAGTTGACAACAATTCGGTGTCTTAAATTTTGTATTTTTTTTTTCTTCGGTGATTAGTCAAATCATAAAAATGAGTTAATGGCCCCTCAAAAATTCCTCATAAAAATCACAGGTCTTCATGTCTTATGAGGATGTTGAATGATTTGAAGGTAAACAGATTGAATCTTGAAAAAAATTTCAAAAATCATAAAACAAAACAATTTTTCGAGGAATAAATTGCCGCAGCGGTTGTGACAATCGGACTGAAATTTTGTTACCGCACACATTGACATCATACAAGCTAATGCAGAGCTAGAGCTACACCTATTCATCATTGTGCAGTCGAGTATTAAAAAAACATTAAAATAAAATAAACTATAAACAAAGTGATTTGTTAAAAACAAATTAACACGGGGGCGCGCAAAAGTTTAATTGTCTGTAATTTAGTATGAGTTGAGAGTTGCGCCGCGACGCCAGGCGGGAATGTATAAAAATGCCATCAGAGGGCTTGAGGGGAACCGATGAAAATATAGATAAAGTGTGGGCCGCTTTGGTGGTGTGTTTGTAGATTGCAGCAGAAAAAAGTGAATTCTTTATGAGGCATAAGTAAGTGCGGAATTTATTGCACATTTAAGTCGATTTATATTGGTTTTGGTTGCAGATTTTTTTTTAATTTTAATAAATTATCAATTTTCGTAGTGATTGTGAAATAATTAGTGGGTGCAGCTAGAAATATTTTCTTGCTTGCACTATTTTAGCTAAATGTCTAGTTTATATGAAAAAAACTAAGTAAGTAAAAATAAAATAAATAACTACACGTTGACTCACGAGTCACGACTCACTTTTGACTTTCCTTATAAATTTGTATTCGGTGACGCAAGCGCTCCAAATTTGCCTCAAATTTGACAATTATTGTTGGTTTTGTTTTCAATGCTCCTTCTCGTCAGTGGCGTAGATAGGGGGGGGGGGGGTCAGGGGGATATATCCCCCCATTGGGATTCATAATTGTTCAACATAACCAGTCATGCCAAATAAGTTAAAGAAACGCATTGTACATTATATACCTACAGTCTACGGGGAAAACACAAAGTCTACTTCATTTGAAAGAAATTATTACTTCTGCAAATCACCTAATTTTTTGAATTTCTTTTTTATATCGATTTTTAAAAAGTATATTTTAACGTCTCTCACCAATTGATAATAGGTAAACGTGCAAGAATAAGAGCTTAAATCCAGCTTTCCACATCAAAAGCCCACAAAAACACAAAAAGTTATTTACATTTCTTCTCACCGTATGTCACATTGTTAATTTGGTGTAAGAAACCGCCCCAAACACGCAACACACTCATCCACACGAACACAAATGTTTGCATAATTGCGGTGAAGTTAACTCGAATCCTAACGGTAACGATAACTCACACTAATTCATTTAAACCAGAAAGCAAAATGCGCTATTACCCATTAGCGTTTTCTACGAAGTTTAAAAAAAAAAATTTTTGAGAAAAGTGATACTTTTGGTTTTTGGCAAAAAAAATTGTTTGGTGGCTTCCCTAAATTTTGATCTTAAAAAAAAATAATAATAAAATAAATAGAAGACCAACGCGAATTCGCTGAGACCTCAATTTTCAAGTTTTAAGTCAATCGGACCAGTGGTTAAGGCTGGGTGCGTTTACACTTTTACAGAAAGACAGACAAACATCCAAAACTGTTCATATATTCTTTACTACAGGGTGCGGCACGAAAACTTGCTGATTTGTTTTTGGCGCCAAGCGGGGGGGGGGGAGTGGTCGGATGTGGGTGGAGAGTGTCTCATTTTATAGAGGACTTCCTGAAGTTTCATCTACGCCGCAGTCAGTCGACATCATGCATTGGACGAAAGAGCAACGCACATTTGCCTCCACTTAACGTGCTTTCCGTACTCGCTTCAACAGGTGACGTGAAATAACGCCCAACGAAATAAAACCGAATTTCAAATTCGGCCTTATTTCCATTTCAAAAATGAAACTACCCCAATATGGCTTTAATTCTTAGGTCAGTTGGAAATTGCGCCAAAAAAAAATTGGAAATAAGGCCAAAATTTTCAAAACAAGTTTTTCCGTTTTTTTTGCAATCTTAAAAAAGAATTCAAGCCGAATAATTCTTTGAAAAAACCACTGAATTCTTTGTACAAATTTTTTGTACACCCAAGGACATATTTGAACATTTGAAAATATGAATGACACCTTCAAATCATTTTTTTTTCCTAAATAAAAAAGAACTTCAAATATTGTTTTTTAAGTGAAAAAAGATTCCTATATAACGAAGAAATGATAATTAAAAAAAGAATTTAAACTAAACAAACGTTCATGTAATCAATATTAATGAAGTAAAAATATAAGAACATTAACATGTTTTTCAACTCTAAACACATTTGATGTTTTATACAATTCCTCTGCAAATTTTGCAGAGAATTGCGTTGTTATTTTTACATGAGTTTATCTATTGAAAAAATTATAAATTCCAAAGATAGATTTTAAATTATTTACTTGATATAAAATTTAAATTAAGAGAAAAATAATCGTCATTTGCGCAGCGGAAATTTTTTTTTGCCCCAGAGAGAATCAATTTGGGGTGTGAAAATAAAAAATTCGCGCGAATTTTTTTATTTTCACACCCCAAATTGATTCTCTCTGGGGCAAAACATTTTTTTTCTGCTCGGTACGCCTTGCACGAGTGACAATAATCTTTCTCTCAATTCAAATTTTGTATCAAGTACCTTAATAAATTAAAGTCTATTCTTGCAAATTCAAAATGTTTTCTATATTGACCATATATTCCAAAAAGTAGCAAGTAAATATAGCCACCTGACCCTTACAATGTTAATTATTGCCATTATGTGGTAGATTGACACTTTAGAAAAGTCAAAAATGGTCATATGTTCAAATATGGAGATATGACTGTTTCACATATGACACGGCACCAATTAAACACATAAGTAAACAAGGTTTTTCAATTGGCATACATACATTACATATGAAATTATAGTTCCTACGTAACAAAAGAAAAAGGAAGTAGATTTATGAAACAAAACTTTCCAAGCTCCCGATCAGATGTCCAGGGGAAAAAAGCTACCAAGCCATTGCAAAGGGGCCAATTTGGCGAATCAGAAAATTCGCGCGAATTCTTCTATAAGCAAAAAAAGTTTAAGTGTTGACAAATATTTTAACAGGAGTTTATATAAATTTAAAAACGAAATAAGACCAAAATGGCCTAGTTTCGTTTTAGCAAATGAAATAAAGCCAAATTTCAAATTTGGTTCTATTTCGTTTTCGAAAACGAAATAAGACCAAATTTTCGAATTTTGGTCTTATTTCGTTGGGCGTTATTTCACGTCACCGCTTCAACATCCATCCCGCGTTCCTGGCCGGCAGTCGATTGTTTCGTGGGTGAAAACATTCAGGGAGAGCGGAAACGTGACGGAATCCCATCCAGCACACCGGAGAATCAAACAGAGGAAAACATTGAGAGGGTGAGAGTTTCTGTCTTGCGATCTCCCCGGCGTTCGGCGCGCAAACATGCAGTTGCTTTGGGCATATCTGATCGCACTGTGAGACGAATTCTCCACCAGGATCTTCATTTCCATCCTTACAAATTGGCTTTGGTGCAGGAGCTTCGTGAAAGCGATTTTGTTGCACGTTGAGTGGAAATTATGGAACGACTGTTGGGAAAGTAAGCCTCGCAGGCAAATGCGCGTTGATCTTTCGTCCAATGCATGATGTCGACTGACTGCGGTGCAGATA
Organism: Sphaerophoria taeniata; assembly: GCA_943590905.1. Taxonomy (NCBI): domain Eukaryota; kingdom Metazoa; phylum Arthropoda; class Insecta; order Diptera; family Syrphidae; genus Sphaerophoria; species Sphaerophoria taeniata. The sequence continues at coordinate 71,290,114 of OX016542.1, read as the reverse complement.
AAACTTCAGGAAGTCCCCTAAAAAATGAGACTCTCTCCACCAACATCCGACCACTCCCCCCCGCTTGGCGCCAAAAACAAATCAGCAAGTTTTCGTGCCGCACCCTGTAGTAGTTGCCCGTGACTTCGTCCGTCTCTCCTTCGTGCTTCGGCCAGAGGTGCGTCTTGACTTGTGCATGATGCGCATGAATTTGGTTGCAAAGTTATTTTAAAATTGTATCGACTAATATACTCTCCCTAAAAGTCAAAATGCTTCTTAACTCGAAGCCTTTAAATATGTATTATTTTCCCCGCTTTAGTGAGACTTTTCACTGAAGCTTTGCTCTTATTATTCGCAGCGTAACTTTGTATAGCTTAAAGCCTTTCTCGATAAATGGACTATTATGGACTATTCTCCACAAAAAAAGAGTTTTTCAATTTGATTCAGCAGTTTCTGAGATCTTTCCGTTTTTTCCACATTTTCCACTGATTCTTCGCTCCTATTGGCCGTAGACTAATTTGTTATGAAGCCTAAGATTCCTCGAATTTTGGAGAATAGACTATCCAACTCAATTATAATTCGAACCAGTAGTTTCTGAGATAAGCGCGTTCAAACAAAACAAACAAACTTTATATATTAGTATAGATGTCGGAAGTAAAAATGAGCGAAGTAGATCCATCCCCTCCCCTGCTTCTCGTTGGCTTTAATTTTTCGACAGTTTTTGAAGTTGAGTAAAATTTATAAAACAAAATAAATAGGATTTTGGAAATGGATTCCGAAAATGCTCTCCTGTAAAATTTACTAATAATGGAGTTACACACTTTTCTGGTTTTCAACAAATCCGATGTTGTTTATCCCAGCAACAAGAAAATCGAATGAAAAAGAACAGCATAAAACGAATATGAGAAAAAAGAAACGTCAAAGTGAGCCTACTAAAAATTTGCCCGAGACTCACCGGAAATTTTTTTCGCATCTCATTTTCCCACATCTGCTTTCTTTTTCGCACTCATGTGAGTCGGGACTCGTGAAGCATCGTGTAATAATGTGTTTTTTGTAAACAGCATTCGCCTGTGGAATTCTCTGCCAATTGAAATCAAACGAATTAGAGAGGCAGCGGCATTCAAATCTGAGGTTTTTAAGCACTTTTCTAACAATTTTTAACACCAAGTATCGAAATGTGAAGGAAAATAATTAGGGAAAAGAGGAAAGGCACACAAAAAAAAAAACTGTATTGTTAATTTTGTTTTTTATATACATATATGTAATTTATTATACGTCACATAACATGTGAAAATGCTATAAAAGACTTTGTCTTACTGTATTTAGCCAATAAACTTGAACTTGAATTGAAAAAATTGAAATTGAAAAATAGCAGACTTATCTACTCGTTACTCTCATCAACAATAATTCTCTGGGTGCGGTGTGAAGAATTGAGGGGACCTACAATTTAACACCGATTCAGAACGGACAAAGTTGAGACAGATTGATACTCTGGGAAGTTTTGTCAGTTCTTCGCAAGAGGCAGTAGTCCCTTAAAAGATGAAATAAAAACTTTATGGGCACAAGCAGTGCTCCAACCCACAACGTTCTGCTTAGCAGCCAACGCACATAACCACTAAGCCACGGACACTTGCAACTAAGTAAATAGGTAAATAATTACTATAAGGAGATGATCGAAACATCACTTGTCAGCCTTAAGAGAGATGCCAAGAAGATGTGTGTAACGGTGAATGAAGGCAGGATGAAGTAAATGATGTTAAGATGGTAAGGATATCCAACATCGAACCAAACGACAGAATAGAAAGATTTCTTTTCGAAAGAGTTTAACCTATTGTCTTACTGAGAACCGCTACAAACGCTCAGACCAAACGGAAAATCAGTCTTGTCAATAGTTGCTTTCTTGGACTAAGTATATAAGTAAGCAGTTGACTGTAACATTCTCTCCCGAGCAAAAAAAGATTCATCACCCCGGTTCTCATAACTCATATTATGGTGCTGAGACATGGATCTTGACGACATCCGATAACACCGCTTTTGGTTGCATCAAGAGGGAAATTCTTCACGAGAATGGAGGAAGATTCAACTAGCAACAATACAGTAGACAGAGAAGTCAGTGGAGCGAATGGAAAATAGTTCTCTGGGTCGTAGACTCTTCGAATCCAACGCAGAAGGATGTTGAAAAATAAATATATTTGCCTTAAGAGCTTAGTCGCACGCACTCAGGGGATTTTTTCGTTACATGCTAAGCAATAGGGAAAAAATAGAGGGTGAAAAGGAGGTGTCGGTGTTATTGGTCTTAAAATCTTGAATATTTCAATGACTGAGGAATACAGAAAAGAGTTCCACATTCGCGTAGTACGCGTAGTACTCTCTGTACATGACAATTAGTCCGAAGTTGTACTCAAGAGTGAACTGATAAGCATTTCTGGAGACGTAGGTGTTACGGTTGAATATCTTAAGGTGAGGAATTCAACTGGCTGTTTCACTTTAACATATGCCGTTGAAGTATCAGTAAAAGAGGTCACCCACTCCATGAGACATAACTACGATGGGATGATCACCAATCATCTTGAATGCTCTTTTTTGAATACTGTCCAAAATACTTAAGAACGCCACTGCAGCATTGGAGCTTAGGAAGTATGTACGGTTTGTAGATGGTAGCCAGATCAGAAGTGGACAAACATTTCTTGCATCGTCTTAAAAGCCCTAAACATCTTGCGGCATTTTCGCCACTCATGGACAGTGACAAGCGGGGTATATCTCGCTTCAAGGATTCAAGACAGCATTGAGTTTTCGAAGTATTTAACTCTGTGTGGTTTTTTATTCCCCATTTCACAATGCTGTTTACGTCAGGGTTTAATGAGCTTATTATATTTTGCCGTTGCAGTTCCACATCAGAAGAGGAGGGATGTGAGTCTGGAAACGAATAAGAAAAGGTAAGGGGGCTATCGTCAGCGAAACAATTTATTGGATTACAAGAGATCATTAATGAAAATGAGGAAGAGGGTCGGAGACAAAACTGAGCCCTCTGGTACACCAGCATTTATTGTGAGTTTCAGACTTGAATCCATCCAATATAACTTGTTTCTCCAAAACGATGTAAACACTTGTTCCAATGTTCGATGAGATAAACTATCACATCACCAGTGAACCTGTTGCTGCGAAAGCCTACTGCCAGTCATTAAGAAGCTTTCAGTCTTCAAGATATTTCTTGAGCTATAGTTTATCAGCGTTTCCATCACCTTAGAAAGAAGGGAATATCGTCCAATCGGAAAGTAATTGGAGATAGAGGACGATTCGCCTTTTTTTGGATTTGGGTGGATAAATGCAATTTTCTAACTGCACGGAATGAGCACAGAGAACACCTCTTCAGACTAATAGTGGGGATATCATCTGGACCAGCAGATTTATATATGTTGAGATTTTAGGACTATCGCCACAGCACGAGTGCGAAAGAAGACTTGTCCCATTGAATTATTGACGCGCTCAAGAAATGGGGGAGACATGACACTCTCTGGCAGCGTTGAATTGGAGCCGAAATTCCTAACGAAAATCTTATATCTTTCTCAAAAGAGCTAACAACTGGAGTATCATTGTCAACGAGCGAAGGGACCTAGGAAAAATAAGAATTCTTTATATTTTTTACAAATGACGAAAAGTTCTTGCTGCCTTTATGGCATTACAATATTCTTCGCCTTAATTTTTGATCATGTAAAAATTTGGTCAGACGTTTATAGGCATTGCAGGTATTTTTGGCTTATTAAAACTTGTTCCGGGTTTCCTCAGTTCGGTTGGCTCTAAAACACCGTAACCTTGCTTCTTTTTACCTGCCTCCCTGTGGACATTGATTTCGAGAATGACTTTTTGTTTTTCCAGCCATGATTGTGTATGAACGTAGCTGGCAGGATACCTTGTCAGAAGTTCTTCTACAAGCCAAAAAAAAAGAGAATAGTGCTCATGCCATTGTCGACTTTATAAGTGAATAATTCGAGATCTTCGTGCGGAATTCCTCATTCGTGTCGTTTTTGTTCACTAATATCAATGCTGATGTTCGTAGATTCTCGGAGACCATCACTTATGTCTACTAGCATACCACTCTCACGAACCTTTGCACGAGTTTGAGCGGAACAAGGGGACACCCTGCATTTAAAGGAATAACCAGTAAGAAAATTTTATTAAACATTTTCTTACGACTTTTTCAATTTGAGGAGGAATAAATTTAAATTCTAAAGTTAGATCAGATGACGTACATACATATATGCAGAGCTTATATTTTTTGAAGAGCAAGTTCTTGAACTGACATCAAGATTGATGTGGAATGGGGATTGTTTCCTTTGAATGATTCAACCGAAGAACCAGTTCATAAAAGCGGTTCAGCCATCAGGAAGCATCTTCGACGATGTCATAATTAATTACCTACCACCTTGACATACATCAAATCTGCTCTTTACTTCTCCCTTAGTATTTTTTTACGCTCTTATCGTTACGAAACTAAGCCGCAGCAACTCGTTTTATGATACGGTCTCTTTGCACAATCAATCTCCATCATCCATCACATCATCCTAGATACAAATCGTGATCGAAGGAAATCCGCTAAGGAATCACATCAATCATTCGACATTTAGAATACCAATCAATGGAACTTGGACTTGGACTTGAGCCACAAGCCGCAAGCCACCTCATTTCACTTTAACTTCACTTACGCACCATCAACTCTTGAAACAGTCAAACAGAACAGACCATAGTCCAGCGGATGGAAAGTCTCAAGTCAAAAAGCTGATATAATCGATCGGACAACTTTAGCAAATAAAAATAAAAAATTTAATTCCAAATAATGATTGATCCCAAAAGAGAAGCTGCCGCCACCGCCGCCGCCGCCGCCGATGAGATGACTGTAATACTCTGCGGTGATGTGCATTTGCTTCAAGCAGAAAAAACGCCAAACCTGTAATATAGCGACGCAAAGGATTTAAATTACCTATCAAACAACTTTGATGACCTTGGGAACTCATTTCAGATCTCTGCATATCCGTGAGATGGGCTTGATTGATCGAGGTCCACTTACATAAATTGCAGCCTCGAAAATGACACTTGTGTCCAGAAAATATTGTGCCGCTCGTTGGAAGTTTTGAACTTTTATAAATCTGATTGATGGGGATACCAAAAACTGAAGGATTTGCGGAATTTGAAATCTTACTGACCCAATGCGGATTATAATCACTAATCGGATAAAAGGTCAAAAATGAGGGCCGGCAACATCGGAAAATGAAGATAGTGAAATTTTTGATGAATAAGAAGGGAGAGTTTGATAAAGGGGAATTTCATCATGAGAGCAACATTTGTGCTGCAGGATTGAGTCTAGGAACATGGACATTCAAAAGTTCTCAAAAAAAAGCATTTGAAAATGCCTAATAAAAACAGTTTTCTGAATTAATAATGTTGACGAATTGACGATTTAGAGAAAGAACTTGCAAGGAAGTGTAGGTACTCTTCAAGAGGTTCAAGAAGAACAGTAACAAGGAAGGCGTGGTTTCGAATCCTGTCTTAAATGTTCTTATTTCATCTTTCATGCGTACATCCTCTTGCGAAATACTGACAAAGCTTCGAAGGGTGTAACTTGTCACGGAAAAGGGCCGAACTACAGAATTTAAACAGCTTGGAGTTTAAAAATTACCTAAGTCTTGGAGTCTTAAAATTATCTAAGTGAAAAATCGCTCTTCAGTTTGGTCAAACTATCGAATAAAAAATAATAAAGGAATAAAAAATGCAACTCATTGCACCAGGACTATCAAACCGCTAACATCTTTACCGCCCAGACTATAAATCATCTCAACTTTTAGATATTAATATGATATCAATCAAGGCATAGATTACGTATATATATTTTTAATATTTTTGTGTTTCTGACTTTTTATAATTCGCTACTTGTTTTTACTGCAAAGTTGCCAAGTAGAAGTAAATTTAGTAAGAACTAAGAATATCGAGCAACTTATTTCTACAATATCCACAGTAGAAAGTTCTCCCACCGCTACGAGTTCTCCGATTAGCAAGGAGTTTGGGAGCTAAGGGCAGTTTAAATTGTTCCTAGTTTTGATCCCCTTTGTAACGAAGCGTTGCAAATTTTAGTTTCCATTTCCACTCACCAGAACCGAGAATAAAAATAATAAACTAAACTATACAACCGACCGTTGAGAAGATTAAATTTGAATTTTCAAATTCAAATTTCAAATTATCACCCGACCGCCCATGCATTCATCAACCAGAAGCTCACGTCAACGCTCATACGTTGATTCGATATGTACGTACTATATGTACATACACACCATGCATACATTTCATTATCTCATACCAATCGACCGATCATTAAAGAATGCATGCATTTAGTTTATTTGCTTCCTTTCAATTCACGTTAGGTTTTTACACAAAAATTCATAAGGGGAAGTAAAATTGCAAAGCAAAATCAGGTTTTTCTCTTCTAAAAGGTTCGTACCAATCCCGTGTACCGAGAAGAGAAAAACGCCGGGAAGCAACCGGAAATTTGTTGCCCTAAAATTTATATTTCTTTTGCCCGTCGAAAATCCACTTCTTCCAAGTGCATCTCCGACTAGGGAAGGCTTCTCCTGACCTGTTTTTTTTTTTTTTTATTATTGTTTGCCGGACCGATTCCATCTGTTTATTCTGTGGTTGCCCTTCTTCTAAGCGCACCACAGACAGAGAGCCGTCAAATCGGGGACAGTTCGACCGTTTATTCTCTAGTTTGGTGCTAGGGACAGTAGCAGCATTTTGAGACCTGCTTATTTATTATAAGACCGTTTATAACTTTTATTGTAAGAACTTATTTGAAGTATATGAATTACCGTTATTTTAAGAATTATTTTTGTACATAGATCGTAAGCCTTATATGAAATACTCTGTTATTTTAGATCATAAGAAACGCTACAATAAATTTTGGATACAAATATTGGAAAGGTTGGTCGTTATTCGAAGGTTGGAACTTTTTGACCCAAGTTTTCTTGCTTTCTTTGGGATCGATCCTGGACACCCTGAGCTTACCTCAGCATAAGATAAAAAAAAAAGCATCACACCTTCACTTTGAGGCTGTGGTGAGAGGATATATTGTCTCTTTCAGAGATCCCCCTCATTTGGGGCTGTGGCTAATTTACCTCCATCCGAGAATCCCTCTTTTTTTTTATCCTCCCCCCACCCCTTAAGGCCGTGGTCATAAGATAATTTGTCTACCTACTATATGAAGAACAAGAAGTCAAAAACTGATTGGAAATATCTGCTTTTCTCAGCAGATCCTGGATTCTAACGAGTAGGTATCTATATCCCAGCCCAGGGGGTCAATTCCCGATCTGTGATAATGTGAAATGATAAGTTTTATCACACTTTCACAATAAATCTGTGAAAAAAACAAACTTCAAAACTTTTCATCTGATAAATTTCTTTTCACAGCTATATTATTTTGTGAAAAGAAATTTATCAAATGAAAAGTTTTGAAGTTTGTTTTAATTTTTTTTCATACAGAATTTATCATTTAGTACTTTTTAGTACAAACAAGTTAGAGAATCACATAAATCGAGTTTATGAAAAGAAAAAATGAAAAGTCTCTGTGAAAACTAAAATGATAAATTTTGTATCATATCACATTTTCACAGATCGGGAATTGACCCCCTGCCCTTGTAAATTAATCATCACTCTCCTTACTCGAGTATTACCTACAACTACAAGACTTGGATTTCACCAATTGAAATCTATACGTGATGCCCAAGTTCTAGATCAAATACGTTTCCTCCAAGCTTCGGGTTTCGGGAATACCAAAACAAGGCAATTACCAAAGATTTAAATCCTTAAAGTAGGCTAACTCAACTCACCACAATATTTTTCACTGTGAATTCCACCTTTGCAGTGGCGGCTTTACCCTATACAACACAGTAAACGTTACTTGTCACGAATGTATCAATGTCAAAATCAACTGCTCTGGCAGCATCCTCGTCATTTTCATCATCATCTTCAGCAGATCAGTTCCAACAGTAAAAAAAAAAGAAGCACGCCACTACCAAAACTTCACAATGATAATGAAAGATTAGTTCGGCCGTCCAGAATTTTCGCATTATTTTTACTAAGACCATGTGAAAAAACGCTATCCTGCCTGCTCTCGATGTTTCGCTTCTTAGACTTTTAATCCAATTTTGAGTTTAGTGTCAGTTCAAGTGGAACATCACATCACATTCACATTGCTGTTTGCAAGGAAAAAAAGCGGAATTATATGATGGACAGGATCGCTCCTCTGAGGAGACTCGAGGGAGCAAACAGAAAAGCTCCACCTTCCGTTGCCTTGCGCGTTGTGTGTTGAGATAACAAAACTCTAAAGAAGAAGAAGCCGACGTCATTTGATATTATCAGAGAGACAAGTAAATGAAGTGATCCTGACAGATTTGCTGTTTGGATCAAATTATTATAACATCAGGTCGGTTAGATACAGAACAAGCAAAATTGGACGATCTTCCTTGGATTTCCTTCAAAAACATCAGTTTAATGCTGAGTGAGGTAGGATTGAGTTGACTCTGACTGTTTGTTGGTAGCTTTAATCAGAGGTCCCAGTTCGGACGTGTGATGGTTGTGTGGAAGTATCTTGCCTGTCTTTGGTAATTATAACAAATCAATAGGGTGACCATACAAATATTTGGCATGTAAGCAGTCTATTCGATGAATCTTCGATTGTTATTCGGTGGGTTTTTCAATTGCCCATTTGAAACATGCTACCGAAGAATTGACATATCTCATCATGTATCGAACGTCTAGTCTGTTGAGCATCAATTTGTCTTAAGATTCCTCATTTTTTCAGTATGACTAAAAGGTGGCCAAACATTTGAAGGTTTACCCTTTTCTTGATTTTTAAAATTCTTTTTCTACCTTTTTCTTAAACCTAAATATGCGTAACCGATGAGTGTCGATGTCAATCAAATGGAATCAACTGCAACTGGTTGGCTGAGTGACAGCTTGAAAACGACTTATATGATTGGCATCATCGTTTCAGAGTCAAAAAAATGATTTTTTAATTCCTTGTGACGAGTCAGTAATACAGCGACCGAAAGATAATTTTAATTTTTTTGTTGGAATCCTGCTTTAGTGGGTCAAGTGTTTTGAATGTTTCCATGTTCTATTACGTTTGTTGAAGCAAATAGAAGAATTCTGAAAAATGCATGCAACCAACAAAAACAAGACCGAACTCACCCACTCTCGCTCCCTTGTGAAACTATAAAAGTGTTTTATGGACCCCGAGACAAGGACAAGAAATAATGGCGGCTAACGACGAAGATTTAAGGTTTTCTACTACCCTCACACACCCGCATTATTTAACCACCCATCAGCCAACCCTCCGAGATTTGGAAGCACTCTGGGTAACGGGAAGAAAAAGGGTTTCTTCAAGTGCAACTCATTGGCTTCATTCACAGCAAAAAGACGACAACGACGACGTAAGACGAATTCCTTGTGTGGCGGTATCAAGAAAAAAAAGGAAAAACAGTAGTATATAACCATCATACCTCTGCCGCCCGCACATAAACATCATTTATCCCCGCAGAACGTTTTGCAACAGCAGCAGCAGAAGCAAAAGCACAAGCAACGGCATCTTTTCTTTTGTGAAATGTTGAACGGCAAGTGACAGAAGACATGGATGCCAACTATGTTGGGAAAATGGAACAAAGAGAAATTTGTATATCCTCGCATTCAGCTGTCTGTTTCAGTTTGGTGACTTTCAGATTTTAATGTTAAATAACCATTACATATTTATAAGATTTTGTCTAACGCATGTGGTGTCGTGAAATAACGCCAAGCAAAATAAGACCGATTTGAAGAAATTGGCCTTATTACTTTCTCAATAGTGGAGAAAAAAGAGGGAGCATGCACTCAGAGAAAAAAGCTGTGTAAAATCACCTTAAACGCCTTAGGTAATTTTTTTAGTATGAAATTTGTTAGACAAGCATAATTCTGCCCGAGAAATAAGCTAATTTATGTTCGACTTAGGTAGTTAAATTTAGGTTAAACTGCCCTAAAATGCTAGGGTGTTTTGTTATCCTTTCAATTGGGTAAAGCTTCCTCAAAACTTAGGTAACTTTACCTAGGATATTGTATGATCTTAACTTCACCTAAGGCATTACATAAATTTGCCCTAAACATATCGTGTTTTTCCCTCGTTTTTTCCGAATATTACCTCTTGATTATATCGTAATTTTCCCTTCTTTTTTTTCAAATATTACCTCATTAACATTATCGTGATTTTCCCTCCTTTTTTCCAAGTATTACCTCAGTGTAAATTTACCTATTATCTAAGGTAAATTTGCCCTAAACATATCGTGATTTTCCCTCCTTTTTCCAAATATTTACTCAGTGTCAATTTACCTATGATCTTAGGTAAATTTGCCCTAAACATAACGTGATTTTCCCTCCTCTTTTCCAAATATTAACTCAGTGTAAATTTACCTATGATCTTAGGTAAATTTGCCCTAAACATATCGTGATTTTCCCTCCTTTTTTTAAATATTAACTCGGTGTTAATTAATTAATTACTTAGGCATATTAACCTCTTGCAAAGGTAAGAACTTGGTAAAAAATACCTTATACTAGGGTAAAATTACCTAAGCAAACTGACATAAATTACCCTAGTTAAAAGCAAATATTTTTTATTCTACCTTAGCTACTAAGGCAGCTTAACACCTTGCTAAGGTAAAAAATACCCTAGCGTAGATATACACTAAGGCAACTTACACTCTGATAAGGTAAATGGATTGGTTAAAATCATCTTAGTTTAGCGAAAAATTACCTTAGTCAATAAGACACTAAATAAGAAAGATTTAAGGCAAATCTACACATGAAAACTTTGTTTGCATTTACGTAAGCAAAATAAGTCAATTTACCTTAAAACTAAGTAGGCTCAAACGGGCGCTAGAGCATATTTAAGTTAACACGCGATTTAGGTTAATTTTACACCGATTTTTCTCTGGGTGTGAGAAGAGTCAGATCGAGGTTGTTGAGAGCTAACAGCAGTATGAAGTTCGGTGGTTTTAAAGCAAGGTAAAACAACTGGCTCAAGGTCATCGAGCAAGATCCGATGCATGCAGAGCTGAAAAAGTGAACATCATAGAAGAATCGCAGCGATGCGACGAAGACCAGAATCCCGCCGTCCCGCAGGAGTCCTTCATTGTACACGATGATAGCCAACCATTCCGTGAACCCGACCTAGAAGAAGTGAGAACGGAAATATCACTGCTGAAATCCTACAAAGCCGCTGGAGCAGATGGTCTAGCTGCCGACCTGTTCAAAGCAGCAGGTGCCGTTCTTGATAGAAACATGCATCAAATCATCTGTATGATATGGTCGGAAGAATGCGTGTCCGATGAAGGCAACCATTGTTTGCGCGATCCTCTAAACAGCGCCAACTACAGAGGTATCAGCCTGTCTGAGGCCTTTCGTCAACGTTCTGATTGATCTTTATCAATGTGGCTTGACACTATGGAAAGTCAACCCTCGACTAAATTTTCACTTTCCTGCAGATCCTGGAAAAAAAACTTTGAACTCGAAATCGACACCCACCACCTTTTTATCGATATTAAGGCCGTGTATGACAGTATCTTCGGAAACGTACTGTACATAAAGCTATGTCTTGTTTTGACAAGTTCATTCGCTTATCCAAAATGACGATAGAGAACTCACGCTGCGTAATCAAGGTTGGCAACGAGCTTACGGAATCTTTCATGTCAAAAAGAGGTGACACACTGTCATGCGACTTCCTTATCATCGTGCTTGAGAAGATAGTACAAAACTCCACCGCCTACACCAGAGGCACATTCTTCCAAAAATCTGTTAAACTTCTCGCGTACGCCGATGATATTAGGTGTGTTTTTTTGCACGCGTATATACGCTTAAAATGAACAGTGTACAAAAAAACGACAATTTTATTGTTTTAGTAATTTTGGCATCACTTGTCAAATGCTGAGCTGTAATTGGTCAAATGTTGTTTTGTAACAAAAACTCGAGTTCAGGGCCGCATTTGTTTTTGTTGGTGATCGCTATGCGCTACACAATTTCTTGTACTTTTTAACACTTGATCAAGTTGTTCATAGAATGCGCTTTCGACTACGACCCGAAAAAGGACAATACATATGATGAATTAAGGATGAAAAATGAAGAAAATGCAAGGAAAAATAAATAATAAAAAAATAAATATCGTGAGTGTACACCTTGAACGTTAAAAAACCAAAAAAAGAATTGAAATTGAAAAATAAAATTGATGCACAATCAATATAATCTTGATTCAATCATTTTTCGCATGGCGCCCCTGAGATTAACCATTCAACTGCAGACCAGCCCTGTTGTAATGCGCTTGTGAAGAGAGAACAAAAAAATCTAATGCTCAAAGAAGCAAACCAAGAGAATGGAAGATGGCACATACAAAAGATCAACGTGATTTTGTTCTGTGTGTTAAATACACAGATCATTACTTTGTTTGTCTTTTGTGTAGTAAGAAAAACAACAAATAAAAAACAACAAAATCCTAGCTTGCTCGGATCTGTATGTAAAATGGAATGAATTTCGAAATGAAGTTTTGAAAATTCATCGCAGAGAGTGAAAAAGATATATGGAAGCACTGTTTTTATATCCGCTTATTTCATTAGCGTGGATAATTATCGCCGCTTACTAAGCGGATATAGAAATGTGTTGTTGTTGCATTTTGCATGTAAGTATTTTTTTAAGCGTATATACGCGTGCAAAAAAACACGCCTATTGATAATGAAGCGTGATGTCAATGGATTCTTTGTGAGAATTGAGACAGAAACTGTAAAAATGTGTTAAGCGTTAAACGAAGTATATGCTGTCTTCGAGGAAGGACACCCAACACCGACGTGACGCACAGCTCGTATAGACACATAAAACATCGAGGTAGTAGAGGAGTTTGTCAACTTAGGCTCTGTTTTTTAAACGGGCAATAACACGAGCGAGCAGCTGCCCGTAGCTTAGTGGTTAGGTGCGTTGGCTGCTAAGCAGAACGTCGTGGGTTCGAGTCCTACTCGCGCCCATAAAGTTTTTATTGCATCTTTCACAGGTCTCTTGCGAAGAACTGACAAAACTTCCAAGAGTATCAATCTGTCATCAAAAAGTGCTTCTCAACTTTGCCGTTCGGAATCGGCATTAAATAGTAGGTCCCCTCAATTCTTCACACGCATTCAGAGAATTGTTGATGAGAGTAAGTCACTTAGGCCTTGGCTCTTCAATGATCTGTCGCGCCACTCTATTTATTTATTTTTAATACGAGCGCCAAGATCAGACGAAGAATAACTCTTACTGCTCGCTGTTTCTTTGGGCTAAGAAAGCAATTGAGTGGTAAGGCCCTTTCTCGATCAAATGAGGTAAAACCATACAACACTCTCATCATCCTAGTCCTGCTGTATGGTGCAGAAGCATGGACCTTGACAAAATTGGATGAATGTCCCTCAGGCTGTTTCGAGAGTCGGGTTAAATGACGGTGAATGGAGAAGAACATTCAACAACGTAATGTACGAATTGTCGACTCAGATGGCTAGGTCATTTAAAAAGCGGTTTGACACCAATGCTCCGGCCCGGGAAATCTACGACGCCATTCCCAAAGGAAGAAGAAGAAGAGGAAGATCACAACTTAGGTGGTGCATCCAGAAGGAAGAAGAACTCAATCAACTTGGAGTGTAAAACTGGAGAGAGCTAGCTAGGGAGCGAGCTGGCTGGTGGAGACTCCAAGCTACAAATTACCAAACCAAAACAAAGGTGCATTTACATTTACATTTACATTTTTTAATTTTTGTTTTTTTTTGTTTTTTTTTTTAATAGTGGCAACCGTAAGCAAAGGGCTGCAAATACTGCAGTAGAGAATTAAGATGGGTGGGTGTCAATGGTGGTAGCACTACTTGCGGGATAGGTATAAAACGGGACGAAGGAATGTTTGAGCGAAATCGCGCCATATATTTTCGTCGGTCTGACATTAACTGCTATCACGGAGAGTCCTATGGACGATTTATTGACAATGCTGAAATGTGCAATTGGCGGGTGGAAGAAGAGATTAGAATTTTTTCTTCCTCATCTTCCTTCCATTTCATTTTTTTTCTTTTGTGATAATATGTCCTCTACCCTCTCAAGAACAAACCCCTCTGGGAGATTTTATAAAAATCGTCTCGATGATTCATGTGCGTCTTGTGCCATCAGACCAGAAAAAATAGACAGCCACCGAGTGGAAAACCCATACTCGTTTCTTGGTACCCAGCAGCAAGCGGTGGTGTATCGTATAATAAGAAATTTGCCCGTGGCATATTTTAATTGCCTAATTTTGTGAATTGAACGTATAAATATAAACCTTCCTAGCAACGGTGACAATCGGTCTCTCCCTTTCTCCTTTTGAGTCCTGAAAATGAGAAAACAAGTCAAGAAAAATACAACCAATTTTAAGGCTTTTGTTTTTGTTGTTGTTTTTGTTCGTTCGCTATTTTATGTGCTAAATGAAAATCTTCATCTGCCTTTGCGTTTGAATTTATTGAGATGGATAAGTTAATGTTTTGGAAGAAAATTAATGAAAACTGTTTGTGGGAGTTCGTAGGGTAATGGTTGGTTCGCAATTGTTGGTGGGGGTTTTGTTTTTTAAGGCGAATGTTGTGTGCCGATTGGTAAAGCAGTTTTGTTCTTTTATCCTGCCAATCGAAATCTTAAATAATCTCAAGTTGATTAAGCTAATGTAGCTTCCTTAAAAGCAATTAAGATGAGCTTTGTCAACCTACCATCATAGGAAGGTTCACTTTAATAGCACATACTGACATACCTCAACCGGCAACGAAGTGTGTGCCAGTTTGATGAGCATGTTTCTTGTTTTCTACCGTATTGCTGTTGGCTGTTTCGAGAATCATCAAAACAAACAGAACATCCAGGATTCCCATTCAGTTGTTAGCCAATCCCACTGAGCCATCGCTCGTACATACCTCCTGAGGGGCACTTCAATGTTCCTACCTCTTCAACCAGCCTCGACAGCCGACCATCATCCGAAAATGTAGAAAATGTGGAACACCCCTCTTAGCAGCGGTTCTCTCTGGCTGGATGATTGATTGCTCATCATTTTTCATTCTTAATGAAAATGCACCCTGCTGGGCAATCGCATGTATATTCTTCCATAGCTCGATGTTTGTGTTGGTAACCCAATGGTGTTTGATTCTCTTGCTTGGAATTCGTTGGTTGTTCCAAGTTCCAAGTGTTAGTTAGTGATGGAGTCTTGGTTTGTCTTTTTTTGCTTTTCTTCGTAGGATTCCTTGCTTGAGGCATCAGTAAGGTTGGTTCATCGGAATGGATTCATCATTTTTGTTATGGGGGTTCCAAAGCAGAACACAACCTGGCCCGGGGTTGGTTGGGTTGTTGGGTGAGTTTTTCTCGTCTTGGTAGCATATAAAAAGAGAACACCCAAACTCAATGTTACCAGGCTATGTGCGCTTTATATAGGTAAGTTTCGATGAATATATATTATAGAACATTGCTGGAGCTGTAGAAGATTCTGGCTGAAGAGTTATGCTTGCCAGAGTGATATTTCATTAAGGGGGTGTTGCCAGAGAAATGTTTTGTTGTCGTTTTTTTGTTTTTGTGATCCAAAAAGTTGTGTGCTTCTTTTTGCAATAGATCTCTGAATCTTCAGAAGAAACAATCTCAAGTAAGTTACACCCAAATACCATCATTAATCATTTGTATGAGTTTCTTGAGTTTTGTTTCTCATGCATTTATCTCGCTGGATCTATTTTATATGAAGGAAGGTATGGATATATTGTTATGTTACTTTTCCCAAAGCGCGTTTCTTCTTTGAAGTTTTGAAAAACAACAACTACATTTAGCATGATGGTTTGATGCATTCAGCAATTAATGTTAAGAAGGAAAGCAAACTGAATCGGAACGAAAGAAACAATTTTATAATTATTTCTTCCTGTTCTTCCACTGCCAACGTTTTTGTAGACAGAGCTACCAATTGTAGTAGTAAGCACATATTTATGTTAAGGTATTGCACGCTACCGTATTGCTATAATGATTATCGTTACTTTTCCCCTTAAGACATTATTGTACACATATTGAGTCAAACCTAATTGAACGCTTTTATATTCAAACAACCGATAGTCATCTACACATGTATTAGTTATTGTTACTCTTCCCGTAAGACATTGTTATACACATGTTGAGTCAAACCCAAACCGAATACCTTTATATTTAAAACAACCGATAGCCATCTACACATGCGTCAGTTTCTTTTATTCCGCTTTGTATCTCTTGCCATTTTGTATGTATTAGTGTGTAACTAGTTTTAAGAACGAAAATAAGAAAGAAAGAGATTCATTCTATACGCATCATCCGAACGAAGTGGACGTGTTGTGAAAACGGCTTAATAAAAATCTTTAAATAAAATAAACGTGTTTGGTTATTTTCTTTATTGTTCCAAATAACATTTAAATTCCCTGCTACAAATATCAGAAGTGGGATCCAAGATCCAATAAAGTTTAAAAAAAAAAACGAAACTCAAAAAACAGATTGTTAAATTTTTTTTTTCCTCTATCTCTGCCTCTGCTGTGAAAAGTTCTAGATTCCATTCTCGCCTAATAACGCGTCGCACATTTTCTTGTCAAGTAACGCGTCGTATATTTTTTTCTCTCTTTTCCCTTGCTGTGAAATTTTTTTTTCGGTGGTTGTTTTCTGTTTGTACACTTTTCGCTTTTCGGTAAAATGGAAGATATAGTCCATGCATCAGACTACACAGCCGCCCAGCTGCGCGAATGGCTACAACGGTTAGGAAAACAGAGCAGTGGAAAGAAGGCGACGTTGGCTGTTCGTCTCAGCGAAATCCCATTGCAACAACGTGGAGAAGCGCCGAAGAAAAATGCTCCCGAGAAGGAATCACATGATGACGACGACGACGACGGCGACGAGGAGGAACGTGTTCCTAATGAAAACGAAACACATGAAGAAACTGAGCATACGTTAACGGATCGTCAAAAACAGATTGACCGCGAGTTACTACAACGAGAGGTGGCTATTTTGAAAAGAGAAAGAGGTGTAGCAAGAAGGGAAAACGAGCTGTTGAGAAAGATGATGAGCTTGACAACGGGAGTGGCAACGGAGATGACTACAGCTAGAGTGGAAACGGGAGAGACAACGGATGGTGCTATAGAACTGACAACAGGAGCGACAACAGCAACAGCAACAGGATCGACAGCAGCGATGGAAACGGGACCGATGACAAGAGCAACAACAGAAACAACGACAGAAATGACAACAAGCAACATTCAACCATACACTGCATACAAAGACCTCGTCCCAGACTACGACGGTGGTGCTAATATTGACGTTTGGTTGACACAGTTAAAAAATGTGCAACAAATGTACAATGTAGGCGAAGACATGCTGCGCACACTTTTCGTGTCGAAGCTAAAAGGGAAAGCGGAGGAGTGGTTGCACGCACAGCCGAATTTCTTGTGCGAGAGTGTCGAGACCCTTTCCCAGTCGTTGAGGGAAATTTTCGGGGTGAAAGAAAATAGAATGGCGACAAGAAAAAGGTTTGAAGCAAGAAAATGGGCGTTGTCGGAGACGTTTGGAGAGTACTATAGCGACAAGTTGAGACTGGCTGCGGGTCTGGAGATGGAAGAAGAAGAGCTGGTAGAGTACATTATTGATGGTTTCACCGATGAAGACATGAGGCTATACGCATACGTCGGCGCATTTACTACCAAAGCGGCCTTGTACAAAGCCTACAATAAAGTACTACAACGACCGACACGGAACGAGACGGGATCGGCAACTGAAGCGACAACAGGATCGGCAAGAAGGACGTCGAGGGTAACAACAGGATCGAGTAAGACAACGATGAGATGCTATAACTGCAATTCGATTGGACACATGGCAAACGAGTGTAAGAAACCGAAGCGAGAGTATGGAGCGTGTTATGCTTGCGGAAAGATGGGGCACATAGTAGCAACCTGCCCAGAACGGAAATCACTTGTCCATCAGCTCACAGACAAGACCGAAGATGATGATTATGTAAGAAAGTTATGTTTTGTTTTTTCAAAAAATAGTGAAAAATTTTCTCTAGATTGCCTCATAGATTCCGGTAGTCCTGTCAGCCTTATTAAAAAGTCAATGACACCACAACATATTAAACTGATCGAACTTAACAGTGTAAAAAAACAAAATTATTTTGGAATCAATAAAAGTAAACTAAAAATTTACGGAATGTTGTCTGGTGTTGTTATTTATAAAGATATTGAGATAAATGTAAATTTGCTAGTGGTAGATGACGGCACGACTGGATATGAGGTAATCTTGGGACGAGATTTTTTAAATAATGGAAGGTTCAAATTTTTTTCTGAATTAGAAAATTGCAAAAATGAAAGTATGTTAATTGACAACAGATCGAATTTTGAAAGAGAATTAATGTCTATTAATATTGAAGAAACTGATAGCGAAAATTTAAATTTAGAAGTGGATGAGCTAAATGATTGTCGGTATAAAAAACAATTAAACGAGTTATATTTGAATAGTTATATGTATGCCGAACGCCCCGCCGAACCTTTGGTAAAAACTAAAATGAAATTATCATTAAATGATGTGAAACCTTTTCATTGTCGTCCAAGAAGGTTATCTTATGCTGAGAAAGGAGAACTCAGTTCGTTGCTAGATGAATATTTAGACAAAGGCTATATTAGGGAAAGCGAGTCCGAGTACGTTTCACCTATAGTCTTAGTAAAGAAGAAAACTGGAGAGCTCAGAATGTGTGTAGATTTTAGAACTTTAAATAAGGTAACGTCAAAAGATAGCTACCCCATACCGATAATTGACGATTTGTTAGACAGAATGGCGGGTAAAACTATTTTTTCAAAGTTGGATTTGAAGAATGGGTTCTTCCACGTATATATGCACGAAGATTCGGTTAAGTTTACTTCGTTTATTACACCGTTAGGCCAATACGAATTTTTAAGAATGCCTTTTGGACTCAAAAACGCGCCATCAACGTTTCAAAGACATATAAACAAAATATTTGCAGACATGATAAGAAACGATAAGGTGATAGTCTATTTGGATGATTTAATGATAGCTACGAATTCCTATGACGAACATTTTTTGATTCTTGAGGAAGTTTTTAAGAGAATGGTAGAAAATAAACTGGAGCTTAGAATAGACAAATGTAAGTTTCTTCAAAGTAAAATTAAATATTTGGGTTTTACAATTACTGGTGAAGGTATTCAGGCTGATGATAGGGGTATCGAAGCGATACAAAACTTTCCGGTTCCACAAAGTGCTCACACAGTACAGAGTTTCTTGGGCTTATGCTCATACTTCCGTAGGTTCGTTAAGGATTTCTCGACTATTGCAAAACCTTTATACGATTTGATTAGAAAAGATAGAAAATTTAATTTCGGTCCAGAGCAATTGGAAGCTTTTGAGCTACTAAAAACTAAATTGATAGAAATGCCAGTACTGGCAATTTATAACCCAAAAGACGAGACAGAGTTGCATTGCGACGCCAGTGCCCTAGGGTTTGGAGCAATTCTATTACAGAGAAAAGAAGACAAAAAGTTGCATCCAGTCTTCTATTATTCCAAAAGAACGACAGACGCTGAATCAAAATTTCATAGCTTCGAGTTGGAGACGCTCGCAATTATAAATGCCCTGAGTAGGTTTAGAATTTATCTTCAAGGCAGAAAGTTTAAAATAGTTACAGATTGCAATTCTCTAACCCTTACTTTAAACAAGAAAGAACTCAACCCAAGAATTGCTCGTTGGGCATTGGAATTACAAAATTACGATTATACGTTGGAGCACAGGGCGGGCACTCGCATGCAACATGTTGATGCATTAAGTAGGACGACGAATATTTTAACGTTGGAAAATAATACTTTTGAAGAAAATTTAATTATATGTCAAAGAAAAGATGAAAAAATAGTTAAGTTGAAAAGAATGTTAGAGAATGCAGAACATGGTTTATATGAAATGAGAAACGGAGTGATATATAAAAAGAAAAATGATGGTAATGTAGTATTTCTAGTGCCAGAACAAATGGAAGATCACGTGATGTATAGATACCATGATGAAGTCGGTCATGTAGGAACAGACAAAGTAATCGAGTTAATATCAAAAAGTTATTGGTTCCCTAAAATGAGAGAAAAGATAGGTACGCATATACAAAACTGTCTTAAGTGTATTTCTTTTTCCGCTAAACAAGGTCGAGAAGAAGGCTTTCTCCATATTATACCGAAAGGAAAAGTTCCGTTCGAAGTAATACACATAGATCACTATGGACCGGTGGATAATTCAAGACAGGTAAAGAAATATATACTGGTAGTAATAGATGCTTTTACAAAGTTCGTGAGACTGTACCCTACTAAGACAACAAACACTAAAGAAGTAATGCAAGCGTTGGTTGATTACTTTAGGGCATATAGTAAGCCAAAATGCGTAGTATCAGACAGAGGAAGTTGCTTCACAGCAAATGAATTTAAAGAGTTTCTATCTGAAAGGGATATTCAGCATGTAAAAATTGCAACAGGATCGCCTCAAGCAAACGGACAGGTAGAGAGAGTCAATAGGAGTTTAGGGCCAATGATAGCAAAACTTGTCAAACCAGAAGAGGGTATGTATTGGGATCACATATTAGAAAAGGTAGAGTATTCACTAAATAATACAGTAAATCGAACGATAAAAGAACATCCGAGCGTGATGTTGTTTGGGGTAAATCAGAGAGGTAAGCCAATAGACAGAATCGTTGAAAGTTTAAGCGAAGTTGAAGACGGGATAGGAAAACGGGATTTAACTGAGATAAGACAGAAAGCGGTGATAGAACAAGAAAAGTCTCAGACGTACAACAAAAATTATGTGGACAAGAAAAGGTGTAATCCTACATCCTACGAAACAGGAGACTACGTGATGATAAAAAATTTTGACTCACATCCCGGCGCATCCAAGAAATTGATCCCGAAATTTAGAGGACCGTATCGGGTTGCTAAAGTCCTACGAAATGACAGATATCTGCTCGAAGATGTAGACAATTTTCAACAGTCACGATTACCATATCAAGGGGTGTGGGCGGTCGGCAATATGAAACCTTGGTTAGGTGAAAAATGTAAAACAAAGTAGAGATCAGGTGATCTCAAAGGTCAGGATGGCCGAATTGTAGTAGTAAGCACATATTTATGTTAAGGTATTGTACGCTACCGTATTGCTATAATGATTATCGTTACTTTTCCCCTTAAGACATTATTGTACACATATTGAGTCAAACCTAATTGAACGCTTTTATATTCAAACAACCGATAGTCATCTACACATGTATTAGTTATTGTTACTCTTCCCGTAAGACATTGTTATACACATGTTGAGTCAAACCCAAACCGAATACCTTTATATTTAAAACAACCGATAGCCATCTACACATGCGTCAGTTTCTTTTATTCCGCTTTGTATCTCTTGCCATTTTGTATGTATTAGTGTGTAACTAGTTTTAAGAACGAAAATAAGAAAGAAAGAGATTCATTCTATACGCATCATCCGAACGAAGTGGACGTGTTGTGAAAACGGCTTAATAAAAATCTTTAAATAAAATAAACGTGTTTGGTTATTTTCTTTATTGTTCCAAATAACATTTAAATTCCCTGCTACAAATATCAGAAGTGGGATCCAAGATCCAATAAAGTTTAAAAAAAAAAACGAAACTCAAAAAACAGATTGTTAAATTTTTTTTTCCTCTATCTCTGCCTCTGCTGTGAAAAGTTCTAGATTCCATTCTCGCCTAATAACGCGTCGCACATTTTCTTGTCAAGTAACGCGTCGTATATTTTTTTCTCTCTTTTCCCTTGCTGTGAAATTTTTTTTTCGGTGGTTGTTTTCTGTTTGTACACTTTTCGCTTTTCGGTAAAATGGAAGATATAGTCCATGCATCAGACTACACAGCCGCCCAGCTGCGCGAATGGCTACAACGGTTAGGAAAACAGAGCAGTGGAAAGAAGGCGACGTTGGCTGTTCGTCTCAGCGAAATCCCATTGCAACAACGTGGAGAAGCGCCGAAGAAAAATGCTCCCGAGAAGGAATCACATGATGACGACGACGACGACGGCGACGAGGAGGAACGTGTTCCTAATGAAAACGAAACACATGAAGAAACTGAGCATACGTTAACGGATCGTCAAAAACAGATTGACCGCGAGTTACTACAACGAGAGGTGGCTATTTTGAAAAGAGAAAGAGGTGTAGCAAGAAGGGAAAACGAGCTGTTGAGAAAGATGATGAGCTTGACAACGGGAGTGGCAACGGAGATGACTACAGCTAGAGTGGAAACGGGAGAGACAACGGATGGTGCTATAGAACTGACAACAGGAGCGACAACAGCAACAGCAACAGGATCGACAGCAGCGATGGAAACGGGACCGATGACAAGAGCAACAACAGAAACAACGACAGAAATGACAACAAGCAACATTCAACCATACACTGCATACAAAGACCTCGTCCCAGACTACGACGGTGGTGCTAATATTGACGTTTGGTTGACACAGTTAAAAAATGTGCAACAAATGTACAATGTAGGCGAAGACATGCTGCGCACACTTTTCGTGTCGAAGCTAAAAGGGAAAGCGGAGGAGTGGTTGCACGCACAGCCGAATTTCTTGTGCGAGAGTGTCGAGACCCTTTCCCAGTCGTTGAGGGAAATTTTCGGGGTGAAAGAAAATAGAATGGCGACAAGAAAAAGGTTTGAAGCAAGAAAATGGGCGTTGTCGGAGACGTTTGGAGAGTACTATAGCGACAAGTTGAGACTGGCTGCGGGTCTGGAGATGGAAGAAGAAGAGCTGGTAGAGTACATTATTGATGGTTTCACCGATGAAGACATGAGGCTATACGCATACGTCGGCGCATTTACTACCAAAGCGGCCTTGTACAAAGCCTACAATAAAGTACTACAACGACCGACACGGAACGAGACGGGATCGGCAACTGAAGCGACAACAGGATCGGCAAGAAGGACGTCGAGGGTAACAACAGGATCGAGTAAGACAACGATGAGATGCTATAACTGCAATTCGATTGGACACATGGCAAACGAGTGTAAGAAACCGAAGCGAGAGTATGGAGCGTGTTATGCTTGCGGAAAGATGGGGCACATAGTAGCAACCTGCCCAGAACGGAAATCACTTGTCCATCAGCTCACAGACAAGACCGAAGATGATGATTATGTAAGAAAGTTATGTTTTGTTTTTTCAAAAAATAGTGAAAAATTTTCTCTAGATTGCCTCATAGATTCCGGTAGTCCTGTCAGCCTTATTAAAAAGTCAATGACACCACAACATATTAAACTGATCGAACTTAACAGTGTAAAAAAACAAAATTATTTTGGAATCAATAAAAGTAAACTAAAAATTTACGGAATGTTGTCTGGTGTTGTTATTTATAAAGATATTGAGATAAATGTAAATTTGCTAGTGGTAGATGACGGCACGACTGGATATGAGGTAATCTTGGGACGAGATTTTTTAAATAATGGAAGGTTCAAATTTTTTTCTGAATTAGAAAATTGCAAAAATGAAAGTATGTTAATTGACAACAGATCGAATTTTGAAAGAGAATTAATGTCTATTAATATTGAAGAAACTGATAGCGAAAATTTAAATTTAGAAGTGGATGAGCTAAATGATTGTCGGTATAAAAAACAATTAAACGAGTTATATTTGAATAGTTATATGTATGCCGAACGCCCCGCCGAACCTTTGGTAAAAACTAAAATGAAATTATCATTAAATGATGTGAAACCTTTTCATTGTCGTCCAAGAAGGTTATCTTATGCTGAGAAAGGAGAACTCAGTTCGTTGCTAGATGAATATTTAGACAAAGGCTATATTAGGGAAAGCGAGTCCGAGTACGTTTCACCTATAGTCTTAGTAAAGAAGAAAACTGGAGAGCTCAGAATGTGTGTAGATTTTAGAACTTTAAATAAGGTAACGTCAAAAGATAGCTACCCCATACCGATAATTGACGATTTGTTAGACAGAATGGCGGGTAAAACTATTTTTTCAAAGTTGGATTTGAAGAATGGGTTCTTCCACGTATATATGCACGAAGATTCGGTTAAGTTTACTTCGTTTATTACACCGTTAGGCCAATACGAATTTTTAAGAATGCCTTTTGGACTCAAAAACGCGCCATCAACGTTTCAAAGACATATAAACAAAATATTTGCAGACATGATAAGAAACGATAAGGTGATAGTCTATTTGGATGATTTAATGATAGCTACGAATTCCTATGACGAACATTTTTTGATTCTTGAGGAAGTTTTTAAGAGAATGGTAGAAAATAAACTGGAGCTTAGAATAGACAAATGTAAGTTTCTTCAAAGTAAAATTAAATATTTGGGTTTTACAATTACTGGTGAAGGTATTCAGGCTGATGATAGGGGTATCGAAGCGATACAAAACTTTCCGGTTCCACAAAGTGCTCACACAGTACAGAGTTTCTTGGGCTTATGCTCATACTTCCGTAGGTTCGTTAAGGATTTCTCGACTATTGCAAAACCTTTATACGATTTGATTAGAAAAGATAGAAAATTTAATTTCGGTCCAGAGCAATTGGAAGCTTTTGAGCTACTAAAAACTAAATTGATAGAAATGCCAGTACTGGCAATTTATAACCCAAAAGACGAGACAGAGTTGCATTGCGACGCCAGTGCCCTAGGGTTTGGAGCAATTCTATTACAGAGAAAAGAAGACAAAAAGTTGCATCCAGTCTTCTATTATTCCAAAAGAACGACAGACGCTGAATCAAAATTTCATAGCTTCGAGTTGGAGACGCTCGCAATTATAAATGCCCTGAGTAGGTTTAGAATTTATCTTCAAGGCAGAAAGTTTAAAATAGTTACAGATTGCAATTCTCTAACCCTTACTTTAAACAAGAAAGAACTCAACCCAAGAATTGCTCGTTGGGCATTGGAATTACAAAATTACGATTATACGTTGGAGCACAGGGCGGGCACTCGCATGCAACATGTTGATGCATTAAGTAGGACGACGAATATTTTAACGTTGGAAAATAATACTTTTGAAGAAAATTTAATTATATGTCAAAGAAAAGATGAAAAAATAGTTAAGTTGAAAAGAATGTTAGAGAATGCAGAACATGGTTTATATGAAATGAGAAACGGAGTGATATATAAAAAGAAAAATGATGGTAATGTAGTATTTCTAGTGCCAGAACAAATGGAAGATCACGTGATGTATAGATACCATGATGAAGTCGGTCATGTAGGAACAGACAAAGTAATCGAGTTAATATCAAAAAGTTATTGGTTCCCTAAAATGAGAGAAAAGATAGGTACGCATATACAAAACTGTCTTAAGTGTATTTCTTTTTCCGCTAAACAAGGTCGAGAAGAAGGCTTTCTCCATATTATACCGAAAGGAAAAGTTCCGTTCGAAGTAATACACATAGATCACTATGGACCGGTGGATAATTCAAGACAGGTAAAGAAATATATACTGGTAGTAATAGATGCTTTTACAAAGTTCGTGAGACTGTACCCTACTAAGACAACAAACACTAAAGAAGTAATGCAAGCGTTGGTTGATTACTTTAGGGCATATAGTAAGCCAAAATGCGTAGTATCAGACAGAGGAAGTTGCTTCACAGCAAATGAATTTAAAGAGTTTCTATCTGAAAGGGATATTCAGCATGTAAAAATTGCAACAGGATCGCCTCAAGCAAACGGACAGGTAGAGAGAGTCAATAGGAGTTTAGGGCCAATGATAGCAAAACTTGTCAAACCAGAAGAGGGTATGTATTGGGATCACATATTAGAAAAGGTAGAGTATTCACTAAATAATACAGTAAATCGAACGATAAAAGAACATCCGAGCGTGATGTTGTTTGGGGTAAATCAGAGAGGTAAGCCAATAGACAGAATCGTTGAAAGTTTAAGCGAAGTTGAAGACGGGATAGGAAAACGGGATTTAACTGAGATAAGACAGAAAGCGGTGATAGAACAAGAAAAGTCTCAGACGTACAACAAAAATTATGTGGACAAGAAAAGGTGTAATCCTACATCCTACGAAACAGGAGACTACGTGATGATAAAAAATTTTGACTCACATCCCGGCGCATCCAAGAAATTGATCCCGAAATTTAGAGGACCGTATCGGGTTGCTAAAGTCCTACGAAATGACAGATATCTGCTCGAAGATGTAGACAATTTTCAACAGTCACGATTACCATATCAAGGGGTGTGGGCGGTCGGCAATATGAAACCTTGGTTAGGTGAAAAATGTAAAACAAAGTAGAGATCAGGTGATCTCAAAGGTCAGGATGGCCGAATTGTAGTAGTAAGCACATATTTATGTTAAGGTATTGCACGCTACCGTATTGCTATAATGATTATCGTTACTTTTCCCCTTAAGACATTATTGTACACATATTGAGTCAAACCTAATTGAACGCTTTTATATTCAAACAACCGATAGTCATCTACACATGTATTAGTTATTGTTACTCTTCCCGTAAGACATTGTTATACACATGTTGAGTCAAACCCAAACCGAATACCTTTATATTTAAAACAACCGATAGCCATCTACACATGCGTCAGTTTCTTTTATTCCGCTTTGTATCTCTTGCCATTTTGTATGTATTAGTGTGTAACTAGTTTTAAGAACGAAAATAAGAAAGAAAGAGATTCATTCTATACGCATCATCCGAACGAAGTGGACGTGTTGTGAAAACGGCTTAATAAAAATCTTTAAATAAAATAAACGTGTTTGGTTATTTTCTTTATTGTTCCAAATAACATTTAAATTCCCTGCTACACAATGTACATTAGTTTTTCCCTCATTTAACTATATGCAGCCTCAGGTTTCTTGTCGCCTGTTCCATTAATGAGGTTTGCACATTGTAAAGCGTGTGGGTTCCTTCCAAAGATGTCTATGTTGTCCTCATAATTGGGTGGACTTGGCGATGAATTTCCCATCTGTACATGTTTCAGAGCCACGGCTTTCTCAAAAGCCAGGTTGGAGAGGGGGCATGCCAGTCGATCCCCTTATAGAAGTCCATTGAAAATATTGGCAAGTCATTGCCAGCCTACAGACTCTTATCAGTTTGCTAAATCCTCTCACGGCTTTGTGCAGTTACACCCTGGCTATGCTGTTAAAGGCTTCCTTAAACTCTGTTACTAGAAATTGTATGGTCAGGAACCACGTTGTTCTTTGGTTGGTTATGGATGTCCTCATGTGCTTTCCGTTCGGGGTAAAAATAGATCCTCCAAATCGCAATCATCACCAGTTGCAGACCGATCACGGACCAGTTAACATCAATTGCCGATCGATCACGAACCAGTTAGCATCAGTTGCCGACTGGTCACGGACCCGTAAAGATCAATTGCTGATCAATCACGGTCCAGTTATCATCAGTTGCCGATCAATCACGGACCAGATAACATCAGTTGTCGATCGAAGGCCATCCAGTAAAAAGTCTCCGCCGAATCACCGAGCAACCAGCTATAAGCAGCACTGAACCAGTAAGCAAACCGCCTTCTTCCAAAATAGCCGAAGGAAAGCTTAATTTTTCCAAAACACACGTAAACCGCCTTCTCTCCAGAAATGAATTCAATCCAAGAACTCAAAATGAGCGGTCGTGTCCTACGTAGTGGACAGTGGTTAGTATAAAACCAGACTAATCGATCATAAAGTTCACACATACTATCTAATCCCGTTGCCAGCATTCGCTCTGATTGTCCGTGATTTACCGGACTTGTCCGTGATTTACCAGATTCGTCTGCGATAAACCGGATTCGTCCGTGATTTTCTACGAATCCGAAATAGACCTCCCCCCATCAGTGGTAAGCGGTCTTGTCAGACATACTGACCCCGTTACCAGATTGATTAACCGGATTCGTCTGCTATTCCTGGATTCGTCTGTGATTTTTACTAACCGGACATAAACTTCTCTCCACAAATAGTTAGGGGTCTTGACACACATACTAATCCCGTACTCGTAAATTGATGCATTGGTTACTTGCAGTGTTGCAGTCACACGTTACCATCTAGCTCACGCTCCTAAACCTGCAATGAAGGAGACTACCCAAGGTGGCATCTATCAACATTCCAAAAAAAAGCTTCAGAAGGGCAAGAGCAACAAATTTCACCAAATTAAGAAAACGTTAGCTCAATAAATTTTACTATAGTCATTGTTACTTATACTTACTTACTTTCTTATTGTGGCGCTACACCAGGGCTGGATGAGGGCCTCCAGCCAGCTCAATGCCTCCAGTTTCGCATGCCAAGTTGGTTTAGGTCTTCTACCATCTGTGTGCTCGACCTGAGTCACGGGCTTCCTCTTCTGCGACGTCCTTCTGGGTTGAATTCGAATATACTCTACGAGCCGGAGCATCATTTTAGATTCGTTGGACCTAAACTTTTCTGGCTAGGTCAGTGTCGCTGAACAGCTCGTACAGTTTTTGATTGAATCTTCGTCTCCATTCTCCATTAATGCAGACAGGACAAAAAATCACTTGTCGAAGCAGCCCTAAGCGTTTTCATCGGATTTTGTCATTGTCCATGTCTCTGCACCATACATGAGGACCGGGATGATGAGGGTTTTGTAGAGTGTCACTTAAGTTGGTCGGGAGAAGACTTTACTACTCAATTGCCTTCCAAGTCCAAAGAAGCAGCGATTGGCCAGAGTGATTCTTCGTTTGATTTCAGCGCTGGTGTTGTTGTCTGAGTTGATAGCGGATCGTAGGTAGATAAAGTCCTCAACTAGACAACTACCTCGAAGTTAAATGTGTCTATGTTGACGTTTGCTCCAAGACGTCAATGTTGGTTGTCCTTTCTTGTTGACAGCATTAACTTGGTCTTGCCCTCGTTAACCGCTAGACCCATCTTCCTGGTCTCCATCTCAAGACTCATCTTCCAATTATGTCAATGTCGTCTGCGTATCCTAGTAGCTGGACGGACTTGTGAAAGATTGTGCCTCTGGTGTTGACGTTGGAGTTTTGCACAATCTTTTCAAGAATGATGTTGAAAAAATCGCATGACAGCGCATCGCCTTGTCTAAAACCTTTTTTTGACATCAAATGCGTTCGTTAGGTTTTTCCCACCATGATGGAACAGCGTGAGTTTTCCATTGTCATCTTACACAGACGGACGAGTGTTTCTGGGATGCCAAAACTAGACACTGCTCTATAATATAATTGGTCTCTATAGACGCTGTCATACGCGGCCTTGAAATCGATGAAAAGGTGGTAAGTATCGATTTGAAGTTCTTAAGTCTTCTCCAAGATCTGCCGTATAGGGTGAATATTTGATCGTTGGTGGACCGGGGTCTGAAGCCACACTGATAAGGACCTATCAAGTTGTTTACGAAGGGCTTCATACGTTCACACAGCACGGCAGACAAGATGTAGGCGATGTTAAGGAGATTTATAACTCTGTAGTTGGTGCAGTTCAGGGGATCTCCTTTCTTGAGGATCGGGCATACGATGCTGATGTTCCCTTCGTTATTGCTACTAATAAGAAGTTTATAAAACTTGACTATATATCAAAGTCTCTTCTACTCTTTAACCATAGCCATGGAACAAAAGTACTTCCCATGTTCTTATGCAAACTAAGGATCCAATCCATTGCCTGAATGCTGGCCGCCCACCTCTTATTGCGTTGAAATCACTAAGGATTATTTAAATATCGAATGGCGAATGGAGTCGAAGGTCCAACCAGTACAAACTGTATCCGAAGATGTCCAGAGAGCCAATCAAAGACGACTTACATTGGCTTGACAATATCGATTGAATGGACGCAGCTCCAGTAAAGAAATGCTCTCTTCGCAGTAAGTTCAAGACGAGCGAGAGATCGAACCTCCGAAACAAAGACCAGGTAACTGCGGATGTCAGAGCTTTTCGTTTTGATGACGGGAGTATGCATGCAAGAGATCGTTTCCGATAGAAGACTGCTGTCCCTCAGGGTGAGATTCAACATGGATTGGGAGGCGGAGCATGTTTAGTAAGTAAGTAGTTCACCTATTGTAGTAATGATTTGAAGTCGTAGAACAAGTTTTCAGCAAAAAATAAAAAAACGACCGAGACAGTAATTTAAATCTACGCCCGCACGGAAGAAGCCTTTGAAAAATCTTCAATCATCAAACTAAGGAAACAAAACGCAAATTAACCTCAATTTTTAACTGTCTAAAAGTCTTCGCTACTGCGCATATTGATTGGGCAACATAATGTAGAATGATGGAAGCTACTCATCTAATATGAAATTAATTACAACTTTCAACGGTTTTTATATTCAATTTGACAGTGATCTATGGAATTATTTTATGATTGTGTGCGTATTAATTAACAACAATAAACTTTGTAAGTTTAATCGAGAGAGATCGTAAGAAACCCATCATCCCCACACTCGCACAGTTCGAGTCTTGGAAATTGACAGATTTATTTACGTCCATTTTTTTTTTTTTGATGGCAGAGATCTTGCCTTAGCGGGGATTCTATTGGAAATGCCTTTGAGATCCGATCAGATAGATGATCGAATCTCAAATAAATCACGATGATTTATGACTCAAGAAAAGCTATAACTCTGAGTGAATTTCTGTTTTTTTCTTTCTTTTATTGCGTGGAATTTCCATGATGAAAAGAATTATAATACTGATTGACGATATATTATTAATTAAAAAGGAGATTTGTTTTCAAGGCGGGAGAGTAGCAACAATTTAATATTCAAAAGTGCCAAGTCAAGTCCTGTCCTCAAAATGTAATTAATTATCTTATTGTTCGCTGAGTGATCATGAGTGAATCAAAATAAAGCGAGTTCTTTTTTTTTATTCAAAAACAACTTTTTCATGTAAACTCTTGATGAATTTATAAAATATCTTCCAAAATGCTTTCCTTAAACAAAAAATATGCAAATAGACCGCCCAACAAATTGCCAAACAAAAATAATCGATTTCTATGGTAATTTTATTGCTTCGGTGATTTCTAAAACGAAAAAACCAACGAACACACCAAATTATTCATCACAAAACCGTAACCAGATTTTTGATCTCTGAGCTATACCCGATGATAGATCTTAATAGACCCGGTGAATATTTAGAGATAAAAGTCCAACTCTAGTGAAACCTACCTAGGTTTAGGTTACCATGTCGTTGGATTTGTGCGTTTATTCGGTAGATGATAAATTGGTGACATTTTTTTTTTTTCAAAGTCATAAGAAAACGTCAATTTCAACAACAGCGCTGTACGATGGACAACGCGACCACTCACGGACGTGTTCTCAGATTTTGAATAAATTTTCTACCACTCATGTTCCATTTGATGAAAATAACACACAAATGAATGAGAAGAGATGAAAAATCTGTTAAGATTGTTAATGGCCCCCTAATTGGGTCTTTTGCTTGCGAATAAATGATTGACCTGAAATCTCATTTTTGATTGTTGAGTTGATCATATAGAATCGGTCGTTGACGCGTCATCGCTTCAGCTCAATGTAGGTAGACTAATGGAAGCTGTAAGCTTGTTTTTTTGGTTTCTGTTTTTGTGGCATTTTGTTTGATAAATCGTGTTGTTTTGTTATTTTGGATATCAACTACTTTTTTGTGTTTTTTGGAAACAGAAGATTTAAATCCTAATTTATTGGAGATGATCATCAAATAGCTTCCTCTGTGCTTTGTATCTATGTCAAATGACAAGATATTTTTTTCAATTTAATGATTGAACATTAATTTGATTTTTGTATCTACTTTTTGGAATAACTTGTTGATAGCTTTCGGCTTGTCATCGAACATCTATGAAGATTAATTCGTATTGTCGCCGAAAGGTCTTTTACGGTAACATAAGAGACAAGTCTATGTAAATAGGGGCTTAAACCTTGTATTTGAAATTAGCTGAGTACTTTCAAAACGAATAAAGACTCTTGGTTTTGTTTTTATTTATATATTTTTTAAATGTTCATTTGAGCATCTTTGAAGTCATTTTTATCAATGTTGAGACCATCATCTGGAGCATAGGGAGTTTGAGTATTGTTTAATCTTACGTTGTTATTCAAAACACTTGCAATTGGTTTGTTCAGATGGAATCCTTACTGATGCGTTGTTTACTCTCAAGCATCGTCATCGAGATAAACTTTTTTGGATCTTGAACCTTTTGGCCAATCAATTGAATGAGAATCAGGGAGGATAATGATTTTGAATCGGCCAACGATCAGGATAGGTACATCGAAGAACTTTCTGAAGGACGCTCGCAACGGTTGTGGCGCAAATGAAGGGAGGAACTCCGTTCGCCAGGATGACGATGATGATGCTGATGATTTCACGCAGCCATCAAAGAAAATCTTCTGGTTTGATGAAGAACGAAGCCAGCAGAGATGACCCAGTGAACATCATAGTAGAACCGCAGTCGATACTAACGATTTGAATAAGTGAATACGGCAATATCACTGCTGAAATCCAACAAAGCTGCTTGAGTAGATGGTCTAGCTGCCGAGCTGTTCAAAGCAGCTGGCGACGATAAAGATAAGAGCATGCACCAAATCATCTAAAATATATGGTCGGAATAGTGCATGTCCGATGAAAGGAACCTCTGCATTGTTTGCCCGATCCTGAAGGAGAGAGATACCCTAAATTGCGCCAACTAAACAGAGGAATCAGCCAACTTAACATCGCCTATAAGACTTCTGCCGTAGTATGTGAATGTCTGAAGCATTTCTTCAACAATCTGATTGGTCCGTATCGTCCAAATTTTCACTTTGCGGCAGATCCTGGTAGAAACCTTTGAACATCAAATCAACACCCAACACCTTTTTATCGATTTTAAGGCCGCGTATGACAGCATCTACAGAGACGAACTGTATCAGGCTACGTCTAGTTTTGGCATCCCTACTAAAGGCTTGTTCGCTTCTGCAAAATGACGATGGAGAACTCATGCTGCTTCATCAAGGTTGGCAACGAGTTTGCGGAATCTTTCGATGTCAAAAAAGGTTTCAGGCAAGGCGATGCACTGTCATGCAAATGCGATTTCCTTAAAATCGTGCTTGAGAAACATTGTGCAAAATTCAACCGTCAACACCAAACGTCCAAAAATCTGTTCAATTTCTCGCGTACGCCGATGAAATCGATATAATGTGAAGAACACAGCGTGATACCAACGGCGCCTTTGTGAGAATTGAGAAAGAAACAGCAAAAAATGGTTTAGCGATAATTGAGGGCAAAACAAAGTATATGCTGTCTTCGACCGACACGGCTCGGACAGAAAGCCACAACAGACGCATATAACTTCGAGGTAGTAGAGAAGTTTGTTTACCTAGGCTCCGCTACTAACAATCACCAGCCAGCGCCGAGATCTCGAAGATTAACTTGCTGTTTTTTTGGGCTAAGAAAGCAATTGAGTGGTAAAGCCTTCGCTCGATCAACTAAAGTAAACCTATATAACACACTCATCATCCCAGTCCTGCGGTATGGTGCAGAAGCATGGACCTGGCTAAATTGGATGATTGTGCCTCAATCTGTCTCGAGACGTAAAGTCTTCGGGTCATTAATGGCCCCGTGTTCATTGATAGGGAATGGAGAGGATGGCTCAAAAGCGAACTTTACGGGTCCACACGGACCTAGCCAGAAGGGTCCAGCGACTCAGATGACTCGGTCATTAAGAGCGGCCCGGAAAGCCGTCAACACAATTCTCGAGGGACGAAGAAGTAGAGGAAGACCGCGACTCAGATAGCGCAGCCAAATGGAAGAGGAACTCAACCAACTTTCAGTGCAAAACTGGAGACAGCTAGCTGTCAGCTGTGGCTGGCGGAGGCTGTTGGTTGAGGCCCAAGTTTGCAACGGACTGTAGCGCCTCCTTAACAACAACAGGAGGTACTAAAATCAGTTAATTTCATAACGTAGCTTCAAAATTTTCCTTTTTCGGCTCTGGGGTGTGTCTACTTCCACTACGCATTTGTAGAATTATCTTCCTTTCTTACAAAATTGATAATGGCGTTAGTTTTTATTGAACAACCAAAGAAGCGGCAAACCTTTTCTTTGATGAATGAATGCTGTTGGGGCAAGGTTGTGTTGGGTTTGGTTGGAATTGATACGTTCTTTAGATCATAAGCTAGTTTCAAATTCTTTTGTCTAGCATTAAGCAGAAAAAAGTAAATTTTGGAGAAAAAAAATGCTCCTCTTCTCCTTTTCATGTCCTTATTTGAGCTGTCAAATTTTGGATCGAAGGTTTCAAGCTTCCTTAAGCAGCAACAAAATTGAAAAATTGCTTTTCTTTCGATGGTTTGGTGACCCCAAGGCCAATGTTGTAGTGGATTTCAAGAATTGTAGTCCTTTGATAACGCGTGTAATGATGGGTCCACACGGCACAGACTTTCAGACTTTATTTGTACCTACAGACTTACATCTAATCATGTATAAAATCGTACCGACTTAAGTCTGCACAGGCTTGTTGCGCAGACAAAAATCAATAGAAGTCGTAGTTAAAGTTGCCGTTTGGTGGACCCACCATAAAAATATAATAGTTCGGGTCGATCACGGCCGATCATAAGTACTGTGAGGAAATTTTTAAGATATTCAAAAACATGACATGTCGACAACAACCAACATTTTTATATTCATCCCCGCAGCAAAAAAGAGCGCTATTTTATTTAAAATCATCATTAAGAATCCAATTATAATTGTCTATCCGTCTTTTTTGTGATTGTTCTTTTCTCTTTTTTCATTAATGTCTACCAATACCTACCGAAAAGCCTTAAGCTAAATCAACCCTGCTAAAAACACTCACTCGTACCCTCATTTTTAATAACCTCACTTTTGCAATTCTTCATACATATATACAATACAAAAAATCGTCGAATTGTGTTGATGAAAAGTCGCTTCCCAATGTTTGTTGCAGAGAAATTTCTGCACCTTTTTAAGCTTATTTTGATAGGTCGATTAATAAATTGAGTTTTTCCTGCTTTTTCATCTCCATCCAACAGATTTGAGATCAAAGGTTTTATCCGCAGCCAAAAACTTGATGCCCGCCACTCACAGAAAAGTATTAAAATAAAAAAAAAAAACACAGCAACAAACGAAAATAAAAGTTTTCATAAAATTTCCTTAAAATATTTCATCCTGAATCGGCGCATTCGCGCGAACTGAAAACCACCTGCCCCAGGATTCAGATTTCAACTCGGAAACATGCTATATTCAGTCACTCACGTTTTCACTAACAAAAACAACTCGTCGCACCCACCTCGTGCTGTGCCACATCGCTTCGCGTAGAGCAATTCAATATACCAAAGGGCTTGCCAATCCGTTCGCCCAACCGGAAAAGGGTTGAAAGAAAGATTGATTAACTTGAAGTTTGCCGCAGCGTGTAAATGAAAACTCACCTCACCCTGAACCACCTTGCTGTTTTTGCAGTTCACTCGGTTGAGCTGTATGTTTACCATCCAACGAACACCGACATCGACGAAACGATGACGACGACGACGACGCTGAGATTCTATACGACGACGTTCAATCCATCGGTACGGTGATGTTGGTGCTGCTGGAGTGTGAGCTAAAAATTGGTGATTGGTTCAAAGAGGGGTCACCTGGATAGACCTTAAAAGTTCCCTGTTTTACATGTTACCCAGAGGTTTCGGCTACGACCGCACAAACAGAGGAATGACCTCAATATCCGCGTTATTCCTTCTTCAGCATCGATTAGAGGGTTAATTCGCTTTGAGCTTATTTTACCAAAACGGTTATACAAAAAAGGGATGAGTTAGCTCTGTCTTTCTTATATTTTCGAGAATTTTTTCCCCCCGATCAGAATTTCGTACTAAAAAGGCGTAGTCGTCGAATAGCTTGAAAAAATATTTTTCCAATCGTTTGAACTTAATTCTTGGGGTTATACCTACACAGAATGTCAGAATAACCACCAGAGGGTGGATTTGTAGACAGCAGGAGCTATATAGTTTTATTATTCAAATATGTCTCACGGTAAGAACGAGGGAGGGGTAGCAATTTGTTTGCGGGCCTTTGATGTGTGTGACACATTTCCTGATGCAGAAGCTATGACTTGTTATGGCCTCGAGGCTTGAGTTCCAAACTTTTTGGCGACTCAAAAAGGATTAAATTGATGACCTTTTCGGTTTCTGTTGATTGTTTTGAGTGTATTATCATCCGAACGTGTGTTTCGAATTATTCAATTCGGAAAATGCCTTCCGGCCGAGGAGAGTTCAAGGTGCTTTCGCTTAGTAAGAAAAATTGATAGATTGTTGGACAAAATTATGCACAAGGAAACGTCTCAATCAGTAGTTAAGGCTAGTGACATCTCCTGGAAATGCCTCATCAATACGAAGAGTGTTATAGGAGTAATTAAAGGCTTTCATAAGTTTCTTAAAACGTTATGTCAACAGGATGCTAAGCCAGGCTGACAAAATTGCGTTACCTTCCTGGAAAATATTCATTGTTTAAAAAGTGTCACTTTAGGGCCCAATAAATCCTTCATCTGTCTGAATTATAACTCGTATAATAAAATCCTTCACACTGCCTCTGCCTTTTTTGTAATTATATATGCGTGACTGTCCATACCCATCCACCATGCATGTC
Organism: Sphaerophoria taeniata; assembly: GCA_943590905.1. Classification (NCBI taxonomy): domain Eukaryota; kingdom Metazoa; phylum Arthropoda; class Insecta; order Diptera; family Syrphidae; genus Sphaerophoria; species Sphaerophoria taeniata. The sequence goes on along the minus strand of OX016542.1, from coordinate 71,253,505 downwards.
TGCAGCCTTCAATTGGACTACAGTGTTGCAGGCAAAAGGCAGTCCTGCGGTTTCTCATAATACTAAACGACAAAAAAGGACCAACATCCTTGACAAACAATACAAAGAAAGTGAAATTTTCACTTCGACACGGAAGTATCTGAGACCTTTGTGTCAATATACGAAAGAACCTTTTCTTTTATTGTTTGAAGTTAGAACTGTCGTCTTGAAACATCAATAAATCATCATTCAAATTCAGCAAGAGGACGCATCTATTTCGAAAATCTATGAACTAAAATTGAAATTCTTTTGTGTTATTGGAAATTCATTGCAAAAACGTTGTCGTGGATTATGCAAATTTTTTCAAGTCTTCTTTGGTGTCTTCTCTCAACAAAAGGCATTCGAATGTTGTGTCCATAAAATCTTTTGTTGACCAATATAAACATTTGCAAACATGAGAAATGCCTAAAATTTGCAAATGCAATTTGTATTGGTCCTATCTTGAGGCCGACTTTTTGTTGGATAGGACAAAAGATGTTTTGTCTATGAAAAGAAATCAGGTCAGTTTGACGTAACGCTCAGGACGGCAAAATTGATTGTAGGATGAAGGTACGAAATCTAGTTTCACGGAAAATTTGTCAAAATCAAGGACGAGTTTGAAACTGATAGGAGAAAGTTTTGAAGCGTGGGATGATATTGAAACAAAGTATCGAGGATACTTCCTCAATAATTGTTGAAGCAATCTCTCGTTTGTTTTTCAGATCTTTTGTTCCTAGATCAATCGCAATTTTCAGACTGGACAACCGGTTAAAATGAGAAAAAGTTTTTGCAAGAAACTATTTTGTGGATATCAGCTGAATCCACCTAGTGCGACTAGTGTAAATTGGTCCAAAATTCTGTTCCTAACCAGGTAGATATGGGAAGATTATTCAATTTTCGATAAAGAGTTTTATCAATATGCATGCTATAATCTCTAAAAATGTCTACAATAATATCAATTTCACCTGGCAAAAGTCCTCACACAAGCCCTCCAAGTGGGTGCCGGGCGGGCACCACAGTAGTCCTGTGCGTTTTTGGCGCATGGTGGAGATCAGCTTAGATTAAGTTAGCTCACCGGATTGTGCATAACTCCTCAATAGTACAATGTTTGGAAACCCAATTTGATCATAGTTTAGAGATCCTAATTTCAGTGGTGGTGTCAGCGTACTTTGTACGAAAGCCGTGCCGAAGAATGAAAGTCTGAAGGATAAACCAGCCATTAACAAGTTCTTTTGAATGCTGTGGCAAGGTCCGTCATATTTCTATTTTAGCCCGGCAAGCGGCTCTGCCGGGGTTAACTGTCTTTCCGCATTACTCGTGCAAACCCTGAAAAACAAAACATCAAATAAAAATGAAACCCAAAGAATCAATCATGTCAGTGCTGATAATGCGGTCACATCTCCTACTCCTGAAAAGGCTGTCGAGTCAACTCAGAGGGGTGAACGGGTTGGTTTGCCACTTGTACAGCGGGAATCTTTTTCCCTCTACTAAAAACAACCAATACTGGCCGGGTGCCAAGCTCGAGGTTGTTACAAGGGATAATATTCCTTGCCGACCAAGAGCACGTATAATGGTCCCGGAATTACACACCTGCCCGGAGGTCATCATAAAATTAATTAAAATGAGTAGGTAATCCTAACCTGCCTACTCAATAATGGAAAGTCCCAAATGTTGATAAGGAGACAGTGGTTCGCTATGGGTCAGCTCTCTTGGTGAGAAAAAGGTACTGTGAACAATTTAACTTTAGTGGAGAGAAAGTCTAAGGATAGTGTTAAAAACGCAAATGGTTATAAACATTTTGAGCTTTGTAACTGCTTTGATTTAAAACTTTTAAACGGAACTACTAAAGGTGATCCAAATGGAGAATTCACGCGTGTTGGAGGCCTGTCATTGACTTTTGTTTTATAGGAGGTGAATGGAATATTCATGTTGTCGATTTTGAGGTAATGAACGAGCCCTATTCTGATCACATGCCAATTGTTGTATCCTTCAACAAATCAGACATCAGACCACAACTACAAATATGGGACTCCTTCCTAAAATTGTATGGAACCGCAGCTTTGAACATATGTATAAAGCGAAGCTAGATGAGAGTCTACAGAATCACGAAGTCACAAATTTCAACGATCTTGAAGAAATAATAAAGCTAGCTTTCCCACACAACAGAATAAATAAAAACAAACGCATAGCATTCAAAGAGCGCTGGTTCGATGAAAGCTGTAAAAGAGCAAGAGATGTGTCCTATGCCTGGTTAAATCTTTTTCGCAAAAATAGTAACAGGTTTACAAAGGAGTTTATTTAAAAGCCAACCAGAATTTCAAGGCTTTATGTATTGAAAAAAAGAAATTATATTTTGAATCTGAGGCAAGAAAACTAAGCTTAGCTTTGAACTATTCGGAATTTTGGACCCTAGCTCATAATTTGAATGGTAAAAGATTTATTGTTGACAACAACCTAACACCCGATATTTTTCAAAACCATTTCCAACAACTTTTAAACCCATCATCCAACGAGATTACCAAGTTTCATAACGCTCCACCTGGCTTTTACGATCCTATTTTATATGCGCCACTCAATCTACAAGAAGTTGCACTTGCCGTTAATAGGCTTAGCGATGGAAAAGCAGCTGGGTCGGAGAGGATTGAATTTTACAAGTATGGAACCAACTATCTTATTCTGATCTATCTATATCTGATGAACAATGCTTTAGAAGACGGAACAATACCAGAACAGTTTAAGGAAGCTCTAGTGTTCCCTATTTACAAGAAAGGTTGTGAATCAAATCCTGCGAACTACAGAGGTATCTCGTTTCTCAACGCCTCTTACAAAATTTTCACCGCGGTACTTCAGAGTCGACTCAAAAGGTGGATCGCATCAAAAAATGCAATTAGTGAATTCCAAGCAGGATTCAGATCGGGCTACTCTACTATTGATCACATTTTTGTGTTCAAAAGTATTGCGGATTCATTCCTGGCAAGAAGTAAAAAGCTTTATGTACTCTTCGTGGATTTCAGAGCAGCGTTCGACACGGTAAACCGGGATGCTTTTATGTACAAGCTGTACGGGCTGGCATATCCCTTAAATTTGGACAACTGATTCAGAATATATGTCGAGACGAAATCGGCAGAATGGAATGGAGCAAATATATCTGATTGGTTTGCTAACAAAACAGATGTCAGACTAGGCTGCGAACTAAGCCCCGATCTGCTTGCACTTTTCATAGATGACCTGGTCTGCATAGAATTTGCTAGTCTGCAAATAAAAACGCTTCTTTTTGCCGACTATGTAGTGCTGATGGCTTACTCACCTGAAACTCTACAGCTAATGATAAATAAGCGTCACGAATACTGTAAGCTGTGGAACCTTGTGGTTAATCCAGACAAGTCCAAGGTTATGATTATAAGAAAAGGAGGAGGCAGAACTAGAGCACACCAAAATTGGACTTATAATGGAAATGCTGGGAGTATTATTGACACAAAATATGAACATGGACAAATATTTGAATGAAAAGTTAACTAAAGTAAAAAATGCATTAAACGCAACTTGGAAAAATTGTTTCAACAACAAACACATAAATTACAGTAGCAAATATCGGATCTTCGAAACTGTAGCAGAATCAATCTTAATGTACGCTGGGCAGGTTTGGGGGGGGTCAGAATAAGAAACGGTTGAAAAACTTTTAAGGTTTTATCTCAAAATAGCTTTTCATCTGCCACCCAACTCACCGAACTACATGCTTATGATTGAAACTGGACTCTCACCACTGTTTATTAAGACACTCAAACTACAAGCAGATTATGTTCTCCGTGTCATGCAGATGCCAGAGCATCGGCTTCCTAAGAAGGTGGCCATTCAGTTGGTGCGAAGCAAAAGAGGTTTTTATAAGCAATGGGAAGATCTAGCTGAAGCGTGTGGAATAACCCTAGGAATAAATCTAAATGAATCAAGTTTGTGGGGACCTCTATTGCACGACTTATCAAACAAGTAGACCTTAAGGCGCGTCCATATAATGCCGAATGATGCCGATCGGCCTATGCCGTTCGGCCAAGCCGAAAGAGTATGGACATCCCGATCCGATCGGCATTTGGTTCTTGCCGAATTCTAGCCCGAACCGAACCGAATTTAAACCGAATCAAATGGATCCGATGACGGAAACCCGAACCGAATTATAAAGTGTGGACGTGACGATGCCGAACCGACCTTCGATGAAAGCTCGTGTGTTTTTTTTCTTGTCATAAATATCTACCATCGAATTGTATTTTTGTCTGAAGCGAATATTCAGTGATTTAAAATATAAATAAATCATAAAGAAAATTTGGTTCGTGTTGTTTGGTAGTTCGGTTGCGTTTTCATTATAATAATTTACTTATTATTTATTTATTTATTTTATTACTGTTTTCAAAGTTGTGTACTGAACTGATGAACAATCTCTGGACTTTATTGAAATAGTAAGGGTTATAAAAAGAGGAATTGAAGACATGATCTCCTTAATGGAACTGCAGATTCCTTCGGAATAGAAAAAAATGAAGTGCAAAAACTGAAAAATTTGCAAAGCCACTTTGCAAGGGAGAGCAAAAAAGAACTCGACAGTTTATTCATTCCTGTACTCCAAATTCAGTTCATCTACTTCATCAAGCAACACATCCTTCATAAATTCTCCAGCTCTATACTTCCTTCTGCCATTAAGTAGACTAGGTCGAATCCAAGATCTCCATAATATAAACAATGACGCAAAACGTCAACATAATTTGGTTCGGCACAGTCCACACTGCAAATTAATGTAGAAGTCATGCCAAACCTAATGTGCCGACTAGAATGTGCCGCGTGGCCCAGGCCGGTCGACATCATTCGGCATAATATGGACGCGCCTTTAGACATAGGGCAAAATACGAGGAATACAGCTGGATCTCTTCACCGAATGACTGGACTATTCACTCAAAGAAAATAATTATTTCAAAGATTGCAACGATGTCAACACAATTTCAATGATGTTCCGCTTACGAGGAGAAATGCTGCAGCTCAATTACATACCATATCGAAGTGACTTGCCAATTATATGCGATTTATGTAACAGGAGGGAACGGGAAGATATCCTTCATTTTCTGGGTTGCTGTCCTGTTTTCCGAGAAATAAGAAAAAACATATTTGGAGAAGATACCTTATCAGAGGAATATTGTATATTTTTATTAAACCAAATGAATGTAGAAAAGATGTATGAGTTTCCAAAAATTGCTCTTAAATATAGGAACAGAATTGTAAATGGAAGTTTTTAAAAGTCAGAACACAAAATTACATTAACTAAAAATTTTAAATTAAAGATCTAGACGTCAATGCTCAATTGATTTAATGTATCATAATCATAAATAATGTATTCAACCCCTTTAAAATTGTGAACCAATAAAATCTAAATCTAATCTAATCTAATCTAATCTATTGGGAATCACTGGCTCCATTGGCCGTGCCCGAAGGCTTGTTTAAGTACGGCTGAAATGACGGTTCGTATTGTATATAAAAGATAAGGACTATATAGCTTCACGGAATTCAAGAGACCGTCTCATAGGGTTTCTCTTAATAACGCTTTCTTTAACTAAAGACATTCGTATGAAACATCGCAAATGACCAACCAGATGGACGTTCTTTTCAACATTTAAAAGAAATAAAACTTTTCTATAAAAAGGTTATACAGCTCTTGCCTGAACCTATTCCCTCTTCATCTTAAACACCATCATAAGTCTGCCATTGCTCATCCTCAGAGCAAATCAACAATGCACTCCAATCCATTCTCACTTAACATTATTATCAACTTGGAGCCGCATTTTAATTAATTAACTTTACATGTCACACACAAATAACCTGTCCATTTAATTTCAATCTAACCACTACCACACCGATCCCCAACAAGACGATGCACGACCGAGAACGCCGCCGACGGATGTGAACAGAATTCTCATTTCAACAAATCTCGATCATTCCAACTCTTACATATAAACCAAATCAAGTGCACCATGTGAACGAGAGTAGGACCATGAATTCCGCAAAAATCCGGATGGGCACATCACAGGAAAACTCCCTTCATTTTCAAATCCATAAGATACTAAATCCAACATTCCACACAACACATATTCCTATATCAATTTAATTTCTTCCATAAAATATTTCGTTGAAACTTAAAAGATATTTAATAAACAAAAGCGGTCTATGTATCTATGTTAAATGTGCAGAGTGCAAATATTTTCCAATCATTTCCACCAATCAACTTCGATCCTCTCAAACAAAAGCAAAACCCCCTAGCCAAAAAAGATACATGCTTTCTGCCAAAAAAAAAGATACATTTTCTCATCTTCCTTCAACAACTCCCAACCTCATCAAGACCGTTCGCACAAGCAGACAAGGATTTTTCGAATCATGATATTCATCCATCCCAGCATCATTATATGCGAGGATGAAAATACAAAACAAAAGCTACAAAAAGCAACAAAAAATTATGACCATATTTATAGCCGTGCAAATGGAACAAGTTACTTGACAGTGAATGAGGATACATGTATCTCTCAATAGTAGCCCTCCGTCTTGCGAACAAACACTCACAATATCCCCCAATCGGGATGCAGCGAAGTCATGTGGATGAGACGCGGACTTGGACGCGTCGAGCTAAGCAATCATCAGCGCCCCGAATGGTTCCGAAACAGCAATAATCAAGTGAGATCGTGCCAGATCACCTTTAACCAAAGGTAATAAAATAATGATTGCATAAAAATTCAGTGGAGTTTCAGTGTTGCTTTAGTTCTTTTTTGGTTCGGGTATAGGTAGATACACCAATACGTGTACATATGGTCGTCGTATTCGACTGCTTCATCGTCGACCACGGCGTTATCTCCATCGTCAGTGTCACTCTTAAACCTTCGTATGGATTTCATACATAACCACTTTTAGCCAATGATGGAGGCAAAACTGGAAGTGCCTGATGGTTAGTTGCTCAGCTCATATAGGTGCTTTGGTAAAGGCGGTGGCGGCATATCCAGAAGATACTCTCCATCGTCATGGGTTTGATGGAGTTACTTATTCTATATCCATGTGGTTCTTATTCTTGTTATATTTTTTATACTTTGTTTCGTTTTCATGGAGATCATTAAGACCAGAGTAGGATAGAGGATGGATGATGAAAAGGCTTCTCAAAAGCCATCTCTCCTTTTTTTTTGCGGACTTGACTTTGAAACAGAGTGTATATCATACACTATCTACCATTCATGCGTATCAAGGTTTTTTTAGATTTTATCATCACGATCAGGGTTGCCAGGGATGCACTTTTCTTCTTGTGAGCTTGTGACTGCTTAAACAACTTTTTTTCATCTTTTTTGATTTTATTTGTCTAACCTTATTAAACTTTTTTAATGTAGGCACAAGATAGTGCTGAAAGATGGTCTTGTTAACAACTTTCAAATTTCAATATTCAATATTTCTGTAGGGTGACTCAAGGTCACCGAGCACGAACTGAAACCTATAAAGACCAACAAGATAATATCGTAGTAGAGTCACGGTAAATGCTGACGATATGGAAGGACCACTTTTGTAGACTGTACAACGGCGGGCGTTGACGAATCAGGCTGTCAGGCAGAACGATCCGTTCAATGAAGACGACACAAGGCAACATTTTCGTCTTCCCGACCTTGTATCTTATAGCTTAAAAACAATAAAGCCGCGGAAGCTCACGAAATCACTGCTGAAGTCTTCATAGCAGCCGGCGATGACTTGGTAAAGAGCATACACCAACTTACCTGCAGAATATGGTCGGAAGAGAGTATGCCCGATGAACGGAACCCCAGCATTTTTTGCCCAATCCTGAAGAAAAGAGACTCTTTTAACTGCACCACACCAACTATAGAGCAATCAGCCTTTTTAACATCGCCTATAAGATCTTACCTGCAGTAGGTATTATGCGATGTGAACGTCTTAAGGCGTTGGTCAACAAACTGATAGGTTCATACCAGTGTGGCTTTTGACCAGGAAAGTCCACCATTGATCAGATATTCACTTGACCGCAGATCCTGGAAGAAACATAAGAGCTCCAAATCGATCTTAAGGCCGCATATGACAGCATCAATAGAGAAAGGTGCCGTGCAATAACGCCGAGCGAAATAACGCCAAATTCTGAAATTCGGCCTTATTTCACTTTATCAAAGTGAAATAACGCCGAATTTTAGCATTCGGCCTTATTTCTCTTCGACAATGTGAAATAACGCCGAATGCCAACTGAGAAATAAAGCCGAGAAAGAGAAAACAAGGAAGCCGGTTTTATTTAACTTTTGGAAAGAGGATTTTAGCTGGACTTAACGCAAAATCAACTGTAGAACAAAATTTACCGAGTATGGTGGGTCAGATTTTTTTTTATATTTTAGGGGAAAAAAGTTTCGAATGAAAAAAAGTAATTCAAAAAATTTATTTGTACAAACAATAAATGTTTATGGTACAAAAACAAAAGAAATATCTTAAATTCGTGTAAACACTTAAAACTACATAAATACAAAACAAGTCTAATAAATTAATTGGACCACTTTAATTCATTATTTGTCGACAAAATGGGCAATGCATTTCATTTTTTAAAACTGTTGCCGCTTGCTACAATTTGGAAAGGCATCCACATCCACACATCTTGTTATGTAAGGTAGGGGGGCCAAATAAGGCCCAGTGCCTAATAAGGCCCAACTCACAGAAAATAACGAAACAAACAAATAACGGGACTTTTTTTGCTTTGTTTATGTGAACTCTGTCTGTAGAAACTCATACAAAGCCAAAACACCCAGCTGCGCGATTCATGTCGTGATCTGCGGTCGATTGAAGTTCGTTGAAGTGTGAACAACACCAGAATTATAAAAAAGAGCGCGTTATTTGTGTGTTTTGCGGAAAATTCAACGAAGTAAGTACTTTTTTAATATTTTTCGGACAAAGTAAATTCAATTTTGAGTACATCACAATATTTTTTTTATTAAAAACGTTTTGATGTTTATAACTTATAATTTTTTTTTCAATTGTCTTTAGTTTTCCTAATAAGGCCCATAAAAAAACCTGGTGGGCCTTATTGGGCACATGACAAAATGTCTGCCCTGGTGGATGCGAATGAGCAGCTGTTAAAGACTTAAACTTAACTTAACGCTAAACTAAGTGGCTGTTTTTTTTTTTTATTAATTTTTGTAAGTTTTTATGTGATATTTTACCCAAGAAGGGCATTTAAATTTTTTTTTTTTTACCAAGAAGGATATTTTTATGTTTTTTCGTTTGAAACGAGACTATGTCGAAGAGGCTGTTTTTATGTATTTTTTCATGAAATAAATTTTTTAAAAATTGTTTATGAAAAAATATTGTCTTTTTTTTGTGTTTTAAGTTAAACACGTTTTATTTCAGATGGAAATTTTGCAAAAATCTTATGAAAAATGAATGGGCCTTATTAAGACCCCTTGTTCTTAATAAGGCCCGACGTAAGGTTTTTTTTAAATGTTGGAAACATATACTTTACATAATTAGAAAATAAAAAAAATATATGTTTTCTTGTAGATAGAATGATACAGATTCATAATCTTTTTAGATCACTCCGATATTTTTAAAAATGTGGCAGAAAATTAGAAAAATCTGTTAGCTAGGCCTTATTTGGCCCCCCTACCTTAGGTATTATGCAGCAGAAGTTGCATTTCAATGATTCATTTTGAGCTCCTTTTTCACTCTAATTTGAAGATGATGCCGATTCGGTACATTCAAGATCAATTCGGTTTACTAGGTTTTCGTGCGAATTTTTTTATTTTCACACCCCAAATTGATTCTCTTTTGGGCAAAATTTTTTCCGCTCGCTTCGCTCGCTGGCATTTGCACCTGTACTATATTTTTAATTTCAAATTCCAAATTCTTAATCATTTTTAATTTTCATTTGATCAAATTCTCAAAAATGTAGTGTTAACTGAAATGTAAAATCTAATATTAATATTCTTCCTGGTCCATGCCGAAAAATATTTCTAACACCTTAACAAACAACATGCGTTTTCAAAATCTAATTCATCTGAGGTAATTAAATGGTTTTGAAAGAAACTAAAATATTTAGTTATTAACCTTGTTGTTGTAGAGGTACTTGCGTAGGTAATATTTAAATAGTTTTTAATTTCCATAAATACTGAAACTTTCACTTAACTGAGCTTAAGACCAAGTATTTTTAAAATACCTACTTATGAAGCAGGAATATATACTTATTAAATATTATTAATTTTTTTTGTAAAATAATTTTTGTGAAAAGCAAAATTTTGTTTGGCGAATTTATTTCAAAACATAAAAAGGCAACCTATAAAACACTGTCTTTTTTTATTATAAAGTATAGAAAATGCCATTGATACCTCATGATATTAAAAAAATTAAAACCGACAAAGTGAAATAACGCCGAATTGGCATTATTTCACTTTGCCATAGTGAAATAAGGCCGAGTGCAAAAATTCGGCGTTATTTCACTTTAGTAAAGTGAAATAAGGCCGAATTTCAGAATTCGGCGTTATTTCGCTCGGCGTTATTGCACGGCACCATAGAGAAAAACTGCATGAAGCCGTGTCCAGTTTTGGCATCAATAACAAGCTCAAAAAGCTAGCGGTCTATGAAGGCAGACAAAGTATATGCTGTCATCAAGAAAGGCCACCCAACACCGACATCTCAGGATAAACACTTTTAACGTCAGGACTTTGCATACCATGGCTCTGCTATCAACACGAACAGTGACATCAGCGCCGAGATCAGAAGGAGAAATATTAACTGGGACATAATTTACTATCTACCATCGTGCGTCGGACGAACAAATTGAATTTTTCAATGAATGCACTCTTACGTTCTTTAACAGACATGTGCCACTGCTAACGAAAAGTTTTACACCTGTTATAAGACCATGGTTTTCACACCACATTCGCTCTCTAATGCTAGATCGAGACAATGCTTACAGACGCTGGAAACGTTTTCGTTTAAATGAACACCTATGCACGATGCACCTACCGCTGACTTCGGAACCAGATCGTTCCAAAAGTACGATTGAAAAAAGGTCAAATATACTCTTCCCGATTAAATGCTTCGTTGACCGGACGAGAAATAGGTATTGCCAGAAGTAAAAGTTCTTGTGTCGATGATTATAATTGCAATGAACTCAACAGCAAATTAAGAATAAATTTAATAATAAATAATATTTGAGCATTCAAGATGATTGGTGACCATTCCATCGTTGAGTCATTTACAGCTCTCGAACATCGGCGTAATGTCTCATGCCTCCCCCAATTTACCGTTACTTCCACGGTATATATATATAATTTTCTGTTGAAAACCATAATTATGATATGTGTTGGGCGTGTTTCTTTTGGATCCTTAGCGATGCTCTGTCGATACGGCTGGCGGTTTGGAGCCTGATTTAATAAGAAGTGTTCTAAATACTATATGTAGTTTAGTTTTTTTTTTAGTAATGGGCTTAATATCTGCCATATCAATGCAGGAAGTTTTAGGTCAAAGTACACTATTTTGCGCCAAATGTTTAGTAGTTCGCGAATGGATGTGGTCATGGTTTCTGAGTCCTGGCTCAATTCTAACGTAACGACGAATCTAGTAGCAATCCCAGGGTTTAATTTACTCAGAAATGATAGAAAGGACAGGATGGGGGGAGGTGTTTGCATGTATGTAAAAGAAAATATTTGTTCGAAAACCATTTACTCGTCGTCACTCTCCCCTATCGAGTTTCTATGTGTTGAAGCTAAAAATGAATCTGATAAATACCTACTTGTAACAGTGTATTCTCCGCCCTGTAAATTTAAAGAAGAAAACATAAAAGAGCTAGAAGATACCTTAATTAGACTAAGCACGGTATTTTGTAGAATCTTGATTGGAGGGGATTTTAACGTTAATATTTTGGGAAATAATGCCGCAACTCGCTTACTCTACCATCTTTGTGATTTGGTTGGGCTTGAAGTTGTCAACAAAATATTGCCAACATGCTTTCAATCAGATCAGAATCCGTCGCTTATAGATATGTTCCTTGTTAAATTTAGAAATCAAATTGTTGGACATAATCAGTTGGGACTCACATCAGATTTCAACCATGATCTTATATACTGTTCCTTAGACTTTCAGATCCCCAGATTTTCTACCAAACAAATACGTTACAAAGCGATACAAAAGACCGATTTAAACAATTTGCAACAAAATATAAACGATCTTGGCCTCAATAACATTTATAATACTGCTAGTCTGGACTTGAAAGTATCTATTTTGACTGATATTATTAATGATATATATGAGACGTATGTACCAGTTGTAACTAAGGTTCTTAGAACCCAAAATTGCTTGTTTACTCCACAAATAAAGATGCTTATTTTGGAACGAGAAAGGTTTTATAAAAAGTTTAAGAGAATCCCATCGGATTTCAATCGACGCACAGTGTGGCCAAAAGTAGAAAAAGTTGGCAAAAATACCTTTTTTCTCTCTTCAACTCATTAGAAAATTATTGATTTGGTAAAATAGAGGTACTCTTGAGCTACACAAAACCGGTTTTGTTTTATGATAAGTGCAGAGGAAGCACTATTAACAGGTTACTATTTGACAGGTTATTTGTTCTTGATATTCATGCAGTGCAAGAGGGTGTTTACCATTTTAAGTCGCATTTCTTTAAACAAAAAGCTATCAACTTGAAATAAAAAACGGATCCACAAGCATGTAGTAAGCTTTTAATTGATATCACACTTATATGTGTTTTGTTTTAATATTGTGTTAAGAAATATGTTCGAATTTTACGTTATTTAAAAGCATTATTTTAGAAGAAGTCCTTTGAAATCGTTAACAGAAAGTATATATAGACTTGAGATGAAACTGCTTGTGTCCTGTTATGGTCCATAGAGTAAGCTTTTGTGTGAAGTTAAAATATTTTGCCCATATTTGCCCCTCTTAAAGAAAATTGTATTTTTGTGTGAGCAAAATTGCGTAAAATATTGGATAATATCAAGGGTTTACAATTTTTGTTTTAGGTTCCAACATTAGCCTATCACACAAATTTTTATTTGAAAACCTTATTCAATCAGGTAAACGTTCAATTCGAAATAAAACTGTATTTTTGACCCAATACATGCTTGGTAAATCGGACAAATTGTTCGAAAACAAAAATGCAAGATCTGCGTTTAAAAGTGTTTTATTTTATATCCAGCTTTAAAAAAGGTGGTTGAGTTCGAAAAGTATCCGTGGTACCATTTGTCTCCTACCATACACAAAATGTTAATTTATGGTAGTATTGTTATAAAAAAAACCGCTTGTTCCTATAGGACATTTGAGACACAAGAGGCAATCAACAATTTAAATAAATATATATAGAGATAACTTTTCACGCAAATACTCAAGAGAAAAGACCAATGAAGATGTTCTTTGTGGACTCCTTATTTCATCTTCATATTTGTAACTAGTATGCATAAACCAATAAGCCGAAAATTCAATTTAGACTCATAGTTATAGAGATTTTAGAAGCTCCATATATCATTGACACTTCGAATTACTCGGACTCGGACTCATATCAGAACTAGTTTTATTTTTTCTTTAATTTTGTAATATAATTTGGTGTTTTCTGGTTTTTTGTTACATATTTTTATGAATTAATTTGTTTTTATGATCTGTAATCACAAATAGATAGTTATCACAAAATACGCAGTTTTAATTGTGTTTTACATAACTACATACATATTCACGTAGGTATCCTAAAATCTTATTTTTCAATAAAAACTGCAAAAATACTGATGTAGCCTAAAATTGATTTGGGGTGTTTGGATCACCCAATGCCCCCCCCCCCCCTTACCGTAATAAAAAGTATCATATCAGCTATTCCAGACTTAAATCTATCTCTGAGCCAAGTTTTACCTAGATCCGTTCAACTGCTCTGGCGTGATTGAGCAACAAACATCTCTACCTTCACAAATCCATTCATCCAAACCTTAACATTTTTAATATCACTAGGATTTATAAATATTTATTCTCAATATTTTAATAATTGTAATTTGAACTACTCAACATCCATTTTTCTTGAACAAAAATAAATGAAAACGAGGAAAAATAATTTTTGCCAACTTTTCATATACTTGGCCACACTGTGCGACGTCAGTTTACGTATGCCAGAAATAGAGTAAGTAATGTAATCCGTAATTCCAAACGAGCATTCTTCACGAAACAGCTAGACCCTCAATTGAATCCAAAATCCCTCTGGAAAAATCTAAGAAGTGTTGGTGTAATTGATGGTGAAACCCCTAAATGTCCTTTTAATCCAAATGACATGGCTATGGTTCTTGTACCTGACTCTTGTTATTCAACCCCTTTTGGTTTTGATCATGTTACATCTGAGAGCAATTTTGATATTCGTTGTGTGAATGAGATTGAAGTGGGTGTCGCAGTTAGATCAGTGAAGTCAAACGCGATTGGCCTCGATGGGATTCCATCGAAACTTGTTAAATTGATAACTCCCGCAATACTTCCCTTTTTGGTGCATATTTTAAATTATTCAATCTTAAGTCGTCAGTTTCCTAACAAGTGGAAAAATGCTAAGGTGATCCCAATTCCAAAAATTAAGAACCCGAAAAGCCCTTCGGAGTTTAGGCCGATAAGTTTGATTCCATTTCTTTCTAAGGTTCTGGAGAAGTTACTAGCTGTACAAATTCAGGAAGACTGGGAGAGGCGTAATAAACTTTCAAAATGACAGTCAGGTTTCAGAAAAAAACACAGCTGTGAATCAGCAGTCATCAAAGTCACCTCTGATCTGCGAGCTGCAATGGACCGTGATGAAATCAATATAGTTGTGTTACTTGACTTCTCTAAGGAGTTCGATAGTATTGATCACTGTATCCTATTGCGAAAGCTCAAAACTAAATTTCAGTATTCAAGTTCAGCGCTCGAACTTATTTTTAACTACTTATGGGATCGCGAATTATTGGTAGAAACTGAAATTGGTATTTCTAATCCCATTCTGGTCAACAAAGGTATTCCCCAAGGATCTATCTTAGGGCCATTGTTGTTCAGTGCTTACATAAATGACCTTCCAGATTTAGCAATCAACAGCCACATGTATATGTACGCGGATGATGTTGCATTTCACTTTTCCAGAAATCTTTGCCTGCTGGAGGATTTTGTGGCAAGAGTTAATGAAGATTTGTCAGCTGTTCACTCTTGGGCTATGTCAAACAAAATCTCATTAAATCCCCGTAAATCTGTAAGTTTAGTTCTGTCCAGACATGATGTATTTATGCGGGATGTTCCTAAGCTCGTGTTGAACTGAATTATTTTGCCTTATGTTGAGCAAGCAGAGTACTTGGGATTTACAATTAACAATAAATTGAGCTGTTGTGGTGCTACATCAGATACTATTAGAAGAGTTTACGGTGGTTTACGTGTCTTAAGATCATCCTCTAATTTATTGCTAACGAATATAAAAATGCATTTAGTTAAATCTCTTTTGTTGCCATTTTTTTCGTATAACTGTGTTGTATACCCCTGTTTGGATTATGAGTGTAAGCGTAAGTTAAACGTCGCGTTCAATGATTGTTTGAGCTTTGAGGTACATTCGTGGTCTTCCAAGGCATACTAGTGTCTCACAATTTAAAACTTCGCTGCTCGGAATGAGCCTTGATGATTTTTATAAGTACAGGTCTCTATTGAAACTTCATGACATAGTTTACGATCGCTGCCCAGAGTATCTAAGTGAGTTTTTAAGCTTTTAACAATCGCCTAGAGGTCTTAAATTGAATATTCCGCATTTTAGGCATAGTATATTGGAACGCTCTTATTTTGTTTATGCAATAAGATTGTGGAATAATTTGCCACATCAATTGCAAAGGACAATATCGTCGCGTGGGTTTCGAGAGGAATTGCTTAAGCACATATCATCAAGAATTAAAAAAAAAAAAATATATAATAATAATGTTTTTAACTGTACCTATGTATTTGCGTATCTGTTGTCATTAAATATCTTAAACTTAATCACCCTTGAGCCCAACTGTGCAGAGAATCATTCTTTAGCCGTACTACGCGAATGTGGAACTCTCTTACACACTCTGTCTTCCCCAGTCATTGTAATTTTTAAGAATTCAAAACCAATGTTCACCGACACCTCCTTTTACATTCTCCTCTCATTCCATTAATGCTCGCACTTTGCTCTTGGTACTTGGTATACAAAGGGTAATGAAAAAAACCCTTGAGTGCGCGCTGATTATAAAAACAAAATTAGTTTCTAAGGAAGATATCTTTTTAAATTTAAAATATTTTTAACTTGTTTTTTGATCTAATTTTCTTTAATTTAAGAGTTGTACCTATGTAAATAAGCCAGTTTATGGGACCCAGTCGTGTATTTTTTTTTTTTAATTCGCTCATTAAAAAAAATATATTCGCTGTTTAAATTTTCAGCATTTTAACAAATTAAATTTTTTTTCGAACTCATTCGTTACGCTTACGAAAACCATAAATTTCAAATACGAATAAACGGAAACATCACAAAGGAAAACCAAAAAAAGATGCAAAATTCAGAATGATTCAATGGATTGATGTCAGCAAAAAATGTGTCAAAAAATTCGAAACAAAAATTATTGACCATTCTTCGCTTGAATACCGCCCAAAGGTAATTAATTCAAATGAATTATATGCCGATAAAACCAGGGACAATATCCTCCAAAAGAACTCGATATAATCTCGAAAACATATTAACATTAATTTTTGCTTGCGAAATCTGATAAAAAAAAAACTAATATTAATAACACAATGTGAGAACCTTCTGAAACATCATCAACTTCTCGGATATAATATATCACACTGCATGGAATCATCATCGTCATCCTTTTTACTGGAGAAGACTGCTTTATAAGCTGCGACTTGGGTAAGGATGATTGGATTGCTCCAGCAGGCAGATCCTGATGCAGAAATTTCAGCCACTATGATTTGTGGTCGAAGTGAAGATGATTCCCCTTGGTTTTTTGTAGAATCGCTTTTTGTAACACATAACCACAAATTATTGCCGGCCATTTTAATTTCTTATATTGCCATCTCTCATTGGTGTTGTACCTACCTATTCCAGAACTTTGTTGATTTGTACATATTTTTTCTGAATTTGTTAATTAATTCTAAAAGTCAAAAGTCATCTATCAAATGGCAATCTTAATGAATATCAAACCAGTGACACAAAAATCCATTTAAAAATGGTCACAACTTAATATTCATACAAATCGAAGAGAGGGGAAACAGATGAAAACCCGCTTAGACGCGGGGGATTCATCTTTTAATTTAGGTATACACATAACTCTGTTTTTATTTTTTGGCGTCTCTGATTTTTGATTTGGTTGTTTCGATCTCGAGAGACGTCCGTTGGCGTCTCGTCTGTTCCAATCGACCCAAAGATGAAAAAATTATTGAAACACACAGAAAGCTAAGCAATAAATTTATCCGATTATTAATGAAACATAAATTAAGAAAAACAAATCATTCGATTGATGACAGCCGTCCCTGTTTTGCTGTTTAGCACAGTGGTGCCTCATTTTTATCTCAGGTTATTCTTGCTTTGTTTTGTTCGTTTTAGACGAAAGAAGAACTAAAATATTGAAAATCAACTAAACATACTTTTGAATTAGTAAACGTTTGAGTAAAATTCTTAAAATCCAGCTTCTTATGTTAAGAATTCGATATCGACCGACCTCACTGTCACACGACGAATTCATGTTTACGATACCACACTGAGCAGAACAGCGCTGTTCGATAATAATTTTGATTAAAATGACAAATATTTCAATATTTCAATAAGGCTCGCTCGCTGTATCTGGATATAATAAACACTCTCTCTAGCTGGCTAGTCAATCGACATCATTCATTTTACGAACCGGTACAACTAGGGGAGGATCAGCGAGGAGGCCATGTTTTTTTTTTCGAATACGAAATGTATGTGTACAAAGTCAATGACAGCAAAGCAACACGACCGAAAACATCGACGATATTAATCGTTGATGACCTCCGATATAAATCAATCGAAATTATTACCAATACTTAAGACAAAAGGCAATAAAAAAGACGAAACGAAGACGACAAAGGAAAAAAGTCGATAACTTAAATGATATCCAATCAGAAAAAGGAAATAATTATATAAAATATTATTTTATGGTCTCAGGGTTGAGAGCGACGATTCACATGTTGATGGGTAATTTTTTTTGTTGTTGTCATGCATGTGTTCTGTCTTAATGAAGAAATCTGTATTTTTTTTAAATTTTATTTTAATATAATTTATGTATTATATTAACCCTTATGGAGTTAATGGGGTTTCGATTTTTGTTATCAAGTTAGTGTGTAGGTTAGGTACCTTAAATAAAAATGTATGAATTACAAATTTACGACTTTCCTTCTACACCGGATCTAAAAGATGCAATTTTAGATCCGCATCACTTTAACCACGTTTAAATTGTGAAACAGTTTTTTTTTTAAGGACCTCATTTTGGACTTGTATATAGGGCCTGGGTTAATTTCCATACCCACCGTTTTGAATATCATTTAGATGCTCAATAGTGCAAGTGTGCACTAGACGAGTACTGTGAGAAGTGAAATGGGATGTTGTTCTGCCGAAACTGTCCATCTGTTGGAATATATACATAACATTTTGAAGCAAACAGTCTAAAGTGCCTGATATTCGGTTTAAATCCAGTTCATCCTTCATACGGAGTCATCGATGTTGCCCTTGTGCTTGTCGGTAACCTATTCTGCATGTAGTTTGCTGCTGTCACTGCATCATACCCCGAGCCATTTCAATCAGAGTGTGATTCTTTCGTTCGGCAACTCCATTTTGTTAAGGTGAATACGCTGCAGTGTATTGAATTTGAATTCCTTCGTTCTTCAGAAATGTGACTATTCTTTACCCGTAGTAGTACCTTAGGTGTTTTCTGAAACATTGTTTTGACTGTTGCTACGTATTCCTTCATCTTACTTTGGACTTCAGACTTGTGTGTCAACAGGTAAATCACAGTATATCTGGAAAAATCATCTATAAAGGTAACAATATACCTTTTTCCACTAGGTGATACTATTTGCATTGGTCCGCAAACATCCGTATGAACCAAATCTAGAGGGGCCACTGATTTTGTAGAGCTTTTCTTCGGAAATGGTGGTTTTTCCTTCGATACAAACTTCACACCGATTCTTCTTCATACCACAATCTGAAATCTTGACGCCTTCCACCAGACTTTTCGAACACATTTCCGTCACTACTTGAGGATCTCGGTGACCACATATACTCTGTGCCAGTAGTGAACACAATCATGATCTTTGTGTGCAAATGCGCAATAAGCCTTATTTGGTTGTCGTAACTTGAATAAGTTCGACAGACTAGCAACTGAAATTGGTCTGAATCCTTGTTTGATTTCGCATATTTTTTTATTGAAATCAACGGAAAAACCTCTTTCATTGAGTTTTCTTGCTGAAAGAAAATTGCCACCAATAGCCGGAACAAATAAGACATCAGTCAAAGTTACTAAAAACTCTTCATTATTTTGATTAAGAAATTTTATGAATCCACTGCCCCGCCCTTGAGATGTTACTTGATTGCCATTTGCCACAATAATATTCTAGTGATGATTGGTATCAAGTTCTTTGAAAAAACTCTTGTCACTGGCAATGTGGCATGTCGCATGTGGCACCAGAATCAACAATCCATCCATCTTGATGATTTCCAACCATAAACAAGAAACCAGCCTGATTCTCAATTTTATTCGCGTTGTGGAACTTCCATTCTTTATATTTCTCGCAATCTTGCTTGAAATGTCTTTTACGTTTGCAAAAGAAACAAATCTTTCCTCTTTTAGTGCTATCTTTAACGCTGTTTCCTTATAAGCAACATCAACTGAGCAGTTCTTCTAGAAAATTCTCCTAACAGCTTTGATTGAACCAAGCTGAAAGTCAAATAATTTTCTGGTCGAGTTTCTAGAGCCGTAATTAAGGTGTCGAAACTTCTGGGCCAAGAACTTAGTAACATGGCTACGCTCCATTTGTCAGAGAGTTCAGATTCTCCGATATCTCTTAATTTTTCAAATAATTCAGTCATCTTGTTAATGTGGACTTAAACATCACCGCCTTCTTCAAGCCGCAAACTGCAGATACTTCGCATTATTTTTACTTTGTTGCTTAGTGTTCCCTTTTCATGATAACTCTTCAGAGCATCCCATGTATCTTTTTCTGTTGTTGCACGCTTTATATGCACAAGCTGGTCATCTTCAACTAAAAGACCAATAATTGCTCTTGATTGATGGTCTTTATTTTTCCAAGCTTCATCAGCCACGTTTGGTTTAGGATCTATTACATAATTAAGTAAGCCTTCCTTTATTAACACCAATTCCGTCTTAAATTTCCAAACAGAATAGTTTTTGAATTTTCCAGTTTCAGTCATTTTTCTTCAATATGCTTCTGTTAATAAAAATATTCGTTTCTTCTGGCTCACACTGGGGACTGGGCCCATAACCTGTAGCAATATGCAGTTCAAACACGAAATGTGTGGTTCGCCGTATAGCCAAAAGAAAAACGAATTCTTCACAAAAGAGTAACAAATTTATTTATCATTAAGGAACTTAGGTACTCGATTCATTTTTCAATGTGAAGTGAAGAAGAAAATTATTTTCATAGCAACATAAAACAAAACATATTAGATTATTTAAACGAATAAAACACAAAGTATTTCTAGACACAGTGTTTCTATATAAATGTTAATTTCAATACTACTAACCAATGCAAAAAATCGTGTCAGTGAAGATGAGTTGCGATGCCCATATTTGCCGGGCAAAGTTTTTAAACAACCAAAAATTAAGAAAAAAAAAATATTGCAATTTCCCAAAGACAGTAAACATTTCTGTAAGAAATATGAAGAATTCTTCTTCTTCCTCGGTCCCTATGCTCGGCTCGTTGACGATGACACTCCAGATGTTAGCTCTCTCGAGAAAGCTAACTTTTTTGCTAGGCAGTTCCCCTCCAACTCTTCGCTTCCAAAAAAGTCGAGTTCTTGAGCGGGCAACGATTCCATGGGAATGGGACAAATTTTGTTTCGCACTCGTGCTAAGGTGAGACTCCTAAAAGATCTCAACGTTCATAAATCCGCTGGTCCGGATGGTAACCCCGCTATTATTCAGAAAAGGTGTTCTTCCACGTTGGCAAAACCCTTGCGTAAGCCCATCGCATCTATCCGATTCTTCTGGGCCCGTTCCGAGCTGTTGGAAAACAGCATTTGTTCAGCCAATACCAAAAAAAAGGCAAATCTTCTTCTCCCTCCAATTATCGTCCGATTGCACTTACGTCCCTTCTTCGCAAGGTCAAGGAAACGCTGATAAACTATCAGCTCGATAAATATTTCGAAGACCAAAAGCTCCTCAATGACCGGCAGTTCACCTTTCTAAGCACCAGGTTCATTGGTGATCTGATGGTTTATCTTACCGAACAGTCTTTACATCGTTTTGGAGAAAGTAAGATTGTTGCACTTGATTTCAAAAGCATTTGATTTGGTGTGCTTTCGAAATCGATGAATCCCTCCTTTGTTGGATTAGAAACTTTCTTTCGAATCAATATTGGACGGGTTCAAGTCTGAAACTCCCAAAATAAATGCTGGTGTGCCCCAGGGCTCCGTTTTGTCTCCGACCCTCTTTCTCATTTTCATAAATGATCTCTTGTGTGTAACTTCTATTCCAAAACATTGTTTCGCTGACGATAGTACGCTTATCTTTTCTTATTTGT
The DNA here is from genome assembly GCA_943590905.1 of Sphaerophoria taeniata. NCBI lineage: Eukaryota > Metazoa > Arthropoda > Insecta > Diptera > Syrphidae > Sphaerophoria > Sphaerophoria taeniata. The sequence continues at coordinate 71,231,722 of OX016542.1, read as the reverse complement.
TCCCAGACTCACATCCCTCGTCTTCGGATGTGGAACTGCAACGGCAAAATATGATAAGCTCATTAAACTCTGAGTTAAACAGCATCGTACAATGGGGAATAAGAAACCGCGTAGAATTTTAATAAAAATAAAACAAATAAATAGAGTGGCACGACAGCTCTTGAAGAGCCAAGGCCTAAGTGGCTTACTCTCATCAACTATTCTATGAGTGCGTGTGAAGAATTGAGGGGACCTTCAATTTAACGCTGATTCCGAACGGCAGAGTTGAGAAGCACTTTTTCATGACAGATTGATACTCTTGGAAGATTTGTCAGGTCTTCGCAAGAGGCAGTGCCCGTGAAAGATGAAATAAAAACTTGGCCTGAGTAGGACTCGAACCAACGACGTTCTGCGTAGCAGCCAACGCACTTACCACTTAAGCTACGGGCAACTGCGTAGAATTTAATGCTTCAAAAACTCAATGCTATCTTGTATCGTTAAAGCGAGATATACCCCCCTCCCTTGCCACTCTCCATGAGTGCCACTTGCATCAGTGAGATCGAACGTCTCAGGATTCTCGGTATGTGCATCACTGACCTGACCACCTCTTGAGGAACGAACACATAATGCGATGTCGCTAAAAATGTCGCAAGGTTTCTGGGTCAAACTCGAGTGCATTTCGTATCTCTCTCTCTCTCTTTCTATTCTATCGTTACTTCTACGATTAGTGCTCTAGCTAGTTTCATTCCTCCCCTCAAACAATTCCACCGTAATACCCTTAACTCCAGATTACCCTCAAGCCTAACTTCGGACATAATCTCAAGTCTCTCTCTCTATACTTTCTTCCACATTCGTCTTTCGTAAGAAGGACATGGTAAAAGCACCAAATGATGGAGTCATCATACCAATCTTATAGATTTTATGACCCTTTGACAAAAAGTACAACTCAGATCGGTACTTACTCTGACCACCATTTTAGGTAAAGTGGGTACAAGTTGCTCTAAAAACAAACTCTCCTAGACCCAATACATTTTAAAGCAGAGGAAGTAGGTGTAGTTAATACCTAACCTATGGCTTAGTTGTCTTAATTAATCCTCTTTTCAAAAAACAGCCTACTCAAACATTTTTTGCATCACTGAAAAAATCAGCAAGAAATTTTGTTTCCATTAATGTCATACCCACTTAGAACCGATTTTGCGACAAATTTGACTTAATACCGTCCATTCGCGCAATTTCGAATAGACAAATGCACAAAAATCAAAATGTATGCAACAAATTAACTATAAAATATGCAAAATTGCACAAAATTTCTAAAATTAATCCCGAAAATAATATTCTAAAAGCCTGTTTAGGATTCAGTTTATAGCTCTTCGAAAATACTAGTCGTTGTAAGTTAGTGTAAAAATCCTCTTCTAAATGCTCCAGAACGAACTTGTTTTTAGCTAATTTATGATTCATTAAAAGCAGAATCATTGGTGCCTACTGTTTGAAAAAAAAACCAATGCGATACGTACACTGAGAGAAATGGAAGACGGCATTAAAAATGTTAAAACAGGTTCAAACACTTAAAAGCAACATTTCGATGTTGGTTTTTAGTTGTGTTGTGCTTGCTCAAACCTTTTCTCTATCCTGCCCGAAAACGCACGACGAAAATTTGCTGTGCTGTTGCTGTGAAGTATTTTTGCTATAAAAAAAAACATCTATTGTGCCGTTGTAGAATAATTTTCAAAACTATACAAAAATACTGGTCATATACGCGCAAATTCTCGCAAAGCTCTATCGAGTAGGTATTTGTCGTCCTAGCTGTTTCTTTTTTGTTTGGCGTTTCGAGGTCCATTCTCGCTTATATTCAAAACCCTTACATCGGTTCCAATAATTCCAGACAATTACTGGCCAATTATCATCCCGAATGGAAGGACATGTGATTCGCTGATTCCGTTGAGCCTCACAAAAGTGGATCTAATATCCACCGAAGCCCATACTTTTTGGGGAGGATATCCCAGCTTCGTGAACGCCAAACGGAATGATGCGAAAACACACTGTGTGGTAATGGTGGGTTCCCTAATTGAGGTCTAACCGAAAATTTTGCGTGTTAAGTGGATTCATGTTTGGTAAGGGCTCAACTTGCACTTTGTGTATTATGGTCCTGTTTGTGTTCCTGCAGCAAGGATATTTTGTTTATTGCTTTCAATAACATGCTAAATATAGAATATGGTTTGGTCGCCAAATCCAAATTCCCAATGAGAGTGGAAAAGAGTACCACACACTGTGATTTATTAAAAGAATGGATTCTGACAACTTGTGTGGAAGAGTGCAGCAACGAACCCAAACCTACAAAAAAAAATTACGTCGACTGACGACGACGAAAATTATAACTGTTTGGATTTTATGGAAAAGAATTGAATTCAACCCAGAATCGCCCTTCAACCAGCAGTAGGCTGTGACGTAGAAAAGTGGTTTGAGAAATCTGGAATATCCATTGTTCGCGTTCAGTTATAGTGGTGGCATACTCAAGTTCATCCGTCCGTCTGTCCGTTTGAAAGTCAAAAGTCGTCGCCGGAACCAGAAGAAAGAAACACCACACCAACAAAGAATATTATTGAATAGAAGAAAAGAAGAGAAGCAAAGTTAGAGTTTCAAGGCGCAACGAAAGCATTTCAGGATTTTTCGTTTCGTCTATTTCGATGGCTATAATTCAAAAAATTAAGACGGCACCGATAGTCATAAATCTGTCAAAAATCCATTTCTCCATTCTTTTCTTACCTCCACTCTGCCCCTCCACTACATTCTACTCTGCAACTGCTATGGCTAGGTACACCAGTCAGTCTCAGTATAGTGCTAAGGACTTTCTATTATAGTTTTTTTCCTTTTTGAAATTATAAATCTTTCTGAGAATGGAAGAGTGAATTGTAGCATCTTGATGATGTGGTTTTTTTTCTGGAGTTGTGTGCTATTTAAGGCATCAGACATGCTATTGCCGTTTGTCCGTTAAGTCACTCGTTGGTCCAACAATAATAGTTTTTTGATGCATTTCAGAGCTGTTCATATGTTCGTGTCATTGTACCCTTAACCCGAACAAAAATGGTTACAAGAACAAGAACCATCAAGAAGCTCACAGCGCTGCTGTCATAATTCAACGATAAAATAATTCAAAAGAAAGAACAAGACGCATCGGATTTATTTCATCTGCCTCAATTAGAGGGTTGGCTGGTTGCGTTTAAGTGGGTTTCGAGTTTTGGTTTTTTTGTTCGTCTCTGAGAAAACCATCAGATACAAACTTTTTTGACGGTTGATTCATTGACATATTTGTTTGGAATTTGGTGTTTTAATTTATTGTCAAGGTTGAGAACGCACAGATCTGACTCAGGGGGTATTTTTTTGTTCATCCGTTGTGTTTTGTTTTCTTTCTGTTAAGATATTTCATTTTTTGAGACATGAGTTATATCAAACAAATGGTGATGAGAGTGATTCATTGATCTAAACATTTTGGGATTAATTTTTTTTTAATTTCGGGATCAAGAGCTCGTATAACTGACTAGTCTGAGAGTCTATTGAAATTAGAGTTTTGTATGTATGTACCTCTACCTACCTTCGTTTTATGCACTCACGCTACAAAATTTTCTAACGGAAGTCGATGGGTTATTTCTAATGTTTCTTGAGATTGGTGTCGGAAAATTTCGTTTCAATAGCTTTTCAAATTTATTCTGTTGAGACACTACAGTTTTTAATCACAAGTTCCTGTCTCACATGTCCAGTCCACCAGTCGAAACCAAGTTGCTTCTTCTTCATAGCGTGGGCTTGGACCTCTTGATGGTCATCTAGAAAATGGAGGCTTTGAGAAGAGAACTTTCTTGGCTGGTGATGTTTCAATTGACCTTAATTTCCATTCGTCTTCTAGTATACTAAACTGACAACGAATTTTTTATCTGAAGCATTTGGTTCATTAGTCCCCTCTCCTGTGGAACATAGTAGTTAAAGAACTGCGAATATCCCTCGAGAAGGAAGGCTACAGAGTGATTGCGTATGCCGATGAAGTTGCTATCGCCGTCACAGGAAAACATCCAATACCCTGAGAGACCTCCTCCAAAACACACTTAATATTCTCACAAGATGGGCTGATCACTGAGGACTTAATATTAATCCTCAAAAAACAGACGTCGTCCTTTTTACACGGAAATACAAATCCCAGTAATTGTACCTCCTTCAATAAAAGGTGTACCACTAATTTTTACCAATGAAGCCAAATATCTTGGTCTGATATTAGACAAAAAAATAAGTTGGAAACCTAATATTCAAGAAAGAGTTAAGAAAACTACAGTAGCTCTTTTCTCCTACAAGAAAGCCATAATAGGCAAATGGGGTTTTCAACCTCGCATACCTATTGGCTATATACATCGGTCATCCGACCAATACTCATGTACGGGGTGCAGTATGGTGGACTGCACTGGAGAAAGTCACTTACTGCAACAAATTCTGCAGAGTCCAACGCACTGCGTGTCTCTGCATAAGCAGGGCATTGAGAACAACACCCTCAGCGGTGCTAGACATTCTCATCCATCTGACACCCCTCGACATCTTCAGCAAACAAGTGGCAGCGAGTACAGCTATAAGACTCAACGCCTCAACTGAATGGACGAACAATAATGTGGGAATTTCCATCATTTTGCACTTCTTCGGTTTATCTTCTATACCAAGGTACATAGACTACACAATTCCAAAACCCAAATTTGGAAAAAACTTCCATTCCATCCAGAGATGAATGGGAAGACAAAAAACTCCTGGATGACAATAGCATTCATTTTTATACAGATGGATCCAAGACAAATGATGGTGTTGGTAGTGGTGTGTACTCAGTAAAGCTTAATCTAAGTCTCTCACTCCGCCTCCCAAATCATTGAAGCGTCTTCCAAGCAGACATTTTGGCGATAAAGAGGTTCTATCATGGCTAAGAGAAAACGTGATATCAACTTCTGATATCTGCATATTCTCCGACAGCCAGGCTGCTATTAAATCTCTCGACGGTGTCTCAACCAACTCTCTAACGGCCCTCGATTGTCGATCGTCTCTGATGGAGATGGCGCAGCAATTTAACATTCACCTCTGTTGGGTGCCGGGTCACAGAGACATCGAAGGAAATTGTAGAGCTGATGAACTCGCTAAAAATGGAACCGTCATACCCATCTGACCTGAAAGGGTAGAGATAGGTATACCGATAGGTTCATGTTAACCTATGCTCAAGGAAACAGCCTTAACGATACGAACTCTAGGTGGTTTAATTTACCAACGTGCGCAGCCACAAAACATATATGGCCGTCACTTGACCTAAAGCGCTCTAAAGACTTGTTATCTCAAAGCAGATTTCATATTAGCTCCCTTTCTTTACCGGGACACTTTCTCATAGTCAGACACGCAATACGACTTGGTGTAGCCTCAAATGACTTCTGCAGGAGCTGTATGGATGAAGAAGAAGAAGACACAATCTCTCTCCTTCTCTGCACATGCCCCGCATTTCCCTAAGACGCATATTTCATCTGGGAGAATAATTTTACGATAACCCCAGCCCAGTGAACTAGCTAACAAGGATGGTCAATATCTTCTTCGTTTTATAAAAAGCTCAAAATGGTTCGACTAGTAAGAAGTAATTCCCTAGATTCATGTTGTGTCACAATGGGCCTTTTCCTTTGGCCTATGTGTGTGGATCCTGTATCCGCAGCCACTTTAACCTAACCTTACTTTGGTGCATTAGAGATTAGAGTATTATCGGTGCTCTATATGTCCCAGACTATGCTTGAGATTGTGTCTGAATTTAATGAGTGAGTGAGTGAAATTCTCACCGAGTTTAGCCTATTTCTCGCAATCTCTATGGAGGCCTCAAGGAATGATGTTTTGGGGCAAACGACGATTAAAACTTATTCCTGAAAGTCTAGAATTTGATCGGATTTGCTAGAGACTGCGTTTTATTTATTGCTCTCGCGTAAGACTCTGGTTGAAGTGAAGAGGTAAAGATACAGCGCATCTATTTATCTTATGCATGCACATGGTTTGGTATAACTCGGACGAGATCCCTTGTTCAAGCATCGCTAGCTGATTTTTTTTGGTGACTAGCGAAAAAAGTTGTTTGCTGAAATTATAAGGATTGCCACAAAGCTCCTTGATAAGGATCCCAGTAGGTAAATAACCAAGATCAACAGGAGAGTACATCTACCTATAAACTAGTCAAGGGGCACATAGCGTTTAATCGGTGGTTTCGGAAGAATCTACACTGAAAAATTTTCATGCATAAATAGTACGAAAATATGAGTGCATCGTACGAGTTTTTTTCGTAGTTTTCAGCCACGAATAAATTTGTACAATGTACTCATATTCGTATATTTAAAAGATCTTTGTACATTGTACGAATGAAATGACAATATTTACGTTTCCTTTCGTACATTTACAAAGAGCGTTAGTACATTCTACTAATATTTCGTACTATTTACCCTCAATTTGTAAATTAACAGAGAGCATGTACTCCACTAATTCTTGGTACTATTTATTCCCCATTTGTAAATTTACAAAGAGCATTAGTTCATCCTACTAATACTTCGTACTATTTACTCTCGATTCGTAGATTTACCAAAAGCATTAGTTCATTCTACTAATACTTCGTACTATTTACTTGCCATTCGTAAGTTAACCAAAAGCATTAGTTCATTGTACTAATACTTCGTAGTATTTACTTGCCATTCGTAAGTTTACCAAAAGCATTAGTTTATTCTACTAATACTTCGTACTATTCACTCTCCATTAGTAAATTAACGAAAAGCATTAGTTTATTGTACTAATACTTCGTACTATTTACTTATCATTCGTAAGTTAACCAAAAGCATTAGTTCATTCTACTAATACTTCGTACTTTTTACTTACCATTCGTAAGTTTACCAAAGGCATTAGTTCATTCTACTAATACTTCGTGATATTTACTTGCCATTCGTAAGTTTACCAAAAGCATTAGTTCATTCTACTAATACTTCGTACTATTTACTTGCCATTCGTAAGTTAACCAAAAGCATTAGTTCATTGTACTAATACTTCGTAGTATTTACTTGCCATTCGTAAGTTTACCAAAAGCATTAGTTCATTCTACTAATACATCGTACTATTTACTTTCCATTCGTAAATTAACCAAAAGCATTAGTTCATTCTACTAATACTTCATACTATTTACTTGCCATTCGTAAGTTAACCAAAAGCATTAGTTCATTCTACTAATACTTCGTACTTTTTACTTGCCATTCGTAAGTTAACCAAAAGCATTAGTTCATTCTACTAATACTTCGTACTATTTACTTACCATTCGTAAGTTTGCCAAAGCCTTTAGTTCATTTTACTAATACTTCGTACTATTTACTTACCATTCGTAAGTTTACAAAAGGCATTAGTTCATTCTACTTATACTTCGTACTATTTACTTGCCATTCGTAAGTTAACCAAAAGCATTAGTTCATTCTACTAATACTTCGTACTATTTACTTGCCATTCGTAAGTTAACCAAAGGCATTAGTTCATTCTACTAATACTTCGTAGTATTTACTTACCATTCGTAAGTTTACCAAAGGCATTAGTTCATTCTACTAATATTTCGTACTATTTACTTACCATTCGTAAGTTTACCAAAGGCATTAGTTCATTCTACTAATACTTCGTACTATTCACTCTCCATTAGTAAATTAACGAAAAGCATTAGTTTATTGTACTAATATTTCGTTCTATTTACTTGCCATTTGTAAGTTAACCAAAAGCATTAGTTCATTCTACTAATACTTCGTACTATTTACTTGCCATTCGTAAGTTAACCAAAGGCATTAGTTCATTCTACTAATACTTCGTAGTATTTACTTACCATTCGTAAGTTTACCAAAGGCATTAGTTCATTCTACTAATATTTCGTACTATTTACTTACCATTCGTAAGTTTACCAAAGGCATTAGTTCATTCTACTAATACTTCGTACTATTCACTCTCCATTAGTAAATTAACGAAAAGCATTAGTTTATTGTACTAATATTTCGTTCTATTTACTTGCCATTTGTAAGTTTACCAAAAGCATTAGTTCATTCTACATTCATTCTATTCGTGGTTTTTTATAATACAGAATTGTAAAACAGCCTCGACCAGAACTTTCCGCAAGTTGTTTGTTAATTTGGGTGTCCTATTAAATTTCTTCAAATACAACTTACCTACTAGTTCTTTTTGTCATCAAATACTTAGCACTCTTAGCACGCTTTTTATGTATTTTTAATTTTATTTAAAAAAAAACTCACAAACCAAAATAAACACGATCAAAATCACAACCAACATGAGCCATTGCCATGATTTAAAAACAATGACGCAATCCGATTCGAGTAGCGGCAATGTACTAATGCTCTTGGTAGATGTACGAAGTATTAGTAGAATCTACAAAAGCTAATGGTAAATTTACGAATGGAGTGAAAATATAACTTAATAATAGTACAATGTACTAATGCTCTTGATAAATGTACGTATGGAGTGTAAATAATACGACGTATTAGTACAATGTACTAATACTCTCGGTAAATATACGAATGAAGGAAAAATATTACGAAGTCATTAGTTAAATGTACTAATGTTTCGCTTAGTGTTAGAACGGAGGAAAAATAGTACGATGGATTAATGCATTTGGTAAATATACGAATGGAGGTTATGATATACGAAGTATTAGTAGATACAGATAAAGAAGTTGCATTCTACTTATAATGAGTAAATCCTACGAATTATTCGTAAGGTCAATTTTCGAGACTAAATTTTTTACGAATATTAGTTTTTCTTCGTACATTTAACAAATGCATGAGTAAATCTTACGAATGAATTTGGAAAAACTACGAAACCATTCGTACACGATGATTTACGAATGATTTAGTTCAATACACGGTGCAGGGAACTAACTTCACTGGGAATTAACTTCACATGGGAATTAACTTCACCTCAAGTGGGAACTATCTTCACTTTTTTTTGGTGAAGTTATATCCCAACTATGGTAGGAAATTACTTCATCAGAAATTTGTGTGAAGTTATTTCCCACCCGTTGTTCATAGATTTTAAGAGAAAAAAATCAGCCGAATGAAAAAAAAATTATGAACATACGAATTCAAAAATGCCATGTTTCTTTTAATAAGTAGCCAGAGCAGACAAAGGCCTTAAGTTCAAAATTTGAGCTTCAGCTTTTATTAAACCGAGCGCTTTTTGTATATTATTTGGACTAAATAATGGTTAGGTAAACAAGGAGCTTTATATGGGGATTGGGATTGGTCCTCCGCTTTGGTGTAGTATCGTGAATCTTGCTGCGGATTGCCCGCGTATAATGGAACCAACATCCTTTGAGGTCTACTTCGGGAAATACAATGTACAAAGCGAGTCGAATTTTTTTTTGCCAAACAGAGAAACAGTTTGTTTCTCTGTTTGGCAAAAAAAATTTCGGCTCGCTTCGCTCGCTTTGCAGCGCTACAGTATAAATTAATTTTTCTTGCACAATTTGCACTAGCATGTTTTTGGTACGATGATAGTTTAAAAAAAAAGATTTGACATCATTTTCAAACAAAATTGGTAATTTATATTTGAATTGATCAGCTTAATTCATATTTAGTTGTAGTAGGAAATTAATCATTTTTGTACATTTGCAACATTTGTGATTTGAAAAGTATACATTTCGTTTATCCTAAATCTACATTATTCTTCTATAGTTAAAAAAAAAAATCTAGAAAATCGGTCAACCGGTTTAGCTAATTAGTAAACGTACAGAAAAAAGCTGTTCATTTATATAGATTCTTAAAAAATCATGACCAACTTCTAATGCTAAGCAAATTTTTCAATGCAAACATTAAAACAGAAAAACATTGGGGACCCCACGAAATTTTCTTTCACCCCACTACTGGAAATAAATTTGTCATTGATTTTGATGCGAAAGTAAACTACACAACACGATAATAACGTGTAACTCTTATAAAGATAAGTGAAATTAATTCCCACCTTCTGTGGGAAATAGCTTCACATCAAAGTGAAGTTATTACCCACAGAAAAGTGAAGTAATATCCCACCATAGTTGGGATATAACTTCACCAGAAAAAAGTGAAGATATTTCCCACTTGAGGTGAAGTTAATTCCCATGTGAAGTTAATTCCCAGTGAAGTTAGTTCCCTGCACCTCAATACACGAATAAATACGTACAATGTACTCATAATTTTGATTTACGAAAAATATTAGTACATAGAACGAAAAAATTCGTGTATTTTACCAAAAATTTAATCAAAATCTACTTATATATTCGTAATTTTTTTATTACAGAAAAGCTTCGCACAATCTACGAATATTCGTTCAATTTACGAATTTTTCTCGTACGAATGCTATTCGTAGCAATTTTACTAATAAAATTTTTCAGTGTAAAGCCGATTGCTTAGCCTTCATGTACCCTCGCTCATTGAGTTGAGAAGCTGCGCTTGCTTTTTTCGTTATCCTTTTATCAATTGAAATTCAATGAAAAACTTAGAAAACAATTAGGTAAGTTAAAACTGATCAATACATCACACATGTACCTATACCTACATATGTTAAACGATAAGCATTTTTATGCTCAAAACTGAAGTCGTATAGTATTCTGAACTAGCGGGATCGATCTTCTTGCTTAATAAGAATTATTATCCTTATTCTTTTCAATCTTTTAGACAATGGACAACCGCATAAATCATTATTACACTAATTAAAAACCACAGGTAGGTTTAACCACAGATCCAAACCCAGCCATCAGCCAGCCACTCACTGTCTATTTTTAACTTCCATTGCTGCTGCGCCATAACTCAATGACCAATGACAGAATGGTGGTCAGCCAATCAAGGATCACGTTTTGTTTGATCACTTTTTTCATTCCATTCGTCGATGTCCGCCATTCGATTTTGTTAGTGTATCTGCTTACCCTGATGGTGAAGTTAACCATTAATTTACACAGAGTCAGAAGAAACAAGTTGACTGTTAAACTCGAATGGGCTTACCTGTCGCTGTCTGCCTTTAACAAATACTTGATTGCAACTCGTCCGTGTGCATTGCATACCAGCAGAGTAATAAAAGGTTTAAATGCTTGTAGGTACCTCAAACGACAGCGGGCCGGCCTAGGTACCACGTCTACCACATGCCAGGTGAGTATGAGTCAATAAATCGACAAGACCCAAGCCAATCATAATGAAATTCATTTTCCATCATAATTGCCATCAGGGTGATGGGAGACAGCCTTTGCTCGCGGCTTGAGCATGAATCCATGAATTAAAAGAGATTCTGATCTTCGAGAAATCAAATGATATCTATTTTAAGAGGTTTTTTTCTTTAATTTTTTTTTTGTTTTGTTTATGGTCCTGTTCTGATGATAATTTTTTATGGCATGATGGGAACTTGAAAACCATCACGAATGTTTCGACGGGACAAAATCACTCTTGAGTCTTGACTTGAGTCCTGTATAATGAAGACGTCAGTAAAAATCGCACATACATAATTTATGTCGAAAATTGAGTGATAATCGCGAGGCTTTAACTCCTTCCAGTAATTTCTTACATAGACCTAAAGGTAATTGACTTGTTACATGTAACAGTTGTGTTTACTTAAAACAAACATTTTAAAGTTGAGATAGGCTTTGGTCGACCTTGAAAGTCATGTCGCATTCATTGGATGATTTCCATACAGTATAAGTTGTTTGGTGAAAAAGCATTGGAGCGACAACCAAGATACCGGTGTTTTAGAGCCTTTCAAACCGAGGAAAACCGGAAAAAGTTAAAACAAGCCAGCAAGGCTGCAATGCAATATTCGACGGACCAAGTTTTTGTATGACTGAATTTGGTTGTCCTATCTTTTTGACAGCATTAACTTGGTCTTGCCCTCGTTAACCGCTAGACCCATCTTCCTGGCCTCCGTCGAGACTCACGAACGCTCCACTGACATCACGCTGTGTTCTTCCAATTTTGTTAATGTAGTCTGCGTATCCTAGTAGCTTTACGGACTTTTGAAAGATTGTGCCTTTGGTGTTGACATTGAAGTTTTACACAATCCTTTCAATGCATCCGTAAGGTTTTTTCCGACCATGATGGAACAGCGTTATTTTTCCATTATCATCTTACACAGACGGACGAGTTCTTGCTCTATATAATTTATCTCTATAGACGCTGTCATACGTGGCCTTGAAATCGATGAAAAGGTGGTAGGTATCGATTTGAAGTTCCTGGGTCTTCTCCAAGATCTGCTGTAGGGTGAATATTTGATCGATGGTGGGCTTTCCGGGTCTGAAGCCGCACTGATAAGGACCTAGTTGTTGACAAAAGGCTTCAAACGTTCACACAGCACGGCAGACAAGATCTTATAGGCGATGTTAAGGAGACTTATACCTCTGTAGTTGGTGCAAATCAGGGGATCTCCTTTCTTGAGGTTCGGGCATACGATGCCGACGTTCCATTCGTCGGACATGCTTTCCTCCGACCAAATTTTGCAGATGAGCTGGTGCATGCTCCCAACCAAATCAGATGATTTGTACCGTTCGGCGGCTAGCCCGTCTGCTCCAGCGGCTTTGTTCGACTTGAGTTTAGATACCGCTATCTTCACTTCATCAATATCGGGTGGGTGGAATTGTTGGTCTACTGTATCCAAATTGAATGGTTCTGTATTGCTGGCGGGGTTTTGTTCGTCACCGCCATTATTCAGCCTGGAAAAGTGGTCTTTCCATATCCTCAGCACTGACTGTGGTTCCACTATACGATGATCCAATGATGGTCTCTACAGGCTTCTGTTCGGGGTGTATAAGCCCTGGTGGTTTGTTTTCCCTTGTTGTAAAGCTTTCGAACCTCGTTTCTGTTGTGACATCCCTCTATCTCCTCGATCGCACGCTTCTCAATTTCCCTTTTTTTATTTCTGAGAAGTTTTTGCTCCTCTCTCCTTTTCTGCTCGTAGAGCTCACGAGCTGCTAGTGTCCTTCTTTGCAGCGCCGCTTTGCATGCCTCTTGTTCAGCTACATGTGCTCGCCGGCACTCCTAATTCCTTTTTGCAGAGCAAATTATTTTTACAAGTCCGTAAGGGAGACTTCTGGGAAAAAAAACATTCAAATTTAAAGTTCACTGACCGAAGAAAATCTTCTTCTTCTCAACTGCCTTAATGCCAAACTTGTGAGAACCAATCAACGAGTTATTTAATATGTTTTATTTATAAGCGTGAAAGCACTTAAGATTTATTTTAAAAAAAAAAGTCATCCCCATCATAACACACATACACACACACACAAATACACACAAAAAGCTATAAATTTCAAGTTGATCTCTGATTCAAAACAAAAATACACAAAATCCGTAAAATCAAAATAAAAAAAACTCGAAACGAAACATAATTTCCAGACAAATCATCACAGTTGTATACACTTGTATGCAAATAGTCCATGCAATAAAAAGATCGTAAATTTAATTGATTTTAAATTTACAGATTAATTCTTCCATAGGGTTTATTTTTGAATCTATATTAAGTGTGTGTTGTTTTTTGGTTCTCTCTCGAAAAAGTTATAGACGAGTACGAGCTAACAACGTTGTCCCTTACACCATCACAGGTTTTAACGGTTAAATGGAAAATTAATGAAAATAAAATCTGTTTCTATTTTATAGTTTTTTTTTATATTTTTGGTTTATTATAATTCCAATTAAGCTGCTGATTTAATTAAATTAAAAGTAATAAAAAAAATGGAAGAAATATAAAAAAATTCCAATTTACCTATATATTTTGAAAAAAAGAAAAAAAAAATCAAATACCATAAGTCGTTTGTATATTGATTTGATTTGATGTGATCCATAAAGATGTCAAGACTAATCCAAAATATTTATTCAAAAACAAACAAAAATTTAAAACGTTCTTCATAAAATCGAAAGTCAAAACAGATAAATTATGCAAATTTGCTTGTGACAGCCGTTAATAGTTTGGTACAAAGCAATAAAGAAGACAGCTTTAAATCTGTCAAAAACAAAAGGTTTAAGGTAAACGAGTTTTCAATGTACCTATAGATGGTTTTGTTATGAGACTTGATAAGTCCGTACAAGATGAAAGTAGAAGCAAATTGATGTGGCTATATTTTCCCTTTGTAATGCAAAACCAGGACTTTTCAATTTTGTATCCATGCTGAGGAAAGTTGAATTACTTAATGTATTTAACTTATGTAAGAGAAAATTGAATGCACAAAAGTTCATTTAAGAAAACTGAAAATAATTGAATTTGATTGAATGCAATTGAATATGTGAGAAATTTTTGTTTCTTGGGCTTTAATGATCATTGAGTTGGATGCGATTAATAATAAAATAAAACTAATCCATCTTGGTTTTACCCTACGTTTTGCCAGTTGTTTTCCAGCTTCTTCAGGGGATTTATTTAGCTACATATATATTTAAATACATTGTTAGTACAAAACATTTTTTATAACGAAATTTTACATTTGAAAAAATTTACTATTTTATATTAAAAAACCATGATTGACAATTGCACAAAAATTGAATATGATTAAACGCAATTGAATATGATTGAATGTATTTGGATATGACTAATTAAATGAATAAACTATAAGCTTTCATATTTTAAATTTTGTACATAAATTATTCTAAAGTTTAGATATTAAACCGTTTAATTCAGGCCATAAGGAAGAGTCGAATATAAAAATGTTTTGTTTCAAATGTTAAAATCACCGATTGCATGGATGACTCAGCTATGCTGTTACAAAGAAAAAATAGGTAACATATGTTTTTTGAATATAATTGATTTTTTTTTTAAGAATTTTTAATTATTCAAAAACATTTTACAATTGTGTATATATTCCTGCGAAGCCTAGGCTTTTCTGCAGAAGATTGTGTATCTACCATTCATATTTATAAATAAAATAAATAAGTAATAATAAATAATAAAAATGAAGTGAGCTTAATTACACATTATTACATTATTAAGGAATTTTTCAAAAAAAAAAAAGCTAATAATTTTCGTTTAAGAAGTGATATTTCAATTGCTTCTTTCTGTTTTTATAATTTTGTATCAGTAGTGCGCGTTGTATGGTATTGAATTGATGTTGTATTGGTCAAATGAAACGGTCGTTTTTATGATATTCTAAAACTGTCATCTTGAAGATTTGCTCAACTTTAAGGACCCGAAAATTGTTTTCAGATTGCTGCCTATTGTTAGCTTGAATTATTTTTAGAGCTGAATTTTGGAGTTTTTGAAGCTTTTTAATGTGAGTTGCTGCTGCGTTTCCCTAAGCAAGTATGCCATATCTCAGCTTTGATTGTAATAAAGCGTATAGACTTGCCTCAAAACGTTTTTTGAAGCATGGTACTTTAAGTACGATAGTGCATAAAGACCCTTCTTTAGATCTGTACGAAGTTTGTTAATGTGTTTGTCCCAAAGGAAATGGCTATCAATAAGAACTCCAAGATATTTATAGCATTCAACAACTTCGATACATTCAGTTAGTGTGTTTGGACAGAGATCATTCTTGAAGTATATTTCTGCTTATCGTTTTTTTTAAATGTGCACTTAGGAGTAAGTAAGTAAGTAAGTAACAAATTCATTTATTAATTCAATAATTGTTTAAGTTTAAATATATACATGAATTCTAAAGCTATGGCTAAGCCGTCAGCCTGGTTGACAAGAATTATAATTCTTATAAACGTTTTTTATAGATAACAATTATATAGATAAATTTACAAATTAAACATATTCGCTAACTAAAAGCATTCTATATTTGAAGATAACTTCTAAAAATTTACTTAGTGTTTTCCAGTCGCAATCGTTTAGTATTTTAAGGGTGTCTTGCATTGAAAGAGTATTTTTACCAAAGAAGAAACGTCGGTGTGGCTTAAATATTGGGCATATACTTATAAAATGGAAGCAGTCCTCTTTTGACTTAAGGTTGCATATTGAACAGAACTGATCAAAGCTCCCGTTGTAAGGGCATCCGTTTAGGCTGAGTAGTTCACATCTCGCTTTAAAAATGAAAGAAATCTCTCGGTATGTTAAGGTATCGTTAAAGTAGTTTCTCTTCTCAAGATTGTAGTTAAGCTGAGAGTATAACAATCTACTGTCGGATTCACGGCCATTTAAAACAAATGTTTCTCGAGTCAAGTCCTCATTCTTTCTAATTATACGGTACAGCTGTTCCTTTAAGTTGTTGGGGTTATTAGAGTCAATATGAAGTGTTTCACCACAAGCAGTACCTAAGTTTTCCCACTTAGCAGTCAACCAGTCTTTATTCCTCAACTCGTATAAGAGCATTTTTTTGTCATCCTTGAGTCGTCATGGGCTAAAGTCTTAATAATAAAATCAGCCTGCGCTTTAAGAGTACTTGTTAGGAGTTTTGGTAATCCTGTTTCCAAGTAGATTGCATAGTTTGGTGTGTTTCGAGGTAAGTTGAAGAGTTTTTTTAAGAAATTTCTCTGGAATTGTTCGATTTGTTCATATTCATCTGCACCCCAGACTTGACATGCGTAACAGAGCGTTGACTTTACTACCGCTTCGTATATCTTATACTTGGCGGAAAGAATTATTCTACTATTAGCAAACATTTTTCTCCATGTAGAATTCAACAAGCTTTGTGAAGTGTTAGCCTTTTCTCTTAGATGGCTGTTGAAGTTCAAATTGTGGGTAACTTTTACACCTAGATATTTAATTTCATTGGTTACTTCTAGTAGATTTCCATTGTAGTACCACCTTTTCACGTTTTGACTTCGGGAGGAGCGCGAAAACACCATGACCTTAGATTTTTCCGTATTAATCGTTAGTCCCCATCTGTTGCAGTAAGATGCTAATCGGTTAATCATTAATTGTAGGTTTTCTGATGATTCAGACAGAATAACAAGATCGTCGGCGTATAGTAAAACATTTACAACCGAATTAGATATCCTTATGCCTCCAGGTAGATCTTCAACAATGTCATTGATAAAAAGGGAGAACAATAACGCGCTGAGGAGACATCCTTGCTTTACTCCAGTGGTTGTTTCAAACCAATCTGAGAATATTAGACCATCCCATACCGCTGCTTTTGTTCCATTGTACATTTCCTTAATCACAGAAAGAAATTTTGATGAAATACCCAACTGCGAGAGCTTATATAACAGTGCATTACGATTCACCCGATCGAAAGCTGTTTTGAAATCTACGAAGAAAGAGTATACTTTCTTGTTACGTGCTTGGAAGGCTTTAACGATTGAAGAAAGTGTAAAAATCTGGTCTGTTGTAGAATAGTTCTTTCTAAAACCTGCTTGAAGATTTGAAAGAATACTTTTCCTCTCCACCCATTTTTCAAGTCTCTCCACAAGTATACCGCAGAATATTTTGGCTAATGATATGCCTCGATAGTTGTCAGCAACATCAAAGGCGCCTTTTTTATGAATGGGGAAGATAACTGACTTTGTGAACGAGGAGGGAATTTCGGCGTTGGCCAAGATCTTGTTATAAAACTTTAACAAATAGTTAAAGTATGAAGGAGTTGCGTTTTGGTAAAATTCGTAGGGAATCCCATCTTCACCTGGTGCCTTTCCATTTTTCGCTTTCTTCATTACTGCTTCTATTTCCTCAAGTGTTATGGCCGAATCTAAAGATTCGTCGAAGATTGATGGCTGAGCGTAGGAAAACTGAAGGTTTGAGTCGCTGTGGAGAAGATGTTTGAAATGGATTGCAAGTGATTCAGCTGATAACCCTGAACCTATTCTGTAGCTTGTACCGCTAATATTTCTGGCGATTTTCCAAAATTCTTTCGAGTTTTTAGTTTGACCTAGATTAAGTGCATTGTTGTTTTCAAATTCTATTTTCTTGTGTAGACATAAATTTTTGTAGTAGGTGTTGCAGTCATTGTACCATTTCCTTAAATTAGGATTATGCGAAATCCGGACGATTTTCAGAAGTGCGAAAGATCTTTCGCGTGCCTTCAAGCAGTCATTATCAAACCATTGTTGTTTAAATGATGAACCCGTGTTTGATATTTTGTTCGTTGTTGAGCTTCTTATAAATTCTGTTAATTGACTAGCCATAATGTCAGTAGATTCGGTTGCCAGTAAATTTGTTTCAATTAAATTGTTCAAAGCACGCTTATAGCAGTCTGATTCCTCATTCTTCCATTTGAGTCTCGGTAGTAATTTGAGATTAGTGTGTCGGGTTGTTGATTCTCTTGTAAATTCAACTGTAATAGGCATGTGATCCGAGAAGGTTTTACACTGCACTTCAAATTTTTTAATCTGCTCAATCCATTCATAATTCACTGCACAGTAGTCATTGACTGATTGCCCTTGACCTCCTATGAAGGTATAGCAACCCTGTTCATCTCCTTCAGTACATCCATTAAGCACTATTAGGTCATACATTTGTAGTAACTCTAACATATCAGAACCGTTTTTATTACATATTCTGTCTTTCGATTTCCTGTTTACATGAGTAATCGCCGGATTAGAGATGTGTTGATATGTAGTGATTTGTGCGTTGCTAGTTCTAGCATTCCAATCCCCGATCAGTAAGACGCTTTTACTCGCTAAGAATTGCATGGTGTGATGTAACTTCTCAAAATCATGATCCCACTTGTTGCAATTAATGTAGCAAGGTAAAATATACATATTGTTTTGATGAATGAGTTTTACTGCCATCGTTTCTTCTATTTCTTCGAAATCGTACGTATTAGTTAATGATGTTTTAATGCCATACAAAGAACCACCACTTGCACGACCCTTAATATTAGTTTTAATTGCTTCAATCCATACAAGCTTATAGCCTACAAAATAGTTTTTAAATTTAATGATTTTGTCTTTGGTAACATGAGTTTCATATAGAAAAAATATATCGTAATTTTTAACGTAATTAAAAAAGTCTACAAATAACAGTTTATTATTTAGTCCTGAGATATTATAGGATACAATTTTACAAGATATATTATTAATAGGGCTGACGGCATTTAATTCTCAATTTTTTGAAAATCTACTACAATTTGGTGTTTCATGTGCCACCCCTGGTGAATGCAAATGATGTGATCTATTCCATTTCTGTTGTTGTTTGTTTGACATTGACAGTTTGATTTCTCTGACATTTCCAAAGTTAAGATCACCGAACATATTTTGCAGCTCAGTTTCTCCATCAATTTCTTTATATTTTAGATTATTAGTATCATTTAAATAAAAAGTTTTATCACAAATAATTAAAGCGTTGTTTCTTATCTTAACTGCTTCTGTTGTTTTTGTTTTGGTCACTTTGCGATAAGCAAGGAGGATTCGACGTTTAAGTTGTGCTTGTTTGCTAAGATCGCGTTGGATAAAAGCACCTGTGCCTTTAAGCTTAGACGAGTTCTTCAACATTTTGGTCGCGGTTTCGTTCGATCCTGTGTTCAGTTTAAGCTTGATTATTTTGTTATTTTCACTTATTTTCGTGGCCTCTGGCATGTGAACAGTTTGATTTTCTAACAAAAGTTTTGTGATTGATTGGACACGTTCCTGAGGATTGTTACATACGGGATCATTTGGAATAGAGAAAATAATATTCTTTCCTTTGATTTCACGACTCTGATGCTCCAACTCCTCTTCAAGAAGTCGGCAACGGGCTTCAAAATGATGGACTTTTTCTGTCAAATCATGATTTTGCTGTCGCAAAAGACTCAGCTCCTTGTTTACTTTGATGACGTCATCTTTCGTAGCCAAATTGGCGACGGCAAGTGGAAGTTCCTTTTGGAGTGCCTTATCAATAATTGATCTTATTTGTTCGAAATCAGATTGAGACATAGCCATGTTATTGAGGTGTTTAAATGCTTTTGGGTTTCTGTTGTTTTTCGGTGCCAAACTTGAGTTTTCTTCTGGTGAAGTTTCTCCTACTTTTCTTTTGCTAGTCATGTGACCCAATAGAGAAAAGTTTTCTATCTTTTGCGGCTTAAAACTAATTTTACCTGGAGATTTTATTGATTTAATTTAGTGAACTGATTGTTATCTTCAAGTAAAAGTTCGTTTCAAATTTTAACTCTTAGATTAACACACTTAAAAATTGTAAATAATCACGAGCGATTTTGTACGTAAACTATACACTTTTACAGCAGAGTTGCCAACAGTGCACTTAGGATATGCATAAGTTTTGTTTTAGAAGCGTTTATTACCAAACCGTTGTCGTGGCACCATTGTACAGCAGCGTCAAATTCTTCTTGTATTGCCATTGTCGCTGAATCCAGAGACCTATCGCGAACAATGGCTGTGTCATCAGCAAAAGCGAATGGAATGTTTAGTTTAAAAACTCTGAGAAGCTCATTGGTATATAGGATGAATAGAAGTGGTCCTAATTTTGATCCCTGTGGAACTCCATATTCAAAATTCTTTGCCTCGAATTCCGATTCTTTCTAATGCTTCCAACTGTTTTGTATGATTCAGTGTATCAAAAGCCTTGCTGAAATCCATAAACAACACAAGTACATGGTGGCCTTTATTTAAGCTCTCGTTCACACAGTTCGAAAATTCACCAAGCAATTGATTGATTATTAGTGAATGTTTTTCAATGAAACCTTGTAATCTATTGACTACAATTCCTTCCAGGCACTTCTAAGACCGGTAGTATTGAAATTGGTCTGTAGCTCGTCAGTTGGTTTTTAGCTCCACCTTTAGAAATAGGTCTAACAACAGCTGTCTTTAGTGGTTTTGGTATCTTTCCTTCAGTTAGTCTTAGATTTATTATTTTGCAAAGGATTGAAGCAAATAAATCGGCATGATTTTTTATGTCAACTGCTCTAATGCCATCTATTCCAGGTGACTTACTCTCCCCAAGCGACTTAATAATCATGTTAATCTCACTTACGTTTGTAGCATATGTAAAGATTGTTTTTTCATTACGTATATTTGTATTATGTGATGTTTTCAAATTACAATGATGTATTATATTTACAGTTTGCATAAAGAAAAAATCAGCAAAATCGTTGGTTAGTGAATTGAAATCTGTTTTAAAGTTGTTTATCATTAGGCGTGTTTTTTTGGCATCGCTATCTGCAGCCAAATTCGATTTCCTAAAAAAACGTATCCTCAGTTGCCCATCCGCAGCTGTTTTATTTTATTTTTAAGTTGGTATACATACCTAGCTGTCAGATAATTTGTTATTTTGGTTTTGCTTTCGGATAAGTTTTTGACATATTGGGGTATGTTCGTAAAGTGTGAATTTTGATAAAAATCGAGATTCAGATTTTTTAATCTCGAATCAATTTTTTTTGAATCTCAACTCTCAAATAGATCATGAAATCTGAGATTTTTCTTTTTCCTCACTTCACCAACTCGTTTAACTGCCAGATATACAAATTTGACTCGACTCTAAAGATATGACGACAACGAGCACTTCCTGTAAAAAGCCAAAAAGTGAAAATTTTCAAACTCATTTTGTGACAGTTTGACAAAATTTAAAGTAAAGGGGCCGACCCATAGAATCCAGCGGCGTCGACGTATACGTTGTTGCCAACGTATTTGCCGGAGGGAACCGTCCAATAGAATATGGTGTATACTTTCACAGTTTCATTTGCTTGGTGTAAAACTTATTCACAACCTCAAATCCGAACAAAAAAAATTAAATTAAGGCCGTGTGTGAATTGCGTTAAAATGTGTATTAAAACTTGACGTTTGGTTAAAACTTGACACTAGCGTGGTGAATAAAATGGGTTAAAATTTATCCTGCTGTGGAGCAGGTTAAATGGGTTAAAATTTTGACGTGTCTTTTTTTCAAATGAATGATAGAGAACTTTTCTTCTGTTGTTGATTTGTTCCATTTTTCTCCGTTTTATTTAGTTCTATGTGATAAAGAATTAATAATTGCATTGATATTTCAAGAGATTGAAATGAAATACTTTTGTTTCATCATATTTTAAAGCCAAAAAACGAAATAATTTTTCTTTCTTTTGAGAATGATAACAGATGTCAGCTGGGAGAACACGTTTTGCAGTGTTACCACACGGAAAAAAACAATCATCCAAAAAGGGAAATTTTTGTTTGAAGATTTTCTTACTATTGCTTCAAAATATCATATTACCACTGTAAAATCTAGAAAAATAAATAAAACAAAGTGTGATTGTTATTTTTAGTGACTTTTCATGAAATTCGTTGCTTAAAGTTTGGTTTTGAAGACAAATTTATTTTATCTAGAAGAACAAAAACATCTTTCGTTGAGGGGAATTTCGTAAATAATGAGGGAAATTTCTTAGAACTACGCAGAAATGTTGGTTAAAAAAATCCCTTTTAACGCAATTCACACAGCAAATGGCTAAATTTGTTCCCTTTTTTCACCAAACGTCAAATTTTAACCAAACGTCAAGTTTTAATACACATTTTAACGCAATTCACACACGGCCTAAAACATTAAAATTGTGTCAAAATGATACTTTTGCACAAAGTTTTGATCATTCATTGCTTTTCCTTTCTGCTGTGGAATAGAAACATATTGAGTTGACTATTCGTCAAATTTATTTGTCAACGGATCAACGGACGCAAAAAGTAGCAAGTTAACCAACTCTATCCGTCGTATCCGTCACATGCGTTGCTTATGGGACGAGTTCCATAAGAACATGTATATTCTATTGTGCTGTCAGTTGAAAACGTCAACGCTAACGGACTGACGGATTCTATGGGCCGGCCCCTTAATGATGCAGAAAGATTGTTTTTTGATGTCAAAAACAATTTTTGAAGATTTTTTTTCCAAATTCAAATGGCGCTACAAAGAAACAAAGATTTTACTTTGGTAAATTTCCCACTTTTTGCAAAAAGTGGCCGTTGTAGTTATACCTTAAATCTCACAAATAGAAAACGACATTACAGAAGAAAAATATTAAACACCATAGAGCAACTATGTGTGACTTGTTCCTTGATTTGTGCGTTCCAATTTTAATTCAATTCTGCGAACACAGCCTTCGAGACTCTTTGATTTATCCGATTATCCGAGTTACCAACCTAAGAAATACAATTTTTCTCCGATCGAGTATCGATACTCGAAAAAATGTCAATTTTTTATCCGCAGCCAGATTTAAGTTTAAGTTTTATCCGCAGCAGCGTGTTGTATTTGTAATACATGGAAGCTCCCACTGCAGATACGGATAGCTATGCCAAAAAAACACGCCTATTGTTTCATAAATGCTCGATTTCTTTCTTCCTAAAATCTCATTTATTAATCCCCAGGTTTTACGAGGATTTGCTTTGAACTCTATAAACTGTTTTTTATAGTAATTAGATTTTTGGATTAATATGTCTTTGTTGATTTTATTCCGTAAGATATTGTAATCTGTTTCATAACTTTTGTTTCTTAAATTGTTTTTCCATTTTCTATATAATTTGTCTCTTTTTTTGCAATCAGCAATGAGAGCATGTGTTATCCAGGGGTTGTTTTTCCTTACTTTTTGAACGGGTTTCATCACTGTTGATTTCCTGTAGAGATCATTTAGTTTGTGAGCAGAGTTACTATACATTCTTTCAGCATCTTCCTCTTCTAATACCGAACTCCAATTTTCTTCTCGAATAAGTTGGTTTAATTTAGAATTTAAAATGTGTGAACTACTAACAATCTGTTTATCTGAAAACGTTTGATTTGTAGTGTAGTACAGTGTTGGATACTGGTCGGTGATTTCGTTTTCAATTACTGCAGTGTAAACAGGATAATTGACTTCGCTTACTAGGATGTCATCTAGCAATGGCTTAGTTCTATTCCGTGGATCAACTCTTGTGCATTTTGTTATGACGTTCGCAAGTCTTGAACCTGCTAGCATGTCCAAATAATCTTTTATAGTTTATATATCTTGTTTTGACACTTGTACATCAATATTTATATCCCCCAAAACAATACATTCTTCGTTTTTTCTCATTTCTTTTAAATCATTGCCAAGTTCCTCGATAAATGCAATTTTACTTAAACCAGAAGGTCTATCATATTTATAGTTTTATTATCTTCCTTGAACTGAATTTTAATGCTTTCATATGCAACCGTTGACGAGGGTATTCTTTCGTGATTTAAATTATTTCGAATAAACATCATTATACCACCTCCTCTTTGGTTATTTCGATTTAATATTTCTCTTTGGAACCCATGAAGTTGATAAAATGCGCTCTCTTCTCGTCATTAATGTTTGTTTCAAACAGAGCAACGTTTTGTAATTTTTAATTCATTAACCTCAATGCCTCTAAAGCCATGTATTACCCTACAATTTATATTAACTTCTAGTGAATTGAATGCGATTGAATGCAATTGAATATGATTGAATGAATAAATGGAAAGCTTTATGTTTTAGAGTTCTTTTTTATGGAACCGTTCAACTCAGTCCATAAGGAAGAGTTGAATGTAAATGGTTTCCATCGATTGCATGGACGCCACAGAGGAATCTCGCTAAATCCTAACTAAGCTTGTACAAAACAAAAACACGTTATACATATGTTGATACCAATTAGCTCTGAATGAAGCTTCTGTGCGACATTATTACAAGTCAGCCTTAGAGCATGTTACTTTAAGAGCCTCTTACCACCTTAAGGTGACCGTCTACAACCTGACTTTAACGGAAAAAATCCAATTGACAAGCAAAAAATTAGCACTTACCAATGTTTTCGTTGCAACAAATATTAGACTTAACCTGTTAACCAACAACAAAAGCTGCAAATGTGCTTTCGGTCAAAAAAAACATTCTCGCTAACTAATAAGAGGCCACACCACAAAATGCTGCACCAAAAAATACAAACAAACATACATAATATGTGCCTTGGTAGCACGTATGGCGTCGCGTCGAGTGGTCGGCTGCAGCGTCATTCGGGTGTGAGGTTTATGTACGGTGGAGCTAAACAACAAAAAGGCAAAAACAAAGACACATTCGTGTACCTATGTTTATTCAATCGTCGCGTCGCGTCAGTCGGTCGGTCGAAAAGTAGGTTTCCTTAACCGCCGCCGGAGGGCATATCAATCGAGATCTCTGTGCATAACCAAGATTTATCTCGTATTTCTTCCATTTGAAATGTAAAAAAGTTGGCAAAGTTGATGCCAAAACAAAGCTTCGGCGTTGGTCGTTTTGCAAGCGATGCCATGATGCACGGCACAGAAACTGTGGCACTTGCAAATGCACGCCGGCCTTACCAATCCGTTGCCCAGAAGACAAGACAACCAATCAAATAGAGAAAAATAAAAACAAAACATAATAAGCCGCGTTTTATTATCCTGACTAACCCATATGGGTTTATTTTTTGTACACAAAACAAAAACAATCTGAAACCCCGATAGCTATCGGGGTTTATTTTGTAACTCAAAAACTATGTTCTAAATATGGCGGATAGATGGCGAGTGTGAGACAAAAAAGAACTTATTGTAGAAAGATTTATTAATTTCAGCCATATTAATAACAAATTACGCGTATTCCAATCTTAGCCACAGTTTTATAAAGCCATAGGATAAGAGTCAATCCAATTAATTAATAAAAACAAGTTGTTTTTGGAAAAGCAAAATAAAATTTTACTGGGGGTTGCGTCTCGGATAAAAAAAATAGCTTAAACTTTTACCTTTTTAACCCAGATCGTTTTATTATGATGGGGTAACCCATATGGGTTAGTGAGGATAATAAAACGCGGCTATAATTAAAGTAATTTTCTTCGTTTTTATTCTTGCAACGTAGCAGTGCAACGTCTTGCTTGGTGGGTTTTCGCTTTGGTTTGACATTCACGTCAATATTGTCAACTGTCAGAGGTGTGTTACAATTATGGCACCTGTTGGGCCGTTTCTCTGTCAATTTCACTTGATAGGTTTTCGTTAGGAACACACAGGGTATATGCTACAGGTATTCAGGTCTGACTTTAAAGTCTATGAATATGTAGTTAATGAACGGTTAGTTTGAATTTATAGATTTGCATTCGATATAATTTTTTTTGCCGCCATTGAGTGAATGACATTCTGTGTGCAATGTTTGACACTGGTGTTGTTTTTTTCTGTCACAAGAAATTGGCTCCAATTGACTGACATAATTGACAGGTTAAATGCTTAACGACATATCATTCTGCTTGTGCAACATGGTGGTCGATTGGAGACTATTTTTCACTTGTTGAAAGTCCTTGGCAAATGAAAAAATTGGCACTTTATTTTGAAAAGTAACCAATGAAACATAAACTGACTAATAACAATTACAATATCGTAAGAAGGGATCGACCCGGCTCTACTCAAGGAGGCGGTGTTGCAATCTTCATATGTAAGGGCATTAATTATAAAGTCATATACAATAATGATTTGGGAAAGCTCGGGACACTAGAAGTTTGCGTCGTATGCATCTCTCTCACTCAAGGGAAGCGGATGTATATGCTTGCGGCTTATGCGGCTGAAGCTCCGCAGGCTACTATCTTTATTTCAGAGCTCGAGATTCTTTTCAGAGTACTAAAACTGAGCTTGGAAGAAAACAACTTCGTTATGGCCGGAGATTTGAACGCAAGACATGAAGATTGGGGAAATCAAACTCATAATCCAAGAGGTAATCAATTTGATGAATCTTTGCAGTGTTGAATATGGTGTCGACCTGCTGGCTACTGAAAAGCCATCATTCCCAACGAGCGGTTCCTTCCTGGACATTTTGCTGTACGATACAAGACTGACAATAACGGACAAAGTAGGTAATCACCCTCGAAACTGCTTGTAGACAGTCGAGTACGACAGTGACCACTGCGCTGCTGTAATTCAGATTCCGAAAGAGCACGTGGATTTGGATGAATACGTTCCAACGCATTTTTAAAATTACAGTAAGATGCGCTGGCCTCGTTTCACCAACGCCCTAGCAAAAGGACTCCGGTCGAGTGACATAGCCCCACAAAATAACAGAAACCTAACGAACAACAAAATCGACCAACATCTACAACAGATGGACGAAACGATAAAACGACAGATGGAACGGACAATACCAAATACAAGGAACGCGACTAAAACAACGTCTACAGAAACGCGACAATAGACGCACTTCACAGACATAATAAAAGTGTACTACTGACAAGGCTGAAAAACTCGTAGGTACAGACTCGTAGGTGAGACGATCCACACGACCTGGAGAATAGGGCGCTGAAGTCGTCGATCAAAAACACCAATCAACTAATTGAAGACAACTATAGACTATCTATCAATTTGTTTTAGCGACCCGAGTATGTTTCCCCAGATCCATAAGATATTTAGAAAAAACAATCAGAACGACCTTCCGTGCCTGAAACTCCAGAGAACTATAGAGAACAGAGACGTACTCCTGACAGCGCAAATTGATCCTGAGGAAGCCGTCTCCGACGATGACTTCTTTTTGATTGAAGATCCGCAGGAGAAAGTGGAGACAGTTGGTGCTGCTTTTCAGCAAGTGTATAAGGTGAATGCTTGCATTCGCCCGAACCACGACTTGGAGAACAGAGCTTTACTTCATCACTTCTACCTGAGGAATGATTTTTCGCATTGGCGATCCGAGAACCGTGGTTTTACCCGGTTTGATGACGACTTATTAGCAAACGCTATAGTCACCAAACGAACGGGCCCAAGTCTCTTGCTCATCACGAAGGTAGAACTCCAGTTCATCTTCGATTCAATAAAGAATAAAAAGTCATCAGGTGTCGATGGTATATCCAACATTGTACAAAGACACTTACCGATCGAGGCAATAAACATCTGCACTACTCTGTTCAAAACACGCTGAATAATGCATATTATCCAGAGCGTTGGAAGACAGCTATGGTTCATCCTCTCCCGAAAAAGGGAAAGGACAACTCCAATCCTTCAAATCTCCGGTCAATAAGTCTCCTTCCAAGCATCAGCAAGGTATTCGAAAAGGTAATTAATAGGGATCTGGCTCTGAATGAGGGGGCTGCGGACAACAAAATAATTCCGGATAACCAGTTCGGGTTCAAGGTGGGACATGACACCATTCATGCCGCGTCTAAGCTCGTTTCTGATATCCAATGGAATAAGTCCAAGAAACAATGCACGGGTGCTGTTCTGTTTGATTTGGAGAAGGCCTTCGACACCGTATGGTTAGAAGGTTTCTACCTAAAACTCACCAGACTAGGCATCAGTAAACCATTATGTATTGTATATGCTTTATAATATGCTCAACGGTAGAAAGTTTGTTGTCAAAAGTGGCAATGTAACTTCTACCACCACCTTTGAAATTAAAAATGGTCTGCAAACAGGGAGCCGTTAATTCGCCGATCCTCTTCAGCATTTACACCAGAGCGATCTGATAGGTAGCCTTTTCCAGGCAATTGCGTACGCCGACGACCTGATTGCGTACAGAACGGCCCCAAAGGTCGAAGTCATTAGAATTCTCTTGCAACGTGACTTCGAGAAGATTCAGCGATATTGCGATGACTGGAAACTGAAAATCAATGTCCAGAAATGCGAAACAATACTGTTCCGGATCTTGTTGGCTGGGGCCACGAGAGATACGCGCAAGAATTGGCGCAAGATGGTCATCGTTGGGCCTCAAGGACAGCGATTAACGAGCGAAAGTGAAGTGAAGTACCTCGGTATCTGGTTTGACCAGTATCTGTATTTCGACAGACATATAGATGCTGCTCTGACTAAGGCTAGAGGAGCCTTCACTCTGACAAAACGGCTGTTTTACAGCAGTCGGCTTGATCCCAGAGTGAAGGTAATTTGCTACATATGGCCCTCATACGGCCGATGATCGTTTATGGCTGCCCAGTGTGGTTCAACATTGCACCATCTCAAATAAAAAAGATTCAGGTGTTCGAGAGGCAGTGTCTTCGGCGCTGTCTCGGTTTGTATCGCACACCGAAATCTTCTCTGCATTATTATTCAAACGAGGTTCTGTACGACGAGGCTCGGATCAACAGAATTGACAATTTCGTGATAAAATTATTCGGGGTCACATTGCGAGAGCTATGACTTCGACGAATAATTTGATCTTTGGGGCGTTCTATCCGAACGACAAATATTTTGATAGTGCACGCTCGAGCGCCTTCATTCCACCATAGGCATTCCTCTATTTAGATAAATGCGGTCTGATACAGGACATATTGGCGGTGCCGCTAATCTACCACGTCAGGCGGAGAAGACGGAGGTCAGAAGCCCTTGCATAAGGTACCTAACCTAAGGTACCTAGCCCTCATCCAGCTATGTCCATTAATTTATTTTGAAATTTGAAGTGTTGATTTCGGATTTCAAATTTTGATTTGCAAAAATACGTACAATAAATTGTGAATCTCAAATTTCCTTCGCAAAGTTAAAAAAGTGCGTGCAAGCTTATGCGAAGCATTTAGCAATCTGCATGCGTTCTCACACCACATATCGATGTACAGCGTCAAAACGAATAGAACTCACTTTTCTGTGTTGTTTGCGGTTTCGAGTTCAGACAAGTTAAATATATCTCCAACCAATTTGCAAAGCAACTAAATCATGGTCTACGCATTTTTTTAAAAGAACAGCAGGGACTTGGCCAGAACCTCACTCCTGCTAAATGCATTTGACATGTGCGTTTAATTTGCATGACACATGCCCATTTGAACCAACAAACAATTGCAATGCTACGCACTGTGTGTTGAAACTTAAACTGCTAACACAGGTAGGTATACAAACTGTACTCTCTCGGTGGCACAACAAATGACACAACGCGCCCCATACCCTTCCAATTCAGAAGTAAGTTGTTTTTTTTTTTTTTTGCTAATCTACGAAGGAGTTTCTGTATGAACCGCACATTGTCCGGGGTACCGTGTACCCAGCAAGTTGGGTTCACTTGGTTGCCTTACACGTACAATCGCATGCAATTCAATCGACAGTGATGGTTAAATATTGTGTGCGGCTTTAGCTACCAGTAGCAGTAGTTGGAACGAAGGTAGGTGAGGTTGAAAACTACTTGCAGACAGCGAGTTGAGAGTAAATACTGTTGTATCTATGGCCTGAAGAATTATTGTTATTTTTTTTCTTTGATCTTTCTTTGAATTCAATGGTGAAGAGGTGAATTTCACAAGACTTGTAGATTTTATTCTTCTCAATTCCTTTTTTTTTTGTTAAAGCGGTTTCGCAAACTTTCGCAAGGTTTTGAAAATCAATAATACAGTCTTGTGCCAAACTCCAACTTCCTAATCAAAAAACAACTTCGCTCTTCATTGTCTTCGGTTTGCGAAAGGTTGCGAAGACCGACTGTTCTAGGTTTTGTTGTTGCGAAGTTGTTGGAAGAGTCTACACTTTCTGTGCGCAAGTGCTCCAAAAATGTTAGCTGGCGAAAATTTACTCCAACACTCAGCCATAAAGGTTCGAGTACATCACAGTTCGCAATTCGTGTGTTGCAAGAATATTATTCCACCGCAAAAGAAAATCGCATTCATAAATTCTGTAGCAAGTGCAACAGATAAACCCAAACAAAGCGAGAGAATGAAAAAAATTCGAATAGAAAAGATTCTGCAGTAGGAACTGGAAGTATATGCGACACTTCAAGTATTTGCCCACAGAAAGCGATTGACATTCGCTCCATTCACACAATATGTGTGGGTATAAGCATCATGGCCCGGTTTACGGATCGACCCTCTGCCCTACTATTGTCCGTCAGTCCTTATGTTCTCTAACATTCCCTGCCCTACTCCATTGCACCCAGCCGCAGATTTGACATTTCTTCGGAGAGATCTCAGATTGCACCAGCAGCAGTGCACCAAACCAAGTATAACCAAGGAATATGCATCATTCGGTCCAGGCCGCCAACAGATTGAATGTGGGTGGCTTTGGCGGATGACTATGGCTTATAGATGGTGGATCGCGCCCCGTCCGTCGTCATAGTGTCAATTAAATTGGCCAACTGCACAAAATGTTTTTATATTTGCACCGACCGACAACGAGACGACCATTATTCAAAATCGAGAGCATGGCCATACCGTCATATTGCAAGAGGCAGGACGATATGGCAAGTTGTATCAGTTGCCGTGCCGGTGCAGTAAGGTGCACATTTGGTTTTCACTTTACGTCTCACGCTGTAGTTGTCGGAATTCTCGTAATCGACATCGTCGTTGTTGTCGATGTCACAAATGTCGATGTCGTCGGTCGTTGCGGCTTTTGTCTTTTGTGCCTCATATCGAATACTAGGATCCCCTAAGAAAGAAAGAGAGAGAGAGAGAGACAGAATTTGAAAAGAAAGAAAAAACAATCCAGTTTGAGGTATCCGTAATGTCGCAGAAATATAGGTACAATTGGACTATACGAACGAAACGGGACACAGGTCCTCACATATGGAGATGGAGAAGAAAAGTGTGTGGTGCAAGGTGTCCTCTCATGTCCTCGTTAACACGCGCGATGGAATTACAAAATGTGTCATAGATAAGTCGCACTTCTATAAATAATAATGTGAAAAGTCACATGTGAATTAAACATTGTACGAATGCGCTGATACCAACGACATCATCGACCATACCAGAAAATGACTCTGACTGTTACGACGACGACAATATGACTTCGTACGACACCGACAACGACAACGACGACAATCGACAATGCGCAAAATGAGAGGTCCTGGTGAATGGAGTACAGTACATTTTTGTTTTGTTCGTTTTGTCAATTTTATTCGGGACACGGTAAACTTTTGATGACAATTGTTGCACTGAAGCTGCTTGTCCGCACTGTCCAGTATTATTCAAGAGTTACCGGATTGTTGGCTGTGTTGTTTCGATGAAAGGTTGTGTTTAATTTTTTGAAGTATTTAAATGACAGGGACAATGCAGAGTGGTGGCATATTCGCATATTGAAGCACACCTACAATTGGTGCTAAAGAGAAGCGAAGTAAACTTGTCGAAGAAATGTAGTTATGATTGTATTGCTCGCCGGACTTCAACTTTTTTCTGTAATGGACTTCTGAGAGAAATATGTAGATAAATCACACTGGCATAGGAAAGTGGATTTGCAGAAAATCATTAAAGAAAAACAAGTTGTATAGAGTGGTACTGCGAGTTTTGAAATGAAATTCGTTTGGATACTCTGCTGCTTCCTACAGGAGGAAGATTTTTGGTTTGTTTTAAATTTGTTCCTCTTTCATGTTTTTCCTCATTTTGAAAATTATTGTAGACCTGTCGAATAAAGTCTGCTGGGTCCACCGCGGTTGTTCTGGTGATATATTTTAATATATAATAATTTTTTTTACTTGGCAGGTTTTCTCTTAGTAAAAAACTATTAAAAAAGTTTGGAAAACTTGCTAAGTAAAAAACAATTAACTAGTTTACATTAGTTTACAAGTTTCTTTCAGAACTAATAGTTGATTCGATGTAAGTCCACTTAAAACATTTGCAATGCACCTATGACTACTTGCTGAATCTTAGAACTTGGCGTGTTTTTAGCAGTGATCACTTTATAACAAGATTGGAAACCTACCTACGTTTTACCCTCCAAATACCGCAAAAGTTATTTTTTTCATGCACACATACTCTTGCAGCTAACTTGCTTTTTATTATGTAGGCAACTGTATCTTTATTATAAAAACACGCATACACATAGCTAACCTGCTCCTTAAGTTTGTATTACACGCATACTGTTTCAGCTAACCTGCTCCCTCTGCTTGTAGGCAAATGTCACTTTGACAGCAAGGTTTCCAATCTGGGTATAACGTATAAGTGATCACTGGTTTTTAGATCTCATTACTTTTCGTGGCTGATTTGTTAGGCAGAATTTTTGTACGGGAGAACTTGGCTCTTTTTTTACATTTATGTTTTTGGTGTGATATCATTACTTTTTGCAAAGATTTTTTTTTTTTTTGATAAGATGAAAATCTCGAAAGACACTAGTGAAGCTAGTAGTGTGGGACTCTAGCCCACTAAAAACACCGTAGTTTCTACGATGATCAGAGGTGCCCCATATATTTTATAAAATTTATTTTTAAATGGGTGGGTACCACGCCCCCTCAGTTGAAAATCATAAATTTCATATTTCATTTGTTCTATTGTACTTGTATGCCAAATTTCATGATTCTACTGTACTTCAAAGTGCTCCATATATAATTTACACTAATAATGTAAAAGTAGGCGGCTACCACGCCCCTGATTGAAAAATTTCAAAGTTTTTCCTTTGAATGTACCATATGCCCTATCACTTTGCCAAATTTCAAGTTTCTAGGGCAACGGGAAGTGCTTCATAATTTTGATGATCTGTCAGTGAGTGAATCAGTCAGTCGGTCAGTTACGGTTTTCGTGAGTTTTGGAACATTGTATCTCAGAAACTACATAATGCTAAATATCTGAAGGTGTTTCTTCTTGATAAGCTTAACAAATAATGTGAGTTTGAAACTTTTGGCTTCTTTGTATAGAAATTAGAGGGGTGTGGAAAATGCCCTGAGTTGTTTCCTGTAAATAAGGGTGTAGTGCCAAAGTTGCTAGAGAACTTGGCTGGGCACTAACCGTGCCCTTTGATTTGTTCGTTCTGGGTTTTATTAACTCGACGTAAATTTGAATATACACTCCGCTTCAACTGAACAAGCACACATTTTTCAAAAGTTTGCTGTCCATTTTTTCCTCACTTTGAACGTTAATGCATCATTTGATGATGCTAACCGATAGCTTATGATGTTAAGAAAACAAATCAAAAAGAATAATTTAAAAAGGACCACTATTTTTTCTCTGGCTCTCATGCAAAGCTTTCCAGATTGAAAAACTCAGTTTTTTTGCGTCAACTGAATAAGCACACGATCTTTCATTCTCATTATCTTCATTGGTTCTTAGAGTTTTAAGTTAATTGGTATATCAAATCAAAAGTTGAAGTGTTCTTAGTGACATTTAGCCGTTTAATTAAAATTAACAAAAAAAAAATGGTTAGATCAGAAGCTTTAACAGTTTCGGAAGAGCTTAGATTGATTCGTTAAAAGAATAAAGACTGACCGTGCATGCTATAGCTACCAACATTGATCGGAGTCTTAGTGTTGTCTATTTGTACGAGAAAAACATGAAAGGTGGTAAAAAAAGGCAATATTCGAAGTTGATCGACGAGCAATTTTGAGATGTGCTTCCAGTTCATGTGCCTCCGTGGTAAAAATTAAACAAAAAGTTGGTTTAACTGCAGGTGTTTCAACAGTCCACAGAGTTCCAAATAGCGCAGATCATTTAAATCAATTGCAACTCCAAAAGAAACCACCACTAAACCAGCAACGAAAAAATATTCGTTTAAGATTTTCTATAGTCTATAGACTCGATGTGAGTTGGAATAATGTGTGGCACACAGGGCCCGATCTAGCTTTTCTGCCGCTCTATAGGCAAAAGTATTATTTGCTGCCCTTTAAAATCACACCTTAAAAGGTATGAAAAGTTATTTCTACTGTATATAGGTATGTATGTATGTATTGTACGTATTCAGATAATGTAAGTCTTCTCGATATCTATAAACATAAACATCTATAAACATTATGTTTGTTCAAAATGTCTCCGATACTTGTCTTATGAAATTATTTGTGTTTGCTTCTATACATCGACTTATCATTGAATTGATAATCATAAAAATAAAAAAATAACAGATAATTTTTTATTTACATAATTTTAATTTTAGCAAAAGAAGGAATAATAATTCATTTCTGCAAACAAAACAATTTCAATTAAAAAATTAATTTTAAAGTAACAAAACTTAAAAGTAATACAAACAATTTTCACATAACCGCAAAATCGCAATCATAATAAAGGGAAGTAATCTCCATAACCAAGTATGTAGAGGTATTCATTGTCCTGATTGAATTTTAAGCAATTGTAAATGATACGCTTTATGCTCTTACTTCAAAAGACTTATCTGAAAAGCGTATTGAAGATTTGTAATCTATTCCGAACTCCGTTCATACAACGTTCGCAGATGTTTTTCTTCCAATTTGGTGTGGGCATATTGATACGTTTGATTTGGTAAATGTTGAGAATGATTTTGGAAATTACTTGGTTGAGATTGGCAAATACTTTCTTATGGCGTTTTTAATTGAGAATCTGGAAGTAAAGCATTCTGAATGCGTTCGATTGGGAAAAAGTGACAATTAAAAAACATCACTTTGACACATCAACCACTTTCAACTCATATCCTGAGATGAATTGGGAATAGTTAGAAATAGTTACGATTTGACACATTAACACTGACCGCAAAAACGACAATTGTGGTTACGAATCGTAACTATTGGCGTGCAAAAACGACAAATAGTCAACTATCGTCCGCGCAAAAACGTACTTCTGTTGACGTTTGACGATTGGAAAAGTCAGTTGATGTTTTCATTCAAGTTCGCGCATGTATAAGATTGTGCAGGTGCAGAACTCAGCCCCTCAGCCCTTAGCAAAGCAGAGTTAGAAAAAAGAGTTCCAGAGAGATAGAGTCCCGACTCCCGACTCTTTTCCATCTTCCCCTGCATAGTTCACCTGCCAGCTCAGCTCCCTTATGTGGCTTTTCTAAGAATTGCTACTAAAATTTAATGTTTTTTTGGCGTGTAAGAAATGTGCAAAAACGAATCAATCCCTTTTGAATGTCTGTGTTGTCTGATCAGCTGTAAAATTGTTTGTACATGATAATCACAATAATAGAAAACTCAAACATTTCAAACGCGTAGTATATGTGTAAAATTCGTGTACAAGTATGTGTAAATCCGTCTCCAAAAAGAGGTTCGAGAGAAATCAATCCTTCGAGAAAAATTTTTTATTTCTTTGTGAAAGAAACGCGTTTAAGGAAAAAAAATTTGCCACTTTTAAGTCACGGATCAATTCTTGGGTTGAAACAAAAGCCACATTATTTTTCTCTTTACTTCGCAGGCGTGTAAGCTGTAAGGTTAGTTAAGTTCAACTTCAAATAGTCCTAGTCTTCTCTCTCTTATTGACGCAAACACTCTAGTAACATTTGTAGTAAAAAAAAAGTCATTAATTTTTTTTCAACCATCGATTTTGCCGCCCCTAATTTTTGCCGCCCTAGGCAATTGCCCCGTTTGCCCACCCCTAGATCGGGGCCTGGGCACAACGGCGGTTTTTTTCGGATTAGAAGAGTTTCAATTTTGATGTCCCTGATGGTTTCAATTATTACTTTCACGATTTGAGGAAAGAAGAACGATTTTTAGCGCGGCATCATGGTCGAGAAGGTGGAGTTATGATATGGGGAGCTATTAGCTACTATGGAACTATTGAGCTTGAGTTTTAAACGTCAAAAACGACTGCAATTAGCCAATTACCTACAAAAGAATATTGGAAAGAAAGTTTCCTTCATTTTCGGATACTTTTGGACCCTGTAAATGGATTTTCCAATATGACAACGACCCATTCCAAACGTCGCGCACTGTCAAAAGTGGGATACAGGACCAGAATGTTAAATTGCTTCAATGGTCGCCCTATTTACCTGACCTGAACCTTATAGAAAATGAATGGGGATGGTTGGTACGTAAAGATTATGAATCAGGCCGTCAATTTGAGGACAGAGAATCGCTTATTCTAGCCATTAAGTTACCATGGAGAGAAATTTCGCTGGACTACTTAAAGAGTTTATACGATTCCATGCCAGCCCGAATTGATGAAGTAATCAAGAATAAAGGTGGTAGTACCCAATACTAGAAATAACCAATAAAAAAAATATTTAATTTAAATCTTGTTCATTTCTTTCTGTTAGATTTTATTTGCATTTTTAAAAGTTGTGCTTATTCAGTTGACGCAAAAAAAAACTGAGTTTTTCAATCGGGAAAGCTTTGCATGAGAGCCATGGAAAAAATAGTGGTCCTTTTTAAATAATTCTTTTTGATTTGTTTTCTCAACATCATAAGCTATCGGTTAGCATCATCAAATGATGCATTAACGTTTAAAGTGAGGAAAATATGGACAGCAAACTTTTGAAAAATGTGTGCTTGTTCAGTTGAACCGGAGTGTAGTTATTTGTTCTTTAAAATGACTGGAATAGAATTATGGTTTAGCGATAGTGACACAGATATTGAAAACGACCAAGAAAATGTAGAGATGGCCTGAAAAAGAAGAGACACCTAATGCTCTAATGTGAATTATCTCCCATACAGCTAGATTTATTTTTAGTTGAAACCATTATTTCGGGCAAAACTTACAATAAGGCTGAACTATTTCAGGAAGTAGGTATAGACATAAGACATACCTAAGTATTTTTATCCTCCCAAATCGAAGTTTTACGTTCTTTTTTTCGGCTGACCATGGATCCGCTGAGCTATCTCTACCTCAGTTATAGATACAAAAAGACACTGTTACATTTCATTTAAACTTAACCTTTAAATGATTAATTCGTGTTCTTTTTGACCCCAGTGTTTGTCGGATATCGATATTGAAGAAACTTTAATCATTGTAACCTTTTCCTTACCTATTGTTTCATTATTTCTTGAAATTGTTTATTAAATACAAAACGAATTTTCAATTAAATCTAATTAAGGAAACACCATTCCAATTTTTTTTTTTTTTTAATTCCAATCCAATCCAACCAACCCAATAAACGGAGCAACGACTTTTACATCATAAAGTACAAATTCATGTTATGTAGTTCAGCCATAAAGCGTTCAAATACGTTCGCACCGACAAAAACAAAAGAAAAACTCTACAAATACAAATGTTAAACATATATGATTAATCACATGCAAATAGGCGGCAACCTGAGAAACAAAAGGTGCATAGGTACCGCATGTGTTTACAAGTCTTATGAAACAATCAACAAACCAACCAAAACGCCATTGGATACAGATGTAAATATGAGAAAAGGCAAACACAAAGCAATAAAGAAATAAAAACTTAAAAAGCGGCAGCAACACATTTACAAAATATCTACTTTCAGTCTCGTGCTAAATCCAACATGTCTTACCATATTGATATTGACTTATACTTTTCGTTTAAATTCTCCGCTCCCAACATGATCCCTTGGCAAAAATTTAATTTCCTCGAATAAACAAAACTTCGATCGCATTTTATTAGCAAATCGTATAATTTTAATTAACTGGTTCAACATATTGTAAAACGAACAGAGCGTTGCGCGATCTTATGGACCTACCTTCCTCATTTGTGTATCCGGAAGATACAGATGTATTTACACACACCAGATGCGTCAAAAAATCAAAACGAGTGTTCAAAGCACCAGAAACATGCCCAAAAATCCAAATAATTCTCGAACATAAAACAAAACTTCCAAAGTATCTATCTGGCCAAATTTAAATTTACAAAAAACCAATGAAGACAGCAAACGAAAAATGACAAGCAAATTTGATTGGTTCGAACAGTTAATTTGAGAATTTATGCGCATTAAGGCAAACGACGAAGTTGATTTGTTTGGTCTACCGTGTCTACTCAATTATTGGTTTGATCGCTTTCAGAAACGGCTCCACTCGCCACCAGCCGACACACATACTTCTACTTGCTTCGCACAACTATTACAACGTCTAATCGCTGGGTACAAAGAAATTGACGATTTAAATACGAAATAATCAATGATTAAACGCCCCAATGTGCATTGCGAACGCCCCCAAATTACATGCACAACATCAGCAGAACTTCAAACAACTACCGGCTGGCACATTGGGGTCTAATATTGTACAATATGTTTCAAAGTTGGCGTCGTGTTTCATTCAAAACGACCAAAAATTAGATCCAAACTAAAAGCAAAAGCCCCACTGTACTTGCTATAAACTTAGGCGCGACGAGTTTGATGCTGTCGACACTCAGGCAGCAAGTTTTATTTGAATTTTATTTGGGTGTCGCGCCAAAATATAAAATTTCGATCTAATGAATCGATTTGTATTTTCACTGTTTTCTTTTTTAACTTTTGTTTGTTTTCATTACAAAAAGAAATTGTTGTTGTTATGGTTTTCTTGCTGCCATCAAATAGATAGAGATAATATGTAGATGAGAGTTTATAGTTCGAAATTCCGATAAAAAGAAAAACTCATCGAAATATCGATGAGATACTATTGATTTGAAAATTTACTTTTGATCAAAGAAAAATATTCAAATCTACGGTTTTGTATTGAAATATCAATGATGATGGCTTGTTATCAATTTTTACGACCAGAGGTATCTACCTACCTTTGCAAGGATCAATCGGAGTTTGTTAGGAGTTATTTGATATTTAAATTGTTTGAGTTATTACTTCGTGGTTTTGGAAGTGTATAAAATCGGTCGAGTTGTTTATGATATTGTGAAATGCCTTTGAAGTCTGCGTTTTTGCTGTAGGTATTTATTAAATCAAAGGTTGGCCATGATTAAGAAATTATTATCAAAAAATTCAATTTGCGTTGAAAATATTGTATACAAAGATGTTACCCACTGCGCTTGATATTATGGTCCATCGATATCGCGTCCATTATGGTGTTCTGAATTATAAATTAGTGTCAGCCTTTAATTGAATAGATTATATCATTATGCATTTCTCAGGCTTTCATTGACATTGGCATGAGATCACAGTAACGAACTGAAGACACGTAACAGCACTGGCGACTGAAGTCATCGGCTTCGCTTGGATGTAGATATTTTTAATGCTTTTGATTTTGAGCCACACGCAAATTTCTTCCCTGAATATCTTACCTTCACTAGTATTAGTATGTGCTGAAGTTTAAAAAAAAATGTCATTATAGTAGGTACTGCATACTAACTAAGGCAGTAGCCACAGAGATCTGAACGTTAGAAGGCTGCATAGCGAGCAATGTGAATGTAGCAATCTCATAGAGCGCGGGCAGGCGAAAAGAAGCTTCTTGGAAAAAAATATTGTCTGTGAAATTGAAAGAAAAATTGAAGAAAAGTATAATGTATAGAGCGAGGTCCACGTCCACACCAGGTGGGGAAGTTCTACCAATGCTTCCGTAACATAAAACATAAAATCTGTTTATGGACTTTAAAGCCACCAGGGTAGAACTTGGCTCTCGGCATCCCAAACAAAGCGATAAGACTTTGTAGGATTACCATGACCAACGTTTCAAGCCAAATTAAAGTATCCGGAATGCTAGCTAGACCCGTCAAAATCTTCAATGGACTCCAACAAGGAGATGGATTGGCTTGCCTCCTCTTCAGCCTGGCGTTTGACAAAGCAATCCGTGACTCTATAGAACATCTATCAGGGGGACTATGGTCACCAAGTCAACCCGATTATTGACGACAATGACATCTTTGGAAGAAACCTACATAAGTTGTACAATCCTCATCACCAGGCGGCAAAAAACCTGGCGCTGCATATAAATGAGGGAAAAAATAAGTACATGGTGGCCCCGTCTGCTGAAATCGCAGGCAGTAGTAGAAGATCAACAAAGATAACAATATGGAAGAAGAAATACGCGGACGGCTGCTCAAAGCCAACAGAACCAACTATAGTCTTTTAAGGCTGTTTAAATACACAAATTTTACCACTATTTCTCACTTACGGATCCGAGACCTGAGTACTTAACCAAAGAGACCCTGAACTCTTAGCCACGTTCGAGAGAAAAGCCTTACTAAGAATAGTTGGCTGCTTTTGTGAGAAAAGACTATTTCGGAGACGATATAACCACGAGCTTCGCTTTAGAAGCAGACTTGACGACAAAAATTAAGCTTGGTGGACTCTGCGGTTCGCTGGACACCTTGAACCGGCCCGGAAGAAGTCTTTTTCATGGAGATAGAGCGATAGACCAAATTTGCTCTGAAAGGATGGCGCAGACAAGGGCCTCCAATCCAACGTCTTGGGGTGTGCAACTGGATGGGGTGGGCCAACAATCGGGATGCATGGAAGAACTTGCTGAAGAAGGTTCGGATCCCGGTGGTTGCGCAGATAAAGGGAGAAACTTCATTGACGTGGCCGACGCGACGTTGATGATGATGATGATGATCGTCTCCCAGAGCTTGGCCTCGTTGCGCCCCGGTCAGTGGGATTAATAGCTTTCGTAATGACTTGCGGGTTCGATTTTATGCGATTCTATAGGTACCTCCGGTTTTAAGGAAACGACGACTGCCTGGAAAAGGGGTGTACTTGTAGCCACATCACTGAAGGTTGTTGCTATTTCATGCCACAAAATAATTACTCTTGACTAATATTACAATTTTAGCAGGCCATATCTACTAATTTTTTTTTTTTTTAATTTGGAAATTATACGATTTTTAATAACAAGGAAGAGAATATCATAAGGAAACTCTGGCCTTATTACGACAAGAAAAAATCCGATAGGATTCTACTTCTTAAAAAACCGTCCCTCAGATCCCTCATAAGCGTGATAACAGGACATAACCTACTTGGCTACCACAAAAAGAAGATGGGGCTTAATATAGACGACATATGTAGAGGCTGCGGCAATGAAGAAGAGCACGAGAACACGGCTCACTTCCTATGCCACTGTCCAGCACTCTGCCGTACTAGATGTAAACTTTTAGGCAACTATTTCTTTAATGAACTAGAAGAACTATCTGAAATCCCAGGCAATCGCCTGCTGAACTTTGTCAAGTCCACTAAATGGCTCGAATAACCATAGAATTCATAGGTTGAACCACTTTTTTCAGAAGTTACAATACTTCAGGGTATCACAAGGGATCTATCATCTACATTGATCTTAGTGTGACGGTAACAAGATCAACTGTCAGCCCATATAACCTTACCTAACCTAACCTAAGTTCGTCTAAGCGTCTAAGTAGGTACAGATAATATACCTCGTACCTAATAACTATATAATCTGTGATCTAAGGTTAAATTAGAACTCATTCAGCCTTATTTATTAGATTTCACTAATACTCGTTGAAACCCGGAATAGTTATAACGAGTTTAAGCACGTACCTACATCAACCTTCCTATTCCTTATTTATAAAATATTTTATTACTTGTGTTGTGTGCCTGGCTTTTTTTGATTGCAAAAGTACCAGCAAAAGTAGATAAGTATGAAGAAGAAGAACGGTTCCAAATAATTTTAAGAACCATGTACGGTCCGAAGATTAAAATTAAATGGCCAACTTGAACGCAAATGCTCCTGCAACATATTTGCAAATTTGACAAAACATTTGTTTGACACATTTTCTTTCAAAATGACTTATGATACTAAAACGGACTTATTCCGGCCTTAAACCTCCTATGAACCCGTTTTAGTTTACTCGTTCTCTAAAACTCGTTTATGTTTTTAATAAATAAGATTTTCAGTTTTAAAGGCGTTGTAAGGTCGGAGTAACCCTATTCCGCCTCTAAAACTTGTTTATAAATAAGGCTGATTATGTTCAATTTTAGTTCCTTGATAGTCCAAAAAAATGATTTTACTGTCTAATTGTATTCAATCATATTTAAACCATACCTACATTACCTGCATATTATCCGTACATTAGCACTGTTTCATGCTACAAATACATATGTGTCTCGTATTTAGACTGTCGCAGGTATTGGACTATTGGTAGGTAACGCATTGTTCTTTGTTCTTTATTATAGACCTAAACCTCTTTTCGATTGATTTATGATAGCTTCATTCAATGATATGCGGGATAAAAAAATATTTCCATGAAATCAAACCATCACGCACGCACACACGCACCTAAAAAGCAAGTTTCACTCATCAATATAACAGGCCATATGGAATAATACATTTCTCATCGGGTTTTCCTTTTCATTTTAATAATTTATTGATGTCAACCTCTCGTATAATAAACCCAAACTCAGGGTGAAAGTATGTATACCTACCAACAGGAATAAAAAAAAAATTGAAAGACAGGACTAAAACCCAAAAATCCACAGCGTCAGCATTAACTAGCAGAAACAGCAGCAGCAGCCATCAGCATCAACAAAATCCAAAATCTCTCTATAAGAACGTGTGAGCTGTGCGAGTGTGTGAGATGAGGAAAATCAATGCGTGTATCTCCCAATGCGCATCTAAAACATTTAATCCCTTACGCACTATGTCCTGTCAAAAAAAAAACTAATATCTAATACAGCAGGGTTGATTTTCCAATTATTGTATATCATCGTACATCACCCAGCATCACACAGGACCAGGCTATACGCAACTTTGAAAAAAAAGGATGAGACACGAGAGTGAAAGCAAAAGCACTCGCTATAGCTGAGCTGTGCTATGTGTGCCGTACGACAGGATTTTTATGATATCTATGTCCAATCTGATGATTTATTTACGAATATCGAAACGGACATGTTCTTCTTCTTCTCCGCAGTTATAACATAAGCTATAACTAGTTGTATGTGGATGAGTTCGTCCTTTTTCCATTTTCTTTTCTGAGTGATTTATTCCTGTCAAGAAAATACACCAGTAACAGAAATAAGGGATGATATCATTCTGCCGGCTCAACGCACTAAAATTATACGGAAAACGAGAAGAAAGGACCCTTCTTGCTTTTTGAGTTGATTTTTTTTTATTTATGTGTGTCAGATATTCGTCCTTCGAATGGACCTATGAGTGTGTTTGTGTTGCTTTCTTTTTCCACAAATCAATCTCCCTCTTCTTTTCTTCGTCACCCATCTCAATTCTCATGTTATTTTGATTGGATTCAATACGCACACAGATACAGAAAAGGGAGGTTAAATTTGTATCTGACATGTCACAGGATAATGGCGTAATGGCGATGGATTGCTGCCTGCCATTTCAATCTTCTTCATCGGATTGTATCGGTTCTTGGGTAGGCCTAACTATTCTTTGTGAAGCTGAAGCATATAAGCTGTAAAACAGTGGCAGGAGTAGAATTGTGACTTAGGCATTAACAAAAGGCTGATGGTCATAGATCATTCCTAATATGCGTGAGGACATTCAATTCCAATGAGAAAGGGATTTTGTATTCTCTATTTTTATTATTATATTCACATTGCGACGCACGACGACGACGAGGAGACGACCGACGGCAGCTTTGATGATACCTATACTTTCTGCTCTATTTTGTTGTTGGATTTTGCTTTCTGGTGGTGGTTTTAGTCTATTTTTTGGCATTCGAATGATTTAAGGACACCGAATCTAATGATTTTTAGATAACTTGTAGGTCTACCTTCGTCCGTACAAGTTCGGTTATCAAAATGGCGCGTTTATTGGATTTGTCAATTTGGGTTTGTGTCTAATAAAATCTCACACAGAAATATGATATCCGGTTTTTGATAACACAAAGATTCGACATCCTTTTGTTTGAGAATGATTTTTTTTCTCCTTTGTTTGCTGACGACGAACGACGACGACGACGACTGGTTACTGATTTAGTTTCTGTTAATGTTGGCGAAAATGTCATTTCCTGAAAGAATTATGAGCCTAGAAAGCAGATTAGCCTTTGATTTATGCTGACTTCGGTTCGTTTATTAAAATTCGATGAACAAAAACTGACAGAAGCAATTGTATTTCGTCAATCGATTGGGATTTATTTGTTCCATTTTGACTTTCACATAATGAGAAATGCGATGTTAATAAGAAAGCTGTTCACAGCGAATTACAGGAATAA
The DNA here is from genome assembly GCA_943590905.1 of Sphaerophoria taeniata. Taxonomy (NCBI): domain Eukaryota; kingdom Metazoa; phylum Arthropoda; class Insecta; order Diptera; family Syrphidae; genus Sphaerophoria; species Sphaerophoria taeniata. Next base: position 71,187,392 of record OX016542.1, on the reverse strand, counting down.
ATGCATGAAAACCCACTTTAAGGATTAGGCCCCGATTTCGAGTGTCGATTTTCTAATCGATGATCGACTTTTTTCGCTCATCGATTGCCGATTACATTATTTCATATGGCGAATGTCGATTGTGATCGAAACTCTTCGATTACTCAGGCAAAAGCTATATAACAAATATAAATATACAAAATGGAAAGTTTGGTGAAACATAATGTAGGCGAACTTTTACATCGCCAACAGTGTTTTTGGAAAATCCCAGACTAGGCAAAGGTGATGAAATTACGGCTAAAAAACTATTTAAAATGTGGGTTAGTGCACTCAGTACAAACTAGCTGACGGACGGGTGAATCTACCGAAATCAATTGGTCGAAACACCTTTTCGTAAGCCGTTTGATCAAATTCTCAATTTGATTTTTCAAGAGTGCAATACTTTCCACTATCTTAAAACTGCACTAAAAAAAGATTAAAGGCTGAGCAATAATACAATTTTGCTCACGCAAGCACGCTTAAGTGAACCACCGAATACACACGAACCCTATGAGCATTGAGCAAACCATAATGTGCAACGTTCGTTAACTTTTCGTTCACATTTTACTAGTGCGGTTTCATTCGCTCATTGCTTAAGTGAATTTGACAATTTGATGAAGGCAGGCCAAGTCTACTTATTTTGCCTACTAAAGGAAATTTTCGTCCGGGTTTTTGACATAAGCTTAAGTTCACTTAAGCAATTGTAATACGAATACAATTGTGTAACGAATGGCTTTTGATAGCTGCTTTTTTAAGTTTTTTTTTGAGCAACTTCAATTTTTGTCTAGTTTTCTGATTTTTTTTATATCATTTTGTTCCTTTGGTTCAGGATTCCTCCTCCATTTTAAGTACTACGTAAAAAATTTAAGTGGGAGCGTGTTGTTCTAGGGATTCTCTAAAAAAAAGTATATTTTTGGCTGCTGATTTTGGGCGCCTGGTATTTCAAAGAATTTTTCAATAGAAAAATTTACAAAATTTGGCCTGTTTTCTTGCAATTTTTAAAAAAATAATTCAGAAATGACCCTACTGCTGTGCTGACTATTGGAATTCTCTGCAAGCATTCTATCACTGTTTGTTTTATTCGAACTGTCGGTTCTGATTGAAGTGAAATTTTATTCGGGCGAAACTCACAATAGCTTTTTAAATTTCGGGCGAACAAAATATACCTACATAGTAACATTGTACGGCCATATCAATGCACGGATATATTGACGGAACCAATTTCCAGCTATAAATAGGGACGCGATACACCTTGGCTCAAAAAAGATAGTTATTTGAATAAAGCCAATACCGTATGTATTGCTGTGCTCTTACGAGTGTCGGCGTAAAATATATCGTGAATCTCTGGGTAGGTAAGTAGTAGGTATACACCTACGTACCCTTGGTTTTCCAGGGGGAATTAAGGTTGCTGCTAAGTACAACGAAACCACAGAAATAAGCGAATTGGGTATGAAATTTGAAATAACATGAGGGAAGATAAAAAGGTGACTTCGTCACAGAAATAATTTGATCAATTAGGTAACAGTTTTTTTTTTAAATATTAATGACATGATTTCAAGAGAGCTGCTAAGAGCCCGTTCACACGATTCGGTATTTTCGCCGTATCGGATATTTTCCCGATTCGGTGTCTTTCGGTTGGAGTGTTCAGACGGTACGGTAATTTAACCGTACGCCGTACTCAACCCTACACCGTACTCGGTTTTCAGTTGCGTTCGTATCGTATGTGCATCAAGACGTATGAAGATGGACTGGAATACATTTATAGTGATATACTGGTATCGCAAGTATCGTCAACAGCAACGGATTTCAAATCGAAGATTCTGGGTACATCCTATTGTGAGACAAAGGAATATTTTGGGCTCTTTTAATACGCTAATGTGTCAATTACGTCAGGACGAAACAAAATTTTATAATTATTTTCGAATGTCGATACCTATCGATACTTTCGATGATCTATTGAGAAGAGTAGAAATTAGTTTGACAAGGCAAACCGTTCACTTCACAATTTAATAACTAATTGTAATTAAATTTAATTAAATTATTAGCTTATACCACAGTAGCCCAGACGAAAAATTACGCACTTTCGGTCAAAATACCGAATCGTCTGAACGCACTGTATGTAAATACATTGCCACTATAAACCGAATCGGTTTTTTTGCCGTACGACCGAAAACGATTTGCAGTGACAAAACCGAATGACAAAATCGACCGAATCGGTGATTTTACCGTATACGGTTAAATGCCGTATCGTCTGAATATACTCATTTAAATTATATTGCCACTGGCTTATACGGCAAAATCGCCGATACGGCAAAACCACCGATTCGGCATCGTGTGAACGGGCTCTAACCCTACTTACGCATGTACAGTAGCATACCAGCCACCTACTGTCTCGAAGAACGAATCGTATAGTTCAACTGTGCATATAACACTCATTATTATGGAGGAACACAGGGTGATGTCAGTGGAACGTTTGTCAGCCTTGAGACGGAGAACAGGAAGAAGGGCGGGGCATTAATGCTTTCAACAATTAAGGACACCCAAAATCGTCGTCAAAGACAATAGACAGATTCTACTTAAAGGTTCCCTACCTTGATTCCCCTTTACCTAAATGCAAACAACGATGAGAGCGGAGTAAGAAGGCAATTGATTATAGTAGAATCCGCTTTCAAACAACTAAAGTGTCACTCTTAAGACCTTATCATCCTGGTCTTGTGTATAGTGCAAATATTTACAAGAATTTTGATAAAAATACTTTTTGTTGCTTCGAGAGGAAAATTCTTTTTCTGCCGTCATGGAGGCAACATTTTAAGGAAATAAATTTCGTCTTTTTCTGTACGGTTCTTACGGTCCAGCGATTCAGAAGGCTGGGTCACATAGAGAATGCGCAATTGTGGTCTAGGCCCTAAAAACATATCAGCTCATTATTTAGTATTTCTTCTAAGCAAAAAGTCTAAAAGCGGTTCCTAAGTCCTGACTATGACAATACACCAAAGTTAGCCTTTTTTTAATCGTCAAAAAGTAATGTCAAAGTTAAAAATCAGACTTTAGGTACTGCAGAACAAAATTTTTCTCAGAATGTGATCAAAGAATCACATCCCAAAGTATGACAGACGAATTACCGGATACCCTGTGTATAGGATTCTCGAGGAGACAATTTTACCTCATTTTATTTTTAAGCATTGAAAAAAGGAATACTATCAATTGCCTAGAATTAATCATCACCGTCAAATCAAACGTGAAACTCCCAATCCCACACAAAGGGCCAAGAGTATCTATCATTTATGTCAGATTTTGATTCATGCATCCTAGCCGACCTCTTTGTTCACAACTCCAAGCAAAGACTTTCTTTCAAATTGAGATATCCTTGCTTCAAAAAAAAAAATGTAGGTAATCCACTTGTTTCCATTTGGAAAAAAAAGTTATAGATAAGGAAGGAGAACAAACTGCTTAATGCTCTGAAAGAGTCAGAGTGACAGGCTAATTTTTCAAGACGTAATTATTTGCTCTTCCCCCACACTTTCACTCAGACCGGGGCCTTGTTTGGTTCGGAGGAGGTACATTTCCCTTTCTCGTCTTCATCAGAACAAAGCCTGCTGCAGCACATCTAGTCGTCTTCTCTCTGGGAACAAACTCGAAAGACAAAAAATCAAATCCAAAAAAAACTTACAGAAGAATCCTCTCCAGAAAAGAAATTGAGATATCGCGCTAGAACCAATGCACAAGCATAAGCAGCACATCACATCCATGAGAACTGAAAACTAAGAACTAAGAACGATGCAATGCGGTGCATCTTCATTTGATTGGGTCACAAGATTAATTGCCCGAGGAAATTGTTAATTAAATTATCAGTCCCGACAGACAGTCGGCGGCGCGGCGGGTGAAATTCAAACAACAACAACAACAACATCCGAACCAGACAAACTACCAGACAGTCTAAAAAGTATCTTTAACATACTTAACTTTCCAAAAAAAAGATACTTGACGCACTTCTCTAGATCTCTGCATCTGGATTTGTCTGTGGATCCTACCCACAAATGCATCGTCATTCGTAGTCGGTCGTCGTCGTCGTCGTGTAGGTAAGAAAATATCTTCTTTTTTGATCCCTTTGCTGCTGCTGCTAATGGGCCAAATCATTTGCTTAAGATGTCAAGTGGATTTGAATGTTCCACAATTTTCCTTTTTTGTTTCTTCATTTTTTGTTCGTTAATTTCTCTGCCACTTGTTTCTTAGTGTAAGTAAAAACCAAATAGATTTCCGCCATTTTGTCTGCAACGGAACTCGGGTGGTTCGACCCACAATGGATGACGGTGACGAGCGACGGTATACACCTACCTACCTACCTCTCGATATCGAAGCAGCAAGCCAAAAAGGAAAACAACACATTCTCAACATTTTTGTATACGTCAAGTCAACCATTCACATCCCTTTCTTCTTCTTCTTCTTTTTTTTTGCTTTATGCTCCTGCTGAGTACCATGTGCGTTGTTTTTGTATACCTAGTTGTTGTTCATGACTTTTTGTTGATTTTACTTTGGCTTAGAGAAGAGTTGTTGTGCTTGCCTTGTCATCGTCATCGCCGTCGTCGTTTTGTTGCTCCTTTTTTGCGCTTCCCAATGCCATCACAAAACTGTCAGAATAAAATCCATCAAAAAGGAAGCGAGGTGGTTGGTGCACTTTACTTAGGCACACACACACACAGAACTATACAAACACATAGCAAAAAATGATGGCAAAAGCAAAAAGCAGTTCCACCCCTTTCCATTGTTCTGCTCGTCAAAAGCAAAAGAGTTGAGTTGACTGCCATTGCAGGAATCTGGAGAAGTGCTCCTCTTGCGTTGGCTGATGTGTACTCTTCTGTGCATCGCACAGCACCGACTCTGTTTTGTATTCTGTAATTTTTTGTTTTGCTGTTGCTACTGATGATGCTTCTGGAAGTGATGTTGTTGGAGTTGGCGGTAAAGCGATGTTGACTGGTTTGTTGGGTTAAGGGAGTCGGAGTCTGGCTATATAATGTGCCTTGTTGACATGTCATTGTGATATGGAACTCAAGGTTCGTTCGTTCCATCATGGTTTACTCCTCCTCCATGTTGGAGGGACTTAGGTACTTAATGGTGCAAGGATATTCTGATGGACAAAGAGTTTGGTCTTGCAATTTTTTTAAGTGCAGCGTGAAGGTAGGTGCCTATTCTTGTAATGTTTTGTTGAAATTTTAAATTTATGTTTGTGTTTCTTTTTAAATATTTTGTGTACAATTTTTTAGCCTTTTCAGCAACCACGTTTCAATGATAACCTGAAGTTAAATAGCAAAAATTACAGTTCAACACGAAAGAAATCCTATCATTTCTGTACGCAATTTTGTTAAAATGATGAAAATCAATACAGTAGCGCACTTGTTTCTAACAGCCTGATTCTCCCCCTTGTGAGGAATCACAAGTCATAAGCCCTTGTGACTATTTCTTGTGAGGATTGTTGTGATTCGATAACATTTGTCGGATTCTCCCCAAATCCTCACAACTAAAGTCACAAGGAAACTCACCACAGGCAATGTGAATATGGAAATGCGTTGCCACACTGGATTCTTTGTAACTGCAATATGTGTTTCAACTAGTGGCCGACCGAAGGTCGATTTTCTGCCGAACCCGAAGCGAAGCCTATGCCGAATGTTCGGCTAAATAAAAAGCTTCGGCCGAAGCCGAAGCCGAAGGTTGAATGAAGTGAAGAATTCTCATTTCGAATAAGAAAAAAATATTTTATCTTATTCAAAAATTGATTTTTTTTCGTCGCCTATTACGATTTTCGATATCAACAAAAGTGCCAGGCAATTTTCGACGCCTACTATGATTTAACATTAATAAACACAAGCTTCTGTGTCCAACAATTTCAAAAATTCAAAAACTGAATTTATTCGGCGCCTGCTACGATTCTCGATGTTAATACAAAAATTTTTCGGCTTCGGCCAAAACTTCGGCCTATTTTATACCGAAGCCGAAGGTTTGGCCGAATGGTGTTTTTTTTTGGCCGAATTCGACAGAAGCCGAAGCCGAAGCCGAAGGTTCGGTCGGACACAAGTTTCAACGCAAAATATGATGCAATTTCGTCAATATTGGCAACGCAAACAGAGGTTGTGTATTTGGGTTGCTTTATTTATTGTTGTGTAATTTCAAAGAACAAAGAAAAAGAATAAAGAAAACAGAAAAAGAGCGTATGTCTTTTCTCTTCCTTCCTTTTTTTCACTTTCATAATCAAAATGTCAAATCTCAAACAATTTTCTAGTTATGACCTGCTCTGAAGGAGATCACAATATCTTTCGATTGTTTTTGTGACTCTCACAAGTTGTGACTTTGGGGGAGAATCCGAAAAAGTCACAAAATTAATTTTACCTCTTCTTGTGACTTGTGAGGTATCAGTGATGATGGGGAGAATCGGGCTGTAAGTGTTGTAGTCACAAATCTCCAACAACAAAGGGTGAACACTCCGCGATTTTCAATTCTCTTTCGGGGGCCGAAATAGGGCGTTCAGCTAACCCGTTAGCTCAGAGTCAATTGTGAAACCAAAACTAATATGACTATTGGTTGCAATAGTTATTGTATCAACTATTGATTTGCTGCTGTTGCCCGCAGCTTAGTGGTAAGGTGCGTTGGCTGCTAAGCAGAACGTCGGTCGTGGGTTCGAGTCCTACTCGTGCCCATCAAAGTTTTTATGTCATCTTTCACGGGTACTGCCTCTTGCGAGGAATTGACAAAACTTCCAAGAGTCATGAAAAAGTGGACAAATCGGCGTTAAATTGTACTTACTTACTTACTTATGGTGGCGCTACAGTCAAGGTCGGACCAGGGCCTCACCCAAAAAACATCTCCAGTCAGCTCGGTCCCTAGCTAGCTGTCTCCAGTTTCGCACGCCAAGCCGGTTCAGATCGTCTACCAGCTGTGTGCTACACTTGACTAGCGGTCTTCCTCTTCTGCGACGTCCTTCCGGGTTGGATTCGAAGACTCTACGAGCCGGAGCAATATTTTCCATTCGCTCAACATGACCCAACATGACCCAACCATCTAAGTCGTTGGACCTTAACTTTTCTGGCCAGGTGAGTGTCGCTGTACAGCTCGTACAGTTCTTGGTTGAATCTTCGTCTCCATTCTCCATTAATGCAGACAGGACCAAAAATCACTCGAAGAATTTTTCTCTCAAAGCAGCCCAAAGCGTTTTCATCAGATGTTGTCATAGTCCATGTCTCTGCACCAAACATTATAGGACCGGGATGATGAGGGTTTTGTAGAGTGTCACTTTAGTTGCTCGGGAAAGGACTTTACTACTCAATTGCCTTCTTAGTCCAAAGAAGCAGCGATTGGCAAGAGTGATTACAGCGCTGGTGTTATTGTCTGAGTTGATAGCGGATCCCAGGTAGACAAGGTCCTTAACTACCTCGAAGTTAAATCTGTCTATGTTGACGTTTGCTCCGAGACGTCGATGTTGGTTGTCCTTCCTTGTTGACAGCATTTACTTTGTCTTGCCCTCGTTAACCGCTAGACCCATCTTCCTGGCCTCCGTCTCAAGACTCACAACCGCTCCACTGACATCACGCTGTGTTCTTTCAATTATGTCAAAGCCGTCTGTGTATCCTAATAGCTGGACGGAATTTTGAAAGATTACCTATGCCTCTGGTGTTGACGTTGGAGTTTTGCAGAATCTTTTCAAGAATGATGTTTAAGAAATCGCATGACAGCGCATCGCCTTGTCTAAAACCTTTTTTGACATCAAAAGCGTCCGTTAGGTTTTTTCCGACCATGATGGAACAGCGTGAGTTTTTCATGGTCATCTTACCCAGATGGACGAGTTTTTCTGGGATGCCAAAACTAGACATTGCTCTATATAGTTGGTCTCTATAGACGCTGTCATACGCGGCCTTGAAATCGATGAAAAGGTGGTAGGTATCGATTTGAAGTTCCTGGATCTTCTCCAAGATCTACCGTAGGGTGAATATTTGATCGATGGTGGACTTTCCGGGTCTGAAGCCACACTGATAAGGATCTATCATGGTTGTTGGCCAAAGGCTTCAAACGATCACACAGCACGGCAGACAAGATCTTATAGGCGACGTTAAGGAGACTTATACCTCTGTAGTTGGTGCAGTTCAGGGGATATCCTTTCTTGAGGATCGGGCATACGATGCTGAGGTTCCATTCATCGGGCATGCTTTCCTCCGACCAAATTTTGCAGATGAGCTGGTGCATGCTCCTAACCAAATCATCTCCAGCTGCTTTGTACAGTTTGGCGGCTAGCCCGTCTGCTCCAGCGGCTTTGTTCGACTTGCGTTTAGATATCGCTATCTTCACTTCGTCCATGTCGGATGGGTGGAATTGTTGGCCTTCTGCACCCAAATTGAATGGTTCTGTATTGCTGGCGGAGTTTTGCTCGTCATCGCCATTATATAGCTTGGAAAAATGCTCTTTCTCTAAGCATCCTCCTGGCTCAAAACAATTTCTGGGAAGCTCTTGACCAATTAAAAATCGTTGAAGTTTAATAAGTCTTAAGAAATACATTCAGTTAAGTTTATATTGAATTCGTCAACAGGTTTATATTAAACGAGGCCCAAGTTCTCTCTACATTCCGAATTTTAAGCACTCCTTCAGCTGTTATGCCATTTCTCGAAATTTTCTGTCAATAACAATTCCCCGACTAAAAGTGTCATAAAAATATGTTTCAAAACCAATAAATTCATTCACTTACCCAAAAGCAAAAGAAAGGTCGTAAAAATTTAAGTGATCCTCACTCGTCCCAATCTGATTTCAAATTTTATTTCCTAAAAAGTACAAAAACAGGAAATAAAACCACCATCAAAGAAAGAAGCAAGTCCTTGCGCTAAATACCCAGTTGAAGAAAATTAAGAAGTTGTAAGAAAAAAAAATCTCAAACTATCGCATGTCTTAAGTCAAAAACGTCTCAGTTGATATCAAAAATCCATAAAATATACATTACACTCTCGAAAAAGGCACTAAACACATCATCATAAAAACCCGAAATTCATTTTTGGTCAGAGGGTGAGCGGCGGCGGCAGTAGTGCGGAGGTGAAAGCGTTGTGCGAGAGTTAAAAGAGGGTAGACAAGAGGTTTTTGTGGAAGATGTTTCTAAGAGAGTTTTCGAAGGTATTTTTTGTTGACTTAGTTTTTTTTTTTTTTTGGTGTGGTGGTGGTTGCTGTTCTCGTTTTGTCGTCTTCCTCATCGTCGTCGTCGTCGATCGATGATGATACTATACACGCACACGTAATAAAACAATGTCACGCACTTTAAAAATGTCAAAAACTGAGTGATTTACAACCAACAGACGGACATTTTTAGAAAGGAGTTTCAATGTGTTTGAGTCTCAGTCTGAGTATTAAATTCATATCTGTCTCCGAGTGTAGTATATCTTTTGCAGATGATATGGGATTTTTTTTCTGTCCTTCAGTTGTTGTCTTTTATCTATTTGACGTTTGAAAATTTCCAAATTTTCATGCACTTTCTTTCTCTCAGCAATCAGCACGAAAATAGATCAAAAACAAAACATAATTACTTATTTTGGAAAATGTCTCTCGGTATGTTATGTACCTAGGTCTTTTTGGTATTCAGAGTTGACATTACATCACGTCTACAAAAGGATCACACAGTGCGAAACATGTGCGACTTGAGTAACTGCCATTGCATCACAAATATGATTCTAGGTAGATAGACAACATTCATTATTCAGCTAAAATGTCGTAAATTTTGTCCTTTGAAGATGAGTTATGAAACAAAAAAAGTCCTTGAATTTAACTGTCGATGCTGGTAGGTACTTAGTGGAGTTTTTCCTTACAGAATTATGAAAATATGGCGTTTGTGTCAGACAATTGAGAAAGTCCATAAAATTGGGCGTAAGGATGCATTCGGCAATAATTTAATGAACCGCATCGGCTAACTTCCTGCCAGGTCTACCTACATCAATACCCGATGGAAGGTATCTAATAATTTATTTATTAATTTATGACCGGCAATGTTTAAATACTATTTCAATACACATGGATTCTTTTGAGGACCTTGTACAATTTTATGGCTTGCGCTTGTTCTTTGATAGATTGGTTCTTAGGGGAAGAACATTTGGAAAGTTAATTCATTGACTTAAAAATCAATAAATTCAAGTGAAGGTTAAGAGGAAAGAAAATGTTCAAGTGAGTAATTTTGACAAGGAATGAAAATCGGATTTTTGTTTTTTGCATTTGTTTGTAGCGCTGTTTCGAAAATGGCCTTTGTTCATATCGATGAGATGAAAAACCTATACATATGGGACTACTACGACACGAAATGCATCCGCTGTGCACTGCACTTACAGAAAGGAGCTGATTAGTTTCTTGAGAATGGTTAATAATTTGGGGTTATTGGATAGCCACCCGACCAAGGCCGCTGGAGCAGACGGGCTAGCCGCCGAACTGTACAAAGCAGCTGGAGATGATTTGGTTAAGAACATGCACCAGCTCATCTGCAAAATTTGGTCGGAGGAAAGCATGCCCAACGAATGGAACCTCAGCATCGTATGCCCGATCCTCAAGAGAAGAGATCCCTTGAAATGCACCAATTACAGAGGTATAGTCTCCTTAACATCGCCTGCAAGATCTTGTCTGCCGTGCAGTGTGAACGTTTGAAGCCTTTCGTCAACAACCATGATAGGTCCTTATCAGTGTGGCTTCAGACCCGGAAAGTACACCATCGATCAAATATTCACTCTACGGCAGATCTTGGAGAAGATCCAGGAACTTCAAATCGATACCTACCACCTTTTCATCGATTTCAAGGCCGCGTATGACAGCGTCTATAGAGACCAACTATATAGAGCAATGTCTATAGTTTTGGCATCCCAGAAAAACTCGTCCGTCTGTGTAAGATGACAATGGAAAACTCACGCTGTTCTATCATGGTCGGAAAAAACCTAACGGGCGCATTTGATGTCAAAAATGGTTTTAGACAAGGCGATGCGCTGTCATGCGATTTCTTCAACATCTTTCTTGAAAAGATTGAGCAAAACTCCAACATCAAAACCAATGGCACAATCTTTCAAAAGTCCGTCCAGCTACTGGGATACGCCAAACGACATTGACATAATTGGAAGAACACAGCGTGATGTCAGTGGAGCGTTCGTGAGTCTTGAGACGGAGGCCATGAGGATGGGTCTAGCGGTTAACGAGGGCAAGACCAAGTTAATGCTGTCAACAAGAAAGGACAACCAACATCGACGTCTTGGAGCAAACGTCAACATAGACAGATTTAACTTCGAGGTAGTTAAGGACTTCGTCTACCTAGGATCCGCCATCAACTGATCAGACAACAACACCATCAGCGCTCAAATCAAACGAAGAATCACTTTTGCCAATCGCTGCTTCTTTGGACTTAGAAGGCAATTGAGTAGTAGGGTCCTCTTCCGAGCAACTAAAGTGACACTCTACAAAACCCTCATCATGCCGGTCCTACTCCAGAGATGCAGAGACATGGACCATGACAATATCTTCGAGAGGAAAATTCTTCGAGTGATTTTTGGTCCTGTCTGAAAATGGAGACGAAGATTACATCAAGAACAACTGTATGCGCTGTTCAGCGACAGTGACCTAGCCAGAAAAGTTAAGGTCCAACGACTAAGATGGTTGGGTCATGTAGAGAGCGATTGGAAAATAATGCTCCGGCTCATAGAGTCTTCGAATCCAACCTGGAAGGACGTTGCAGAAGAGGACGACCGCGAGTCAGGTGGAGCACACAGGTAGTAGACGGGTTCAGGTCCTTGGTGTGCGAAACTGGAGAATTCTAGCTAGGGACCGAGCTGGGTGGAGACGGCTTTTTGGATGAGGCTCTGGTCCGACCTGGACTATAGCGCCGCTATAAGTAACTAAGTAAGTAGCCAACCTCACCTACAACTTTCTTGATATTTCTCCACAGTCTTCAGTCTTTAAATGTACCACCCGCAATCATTAAACTATCCTAAAATTAATACGCGAATGGGAATTGCTTAAAATTTTGTTGTAATTTCGAAAGCCTCTCTTGGCTCAGGGTTTCTTTTTCAAATTTGAATTCTCTATTTGGAATTAAAAACCAAGTGAAGCTCAAGTGAAAAATCTTCAGAGGGCAGCATTCATTGGATCGACATTATCATGAAACGTATTCGAATTCATCGTGAGTAAGATCGCTCACAATTGATACCGAACTGTCGAGATGCGCAGTAGCAATTGGAATTTAACTTTTAACAACGAACATTGGGATGAAAATTGATTTCCAGTGGCGGATCTCGCGAATTAATTGCACACTTCTCCAGCAACAGAAGCAAAATCCATCGATCCATACAACCGTTCAGCACAATAATACGAGTACAATTTCGCATTCACATTCGCAACAAAAAAAAGCCAACCCGAAGTCCAAGTCCAAGTCGCACCGAGATAGTAATCATCACTTAATTAAACATTCGGATGCGTTTTTCTACTCAATTTCTGCTCTTGTGAATATTTGTGTGTTTTGTTTCTGTTTTGATCTTGGGAATGCGCATCTTATTAAAACGAAACACTCCAAAAAGAGGGATCCCGTCATGGCTACTTTGGCGATGGTGATAATTCCACACATCGGCCATCGCACATGGCATTGACCAGTAATAAGTAGCAAAACGGCGAGGTCGATGTGGGTGCTATGCTGATGCGAGGCGAGGACGAAGAAGAAGTGGGATGTGGGAGATTGGGAGATGGAATGGCAACTTCTACCTGTTCCATCAACCATCTTCATCGAATGGAAACAATCGCTTCGGACTTGGAGGATCTCTTTTAATAAATTATGCCGCGTCGCGTCGGTCGGTCGGTTGTCTTATTTTTCGTAGCTGTCGTCGTTGTTATGTGAGTTATGCACCTTACTGTTGCGTCTGGGTCTGGACGCATTCGCTTAGTTTCGTTACATTTCATCGGTTCATTCAAAACCATGATGGTTTCTCAAAAAAAAAAACGATAAAAAAGACAACCGGGGATCGTTTCATTCTTCGTCGATCACCAGGAGCATGTGAGGTATACCTTAGTCGATACTGCACCACACAAAGGACAATGCCGAAAAGTCGTGCTTTACTGTCGCTATTGTGTCTGCTGATGGACGACATTGTGAACTTTTTTTTAACCATTTCGCATTGGTAAGGACTCGGCAATGAAAAAAAAAATGCAAATGGTACAATGCTTTGGTCAGATGGCATTGGATTTCTCCAGAAAGATATTGAAGGGCTTGAAAAGTTAGCTTGTTTCTGTTGATAATGTTGAAATCTTTTTTGTATTTTTTGTTTGCACCGAATTGACACTGATTGGACTATTTTTTACTTTTTGATTAATTTTAAGAAAAAAAAAATAACTTAAAATTTGTGTACAGGTTGGGGAATTTTTGATTGCGATTAATGTCTTGGACCGATTATGGGACTTATTCTGGTTTTAAATGGGACTATAAGAATATTCTTGACACTTAATAAAGGTGAGCCGAAATTAGATATCGTCAGCCTTTCATCATGTGTAGGTACAGCCCTTATTCCGCTTCTGACCATGATAACCAATTTTGGCATGGAAGATCAACTACTTACATACCAAATGCTTAGAATGAGGCAAAACCTGGAAGGGGTTTCAAGAAGTCAGATCGCATCATTTTTTATCGACTTCTGCACGTAATGTTATTCAAAGTTCACGGCCTAGGACCTAGGATAGAACAACAGAGTTGATGAAAGCATTTTTGATCTAGTTAAGGCGTTCACCTAATTCAGATGATCCAAAACACCTTTTCTATAGAAAGAAAAAGCGTTAACTACCTATTCTCATCTACTCATCGCAGGAAAGAGCTATTAAGCACGGGACTTGCGAAATAAATAGTTTTCGAAAAAAAATGGCTGCAAGAATAAAGCAAGCCCATTGTAAAAGATTCAATTGAATTAATAAATGAAATGATATGAAATGAAATGCGGATATCAAAGTGGGCATACAGTGACTCACAATTTCTGATGTATGTGTCATGTACAGCGAATAGATACCAGATATCCTGTTGCAGTCCTCAAATTTAATAGTGAATGAAGAAGCTGTAGCGTGTAATGACTCATTAAATATTCCCTCCATACACCTAATTTTATTCTTCACAAAATATAATTCACATCATGTTCATCAATCAGTTGCCAAGTGCCGACCTATCACCGACCAGTTAACATCAGTTGTCGACCGATCACCGACCAGCTTACATCAGTTGACGACTAATAACCGTCCAGTAAACATAAAACAAATCTAGGTCTCCGTGGTAAGTGGTCTTGTCACACATACTAACCCCGTAGCCAGAATCCATTCTGTTGATTGACAGGATTCGTCTGCGATTTACCGGATTCGTCTGTGATTTACCAGATTCATCTGCGATTTACCGGATTTGTCCGTGATTTATCATATTTGTCTGCGATTTACCGGTTTCGTCCGTGATTTTCTACTACCCGGACGTAGACCTCCCCCAACCAGTAGTAAGGGGTCTTTTCACACACACTAATCCCATAGCTGGGCATTAACGGGCATTTTTTCGTTAATCCGTTAATCGTTAATTAACGAAGTTAACATTCCCATTAACGGATTAACTTTTCAGTTAACTTCAAAAAAATGTTAACGATCGTTAAATATTCCAAAGTCCGTTAATCGTTAATCGAACACAAATACCGTACATATAGATTAATGGTAATTATTTTTATAACTTATTAAAATTAGTCAACACCCTTCAGGAAACACAACGGCATGCGACTTGTCTATTTCGCTGCCTGTCTGTGTGTTTTTTTTGTGGTGCTATAGGTATACAGAAATATCGCAAATTCAATTCATTGCCGAGCGTTTTTACTAGCTTCTTTATTGCCAGCAAAAAAAACTGTTGTTGGTTGCCAATGGAAATTTTTTTTGCGCTACCTAACCTATGCAGGGTGAGATTTTTTTGTGGCTTGTTGGGCCGTTGCCCGTAGCTTAGTTGGTAAGTGCGTTGGCTGCTAAGCAGAACGTCGCTGGTTCGAGTCCTACTCAGGTCAAGTTTTTATTTCATCTTTCACGGGTACTGCCTCTTGCGAAGACCTGACAAGTCTTCCAAGAGTATCAATCTGTCATGAAAAAGTGCTTCTCAACTTTGCAGTTCGGAATCGGCGGTAAATTGTAGGTCCCCTCAATTCTTCACACGCACTCAGAGAATTGTTGATGAGAGTAAGCCACTTAGGCTTTGGCTCTTCAAGAGCTTTCGCGCCACTCTATTTTTTTTTTTTTTTTTGTGAAAAGGTTCACCGTGCGCACCGCCGCCGCCGCCGTGGCTTCGCGAGAAAACAACAATTCTTATACGAATCATGAGCTAGTCGAAATGTGCAGCGCCGTTTCGGCGATGTTCGGTCCCTAGTAAAATTTGAAATGCCACTATTATTCCGGGTGCCGTTATTATTGCCGTTATTGAAATACAACTTTTTTCCACCGGGTGTGAGTGGGAAAACTGCCATACTAATCGTATATAATACGACGATACGACGATGTTTGTTTTATCGGCATTCCTCGGGGAACAAGTATTGGCAAATCGGTTTATCCAATACAATACTGCCATACCCTCAAGCGCTGCTGTTGAACATCTTTTCTACACGGGCAAGGATATACTTCAGCCGAAAAGAGCCTCGCTTTCCGACGAGAACAATCACATTCATATACATGACTGAATAAATTGTTGTTTTAACACTTTAACTCTTATAAAATATAATTTACTATATTAAAAAAAAAATTACTTGTCTATTCTTGTTTCCAACTTCCAATTTTTATTAGAAAATAAATTTTTTATGGCGTGTTAACGGATTAACGATTAACGTTAACTTGCGTTAATTTTTCTAGAATTTAACGTTTTAACTGTTAACGAAGTTAAATTTTTAATTAACGGATTAGCGATTAACGAAGTTAACTTTTTGATTAACGGTGCCCAGCTATGACTAATCCCGTACCCGTAAATTGTAACATTGGTTACCTACAGTTACATGTTTCCACCCATTTTCCGGCCCTAAACTTACAGTGAAGACAATCAGCATACCGAAAAGAGCTTCAGACGGACAAGAGCAACAAATTTTACCAATTTCGGAAAATGTTAACTCATTAAATTTTACTATAGTCATTGTAATTTAAAAGAAGTTAATAAAACTTGACTCAATATTGAAGTTTCTGATAGTCTTTGATTCCAACCCTGGAAAGACCGGCGAGCTAAGTCTCAGCCTAACAAAAGTACCTCACAAGGGAAAGCCCTGAACCAACTTACCGTGAGAACCTGGAAGCTAGACAGTTAGTGCTTGTTGGATTTGGTCCCGTTCGCTGTTCCTACCCGGACTGTATCGCCACTATAAATTATAATTGGTATATTAACGACAAGAAACGACGTTTGCTTTGCATTTGTAAAACCAAATTCCTGAATTCGTTCTAATAACAAAATTCTGCAAATTCAAACAATCAAAATATGTTTTCCATTTACGGCAATCTCCTCCCTTTATATTAACGTCTAGCATTCAGAAAAGGCCGCCTTTTTTGCGAATACAACAAAATCTTAAGCCCCACCAATTCTTCTCAATTCGCCAGATCGATCGAACCAATACTTAATCGAGAAATCAACCGACAAACTGTAGGTAATATAGTAGATGGATGCTTTGTTTCATCTCATGGATGATCCAATTTCTTTTCGTTTGTTTTCATCCAACTTCAATTTCTTAGTGCAGATACCAAAATTATATGGCATCCGCTAGCCATCCCGCCATATTGCAATGCATAAATTCTTCCAACTTTATCCGTAAAATCAACTTTTAAACAGCATCGCGATGGAAACTAGGATAGATGAAAAAAGAAAAAAGAAAATCGTCTCAGAAATGCGCGATGACAAAAAATTAGCATTGAAACTACATCAGGATATGGTTTGGAGATAGTGCACCATCAGAAAGTGCAATTGCAATACTCTTTGCAAAGCTCACCGATATTCGAAAGATACAACAATTCTTTTCATATGAAACCTAGCATCTTGGGCTGAAGGAAGGACATTCCTCGTTTTCATGGTTATATTTGCTGTCGATTTTTTCATACTTTGTTCTCATCTTGCATTGTCTTGGCCTTGCATTGACAATAATTTTCATTGGCAAGCTGCAGAAGTAGCTATATTTTTTCAATATAGATTTCTGCAACTGCAAACAAACAAGTCAAGCCATAGATACAAAAGTCTATACAGCTTAGATACTTTATGTGAGCGCGTGCTTTGCTGATTGCGAATCGATGATATTCTTTGGGTCGGTCGGTCGGTCGTCTAGTTTGGGATGCGCGCGAAAGGAGCTGGATTTTATTTTATTGTCTCCATACATCATAGCCGTAGCTAGGATTTGGTTTCGGGGGGGTTAAGATAAATGATAATTTTTTTCAAAATCTCTATATATATAAAAATGGATGTATATAATACATAATTACGTTTGTTTGTTTATATGTCCTTTATGGACTCCGAAATGGCCCACTAGATATATGTGAAATTTTAATGGTTAATACTGTTATATTCAGTGATGGTTTCTGTGACAAAAAAAAGATGGAAAAACCTCATGGAAGAGTAGGAAAAACCAAACAAAGGTCGGAAATTTGATTTTTTTTTGCTTGGATTTTTTTTTAGTTTTCAAAATGAGTTTTCGAATGGAAAAATAGAAAGTTTTTGATGAAAAACTCGGAAAACGCATTGGTTTTTAAATGGAAAACTGCATGGAATTGTATCTATGTGCATTGGTTTTCAAACTGAAAACTGAAAAATTGGTGATGGGGAACTTGGAAAACTCTGGGAGAGCACAATATCAAACTATTGCATGGAATTAAAGGTGCAATTTTGGAAAATTAAGGAAAAGAGCAACACGTTTGATTTTGTTTATCACATTTAGGATTTTGACTGTGTTGGAAAGTTCGTTGTCAAGCTAGAAAAATGTCATATCTTTGAAATTGTATTATAGGTCTTATAATCATTTTAGAGCTTATCTCTGAAGGCGCCATTAAGGTGATGAAACGATGTTAGCTAAAGATTAATGTAAACAATAAAATGGATGCAGGTTGATTTGTTTGTGTGGTCGGTAAAGACTCTTAAGTAGTCCAACGCATTGTTATAAAATTTTGACTGTAGGCAAAGATAACACGAGCCAGGGTTAATGCGAAAACAAATTTTGGGAACATTTTACGGGAAAATTGAAAAATGGAAACAATCAAATGGTGGTCGAAAATTATACTTTTGTATGGGATCATAGCTGCAATTGTTCAAAAATTAGTAAAAAAAAAATCAGAAAACTCCGCAAAACGAGAATTTTTAAAATTATTTTTAGATTTGATTTAATCTGGTGGCAGGCGAGACGAGGTTCGCGGGGTCGTCTAGTTTTTAATAAAATAGGAAACATATTTATCAACTTTATCACATTCTTTCACTTACCCGAAGCCAATTCATTTGTTCACGAAACAATATTTGATGGAAAGTTTAAAAATATTTCTTGAGTGTATCTTTCACTTTAATATTAATCTTTAATATTAATCATTGTTATTAATGCAGTATTTTTAAATATATTGTAAATCACATAATAAAGATTTGAAGATTTACTACAAAATTGAAGTCTAACTGAAGATATTGGCTTCAAAGCTTCAGAGTAGATGCTTTTGCATGGTATATTTATATTAGATATATGAATCTTAAATTAAGCTAACTTACCTTTATTGGAAGTCAATAACATTTTTGTATTATTTTGTTTTGGAAAAAGTAGGAGAGAACTTCTTTCATAAAAAGCATTATTGTTTATTGAGGGACGAATAAAAACAAAAGCAGAATGAAAACAAAATAAATACATAAATATAATATTTAACTATATGAAATAATTCTTTTTTTCACACAGATCATCACAATTGTGAATTAATTATATAGAAATAAATTCTTTGAACAAAAAAAAAACAGTATGGCATTATTTATTTAATCGAACGAATAAAAACAAAAACAAAAGAAGAATAAATACATAAATATAGTATAACATTATATAAATCTTAAAAATTTATGTTAAGGAATTTATTTGTATACATGTTGTTTATTCATAAGAGTGATGATCTGTGTTAAAAAAGTTTATTTTATATATTATAATATCATATAGATTATTAAATTCAGTCAAAATGCCATTTTGATAGTACCTACAGAATAACGAAGGATTATTTCTTATTCTGTGGACTAAGTGCAAAATGCTATTAATAAAAGAAAGATATCTTATCAGGCGTTTACAAACTTATTCCACCGTGGAGGGTGGTTTAGCGAAGCAATAAAAAAATGTAAGATAAAAGTTCATTAGATGGTTTATAAGTATCAACAACAAAAAATTTCCCAAAGGGAATTTAAGCTTAACGTCACTAACTTTACTCCTCCGGAAACAAATTATTTTTATTAATGAGAAATTTTTTTGACGTTTAGTTAAAATGACCCACATTTTTAGTCCGAGCTGCGTCAAAGTAGGATGGGTTTAATTGGATTTTTTTTGTTAAAAAACTGCTTCCCTCTCAAGATGTCACCAAAATCGATTGCCATCTTGCCTCTACTACCCAAGAATATATAGGTATATACAAAAAATTCTCATGAATTTTCGGCTGTTAAATGACGAATGTCAATTGGATATCAAATGCGACTCGAAAAAATTTGAGCGCTCAGAACACGTTCAGTTAAAAGTGTGTTCAGAGCTTTGTATATTTATTTGACTGGTACTATCAAGATGGCGTTTTTTTTACTGTAACCATCTATATAACGACTTATTTAAAAGAAAACAACGTAACCCCCCCTAAATACGGTTATGGCTTTAACAGACTTTTATTCTGAAAGAAAAATGTCTTTAAGCCTTAATAGAAACTTATAAATTCAGTGTCAGCCAAAAAATGAATTCATTAAGTTATTATTCAATAATTATTTGATTTTGCATTTCGGTGGGGGGGGGGGGGGTAGTAAACCCCGTAACCACCCCCCCCCCCCCGCTAAATACGGATGTACTTTTAACTTTAATGGAAAATGGATGTAAAAAAAATTTCGGGGGGGGGGGGGGGTTAAACCCTGTAACCCCCCCCCCCCCCCCCCCCTAAATACGGCTATGCCATACATGGAAGAGAGAGGTTTCCAGCCAAATATTTATGACTTCTTCGGATTGGACTGACCGAGGGCCCTGCCGCAGTCCTGAAAATTCAAAAACACTCCAATTGTAACATATCTAATTATATTAGTGCTCAGTGCAGCATTTTGAAATACAAGAAAACCGTGAAAATGGCTTTTAATATCACTCTGCTTGCTTGAACATTAGAACATTCTTGAAAATTCATTTTGGCAATCACGAATGTACAAAAAACCATTCTCTAATTTGTCTTCTTCAAGGACTCTTCAATCGCAAGGATATTCCATAGGGATAGGAAATCCCACTTCTGATAAGTTTATCTTAAGAACTCTGCCTTTTGTAAATTTAGTCAAGAGCTTGGTTTAATGGTAAATACGCTCCTGGCAGACTCATTTCTTTCTAAACTTTTCATTCTCTCAAAAACTGTACACGAAAATGAACAAATTGTAATAGATACATTTTATTCGATTGTCCTCGTTGTTGTTTTCATTTCAGTGAACTTAAACGGAAAGGGGAGAGGACTGGCGGCAAGGAAACTACAAGCGAATGGCGCTTTTCACGATTTTTCTTCCTCTTCAGCTGCGTTTGTTGATGCTGGTGTACTGACTGCAGCAATGAGTGTAGATATAGTGCTCCTCTTTTACTCGGTCTCGCTTAATTTGTTAAATTCGGTAAAACATAAACAAAAAACAAACACGAAAACAAAGAAACACAAGCGTTTTGTAGTTTTTTTCAATCTCTTACACACACTTAGGAGGACACACAAACTACATAGAATTAGGTAGCAGCAATAATAATAGATACCAAGATATGGACAGACGCGGTCAGAAAGACGACTTCGACATCGATGAGAAGCTGCAGCTTGAGGTGGAATTCCATCCATGCATCATCATCGAGCGAGGCATTTTTGCCATAGCAGAATAAGAAGAAGTTGTGGATTGGTTGGTCGCGCGGACCTGTATCAGTTTTCGTGGACCTATAGTCACGATTTGGTAATATGTTCTGCCCTGATACCACCAATATACTGAAGCTATTTATGGCCAAGATTCAGTTTGAGGATAATGGAGCAGCTCTGTGAGCGGAGGAGGAACTAATATCTTTTGTGCTGAAGTAAATGGAAAGCGATCGATGTGCCGTTGGTGCTGGTGGTGGTGGCTCCCGAAATGAATTCACAGCCACCGCCACTGCTGGCCATGCTGCCGCCGCCATCGACGACAACGTCCGTCGCTTCTAGTACTGCCTTCGTCGTCGTCGTGCGTCGTAGCCGCTGAACACCACAATCGATTACAAATTAAATGATGCTGGTTGCACTTGGAAGGATGCGCTTACTGCTGCTGTTGTGTCTTTTTCTTGTATTGTAAACCAGCAGCGGTATCTATTATAGTTTCGCTACACTAAACTGTGTTTTGCGCTCGGTAATTTAGTTTTGGTCATTTCATTTTATTTATTTTTTGGAAAAGGAGAAGATACAAATTTCTTGTGGATTTTTGGGTTTCGGTAGCTTCTGGGTAGCCGTGGGTGAAGTCGTGATCAGAGCATTTTCGACGGATCTAAAATACGAGTTACTTATGCGATTGCTAACTTTGATTTTTGCTTACATATTTCTGAAATTAAATGACAACAAAGAATACTTGGAAAATTGAGTTTGCTGTGCCTTAAGAATCATGATACATACATGATACTTACTTGGGAAAACAGGTAAGATCAAATTTTTTGATTTCTACATATTTTTATTTCAGCACTTCTAAATTTTCATGCATTGATAGTTTTTAGGTATTTTTTAACACTGTGCAATTATGAGGAGGGTAAAAAGTATAGTTATGCCTTCCTGACTTGGTGTCAAAACCCTCATTACTTTATCCCTTCTCCAGGAAGAGTTAAATTTGAATATGAATGTTTCATGGATGAGTTAACTAAATGAGTGGTACCTATATCATGAATTAAACAAACCAATTTGTTCATCAGATTATTAAGTTACGTCTCGATATTTCCAACAAGAACAAGATTGGTCCATTTCTGCCTATCAATAGATTACCAGCCAATCCTAAACTTCGCGACCATAGTGGGCCGGATCACCATCTTGTTGGTGTTTTAGATTTTCCCAATTATCATATTAAAATGTAGGTACCTACGGATTTTCGGTTTATTTATTTAGCTCAATCCAAGCTTTGACTTAACTTAAAATTTACACTAGCCGTGTTTTATTGGGAACTTAGCTCAGCTCAGTAATAGGAATTACATGTTCTATTTTCTTTTGAATAACTCTTATGTAATTTATATATTCTTAAATCTAAATAAAGAATTTTTAATAATAATAATAAATAAATAACATGTCAAACAACAACAACCGAAAACTGAGTAAAAATAAGTTAGGATTTTTAGTTAGGAATTTCCTGAAGATAAGGTTTCAACAATTCGACACTTGAGTTTTTCGATTCGATGTAGAGAAAGAGATGTTAAAATCGAACAACAAAATTGCAGCGTTACAGTGACGAAGAATTCTGGACATTGGTTCAAAGTACCTACCCATAGTTTGTGCGGTGATGAGGAATATGAAAAAGAGGGACAGATCGCACGTTCCGAGGGTTAGTGTTGAGTTGGATTTTATTCAGAAGTGTCGGAGAATCTATATTGCCCAATATCTAACAATTGGTTAGCAAACAATAAATCCGCGATTTTACGTCTTGTAGTTATGGGTTGCAAGCCTATCAACTTAAGTCGGTCGGTGTAAGAAGGCAAGTTGGAAGAATCTTCCCAATGGAGGCCTCGGAGGGCAAATCGAATGAAAAGTTTTTGAACATTTTCAATTCGAAGTGAATGGTGTTCATAAAAAGGGGACCAAACTTGGCATTCGTATTCAAGATGAGGTCGGGCTAAGGAAACGTAAAGGGATTTTGTTAAATAGGGATTGGAAAATTCCTTAGACCATCGCTTAATAAAACCGAGAGACCTATTAGATTTATTAATAATTTGGTCGAAGTGGGAATGGAAATTCAAGTCTTTATCAAACATTAAACCGAGATCTCTTACAGAATATTAATGATATTTTGTTTATTATTGTTTCGTTCATCATATTAAAATACGTTTACTACGCATTTTTTGGAAACAAATTTACCTGAAAGTCAAAATTTTGCTCGGCCAAAAATAAAGTGAACACCATTTAAAATTGAATATCTCGCAACCCTAAAAACATATCTGTTTAATGTAATCGTAAGAAAAGGACCATATGAACATGAACCACATCCCAAAGCATGGCAGACGAATAACCGGACACCCTGTGTAGCCGTTTTACGATTTACGAACATTTTAACATAAATGAAAACAAAACCTCTCATCTATTATCATACTGTCGACATTAAATTTGAGGTCACCCCATGAATACGCATTTAACTAAATGTCACATTGATGTTTCTCATAACATTTTTCAGGTAATATTTGAAGAGAAAATCGCCCCTAAACTTGACCAGACATGGGTGAGACGTGAGATATGCGCTATTTCCAATTTTTTTTTTTTTTTTTTATACAAAACTCGCTAAACATTGATGGACAGCATTGACATTTTTCTGAAATATTTCAAAAAATCTAAGAAACAAAATTTAGGATTGATATTGGGTCGGTAATGAATGACTGGAAAACGAAGGAAATACCAGAAAGTATTTGCCGCATGACTTTTGCCCGTGTAATGTTTGCCGGGAACAAAGCATACATTTTTTCATTAGAATCTTCTCAGAATTAAGGAGATCGAAATCTCATACATTTTTTTCGATTTTTCTAACAGCCCTGAATCAGGCCACAACCTTTATCAAAAACAGAAATTTTATAAGACACCTAACGATGAGAATCATGGAGAACGACGCATTAAAATTCTTCGTTCAAATATTTCTATATAAGCAGTTGCTTTTTTGGGAAATCATCCACTTGCAGATTTTTATGTTTTTATTTTTTTTTTGGTTTTATAAAGTACAAAGTTGAAGTTCAAATTCGCACGAATTTTAAATTATAATTTTCTATTTTATTTAATTGGTTATAAACGAAATGTCTTCTCTTCCTGTAAAAGAAAAAAAACGTCCTTTTTTAGTACGAAGAATAATAATTGAAAAAGAGATACGACCCTATATTGTTATTTATAAAGCTTGTTCCATATTGAGACAATGCGCCCTATCGCGAATCTCCCAAGAAATTTTATTTCCCAAGAAAAATTTCATTGCACCACGATGGTCCTAATTGTTAATCTTGTCCTCTTACCTCAGAGTCTTAAATATTGCATAGAAGGGATTTTACCTCTATAGTTTAATATAGTAACTCTGAAGGTGACTTTCCCGTTGTACAATGTGTGGTCACGTCGTCGTCGTACATCAAAGTGAATTTATGTACATAGTTCCTTGTCTTTCTTACAGGCAGCCCCATTTCCGTGGGCTATTTGAAGTCGCTTAACAATTGATCGATTGATACTCTCAGCTTCACCATTAGCCAGTGGCTAGTAAGGAGGTGATGTTGTCAGATCAATATTGTTACCATAACATAAAAGCCCTTAAATTGAACACTCAAAATATTCCGACCATTATCTGCTTTTATATATTCAGGAGTCAGGACATCCTAATCTTCAGAAGATATCCGGCAAATGCCAAATATAGTAACTAGACACACTCTGTCCAAAGCTGTCAACGAGCGACTGTCATCGATGAGAGATGTCAAATATAAAAAACCTCGTGCATACTGTCATTCGTCTTTTAACCATACACGAGGCAACAATCAATTAAAGAAAATAAAAGAATTTCATTATATCGAATTGTTCAATTTCTTTTCCTTTGCTTTACTTAGGATTGCAACACCAAATACTTCTTGGTCAGTGGATTTTTCTTTCACCTCCGCCTTCATTGTAAGCACGTACGGAGGCCCACATTCTCTACTTGTGCACAAACGTATAGTATTCATAATGTCTGTTGAAAGAGTTCGCATCTTGAATATTGCATATTTTGACAAAGGATCAGCTATATAACATTATGTTCCGTCTGATCGACAATTTTAAATACGAAGGACTCTAGCCGTAGAACCCATCTTTCGATTCTAGCAGTTTATTTTGAAGTAGGCTTAGAAATTGCTTCCAAGGGTTTGTGGTCTATTCGAGCAACGTTATAATAAAAACGTTCTACTCCCCAAAATAAAGTCTGTAAATATCTCCTTTCCACTGCAGATAGGATTTTGCTAGCAATTTCTCCGTCAAAATTTATGAGAAAAAACTTCAGAGAAATTTCCCATGGGAAAAGTGTTCATGTCGCAATAAATTTCTAGGGGAATTTTGAACATCATTCACGATACGAATTTTCCGAAAGTGGGGAAAATTTCCCGAGAAATCTTATTCACGATAGGGCTCAATGTCTCTGTGATACTCATTTAATTGAATGGCTAAAAAAGTTGATTCTTGTACCAGTATCTATTGTTTTGATTTTTTAGCTGCATACAATGTATTTTTTCCGCAAGGAAGAATTTGCCAGGATTGCGTTAGTGGCGATTTTACTTTACAGACATTCATTATGAACCGATTCGTTTGACTTTTTATCACATTTTTTGTCATCTAAACAATGAAGTTTTGATGTAGATTTATCGAATAAACTTTGTTTTGCTGTAAAAAAAGCAATTCATGTTTTAGGAGCGAGCAATTGTGGCTATCAGTCAAATCATTGCTTATTCGTGAGCCTTGAATAGTTAACAAACAATTTTTTCACAATTGCAACAACTTTATACATGCATGTAAACCCATTTTTTGATAAGAAAAAAAATTGTAGCGATCTGAACCAAACGGTGAATTATAGCCAGCAAAATTTTCAAATTGAATCTTAGATTGGTTGGATTGAAAAAAAATTTCCGCTCATTTTATGACAACCCAAAGTTTATTTTTTTTTTATTTTGAAATTGAGTGAATATTTTTTACGCTCAAGCAAAAACGACTAACGGTACTTTTTTAACTCAAAATAATTTGAAAAGAAAAAATGATAACCTTTGAAAAACTTTTTATTTCACTTCAATCCGACTTTTTTCTACTGAGATACAGCCTTATAAAAATCCACTCCATTTTTGAGTTTTTTCAAGTGTTCCTTTAATTGTTTTGACTAGTGTATTAGTATTAGGTGTGTTTTTTTGGCAAATATATCCGCAGTGCAGTAGGATTTACCAAAAAAAAAAACGCATCCGCAGTTGTTAAATTTTTGTATTTAGAAGTTGGTTGCTGCTATCATTTTAAAGACGATTATTTAATTTTTCTAAATTCTATCCGCTGTATGATTCTACTTCTACTTTTATCGGCAGTATAGTGTTGTATTTGTAATACACGTAGTCTTCTACTGCGGATACGGATAGCTTTGCCAAAAAAACACACTTATTGTGTGTCTATCATTCTAAAAATCGAACTCTCAAATGAAATAAAAACAGAAACACAGAATCTAAAATCAAAATTGGACAAAATTGCAGAAAACCGAACAAATATTGAGAAAAAACAAATTTATCTTGAGGGAAAATAAAATATATAGGAAAAACATTAAAACGCAAAAATATAGTCATCTACAACATCAAAGAAATAGAGAAGGATAACATTTCCTTACAAAAATATGTACTTGAATTCCTAAACAACATTTTAGAAGTCAAAACACACATTAGTGAATTAGACTTTGTCAGACGCATCGGCAAAAAAGGCTAAAAAACACGGCATATTTTAGTCGGTTTTACATCACAAATAAAAAAGGACGAAATCATGAGAAACAAGTTTACATTAAGTCATTACAAAAATGAAATTATTTATATAAAAGATGATATGATGAAAGAGTACAAAAAAAGATATGAACATAAGAATCAAAGAAAATAATGCAGCAACAAAACCTTCACAAAATTCACTGAATAAACAAAATAATGATACCCAAAATAATAACAATAAATCAAATAAGAGAAGTTATGAATACGAACCACATACATCCAATAATAGAACTACCTCAATAGGAACGAAAAAACTCAAACCTGACAATGAACAAGCAAACATTACAACATTTTTTAACCCTTTGACGTAAATGGGACACCGGCGTCCCGTTCAGTTATATTTCCGATTATTGCTAAACGCAAAATTATTTCGACTCAAACTCAACACATGCTTATTATTTTCCATTTTATTTAACGTTTTTCATAAGGTTGGTTGATAGGCACGAGAAAAAAAAACGAAAAAACTGTATAATTACATTTGGATTTTTGACCGCGCTTCTTGTTTATCTGCTAAAGCGATTTTTTTTACTTTTTTGTTTCAATAAGTGACTATTTAGTGAAGAATTTATAAGAATGGTAAGTAATTATAACGATTTTGTTGTTATTTGTTGCAATGAGTGACTTTTATAACTAAAATATGAAATTAAAAGTAAAGGGACACGGTTGTCCCAATATGCGAAAAATGCGTTAAAATTGAAACTCATAATTTTTAGGCACGCAAAGGAAACAGGATTTTCCATTTGACTGATTCCGAAGTTGAGGAATTTCTAATGGCTGAGACCAGTGACACTGAAGATGCACTCACTCTGGATGACGAAGACCAGTCATTTTTACTAGAGGACATGCAAGCTGGAGTGTCCGAAGCTATAATTGAGCCACCTGCTCCACCAGAGCCTACTCAAAATCCAGGTCCATCTGCAGACCTTTCATCAACTAGCATGGCCAATTCATCACCTCGTGATCCAGTTCCCGAGTTCAAGTGGAAAAGGAATGTTTATCGCGCGTATAATTTTGCTGACACCGAATATGAATTTGGTAAGATAAACATTTCTCAAGAGTTACAATCCCTGAAACCTATCGATGTATATGAGACAGTAACAAACCTGAAATTATTAATTGAGGAATTAATAATTACAGAGTCCTTACGTTATGCTCACCAAAATGGATCGGTGTTCACTACCAATCTCCAAGAAATAACAGCTTTCATTGGAATGAACTATGTCATGGGTTACCATGTATTGCCCACATTGAGAAGCTACTGGTCCACTGAACCTGACATGGGTGTTCCCTAAAGTAATGCCACTATCACGATGCCTTGCCATCCACATCTATGACCAAGAAAAGGATTCAAAACATAGGAATCAAACAGTCTTTACCGTCACACGTAATGATAAAAAGTTCTTCGCGTAAGAGATGTGTACAGTGTGCAAAGAGTGGAGTAGAGAATCGAACGAGCAACATAATATGTGATATTTGCAATGTAAACTTATGCTTCACAGCAACAAGAAATTGTTTTGCAGACTTTCATTGATAAAATCAATAAATAAAATCGTTATATTCAACTCAATTCGTTTGTTTCTTATAAGAAAAATATTTGATTTTGCTATAACAGCAAATACCTCAAAATATGATATGTAACGCATATTGGGACACATTTGTCCCAACTTATTTCCTAAAACCTGTGCGTTAGAAAAAAAAATTACTATATACATACTTAAATAACCTTGTAATACACTAACTTATGTAATTATAACCATGAAATCTTTTGTGTACTTATTTTGTGCGTCAAAGGGTTAAGAAAAACCCTAAAGATATAAACAATGTAACAACTTCACAATAGCAAATAAACACACAGTTTTTAACATCACAAACAAATGACGACACAAAGAACCACCCAAACATAACTTCCTCAAGCCGGCTGGCCACCGTGAGGAATGAAGGCTCAAACCCCCCAATAATATTAGAACCTACTAAACTTACGGAAAAAAGAAGGAACAACAACAACAACTTATTAAATATATATGCACATTTAATACACGAACTCTATCAACGGAGAACGACAGCAAGAACTAATATTAGCGCTATCTGAGGTCAAATGGGACTTAATTGGTTTATCTGAAACTAGATTATTCGGTCAAAGAATCCTAGAATTTGAGAATGATATAAATTCTGCTATATTGGAGAAACTAGGGGCCTATATGGAGAAAATATTTAAAAAATGGCATCATAAACATAGGTACGCTTTTTCAATTAAAGAATCTGTTCGATTCCCCTTAGAATTCAAAATACAAAAATGACAATTGTCCAAGTTTACGCTCCTACAGAAAAACTTTTTCTGAAAAGGCCTCTGATGCAGAAATTGATACTTTCTAGGTATGATGCACTTGACCTTGCCTACCAAGAGACAAAATCCGAGGTTATGTATGTCATAGGTGACTTCAATGCCAAACTCGGACGACGTGAAGAATGTGAAGAAAATACAATGGGAACATTTGGATATGGACAAAGAAGCAAGAGAGGCTTCAAGAAACTAACATGGCATTTGCAAACTCGTTTTTCAAGAAAAAGGACAAAAACAAATGGACATGGAGATCACCAGATGGAAGCACAAAAAATTAAATTGACCTCATTTTAACCAACAAAATTTCAACAATAGCAGACGTTTCAGTATTTAACAACTTCAAATTTGACAGTGATCATCGGATTGTAAGAGCAAAAATAAAAATTGACCATCAAACATTAAGAGAGGCCAACTGATTCCAGATAAAAATAGAACTATCTTCCTGGATCCGAAGGGATCAAGGATTTTGTACCAACGAAGTTTTTCAATTATCTATCCAGTTTTCCAAAGAGACAAGTTTCCAATAGTAGTTGTAACACTCGCTTTTAGAGATCAAATTTCATTTAACCAGATTCGAAAAGTCCCATTAACAGAAGTTATTTGATGAAACAGAATAGCAGTAGTTATCAGAATCTTATGGCTGAAACAAGAAGACGCTTGAGCTTTGGCTTCGACTGACGTTTACGAGTTCAGCCATAAGAATTCAATGCAAGTTATGACAATGAAGCTTCGACCTCACTTCGTAATTTGACTCCAAACGGTGGCTCTATACTTCGAATATGCTGACCATTTGCTTTGTCTGACGCTCAAAAGCTGTAAAAAAAGTCAAAAAACCAAATTCATTTGTTAATGGAGTGATGATGCTGATGGGAGAATAAATGTCATTTAAAGCAAACTCAAAGCGTGTGCATCGTAACGGCCGAAAACGACCATTAATGATTCTTGAAAAAAGCCGAAAAAGAAAATTGAATGAAATTAAGCACCGATACCCCTAACTCATTTTACGTCAAACAACTTTGTGATAAAAAGAATAACAGAAATTCATGAATTTTAGTTGTGTATCTCTTTGATTAGAAATATGGAGCCCTAACAAGGGCTGTGGCTGCTTCATGTCATTTTTTGTGTTCATCAGCAGCCGAAGTTGAAAATATGATTTAGTTGTGTCCATCTTAGAATCCACAATTTCATTGATCTTGTTTTCCAAAGGTGTCTCAAGATTTCATCAGTTTCTTCTTAATGGTAGAAATTTGTGTTTGTTTTTTCGGTTCAGTTTAATTGTTTTCTAAGGATTTTCCTTGTTTCTCAAAGCCAGACGAATGCATAGGAAGATTCCTGAAATTATCGAAAAGAACAAAATGTTTGTTTAAAATACTTGTTAAGGATATTGTTTGAGTAAAATAAAGAGGAGATTAGGACGATATGCTCACCTCATTGAATTTGTTCCTATGTGGCGAAGTTGGTTCTCCCCCTCCTTCACCAAGCATCAAATCAGCCCGGTCGCTTTCGCCTACTCACAAACTCGGTAAACGGCGGCTGCACCATCACTTCGTCGTCTTCTTGATAGTCGATGATGCTGCTTGCCCTACGATCACGAAGGCGATAGCGATGTTGAATATGATTAATATGATTATGATGATGCCCGGCTGCCAATCCGGCGACCGCATTACACCGGCGATTTGTGGCTTTCCGTTCCGTAGCATCCCTGGACTCTGGCAGCGAGTCCTGTTTACTGCGGTCGCCGATATGGCGACCGGATTCCAAAGCTAAACTAATCGACCGTAGCGTTGTCGACGTCGTTATTGATGGTTGAAATGGTTTGTCGAAATTTTATGCGGTTTTCTCTTTTTGATCGCAGAATTGTCGGAGGGCGGCCAAAGAGTTGGAAGCCGCCGAAAGGGATTCTTCTTGTTTGACAATTGCTGGCTGTTGCTGTTGCTGCTGGTGTTGTTGTTGTTGATTTTGGGATCGAGCGCTTCCAACACTGCTGAGCGAATCGAACATCGACGAGAGAGCATTTAAACTGTCACTGGGGTATTTCTTTTCTCCATCACCGCCGAAAGACTTGTGACTTGAGGCTGGGGATTTCGGAGTGCCTGACCTGTTGCTTTCGGGGCTCGCGACTGCCTTGGGACTTGCTTCGTGGTTTCTATCAGTTGTCGAAAGGTTGAGCTCTCCATTGGAAGTCGAAGCCTGTGATGGACTTTTAGAGTTTTCTTCGTGTTTCTCTTCATCTTCGGAGTTCTCCTTCTCCACGGGTTCTTCCTTCTTTATTGGAAGGTTAACCTCCAGCTTTTCTGGTGTCTCCGAGCGAGCTTTGGGTTTAGGGGTTTCGTGGTTGTCGGCACTGCATTCACTGGCACTGCGTTCGCTACTAGTGTACCGAGCATAGTGGTGGTAGTACGGGTCTTGAATGTCCATCAAAGGTTTGTTGTAATCGACGGTCTCATCGATTCCCAAGCGCTTAAGGATACTCGATGCAACCGGTGATGTATTTTTGTTGGTTGTATTCACTGGCTGTGGAGCATTGTTATGGCGTGTAGGAGTGTCGAAGCTTGTGGTGAACATCTGTTCAATTGCACTGAGTACCGATGAAGAACCAGGCTTGGTAGTACCGTTCTTGATCTCTTGCTCGGGAGACTTCTTCAGCATGATTGGAGATTTGTTGATGTCTTCACTCGCTGGTTCAGCCTTTACTCCACATATGTATTGCCTCATGCGCTCGGCAAACATCGCTGCTTCCATTTTTTCATTCCGATTCATCTTCGCCTCCATGGCATCGACTGCATCTGCGTGAGCCGCAGCAGCACCTTTCATTTCTAGGAGTTTCCGGACTGGAAGAGACTTTTCTCGTTTCTTTTGGACCTGACGTTTGCGTCCTGCAGATCCAGCTCCAGTCATAGACTGCATCAACGGTTCAGCATAATGATTGTTCTTGGCCATGTGATTGCTGAGGTCTCCTAACGATGAGAAAGCCTTGTCACAGACCTTGCAGGTGAGGACTGCACTTAGAGTTCGGCTTTCTTCAGAGCTCATATTGTCCTTACCCTCGCCGCCCATGGCAGATCCTGAGGATTTCATGGAAATTGTTTGTTCTTGCGACAGAATGTTCGTATAGTGCTGAGTCTCCTGCATGTGCTTGGTCATCTCGCCAAGTGATCTGAAGCTCTCCCCACATCGCATGCATTTGAGAATCTGCATAGCTTGTTCGACGCCCTTTCCGAGCCAAACATTTTGCCCTCGGACAAGTTTCCTTGGTAATGGAGTGTTGGGATCCCGGTTTGATGGGTAGTTGTTATAGTTTGACTTAGGTTGCATTGGCTGTTGGGAGGAAGGCTTTCGCATTTGCTGATGATTTGGCATAGGTGGTTGTTGTGGTGACCGGTCGGTGTTTGGCAAATTGCTAAAAGGAGGAACATTGACTCCGCAGTGTTTGCTGTCTTTCATATGGGTTGTGAGTGCCTCGAGAGTGGCAAAGCTTTGTTTGCACCAAACGCATCGGAACACACTGCTTGCGACTCCTTTATTCTGCCAGTGTGACTGCCAGATATTATGTCGTCCTTTCGAGGCCATAACGCCCTCGGCTGGTGGAATGGGAGCTGCTGCCTGTGGAGCTGGTGGCACTGGAGTTTGTTGGCGCGGTGATTTCTCTTTCCTTGGCCCCTTTACCAGATCGGTCATTTTTTCTAAGCAACTTGTTGGATCGATCACCAAATCGTTTTTGCCATTCCATCCACCCGACGGGAATGGACCGTTTTGGAATATGTTTGCTGCTGCTACAGCTGCTAGGTATGGATTAACGCTTGGCATGAGGGGAGCATTCGCTGTTGACGCTGATGCTGGTGGCGTTGTCGGCGTTGGAGTGCCTTTGTACAGTTTTTTGGTTTGATGTGTGATCTGAGCTGCCGAGTCATCTTCATCTGCACTCCGCTTGCGGGAACTTGTCGACAAATCAAGCGGATTGCCATCCTCTTGAATATCTTCCATTTCTTCGGCATCTTCCGGCTCATCTTCTTCGTCATCCGATGAAGATCGCTTAAAAGTTGTTCGAAAATCCAGAGCTTCTGATTTGATGCTGGACGCAGTGGGCGAAGCTTGTGGTGGCAACTTGAAGTGTGGATCAGCAGTGGCAGCTGGGGGTATTGGCATTGGCATTCGTCCGGCAGCGGCAGCTAGAGGAAACTGGGCGTATTGCTGAGCCGCAGCTGCAACCATATGCAGATAGGCTTCCATGGACGGTGGTGGTTGCTGGTGAAGTTGTTGTTGTGCTGAGTGGTGCATGTGATGGTGGGATGAGTTGTTATTTGGCGATGGTGGAATCATTGTTGGAAATGTTGTAGAGTTTGGTGAGATGGGATGCATGCTGGAGGCGTTGCCGCCACTTGCACTGCCGTTTTCGGCCGATGACGTCGAATCGTGCGAGGGGCATCGTTCACTGGAATTTGCCGATTCGGTTGATCGGGGACGTGGATTGGGAAGAGCACTGCAATGAAAATGAAGGAAAAAATTGTAAATACCAAAAGAATGACCCATTTGTGAAGTAAAAACTTAAGTAGTATGTGGAAAGAGCATCAAAGCCAAATACTAATTAGGTATAAGGTCACTTCTCTAAAGTATATTTGAATTTCTCTGTCAATAAGTTGCATTTCCTCGCAAAAAGTAAATCCCACTCACTGAAAGTTAAAAATAAACAACCTCAACCCATTTTTCGAATTAAACCCATGTTCGCGTCATATTTATACTTCAACACCATTTCCCTTTGATCGCACACAATTAGTCACGATAAACTCCTCCGCTAATTTATCCCCTCAAATCTCTCTGACTCTTTTGGCACCATAGTGCCATGCTGTCCTATCCCACTCACTCCAATTTACATATAGAAATCTATTCATCTCATTTCTATCTCGGATCTTTAGATACTCTTAAGTTGATATCTACTTAGTTAGTTTGACTTAATGACAATTGGAACGTCAATCAGAACATTCTATTTACATTGCTTTAACAACAATTACCATAGCAAACCTACTCTCATTGCATACCAACATGATGTGTTTCGATAGAAGCTTGATTGATATCACGATCACCACCGCCATTTCAGCGAACAGAAATAAAAACTCAACAAATTTTGCGGCATTGTTCGAAGTTCAAAAATGGAATGCATCACGATCAACATTTGTATTTGAGATCAATTGAAATGGCATAGATTCTTGTCTCGATTCGTCAATCCGATCCACAACAAGATGAATCTCAAGAATTCAAAAGCTTCCACATTCACATAATTATGGTTTTTTCGACAGATTTTTTTGTGCAAGCCACATAATTGCGCCGACATTAATTTAGATATAATTTATGGAAATTTATGGGTTTTCTGTTGTGTTCATTCGACATGGGAGATTATCGACTTTTTATCTTCTATGCATGCTTTTGCGGCTATTGACTGTATTAGCTCTATTATTTGCTTTATTTATTGAGGATTTGAATACATATCAAGAATTTTTATGAAAACAATGATTGAACACGACAATTAATTAAGTTTAATCACTCTGGCTGTTTGGCATACCTACTTTCTAGTACGCAAACGGTTTGCCGACGGCAAAATAACTGCATGAGTAAGAGGAGTGATGATGGACTTGTCGAGGTCCGATTCAGATTTTCCCGAATAATCTTCCCAACAGATAAATGCCAATTAATGTTGACGACAACGAATTCCCAATCAGACTAAAAACTATATTTATTTCAAAGTCATTACAAAGTCATTACAAAGTAAATTATATAACTAACTAATACATGTAAATTACATTATACAGTTTTC
The DNA here is from genome assembly GCA_943590905.1 of Sphaerophoria taeniata. Lineage (NCBI taxonomy): Eukaryota > Metazoa > Arthropoda > Insecta > Diptera > Syrphidae > Sphaerophoria > Sphaerophoria taeniata. Next base: position 71,152,318 of record OX016542.1, on the reverse strand, counting down.
ATAGAGAAAATATTGATGAATATGTTTTCCGTTATCGTTGGTTGATACAGGGTATTCCATAGTACTCCCCCTTCAGTAGTTGAGTTGTGTTTCACTCAACTGCGATTCGAAATCTTACTTTTTTCCCAGATCTTGTTGTGTAAACTCGTTCGTTGTTTTTTTCGATGGTTGGTTTGTCTGGTCGTTGTTCGCTGCTTGTGTCATCTTTATTTTCTTCGATTACAAACGCTGCTTTGATCCTGTCAATTGAAACATTAACCTGTTTACCATTTTTTTCCACTGTGTAATATTTGGGCGTTCGTTTAACAACTAAGAACGGTCCGGAATACGGCGATTCGAGTGATGGTTTCACGGCATCGTTGCGTATGAATATGTACTTCGCTTCTTTAAGGTCCTTCTGTATAAAGAAATGTTTTAAAGAGTGATTAGATGTTTCGTTAGGATTTTTGGATGACATGTGAATGCGTAATGATTTCAAAAAATCTGATTGGTTGTCGTTTTGTTTCTTGGGGTGGACAAAGCCACCTGGAATTGAGAGGTTGGTTCCGTACAACATCTCTGCTACGCTTGATTTTAGGTCTTCCTTGTATACGGTTCGAAGTCCCAAAAGAACAGTCGGAAGGGCGTCGACCCAGTTGATTGAGGTGTGACATTTGATTGCTGTTTTTAGTGTGCGATGCCATCGCTCGACAAGGCCATTGGATTGTGGGTGATACGCAGTTGTTCGTAGATGCTTAATACCGAGAGTTCTAGATAATTCTTTGAAGAGTTCGCTTTCAAATTGTCTTCCCTGATCTGTCGTTATTCGTTCTGGAACACCATATCGGCAAATCCAAGTATTGTACAGCGCTCTACAAATCGTCTCCGCAGTTATGTCTTCAAGTGGGGCCACCTCTGGCCATCTCGAAAATCTATCGATCATTGTTAAACAATAGCGAAATCCTTTTGAAGACGGAAGCGGGCCGACAATGTCGATATTCAAATGTTGAAAACGGTAATCGGTTTTGTTGTACGTACCTGTTGGAGCCGTATTGTGTCGAAAAATTTTGTTCCTCTGGCATGCTAGGCAGGATTTGGCCCACATTCTGCATTCCCTCGACATGTTTGGCCAAACAAATCGTTCGCTTACCATTTTCGTCGTTTCTCGAACTCCCGGATGTGACAGGTTATGAACGCTGTTAAACACTGCTCGTTTAAGTTCATCTGTTATGTTAAGTGGATTGAATGGTTAGGGCGTACATTTCCCAAACATATTCTAAGTGCACAGAATCAGCGTTAGCGTGTTAGCGTACTGCTATACAAAACAAAGAGATCCGGAATTTTTGTGAATATATTTGGTCAAAACAATTAGTTAATGGGGATTACTTATGCCTAAGAACCTACACGAGATCCTCATGTATAATAACCGCCAAGTTGTCGATTACGGCTAGATAAGCTGCTTAGAACAACTAATCGATTTATCACGATCTAAGCGTACATTCTCTGTTATAGTCTAACCAGTCGAATATCATCTGATTATGGAAAATGGGACTCAAATTTGACAACAGTGCAGTGCTCGTTGTCGATGCTGAGGATTTAGAAGTATCACTTCTGTAGACTGTATTTGGGCGACGATGAACAGGCAGGAGCCATTCATTGGACACGATGATAACCAAAAATTCCGTGAACCTGTCCTAGAAGAATTGAAAACGGCAATATCACGGCTGAAATCCAACAAAGCCGCTAGAGTAGATGGTCTAGCTGCCGAGCTGTTCCAAGTCACAAGCGACGATCTAGTAGGAGCATGAAGAGTGTATGCCCGATGAAGGTAACCTCAGCATTGTTTGCCCGATCCTGAAGAAGGGAGATCCTCTAAACTGCGCCAACTACAAGAATCAGCCTGCTTAACACCGCTTAAAAGATCGTCTCTGCCGTAATATGTGAACGTCAGAAGCCTTTCGTCAACAATCAGATTGGTCCTTATCAATGCGGCTTCAGACCAAGAACGTCAACCATGGACCGAATTTTCACTTTGCGGAAGATCCTGGAAGAAACCTATGACACCCACAACCTTCTTATCGATTTTAAGGCTGCGTATGATAACATCTACAGAGATGAACTGTATAAAGTTGTCTAGTTTTGGTCAAGGTCGTTCGTTTGTACAAAACGATGATGGAGAACTCACGCAGCGCTATCAAGTTTGGCAACGCGCTTACGGAATCTTTCGATGTCAAAAAAGGATTCAGACAAGTCGATGCACTGTCATGTGATTTCTTTAACATTGTGCTTGAGAAGAAAGCTCAAAACTCAATCAGTTCAACTTCCCGCGAACGGCGATAATATTGACATAATGAGAAGAACACACTGTCAATGCCGCCTCTGTGAAAATTGGAACAGAAGCGACAAAAATGGGTTAAACGGTAAATGAATGCAAAACGAAATATATTCTGTCTTCGAGGAAGGACACCCAACACCAACGCCAACGGCTCGGACAGAACGTCACAAAAGACGCACATAGCTTTGATGTTGTAGAGGAGATTGTCTACCTAGGCTCCGCTATTAACAATGACATCAGCGCCGAGATCAGACGAAGAATAACTCTTGCTAACTGCTGTTTCTTTGGGTTAAAAAAGCAATTGAATGGCGAAACCCTCTCTCGATCAACTTATGGTAAAACTATGTAACAACCTCATTAACCCAGTCCTGCAGTATAGTGCAGAAGCATGGACCCTAACAAAATCGGATGAATGTGCATTAGGCTGTTTCGAGAGGAAAGTTCTTCTTCTGGCCCCCAGAAGTTTCAACTGCGAACTTAACGGATTGTACAACGACACCGACCTGTCCAGTATAGGGTCAATGTCCACCGTCTAAGATGGCTCGGTTATCTAGAGCGGATGGACACAAATGCTCTGACCCGGACAACTTTCGACGAGGAAGAGGAAGACCGCGACTCAAGTAGTGCATCCACGTTGAAGAGGACATGAATCAACTTTAAGTACAAAACTGGAGACAGCTAGCTATAGGGACCAAATTGGCACAGTAGCACAGTGTTTCGACAGGCGTTAGCCTTGTCCAAGAGCAGAACTCTAGAACAACCAGCTTCACCTGCGATTATGCACCAGTCTCCCGGTACTGCTTGAATTTTATACAAATGCTCATACAAATTTCAGTATAGTGGTTCCAAAACCAAATGGACCTTGCATGTCAGACAGAAATCAACAAAAATGTAGGTTAGTGAAAGTGTAAGTCCAGGTGGACTCGAGGGTGTCAAAGTGGTTAAGATCTTAATAGATACCTAATGTAATAGTTTCAGCGATATGGTTTATTGGTTCAAATATGCTTTTACAAAAACTATCAACAGGATGAAAAGTAGAAGAGCATACTGTGAACCGCAACCCGTCAGGTAGTCAAATCTGAAAAAGATTCAGTTCTTCATTCTTATACATTGACAGGCACGACTATGCGACATAATCAAGTTTGTTGATAAATAATAATTGGGAATTTGTATCATTTTTATCTCCTCATCGTGCTCTCAACTAACAACTTCAAAAGCTTGACGTCTTCTAACTGCGAGCAACTATTTAAAAGGCATGTAATTTTTATCAAAATATTTTGCTTGCCAACTTCCATGTAAGCTTATCTCAACAAAAATTTCGCCGCAAACTACACTAAAACCGTTTCCACTCAATTATCTATATGCATTTTGAACGGTTACACTAAGTATTTAGCTTATTATTTGTGTGGCACTCAAAAAGCACTTTGAAAAATTCTACTCACTGATCACGTCATATTATATGAACTTCAATTCAGAAGCAAAAGCCTATAAAGTGTAACCCAATAGCCAGTAGCTCTAGCATCTATACACCAAGCTGCAAAAACCTGAACAAAATTATGATAACAAACGAGAAAACCTGTCTCAAAGGTGTAAGCACGAACAGTAAAAAATATCTACTTATACATTCGCATTCACACCCTAACCATTAATACCAACTTGACAGCTACTTATTTCACTTGAATCGCATTTTTGAATTATTGATATCAAGTGCGGTGGTTTTTTTCATTCCGTTTTCACCTTTTATAATCAATTTGTTTGTGATTCGAAAAAAACTATTGTTCGATCATTGATTATTATCAATCGATCAAGCATCAATAATGGAAATCGAAACCGAGATGAAGTGCGGTTGTGCATTTTGTTGTGAGGATCAGAGACATTTGACTTTTAAAATAGACAAATGGAGTTAAGAATCGAGACATGAATATTATTGACACGGTGATTGATCACACACCGAAGATCAGGTGAGTTTTAACTATGGGAATTCTGATATAACATTCCTCAATCGAATGCCCAGCACTTATTTTAACCACAATGATGATTACAAGTAACAAATGTGTCTGTGTGATGGAATTAGTTCAAGATGGACGATCATGGGTCTTTTGTCTGACCATGTAGTTCGAAGGGGTTCCCTGAATCCGAATTGTCATATGAAAAATGTTAGACACATTCTGAGCTATTTCATATCAGCGTATTTGTTTGTAAGATATTCATTCGGAGACAAAAAAGGGAATGAAAATGGGATCTAACGTGCTTATGGGCTTGATAAAGGATGGCAAGAAAAAGGTTTCAAATTCGCGTTGTATACGAGTTGCTAAGGTGTCTCATCTATACAAAATCGCTGTTCAGAAGTAAATGACTCTCTCTCCCTCTCTCTACCTAAAATATTGAAGTTGTGACGTCCCAGCGCTGTATTCATGTAATTTATTGAAGTACAGTATAATCTCGCTAACTTGAACACATACGAAACAAGGCCTGTTCAAGTTACTGGATTGTTCCAGTTACTGGACGAAATAAAAAAGTCTACGAGCAGGTGGCCATGGTTCAGAGGATAGAGTAGTGGATTGCTAAGCCGAACGCTACGGGTTCAAACCCCAGCTTCAGCAGCATTCTTTTTCTACAAAAATCGCCAGCTTATCTGAGGCCACCTGTGCGATAACATGAGACAATACAAATCTAAGTCTCCTCCTCTGAACCACGTAGGTTTCTGTTATGTGTGCTTTCTTTCTATGTGTCTATCTGTCTATCTCTGTTGTATGTCTTGTTCTGTGCCAGCCGATGGTCTCAGTCACCAGTGCTGCTATGTGTCTGTAGTTCGTAACATTTATGTGCGAAGTACTGTGAAATGTAATGTAATGTAAAAAAGTCTACGTTTACAGTAGAATTCAATTTATTATTTTAAATTAATGAAAATGACATCACACAACAAAATTGTATTTAAATCATTTTTGGAAACGAATTTGTAATTTAACGTTGCTTAGTTCTTTGCAAGACATTTTTCGGTGCACTTTCTGAGAAATTGAAATTCTGAGGATGTCCTACTATTTTGGCTGGCCCAATCTTGACTCGATAACTTCCGTGTCGGTTACAACGCTTTGTACCATAATAATATCATCCGGGCCAGATTCAATTTCTTAATCGATTTCTTCATCCTCAACACAATTCGGAACATCTTCGTCAAGTAACCATTAGTTTAATTCTTTTTCGGTGTAATGCTATTGGATTGAAATTTAAATGTTTTTTCCTTATCGCTCTTTGATTAGGATCAAGAAAAGTAACCTGATTATTATCTATGTACTTTCCCCAGCAATCAAGTTTTCTCTATAGCGTTCTCTGAGAGTAGACAATGGCACATCATCTTCGTCGTTAAAAAATCTATTCTCGACATCATTTAACAACGAGTTCCAGCATTTTTCAACAATTTGAGAAGTTACCTGATCCCGCGATGTTGAAATTAATGCAATGGTATGATGCAAATTGAAGTTCTTCAGTGCAGAAATGATGTCTTCATTTTTGTTGGCAATGACCGACGAGAGTTTGATTAAAATCCTTTACTTGTTGTTCTGATTGGTGGCATCTGGAGCATGGAGCATTATCTATGATCAGAAGTGCTTTAAATGGGAGATTCTGTTGTTCACCATGTTTCTTAACTTGAACTACAAAACTTTTGAAAAATTATTCCTTGAAAATATATTTTGTCATCCATGCATTCAAAGAGCTTTTGTATTCAATGGGCATTTCAAAGTTTTTTAGACATCGCCGATTTTCTGACTTTCAATTAACAAAGGAACGAACTTATTCCTGTGGCATTACAACCCAACCCAGTTAGGTCACTTTCTGCTTAGGAATTTTTTCCACCAAAGCACTTTTATAGCTAAACGCTATACATAGGTTTTTTTTGGACAACAATTTCCAAAACAGTGCAGTTTCATCTAAAATTTGTTGATTTGTAAGTTGAAGAGCGGCGATTTTATCTTCGAGTTTTTTTTTTACTGGCTCTATAGGTCCGAGATCAGCAGCTAATTTTTCTCGATTTATTAACTTAAAACACGCACTTTCCAATACTTTTACACTAACAAATCCTGCGAATTCCCCTCGAATAAAAATCAGTTAAAAAACATAGTCATCTACAGTAAGGAATTCGAACTTCTTTTTATCTAAAATATATTTGTTCAAGTTATAGAGTTAGCAATGAAAATATTCAAGGTATTGAGTCTAAGAAAATGTCTGTTCAAGATACATAATACACAATAGGGAAAAAAGCGTGTCCAAGTTACTGGATTGTTCAAGTAATCGTATGTTCAAGTTAGCGAGAGTCCACTGTAGTTAACAGTTTTTAGAAAATTATATTTATTCAGGGAACAAAATATATTATCTTAAATAGTTTTTGGAAAATAACACGTAATACAATAATACAACACAATTGAATATTGGCAAGGTATCGGACGTGTGCCACGTTCGGCTGCCTGATCACTCTCCCGCGTTGGCGGCAGGTTCAAGGAGAGCAGACTTCCATTAACTCTCCTTTCTCTCTCGTTACAACTCACAAGCATTTTTTAGAAAAACGTTCATCGCTTTGTTTATAAACGAATACGTATGACTCCTTGTTTTGGGACGATATATCGGTCAAAGAAGTGACGATCATTTTAAGTTGATCGTTTCAAATATCCAGCTTTATACATCTAGGATGTGGGCTTTCAGTTAAATTTGAATATTTAGTAAATTTGACAAAAATCGAATTCATTCATGAAGTGTGAACGTAACGCGATCCCTGACGATCAAGGAAAAAACGAGCATCACTAGATGAAGAGACGGTTTAAAAGGTGTTGTTGTACAATGTACCTAACCTACATATATTGGTCTTTGAATGTTGCAATGAAATGGGGAAGACAGAGTAAGGTTATGAATTCGACATTCGCAGGGTGCAGCTAAGAAACGAATTTCTGTACTTAACAATTCGCCCGATGTTGGGAACAACTATAAACAGTTGAGTCCTGTCCATAATCTCTCGACGAACATACCTTGGTTGGTGACGTTGGTTAAAAGAAATTATGACATTGGAAATGGCCAGCAAAAGACCATATGCACGATAATGCGATACTCAGGAATCAGGATTTATGTAGCAATGCATATGAACCCAAAGATGAGAGTTTCACATTTTCAGGCCCCTATTTGAGAACCTCGGGATAAGACAAGAATGCAGTAACGTTAACTTTAATAATAAAGTAATCGCAGTAAGGAACCTTAAACTTGGCACGACATTGTCTAGATTTCATTACTTTTTAGAGATTAACAAGCAGCTCCATCGAGACTTGGCTAGTTTTTTACAAAATGTTTTTGGTGGGATTCAATTTTCTACAATATTTACGGTTGTGGTCGAACTTTTTGTTTAAAAGTTAATTACTTTGGATAAAGTCGAGGTTACATTTCTTGGCTTTCAACGAAGCTCATGCAAAATTTTAATTCTTCATCAAGTGCAACAAAAATATTTTTATCGTTTTTAATCGATAGAAAGCAGTTGATAACTACCTGTCAATTTTTTTGCTGAATGGTGCTGGTATACCACAAGGTTCCATAGTGGGCCCTCTTCTGTTTTCTGCTTATGTTCAGATGTATTTCAGCTGTCAACTTGGAACATGGAGGTTTCTGCGTCAGTGAAGACATGGAGAGAATGTCAACTGGACTGATTTTGAACACGAAAAAATCAAAAATGTCTTGTCATTAATAGAAAATCTCCTGACCTTTCTTATTTTCCACTATAATTGTTCTAAGCAATGCTCTAATCGAATATTTGGTTACAGCGAAGAAACTTTGTGTGACTTTTAATCGTTTTTTGACTTGGGATGATCATATCAATGGACTTGTTGGACTCCGTAGCTTTCAAATTTCAACTGAAAATCAGGTTTTGTTTCGATAATATTGGCCATGCCTTTCGAAAAGTATATAGAACTTCGTAGTCTGATTTTGCTTTCTGACATACTTTTAGAATATTAAAATAAAATAAAATAAAAATAAAAAATCCTCTCAAATATTTACGAATATTTTTCTATTGACCTTCTTATAAGTCTTCCCAACTTCGGACGTACGGTGATGTTCAGAGAATCATTCTTTAGCCGTACTACGCGAATGTGCAACTCTCTTCCACAGTCTGTCTTCCCCAGTCACTGCAGTGTTCAGGAATTGAAGACAAATGTTAACCGACACCTCATCCTAAACCATCTCCATCTATCCCACTTTCCCTAACGCTCGCACTGTGCTCTGGCATAAAAAGGGAACAAAAACCCCTTGAGTGCGTGCTTATTATAAAAAAGAAAAAACTAAAATTTATGGTAAATCAATTGTGACTTCAATACTTTTCAAAAAAATATAAAAATTAAAAAGAAAACAGGTCAATACGCCACACACTGTTCTTAATATTAATAGTGCTCGTGTAGCAATTTTGAATTTTTAATTTGTCTATAAAATCAAAATTGGACAAAAAAACCTTATCTCTCGTCCAAATATTACAAAATAACAATAAAGACTATGATTTTCTTATTTCATCAATTGAACAAAACAAAATTAAGTAATAAAAAATATGAGCCTCAAAAAAAAAAAACGACTCTAATGTGTCACTCTTTAGATTGACATTTGATGTCCGTCCATAGCCAGTATACCCACCTTATCAGCAATATGTCAAAAATATTATGATTAAGAATTCTTGTGATTGAAAAAAAAATCACTTATAGAATCCCATCTTCCTTATATGTATTTAGAAAACAATATTCACTGGGTTCAAATAAAATTTATGATGGGCCAAAATGTTAATGTTACGTATTATACCAACTTATCTCTCTAGGGTACTTAAATTTCTTCGATTGCTTGAGGAGCAATAAATTTGGACTGACATTAATCATTTATTAAGGCAAACAAATTTCTTCTAGCGATGACGTTGAGGTTATTTAAAAATCAATAACAATTTTTTGTTGGCGTTTGAAACAGTGCAAAACACGGCTTATAAATAGGAAGTGTTGCATGCAACCGGCCAAGCCAAGCCCCTCAACCTGTTACTTTTCATTCTCTCTGATGCAATTTCTTGTAATGGTCGCTTGTTAAATGGATGACTGTTTTTTTTTTTTAGATTATCTACAATTTCTGTCTGACAATATCAAAGATTTAAAAGAGAAATTAAATTACAAGCAGAATAATGCATAGATAAGCTACCGAACCTAGCCTTAAGGGAAGAAGTAGATAAATTAAGGACGGAAATAAATTGTTGATGCTGAATACTTTCCCAGTTATGAAATTGAACCGGATACGCATTAGATATTTTTGAAAGTATGGAAACTGTATAATAAGTCAAGCAATAAAACAGAGGCGGTATCGTTATTCAAGCCTTGATACTTCATAATATGTGAATAGATAAGTGACATCCTAATCGCCAGATAACAAAGACTGTAGGTACACGAGTAGTGCCCTGAAATTTGTTTAACAAACGCAAGTTAGAGATACAATATTCCATTCTTAAAAATAATACCTAAGTTTGAGCAAAGTGAAAGTATATTAAATCGGTCCGATGTAAGTGCGATTGCATTCGAATGCATGCATGCTACTCTTGTCAACATTAAGAAACATGAGAAAGAAACAAAAAGAAATTTGATTGTCAACTCTGTTGTTCCTCAGGGTAGTCATTTAGGACCGGCCTTACTCTTCTGTGACAAAAGTACAAAGACTTGCGTGCGCAGGCATTACAGGGGGCAATGAGATCCATCCCAACTGCAGGACTGGAAGTTATCCTCAATTTAAAACCCCTAGATCTCTTTGTTCAAGAATCTGCAGCTAAAAGTGCCTTGCGACTTAGTCAGACTAAAGTCTGGAAAAACAGACATGCTCAGATCCTTCATAAAGTTATGGGTCATAGTACTACGACTATAAAACACCCGAACTTGATTTTCACAAATCATTCCAACCTGCCTTTCCAAACAGAGAGGAATGGATAGATAACTTACCATACTCCGTGAGTCATCAATAGCTATCTATACAGATGGTTCTAAGATGGATACTGGTGTAGGTGCAGGCTTCTATTCTGAATCTTTCAAGTTAACCGACTCGTTTAGGCTTCCAAACTACAGTAGTGTCTTCCAAGCGGAGGTCCTGGCAGTGACAACAGCTGCTAAACAGGTATTAATAATGGCGATATCACTTTTAACATTGATAGCCAAGCGGCAATTAGAGCGATTACTGCAACTGAAGTAAAATCAAAGCTCAAATACTCTGCTGGGTCCCAGGCCACAGCGCAGCGGTATACCAGGAAACGAGAAAACCGATGAATTAGTTAAACTAGAATCAATGCTTGACATAAGCCAAGCTTAGCTAATCAGCACTCCTCCCTGTCACTGAAAGTAAGAAAATTCAAATAGAATAACTGTTACGACCGATGAAAGAAGGAATCTTCTTGCGGCACTACCAGAAAGATCTGGCCTTGTTTTGACAAACAAAGAACGGAAAAATTATGCAATTAAACAAGAGATCACTTCGATCTATTGTAAGAGTACAATCACCGGACATAATCTGTTAGCATATCATAAGAAAAATATGTGAATCACAGTACAGATGATCTATGCAGATGATGCGGTGACCAGGAGGTGCATGAAGACACTTCGCACTTTCTATGTCACTGCCCCGCACTCTCCCATCAAAGGAAGAAATTGCTCGGCAATTACTTCTTCGGAGACTTAGAGGAACGCTCTAGTACTCCAGTTACTAACAGTTTGAACTTCAACAATTTCTCCAAATGGCTTGATTAACTGAACACAAAGGTTTTTATTAGCTTGAGTAGCAGTACTTGTACTCACGGTCGTCACAATGGATCTGTATTGATCTAAGTGTGACGGTAACGACATCAACTGTCAGCCCCTCAAAGTTTTAAGTTAAGTTTTACACGCAACACTCATGATGATGAGCTACAATACATGGTTCGGACCCATGGACTAGAGTTTTACTGTTCTCTGACCTAGGAATTATTTATTTATTTTATTCTATTATATAGAATAAGTGAAACGGAAGTATTCAGATTTAGTTGGAGAGATACTTCAAACTACTTAATATAGAACCTTAAACCTGTTGATACGATGCCAACCAACTGCGTTATCAATTTTTAATTTCTTGGAAATTTGCTAATAGTAGGTAACAAATTCAAATGACAAAGGTTCTAAGATTATTTGAAAATGTCACTCGAAATTTAAAAATAATGCCGGAAATTACCTAGAACAGTCCTTTTCAAACTTTTTAAGCTGGCGACCCCCTTTATATGCAAAAATATACAACCGACCCCCAACATATTTTCGCACATAACTTTTGTACACTTCAAGGGGGGTAAGAGACCTAGTACGAGTATGAGGTTGGTAGAGTGGGAGGCATGTTTTTCAAAAAATGCCACGAATACGATCTGAATCTGGATCTGGTGCAAAAGGCTTGACGGGCAGCAAAAGTGGACTCATAGCTAAATTGAAGTTAATAATGCCAAAAGTTTCATAGACACATTGCTTCCTCCATCGACTCTAGCTGCTAAGATTTTGCCTTCAGAATTAAATGATTTCCTTTAAGATGTCATCAAAGTTGTGAACTCAATTAAAGGAAAAGCTTTGCAAAGTAGGCCATTTAGGCTCTCAAAAGGAAAGGTTTTGACCCGGGTGTTCGAAACTTTGTTTCTGGTCAGAGTCTCTCTAAAAAAAGTGTATGAATCCTTTCCCTGCCTTCAAAAGGTCATCGATGAAACTTGCACAGATGAATCGGAAGATGTAAACAAAAACATATCGCTGATGACACAGACTTTTAAGTTATTTCTCAGAACTGGTGTCTGATGGAAATGGACAAAGATGGATACAAAATCCTTTCTTAGAAATGTCCGTCCAACACGCTGAACTTCCATTTGTAACAATGAAAGAAAATCTTATTGACTTAGCTGCAGATGGAATGCTTCGAATGGAGTTCAATTCCAAAGTAATCGACAATTTCTGGATAGAAAGGAAAAACGAATATCCAGAATTGGCAAATGACGCCTTAAAAATGTTAGTGCCATTTTCAACGTCATATCTACATATATGAACTAACATTCTCTTCAATGTTTAACTTAAAAACAAAAAAGAGAAATAAGCTTCCATTGAAAAATGACTTAATTGTAAACGTTTCAAAGATACAACCAAGATTTGAATTTTTAGTGAAAAAGAAACAGGCTATTCGGCACATTAAAAGTATGTTTTATTTAATTTGTTTCTTAAAGGCAAAATTTGGTCTCTTCCTAACTTGGTGGCCTTTGGCGGAGACCCCCTAAAAACTTCTTCTAGAAGACTGAATTTGATTGAGCTTTGGCAATAATTATATTAGAATTACGCACATAATAGCAATATCGTCAATTTATCAATTTTCAGCAAAAAAAAAAAAACAACGCAAATCACACTTTTGACATTAGAAAACAAAACTGTTTAAATAACGATACAACGAACTAGATTTCGTTTACCTTTTTTGACACTTATTTCGTTTCTGTGTTCATAAAATGAAGCAAATATAACTAATTCACGGCTTTATCCTTAATCTACACCTTTAGAAATTTATTGATTTAAAAAAACGCTTACCTACCTATCGCATAATTACGCTAACTTCCCAACAGACTTTTTGAGTCTTTCATCACTTGAAAAACTCAAATACTTTAATTTAAAACATTGCCCTACCCCCACATAACTGAAAAATAAACAAAATGAAAACTTACCCAGCATTCAGTGCTTGTCTGTAAATTTCTAACATCAATGCTTCGTGCAACATTTTGAGATTTTGTTCTAAATTATGTTATTTTAAAGTTCACCACTGAATAATAATTACTTTGAATCACTAATTTTTGTCACTGTTTCTTATAGCACTACAATTATTTTAAATTTATATTTTTCTTAAATATCAGGAATATTTTAAATTTTTTTTGTTTAAATAACACTAACTCACATTATTTTTTTTTTATATTTTTAATTTTTAATAACACTTAATTTTTTTTTTGTTTAGTATTAGATTTTTTTAAGGTAATTTTATTTGAGTTCTTCAAAGAGAAAAATATATTTTTGTGTTTTGTTTTCTTTTTTGAAGGTTTTATTGCATGTAATATCGTATACTTCGTTTTGTATTATTATTTTGTTTTAACTTGAAGTTATTTAATTTTTTATATAATTTTTGTTGATAAATTTTAAAAAGAAGGTTCGAAAAAATTGTATTTTTTAATTTACGTATACATTGGTTAAGATATTGGCTTTTTTTTATTTAAAACTATTTTATTAATTTTTTTTTTAATCAGTCTTGAGTTCGTATAAATTAATTTACTCTTCAATTTGTTCAGTTTTGTTTTATTGATGCATTGTCAATTTTTTTATTTTTTTATGAGACTTTTTTGACTAGATATGAATTTGGGGGCGATTTCTTTTCAAATTTCCAATTGGCATTTAAAAAATAAGGAAGAACATTTTCACCGAAAAAAAATAACAACAACAAAAAAAATCTTGCCAACGCCTCCTTACAAAAAAATTAATAACAAATTTACTTAGCGACGGCCAATTAGTTTACAAGCGAAGATGATGATGCACAAACGAATAATATTTTTTTTTCTTTTAAAAATTTTGTCTTTCTTTTTTGTGACGACGAACACAACGTACAACGTCTCGTTTGACAGAATCCGAAAATACTGAATGAATGAATGAATTCGACTAACGAACGTACCGCGTATGTCTACGGAATGACATACAGCAGCCAGCAGGAGCAGCAACACAATTGTTGTTGTTCTTGTTTGTTGTTGTAGATACTCCACCAAAACCGAAACGTATCTTTTACACACATTGACGACAGCACAAAAACACTCAAACAGACAAAGATACAACACCAATGTCGACGAAAACCAACAAACTAACGAACGAAGAGTGTGGCACGTCAAACAAAAAAATTCTGATTGATCCGAAGCAGCAGAAGAAGAAGGAGAACAGGCACTGCTCGTCTTCTTGTCTATCTATCTGTCTATCTATCAGAAAGATACTCTTTGAGCCCGATTCTGAGTGTATCTATGTAAATGGCGCCCAGTGTGGGATTTGAACCAGATACTAATTAACCCTCTTTAGGTTGTTTTGTTTCTTTCTTTTTTGTTAACACTCCGCTCCGCTCTCACTGATTGACAACGCTTACTTTGGGACGTTTATTTCGTTTGGAATCGCTGTTGGCTAACAGTGGCGAAGACGACGACAAAGACGAATACGAATAAGACTTTTGTGGACATGATCACTGTGTAACGGTCTGTTGTTGACTGAACAACTCTTCGTTTGCTGTTAGTAGAGAATCCTTGCCGCACCGCAAACAACCTGAACAGCACTTCTTGGCAATGGCGGTGTCTTGTGCGCCTGTGTTGATCAACACACGGAAAATTACAGCTTTTTTTCCTTTTCTTTCGAACCAATACCAGGAAATTACAGCGGATGTGGAAGTGTGCGGTAAATTGTTCTCTTATTTATGTGTTTCAATTCCAGGTTCCTATGAGAAAACTGTTAAGTTGTTGCTCTTTTCAAAATTCTCCACTTTTGAAAACAAAAATTCCATAAATTTCAAAGAGTATCATCCACTTCCACCTATTCACATCAAAATACCATGGGAGAGTCGAAAAATAGAGACTGGAAAACAGTTTTGCAATTCGAATTGGAATGGAATTGAACAGCAGTAGCTATGGCTATCGTACATGCAGCACGGTACTCAGCATCCAACAAAACGGTGGGATGATTTATGACAGTTCAAAACAATTGGCCTTCTCACTTGCACGCGTTGGCTACTGTATCTGTTTATACGTTTCCACTGTGAAGACATGCTGTTTTTTTTTTTTGTAAACAAACAGAAAGAGATGGCGGTGTAGAGTAGATATTTTTCCGGTTCTTTCGGTTTTATTTAACTTTTTTGCATTGCAATTGGAAATGGAAAATCGAGGAAGTCGGGGTTGAAACGTGTTTTAAGATTTTGTTATAATTACTCATGCACGATGGTGGATCAATCAAAAAAATCTTGATTTTAGTTTGTGATAACTTAAATGGAAAACAAATATTTTTGATGGATACAGAGATTTTTGATGATGGCGTTGATGGACTTGCGGACATTGGATTTATCGGATTAACATAAATGTGCGTAATGTTAGGTGCGCGCTGACAAGATTTTCTTTTTGATTAATTTTTTGTAGGGGTTCTTGTTGGATACATATTTTCACTATGATTTTTTTCATTTTTTTTTTTTTAATATTTCTGAAAACTGTATAGCTACCAACATTGCAAACATGTACCTATCTACGTACCTAAATTAATTTTAATTTTGTGACGGAAATTTATGTATGTAGTTACAAATCAAAATTATTTTCCCTGTGTTGCGGCGCCAATTAGGAAAATTCTTGAGATGCGGATAAATAAATACCGTACACAATTTTAAATGTATAGGAAATGATTTTGTTTTCTAATAAAATGAAAAAACAATTCGGATTCAATGTTGCATAATGCTATGCTTAATTTCTACTTACATTCCTTTTCTTCTTTAGGGAATTTACTTTAACAGCAGCGACCACAACTCATTAAACATAAAAGGTGATAAATTAAAGCCAGATTTATATTGAACATTGAAAATAATTGATTTGAAATAAATAAAGAACTGGGGTGGAATCGGCTAAGGTGATTGTTGATAATCACTTTGTTGATAGTCGTTTTTGATTATCAACTATATTTTGCTCTGTGTAAAGCGATCAATAAAACAATTTGATTTTTTGGCAGCACCTACAATAAGCAATGTCGTTTTGCTCAGTCTTCGATTTGTTTGTTGTCATACTGACAACTAAAATATATTAATTTAAATTAAACGTCAATAAATAAACTTATAAGTGGAGTCACAGAGAAGTTTGTATTGATTTGTGTGTTCCGATTTAAGACAATTTCATATTTTTTTTCTCGCTGTCCTGTAAAAATGTAAGCCAATCTATGTACTATGAACTCTTTGCTTACTTATTAACAAACATATTTGTTTTGTATAAGGTCGCATGCAACAAAGGAGCAAATTTCCATGCTCACAAAATATATGGAAGAACATCAAGAGTTGGCGAGATCTTACAATGCCCTCTCAGCCACTGCGCGAACCTCCCAAAAGCAAAAGTGGGAACAACTTTGCAGGTCCTTAAACATGAATGGACCGCCAACAAAATCCGTAGCTGAATGGAAAAGGGTAGATATGAACAAAAATTAAGTAGAAAAATCATAATTTCTAAAAAAATTGTACTTTTATTAGATCTGGACGCTGCGGAAATATACTGCAAAAAAGAAACTTTCTGATAACAAAAATTCGTTAAAGAAAACGGGTGGTGGTCCATTCGACTTGAAGGATATAGACGCAGCAGAGGAGAGTATAATTGCTGCATGCGGGATGGAAGCATCAGTAAGCGGTATTGTAGGTGGTTTAGCTTTCGGCATCGAGAAAAAAGGTTTGTGTTAAAAAACTTTTCGTTGCTTATTGCATGCGAAGAACAACGAGGACGATGCTTTAAAAAAACAAATAGATCTTCAAGAAAAATTTTTTAAGCATCTACTTGAAGCTCAAAATAAAACAAACAACATTCTTGCAGAAATCCGAGATGCTATTCTACAACTTGCAGAAACTAAAAAATAAGAGAGCAAAGCTGAAATGAAATGAAAGAATTTCATTATGTTGCAATAAGTTTTAGGAAAGCTTTTATTTTTGTTTAACTTGTTTTTTGATGGTTATGTACAAATGTATGTATGTATCCGATAATTTGTTGGTTCTTAATAAAAAATAATAATCAAATAGTAGGCATTATGTTATATACACATCGTCTCTAATAGCGTCACGGATTCTTTTAGCCTCGCGGGAAAAGCTTTCTGATGTCAATGGAATTTCAAACCCATGGTTTCGTGATATATTAGAAATATCAGTTTCAGGATGGGGCACATTGTGGGTACAGCATATATTGTGTAATGCAGCGCAAACGTTTATTATTTCCACAACTCTAATTGGTTTGTATCTGCATTTTCTTTCTTCTAAGATGATACGCCATCGACCTACACGAGAGAAGAAGAAGTGCATTTAAAATATTAATAAAAAAATAGGGGCACAAACTTTTTAAGCGACCAATGCATCGTTCTACGATGCTTCTGGCTTGGGAATGCACAGTGTTGAAATTGATTTCTCGAGAATTTTCACTGGCACTCCTGTAAGGCGTCAAAAGGAAAGGCTCTTGAGGATAACCGCTGTCTCCTTGAGAAATATTTACAAGTTGAGTAGGTACCTAAACAAGCTACAACTTTTGATATGTTTATTATATCTTACCCAGCAGCCATGATGATCTCCGATTTAATAAACATTCTCTCTCTAATGCCGCTCTTTCTTCACTTTGACGCCACACAAAACTGTCATGTGCACTACCACCATATCTTGCATTTATAGCAATGATTCTTGTTTTTTCATCACAGATCTTAAAAAAGATTTTTAAATTATGTTAATTTGTTAATGATGAACTCACAATCATTGTGTTAATGCTATGTCTTCCTTTGCGATTGAAAAACATGTTTTCATTTTCTGTGGGCCTTAAAATCATTATATGACTTCCGTCAATACAACCTATAACTACAAAATTGAAAGAAAATTATGAATAGGAATAATGGAATATGTGCAATTTTGTACCTCCAGGAATTCTGTACTTTTCAAAAAAAAAATCCTTCGTGGTCTCCATGGGCTCAAACTTTATCATAAGCGGGCAAAGAACAGACTGCATTTTTCTTATAACTGCAGAAGTAACTTCGGCTACTGTACTTTGGCCCATCGGAGCAGCCCAATCAGAACCCACTTGTCTCTGGTATGCACCACCACCAAGAATATTTAACGTTGCAGCTAATTGAAGAATAGGTTGTATGTGTGTAGACCGAACTCCAGACGGCAAGTCGAGTAGCTTCAAAACAGCCATGAAGGCTTCTTTCGATAAACGAAAATTTTTCAAGAATCTACAAAGTTTTAATTTAAATATTTAATAGATAAAAATTAATAACTCATAGGCACATACATTGGGTCAGGAAGTTCCAGAATATTTGCTTTATTTCGTAGCGAAACTCTAAGCAATCGAACAGCTTTATAATTGTTTTCGTCATTTCTTCTATTTGCATTAGTAAATATTCTTAATGAAGTGAACATTTCAGTTGTTTTTTATTTTGTAACACTTTTTAACACACAATTATTTTCCTAAGAAATTGATTGGAGCCAATCCAAAGGTGTTGCTTACAAAAGTGACAAAAATTTATATGAAAACGACACCTAAATAGCTGTCACTTCCAAATGTATGGAAAAAAACGATTATCGTTTTGATAATCACCTTACGTGAAGCAAAAGCAATATTTTTGACTATCAACTATCAACTATCAGCTTAGCCGATTCCACCCCTGTATCCTAGTAACGAAAATTTGATCTAAATATTAACAAAAACTGCAAAGCAGAAAAGTGTAAAGTATTTTTTGAAAACATATTTGAAGATGAATTTAATAAACTTTAAAATTGCAATTGGCCGCTGCAACAAACAAACGAAAATAATTGTATTAATTATAAACAATATTTAATTATAAAAAAAAAACTTGTTTGATGACATCCCGAGGCCCGTCGGAATCTAGGATGAAGATGAAGACAGATCGAGAACCGCAAGTCGTTCTACAGATCGCTTTGGTTTTATAGATCCATCTGCGACCTGAACATCAACAATTCTTACTATACCTACCATCTGGTCCTGGGTATACCTACTTTGATATAAATATATAAAAATCGAAAAGATTTATTAATATTATTAGGTAAGTATAAGTTACTTTATTTCACTAACTAAATAACAAAATAAATAAATAACAAAACACAACTAATAAATTATAGGTAAATAATTTTGTGCGACGCGTTTCTTAAATATTATTGCATCTTCGGGCGTATGGTGTTGTAAAGTAACTAATAATAAATCTTTTCGATTTTTATATTTATTTTGCAACACAACTGGAGCCCAAAAACCATCAAATATGAATACTTTGATAACTCGACCTAACTGCCAATATGAACGAATTTCATTGGGGTCAATAATCAAAACTATATAGCCTTCACAGTACACAGAATAAAAGGAATTATATTGCGCATCTCTCAGAGACCAAGATAACAGAAGTGAGAAAAGGCATAAAAAGAAATGCCGATAACACAACAACAACTTTTGTTGTATTTTGACATTTTGGTCTCTGAAATGTGACATATGCGCGAACTTTAGAAGAAGAACATCGGGAATATAATATATAATGCCTTGTACCTATTCTGTGTACTTTGATTGCCTTCTTCAACAGGTTTAGTTTTATGGTGCCACTTGCTTCTTCTCATTTTTTCTGGCAGGTATTCCTTGTACCATCCTTTGGTTAATTGGGTCATTAAATGTTGTGCTCTTCGGCTATAAAGCCTGCTACAAAAATCATTCTGACGAAAAATTCCAGGAGCCGTAAGAAGATAAGAATATCTAATGATTTTTTTAATTTTTGTCCTGTATGCTTAAAATATGTCCTATTTTTCAGTGTAAATTATAGACTTTTATTCTAACAAAAAGCTTTTTAACAAAAAATTTCAATTTTCTTATCAATGACGGTGAATTTGAACAACAAACACATATATACATTTTTGAAATCAAATCAAGTATGCCTTCATTTATTATTATTATTCCCCACATATATTATTATTTCTCCCCTCATTCATAGACTTATTGACTTTCGCTGGATGAACACGTATGGTCTTAAAACTTAAAAAAAAAATATTGTAAATTTGTTAACTTTTTCAAATGAATGCACGCAAAAAAGATCTTGGAAGCATTATACTGAAATTCATAATTTGAATAAAAAAAACGGTCAAGAGCTGTGTGCAAAGCAAATAAGAAGATTCATGGAATACCTCTGCGATTAAGAGATTATTTTAAGCCTTACTGTGCACATCAACGTTGCCAGATTTTTTTCGTGCCAAGTCGTGATTTTGGAACTTTTTGAGTGAAAACGGTGGGACGTCGAAAACGGGACATATTAAAAAAACGTAGCCACATAATCAAAAGTTTTCCCATATTTATCTTTTTATTTGAATTAAAATTAAGTTCACGTGATAAAAGATAGCAAAAATAGCCATAGAAAATGTATTTTAATAAAAATACAAGATTTTAAATCAGATAAATAGTTAAATGTTTCCGAATACAAAAAAAATACAGATCAAAATCAAAAAAAGGCTTATTCATAAAAGTTAGTGTTAAAATTACTAACTTAGAATAATTTATTTACAAGAGAGTTACTTATTTGTGATACTTCTGTGAAGATTTTACTTCTTTTAAAATTTCTTCTTACTCTTTAATAGAGATGAAGAACTCTTCACACGATAGCTGTAGATTAAACCCGATCAGTAATTCAGCCTTCATTAAATCTATGAAGTATTTTTTTCTGGCATTCGACCATTTTAAATTCATCTGGGAAAAAGCGCGTTCAGGAAAGCAGTTTGATGTTGGGATACATATAATTATGAAAGACACTAGTCTAAAGTTAAACGTATTCCTGGTATCTTTTTTTGGATACTGTTGAAAAAGCTGGTGCCATTTCTGTGCGATAGTGGCAATGGTGTCTATTTATTTATTTATTTATTTGGAAATCGTTAAATACTAACGTTACATAAAAAAAAACTTAAATCTATATACACTAGTCAAAATAATTAAAGGAACACTCGAAAAAACTCAAAAATTGAGTGGTTTTTTATAAGGCTGTATCTCAGTAGAAAAAAGTCGGATTGAAGTGAAATAAAAAGTTTTTCAAAGGTTATCATTTTTTCTTTTCAAATTATTTTGAGGTCAGAAAGTACCGTTAGTCGTTTTCGCTTGAGCGTAAAAAATGTTCACTCAATTTCAAAATCGAAAAAAAATAAACTTTGATTGTTCATAAAATGAGCGGAAATTTTTTTAATCCAACCGATCTAAGATTCAATTTGAAAATTTTGTTGACTTTAATTCACTGTTTAGTTCAGATCGCTACGATTTTTTTTCTAATCAAAAAATGGGTTTACATGCAAAAACACAATTTTGACTTTGGACCCTAATAACTCTGCTAAATATTAACTTACAAAAAAAATAAAGGCAGATTTGAAAAATTTGTTAAATTTTCTACACAAAAACATTTTGAAAAAATAAAAATATTACTTTTTTCAATTTTTTCTATCAATTTAAAAAAATGTCCAAAAAACGCATTTTTCAACTTTTTCATAAAAACTACCGTTATTTTGTGCTTTTCAGTGATACAATTAATCTGAGGCTTAATTATTAAAGCTCATAAAATTTCCTTGATTTTGGTGAAAATTTCACATCAATACGATTAACCGTTTCTCTGTTTCGATAAATCAAACTTACGAAACACTTTTTTTCAATTTTAAGGAAAGTTTTGTTTTTTCTTATTTTTCTGTTTTTTTGAATTTGTTTATTTTTTTATTTTTTTTTTATTTTTTCCATTATCATTATGATTATGTGAAATTCGGACGAATTTCCTTGATTTTGATGAAAATTCGTCCGAAATCCTTTTTTGAAAGTGATAGAAAAGATTGAAAAAAACAATATTTTTATTTTTTCAAAATGTTTTTGTGTAGAAAATTTAATTAATTTTTCAAATCTGTCTTTAGTTTTTTTGTAAGTCAATATTTAGCAGAGTTATTAGGGTCCAAAGTCAAAATTGTGTTTTTGCATGTAAACCCATTTTTTGAGTAGAAAAAAAATCGTAGCGATCTGAACTAAACAGTGAATTAAAGTCATCAAAATTTTCAAATTGAATCTTAGACTGGTTGGATTGAAAAAAAAAATTCCGCTCATTTTATGACAACTCAAAGTTAATTTTTTTTTTCGATTTTGAAATTGAGTGAATATTTTTTACGCTCAAGCAAAAACGACTAACGGTACTTTTTGAACTCAAAATAATTTGAACAGAAAAAATGACAACCTTTGAAAAACTTTTTATTTCACTTCAATCCGACTTTTTTCTACTGAGATACAGCCTTATAAAAAACCACTCCATTTTTGAGTTTTTTCAAGTGTTCCTTTAATTGTTTTGACTAGTGTATATAAAAGAACAGCCTATTTTTTGTGTTCGTTCACTAACCGGCCACACTGGTTGACTGATTTTCTTAATTTTTTTTCTAAACTAAAGAGGAATATGGGTAGAAGGTTTAGGAAAAATAAAATGTATATATTTGAAATCACAAATGGTGTCAATGTTAAAAAATCATTTTTTTTTTTCACTACAACTAAGCTGATCAGTACTCAATTGCTTGGAAAATATGCACAATTGGAAAAAATTATTAATTGAAAATGTTTTTTTTTTTTAATCATCGTGTCAATACAAGGTTTGTTATAACAACTGTCGAACTCCATAAAGTGGTCATCAACTACAGGCTCCACCTCGAGATAATCGATCAAAATTACACCACGTGCATCCCAAAAATCTGACGGTATGACCTTGCCTGTTGATGGAACTTTCTGCTTAGGTACTTTGGAGCCAATTTTCCCCTGTTTCAACTATTTTCACCGTCCTTATGGTTATGAATCAACACAAAAACTCGGCTTTATTTCTATAAAACTTTGCCGAACTTGCGGACAGCTTTCTCATACCAAAATTTTCCACTTTTTGATATGCCTACCAGTCGGCAGCGGCGGTCATTAAACGATGCTCAATTTTGTTCATGTTAACCAACCCAGGGAAAGCTTTCACTTTTAATGATTGCCAATTGCCAACAATAATTTAACAACGCAGGATTATCAAACCTTAATTTCAAGCAAAGGGTTAGATCTTCTATTCCTACTACACTCAATATTTTTAATCAGCAACCAGCACCAATGCTATTGCTATGTAACAGCAAATTTAGGAAGCAGGGGTACAAAATAAACTTTGTAACGGCTTCAGAAATTTGTCCGCTATTTCAAATCGCCATATTTCTCAATTTTTCCAGGAAGTCCATATCAATGATACAAGAAAATAAAGTTCTGTGCGCCCTCTATCCATTACTGAAAACCAAACCTACTTGCGATGCTTGGTTAAATGGTTACCGCGTTATGATCCCAAGAAAATGTTTATGGGTTTTTGTTTTCAGCTATTTGTAATCCCATATACCTACCTATGATGCAAATACCTCGGCTCAGGATAATGAGAACTATCATGTCAAATAGGTACATTGTGTAGAATTTAGCGAAATCGAAACATCAAAATTTTGGAGGGAGAACAAATTTCTTCCCAAACACATCGAATGATACATCTAAAGAAAGGTCTATCTAAACTCTATTCGTCGAAATGGGTTCAAAGTTTTTAAAGTGTTGCTAGCCAAGATATTTGCAAAACTGTTTTTTATTTGCAAACATTTTCCTGATCGATGATGTATGGTTCCATGTCCATCTCCATTTATTATACGCAAAGGAAGTAAAGAAATTCATATAGTCCATACAAAGAAAAGAAAGAGAGGAGAGAAAATGTGTACTTGGAACTGAGGAGTGGAGAGCACTATAAGATGCGCGAGTAAATTGCGTAGAGGTAATGTTACCCTTCAATTTTTGTTAACACTTTATTTTACTATACCCATCTATTTCTCATACCGTGCACTATTTGATGCTTAGCCCCAAACTTTAAAAAAAAGAAAACAAGTTTCATAATGCTACACTTCCAAACAATCATTTCTGAGTCCTGGGAACAAAGGAAAATGGAATGCGGGTACAACGTTCCACATAAGTCACAAACGCCTGGACGGATTTGGCTAATTTTGTTCGTGTTAGTCTGCAAATGGTTCTTATGCATTTTTTCCTAAATTATTGCAGGTGCATTGGTTTTCAAATGGAAAACTGGAAAATTTCAAAATGGGTTTTCGAATGTAAAACAGAAAGTTCTTGATAAAAAACTGGGAAAACTCATTGGTGTTCAAAGTGAAAATTGCATATTATTGCATCAGGTGCATTGGTTTCCAAATGGAAAACTGGAAAATTTCGAAATGTAGTTGCTCTGAAGGGCGACGAGACGAAGTTCGGGGGTCAGCTAGTCTAATTATAAATCTAATGTTCTATAAAACATAGTTTTGAATTTTACAGTTTTCAAATTGTCATTAACAGCAGTAATAAGAAAATATAATTTATTATATATTGAGATCATTTGGTTTAGAGGACTATTTGCACCATAGTTTGACCTGCTAAAAATAGGGCATAAGTGTTGCCTAAGTCTAATGCTAGATTGGCTGCAGTTAAAATTCAGTCGACAAAGAAGTGAAGTCGATATTTTACCATTTAAAATACCAGAGATGAAACAGAATTGGATAAATTTTCGATGATTTTCGAGCGATGGAAGATTTATCAAAAGAAGTCTTTGTGAGTACATTAGAAGTGCAGATCCCTGTGACCAGGAGAGAAAACGGGGACAGAATCGTATAAACCTTCGCTGAATTGCTTCAATCCTATATATAAATATGAACAGAGTAGTAAGGTGCCCAAACTACGCAGCCGTACTCAAGAATTGGTCTCACAAACGAAATATAAAGAGTTTTGATAACATATGGATCCTTGAAATCCCGAGAAAATCTCTTGATAAAACCGAGTGTTTTGTTAGCTTTTTTAATTATAAAGTCTAAGTGGTCATTAAAAGTAAGCTTAGAGTCTAAAATAGTTCCTAGGTCAGAGAAGAATGAAACTCTATTCAAAGGGTCTGAGCTAAATGTGTAGTTATGTGTTATAGTCGTTTTTTTGCGTGTAAAGCAAAAAAGCAACAACGTTACACTTGTCAATAATATGAAGAAAAAGTCTGTTGTTATTGCACCAATCCCTGAATCCAATTAAATCGTCTTGCAAAAGAGTACAGTCAGTTTCGAATCGAAAGTCTTTGCAGTTTCTCGATAGTACGTCCAAGGATGATTTTAACGAGTTAAATTCTTCATACAAGTTGTCTACCGAAACATCGCTTGTCAGTTTTACTAAAGATAACTAACTTCACTTTCCAGGTTTAAAAACTTAATGCCCAATTTCATAAACAAATACTAAAATTACTTTTATCAAAAATCTTTTTAAATTTTATCAGACCCTTAAAATTTTTGAGTTTCACCAACTTAAAATGGGATATTTCAGGGAATTTTTTGTCAAAATTGACATCCTCATGAAAATATGTGAGAAAAAATGAGAAAGCTTTATACTCACTTTTTAAAATATTCAATGACACTTTTAAAATTTAATGAGCCAAAAATTGGCATTTAGTTTTGAAAGGTGTTTAAAAGCTTGTTTACTCAAAAAACGCTTGGTGAAATGGAAAAATCTCATTTTACGGTTTAAAAGCCTGTTAAATGTTTAAAATTTGTTTATGAAATTGGGCATAAGTCTATAAAAAATATTTTCATGTGAAAAATCATAACGTTTGTCTAAAGATAGTTGGAAATTCGTATAAAACATTTGTAAGTCTTCGGTGATTTTGATCCGCTTGGATTCAACCAATTTATATAAAATCTGTTTGGCCTGGTAGCCGAAAAACCCATCCTTAAGCCTTTGAGTCAACTTTGAGCGGAAGAGGCACAATGACTCATGCGTCATGCATTTCCGTTATTGCACTATCGTTTCTCTGAGACTCTCTTTTTAACGTACCAAAAGCACTCATCACATTATGAACAAAATGCAAGTAGGCTAAGTTTAAGTTTCCTCTGCTCCAGAGCAAAACATCTTTTCAATGGGTTTAGCAGATGATTCTTGCTTATCAAAGTAGCCAGTGGCGGCGCAAGACCAAAATTTTATGTGGGCAAGACAGATTTTGCGAGGCCCTATTCTGTGGCGACCTGAAGACGGATTTCAAGAACTAATAAAAAAAAAACCATTAACACTGCAAAGTTTTTATTCATAAAAATACAAATTGTCATCTGCACCTTGTATACATTTCTTAAAGTGTATATTTAAAATATTTATATTTCTTTATTAAAGGAACAGAAATTTCCTGCTTTACTTTACTAAATTCATTAATTATTGTTTCGTAATTCAGCCAAGATGCCATGTCTGATTCAATTTATAAAACAGCCAAAGCTGAAAGTCTTTCCTGGCTCATTGTGTTTCTAAAATATTTTTTTATTAATTTTAATTTTGAAAAATCCTTTCAGCAGAGGCTGTACTTACCGGAATTATTCAAAAATTACCCTATTTTTTAAGAAGAAATAAAATGAAAAGGCGTAGAATTTGCTCATGAAAATTCATTATTTGGCTTTTCTAAATCGTGACGGTGACAGAAATTGTGAACATCCTTATCAATTTAAAATTAAGAGTGATTAAAGTAAGAAAACACGTTAAATTGAAACAATAAATTTCTGTATTTTCTCGAAAACTAAGAAATTTAAATTTTTTGTTTTCATTCAAACGAACAATAATTAAATGTTTTAGTATTTTTAATTTCCAGCACTGAGGCATGAAGATGAAAGATTTTAAACTTTTTTTTTTTAAACTCTTATGTATGAAGCCTAGTAGGTATTATTAACACAGGGATGCTCTCTGTAAAAACAATGAAAAACTGAATTGTATTCGGTTTTGGAAACGATCTCGCGGCCACTTATGACACGTTCTAAGGAAAAATGAATAATTATAAAGACACCGAAATTTTGTTCGGTTCATTTATATTAGTTTTGAAACTAAACAAATCTAAATAAATTATTTATGTTAATTTTTCCCACTTTTTGAATTTAGAGACAAGAAGTTGTTTAT
Source organism: Sphaerophoria taeniata (assembly GCA_943590905.1). Classification (NCBI taxonomy): domain Eukaryota; kingdom Metazoa; phylum Arthropoda; class Insecta; order Diptera; family Syrphidae; genus Sphaerophoria; species Sphaerophoria taeniata. The sequence continues at coordinate 71,125,202 of OX016542.1, read as the reverse complement.
GTAATGCAAATAAAGATGACGAATATTTTCACGTTTTGTCCAGGTTAAAACGAAAACAGCAACCCTGTTTGCTTTTTTTCATGTTTTTTTTCTATTTTTCGAGAACAAAAATCAAATTGACAATGAAACTGATAACTGATACCTGATAACTTCTAAATTCAATGGCGCTTATCAACAATTCTAGTGTGATACTAGCTTTAAATGACGGTTGAGTTATGATTGAAACTAAAATTGTTAATTAGCGGACTATAGTTTTGCGCCAATATTTTTAAATATTTGAGTGCGTTCCTGCCTTCCAACATTCCTTACTATAAGACCTAAGTTTCGGCCTAGAGTTTCGGAACACATCCAAAATCTTAAGTTCTAATGTTTTCCTGGTGAGTTTAAGAAAAACGTGTTGTGGACAATTTCAAAATTCAATCTAGCAACATACCTACGGTAAATTTGAAAATATGATAGTAAACAAAAGAAATTGTCAGAATGGAAAAATCTCACCTCATCTCTTAAGGAGTAAAACGTAAGACAGTTTCACATCTTATTATTTAGTTAATCCTTAATCTTTGCTAGCGACTGCGTTGCGTCTTGCGTGTGTGTGGTACTTGTACTTTAATCTGATTGGTTGGCTTCCTAGTAAAGAAAGTAAAAAAATAGAACAAGGGATTCCCCGCAATCGTCGACGCGGTTACAAATGTTGCCAGACTAAAACAATATTTCACAAAAAAATTAATTAATTTCTTTTTTTATTTTATTCTCACAGAAGCAATGCATATAAATTTTTGAAGCGCGAGGCCCCTTGTACCGCGAGGCCGTGAGCGAGGGCCCACGTCGACCACGCCTTACGCCGCCTCTGAAAGTAGCTTTAATTAAAGCAAAGCGAAAGAAGCAAGTAGGTATATATGGCAGAGAATTTTAATTTTGTAGTGAGAAATAGTCTAGTAAATTATTAAAACAAATATTATACAAATATCAAATTCCTGAATATTAAGTGCTCAATTGCTTTTCAAAATTAAACCAGGGTTCAGAAAATTTTCAAAGCTTAATTATTTCAGAGCGTGCTCAACATGCTTTTAAGATTCAGGTCGAGTTATCCCCGAAAAGCGTGACTGAGGCCCACGCGGGACATTGAATTTTGATTTAAAAAACGGGACGTCCCGCTTAAAGCAGGACGTCTGGCAACACTGCACATGCACAGAGTTAGATATTTTGAATATTTTAGGAACAAATAATACCTACATTTTTATCTATACCTGCAATAGGTATCAATATCAGACCGAACATTTTTTATCTCCACCGATCGCAAGAAAATTCAGAATACAACCGAGCATCCGCAGGTGAAAAAACAACTGAAATGCTCCGACCGGTCTATCAGCCACCATAAAGATTTGACTTGGTAAACAAATTGCTTGACAAAATTGGTCATTTCAAAAATTATCAAAAAAGTTTTTCTTCCGACCAGACAGTAAATTTGTCAATAGATGGTTGGTCTTATGTCCACTTGAAACAATAATTTGCGGCCGTGTAACAACTGATACTGGAGAGGTGTATTTATTGGAGAGCATCGACAAATTTGGAACACCCCACACAGCTGATTATCTTCAAAAAATCTCAAAGGGTCAAATATTCAAATGCAAGACCCAGTACAAAATGTAGAGCAGCAAGTTTTGTTACCGATAACGTATCAGCCATGCCATCCAAATGCGACTGGATTTAAGATATAATGATTAGAATGGCGGCATTTTTACGTATGGTTGTGCTGCTTATATTTAAAATTACTCTCAAAAGAATTGAATATTAGAGAGGTGCGAGAGCATCTCGTGCAAGTTGTTAAAAATATTTTCGAAACGATCAAATTATACAGCAGAGGGACTATCCAGGAGTATGTCACTGGAGCATCAGAAAACAAATGGGAGTTATACTCAAGTCTTGGACGTATCAGAAAACAAGAAGAATTTCCTGCATCGTCTCAAGAAACCTAGACGGCTCAAACACAGTTTAAGCTTTAACCTTATGTTATCAGCCTTAATCGCTCTTTAATACCCTTTTTCTTCTGATTTATGCCTGATTTTAAAGTTTTAAAAAAAATGCATCGATTGTATTCCTAAATACAAAAGGCAACCAACTCGAATTTTTATTTATTTTGTATCAAAAACACATACGCAACGAACGTAATCTTATTTCATTGACTCGATTTTTCCATTTAAATGTCAAAGAATACTTAAAATTCTATTGTAATTCAGGAAGGTGTGAGCTTGACCCTTGCTGCTCAATGCTCATCGATTGCCCATAGCATTGTATCTCTTGTTGACATGTCTTCAAATAAAATATGTAGTTTAGTAAGATAAGGAGTGTGTTCTTTTTATTAAAAGCAAAAATCCCATTAGAATGAATCTTGACTTCAGAATTCTGTTCGTCAAATCCAGAATTAAAAAAAGAAGAGAACGAATATTTTAGCGAGATAAAACCAATAGTAAACCATCGAAAGGTCACTAAAAATGAGGAACTTGAAGACCAAACCTTAACAGATTGATAGATAGATAAAGACACCGAAAAAAATCCAAAGCCTCGCTAATTTATTCAAAATTAAATCTAATTTATTCAAAAGCGACGAAATATTAAGCTCTTTAACTTGTGTGTTGAGAAGACGAAATGTAATTTTTGTGTTTGATTAATCGAAGAGAACAAAAACAAAACAAAAACACACACAAATGTAATATCGTCGGCCGTTCATAAAAGTTCTAATAGTTATTATAGACTGTTTGATTTTTGGATTGTTGGCGGCAGACAAGTCATCATCAACTTCGAGATTTACTGGACTAATTTAGATGAAACAGTTTATTTTTCCAAACTTTGTTGTTCAAATTGCCTGATTCTTTTTTTCTGTCTTTTTTGATTTCTCTCGTTTTCATAAAATTGACAGATTTATGTGGGCAGTTTAACGAATTCTTTCTTTTCTATAAACATTTCCATAGATTTTGAATTAATCTTTGATATTTCAATCAGGGGCGAAGTAGGTTGTTTGGTTGTTCTTTTATTCTTCGTTGAGAAGATGGCTTAAATCTTGGAGTCATCAATCGTTTTATTTCTTATAGGCAAAAGTTTCTATATGGCAGAGGATGAGGAATATGATTAAGTCTGACCATTTTTCAGTTCCAAATCAATATTAATATGAAATGAATTTATGTAAATGACAAAAAAAAAAGAAGAACAAGAAAATAATAATAATTTGGTTTGAATTTAAATAAATAAAGATTTTGGATTAAATTAAAATAAATTAATTACTGTCAGCAAGGCTTGAAGATTCCTACAGATGCTTGGGTATTTATAATTTTATTTGAAGTATGTATGGCCTTAAATGAAGAGAAGATATGAATTTTGCAACAAGATTTGATTGGATAAGTAGTCGGTGTTCGTGGGTCGTCAATAATCACAGTTAATTTTGAAATGTACTTTACATCTTCAGAAAGGTTTGAATGCAATTTATAATCGCCAAGAAGAGATAGAAGCATGTCGTCCTTTTTTATAGGTACTATGCACCTACTCAAGGGGTTCTTATAGCCTTATTATGAAAGAGACATAGTGAGATCTTTAGGAAGGAAGGAAAAGCGTGGAAAAGAGGTGTCGGTGTACATTGGTCTTGAAATCTTGAACATTACAATGATTGGGTAAGAAAGAGTGTCGAAGGGAGTTCCATATTCGCTTAGTACGGTTAAAGAACGATTCTTTACATTTGAGAGTACGTCTGAAGTTGGGTTCGAGGGTATAGGACTCTTGCCACAGCACGAGTGCGAAAGAAGATTTGTCCCGTGGAATCTTAGACGTGCTCAAGAACTGGGGAAGTCATGACACTCTCTGGCAGCGAAGAGCGAACTGTATAGCAAAAAGGCAGGCTTTCGCGAGAGAGCTAACAACTAGAGTGTCATTGTCAATACAAGCGTAGGGACCGATGAAGAGGAAGAATTCTTCATATTTTTTGCAAATGACCAAAAATTCTAACTGCCTTTGTGACATTGCAGTATTTTTTGTTTTAATTTTTGGTCATGCAAAAATATAGTCGGTCGTATATGGGCATGCCTTCCTGTCTTGCATAAATTTATTCCGTTTAAACTTTTTTCCATATAAAACACCGGAAACTTACTTCTTTTTTGCTGATAACCTCTTAACAGCCAGAATCACAACATGAAATTTATTTGGATCGGATTATACTTTTTACCCTATTCGGGATAGAAGTTTTCATTCCCAAAACAATCATTTTAGCCAACATATCAGCGCTGGAGTCTACGTTACTTTCGAGGAACCATAGTGACCAGTAAAAGATCCCTTTTCTCCTAATGCTTGCACTGTGTCTATGGCATGTTAAGGGTATAAACGGAAACCCCCTGAGTGCGGGTGAGTTATACAAAAGACAAGTACCTGCACTTCTGAAATTGACAAAATTCATCATTTTAGCCAATCTTCTCTCGCGATATATTTTTCTCAGACAATTCCTCATTTCTCAAGTCTCTCGATGACGTCTTTTTTGTTTCCTCAAACTTTCCATTAATTTCTATACCTCTCCAGTTCTCAGGTAAATAAACACTAAAAACCGAGAAATATATTTCTTTTGAAAGATTTAAGCGTAGATCAACAATAAAGAAAAAAAAATCTTCTTTTCTCCCACAAACTTGAGATGCCATTTATGCAGATACCCAGACCCACCTCCATCGCGCATCGCTAAAGGTATTTCCAAAGCCAAACAAATTGATTTGTTAAATCCGTTTGGAGATTTATTGCATTTTATTGAAAAAATATTTTCACCCACTAGCAATTATTTATTTGTGATGTCTAGCACTCTAACCCAACGCTTAACCTAAACACAGCATCAACGGACACAATTGAAAATTATGTATGTTTTGGAAATATTTTGTGAACATTTTATTTCGAATGATATTAAGTTAATTTATTGTTACACTTGCGAGCCGATTTGGAAAATAACTCACATGCGTGTTACTTCTTATTTAGGGTTAACAGAGTTAAGAGTCAAACATAGCGTTTTAAGGAAGAGTTCAATAGCTTAGACCAAGCTGCAGTTCTGTATTAAGTCTATAGTTTTGTTGGCAATCTCGCTTTTAGCTTCCCGTACAAATCGGATGGTGTATTTTTTTCTTTTGCCTCATAAATCCATCAAATCATGTGTTGGAGTGCATGAATCCACTTCAAGAATTCTGTTGTTATAGTTTAAGGAGAATTTCACAGGAGCAGGTTTTTGTTTCCAGATTCGTATGTTTTGGTATTATAGGGGTCATAAGCTGCTAACCTTCTATGAAGATATGAAGCCTTCCAATCGGTCGCAACTTTACTTCTCGTATCACTGGTTCTTCTCTTATTGCTTTGTTAACAAGAAGATTGATAAGAAAACAGTTTACACGAAGCAAAAAGACGCCATCCAGTTTCACCACGACGCGACGACGCGACGGCACGGCGCGGCCAGGATCAGGCGTCCTTGTCATATTCGTGGTTCTAGCCTAAAAATTGTCTGCCGAGCTGTCTTCTAGTACCTACTTCTTATGTATTGTAAAACACTTCCTGGACCGGATCCTCTTCTCTCATTCGAACAAGGTGTCCAGACCAACGGTCAACCAAGTTAAATTTTTGTTTTTTGACATAAGCTTACTCTCTTCCCCTCCATGGGGTAAGCCTTGACGTGGCGGAGCGGCTTACGGTAACTACTACTGCGATGCTTAGAGCTATGCGATCGCGAATCTTGTTTTCGCAGCAGGGCCTCCCATGGTCGACAGGTCGAAGCGGAGTAGGCTGTTACTACTAATTACCCCACAACGAAGGAGTGTTCCCACCAAGGCACTTCCCACGAGGGACGGCAGCGGATGAATTTCTTTTTTGGAATGAACGGTCTCGTCCTCAGTTCCAGTTAGGTCGAACTACTTGGTGAACACCTTTACGGGCTACTTCGACATATTTGAAGCTCAGGTCGTAAAAAGAGCGGTTTTCCGGCTTTTGTACTTGGAGTCACATCAAGTACCTGGTACTCCAGGTTGGGGGTTGTACGTCGGGGTGACTTCCCGCGACTATGTAGAAAAAAGTTAGTTGCGAAGCGACAACAGGCCTCGGAAACGGACGGATACACTGATGACGACCCAAGCAAACGTATAAAGGACAACGAATTTCGGATATGCACGTGGCAGAGTTGGGCATTATTCGAATAAATTGTTATTCGAATAATTATTCGAATAAAAAATTATTCGTCACTAATTTATTCACGAATAATTTATTCGCGAATAAATTATTCGTGATTTTATTCGTTATTCGTAATTTATTCGTGATTTCATTCGTTATTCTGAATAACGAATAAAATCGACTTTATTCCTTCTTTCTTTGTCTGTTTATCTTAAATTTTTTTTATTTACGTTTCCTTTGGAATTAGACGCTCGAATTCCTTCATTCATTCTTTATTACTGAGAAATTTTTTTTGAACGAATTCTATGTAAATTTATTGAAAAAAGAAAACAAAATACAGATCCGTGGTTGATAATTCTTGGAAATTATTAGAGAGAGTAATAAAAATTGGTTATTTTTTTGTTATCAACATAATAGTACAATGGTTAGGATTAGGAACGTAAGAAAATTTATTCACCAATTCTACCTAGCAATTGCACCTTCCAACCCAATGCAAAACCCCTTAAACCCATCCCCTGAAGTATCTGGGAAGTGATTAAATTTAAAAAAATCTAGTAATATTTTGTTCTAATATATTGCATATAAAGCAGTTGGTGCCATTATTAATGAAAGTTGTGTTCTGGTGTACTTTTGATTTTTAAAATGAGTGAGCCTTAAATGAAGTTATGGATTTAGAAATGAAAATTTGGGCATATATCTCAATGAAATCCAAACATTTCGACCATCTTAACAATTTCAAATGAGTGTGCTACAAATGTGTCTGTTAATCAAATGTGTGCAAAAACGACATTGACTTTGTTGAATGGAACATTTTTTTAAGTATGACTCTTTATATTCTAGTGGTAAAAGCATTGTGATGAAATGTACAAAATGTGAACCTAAAGTTGTAAGAATCAAAGGATTCCAGAAGGGAAAGGGACAATACATCATTGCCTTCATCTGCATCAGTCGAACGAGTTTTTTCATACGCTACCATGATAAACTTGCCAATATGTTTAAACAAAGACAAGTGAAGAAGTCCAATCTTAGGAGCTTTAACCAATAACTATGTAAATAACTTTTAATAACAAAAAAAAAAAAATAATAATAAAAAAATTGAAATATTATTTGTTCTACCAAATTTCTTGTGTTTATTTTATTCGTTATTCGTTTATTCGTTATTCGAATAATGAATAAAATAATTTATTCGTCATTCGAATAAAATTTCTTCGAATAAATGAAATTATTCATTATTCGTGAATAACGAATAAAATGATTATTTATTATTCGAATGATTATTCGAATAAATTTTGCCCAACTCTGGCACGTGGAATGTTAGGTCCCTTAATGGACTGCGTGCTGCCGAACAACTAGCGGAGACCCTCAACTGCTACAAAGCAGATATTACCGCTATCCAGGAAATGCGATTGGATGGACCGGGCGAAAAGAAGATGGAAAACTGCGACATCTACTATGGGGATTGCTACCGGGAGCAGCGACTCTTTGGATGCGGATTCGTCGTGGGAAGCAGACTCAGGCAAAAAGTCTTGAGCTTCAAATGCGTAAGCGAACGCATCACGACGATCCGAATCAAGGCTAATTTCGGCAACATTAGCTTAATATGCGCGCATGCCCCCACAGAAGAGAAAAAGGACGACACCAAAGACGAATTCTACGAGCTCCTCGACAAAACATATGAGCAATGTCCTAGCTATGACATGAAAATTGTCCTCGGCGATTTTAACGCAAAGCTGGGAAAAGAAGGCATCTTTGGAAGAACAGTCGGAAAGCACAGCCTGCACGACACCACTTCCGACAACGGATTCAGGCTGATCGATTTTGCTGCGGGGCGAAACGTTGTGGTAGCAAGCACCTGGTTCCCACATCTCAACATAAATAAAGGTACATGGAGATCTCCTGATCAATCAACCGTCAACCAGATTGATCACATTGCGATCGACGGGAGGCACTTTTCCAGCATTCAAGATGTTCGAACTTTCCGAGGAGCCAACATCGACTCGGACCACTACCTCGTCGTAGCCAAGGCAGTGCTACGAATATCCCGACAATGGCCAAAACAAAGAAATGCTGCAAGAAAATTCGACGTCGGACGGCTACAATCGCAAGAGATCGCCAGATCCTTCTCTGATCGAGTGACAAGTAACCTCTTAAGGAGTCCTATGCCGCCAACATCAAGTATCGAAGACCAGTGGCAACATTGCCAGAATGCAGTTAGAGATGCCGCCTCTAATGTGCTGGGTTTCACACAGCCACCAAAACGAAACCCCTGGTTTGACGAAGAATGCAGGCAGGCCCATGCAGCCAAGCAGGAGGCATACAAAGCGGCGCTGCAAAGAAAGACAAGAGCTGCTCGTGTGCTCTACGAGCAAAAGAGGAGAGAAGAACGCCGGCTTCTCAGGAGAAAAAAGAGAGAGCATGAGAAGCGTCAGATCGAAGATGTTGAGAGAGCTAACAGCAGGAATGAAGTTCGGAGGTTTTATCGGAAGGTAAAACACCTGGCTCAAGGTCATCGAGCAAGAACCGAAGCCTGCAGAGATCATCAAGGGAACATCATAGTAGAGCCGCAGTCAGTGCTGGGGATTTGGAAAGACCACTTCTGTAGACTGTATAACGGCGACGACGAACAAAATCCCGCCGTCAGACAGGAGCCTTTTATCATACGCGATGACAGCCAACAATTCCGTGAACCCGACCTAGAAGAAGTGAAAACAGCAATATCACGGCCGAAATCCAACAAAGCCGCTGGAGCAGATGGTCTAGCTGCCGAGCTATTCAAAGCCGCAGGCTATGAGCTAGATAGGAGCATGCACCAAATCATCTGTAAGATATGGTCGGAGGAATGCATGCCCGATGAATGGAACCTCAGCATTGTTTGCCCGATCCTGAAAAAGAGAGATCCTCTAAACTGCGCCAACAACAGAGGAATCAGTCTGCTTAACATCGCCTACAAGATCCTCTCTGCCGTATTATGTGAACGTCTGAAGCCTTTCGTCAACAATCTGATTGGTCCTTATCAATGTGGTGTAACGAACCGAGGTGTTATCGACGAGAAGATTTTTAAATTTGAGTAAGTGCAGCTTTAACACCGAACCATTTCACTGGTGTGAAATATCCACTGGATAAGATCAAACGCTATTCAGTACTCTAAAAGAAAAAAATCACCTCGAATAACCTTAACTCCTGTGAGCCTACCCGGACGACCGAACACTTACAGGTTGCATTTAGGATCTTCTTGGTAGTAAGAGCTAAGGGTGTCTGGACCACAACCGCTTGGCATGCTTGCATTTGCTCTAAGTAGCTCGTCGGAGGGGGGGTTTTTGCTGTTGTTAAGTCTAGACAGAGGTTACGTATATTCATGCCATTGATTTGTTTAATGCGAAGCCGGATATGTTGCAAAAGATGGTAAAATTTTGAATCGGGATTATATTTGCGCGAAGCGTTGGTGTTGTTGCTCGCGTAGGACTTACCCACCCACACACTAATACAAGATCAGTGTAGTACATCCATGGCTATTATATCGTCCTAGTATATTTTTTTTTCTAATAGCCCCTAAAATAAAGAGTAAGTTTTCTAAACTATACTTCCATCATATTTCCATCAACAACATCGGAAATCTCAAAAAAAAAAAAATGAACACCATAAAAGTCTTAAGCACCTGTCATCTTTTTACCAAATCGTTGCATCCACCAAATAAGATAACTTAAACGAAGTAATCCATATCAAAATATATGTAAGAGGATTATTTCAAAACAAACAGCGCAAATACCAAAGAAATTTCAATTGTACCCAGAAATCAGCGTAAAATGACAACTCTCTATTTGAATTTTCATACATATGGAGATTTTATTTAGCTAAAACTATCTTATCTTTTAATTTATAATGGTTCTTAAGTAAAAACAAATGAATTTGTAGTATCAATAATAATATATGAAAAGTAAAATTGAAAGGCTCTTGATTTCAGTTAACTTAATGTAAACAAAACAAAATTATCCGAATAAGCGGTACTTTCAAAATTTGCTTTATAGCGGATTTCGATCTCTTATTTATTCATCTGTCTCTTTTTTTCAGTTTTCAAATCTTACGCATAGCGGATTTTTTTATTTGAAATTATCTATTTTTCTCTTTTCTTTATTTTTAATTCATGTAAGGATGAGATAGATAGTTTGTTTTATTTTACTGTAAGCGAAAGAGGGAAATTATCAGAACAATTTACTAACATACCTAATATGAATTCAAGATAATGGTATACTTAATGAAAATTTAAATTACGAATTTTAAAGAAATTAAATAAACAAAAAGAAAAAAAAACTATAATTTGCTGAATTTAAAAATCTTATGTGATTAGCAAATGAATTTTAGATTATATTACACTTATTATATCATGTCAACATTATTCGAAATATAAATTGGCATACAGAAAAAATGACTTACCAAAGGTGTTAAAGGAAATCCCGTAATGTTGTGCGCACAGCATACTGGTTGGATAACTTTTATTTTCACCTGTTTGCTTTAAGAGAAAATTAATCACGAATATGTTGGATGATTTGATTAGTAAGCCTTTTTTATATTAATTCTTATTCTTTTTTTAATTCTTTATTTCTACTTTTTTTCTCTTTTTTTTTTTCTTTTTGATGATGAATCAAGTATTACATTTTTTATGTTATAACAATATTAACTAGCTTAATTACAATAAAACAAAAGGTGACTTATAATAAGAAAGATAATACAAAAAAAATATCGATGAAAAAAAAACTGCTGCAATCGTCCTATGATGAGGATGATCGTAGGTTATGTTAGGTTTCCACACATGGTTATACTGTAGTTGAGGGAATCAAATTTTTATAACTTCTTTAGGGCTTCAAAGATGATAGGGGTTTTAATCGGGGCAATGAGGGCACATCGGTTTTAATGGGCATTTTTGCTGATTTTTGATCTTAGCCGGTTTTAAGAAATTCGTTTTTTTTCCCAATTTTTTTACAGGGGTTTTAAAACATCGATTTTTTTTTAATTTTCGTTCATAAAACACACATAAAGGCTATCAGACTCTGTCTATAGACGAAATTGGGTTAGCGAAACACGTGGAAAGGTGTACTTTTCTTTTGAAATCGATCGAGATTTTTTTAGTTGGAGACACCAAGTTTTTTTCTATGGTTGAACTATAAGTTTTTCACGTTTTAATCTTTTGTGTTTTACTTTAAACTGTAATTTTTTACATTTTTAGTTTTTCTTAGTTCCAAAAAAACGTTTAAAGATAAAACCCAACTTTATTAAATTTTCACAGTGGTAGACCGCACCGTCCACCAAGTTCGAAGCCATATCACCGAATGTCTCTCACCAGCAAAAAGAAAGCTGTACCTCGTGGACGTTTAAGTGTACGTTCCACATTCCACATCAATGGAGCGCTTGGTTAACGCCGTATCACAAAGTATTTTAATCAAATAAATATAATTTAGATTTATAAAATCAATTTCGAATTTATTAAAAATAGGTGTGAGGTCTTTTCTTAAGGTTTTAGTCAAATTAATGAGATAAAAGTCACCGGAAGGCCGCCATTGTCGTATACATATGCATTCGTGTGGAAGGTAAATGTATGTTGTTTCTCTTGTTTTCGTGATCGAGCTTTTTTCTTAAGAGAAATATTCACTTTCTTTTCGAAGATCATTTTCAATAGATTCTTAAGGTTTCGTATTAGAGCCTTAATTTTAGAAGAAATACCTTTTTTCGTTCGCAATAAAAAAAAATTTTAATGATGGAAACTCAACTCACATAGTCAAACCATTAAACAAATTTATCAGTGCACTGTGGCGTATACGTACTCTTTTTTTATATGCTATTAATATGGTTTCCTACAAAACATTTTCTTTTGGCAAATTCTAATGTGCGAAAAGAAAATGCAAATGAAATCGAGAAAATAAATTGTTGTTGCGTTTTTTTTTCTTAGTTTGAACCCACGCCCGAAAGTTGTCTTATGTTCACACTGCTAGCCACTGCGATAACTTGTTTATCTTTTTAAATCCTTGGAGTGGAAAATACCTAATCGGGTGCCCTTCTCATCCTCCAATTCATAAAGATTGTTACCTACAATTGAAATCACTTTAGCCTTTGTGAATTTAGGACATAGTTTGGCGTTTAAGTGCTTGGATTTATTGCTCAATATAAAATTCCTTTTAAAGACGAAATCACCGACCTGATGTTTTACTGCTTTACTGCGGGTATTGTAAGAATGTTCGTTTAAATCATGGGCTTTTTGCAAGGAGTCTTTCAGATACGCATGTAATATATTCATTTTTGATGTTTTTGGAATCACCTCGAGGTCTGAACTATTAACGGCATTCAATTTCCGGAGAAGCTTGAAGTCAGATCCGTGCTCCATCAACCGATGACCGAATAAGGCCTCATATGGCGACATTCCTATAGATGAATGGATGGTAGTTCTTAAGGCGCATCCGATAGATGGCAGGTGGAGGTCCCAATCCCTTTGATCTTTTTTCAAATAGGATCTTACGGCGGCCAATATAGATCGGTTGACCCTCTCACTTGCATTTGCCTGTGGAGCGTAGAATGCAGTTTTTATATGTTTTACCCCATGTGAGCTTAAAAAATTTTCAAAACCAGAGCTGGTGAAATGCTTGCCATTATCAGACATTAGTGTTTCTGGCACACCAAACATACAAAAAATTTGTTCGTGGAGAAATCTGATGGCACTTTCTGACGTCGCTGTTCTAACGGACTGCATAACAGTAAACTTAGTTAATTGGTCGAGACAAATAATAACGTAAATATTTCCTCTTTTGGAGCGAGGGTATGGCCCAAGAAAATCAATATATATATGTTGATAGGGTCGCTCTACTAAAAAGGGTTTGCCCATAGGGTGTCGCAAAGTCTGGTTAGATGCCTTCGACATCTTGCACACATCACAATTCCCTACATAAGTCTTGACTTGAGAAGCCATATTTGGCCAGAAAAAGCGTTGCCGAAGTCTGTAAAGTGTCTTAGCTATTCCGCCATGCGAGGCTTTTGGTGGCCGATGTGCCAGGTTAATCAATTGGTCAGTTAGCGCCGATGGGATCCAAAGCTTCCAAACTAAATCCTCCTCAAGGGGATTTCCTGTGCTGTGGTTGACCCGCTTGTATACGAAACCTTCCGAAACAACCAGGTCAGGCAGCTGATCTTTATTGTTTTCGATGCTGTCTATGATTTGGACGTACTCCTCAGATTTGAAGCTGGGATCCGTCAGATCTATTTGTATCACATCGAAAGGGTTTTCATCTAAAACGGCCTCTAGGCTCACTGCATCCGCCGCATATACTCTTGATAAGGTATCTGCCACAACATGTTGAGAGCCTTTTCGATGCTCTATTTCAAAATCGTACCCTTGAAGCTTCAGACTCCATCGTGCCAACCGTCCACTAAGGTCTCTCTGACTCATCAGCCACTTCAAGCTCGCATGATCCGTAATGACAGTGAACTTATAACCTTCAATATATTCTCGAAATTTTTGTATCCCTAAAACAGCAGCAAGACATTCACGTTCTGTGACGCTGTAATTACTTTGTGCGGAATTCAACTTGTGAGAATAATAACAAATTGGACGTTCTACTCCTTCATCATCTTTTTGACACAACACAGCACCGATGCCACTTGCTGAAGCATCGCATAAGATAATGAAAGGCTTACTGAAGTTAGGGTGTATGAGAATACTATCTGTTGTTAACATCTCTTTTATTTTATTAAAAGCCTCTATTGCTTCATTACCAAACTCAAACTTTTTCCCTTTCTTAAGCGTATTTGTTATTGGAGCAGCGAGTGTAGAGTAATTGCGAATAAATCGTCTGTACCATCCAGACATTCCCAGAAATCTTCTGACTTGGCGAACGGTTTGGGGTACTGGGAATTCACGTATAGCAGCTACTTTTGTTGGGTCGGTCTTTATACATCCATCACTCACGACAAAACCTAGGTAATTTAGTTCCCTATAGCAAAATTTTGATTTCTCAACATTGATCGTTAATCCAGCCTCTTTTAAACGATTTGCGACAATTTCCAACAACCGAATATGTTCCTCAAAAGTTCTTGATATGATTAGCAAATCATCCAGATACACAAAAACATTTGTTCTTAATTCATGAGGCACCACTTTGTCCATGAGTTTGCACATACGCTGCGGCGCATTGCAAAGGCCAAAGGGCATTACCTTGAATTGGTAGAGGGGTCTGCCTGGAACCGTAAAAGCAGTTTTTTCTCTAGACGACCTCTCCAGCGGTATTTGCCAAAAGGCGTCCTTCAGATCCACACTTGAAATAAAGTGTGTATCTGCAAGACGACCTAGCACTCCTTGTAATTGAGGAAGAGGATACGCACATTTTTTGGTAACAGCGTTCACTTTCCTATAGTCCAGGCACAACCGGTTTTTGCCGGGTTTACGTACCAAGACTACAGGAGAGCTCCAGGGGCTGGTGCTTTCTTCTAATAAACCCATTTCAATCATACGATCCAATTCCTCGTATACAAGTTTTTGCACCGCCGGAGAGATCGGATAGTGCCGCTGTTTAATCGGTTCAGCATCTCCCGTATCAATGACATGTTCCTCAAGCTTTGTCCTTCCTAGACCAAGAGTGGTAAAGGACGGGAACGTGCTTATGGTTGTTTTGAGTTTGCTGGACTGTTCTGCTGTCAAATCATGTGCTTTAATGCAATTGTTAACTTTTGGTTGTGGTTCTAAAGACAGTTCGGAAATTATTTCAGGGGCAATGTTAAAAGCTTTCCAAAAGTTAACACCTAAATACAATTGCTGCTTCAGAGAGGGAACAACAAACAGATCAATATTTTTCGTAACTTCTTTATATGTAACTTCAACTTTTAATTTTCCACATATAGGCTGTTTTTGGCCATCTGCTGTACTAACGACTGAGGAGAATTTAGGGTACGAGATATTATTTGCTTCGAGAAATTCGACTCCTTTTGAACCTAAACAACTTATGCTAGCACCGCTATCAAGCAGTCCTAACATATTTGTTCCTAGCAGTTTCACACAAGCATAAGGTCGTGAATCATGTGAGTCATGTAAGGTTGTTGCCTCAATACTTTTATATATCATCTTTTTCTGCTTGAATAACTTTCGAATTCGGGCAATTTTAGGAGAAACTAAAGCTTTTGAAATTCCAAAAATTCTATCCCTAGTCTTGTAATAAGACAGAAGGCGTTCGTGAAGTGTTTTAAAAGGTGCACTTACTTGGCCTTTGTCATCACAGAGCTTCGGTTGAGTTTCTGAGTTTCTATCTGGATTTTTCAAAAGAGTTATGTTTGGTTTATCATTTGGTGGTAATAGATTTGTATTTGAAGTTGTAGGTTTTATTTGGAATCCGGTATTTGATTCGTTGAGCAAACCGTCCCGGAATTCGGTGTGCTCCGTTGAAAGTTTTTCGAACACTTTGGGAATTGAGTTGATGTAGTACCCTCTTTTCCACATTTGAAACAAAAAAAGAATGTTTGTGGGACAGAACAATCTCTATAATTGTGCCCAGTTTTCTTGCAATTCCAGCAAACTAAATTATTTATATTCTTCTTAGCCTGGAAAGCTTCAACAGAGTTAGTCGGATCTAAATTGTGAAAATCTTCCTGTTCAACTTCGTTTACATATCTCTTAAAGTGGGATTGCACTGGCACTTTTGCTTTCAGTGAGTCATGGTCGGCAAGATATTTTTCTGTTTTGCGACATACGTAACATAACTCCTGCACACTTGTTGTTCGAAACGTAACTAACAGCCTTCCTAAATTTGTTTTAACATTTTCCTTAATGAGGCTTATAAGTTCGAAGTCTGGTTTAGGGATCATCAGCCTAGAATTCATCTTTTGAATCGCCATATAAAAGTCATCGAATGACTCGGCAGGGCCTTGACGTCGATCAAATAATCTCCTGGAAAGTTCCGTATCTGTTTCTAGGCTTCGAAACTGCTCCAGCAAGGCAAAACGAAGATCTAACCAGTTAATCTTTGGACGATATTTAACTGTTACCCAATACCACGATTCTACCTGACCTGCTACAAATTGGTGAAAATTTAAAACTATGTCATCCCAATCAGCTTTATAGCAATCTTTAAGACGCTCAAGACGGAAAATGAAATCATCTACAGACATATTTAACCCATCAAATTTCAGTCCCCACTTGTGAAACATGTGATTTTTCAGGCTGGGATGTAACTGAGGAGTTACTTGACGACTAGGTTGATTTCTGGGGGCTCTTGATGGTTGATCACTTATGTTTAAGCTTTGAAGTTGAGCTAAAAATTCATCGGCCGCATTGTGAGAAGGATTATCTTTTGGTATAGACGGATTAAGTGGTACTGATGTAGTCTGGGATGTGAAAAAGTTTTGGGGTAAAGCAGAATTAAATTGCGCATCTGAATTTACAGGGATAGCTGGGATTTGAGGTAAAGAAGAGTTACCAGGTATGGCGGGTGGTAATCTAGTTTGAAGGTTCGGTTCAAAAAACTGACTTCGAACATCGTTATTACCCTGAGGTGTAGAATTTGATTCAAGCTGTTTCTTTTGAAGTAAATTTATTACCATCTTTTCTAATCTTGCCTCACTCAATTCACGTTCTTTTTGCCTTAACTGTTGTTCTTCCGCCTTACTGACTCCTACTACAGCTTTAACAATCTCTTGAATATGTTGTAAGAGATCCTTATATCCTTTATTATTACTTGATTCTTTTGAATTTTCATTAGTTTTACTAGACTGAGCTTTGGTTCCGTTTACAGGATGTACATTTCCCATCGGATTCGCACCTTCACCCTGAACTGTATTGACAACACCTGTAATGATAGATGACCTATGTAGCGGGTTTGTATTGCCCGGTTCCCTTTCTCCTTCACTGGAACTAGGTGTACTTAGATACAATCTCCTGCTCCTTCCTCTTCGAGGGAGAGTTGTGCGATTAGCCCTCTTTGACATTTTTTTGCTTAATGAAGTTTTGTTTTTAATCGCGGTCATAAAAAAATTGTTTTTTTTTTTTTTTTTGTAGTAAATTTATCAAGGTAGGCAAAAGCGACTTAAATTTAATCTTGTTATTTGTAAGGTTAAAAATTAAGTCTTTGAAGTATTACTTTAAAAACTACAATACTGGATACAAAAAGAAATTTAATATTCTAAGCGATCTAACGTAAATTTTGTTTATATTAAACAACTCTTAATATGATTTTTATTTTTTCATATATATTATATTTGGTGGATGCAAGTCATTGCTCTATGATGACATTGCATAACGCTATGAGCTAAAACTAAGATGAAGAAAAAAAAATAATCCGATTCTAAGAAAACAAGCTTAAACTATATAGCAACCCGATAGTTTTTAATGCAAAATGTTTGTTGTTGATTTCATATAAATGAACAAAAAAACTTTTGTTTTACACAAATACTACAGTTGCGAGGACAATATTCAACTCACAAACCGGATATTCGTTCCGAGCAACAAAAAAAAAAAAAATCTTGGTGCATCAATTTAAGAGCGATGCATCAGACTAAATGGGGACTTTGTGCAAACCAAATACTGGCCATCAAAACCTCAACTTAAACTGACGATAAATCTGTTCCTATATAAGTGATATGGTAGGTACAACAGACTGAGCAAGGACAAGGTTCAACCCGCTCACTGGATACCTTACCTATTCTCACATTGAATAGAATTTCAAAAAAAAACTATTAAAACTTGTCAAACAACAAATTGATCTTAATTAAAATAAAAATCAAGCAGAGAGATCACAAAAATCCGATACAACAGACTAAATGGAGACTGAGATACACCCAAATACTGGATACCCGATCGTAAATCTCATGCAAGCAAACGAAATCGATTTTCCTGAAGAGGAATCATAAAAAGGATAACAAAATATTAAAGATTCTTACATTACTTTGATAATAGAAAAGAAATACAACAATGTGTATACTAAATTGAAACCAACACATTTATCTTACTCTAAAAACAAATCTGAATATTCGAATTCACTATAAGCCGTAAAAATTGCAACAATATCAGGCCCCACGTTGGGCGCCACCTGTAACGAACCGAGGTGTTATCGACGAGAAGATTTTTAAATTTGAGTAAGTGCAGCTTTAACACCGAACCATTTCACTGGTGTGAAATATCCACTGGATAAGATCAAACGCTATTCAGTACTCTAAAAGAAAAAAATCACCTCGAATAACCTTAACTCCTGTGAGCCTACCCGGACGACCGAACACTTACAGGTTGCATTTAGGATCTTCTTGGTAGTAAGAGCTAAGGGTGTCTGGACCACAACCGCTTGGCATGCTTGCATTTGCTCTAAGTAGCTCGTCGGAGGGGGGGTTTTTGCTGTTGTTAAGTCTAGACAGAGGTTACGTATATTCATGCCATTGATTTGTTTAATGCGAAGCCGGATATGTTGCAAAAGATGGTAAAATTTTGAATCGGGATTATATTTGCGCGAAGCGTTGGTGTTGTTGCTCGCGTAGGACTTACCCACCCACACACTAATACAAGATCAGTGTAGTACATCCATGGCTATTATATCGTCCTAGTATATTTTTTTTTCTAATAGCCCCTAAAATAAAGAGTAAGTTTTCTAAACTATACTTCCATCATATTTCCATCAACAACATCGGAAATCTCAAAAAAAAAAAAATGAACACCATAAAAGTCTTAAGCACCTGTCATCTTTTTACCAAATCGTTGCATCCACCAAATAAGATAACTTAAACGAAGTAATCCATATCAAAATATATGTAAGAGGATTATTTCAAAACAAACAGCGCAAATACCAAAGAAATTTCAATTGTACCCAGAAATCAGCGTAAAATGACAACTCTCTATTTGAATTTTCATACATATGGAGATTTTATTTAGCTAAAACTATCTTATCTTTTAATTTATAATGGTTCTTAAGTAAAAACAAATGAATTTGTAGTATCAATAATAATATATGAAAAGTAAAATTGAAAGGCTCTTGATTTCAGTTAACTTAATGTAAACAAAACAAAATTATCCGAATAAGCGGTACTTTCAAAATTTGCTTTATAGCGGATTTCGATCTCTTATTTATTCATCTGTCTCTTTTTTTCAGTTTTCAAATCTTACGCATAGCGGATTTTTTTATTTGAAATTATCTATTTTTCTCTTTTCTTTATTTTTAATTCATGTAAGGATGAGATAGATAGTTTGTTTTATTTTACTGTAAGCGAAAGAGGGAAATTATCAGAACAATTTACTAACATACCTAATATGAATTCAAGATAATGGTATACTTAATGAAAATTTAAATTACGAATTTTAAAGAAATTAAATAAACAAAAAGAAAAAAAAACTATAATTTGCTGAATTTAAAAATCTTATGTGATTAGCAAATGAATTTTAGATTATATTACACTTATTATATCATGTCAACATTATTCGAAATATAAATTGGCATACAGAAAAAATGACTTACCAAAGGTGTTAAAGGAAATCCCGTAATGTTGTGCGCACAGCATACTGGTTGGATAACTTTTATTTTCACCTGTTTGCTTTAAGAGAAAATTAATCACGAATATGTTGGATGATTTGATTAGTAAGCCTTTTTTATATTAATTCTTATTCTTTTTTTAATTCTTTATTTCTACTTTTTTTCTCTTTTTTTTTTCTTTTTGATGATGAATCAAGTATTACATTTTTTATGTTATAACAATATTAACTAGCTTAATTACAATAAAACAAAAGGTGACTTATAATAAGAAAGATAATACAAAAAAAATATCGATGAAAAAAAAAACTGCTGCAATCGTCCTATGATGAGGATGATCGTAGGTTATGTTAGGTTTCCACACATGGTTATACTGTAGTTGAGGGAATCAAATTTTTATAACTTCTTTAGGGCTTCAAAGATGATAGGGGTTTTAATCGGGGCAATGAGGGCACATCGGTTTTAATGGGCATTTTTGCTGATTTTTGATCTTAGCCGGTTTTAAGAAATTCGTTTTTTTTCCCAATTTTTTTA
Source organism: Sphaerophoria taeniata (assembly GCA_943590905.1). Classification (NCBI taxonomy): domain Eukaryota; kingdom Metazoa; phylum Arthropoda; class Insecta; order Diptera; family Syrphidae; genus Sphaerophoria; species Sphaerophoria taeniata. Next base: position 71,105,022 of record OX016542.1, on the reverse strand, counting down.
CAGGGGTTTTAAAACATCGATTTTTTTTTAATTTTCGTTCATAAAACACACATAAAGGCTATCAGACTCTGTCTATAGACGAAATTGGGTTAGCGAAACACGTGGAAAGGTGTACTTTTCTTTTGAAATCGATCGAGATTTTTTTAGTTGGAGACACCAAGTTTTTTTCTATGGTTGAACTATAAGTTTTTCACGTTTTAATCTTTTGTGTTTTACTTTAAACTGTAATTTTTTACATTTTTAGTTTTTCTTAGTTCCAAAAAAACGTTTAAAGATAAAACCCAACTTTATTAAATTTTCACAGTGGTAGACCGCACCGTCCACCAAGTTCGAAGCCATATCACCGAATGTCTCTCACCAGCAAAAAGAAAGCTGTACCTCGTGGACGTTTAAGTGTACGTTCCACATTCCACATCAATGGAGCGCTTGGTTAACGCCGTATCACAAAGTATTTTAATCAAATAAATATAATTTAGATTTATAAAATCAATTTCGAATTTATTAAAAATAGGTGTGAGGTCTTTTCTTAAGGTTTTAGTCAAATTAATGAGATAAAAGTCACCGGAAGGCCGCCATTATCGTATACATATGCATTCGTGTGGAAGGTAAATGTATGTTGTTTCTCTTGTTTTCGTGATCGAGCTTTTTTCTTAAGAGAAATATTCACTTTCTTTTCGAAGATCATTTTCAATAGATTCTTAAGGTTTCGTATTAGAGCCTTAATTTTAGAAGAAATACCTTTTTTCGTTCGCAATAAAAAAAAATTTTAATGATGGAAACTCAACTCACATAGTCAAACCATTAAACAAATTTATCAGTGCACTGTGGCGTATACAGGCCAGAAAGTCTACCATCGACCAAATTTTCACGTTGCGGCAGATCCTGGAAAAAACCTATGAAATGCAAATCGATACCCACCACCTCTTCATTGATTTTAAGGCCGCGTATGACAGCATCTACAGAGACGAACTGTATAAAGCTATGTCTAGCTTTGGCATCCCTGCCAAGCTCGTTCGCTTGTGCAAAATGACGATGGAGAACTCACGCTGCTCTATCAAGGTTGGCAATGAGCTTACGGAATCATTCGACGTCAAAAAAGGATTCAGACAAGGCGATGCACTGTCGTGCGATTTCTTTAACATCGTTCTTGAGAAGATAGTCCAAAACTCCACCGTCAACACCAGAGGCACTATCTTCTATAAATCTGTTCAACTTCTCGCGTACGCCGACGATATTGATATAATGGGAAGAACACAGCGTGAAGTCAATGGCGCCTTTGTGAGGATTGAGACAGAAGCGGCAAAAATGGGTTTAGCGGTAAATGAGGGAAAAACGAAGTACATGCTGTCTTCGAGTAAGGACACCCAACATCGACGGCTCGGACAGAACGTCACAATAGATGCATACAACTTCGAGGTAGTTAAGGAGTTTGTCTACCTAGGCTCCGCTATCAACACGGACAATAACACCAGCGCTGAGATAAGACGAAGAATTACCTTGCTAATCGCTGTTTCTTTGGGCTAAGAAAGCAACTGAGTGGAAAAGCCCTCTATCGAGCAACTAAGGTTAAACTGTACAACACCCTCATCATCCCTGTCCTGCTGTATGGTGCAGAAGCATGGACCCTAACAAAATCGGATGAATGTGCCTTAGGCTGTTTCGAGAGGAAAATTCTTCGGGTCATCTTTGGCCCCGTGTGCATTGATGGGGAATGGAGAAGGAGATACAACAGCGAACTTTACGGGTTGTACAACGACGTGAACTTAGCCAGAAGGGTCAAGGTCCAGAGACTCAGATGGCTCGGTCATTTAGAGCGTATGGACACCAATGCTCCGGCCCGGAAAGTCGTCGACACTATTCCCGAGGAACGCAGAAGGAGAGGAAGACCGCGACTCAGGTGGCGCACACAAGTGGAAGAGGACCTCAATCAACTTGGAGTGCAAAACTGGAGACAGCTAGCTAGGGACCGAGCTGGCTGGCGGAGACTGTTGATTGAGGCCCAAGTCCACAACGGACTGTAGCGCCACCTTAAGTAAGTAAGTAAGCTTACTCTCTTATTCCGTAGGACTTCTCTATTGAAGATCGTTGCTCTTGTAGATGTTCCATAATACTTTTTCCAGCGAGATGTAGAAATGATGAAATAGCAGGTTTGATATCACTTTTTCAGAGTTCAATGACAAAGGGTCTAGGTACTCGTATAAATCAATCCGGCTACCTCAACTTAGCTTGGGACGTTGATCATTGTCAGCCTTCATAGTCTTGTTAATGATAATTTATATTTCATGTCCATTTCTATAAGAGTCATAAAATTTACAAAATTCTATGAGTGTGAATTGTGAAACGTCCATGTTTCTGGTACCTTAACAGACCGTCTGCGCCTTGAGTTGACCTTGCTCTTTTATTCTGACAATTTCAAAGAATTTCTTTTTTTGCGGGTAAGAGAAGGCTTCTTTGAATGATTCTTAGAGAATTGTCATTAAGTTTTGCATGCAATCTCTGAACTCTGTGAGCCAATGAGCTTCCGCCCGAATACTCCTTACGTTGAAATCACCAAGAATGATTTTGCCATCATTCCTTGTCCGGGCTTTCATTGAGTTACCTTACCAATGTTTGTCGAAGGAACGACCCTTCGTTCCTTAAATAGAGGCATGTTATCCATATTTTTAATTACAAACCTACAAAAACTTATTTTTGGAAGCCGGTACCTTCAATGAACAATGAAGTGGATCATCAGTGGTCACATCGAAAAGGCTTTTTGGAGCGGATTTCCAGCTCAATGTATTCAGCTGACTGTCGAAAACTCACCCAATCTTATCGAACGTAAGGACCTGGCTACTTTCAACTGAAACCCAGAATAAACAAAAATAGTAGTTCCCTGTTGTGTGTATTACCGCTGCTGAAATTCACCTACAGCATAGGTAGACACTACTCACATGTTATTACATATTTTCTTTAAGGCAGAAGAATGGTTGTGACGAAAGACCGCGAATGTGTCTCAACAAATATATAATTATCTGAATGTATTCTCTTTTTCGCCCGTGTACTCCATGCAACCCCACCTGAATGCCACCAAAATGCCAACATCTGTCCTTCAACAACACCGAAAATGGGAACCTGGCACTGGCACCAGCACCCAAAAAAAAAAACCTGGAAAGCAACATCCAATGTTCCCCGCATTCAAAATCCTGTTCTCTTCCGTTGTGAGTTATTTCTCACACATGAAGAAAAATTCTCCAGAAATCAAGAATTTTCATACAAAATTATGGAAATTCGTCTTATGGCCTCTGCCCGCTCCTACTCCTGTTGCTGCTCTCGTAAATATTTTAATTTCCATCGCTGATTTGTTGTTTGTTATAAATTTTACACAAAACGTAAAACATTGTGTTTAGGCAGGCATTCCAAAGTGATCGCTACAGCTGGGTGGATGAAGCTAATGTTGATACTGAAGCTGATGATTATGGTGATGGGGGTGCTAACGAGAGGGCGCCTCCGGGTGAGTCTTAAATGGTCCAATGACAGATTTATCAGCTCCTACAAGACAGATGCAGAGCTAGGTTTCCCTTAGTAGTGCTCTCTTTAACCTCGCGCTGCGTGTGTGGGGATGGGGAATGGGGAAGCCAGATCGAATCGAACGTCAGATGATGATTGGGAATTGGTGAGAGATTAAACATGATGTTTTTGTCTGTTTCAAAACAGTGGGATGCTCGATCGTGCTGATTGAGAAACTGAGCGATGCGAGTGTTTCAGCGGTTTTGAATAATTGGTGCTAGTGAGAGAATTATAGACATTCGATGGATTTAGAACAATTCATAAGACATTGTACGTACAATGTAGGTATATTATAGTTGGTAAAACTTTTAGCTGAGTGTGAAACTGCCTGCCCTCTCAACAGTCTTGTGAAACGCGACAACGCGACAAGAAAAACATGCATTTCCAATTTATTCATTCTATATAGCAGCCTTAAAAGAGCTTACAACAGTGATGTGAAAGTACTTTGTCCTACAAAAATGTGTTGTTCCTACTTCCGATTTAAGACCTTAAAAAGGACGATATTAAAAAAAAATTCAAAAGCTTCCTTCGACTGATTTCAAACCACTGCTTTTTTGTGGAATGGGGAACACCCCAGCAGCCGGTAAGCCGTTAACTCTGATATTTATGCAGTCAAGAAATTGGACCACTATTTGCGGCTCAAAAAATCTGTCCGGACTTGTTGTAATTTTATTTTTTACTTCTGCCACTGTCTGTTTTCTTACGATATAAGTTTTTAAAGTACAATCGCCACATAGCATCGCTTTCTCGTGACTCTCAAATTAGGCATGACCGACCAGATATGAAGTAATAAGCACCTTTCTTGCGGATGGATAATGCAGATGATGGCGATGATGATGATGATGATGATGATGGAGGCTAGGGTGGCGGTAGTGAATTTGTAAATCTGGTGGTAAAAATGAATGGAGATGGGTTTTGCATCAACCAAGAGCTCTGAAGTAAATTGACTTCGGCCTTAAGCTAGTTTCATGTAATTTTTGTTTTGTTTGTTTTTTGTAAGCTTCCTGTATTAGATATGAAAAAAGTGGCAAAAAAAACTGATTATCTCGTTGAAAAGTGTGCTGCAGGAGTAAATTTAACAATTTCCATTTGGCAGGCCCTTTTCTGATTTTGCAAGGGGATGAAAAGTTTTTCATTATGATTTTTTGTTTCATAATCAAAAGTTATTTTTTGTGTCTTCTTTGGTAATCTGAAATTTAATGAATTAGGGTTTGGTTTTTTAATAAATTTGTTTATATTTAAAAAGTTTAAATGCAGGGTGGGGCATCCCTGATTTTTGAATTTTCCAGCTTTGACGGTATGGAAGGCTAAACTGACACCAATGAACATCGTAAAGAGAAAATTTGTGCGTGATAATAGTAGTTCTGTATTAGGTTTCTTCTTCAAAGTTCGTTTGTTACTATAGCAACCCATAAAAATGTTTTACCAGAAATTAAAGATTTTTTTTACATTTTCCTTCCACAAATTTTGTTTCATGATGTCTGTTTGTCTGTCCGATAGTCAATCTACTGGTAACTGTACCAGTCTTATAAATGGTATATGATGGTTTTTTACTTTAAAGACTCTTAACACATCGTACTACTTTAAAGACTATTACCCTATCGTAAAGAAAACAGACAAGTTGCTCAACTTAAATCACCGACATGTTGCGAAGCAGGTTCAAAATCGTTCGGAGACTGGGTTTTGATCGTCCGGAGACTGGCCCAGAATTTGGTTTTTGATATTTTGTTTGATTTAACAATAGTCTTTTTCAAAAATTATTTGGATGCCAAACAATCAGAAAATAACTACCGACATATAAGATAATAAGCTCTGCATCTATCTGTACTTTCAAAAATTAACAGAAAAAGAAAAAATACTGCCTTCTTAGGTGGACACGGCCGGACACTCGATTTTCGATCATTCGGAGACTATAGAACTATCACCCGGAGACTCCGAAAAAGTACCCTTTTTTGGAATTTATCCTTTAAAATTAATGTTATAAGTTACTTTCAATTTGTTAATAGATCATACACCAAAATACTGGGAAATGTCTATACATAGTTTCAGCAGGGTTGATTGATTTAAATCATGATCATGAATGAGGTTGCCACATCTGTAGACAACTGGCCGATGGTGGACATAAGTTGGCCATCCTCATCATTTGTACCCAACTGAGATCCCCACCACTGTAGTGGTTTCACAATTTTTTAGAATTCCTCTGAAAATAAATTTTTTTTAAGAGGATCGGTCTTTGATTTGTATTTCTCCTTCAGATGTCAATGCAAATCTTGTTTTCGTTGGATCCAACATATAAGTTAAAAAATGAGCAGGAGTTAAGGACATTTAAATTTTTTTCACCGCTGCGCTGATAGCTTTTCCAGATTGGCATCTTGCTCTTCAAATGTCAATTCAAGCTGCTTGAAGACTTCAACAGCATCAGATAATAAAGCATTTGTTAGGTATACAAAAGCTAGCGCTTAAGATTATTGGCAATATAAACATCGCATCGTCAAATAATTTACGACCTTGAAGCTCCGTATGGTTATGGTATAAGTTAAAATGAATAAGAAAAAAAAACTCGGAAAGAAAGAATTTTGAAAAATAACAAGTATACGCCTGAGTGAACTTAGCCATAAAACGTCGTCGAGCATTCCAATACATTGGAAAATATAAAAAAATACGTACTAAAGGGTGTTTTTTTCGAGGTATAGAACTTTAAGTTGGCGTTACTTTTCAAGACGGCGACCGATTCAACAGCTGTCAAGTGATTTATTCTCAATTTGGTTTGGCAATTCATCATGAATAGACTCACGCCTGAACAACGCTTGCAAATTGTGCAATTTTATTTCGGAAATAATGGTTGTGCGCGGAATACGTATCGCACACTACGTCCATTTTAACCTCGACAAAATCGTCCATGAGAGCAGTTAATTCGATTAACCATGGAACGTTTTCGCACTACGTTTACTCTAATTGATAAACACGCATCCCCAGAGACGCCGCCGTACGGTGCTTACGGTGCAGTCAATGGTGATCGGTATAGAGCCATGATTACTAACTTTTTCATTCCTGAATTGAACAATCATGATGTCCAGGAGCTGTGATTCCAACAAGACGGCGCAACATGTCACACAGCTCCTGCCACAATCGATGTATTGAAAGACACGCTTGGTGACCGCCTAATTTCAAGTTTTGGACCTGTGAATTGGCCTCCAAGATCTTGTGATTTAACACCGCTAGACTATTTTCTGTGGGGTTATGTAAAGTCATTGGTCTATGCGGATAAGCCACAACGCTTGACTATTTGGAAGACAACACTCGCCGTTTTATTGCCGATATACGGCCACAAATATTGGAAAAAGTCATCGAAAATTGGACGTACAGATTGGACTACATCCGAGCCAGCCATGGCAGTCATATGCCAGAAATCATATTTAAAATGTAATGCAACAAGATTATCTTTCGAATAAATAAAAAATCATGCAGGTGGCCATGGTTCAGAGGAATGAGTAGTTGACTGCTAAGCCAAATGCTGCGGGTTCAAGCCCCAGCTTCGGCAGCATTCTTTTTCTACAAAAATCGCCAGCTTATCTGAGGCCACCTGTGCGATAACACGAGACAATATAACATCTATGTCTCCTCCTCTGAGCCACGTAGGTTTCTGTTATGTATTTTCCTTCTATGTATCTATCTGTCTCTCTCTGTTGTATTAATGTCTTGTTCTGTCCCAGCCGATGGTCTCAGTCACCAGTGCTGCTATGTGTCTGTAGTTCGTCACATTCATGTGCGAAGTACTGTGAATTCAATGTTCAATGTTCAATAAAAAATCATGTCAATCGAATATTCCATCGTTGTTTTATTGCAATTTAAAGTTCGATACCTCTTAAAAAAACACCCTTTACATCTCAAAAACTGGAATACAAAATTGTTGGTCCACGGATGTTATATACGTATATTTTCAAATAATGTAACAATTTAATGAACTTAATGAACTCCAAATGTAAACAATTTAAACACTATACTTCATTTACACATAGTTACCATCTTTAAGTAAGAGAACATGAATTGACAGATTATGAGAAAATAAAATGAATGATGTCACTTTACGTTTAGCCGTCAAATACACGAGGTCTTATTTTTTTCCGCTTCACCTTCGACTACATATTCATCATACGAATGAAAATCAAGCTGCCGTAAGTGGTCATTATACGGCAATTTATACAAAAGAGCCACGGATGAAGTTCGACGATCTTAAAGACAAATCCACATTCATCAATGGAAATAAAAAACTGTACCTCGTTTAATTGTGTAAATTATAAAGAAAAAAACAAAATGTGTAGGTATTTTATTTAATTTCCTTAAATGTTTATAAAATGAACAAAAAAGAACACCATTTATGAATCAAGAAAGGCTGGCTGATTTGGCTGAAAATCGGAGGGGACGTAGCTTAGAACCATGAGACGTTTAAATAGACTTTCAATCCTATACTAGCTGCCCCGGTAAATGTTGTTTTGCCTTTGAAAGAACCTTTATGAGGATTTATACCGATATGGGAATTAACGTTTTATGGGAAAGTTCACTCGGGTGTATACTGGTTACTTTTCAGAAGAGAAAAGAAGCAACGTTACCGCGCTTTTTTCGGAGAACTATTTCAGCAAAAAAAAATAATTCTTGCGGCAAAAATTAGCAACAAAATATGCCGTCAGTGTCATATCGCTAGCTGCATTGGTTCTTATTTGGTTCTCCTAGCGAAATATGATGTTAACAGAACGTTGATTTTTCCAAGAAGCTTAGCTTTTGCCTGGCAGTTCGGATAGTTCCTCTAGTTCGTTGAAGAAGAAGTTGCCTAGAGTTTTCTTCCTAGTGAGGACAGTGGCAGAGAAAATGTGTAGTATCGCCATGCTCTTCCTCGTCACCACAGCCTGATTTGGGAAGCAGAGATAGCTTTTATTGCTGCTTGGCTATCAATGAAAAAAGTGATGTCCGCGTGTGATATCGCCATCATGGATATATGTTTAGCAGCGTTTTTCACTGCGAAGATCTCGGCTTGGAAGACGCTGCTATGGTCGGGGAGGCTGAATGAACTGGCGAGGTTTAGGCTTTAAGAGTAGAAACCTGCACCTACTCTCCAGTATTCATTTTAGAGCCATCGGTGTAGATGGTAAGCGTCAAGTCGTTAGTGTAGGGCACACCATTTTCCCAAAATAGTCTATTGCGGAAGCTAGTACTAAAAGATTTGTTGAAATCTAAGTAAGGGGTCTGCAGATATTGTTATTAAGAATACCTGCGTGGCCTCACTGGCTAGTTTTCCAGATGTTGGTTTGACTGAGCCTAAGGGCGCTGTTTGCTGCTGATTCTTGGACGAATAGATCTATGAGGGGGGGGGGAGATTAAGGATCTTTTCTATACCCACAATTAGGGTAGTCTTCATCACACCACTAGTACTGATACAAGCCATTCTTTGTACTTTAGTAAGGGTTTTTAAATTCGTGGAATTCTCCAGAGCTTTCCACCAAACCAAACTGCCATAGGTCTGGCAATGGCAGTGTACATTCACATGGCTATTTCGGGCTTTGCTCCCTAATTTCTACCCAGAATCTTGTTGCATGAGTAGAGTGCGATCATGGCTTTCTTATAGCTTCCTTGGTTATTTGGAGTCCAGTTATGATTTTTGTCCAATAAAACTCCGAGGCATCTCGCTCGGTCGGAAATTTTTAGTGTGGTGTTATCTATTTTTGGTATTTAAAACGACTACAAGAGTTACAATGGGGTATGTGTTGGCACCTTGGACTGTGCAGACATCCTGTACGCTAGCTTATCTATTAAATGTTATAAATGTTTATCAGGTATGCTCCAGCACCAGCGTCCAGCTCCCTTTTTTCTGAATCAGTTTAAGGAGGTGGTGAGAATAGTGTTTTCCAACGGTTCTTTATGAGGGTTTTGAGGGTTGGTATGTAATGAAAATTATTTTTGCCTTAAATAAGTCAACAATTATTTGAAGCTTTTCCAATCACTTAGAAGCTGTACCTTATGATCTTGGCTTCTTACAATGCGACTTGGTTTTTAAAAATGCGACACATGTAGGTAGAACAAAAAAGGCTTTTTCTGTCCAATTGAACAATCCACCTTCCTCATTTCATAGCGTTCCGGCTCAATGTGAGTTGTGAATATGTCACTTCGCCTACATAATTCATCATACAAAATTGTTATTGCCACCTTGTCTCTAAGGAATCCTACACATTCATGAAAGATTGACAAAAAATATGCGCCTTACTTTTAAAATACTCAAATGTCAACATCTAGGTTAATCACGTTCAAAATAATTATAACTAAATCGAAATAAGGCTACAAACATAAAAATCCATTAGTACCAACTTAACTCAAATATTTACAACCGCGCGATCATAGATCGTCATAAATAAAACACACAACCCAGATACATTTCTATCTCTCTCTAAATTTAATAAACAAAAGTTGAAACTAATAAAATATCTCGATTTCTCCTTCAAAACACTGCCACAAAGTATTTATTATGATGAATCCCCCAAAAATCGTCAACGTTCGAAATACAAATAATCAAATCAAAAGCTGGTTTTCATATAGAAGAGAAACATTTTAAAATTCATATATCTACATTGTATGACAATAAAGCATTCCTTATTTACGAGAGTAATTAACTCTTAAATTTCCCTCACCGAATCGATCTTGGCTTTTGGCCGATATGCGATGTCTCTGATGAGCTAAAGATACACCAACCCACTCATTGGGGGCACCAACCGCTCATCGAACATCAGAGGGAAGCTTGTTTCGGTTCCACTTCCAGTTTTTTATCTTTTTTTTTTTTTTGCTTTTTCTTAATGTGAGGTTACGAAAAAAATTTAAATATTTTTGATTTTGATTCATTTCTCAAATTGCTGTTGTTGTGTTGATTAAGATGAAGATGAAGATGATGATGATGATGTTGAAGTGAGATTTGATTTAATTTAATAGACCTGCTTTTGGCTTTTTTTAATAGCCCACTTGTACGACTGTCAACCGGACAGCATTAGTCTATTGGCTTGGTTGATGACTTCCAAGTCGATAAATCCCAAGTTACGGCCAACAACAAAAACCAACAAAATTGTTGATGAATAAATTTGTTGAAACAAAAAAATTGTTTTTTTTTTCGAAACGAGAAATGAAATATAAAATTTAAGAAAAAATATTTTAATAAATGCTTCTCGATCTGGAGGGTAATAAATTTTCGTCAAAAATTCGAAAATTAGCACAGAAATAAAATAAAAATCTCAGCGGAGAGATACATAAGGCATTTAGGATGATACTCCGTTGGTGATGGTTAAATGTCACAAATCTATAAAATTAAAAAAAAAAAAGAAATATATAAAATCTGCATAATTAAGGTTTCTTATGGATTTAATGAGCAGTTGATTTACAACTCTTCAATCGAATTTTTATTTTACTTAAGTTGACTGCAAGAATTTGATTTTTTTAGTAGCAGAAAAATATTATGAGCTTGTTTGTGGGTCTCTAAAAATTTTGTAAACGTGAGAAAAGACGGAAAAAATTTAGATATGTTGCAAATTAACGTTTAAATGATATTTAAATGTTGCCGTAAGATACCTACTTAAGTGACCAAACTGAGTTTGTATCCATTTTCACACTTATATATATCCTATCGTAATCAGTGAAAACACTAATATGGCTTTGAAGAAAGTAAGCACCTGGGCCGCGAGCTGTGCGGACTAGGTGTTAACAACAACAAAACCGAGTTGATGCTTTTCACCGCACCAAAACGAAAGTACCACCTTTCACCTCGGTTAAACGGTCAAACACTAGCATTGTTGTCATTGCTAAATATCTGGGCGTAATACTAGCCACCAAATTAGACTGGAAGCTTTACATTGGAGAACGGGTGAGGAAGGCGTGTATTGCCTTCTACGCCTGCAACAAAATCTTCGGCAAAAAGTGTGGCCTCCAATAAAAAATGATAAAATGGACATACACAGCGGTTGTAAGACCGATACTTGTTTATGGATCCATTGTTTGGTGGCCCGCTCTTAGCAAATCTTACATATAGTAAACAAGCTTACAACAGTGCAGAGAAATGCTTGCGTAGGGATATCAGGGGCAATTAGGTCCTGTCCAACGGATGCACTTAACGTCACGTTGGATCTTCTGCCGATTGACCTCTTCATTTAATATCAGGTGTCCTGCAGTATCTTGAGATTCAAAGAAAGAGGCTGCTGGAAAACCAAATCTTACGGGCACTGCAATCAAACAAGCCTGATACCATCAGATATCCTTTTTACAACCACCGATTACCGCATCCCTACCCTAAACACCTCAAAGAAGTTTAGAGTCTTGCTCCCGTCAAGAACCGATTGGGAGAAAGACGATATGACGAAAGATTTCGACACAGCTATATGCTTCAACAAGATAGAATGCGGTGTTGGTGCAGGTGTCTTCTGTGAATCTCTTAAGATTTCAAAATCCTATAGACTTCCAGACTTTGCCAGTGTATTCCAGACAGAATTGTTAGCGATAAAGGAAGCCTTAAAAATATCTAGCAGAACCAAAATGAAGCTAAACTAACCGATAGTCAGCCAGCTATTAAAGCCATTGGTTCAGCTTTATCATCCTCTAAATTGGTCCAGCAATGCAGAGAGTCCCTCAAGGAACTTGCCCTGAGCGTCACTCTAATCTGGATACCGGGCCATAGGGGCTATGAGGGAAATGAGAAGGCAGCCGAGCTAGCTAGGCAAGGATAAGCCGTTCAAAACTCATTGGCAGTGAGAGTATATGCAATAACCTGACCAAATACACATCAGAAGCAAACCGTAGGTGGAATAACCTTTATCTAGGAAAATCTGGCCCGCCAAAATCAATCAATTTAATTTCTAAACCAAGGCATGACATAGCCAGGATTGTTGCTGCCTGCACAGGCCATGCGGCAAAATTGGGCATGCTTACCATTTAACACTTTCTGTCGTAGCTGTGGGCATCAGGATGAAAAAGAAACAGTCCCACACTTTCTCTGCCATTGTCTTAGAATTTAAGATCAAAGACATGATCTCATACCTCAATAATACAAAATGGCTTTAGCGCTTTCCCCCTTAACTAAATGGCACTATGAGACAATAGACCGTAGAGTAGGAGATAGGATTGTATACGTGACGTATACAATATACGTGTAAGACATACACCATCCCTATATCGTGGCTGATAAACAATAAAAACTCATGAATTCACTAGTATCAAGCTTTGATTCAAAACATACAACCATACATAACCTTACCTACCTACATACATCAAAGTTCAACTTTTTTTTTTCATCAGATATCAAGATTCCAAATTGAGTTTAGGGTGTAAAAGCTTATCACCTTGCTTGCCAACAACTTATGGAGCCAAGAAATTTCTCAAATAAAAAGAACGAATCACTTTGGGGAAGAACTTTTTCCCTTTTCCCGAATGCAATACCACATTCTCCACAATTAGGTACAAAGGAGTTTTTTTTTTTTTTTAATGAGTGTTAGCATTTTTGTTCAGTGCTCTTTAAGATTGGGACATGTATTAATTGTATAATCTTTACGTTTGTCGGATGCACTTTTTTTTACATTATTCCATATCAATGCGGAGCGATTGGAATGCTAAGACTATGGATTTGTTAACATATAGGATCGGAGAAGTCTTCGTATCTACAACTTTGACCAATAGCTAATTTGAAAATCAGTAGACTTTTTAAAGATCGTAATTGGGAAAAGTCCATAGGCAAATGTTTGTCAAAAAAACAAAAACTTGAATTTTCTCAAAAACACTCTATTTTCTGTCGATGAAATTGATTGAATAGGCTTCTTTTCGGTAGAAACGACACCCGCCCTGGAACCGCTTTCTTATTATTAACTATTAAGATATTATATACCAAAGGAAATTAGAAAAAATATGTAGGTGTGCTTGGTTAATACAATTTTTAATTTTTCTTTCTATAAAAAAAAAATCAGGGGAAACGCGAAGACGAATAGGAGCAATTTATTGGATTCGGTGAATTCGATCTAGAATAAGTGAAAACGGCAATATTACGGCTGAAATCCAACAAAGCCGCTGGAGCAGATGGTTTAAATGCCGGCCTCTAGATATAGGAGCATGCACTAAATATCTGTAAGATATGGTCGGAAGAATGCATGCCCGATGAATGGAACCTCAGCATTGTTTGTCCTATCTTGAAGAAAGAAGATCATCTAATCTGCCCCAACTACAAAAGAATCAGCCTACTAAGCATCGCTTATAAGATCCTCTCTGATGCCGTATCTAATATTTGAACGTCTGAAGCCTTTAGTCAAAAATCTGATGAGTCCTTATCAGTGTGGCTTCAGGCAAGACAATTCAACCATCGACCGAATTTGAACTTGGCGGCAGATCCTGGAAAAATCCTATGAGCTTCAAATCGGCACCCACCGCACCTTTTTTATCGATTTTTTTTTTTTAATTTTTGCAAAATGACGATGGAGAACTCACGCTGCGCCATCAAGGTTGGCAACGAGCTTACGGAATCTTTGGATCGATGCAAGTCATGCGATTTCTTTAACATTGTGCTTGAGAAAATAGTGCAAATTTCTACCGCCAACACCAGAGGCACTATCTTCCAAGTTCCAAAAGAGAAGAACACAGAACAGAAGCGGCAAAAATGGGTTTAGCAGTATATGAGGACAAAACCAAGTCGAGGGAGGTCACTCAACATCGACACGGCTCGGAGTCGGACATCAAAAATCATATAATTTCGAGGTAGTAGAGGAGTTTGTCTACCTAGGCTCCACTTTAAGCACGGGCAATAACACCAGCGCCGAGATCAGACGAAGACTACCTCCTGCTAACCTCTGTTTCTTTGGGCTATGAAAGCAATTGAGTGGTAAAGCCCTCTTACGAGGGCTCACCTTAGTTGATAAGGTAAAACTTTACAACACCCTCATCATCCAGTCCTTCTGTCTGGTGCAGAAACATGGACCCTGACAAAATTGGATGAATATGTGAATTAGGCTATTTCGAGAAGAAATTTCTTCGGGTTATCTATGGCCCCGTGTGCATTGATGGGAAACAACGACAACGACACGGACCTAGCCAGAAGAGACAAGTTCCAGCGACTCAGATGTATCGACCGGATGGACACCAATGCTCCGGCCTGGAAAGCCTTCTACATTCCCGAGAGCCGAAGCAGTAGAAGAAGACCGCGTGGCGCACCCAAGTGGAAGAGAACTTCAATCGACTTGCAATGCAAAACTGGCGACTTAGCTGGCCGGAGGAGACTATTGGTTGAGGCCCAAATTCACAACGGACTGAAGCGCCACATTAACTCAGTAAGTAAGTAATAACGAAGAACAAGTAAGAGGTGATGCCGATGCATTATTAGCAATAGGAAAATTGTAGTCAGTCTTAGAAATGACTGACTCAAAACGGACATTTTCAATAGAATTAGTATATATATTTTCAAACTAGTAAGTACGATGCAAGAGTCCATAAATCATAATAAATAGTTGCAGCAGAATGAGCTAGTTAGGGACCGATACTCTCTCACACACAACCGACCTCCATTCTACTTCCCCTGATTGCAACTAATAATTAATTATTACAGGTACTTAATTATTTCATACAAAATTTATTTTAATGTAGCCAATGTTCCGAATCGAGGTGAATTTCATCCAAAAAACTATAATGCCTCCAAAGTACCCTATATCAACTAACTACACAATGAATACCAATACTAACGAATGTAGATATTTTAAATATTGTAACGTGGAGCATTTGCCATAACATCATCGATGGAATTGTGTTGTTCGGCGGCAAAGGCAGCGGCAGCGACCAGTAGCGTCGTCGTCAGCGGCGGACGTGCATTATAGTTGGGTCATAAATTTTCCACTTCATTAACATGTTATGCGATTAAACCAGACACACACAAAACCTCATCGCCAGGACCCACAAATTCATGTTTTGTCATAATCATAATTCTACATCCTATCCATAGAGAGCGTATAGAGAGGACGAGTAGATATTATAGGTGTCACTTTTTTGTGCCATTTGAACATGGACGTTTTTGCGTGAAATTATATATTTTTTCCCACAGCATCAGGAGTGATTGAAAAAAACAGGAACCGCGACGACACACCCACAAAATTATTTGTCTGCTCGATCCTAACAAACAACCGACTCTCGATGAACAACAGCGGCGATGGAAGCGACACCATGCCACTCGCCATGTCCATAATAATTAATAATAATTATATTTTTGAAACAATTATGCCGCCGAGAGTTTTTGTCCCAAATAAATTGAATTTTCGACGGCTGTTAGTTTGTGTGTGGTCAAGGTAGATTTTTTGTTCTCTGGTAAATCCTGTATAGCCGCATCAACCAAAGCCAAAAAGGTAGCGCTGTCGGATTTGTAATTCATGAATTTATGGTGTTTTGGAATTTTGGAAAATCTCTTTTTTGCATAATTTTTAGCTGAGGTCAAATTTAGTGGCAATGTTGGTTGGTTAATTTTCAGTGTCTTTTTTTAAAATCACATATAGGTATGCATGCAAGTGCCAAAAGTCACATTTAACCACGCAATTAATTTTCTAATCCTGAATATGGGGATTGCGATTTAACACCTGATTTACTTGACATTTTTCAAATTCGAAGGTTCTTCAACTTCTTTTGAATATCGAGATTTCAAAAACATCGATTCTTCAAGTCTGGAACAATCGACTCGTAGTATCGCATGGGACCTTGTGTACACACTGTCTTCACCTAACGAAATTGAATTCTTTAATAACAATGTAACAGTTTTATTTAACACTTATGTTCCTTTCCGATATAAAACAGTAAGGCCGGGTGAACGCGATTGGTTTTCCAATGAAATACGTAGGCTTACCTATAGTGCAGCGAGACCAAGCTTATAATCAATGGAAACGATACAGATTGCAAATCCACCATCAAATATTTCGAAGATTACGCAACTTAGTTGTTTGGAAAATAAGAGATGCTAAAATCAACCATTATAATAATGAGTTAATAGGTCTTGGAAAACAAAGCCACTCCGTTGATGATAGTATAGATGTTGACTCCATCAATCGGGACTTCGTGTCTCTATCCTTACCTACCCTTTCTGCAGTATCCATGATGTCCGAAGCGAGACCACATCAATATTCACCAGGTGATTCATTCGAGTTTGCCTGCGTTGATTGTACCGATATTGTTCCACAGCATCTTATCAACCAAATCTAACGCTATCGGAAATGACGGAATACATCCCAAATTCCTGAAATAAATTTTACCCATTATTCTCCCGATGATAACGCATGTCTTTAATACAATTATAATGACAGGACTGTATCCTACACGGTGGAAGCTTGCAAAGGTTCTCCCGATTCCGAAAAATGGTAACAATAATGAGTACAGACCCATTTCTGTGCTACCTTTCTTGTCAAAAGGTTTTGAAAGAGTTATTCAAAATCAAATTAATAGTCATCTAGCTGCACAAAATTTTCTGTCGGCTAAGCAATTTGGGTTTCGTCAAAAGCATAACAGCACTACCGCTGTTATAAATATTGTTGAAGATGTCAGGCAAGCTTTGGACGAGGACCATGTAACGTTTATGGTTTTATTAGATTTTTCTAAAGCCTTCGATACCGTGGATCACGACAACTTGTGCTACAAACTTTCAACGCTTTATGGTTTTTCGTCTTCGGCTGTAAATCTACTCTTGTCCTATCTTCGGGAACGAAAACAAGCAGTTATGGTTGGTAATCGAACCTCATGCTTTCTTCCGAAAACTCGTGGGGTACCCCAAGGATCGATACTAGGTCCACTCCTTTTCTCCCTCTATACATCAACGAACTTCCTGCTATGATAATTAGGTCATCCATTCAAATGTATGCCGATGATGTCCAACTCCACAAAAGCTGCCCTCTTGGTCTTATCGAAGATTGTGCTTACTCAGAGATTTAGAAGACATTTCACATTGGTAAGCACGAAATGGTTTGTTTCTCAATCCCCTTAAGTCTAAATGCATCATAGTTAGCAGAAAACCATTGACCTTGAACGGTTCGCCGCTTTCCTATGTCCCTACAGCTCGCAATCTCGTCATGCTGTTCAACAACAAATTGACCTGGGATACACACATAAATGCTGCTGTTGGCAAAGTGCATGGCGTTCGTCGAATGCTTTGGGTCTTCGCAATACTATACACCTCTTAAACCACGCTTATTATTGGCAAAAGCTTTGGTGGTACCTATACTTACAAATGGATGCGAAATATTCTGTAACTGTGATGCAATAAGCAGGCCAAGGCTTAATGTGGCTTTCAATAACATTGCGCGTCATGTATTTGGGTTGCGCAGATTTGATCGAGTTTCTAGTTTTTCAATTCAAATATACAAAAAACCTTTAGATCAACTCATACGCTATAGAACCCTTGTTTTGCTGCCCAACATGCTGCAATCACAACAACCATTTAATGTATTTATTAGGATACAATTCGGCACCTCAAAGAGATTCCAACAACTTATACCAACGCGATATTCTTGTCTGACCTCAGAGAGGCAATTCTTCATCAACGCCATTCGACTGTGGAACTCCCTACCTAGGCACATAAGAAGAGTTGGTGGTCAAGCCCAGTTTCGCAAAGAGTTACTAACTTACTTTCAAAATTAAGATTTAAAAACTATGAAAGAGATACATATACAGCCCTATCGCCAATTTTATGGGAACTTTTTTTCCCAGTGAAACAAAAATTACCCCGGAACACAAGTTTCCCATCGAGAATCTCCCAAGAACTATAATTTCCCAGGGAAAAAGTTTACCAACCTTAAAATATTGAATTGATTTTCGAAGTTAATATGAAGGCTTCAAATTTTAATAAAATATTTTTTTTTGTGTCAAACACAAATAAAAATAAATGAAATTGTGAATTTTCAGTCAAGAAGAAATCGATTTTTGAAAAACAAACTTGATTCCTAGCCCTGGTTACCGAGGTATTTGCATCATAGGATATAGAGCAAATTTATTCGTGATAGGGCTGTTTAAGTTGTTGAAATTGTTTAAACTAGTAATAACTATAACTTATTCCAATATTTATTTAAACCTATAGTTCAATAAGTGTTAGAAGAAGTTTTCTTCATTATCGATTATTATTGATGTTAAATTTTAAGCCTTATACAAACTTATAAGAAGTATTATTCTTACTATAACTAAACTAAACTAAAAAGCTTCAAGAGTCAATGTTCAAACCAACGTCGGACATTTTGGCTAGAATGGATAAGCATCCCCCATCTTCACCCATCAGTGCCATAAATTGAAACCAACATCCGTTAAGTCTTCTTTCTGAAAAAAAACATAATCCTTGATTGAATTCATTCCTTTTAACATTTCAATTACACGCACACACGACAATTCGGTTACAGACCTGTCCGCAACATGACTGACCACACCTATCACATTGCAAGCAACCTGGGCATACATCCCTATCCGCATCGTGGAGTTCCATTTTTCATTTCTCCACTTTTTTGGACGAAAATGCAATTTTTCCTTCTCACAGGACGATTTACTGAAACCTACAACTCTGCTAGGGGAAAACTCAAACAAACGGAAAAAAGTGGACTACAATAACAACTCAGTCATTCGGCCGATTCAATTTAATTAAAGCAATTTTCCACTTTGACCACTTTTCGTTTACACCCATCAGGCCAGCAGATGGAAAAAGGAGCAAATGAAAATTGCACCACACATCCTGTTGCCTGATGGTGGAAACGCATCCTTTAGTGAGTCCTCGCTGCCAGTCCATCTTTTGGACATGGCAAGGACGAAAAGGATTTGGCTTTCGTGTGAGCTCATTTTTTCGATCTCTTTTCGTGTCGCAGCTGAATGCATTCTTGCATTCAAAGTTGTGCTTCAGAAAGGTCCTTTCATAGTCTACATTTCCATTCCTCAATCAAAGCGAGCCATTCATTGCCGGGCAAGGGCAAAAAAGCAACATTTTGATCTGATATCGTTTGTATGCTGGTGGCAGGCTTTACAGCCTTTTTTCGTTTCCATTTTCATCCCCCTCGGAGGTAATTAAGGCATACCTTACTTACAAAATTGGGTATATAGGGGTGAAAGTCATATACCTTTCGAAATCCTTGTCGGTCTAAAATTGATGAGCTCATAACGTAAACTAATCTGTAAGCTTGTACCCGAAAAAAGGACCGCTCGGATATGGAGGTTGCTGTAGCTGCTGATTTCCCCAACTCAATTCTCTGAACGGGTATAACAAAGAAAATGGCGACAACGACGACGCCTTGGGTGGCAGCTAGAATTATGGCAGAGCTGTCGCTTTCTGTTTCAAAGTACAGAGCTCACTGGAAAACGGTACCCTTCAAGATAGGATCTTCTTTATGCGACTTCTTAGCATTACTCGATCTTATCGGTGATGTGATTTACTTCAATCTATTTACAGTTATACTCACTCGAAGTTCGTCGTGTCGTTTGTATAAGCGAACGAGTAATACCATCAGGAATTGGATTTTTGTTCTTTTTTTGAGCTTTAGGACTGTATGAGATGTTTGCATTGGACTGGGGTCTTGTTGGACGATGACGATGACTATGAACTCGTACCTTCCGAGCGAGATGTGACTTGCTGGTATTAGATGGTATGGCAAGAAAGTTGATTCTCTCCTGCCAAATATATAACATTTTGGGGCAACTTCGAGCTTGGAGTTTTATTTGACAGCGAGTAATGGTAATAGACGTGATAAGTTAAAGGTTATGGGACTGCTTTTCTGGTATTATAGTCGTTTTCTTGGAACAAAAAAAAAATAGTATAGTTTAGCCCGCACCATTGCCATATCGTCAAAGAAAGTAACATTTTTGAAACGGTTGACACCTGGGATGACTTTTGTTTTTTTTTTTTCCTTTTTTGTCAAACCGGATGAAGGTGTGGTTGAATTTATATCGGTCACTATAAAAGTAAATTGTGTTTTTTTTTCTGTGCACAAACAATTGTTATCGTTTGGTAAAAATTGGTAGGGTGGTTTGGTATTTCGGAATATTTTGGAGCAACCTGCACCTCGTTCTTCCTTATAGGATAAATCAAATAAGATCTTAGGCATAGGTACGATGAGTAGATAAGAATCAAAGTTATGGTACAGAAGTGGTAGAGGTGAAGTTTTTCAAGTTGATTGCCATTTCAGAAAAGATAGAAAGAGCATTGGTTGGATCTGTTACTTCTCGACAAAACGTCCTTCCTGCGAGGGATGAGACAAAGCTAGGCACCTGATGCTTATCTTGGATGAAGCATTAAAATTAATTATGAGCGTAGATTTTGTATTAAGTTTTCCGAGGTCTACAAATACATTTCTCAGGAGCTTTTTGAAAGAAATTTTTTGAGTTGCAGGTTAACACATTTTTCAAAATTACAAATTGGTATATACAAAATGTAATGACATGCACCAATTACGAAAAGGGGGAATTTTAATTATTAATGTGAAGAAACGCAAATTTGTCTTGCTCTCTACCTATCTCCTTTTTTGAGCGCGTTAAAAAAGGCAGGCAAAAGTATAGGTGCTTTTAGTTCTCTACATGGTTGGATAGTGTTGAAAATAACCTAAAAATTAACAATTATTTGAAAACTACCAATGGCTGCAGTAAGAATAGGTAAAACACCAATTTTCGATTTCTTACCTCTTTTATTATAAAATGTAGGTATGTAGGTACGGGTTTTTGGCTTCACTTAGTAATGTTTTTTTTTTTAACTATTATTGTTATGTGTTCATCATATAAAAATAAGAAAACTTTATGTTTAATATGATTTTCTTGCAAACAATTTATTTCAAAGTTAAAATTTTGCTCTGGAAAGGAAAAATGAATATTTGGCAGCCCTTAAAGCATATCAGCTCAATTTAAAAGTATAATGTTGGTTATTATACTTAAAACGTACACAACTGGGTTGCACGAACTTGCTCCTGTATTCCAAAACTTAACTCCCAAGAAAACATTAAGAAATAAAAACATGTACTTAAGTAAAATTCATAAATAAATATTTAAATTAAAATATCTTTTTCAAAACATATTTTATATGAAAAAAATTAATGCCATAAAATTTCTTAAAAAATTGTTGATGTTTAAACATTTTTTTTTTAATTACTTGGAGTGGTTTTTTTATTAAATTTTTTTTTTTTTTAAATAAAATTTTTCAAAAATGTCCTAAAAATATTCTGGGAATTTAAATTTTTAATGTTGATCTTTTTTTGAGATAGGTACAGATTTTTGAAAAAAATAAAATTTAAAAATATTAAAAAAAAAAAAAATTTGGGAAACAAAATATTATTTGGATAGTAATATATGTAGCTACCTACTTATAAAAAAGAAGACGGACTATTATTTTTCGAAAAAATCTTTTAACCAAAACAGTTCGATGAGAGTTAGGTAGGAAAGGAGAGTTGTTGGCATACAGACTATTTTGCTACTATAACTGGTTGATTCATATCTGTGCGACAATCTCACATAAAGACATGTGAGCGCAGGCACCTGAAACAATATACCTAACAGTCATCATTGCCAGTATTGGTTGTAAAAACAGCGTATAATAATCCAAGCGTCTTTTGGACAGTTCCTAGAAATATATCCGAAATCTCTGCATTCATAACATCTTGGACCACAAGATTTATTGTTGGTCTTCTTTTACTAAAGAACATAGTGGAACATCCTTAACATCAGTTTTGTCTTGATAGCATCAGCACTGATAAGAGTTTCTGAGCTCTCGAGCCCTCTTATCATTGGGCGATGCTCCTCAGATAACCCAGCAGGCAGTGGCGGCGCAAGACCAAAATTTTATGTGGGCAAGACAGATTTTGCGAAGCCCTGTTATGTGGCGACCTGAAGACGGATTTTATAAAATAATAATAATAAAAAAAAAAAAAACAATTAACATTGCAAAGTTTTTATTCATTGTCATCTCCACCTTATACGGGTGATTCACGAGCGTTGTGCCAAAAAGCTAGAGCGTGTAGGTTGAGTTGAGACAAGAAAAAAATCGTACGGGATGTTGGGGTCTATCCCCCCCCCCCCGTTTAGCCGGGAGGGGAAATTTTCTGAAAAATTGACTTATTTTGTAAAAAAAAAATGTTGAAAATCAACGGCTTCGTTTACAACACCGTGCTATACCTTTCTGAAAAGCTAAAAATATCTTCTTTCACTTTGTTTTTAAATTAAATTGTTTTAACGAATAGTTTAAAAAAATAAATTTTAAAACTCAAAATTTTGAAAAAAAAGCAAAAAAACATTTTTGAACTAATTTTTTTAAAAATTTTATGTAATTAAGTACTAATTTTGTTTTAAAAATTCAATGTGTTTGTTAATTTTTAGACGAAAACAGAAAACCGGATGCAAAAATGTCTTTTCACTTTTGAGAAATTAAGAAAAAACCAAAACCACTTTTTTCTAAAAAAAATCTTTGTTTTTATTTTTACCTATCTGGACTTTTAGTTTAACCAATAAGGTTTATTTTATAAATTTAATTTTTTGTAATTGGAGTTTTATGAGGATTCAATAAAGTAGAAAAGTATTGGATTTCCCCTGGATTAATCATTTTGTTCATTGATGACGCGTTATGACAATTTCAAAATTCAATCTAGCAACCTACTGTAAATAGTTGCCCGTAGCTTAGTTGGTAAGTGCGTTGGCTGCTAAGCAGAACGTCGTTGGTTCGAGTCCTACTCAGGCCAAATTTTTCTTTCATCTTTCACGGGCACTGCCTCTTGCGAAGACCTGACAAATCATCCAAGAGTATCAATCTGTCATGAAAAGGTGCTTCTCAACTCTGCCGTTCGGAATCGGCGTTAAATTGTAGGTCCCCTCAATTCTTCACACGCACTCAGAGAATTGTTGATGAGAGTAAGTCACTTAGGCCTTGGTTCTTTAAGAGCTGTCGCGCCACTCTATTTTAACCTACTGTAAATTGAAAATGCGGTAATAAACAATCTCCAATAAATAACCAAATCGATTGACTGTCTTTCACCCGCACCGAATGATCTTACTTTATTAATGTTCTTCTCTTTTGGAGTAAAACGTAAGACAGTTTCCTATCTTATTATTTAGTTAATCTTTGCTAGTGGTCCTTTGATTTGATTGGTAGGCTTTCTAGTAAAGAAGGTAAACAAATAAAACAAGGGATTCCCCGCACTGGTCGGCGTGGCAAGGATTTACGTAAGCAAATGTTGATATTTATTTCTTTTTTTATTTTATTCTCACTGAAGCAATGCATACAAAATTTTGAGGCGCGAGGCCCCTTGTACCGCGAGGCCGTGGGCGATGGCCCACGTCGTCCACGCCTTACGCCGCGCCGCCTCTGCCAGCAGGCAACATCGTGCCTACCCATTCATCGCTAACACCCATAGCCATAAATCTCAACTTATGAGCAGTGTTAACTATCTTCGTGACATACGACTCAACGTCCTTAAAACGTTTATTAAACTATCTATGTGTAATTAAACTACGTCTCAACCGCAAACCTCTATGAATCCTGATTTTCACGGCCCTTAAGTTTCTCAATGCATGGGGGAAACGTTCTTATTATTTTTTTTTTTTATTTCCAATACCTATTCCAAATATGTAATGCAAAAATCGGTCATTGGTTATCAAAGGCAAAAAAAAAACTGGAAAATTTGGTTTTCAAACGGAAAACTTGAAAATTTCAAAATGGGTTTTCGAATGGAAAATAGAAAGTTCTTGATGGACTCGGAAAAATCATTGGTTTTTAAAGAGAAAATTGCATGTAATTGCAGGTGCTGTAAAAGGTTCAATATCTTCAAAAATCAACCAATTATTAAGTAATAATTATGTTTTATTCCTTCGAGTTCTTGAATAATAATAATATGAAAATTAAATATCAAACAAACAAGTTTTAAAAAGAACACTTGAAAATTAAATAAAGTACAAAGTATTTTTAAACTAAGTTTTCTTATAACTCGGCCAACCTGACAAATGATCGTCTCGATCATAATAACTAATATGTAAGAGCATTGGCACACAACAATTTCAACGTAAACATTAAAATAATATAATAAATTAAAATTAAGATAGAACATTAGAATTGAAACAAAATTAAAATTTACAAAATTTACTTATATTAAAAAGTGTTATTTTTCGCAACCAGAATCAAGATTAACATCCATTCAGTTACGCCAATCAGCCCAACTACGGATATTTCTAGCTTCAATAACTCCATCGTATGGTATTTGTGTAAGTTGACAGTTTTCAATATCTCTGATAACATATCTATCATTTGGAAGTCTTTTATGAATTTTATATGGTCCCTTAAAGCTGTTTATTAATTTTTTATTTGTTCCGATTGTTTTGTCAAAATTTCTAATTGCCACGAACTCCCCTTCAGTAAATATCTTAGCCGGAAAATACTTCTTTGTTATAATATCAGAATTTCGTTGCTGAGATTTTTCAATTTGCTTAGAAGCAATTTCTCGCATTTTATTTAAATCACAATAAAGAGATTCAAATTTATCGTCTAGATATTCAGTAAGAATATCTACTCTTGGACCCCGCTGGACTACCCCACATAAAAGTTTAAAAGGTATCTCACCTGTACTAGAATGGATAGAATTATTTAAAGCATATTCAACTTGAGTTAACATTTTTGTCCAGTCTGAATGTTGAATGGGTTCGGAAAGTTTAGCAAGCATAGATTTGAGAATTTGATTAACACGTTCAACTTGTCCATTGGCTTGAGGAGAAGATGTCGCTACTTTAACATGTTCAATGTTATGATCTATAAGGAAAGAACTGAATTCTAAGGAAGTAAAGCATGAACCTCGATCAGAAATAATTCTTCTAGGTCGGCTTAAATATTCAAAGTATTTACTAAGGCAAGCACATACTTCTTTACTACTAGTAGAATTCACCGGGAAAAGCTTCACATGCTTCGTAAACGCATCTACTATAACCAAAATATGTTTTCGTTTTGAACGAATAGATGGAAGCGGGCCAAAATGGTCAATATGTAAAGTATCGAAAGGTATTGGTTTCTTTGGAATGGAATGAAGTGTTCGATTATTACAATGTGAAGGAATAGAATACATAATACATTTTAAACAATTTTGAATAATACCTTCAACTTTTTCCTTCATACCCGGAAACCAATAATTCATTTTAATTTGGTCAAGACATTTCCCAGCACCCAAATGACAAATTTTTTCATGAGCTTCCCGAATGATATTATTTTCCATTTCACGTGGAACGTAAAATAGCAAACAATCATTTTTGTATTTTTTATAAACAAGACCATTTTCTAAAACAAAGTTAGGAACTATTTCATGTTCTAACTTATCTCTTAATTGAACAATGTGTTTGTCACGATTTTGAGTGGCACGTAGCTGAAGATCAATGCTATCAACATCAATTACTGAAACTAAAGAATTTGATGAATCTTCTGTTGAAATCGGAAAATATCGACTTAGAGTATCAACGTGTCCCATCAGTGAACCATTTCTATGTTTAATAGTGTACTCGTACTTTTCCAAATAAAGAGCCCAACGAGCAATGCGTGGATTTATAGTCTGTTTATCTAGCGTCTGAGCCAATGAGTTACAATCAGTAATAATACGAAACGGAATACCATCAACATAAGTGTGAAATTTTTTAAGAGAATAGATTATGGCTAACGTTTCTAGTTCATAGCTGTGGTAACGAGACTCACTTTCAGAAGTCGCTTTGGAAAAATATCCAATAGGATGAAATTTGTCATCATCTTGTTTTTGAAGAAGAATACCACCAAATCCCAATGAACTCGCATCACAATGTAATTCAGTTTCTCGTGTTGGATCGTAAAGAGCTAAAACCGGACTTATTACTAATTGTTCACGCAACGAAATAAAAATTCGCTTACAAGTCTCATCAAAATTGAACGGAACATTTGATTTCAATAACTGCCGTAAAGGATATGAGACCGTAGAAAATGCTTTTATAAATCTACGAAAATATGAAAACAGTCCAAGACATTTTTGTAGTTCGGAAATATTAGAAGGAAACGGAAGGTGCTTAATGGCATTTAAATGTTGATTGTTAGGTCGAATGCCTTTTTGATTTACACTGAATCCCGAATATTCTATTTCGGTATAACAAAACTAACATTTTTTAAATTTAAGCTCAAGCCGAAATCCAGCTAGTCGTCGTAAGACTCGCTTAAGTAAAATTAAATGCTCTTCAATTGTATTAGAAGCCAAGGTTATATCATCTAAATAGACGACTACTGATCCTTCGTTTAAAAATGGCCGCAATACATAGGTTATGAAACGTTGGAATATTGGAGGGCCATTTTTTAAACCAAATGGCATGACTAAATACTCATACTGTCCATCTGCTGTTACAAAAGCAGTATAATTAATCGAATCTTCATCCATTCGGATTTGATGAAATCCGTTTTTCAAATCTAGAGTAGTAAAATATTTTTTTCCACTTAATTTCTCCAAACATTCTTCAATAAGTGGTATTGGAAAACTATCACGAACGGTTATCTTATTCAATGGTCTATAGTCAACACATTGGCGTTTTTCACCACATTTTTTTCGAACCAACACCAAAGGAAAAGCGTATGGTGATTCACTTGGACGTATGAATTTCTTTTTTAATAAATCTTGTACATTTTCTTCAATAATCTTTTTATCTGCATGTGAAGTTCTTCTAGGACCATAACTAATAGGATTATCAGAAGAAAGATGTATTTTCATCTTATAATCATGTTCAATAAGTGGAATATTATTAACGTCTAAATAATCGGAACAAATAATTTCTTCAACCTTTTCTATTTGACATAAACTAAGATTCGGATTAATATCATACGTTTCGGAACTTGTTTTAATTAAATCAATAGCATAAATATCAGGAACCAAATGACAATCTATGTTCTCAGGTGTATTAGAAATAAGTACGGGAAAATCAACTGCTGATAGCTTATAAGTTATAACATACGGGGCAAACGGAAGGTAATCTTAATTCTTTAAAACAACTGTATTCACGTAACACTTGATTATCAATCTTAATTTTATTAACATTGGAATCAATATTGAGTTCAATGCTTGGTTTCGGAAACAAATTTGAAATAAAAGATAAGCCAATTTTAAAAGATCGCAAGAAATTGCGACCTAAAATCAATGAATGTTTTATTAAATAATCGTTAATCACAAAAATTTTAATTGATTTGGTGACTCCACGGAATGTTATATAAATTTCAATTTCACCATAGGTACAGATTCGAAAATTACCAACTCCACTAAAACCGGAAGACTGAATCTGTCCAAACTGAATTTCTTTAGGAACAACGGAACGTTTTATCAGACTAATTGGACTGCCAGTATCGAAAAGAGAAGTTAATGTGTTACAATGTGAAACAGAACTCTTAGACAGAAAAATAACACTTACGTGATTTATTTCATCAAAATGTTGAGAAATTTCTTCAAAAACTTGATCGGAATCAGAACCATTTCGGAATGTATTAATCAAGGCTACTTGCTGTCAATTATTTTGTGCAGGTTTTGGGCAATTTTGAATAACATGTTGAGTAGACCCACATCGGAAACATGAACCTCGTTCTCGTCTTGGCTCGGGGCAAGATGAGGAATAGTGCCCAACTCCGGAACAATTGTAACAAAGACCCTGTTTGATATTCTGCTTCGACTTAGTTGCATTTGTTGAGGTTGCAAAGGAAGTGGAAGGCTTACGAGCAACTGAATGAGTAGCATTAGTTTGGACGGAGCTCATTTCACGTAACTGCGAATAGCGATGAGAAAGTTTTTTCAGTTCATCAATGCTGCGACAAGGGTACAAAATAGCCACATTGTTTGAGCAATCACGAAATCCATCGATAATAAACTGGATTGTCTGTTGCTCATCAATATTTGCACGAGACGCCAGCTCTTCCATCTTTAAAATGTAACCCATTATTGATGATTTTGCTGAGCTGAAAGTTGTTTTCCGCATCTTATCAATTACTTCCGAAATTGAATAGCTGTGGCCAAAATTTGAAAGAAATTTTCCACGGAATTCACCATAAGTCTTAGAATTATCAATTCTTAAAAACAATTCAGCAGCAGAATTTGGTCTCATAAGTCGCCGGATGGATTTCAGACGGAAAGAAGAATCACCATTAACTGATTCGCATATACGTTCAAAGGTTTCTATCCATTTGTATGCATCGTATGAATGATGAATCATCACCCGAATATTCAGGAATCGAATGCTTAATGTCTTTGAAAGACGGTGCAACTGCTTTACTCGGTTCACTTGCTTCATCTAACAATTTTAATTCATTGCGTAGAGCGATTAACTTCTTTTTCTTCTCAAGGATGCGAATTTCTTTTTCAATAAGCGATTCTTCATCATCCAATGGTGTAGCAACTCCCGGAAACATAATATTTTCTTGAACAATTGGTACGGAATTTTGTTGCTCAGAATGTTCGGAACGTTCGGAATTCTCGGAATTTTCGGAATGTTCAGAATTTTCGGAATTTTCAATGCGTTCATCTCGTGATGTGTTGTAAATTTCTCTAAGCTGTGCTACTGTTGCAGTTAAAGGAACTTCCACATTGTTTGCAGCACACCATGCGAGTAATTCGTCCTTATTCATGCGAGGTGCCATAATATACGTATGTTTTTTTTCTTTCTTTTTGGTTATCGGATTTTTTAAAATTGTTTGGTCTTCAGTCTTGGATAATCCCACTTCTGAGTTGTAAAAGGTTCAATATCTTCAAAAATCAACCAATTATTAAGTAATAATTATGTTTTATTCCTTCGAGTTCTTGAATAATAATAATATGAAAATTAAATATCAAACAAACAAGTTTTAAAAAGAACACTTGAAAATTAAATAAAGTACAAAGTATTGTTAAACTAAGTTTTCTTATAGTGCATTGGTTTTGAAATGGAAAACTGTTATAGAAAACCAATTTCTGAACAGTTGCACCAATCCAAGAATCCAATAATTCAAAAGTATAGTTTTCGACCACCATTTTATTGTTTCCATTTGTCCACTTTCCCGTAAGATTTGCCCAAAACTTATTTTCACAGGAACCATGACTCGGCTAAGCTATGCGTACTGTCAAAAATCAGCATTCATCCATTTTATTGTATATACTTACTTATCTTTAGAGCTAACCACGTTTTACCATAATGAAGCGCTTTCAGATACGATAAATTAAACAAATCAAAATTAAAATTAAAAATTAAAAATTAAATTAAAATTAATAATTAAAAACTTGAAAGCAATCTCAATTACAATGTTATTACTCATGAGTTATGAGGCTAATTTTGAGGTAGATAGAAAAATGAACCTATGTTATACATCCGGCTGAAATGAATAGGGAATTTTTTATGAACGATTTAACAAACAGTGGCTCAAGTCTCCCGACTTTCCCTTTTGTTGGCGTTACCTGCATCATTGACACAAAAGTTGTAAGCAAACTCTCTTAATATAGTTTCCATTGTTACTTTCACGATTAGTGATCTTTTTAAATAGCCATCAGTTGCTTTCCTTCCCTTAATCACTTCAGTCGTGAACACCGTTCTTCCTGGAATGCTCACCTGTATGCTGGAGTTCAATTTTTGACGTTAAGTACAGAGTTTCGTATTTTAGTCGTACCTATTACGCGACTCTCTTCCACACTTTATCTTCCACAATCACTGCAATGTTCAGAAATATAAAACCAATGTACATCGACACCTCCTTTCCAATACATCCCTTGACCCCTTAACCCTGATATACTCACTGTGTGGCGTAATGAGGGTATATACAACCCCTGTGTGCTACAAGCAATTATAAAAAAAAATCGAAGGAAAGGATTGAATGCATTGAACCAGCGACAGTATTCATTTCATCATTTCGAGTTTTATGTTTGATATTTAAATATTTTAATTTCTCCCAATTAGTTCGTCAATAACTCGGAAAGAACCATTTCTATTCACACACTTGCTTACTTTTATCATAAATTTATTTAACTGACACTTCGCCCTGTTTGTTCAAAACACTCATCGTGATTTTACGATCCATCTTTCTGGTCGTATAACTTTAATATCACTCGCCACTGCATTGCATTTTTCTTACACCCAACTTCAACCTTTTAGAGCGCCTCGAAAAGGGCAATCAAACCAAACTCCAGGATTAAAAAAAAAATCAAAAATCTATGCAAATAAGGCGTTTAGTTAGTTTATAGGTGGCCGTTAAAAATAAAAAAGGAAAGAACCTATGCGCCTTTCCTCAACTCAGACACCAAGTCAGTTCCTTAAAAACCTCGTAAAGTTTTAATTTATTGAAGGAAGCGTAATCAACTGGAGTTTTACGAGTGTTTCTGTGCAAAAGTGCATTTTTTTCAACTTGATTTGTTTTGTTCGTCTTTTTATTGATCTTCCGATGTATATATGAATTCAATTTAGGACACAAGCTATAACACACATTTAAAACCGAAGATGAGTGTAAAGTCGAGGTGTTTCTTTAAGTATTTTCGTTTTATTTCGAATCGTAAAAGTCCACGAAAGCGTATCTTGTCAAAACGGTTTTTGATTGCACCACACTTACCTACACACCTTTATGAGGTGGATGGAGGTCCGAAATACCAACACACGCAGCTCAGTGGATCCTCTTGAGCCAAATGAGTCGAAATGAGTCGAACTCGAGAATGTATCTAAAATTCCGATTATATTTTTATTATGTGCATTTAGAAGTTTGTTTTATTGGTTAAGTTTATTGCTTGTTGCTTTTGTTGTTCTTTTTTATGAATAAATCGAATGAATAAAAATTTATTATACAATTTTTGTATGTGTTCGTGTAGGCTTGAGTTGTGAATTTATGTGACGCAGTAGCTTTATGGGAAACGAAAAAAAAGACAGAAGGGGGAAATGGTTGTAAATTTGTATTTTTATTTGGTCGTAAAAGTTTTGTGGCATTTTTAAATCTTTAAGTCTCGTGATGGGACACAGGGTGGAGTAAATATTTGAATAAAATTGATTGATTGACACTGATTGTCAGAATTTTATGACTGTCTAATGATTTTGATTTGGAAAACACATAAAATTGGATAAATTAAATGGAACTTTGATTGGAGATGGAGACTGTGAAATTCTCAAAGCTATCATAGAGGATAAATCATTTCAAATTATTATAGCAACTGTTGTTCGTTGTTTTCAAACGAAAATATGTGATAGGCTTTTCGAGCTTTTAAGCCATATCATGAGGTTAGCATAGAAGAAAACATTTGCTTGTAAACTCTCAAAAGCTGCTATCAAGTTTGAAACTTCCTAAGCCCTGATAAGGTTGAAAGTCTCATTAAAAGTTAATTATTTGTTCTTATTTACAATAAATACGAATTATTCGCGAATAACAATAAAATCATTCGTTTAAAATTTGGTCATAAAAAAAGAAACTAGTGACTGACCAACCAGTTCACTGACTCTTCCCAAATTAAGGAGTCAAAATTGACATCACAACGCAACGTGAGTTGGTAAGAGTCAATTTGAAAAATTTAATATAATTTTTCCACGATGACAGCTTGACATTCGGTCATAAAACAATCATTTCAAATAAAAAAAAAAAATACAAGCAAAATTTGTTCGTCTTTTTTTTTGATACAGTTCCTCGATCTTGTAAATTAATTTACTTGATTGCTTTGTCGTTGGGGTTGAAGATCCCACAGGCTTAAAATGCTTCCTCTATTGGGTGCATCTCCACTGTTTCGTCGATGTTTTCTTGTTCTCAAAATTTCGAAAAGTCGTTTTCGTCATTCTTTTGATAAGTTGAGTAATTCTGGAATATGGTATATCTCATCAACTTGGAATAAAGGAAAGAATGACATTTTTCGTTTTTATGTATCCACAAGCTGACAAAATGAAAACAATAAACAAAAAATGTATTAAATTAATTTGTGTCATCAAAATTTATGAACAATTTATCATTGTTTATGTTTTTTTCTCGAGGGGAAGGGGACGGTAATTTGCTGCTTGACACTTGAATTAAATACTGGTTCGTTGGGAAATTATGAGACGGAATGCAAATTATTTAATTTTGTGTTATTCATTATAGTTAAGCAAGAGTTATGAAAAACGCTTAGGTACCTATGTTAAGTACGTAGGAACCTGTTACAGCAATTCTCACAAGGCTCTGGCCTTGGTTCTTGTTTGAATTAAGGAATAAAACAAACAAATCACTTCTGGTGACGTATAAATGAAACCAAAAACGTCTCTAGACATTTGGAGGGCCATGGGCCCAATAATTATTCACATTTTTTTTTTCATTAATCGTTCACCTTAAAGGCTAACTTTGGTGTACCCTGACCCATGTAAAGATCAATTTTTCTGTCAGTATTAATGTAAGGGACCTCATTTTTGACTTTTTTACTTGCAATATATAGAATAACCATCAATACATACATATCGTCGCTTTTCCGGAAGAGTGGCACAAGTCAAAAATTGCAAATTTTCAGGAGAGCCATTTAAAGTTATTTTCATATTAAAAACAAAAAAAATGTTGTTAATAGAAAATAAAATTAGGAAATTGAATACATGAAAAAAATGCATTTTTTTTTTGGTATGAGATGGTATACTAAGAATTCCAGAAAACGCAATAATTAGAAAAAAAAAAATTCGACTTATGCCGCTTTGTTGAAATATTATTGTGAACTAAGTACCTGTCATTCTTTCTCTCATTACAACGCTCATACTTAAATCTAAGCTATACGTCACTGATTATACCATTGTTAAACCTGTTAATTGAATATGCTTGCTGTTTAACTTTATACCATTTATACTTTAGTCTCTAATAAACTGTTGAACTCGACGTTTGCTTTTTAATTACTTGGAACTCATATCAGGTTATGGGCCCAGAAGTTCTCGCAAAGTAGAATTAAAAAGTAAACGGTATTTTTGTTTTGTTGAAGTTCAAGTTAATTTGTTAAATTGGTTGGTAAATGAGTATGGCTCTTTATCAAATTGAGAAATTGGACGAGCATAATTACGATGCTTGGGCCGTCCAAATGAAAAGTGTGTTAGTCATCACTAGTCTATGGTCGTATGTCGACGGTAGCGTGGTTAAGTCAGAGGCCATGCAGCCAGCTGAAATCCTTGAATACGATACTAAAGATGGTAAGGCGCTTGCGTCCATAATACTGTTACGAAATTTAGATTTGTGTCGGATCGGCGAATGAAATTTGGTGAATGGAATTTTGTGACAGATCGGCGAATGGAATTTTGTGACAGTTTGGCGAAATGGAATTTTGTGACGGATCGGCGAATGGAATTTTGTGACAGCCCGGCGGAAAGACAAGATGAAAATGGATACGTGCTAGGGAATGGCGAATTTGGAGTTCTCTTTTCTCTTGGACCAGCGAGCGAGTAAGGTTGCAACGATCAAGGCGTAATCTCTTCATAAGACATAACCTCGTAATAAATTGGGTAGACTACATTTCAACTTAAGAAAAAGACATTAAAAAGAACCTCTCGGGAACCAGAACTTTTACAATAAATTTTAATTGAGAATTTGAAATTCGTCTGCCTTTTTATTGCATTGCGTTCTCTTCTTCATTCTTCCCGCAGCTCCTCAGCAGATTTTCGTTACACTGGTGTCAGGTGTGGGGTTTTTGCGATCGGGGCTAAGATTAGTCCTATACCACTATGGATGCCGAGCAAATTAAAAACCAGTTTGATTCTCTAGCAAGAAGTTTCTCCGAAAGCCAACAGAATGAAAGAACATTTTGGGAAAAGAAGCTCGGTGAGTGGAAGGAAGAGCTGGCAGGAAGGCAGAAGAGAGTAGAAGATCGAATGAATGAGTTGGAAGAGACATTGGGTAATTTGACCTCTTCAGTGAGCCAAATCTCATCGCAAAATTTTGGCCAGACGAAAAGTGCTCCAGCCAAAAACCATGATGTAGCCCAAAGCACGCGGATGGAAAGCGAAGTTTTTGAAACTCCACATCGTGAGCTGGACGAAGATGTCGGTCGTCGTCAAGGTGCCGAAAGCACGTGGGCGGGAAGCGAAGGTTTTGAAACTCCACAGCGTGAGCGGGTCAAAGATGACGGTCGGGGTGCGGTGAGTTTCGAGCTCAGGCATTCAGAGTGCGAAAAACGAGAGTCAACGTCGGTCAAACTCTCGTCAAATTTCTTCCCCAATACAGTTCCGCCGTTCGACGGACGGTCGTCTTGGCTGGATTATGAAAGACAATTCGAAATAGCAGCTAGCGTGCATGGTTGGACGGGGTTGGAAAAGGCCAATGGATTGGCCTTGCAGCTGAGAGGAGAGGCTTTATGTGTTTTAAGTGCTCTGTCCCCAGAAAAGCCGCTATGTTATGAGACATTACGGGGACTCCTTCGACAGC
Source organism: Sphaerophoria taeniata (assembly GCA_943590905.1). Classification (NCBI taxonomy): domain Eukaryota; kingdom Metazoa; phylum Arthropoda; class Insecta; order Diptera; family Syrphidae; genus Sphaerophoria; species Sphaerophoria taeniata. The sequence continues at coordinate 71,070,122 of OX016542.1, read as the reverse complement.
GTTTCAGCATGGACAATCATGCCAGCTACACCCAATTGCGAAACAGAGTGCAGCGCCCAAAAGAATCCCTAGCTGAGTTCGCCATCCAGTTACAACGTTTGTCTGTGGCTGCCTTTTCGAACTGTTCTGAAGGTGTAGTAAACGAAATCTTGCTGTCACAATTTGTAGAAGGCATTCGAGATGAACAAGTGCAAAACTTTGTCACAGTGGGCCGTCCTCGTAACTTGTCCGAGGCACTCCAGATTGCTCAAGAGATGACGTCGAGGTTTGAGAGAAAAGCCCATAGAACTGTTTTAATGACCGATTCTGCCCAATCGAGCCGTAGTGGGAATGGTTTCATTCCTACGGACCAGTCGGAAAACTAAATACTACCGGCCAATCGGAGCATAAGCCGGTGGTGAAATCAAATAATGCTCCACTTACCAATCCATCTTCTTTGCTCTCTTCCACAGACACCAATGCACTCCACGAGAAATCAGAACCCAATGGTTCTATTCCTTACGAAGAAGCTAGGCCTAGCACTTCAATTGGACAACAGCACTGTGATACGCATCCTGTAGCGATCGACAGCAAATTCGTTCGTGCCATCAATGGAACAAGTTTGTGTGTTGATGCACGTATCGGAGTTCGGTCATGTAAGGTAGTTATCGACACTGGCGCGAATATCTCGATGCTGGCACAGAGTTACTTACCAAGGGGAATAAAACCTTCGGGGCTGCCTTTCCAGATAAAAGGTATCTCAGGTGGAACAATTTGGACGCTAGGAACGGCAGAAATCAAGGTAATTTTGAATGGCAGCGAATTTCTACATTCATTCTCGGTCGTTAAACAAGAGGTACCAATCATCTTAGGCGTAGATTTTTTTGGTTGAACATCGTTGTTATCTAGATTTTGGGGCGTCCTTGCTTGAGGTTCGCGGTAAGAAAATTCCGTTGCAGATACCAAACAGACACGAATCATGCCTTTTACTCACCACTTCACAACAAACGCTTCCCGCCAGAACGGAGACAGTTTTGGAGATACCGACACCCTTAACTATGACAGCTACCGATGTTTTAATAGAACCGTGTGATCAAAGCAATCTTCCCACTGGTGTTTTTCTTGCTCGATGTTTGGTTAGGTCAGACCGGCCTCAAATGGTAGTGAGAATTGCCAACACATCTTCAAAAAATGTGATTCTCCCATCGAATTCGGTAGTAGGTCGAATGACAGCTGCAGATGTTTGCGAAATGCCACAACCAAAGGAGGGGAAATCAATGGCTTTAGAGGATTTGCTGCCCGAATGTCCAGAAGACCTTTCTCCCGATCAGATTGACAGGTTTAAGGCCCTTCTCATCAAATACCGCAACGTGTTCTCAACAGGGCCCAACGACTTTGGTCGAACTGGAATAGCAAAGCACTACATTGACACCACCGACGCAAAACCAATCAAAACTCCAGCACGAAGAATCCCTTTAGCGAAACGGTCTGAGGTAGATGCCCTGGTTCAGGACATGCTGGAACGCGGCGTCATCGAAAAGTCGAACAGCCCGTGGTCGTCGGCAATTGTCCTTGTTAAAAAGAAAGACGGATCGTTTCGTTTCTGCGTTGACTACCGCCGCCTCAACGATGTCACAAAAAAGGATTCCTACCCGCTTCCTAGGATAGAAGATCTCTTAACAATTCCGGAAGGTGTTGCTTGGTTTTCTACAATGGATCTTCAGAGCGGCTATTGGCAGGTAGAAATGGCTCCGGAAGACAAGGAAAAGACCGCTTTCACCGATGGAACTGACCTATGGCAATTCAATGTTATGCCTTTTGGGGCATGTAACGCCCCTGGAACTTTCGAAAGGGTAATGAATGAAGCTTTTAAAGGAGTTCCACTAGAAGTAGCTCGAATCTATCTCGATGACATCATCTGCGCCACCAAAACCTTTGACGAACATCTTACGAATCTTGAAATTATCTTTCAGCGACTACAAGCAGCCAACCTAAAACTTAGCCCTGGAAAATGTCATTTCCTGAAGAAACAAGTGCTCTACCTTGGACACATGGTCTCCAAAAACGGACTAAGTACGGACCCGTCAAAAATTGCAGCTGTCCAAGAATGGCCAACTCCGATTACAAAGCGTCAGGTGAGAAGCTTTTTGGGTCTATGTGCTTACTATCGCAAATTCATTCAAGGTTTTTCAACCATCGCCAAACCACTTACGGAACTAACAGAAGAAAAACGGCATTTTTCTTGGAGTCCTCTGTGTGAAGAAGCTTTTTCCAAACTCAAGGAGAAGCTTACTACTGCTCCTATACTCGCTCATCCAACCCATAATGATCTTTTAATTTTAGACACAGACGCTTCTAATGTTGGAGTTGGGGCAGTCCTAAGCCAAAGACAAGGTGACTCTGAAGTGGTTTTGGAGTATTTTAGTAAAACTCTTAATCGTTCGGAACGCAATTACTGCGTTACTCGACGGGAACTCCTAGCAGTTGTTCTAGGAACTCATCACTTTCATCATTATCTCTTTGGCAGGAAATTTCTTTTGAGGACCGATCACGCTTCCATCCGGTGGCTCTACAATTTTAAGCAGCCAGAAGGCCAAGTAGCACGCTGGATTGAACGTCTTCAACAGTACAACTTTGAAATACAGCATCGCCCGGGCTCAAAACATGGCAATGCAGATGCTCTGTCGCGAAGGCCATGTGGAAATTGCAGACACTGTACACGAGAGGAAGAAAAGGAGTCAATACGAGTAGAGCACGTTAACTTTATGGAAACTACACGGAATTTAGGGGAGGAACAAGCCAAAGATCCTGTCCTGGAAAAACTTCGAACCTGGCTAGAAAGGGGTTCCCGTCCCAGCAGAGATGAAATCCTAGGAGAAAGCTCTGAGGTCAAGGCGTATTGGGCTATCTTTAATCAGCTGAAACAAGAAGGTGGCGTTATAACACTACAGTTCAAAGCAGATTCGGGAGAGGTAAGTCAACTTCTTGTCGTTCCAAAGAATAAGGTTTCAGATGTGTTGACTGCCCTTCACGACAGTCCTAGTGGAGGTCATTTTGGTCAAAAGAAGACTCTTCAAAAAGTGAAAAGCCGCTACTTTTGGATTGGCCGCTCTTCGGACGTCAAACGCTGGTGTCTACGATGCCCTATCTGCACAGCACGAAAAGGCCCTAACAAACAAACAAAGGGAGCGCTCCTACCAAGCCAACCTGGGAATCCTTTTGAGAGAATCGCTATTGACATCTTAGGCCCACTACCTAGGACAACCACAGGCAACCGGTACGTCATAGTTGTCATGGACTACTTTACGAAGTGGCCAGAATGCTTTGCAGTTCCCGACCAGACTACAGAAGTGGTTCTGCAGCCACTTATAGATAATTTTTTCTGTCGATTCGGAATTCCACACCTTATTCACTCCGATCAAGGTCGCAATTTTGAATCGGAAATTTTTCGGAGAACCATGGAAGCCTTAGGTACTCAGAAAACTCGCACCACTCCACTTCGTCCGCAGTCTGATGGGATGGTAGAGCGATTTAATCGCACACTTCTGGACTATCTTGCCAAATATTGCAACCGTCTACAGGATGATTGGGATCTTCACTTACAACCCGCGTTATTGGCTTATCGTAGCGCCGAACACGAAGCCACTGGATTTACTCCAGCCATGTTAACGTTTGGAAGAGAACTGAAGCTGCCTGCTGATCTGATTCACGGAATACCACCTGAGCAATCAACTTCTACACCAACCTTCGTCACCGAGCTAAGATCAAGACTACAACGAGTTCATGATGTTGCACGAGTCCATTTGAAAACTTCGGCGGAATCGATGAAAACCAGGTACGACCTCAAATCAAACCCAATTAATTTCTTTCCTGATCAACAGGTCTGGTTCTACAATCCTAAGCGTCGGAAGGGAGTGAGTCCTAAGCTGCAGAGTGACTGGGAGGGACCCCTGCGAGTTGTAGAAAAGATATCCGATCTACTGTATAGAATCCAACTAAAAGGTACAAGAAAAACAAAGGTAGTCCACATCAATCGCATCGCCAAATACGATGTTAATAATAACCAGCAAACTCAGATGGAACTATGAGTCTTAAGAAGGGGGCAGTGTTACGAAATTTAGATTTGTGTCGGATCGGCGAATGAAATTTGGTGAATGGAATTTTGTGACAGATCGGCGAATGGAATTTTGTGACAGTTTGGCGAAATGGAATTTTGTGACGGATCGGCGAATGGAATTTTGTGACAGCCCGGCGGAAAGACAAGATGAAAATGGATACGTGCTAGGGAATGGCGAATTTGGAGTTCTCTTTTCTCTTGGACCAGCGAGCGAGTAAGGTTGCAACGATCAAGGCGTAATCTCTTCATAAGACATAACCTCGTAATAAATTGGGTAGACTACATTTCAACTTAAGAAAAAGACATTAAAAAGAACCTCTCGGGAACCAGAACTTTTACAATAAATTTTAATTGAGAATTTGAAATTCGTCTGCCTTTTTATTGCATTGCGTTCTCTTCTTCATTCTTCCCGCAGCTCCTCAGCAGATTTTCGTTACAATACTAAATATAAAACCATCTCAGGTTAGTCACATAAAGCATTGTAAAACTTCGAAATCCGCGTGGGATGATCTTAAGCAAATTTATCAACCACGAGGTCCCGCTAGAAAAATCACGTTATTTAAACAGTTATTGAACATTAAGCTCGGTGAAAAAGAAAGCATGGCAGATTTTATCAATCGTTTTTCTGATGTTGTTGAAAAGCTTAAGGAAATTGATTTTTTAATTAACGATGAGTTGCTTTCGATTATTTTGCTCTCAAGTTTGCCAAAATCTTTAGAGAGTTTTGTAGTCGCGATTGAATCTCGCGATGTGTTGCCTACAATGAGTGTTCTCAAAGTTAAGCTCTTGGAAGAGGGTGATCGACGTTTGGACAAGGGCGACGTCGTTTATAAGGATGATGTGAGCTGCGAGCAGGCCTATGTCGCACGTGCAGGAAATAATTCGAAATTTCCCAATAAAAGAAGATCGCTAGGAAAATGTTTTAACTGTGGTAGGCGAGGGCATTTTGCTGCAAATTGTCGTGAACCAAGAAAAAGAAACGAAAGTAAAGTTGTTGCTACATTTTCTATGTTGTCGGCCTCTTACAACGATTTACTTGGTCCGAATCATTGGTGCCTAGATAGTGGGGCCACGGCGCATATATGCAGTGATGAGTCCTTATTTATTGATAAAAAAGAGTGTGTGCAAGAAGTTAAGCTAGCAGGCAACAATTTTGTAACGGCCACCGGAATTGGTACCGTTGTTCTCCATACAAAACTGTGTCACCTGACCTTGAAAAATGTGCTTTTCGTTCCCGGTTTGAAGGCAAATTTCGTATCCATAAGCAAGGTGATTGAGAACGGATGCAAAGTTGAGTTTTCCAAAAACAATGCGCAAATCAAACAAAATGGTAGAACTATTTTATATGCATGCTTAGACAATAATCTTTTTACTTTTAAACGTGCCAATAGAACTATTGTAGAGATGGCAAGATGCATGCTCCTGCAATCTGGTCTAAATGAGAACATGTGGGCCGAAGCTGTTAATATATATTTAATTTTTTATTTTTTTATTATTTATTTAATTTTAAATTCGTATAATGTAAAAAACAGCATTCAAATATCTTAATCTATTGGTTTGGTATATTATACCGTCTACCACCGTCTACCGAAGCTGTTAAGCAACAGAAAGCCAGATGTAAGTCATCTCAGGATTTTCGGATGTACAGCAATTGCTCTTAAAAAGGCTAACATTAGGTCAAAGTTTCATCCAAAGGGTGAAGAATTTGTCATGGTTGGATATTCCAACACCTCAAAAGCATATCGGCTATATGACAAAGCAAATAAAAGAATTGTTGAACGAAGAGATGTTTCATTTTTAGAAAGCGAAAATCAAGCGAACGATTTGACTGATCTTGGAAGTTATTTGATTGAAGAAAGTGATGAGACCGAGGGACATGTTGAACATCAGGTGAAAAATGACGATGATAACGTACAGAAAGAAGCAAAGCGAACTGAACAAGGGAGAGAGATAGTAAAAGAAGAAGAGTCGAATTTAGTAAGACCTGGTTAAGAAGATGCTTTAGAAGAGCATCAGGATCAAGAATTGGTCAAGCAAGACAATAAAAATCCAGACAGGCCAAAAAGATACCCGAAACGAAAACGTTCAGCTACGACTAGTGAAGATGATGTTGATGATGCTGTCAAGACTTCAACATTTGGTAGAGGAAGACCAAAAATCATTAGATCTGGAAAACCTGGAAGGCCAAAGAAGCAATTTAATGTATATTAAACACCATAGAGACAACCAACCACATAATTATTCCCCAAACAGTAACAGAAGCTCTATCTTCACCTGAATCTGCGATGTGGAAAAAAGCTTTGGACGAAGAATACGAAACCCTGATGTCTAACAGCACATGGAATCTCGTGAAACCGCCTGAAGGAATCAAGCCAATTGGTTGTCGGTGGGTTTTCGCTATAAAACGTAACGAAGGTGGGGAGGTGAGAAAATTCAAAGCAAGGCTAGTTGCCAAAGGTTTTGCGCAGACATATGGAACGAATTTCAAGGAGACGTTTTCACCTGTTTTGAGGTATTCTACGATTCGCTCAATCTTAGCGTTAGTTGTGGAGAAGAAACTCATGCTGCACCAAATGGACGTGTCTTCTGCATACTTAAATGGAGAGATTCAGGAGGATGTTTACATGGAGCAGCCAGAGCATTTTGTTGACCAACAAAATCCAACAATGATCTTAAAGCTTCGAAAAGCTCTGTACGGGTTGAAACAATCTGGTAGAGCATGGAACCAGAAATTAGATGCTGTGTTGAAGTCAATTGGATATCGTCAATGCATGAGTGAGTCTTGTGTCTACGTTGCTGGTGGTGGTGATGGAGGTGGTCATAGAATTATCGCGGTATATGTCGACGATTTCATTTTTTTTTTTTTTTTTTTTTTTTTTTTTTTTTTTTTTTTTTTTTTTTTTTTTTTTTTTTTTTTTTTTTTTTTTTTTTTTTTTTTTGATCATAAAATAGCTAACAGCTTCCAATAAACTTACGTCTATTACAAACCTTTAACAAGCTATGTATTTAATAAATTCAATATTTATAAAGAGATGAAACTTAAAGTATAATAGAAAAGAAATTTAATTATAAGCACTTCAAACTATAATTAATTAAAGTATTAAGACTACTAAAAAGATAAGAAAAAAAATGTATATGCACATAAAAAAGCCAAAACCAAACGCGAACACAAAAAGACACAATATTTGTAAGTTTAAATTAATAAATTGCTTAGAAAATGAAATTTCAAAAAATAGAAATGAAAGATGACCCACATTCACAAACAATTCTTAAAATGACAGCTTTAATGTTATCATTAGAAACATGCAAAATATCGAACGATGAAAACACTTTGTTGTGGGACTTTTGAATTCTTATTAAGGGTGATTTAAAAAGTAAATTGGTTCGTGAGAAAGGTATATCAAAAACAACAGAATATCGACTTAAACGAATCGGGCAATGGATGCTTATAATATTTTTTAAAACTGGTGAATCTATTTTTTCATACATGATTTTGTAGAGAAATAACTCATCTAAGAAGACTCTACGTTGAGATAATGACATCATTGCAAACAATTTTAATCTTTCACTATAATCAGAATGGTTCCTGTACATCTTATATTGTAAGATTCTTGTAAATTTTCTTTGTATACATTCAATTTTGTTGGAATGCGTCTCGTAAATTGGATTCCAAACTGTCGATGCATATTCAAGGGTACTGCGGACTAGTGAGTCAAATAGTGTTATAAATGTCTCAGCCCTGCGAAAATATTTTCCAGTTCTAAAAATAAAACCCATTGTTCTTGCTGCTCTTTTTGTAATATCATTATAATGAGCATCAAATAAAAGCTTGGAATCAAATGTAACCCCAAGATCTTTTTGCTCAGTAACACGCTTTAGCTCAGTTTCACCTATGCAATATCTAAACATTGTTGGTTGTCTTTGACGTGAAAAAGAGATTACACTACATTTCTTTGCATTTAAAAACAGTTCATTCCTGGAACACCAAGCTTGAAGAATATCAAGATCCTTTTGAAGTAGGATGCAATCTCTTACACATGTAATTTCTCGATAAATTTTGAGATCATCTGCATACAATAATGAGGAACACTGAAATTTATTTGTGATATCGTTTATATATATTAAGAATAACAGAGGGCCTAGTATAGAACCTTGCGGTACTCCAGATGGAGGAAAAAAAACATTCGACTCAAATTGGTTTACAACTACTTTATGTGATCTACTTGTCAGATATGATCTTACCCATATTATAATGTCAGAATGAAAACCCATTTCCAGCATCTTTCTACATATAATGTCATGACTGACTTTATCAAAGGCTTTCGAGAAGTCTGTATAAATCACGTCGACTTGTATTGTACTATTGAAAGCCTTTGCAACGTCATGTGTTATGGAGGCTAGGTTAGACACCGTTGACCTTCCACTTACAAAACCGTGCTGTTTTGGGTTGATCAAAGGCCTTATTTGAATTATTAAGTTGTTATAAATGCATCTTTCAAATATTAATGATAAAGAATTCAGCAAACACACTGGACGATAGTTAGATATTTCTGATATACTGTTGTTTTTATGTATTGGTGTTACAAATGCTTCTTTTAACTTGACTGGGAAATTCTTTTCTTGGAGTGACTTATTAATCAATGTGCAAATTGGTGTTTTTAAAGATTGGATACAATTCTTGAAGAAAACATTTGAAATGCCGTCAGGACCTGCATTTTTATTGCAATCCAGCTTATGAATTACAGAGCTAACTGCGCCAATACTTATATTTGAACTACTTACGGATAAATTATCTATATCATTGGGACCATCTAACAATGAAATGTTACTGTTTGTATGGTTAGAGAAATTCTGTTTGAAGAACATGGAAAAAGCTTCGCATATCGTCGACGAATTAGAATGGGTCACATTATCATATGTCATTATCGATGGTATAGAATTAGTGGCTCTTAGTTTTTTCGTATAAGACCAAAAGTACTTTGCATTATTTTTAAGGTTATTTTCAATATTATCTACATATTTCTTATAACATATGTCCAGCTCCTTTTTACATTGATTTCGCAAATATTTAAACATTTCCTTATCATCTTGTCTATGAAATTTTCCCATTTTTTTGTGAAACCGATTTTTAGTTTTAAAAAGATTAATAAGAGTTTGTGAGTACCAACATGGAAATTTAGTATTTGGTTTCTTTTTTAGTGGAACAAAAGACGAAATTACATTATTTAAAACTTCATAAAAACAATCAACTGCTGAATTTATATTCATATCATTAAGAAAAGACCAATCGGTCCTACTGAACTGAGAGTTTATCTCTTCATAATTAGCCTTAAAAAAATTTCTCTTTACGACATTCAATTCGGGTAGATAATTTGAAAGAGACATGTTGAATTTGATTAATAGTGGTGGATGATAACGATCAACTTTAGATATTGGGTAAGAACATGCTTCGACAGAAATTGATTCATGTGAAAAAGTAGAGAATACTAAATCCAGTAACCTGTCATCAGTATTTTTAACCGAGTTGTATTGCAAAAGATTACACATAGAAGTTCCCATGATCAATGATTCAGCTTTTCGACCAAAATATTGGGAAGGTATCATTGCTTTAGAATTGTTGTCATACTCCCATGAAATTTCGGGTATATTGAAGTCACCTAAGTAAATAAGCGACGAGTTTGAATCAAACATGTGCGATTTCTCTGAGAGACTATCGCACATGTTTTTATATACCTCATATGTCGATCTGGGTCTTATGTAAGAGCAGCATATATATGTTTTAAATTATTTTTCCCGTTGAGGCATATCCAGAGGTCTTCATTCATTGTTTCCAATTGAAGTAACCGCATAGAATATTTTTTTTAATTGCTATTAAGCATCCACCCCCCGATTGCATATTATTAAATATTTCTAAATCGCGATCCTTACGAAAAATTTTATATGTATTTAAGTCGAAAATTTCACTGCTATTTATATCATTTGATAAATTTGTTTCAGTGAGACATATTAAATCATAATTCGAATTTTGTAGTGTTAATTTGACTTCGTGTGTTTTTGTTTTCATACCGTTGATATTTTGATAGTAAATATTGATTTTCATGATTAATAATGTGCAAAATTAAGAACTGTTATTGTGTAAAGTGAATGATCTTACTATATAACTTTTTTTAGATCAAAAAAGTTGGTGATTTTATAAATGTGAGTGGTGTCATCTTTCCTCATAAATATTTTTCCATGTTTGGTCCATAAATACTTAAAATTATGTGTCTCTTTATGTGCTTTGGCCTGGCTGTACAATATAGTGTCTGAAAAACAAAGAACTTCATTAATTATAACTAGACTGTCTAAATTATCAACATTGAAACCCAGTTCAGATAATTTGATATGAGGCTTTGCTCTGGCTGCTGCAAGGAAAATATTCCTGGAGTGTTTGCTTTTTAATTTCACAATTATTGGAGTGGTGCGATTTAAAAGATTTACATCGGGTTTGGTTCCTTGAGGCTTTTTCATTGGTTTTCGGAAAATTTCGATTACGTCATCTTCTACGATTGGAACGTCCTTTAGAATCGATTTAATATTGTTGAATATTGTCCTTAAATTCTCTGATTCCTTGGCTGGGATATTTTTAATGATGATTTGATTTTCAGTTTCTAATCTCTCCAGTCTACTTATGCGCCGTTCTTGTTTAATTAATTTTTCTTTGAGGTCGCGATTTTCATCTTCCAGTGACTCAATTTTGCGCCTATTTTCGGTAACTTCAGTTGCAATTTTATTAAGTTGTGTTAATTTTGACGAAATATTCGTTATGGAATTATTGAAGGACATCTGAGTTGATTTTATTTTGTTAATTTCTTCCTCTATGTTTCTTAAAGAACTAGAGAAATCTTCAGATTCCGGGTCAGACATATTCTCCATGCCTATGGTCGATGAATTGAGGTTAGGATTGTTTTGGCATGGAATACATCTCCATCTTACTGCTCCTGAATTTATGTCAGCGATTATAGCCTTATTTATCTTTCCACACTTAAAGTGATACTCATTGCTACAATCGACACACTTTACGCCTGGTTTCGATCTTGAAATTGTATCACCACACGTTGGACACTTGGCGACCTTTATAGTGTTGTTTTTTTTTATTATATGGAAATATATGTAGGTTACACAGAAATTATGTTTTTGGGTGTGAATTTAGTGAAATTGATATTATTTTCAACTTATTTTGATCTTGTTTAGTTTTTTCTACTTTAACTCGTATTTTAAATAATTACAGCCGTATTTATAAAGATTCCTTAAGAGCGCTTTAAGACGTTAATTAGTTAAGCATGCTTAAATATTTAAATTGCCTTTAAGTTAAGTTTCTTAAATTCTTATTTATAATCGATAATCGACTGTTACTTAGCTAAGCAACGTCAAAGGCAAAAAAGTAATAGAAACGACGATTCTATTACAGGAAATTTAAGTTTTATTTGTCAAATTTAATGTCACCAAAAAAAAAAAAACAAAAAAAACTAAAATAATAGGCAGACAGTTTCATAAAAGTGTGATTGGTAAAGAATTGAGTGTGGATAAGGAATTGAGGAAAGAAGGAAATGATGATGACTGCAACCAACGATGATGCCAAAAAGAAGATAACGCCGCTCCGCGCTGCCGCCTCAGCTGAACTGACCGAACGCCGCCAAACGCAAAGTTTGGAAAATGTGATAAAAACAAAACCAAACACATCAAACTGCAACAAAATCTACAGAATGCCAACATGTCGTCGTTTCTTTAACTGTATATAAATTAAAACATTGTGTGGATTTTATGTGAATGCTAATAAATGTTTTGTAATTAAAAAAAAAAGGATATTTTTGGTTTTTCTTAAATAGACGCTTATTAAGCTTGATTTTTTTAGGACTGGGAGCTAGTGGTGATTATAAATACTGATTTTTCTCGAAGTATAGTTTTCAACTACTACTCCGCGAGGTAGGTATCTTAGCACGAGAAACTTTCGTCTAAGACCGGGCACGAGTTAAGCGTTAAGCCAGGTTGATATGTGTTGGCTTTAAGGACAACATCCATACCTAGTTCATCGTGCACGGTTCCATTTTCTTCTCCATACGACATACAAAGAAACTGTTGTGGTCTTTTGTTCCCCCCATAAATCGCAATACTGAATCTATATAATGCTTGTTTTCTAGAAAATTCTCTTAAGCTGTAGGGTCAACACTATTTTATATTCCATATTCTACATAAATATCTGCATTTTCTAATTCAGGATAAACGTATTGTTTCACAAAGCACAGAAATGTCAAAATTTAATCAACATTTAATCAACCCTTAAACAACAAATTTGGCGTTTAAGTTAAGAGAGCTTTAATTAATGTTGCTTAAATCTTGAAATTGATTATAAATATGGATTTTCTACTTAAATCATAATTAAAGGTTGTTTAAAGTTAAATAACCTTTAAGATTTGATTATAAATATGGCTGTTAATCTTTAAATATTAAATAAATTTTTAAATTCAATTGCGGGCGGGTTTATAGTTTGACGTTTGATCTCAATGACATGACATTTTGGGCGCTGAATCCGAACAATCGATAGATGAAATGAAGGCTCAAATCAAAAGTGAATTCAAAGTTGTTGATAATGATCCCTTGCATCATTTGCTTGTATTCGAAATCAGTCGAGAGGGAAAAACAGGAGCGATTTCAGTCTGCCAAAGTCAACTTATACTGGACCTTTTACGGGAGACTAGTATGGTTCAATGTAAACCGAACCCAACGCCGTTGGAAGCTGGCCAGCAATTTGGCTGTCAGGGCAACTGTAAAAGGACTAATCGGGAACAATATCAGTCAATAATTGGCTCCTTAACTTATCTTGCAATATCAACACGCCCAGATATAGTCCACTCCGTTAGCAAATTGGCTCGATTCAATGCAGAGCCTCACGAGGAACATTGGACTGCAACTAAATATTTGTTGAGATACTTGAACCACACTTTTAAATATAAATTGCGCTATTTTTCAACAGGTAAACAGCTGGAAGGTTTTGTTGATGCTGACTGGGGGAGTGACGTCACAGACAGAAAGTCGTATACAGGCTTCGCATTTCTCCTTGGTGGTGCTGCAATTTCGTGGGAGTCCAAAAAGCAATCCACTGTTGCATTGAGCAGTACAGAGGCGGAATATAAGGCTCTATCCGCATCAGCGAAAGAAGCTGTATACTTAAAGCGATTAGTATGTGAACTTGGAGGCTCCGAATTTGTTTCATCGCATGTGACCCTGAATGGTGATAATTTAAGCGCTCAACAACTTGTGAAGAATCCTGTCCACCATCCGCGAAGCAAACATATTGACATAAAATATCACCATATAAGAGAAGTCTATACCAACGGTTCTATTGATTTAAATTACATTCCAACAAATGAAATGTTGGCTGATGTCTTAACTAAAAACTTGCCAAAAGTAAAACATAACGAATTTTGTAAGTCTTTAGGTCTTGTTGAATAACATTGTTACTAAAATGTATTTAATGCTTATTTGGAACTCACTGTATATTTATAGTTATTTCGCGTTGAGGGAGAGTGTTGAAATATTATTGTGAACTACCTGTCATTCTTTCTCTCATTACAACGCTCATACTTAAATCTAAGCTATACGTCACTGATTATACCATTGTTAAACCTGTTAATTAAATTCTATGCTTGCTGTTTAACTTTATACCATTTATACTTTAGTCTCTAATAAACTGTTGAACTCGATGTTTGCTTTTTAATTACTTGGAACTCATATCACGCTTTTTGAAAAAAATAGGCTTATTTCCACAACATTTTTTTCAGAATGTTTGAAAAAGTGTCGTTTTCCACGTAATTAAAAGACATGAAATAAAAATTAAAAATATTAGGTATATTATTTTAATTCAATTTTATTTGTTTAATAATGATAATAGGAACATAAAAAGGCAGTTTTTCTTATGCGAAAAAAATAAACAAAAAATTATTCAAATTTATTGTTATAAGGTTCTTCTAGCTAAGGTTTATAACGCAAAACTTCAGTAATATAAAATATGTAGGTACTTAAAAAACTCAGCTTTTGATTTTAAAAATAAATTATCAGTCAAAATATCTGAACAGAATCAACTGCGACATTTTTATTGAGCTTTATATCATTTAATCCATTAGTAACTTTTGAGAGACTCGTAAAAATCTTTGTAGAAAAATGGAATTTGATGTTTTTTAAAAAGGTTAAGCAGACCTCCTTTCTTTTTGAAAGAAATACCTAAGTAAAATGTATCAAAACAAGATTACTTATTGGTTCCATTGACCTCATATTTTTCCTTATTGAGATTTTACTGAAAGTGTCATCAGAATAAGATGTTTTGATAAACATTTCACCAGGCGATGTTTTCTGAAACATCATTATTTTTATGTCTCCTAGCTTAATTTTCTGTTTTTTGTCATCTATATAGAGTAATTAGATCCGATGTTTTCGGATAGATTCTTGATGTCGAAAAATGAGTTTTTTTTTTGTTTTTTTTTACAATTCATTTTTTTATTCATTTAAACTTAACTCTACTTACACGCTAGACAAAATGGGAAACTAGCCTAATTAATTCTACTTATAAATAACTTACTGGCCCCAATCGGGCGCTCTAAGTATTTCATGGTTCTTAAACTTAATGCCTTTCGGCCTACGAACTAATTTTTAATTTTATTTCAATTTATTTTTTTATTTATTAGAAAATTTGAAAACAACTAATTCCAGTAACTTTTTTTTGTGTTTTAACTTACATACTAGGGTCCTAAAAAATAAAACTTAAAATTACCTAATCTACCAACAAAATACTTAAAACTAGAACAACCACAGCGGCAAAAACTATGTCCATTAACACAAGTTCGTGATTTTTGTAATTGTCTTTTTTATTGCTGTTTTTCACATTTTTTTTTTCTTCACTTTTTTTTTAATAGTATTTTTCACTGTATTTTTTTTTTAACTATATTCTATAGTACCACCGTACCTATTCTACTTAAACCTAAAACCTAAGACTAAAACAAGCATTGTAAGCCGGCCAAGGCAAAAATACCCCACCCCGGATTACCCATTGTCAGATACAGTTTGAAGCCACCAAAACTGGTTCTCCTGCTTCACCCTATCAATGCGGTCCTTGTCGGACACAGCCCTACTGAACCGAAGCAGCTCCGCTCCATCACGAGCGAGGATGCCTCGTTCATACAGAAGCCGCCGGTCTATGGTTCTTCGCCTGACGTGGTAGATAAGCGGTACTGCCAATCTCTCCTGTATCATGCCGCACTGGTCTAGATAGAGGAATGCCTCTGGTGGGATGAAGCCGCTCAAGCGTGCATTGTCGAAGTAGTTGTCGTTCGGATAGAACGGCCCGAAAATCAAATTGTTGGTCGAAGTCATAGCTCTCACAACATGGCCCGAACAAGTTTTATCACGAAATTGTCAATTCTATTGATTCGAGCCCCGTTGTATAGAACCTCGTTTGCATAAAAGTGCAGATAAGAAGATTCCGGTGTCCGATACCAACCGAGACAGCGCCGAAGACACTGCCTCTCGAACACCTGAATCTTCTCCATTTGGGAAGGGGCAATATTGAACCACACTGGACATCCATAAACGATCATCGGCCGTATGAGGGCCATGTAGCAAATTACCTTCAATATGGGGTCAAGCCGACTGCTGCAAAACAGCCGTTTCGTCAGAGCGAAGGCTCCTCTGGCCTTAGTCAGAGCAGCATCTATATGTCTGTCGAAATACAGAAACTGGTCCAACCAGATACCGAGGTACTTCACTACACTTTTGTTCGTCAATGGCTGTCCGTGAGGATCAACAATGACCATCTTGCGCCAATTCTTACACGTATCTCGCGAGGCTTTAGCCAACGGAGTCCGGAACAAAATTGTCTCCAACTTTTGGACATTTATTTTCAGTTTCCAATCGTCGCAGTATCGCTGAATCTTCTCGAAGTCACGCTGCAAGAGAATTCTAATAACTTCAACCTTTCGAGCCGTTCGGTACGCAATCAGGTCGTCGGCATACGCAATTGCGTTAGTTAAGCTACCTATCAGATCGCTGGTGTAAATGCTATCTAAATGGATCGGCGAGTTCACCGCACCCTGTTGAAGACCGTTTTTAATTTCAAAGGTAATGGTAGAAGTTACATTGCCACTTTTGACAACAAAATTTCTACCGTTGAGCATATCATAAAGCATATACAATAATGGTTTACTGATGCCTAGTCTGGTGAGTTTTAGGTACAAACCTTCTAACAATACGGTGTCGAAGGCCTTCTCCAAATCCACCAGAACAGCACCCGTGCATTGTTTCTTGGACTTGTTCCATTGGATATCAGAAACGAGCTTAGACGCGGCATGAATAGTGTTATGTCCTGCCTTGAACCCGAACTGATTATCCGGAATTATACTGTTGTCCGCAGCCCACTCAGCCAGTGCCCTATTGATTACCTTTTCGAATACCTTGCTGATGCTTGGAAGAAGACTTATTGACCGGAGATTTTATGGATTGGAGTTGTCCTTTCCCTTTTTCGGGAGAGGATGAACCACAGCTGTCTTCCAACGCACTGGATAATATGCATTATTCAGCGCGTTATTGAAGAGTGTGGTATAAATGTCGATGGCTTCAATCGGTAAGTGTCTTAGTACAATGTTGGATATACCGTCGACACCTGCTGACTTCTTATTCTTTATTGAATCGAAGATGAGCTGGAGTTCTACCTTCGTGATGAGAAAGGGACTTGGGCACGTTCGTTCGGCGATTATAGCGTTTGCTAAGAAGTCGTCATCAAACCGGGTAAAACCACGGTTCTCGGATCGCCAATGCGAAGTATCATTCCTCAGGTAGAAGTGGTGAAGTAAGGCTCTGTTCTCCAGGTCGTGGTTCGGGCGAGTGCAAGCATTCACCTTAAACACTTGCTGGAAAGCAGCACCAACTGTCTCCACTTTCTCCTACTGAAAGTGTCATCAGAATAAGATGTTTTGATAAACATTTCACGAGGCGATGTTTTCTGAAACATCATTATTTTTATGTCTCCTAGCTTAATTTTCTGTTTTTTGTCATCTATATAGAGTAATTAGATCCGATGTTTTCGGATAGATTCTTGATGTTGAAAAATGATGTATGATCCATTTCATGCACCTTATATGGACGTCCTGACTTTTTGGCAGTTCGAATAAGGATAACGAATTGTTATGGAACATAAATTGGAGCCGATTTTAATGATCGTTTTACGTTGCGCTCTATTACGGAATGATCGGAAGCACCTTCGTTTTGTGAGTGACCCTTAATGAAAAATTTATGCGTAAATTTCCTCAGATTAGGCAGAACTTGCCAATTTGACAAGTAGTTGGGAACGACTTAGTTACTTACTTAAGGTGGCGCTACAGTCCGTTGTGGACTTGGGCCTCAATCAACAGTCTCCGCCAGCCAGCTCGGTCCCTAGCTAGCTGTCTCCAGTTTTGCACTCCAAGTTGATTGAGGTCCTCTTCCACTTGTGTGCGCCACCTGAGTCGCGGTCTTCCTCTCCTTCTGCGTCCCTCGGGAATAGTGTCGAAGACTTTCCGGGCCGGAGCATTGGTGTCCATGCGCTCTAAATGACCGAGCCATCTGAGTCTCTGGACCTTGACCCTTCTGGCTAAGTTCACGTCGTTGTACAACCCGTAAAGTTCGCTGTTGTATCTCCTTCTCCATTCCCCATCAATGCACACGGGGCCAAAGATGACCCGAAGAATTTTCCTCTCGAAACAGCCTAAGGCACATTCATCCGATTTTGTTAGGGTCCATGCTTCTGCACCATACAGCAGGACAGGGATGATGAGGGTGTTGTACAGTTTAACCTTAGTTGCTCGAGAGAGGGCTTTTCCACTCAGTTGCTTTCTTAGCCCAAAGAA
The DNA here is from genome assembly GCA_943590905.1 of Sphaerophoria taeniata. Lineage (NCBI taxonomy): Eukaryota > Metazoa > Arthropoda > Insecta > Diptera > Syrphidae > Sphaerophoria > Sphaerophoria taeniata. The sequence continues at coordinate 71,052,113 of OX016542.1, read as the reverse complement.
ACAGCGATTAGCAAGAGTAATTCTTCGTCTTATCTCAGCGCTGGTGTTATTGTCCGTGTTGATAGCGGAGCCTAGGTAGACAAACTCCTTAACTACCTCGAAGTTGTATTCGTCTATTGTGACGTTCTGTCCGAGCCGTCGATGTTGGGTGTCCTTATTCGAAGACAGCATGTACTTCGTTTTTCCCTCATTTACCGCTAAACCCATTTTTGCCGCTTCTGTCTCAATCCTCACAAAGGCGCCATTGACATCACGCTGTGTTCTTCCCATTATATCAATATCGTCGGCGTACGCGAGAAGTTGAACAGATTTATAGAAGATAGTGCCTCTGGTGTTGACGGTGGAGTTTTGGACTATCTTCTCAAGAACGATGTTAAAGAAATCGCACGACAGTGCATCGCCTTGTCTGAATCCTTTTTTGACGTCGAATGATTCCGTAAGCTCATTGCCAACCTTTATAGAGCAGCGTGAGTTCTCCATCGTCATTTTGCACAAGCGAACGAGCTAGGCAGGGATGCCAAAGCTAGACATAGCTTTATACAGTTCGTCTCTGTAGATGCTGTCATACGCGCGGCCTTAAAATCAATGAATGGGAACGACTTAGAGGTACTCTAAAAAATACACAAAGATAGTAAAAAATTAATTATATTTTCTTTTGATTTTAATAACTGCTTAGTAAAACTGGCATTCTTGTGCTCTTTAGGGAAAAAGGACAGACAAAATAAGACATCTTATCTTATAAGGTAAATTGGCATAATTCGAAAAAGAACCATTTGAGTTCATAAACATTCATTATACATTTTGACATAAAACAAAAAACGTCATTAGCCTGATAAAATGATTATATCAGACCATTTAATTATTTTTAGGGTTAATGGCATAAGACAGAAGTATCACTTTTCTCAAAATTTAGGTTGAATAATCTCACAATTTTTTTTGCGGAAAAATGTACCAATCTAAAAAGTGTCCAAATTATGAAAAAAAATCTTACCGTTGCTGTTTTATTATTTGGCATTTTATTAGTTATGCCGTTTTGTTGGCACACACGAAACTGATCCCATCGAGGAAATCAGCACAACTAAAAAAATGTCATTACTGCATACAAAACGACAGGGATGTTTGTGAAAATTGACAGCGGCACTTTTCTTCAACGCGGGAACTAGAAGAAGTAGGTTAATGCCGATTACACAGAAAAATTGCGTTTATTTTTTTAATCAGTTCTGTGTTCTTAACTCTGAAATGAAAAATTTCGACTTATGGCCACTTTTCCGGAAAAGCGATGATATATGGAAAGTACCTACTGTTTTCGTAAAAAAAAAACATTGAAATTTTGTTCAAATATGACATTACGATGATAGAGAAGTCGAAAAAAGTGGGTCCGTCTATTCCGTCCGTCTGTTAACGCACCTACAGTCCCTCTGGCTCTGGTACGATTGACTTCAAATTTCGAATAAATTGGTTTGATCAAATTTGGGTGGGTCTTTTTTTATTTATTCTTAGGCCGTGTGCGAATTCAATTAAAAATGGGTTAAAACTTGACGTCTGGTTAAATTTTGACACTTCGCATTATTTGACTAGCTGCTGAGCAGGTTAAAATATGACAGTAGTGGTTAAAAATTCATCCATTTTTATTTTTTAACCAAAATTCATCCAATTCGCACACGGCCTTAAGATCAAAATTTAGGGTAGCCACCTAGCCACCATACAATTGTTTCGGCAAAAAAATTATAAGTTCAATTTTCTCAAAAAGGTTACTACGAGTGCTATTGTTTGAATTGAATCGAATGAAATTAAGACATTGTGATCCTGGATTTGGTTTGAAGAAAATCTATAAAGAGATATGTGAGATTTGCATTAAAATAGCAAGCAAACCAGAATGCCATTCAAGGAAAGAAAAAAAGAAAAAAAAAGAAATTTGAATGACGGAAGTGCTTGAAATAATTCATGATGATCTCTGTGGTCCTATTGTATTCACGTCGTTTCTCGTGGTGGTGTTGGGTATATAATGGTTCTTCTGGATAACTTCAGCAGAAAAGTGTGTGAAGCTTTTCGAAGACTTGTCGATTTCAAGAATTTGACCGAAAGACAAGTCAACAAAAAAAATAAAGATCCTACGAACGAATTTTGTAATCCTTTGACAAGCATGCTAAAACAAAATGGAACTCAACATCAAAACAACAACATCGTAGACGCCACAACAGAATGGTTTGACAGAGAGAACAAACCGAACGATCATTGAGAGAGCACGTTTGACGCAGGACTTGACAAGAAATTTATGGCATTCAAATCAAAAGAGATCACAAGAAAGGAACTATTTCATTAGATCAAGAACAATACGTTACTGAAATTCTTAACTGTTTCAATATGAATTGTAATCCAGTGAATACGCCCTTAGATCCTTATCAAAAACTGACGAAAGAGATGTGGGATCATGACGTTATCTCGAATACAAAAATCTCGAATGTAGATAATCTCGAAACAACAAAATAAAAATCTCGAATGCAAAAATCTCGAGCGTTCAAGAATCTCGAAAAGGACAATATCTCGAAAAAATCTCGAAAAAAATGGTAATTCGAGATTTATTTTTTAATTATATTTCTGAAAGTAAACATGTTTTTGTAATTTAATTCAAAATTTTATTTATTCTTACTTTTAACAAAACAACAAAATTTTTCTAAATTCAACAAATTTTTTTTAGATAATTCAACAAAAAATCCCATAGACAAAAAGGGTTTTGAGCTAAGCATCTTAATGCCCAATTTCATAAACAACTTTTAAAAAGTGTCATTGAATATTTTAAAAAGTGAGTATAAAGCTTTCTCATTTTTTCTCATATATTTTCATGAGGATGTCAATTTTGACAAAAAATTCCCTGAAATTTCCCATTTTAAGTTGGTGAAACTAAAAAATTTAAAGGGTCTGATAAAATTTAAAAAGATTTTTGATAAAAGTAATTTTAGTGTTTGTTTATGAAATTGGGCATAAGAAACTTATTATTTTTCTTCCCTTATAGTCAAAATTCGTGGCATACTCCCGCCTCATATTAAATTCTTCCCCCATTTCAAGTTTTTCTACCTTAAATTCAACCTCAACCGACTCCTGCTCTTAAACATGAATCAGCTTGTACAGGCCAACGCACAGTGGGGAAAACGTGGAAATAAGTCATTTCCAAAAAGTTTTTTTTTTTGGTAGCGCATTTGAATAGTCAATTATTGGTATGATCAAGTTACAACTTTATTTCGTCAAAAAAATATAGGTAGGGGAGAGTGGGTATGTTTGGGACACTTTTCGAATACATTAAATTTTCCGAGATCTTATAGATCGTATCTGAGCAAAATTGATTTCTAAAGATAAAATAACATTTTGGCAACCTATTTTTAGTTAAAAAGAAGGCGAAAGTCCGACAGAAGAAAAGCAAAAAATCATTTCATGAACCAACTCACTTTGTCCCATTCCTCCTGCGAGGAGGAGGATTGGGTTTGTCCCATTCCTCCTGCGATCAATAGTATTGGGACAACTATAGGGTGGAATAGTGATGTCCCAATCATCCTGCGTGGCACTTTATATAAATAATTTTTAATATCACTTTTCGTGTGGCAATAATTAAACAAAACAACGATGAATCCACTTAAAAAATGGTGTTGCTACCTAATTATTACACTCTTTTGCGCAGTAAGTTCACACATTAAAAAAAATTCACTCAAAGTTTACACAGATGTTTTACTTTTTATGCACAAATTACCTTTTTTTAATCTCCACTCCGTAATTTTTTTCCTAGACACAACTAGTTTTGTTGAGGGATGGGGACAGACTGAAGACAGAATCTGTCATACAAGGAAAGAGAAAAAAAAGGTAGGAATTGAGAAAATGCCTAAGTCCCATTCCTCCTGTGTCCCAAACATACCCACTCTCCCCTACATATCTAGAGAATTTTTCACTCAAAGTTGATAATTGATTCAAATGAATAAAATCGGAGTCATTTTTAAACCATGTTTTCTCAGTCAATTATGAGCCGATTTGAAAGGTTTTTTTTTATTTTCTTTAGGTATTCTTATAAAAAATTTTAAAAATAAAATTTGATGAAAATAACCATTTTACATTAAAAAAAATAAATAAAGTAATCAATTTTAGTGCTCGTCCATTTTCTCTGAATGATTTTAAAACTAGCACCATCTGGCGCTGCTTTATTTTTAGTATGAGCATATAGTGTAGCCTCTACGCTACAATAATCAGCAAAAACCGTATCCAGATTCGTCCGGATTCGATTTTTAGAGCAATTTGAAGCTAAAAATGTGTGAAAAACGTGTTTTAGTGTTTTTTTCCTCTTTTTTCAATAACTTCGAAACTGTTTATTTTATAAATATTAAAATAACATTTTTACATAACTATTGAATTTTTAAATATGGGTACCAAATTTCATTGCAATCGGCTTAGCAGATTCGAAGAAATCGCTTGTGAAAGACGAATGAACAGGAAACGCAGTTATGTTATAAGGGTTTCGTTTACACTCTGTGTACGGAACCTTATTACATATTCGTAATTGTGCTTATGTACATCATCATTGTAATTTGTTGTATGTTTTCTGTAATCTATACATTTAAACTATATTTCAATTTTTTTTTTTAAATTATAAGCCCAGCCCTTTCGGGGATGAGGAGGGAATTGAGTGTTTTTAATATTCCTTTTTTGTTGGGTTTTCTTGAATAACTTCAAAACCATTTATCTTGAAAATATATCCTTATTTACATTATTACTGTAGTTTTTTTCAGTTTTTCTGTAATCCATACATATGAAACTATTTTCTGAATTTTTTTTTCGAAATTCCAGGCTTACCCTTTTCGGTGAGTAGGAGGGGGTAAAGTTTAGTTTTTTTGTATTTTCGACCTATTTTGTTGTGTTTTCTTGGATAATTTCAAAACTATTTGTCTTAAAAATACAAAAAAAAAATATGTTTGTCATTGCAGGCAATTACTGAATGATTGTACTTAATTTGAAGTCAATAGGGTTACCACCTTTTCAAAAAAATGGTTTTAAAATTAAATGAAATTGGATATTAGTGTATCGAAAAATTTTCTATGTTACATAAATAACTGTGACTTCAAATTATTTTCCGGTAATATTCATGTTATAGACGTTTAACTCAAATTTTTTTCACAATTTTAGGTCCACTAGTTTCCGAGATTAGGGAGGGGCTAATGCCCTATTTTTGATATTTTGGCATAGTTTTTATATATTTTCTTAAGTAACTTCAAAACTTTTTCTCTTAAAAATACATATTTAAAAAATATGATTGTATTTCTACTAACTACGTTCAATTGAACTTGAATAAGTGAAGAAGCTAAGCTAAACACTTGTTAATGTAATGATAAAGAAAGCAATCATTACAAAGTATCTAAGAAAGATTTTTTTAAAAATGGCTCTTTTGAGGGCCCCAAATATTAAATAACAGATACAAATAAGATTTCAATCCCTAAAAAAAAAACATAGAATATGCTTCTTATTTTTTTTTTTCAAAAATTTTAACTGGCAGCATTTTACTTTTTTCAAATATTTAAAAACTGACTAAAAAAGTTATTAATTTCAAAATAAATTAAAAAACTTTTAAACATTAGTTGTTAAGGTGCATAGTCGTTTTTATACTCCAGTTTATCTTAGACTGGGGTTAATCCTATGTTATTTGAATAGGATAAGCCCGAGTCTTTCTTATTAACGGTCTAGACAGCCTCTATGAATACGGCCCATTGTATTTGCCCTTTTCAATGTTGGATTTAAGAAAAAACAAGTTTTGATTTTGGTTGAAAACCATTTTTTTTTCTTGTGAGCGTGGCAGGGGGTGGAAATTTATGGAGTAGATTTTTCTTACTTTACGCAATCTTTTCTGAAAATTTCATCAAAACCGGTTCAGCGGTTTGGTTTTTACAGAGTTTTTTCCACTCTCCCATACAAGTGTCCCCACTGTGCAACGTGCGGCTTACCAACTAAAACCTTAAGTCTTCTATGCTAAGACTCAACATTGTTTTGAGTTCTTGGTAAGATCTCTCTTGTTTGGTCTGCACAACACCAAAGACTGAAAATACATAGATTTCTGATTTCTTGTACCTATATCTATCTAGTTTCAGCCAAACTACTTCCCGATTTGCTTTGTACTTTCGGAAAAATTGATTACTCAATGCATAGAAATAGTTACGAATTTCACTGAGGTAAAAAAGCTAAGCATTTGAGTAAAAAAGCTTAGCATTTGAGCATTCGCATTTGTAGACTAATTTTTTCATTTTACGGTTTAACAAAACTTTTCTTTTCTATTTTTCCATGAATAATTTATCCCGAATGAACAAAAAAAGACAACCTTTATTTTTATCTTAACAAAGTAACTAATCTCGAAAAATTAGTGATTTTTTCGAGATTTTTGTAATTCGAGATTTTTATTCGAAATTTTTTTCGTTCGAGATTTTTGTTTTCGAGATTCTTACATTCGAGATGAAATGACGGTTGAGCCTTACCAACTAGGTCTGCATGAATACATTCATTTGCCGTCACTGACCAAGCACAGTACTTCAGTGCATTCTGTTTGTTGCATGCATAGAAAGTAGTGTACACTGAAAATGAATACACTATTCCAAAAAACAAACACTGCACACCATTCGATCCCTTTATAATAGAACGAATACACTGCTTGGTTTTTCTCCAAAGCTTGAATGCTTGAATCAAATAGTACAGAACAAGCCTAGCAGTTAAAAAAAACACCGAGTACAGCCATTAGTGTATTTGAAAAAATACGGAACGGCTTGGACGTAGTTTCAAGCCACTCGTTGCAGATGACTATTACCAACCCACTGCCACTACCTCGATCAATCGTTGCTTCTTCGTAATGCAGCTACCCCGCTACCCCGTACCCATTAGGAACACCACTTTCCCGTTACCCTATTATCCCGCTACCCCCATACTCCTTCGCCTCGCTTCTCCGTTTCTTCACAACAACGGTTCATTAGGCAAGCTTTTTTTCATCCAATTTTTTCAAACAATACGAAGAAAAATTCATCCATGTGATGATTTCAAGTTGATACGCCATTCGTCAATATGAAGACAGTTTTTTTTCGGTGTACCTATGGCACCTACTTGTTGAACAAAACAAGCCAGGCTGCTAAGAAGTAAGAGCATGAGTTATAGCCGGTCGAAACATTTCTGACCGAACGCTAATTTACGTAGCACAGCGGAACAATTGCTGTTGTAGTGTGAGACTTTCCATGATGACTTGTCAGACGATACTATGATTAGCAATCAACTTACTACTGAGCTGTTTAAAAAAAGATTAAAATTATATTCACAACAGCGATTACAAGTTTTGCACTATCCAGATGATGGTATGGTTGTCAAATGGCTTTCAGATCTTGGGAAAATAATTTTACGTGTCACCGGAACCTTCTATTAATCTAATATGATGTGTGTTTCAACGGTGGGTATAATATCCCACATTACCTACTCTAAAACACACACAAATCCTCTCCTGCATGAAAAATCTTTTCATCTAACTAATTCATAGAGAACATTATATCCATTTATTCTTCCCAATCCCTTGTCGCCACTCACTCCAACACTCTACAAAACACAATATGAAATCACTTAAAGGATCACACTAAAAAGCTTTTAATTTCTCATCTTCGGATTTCATTCTCACATGACACATTTATGAAAAGAAAAAAAACTAAAATGACAAACCAAAGTCAATTTTATTTCACAAAAGCCAACAGAAAAAAATACATCAAAGCCCACCTGGTTAAATTCTCAGGAACTCATCATCATCGTCATCAACACACAATTCACCATACTCACTTGAAAGGCAATTTTCTTCTATCATCTCTAAAAAAAAGAGAAAAAACGATGACATGATATCCCAGTCAACATAAAGTACATACTCAAGATGAATTCAATGTCAAAAACAGGATAATAACAAGAAAAGAAATCCGTACCAAAAAAAAAAACACAAAATGTGACTTAAGCAAAAGAATTTCTTTTCATTACCGAACACACTATAGTTCAATCTCCTTGTATGAGGTAGTGTCCATCCTGTCCATTGCACAACACAAAATACACAGATCCTTCAATGAATCGTAAATCAATCATAAGACGGACAATGGATACCCCATCTATTGAATACATTCTGGCTGACTGGCCTGAGTCCTGCCACCATTCATTTTGATTAGAAAATGATAAAATGATTCTCTACTCGACTAAAGCAGCATTAAGCATCCTTTTGTCCACATAAATCCCAAACTCCTGACGTTTGATATGTTCTTGTGTTTGAATGGGGACAGGGACATCCCAGACACCGATGTACAACGTTCTTTGAGAACGATGATGATGCAGCCCCTGATGACCAAAGCCAGCTCAGGATGTTCATTCGCTCATAAAATCGTTGAGACCATTTTGTGATCGATTTATGGCATGTTTTGTGCATAGTGCGAAAGTACAAACACCCATTCGCGTGAATGTCCTTTTATGGAAAATTATAACCTCGAAATGCAAAATTCACATTGACAACGACAACGATTCTCGATTTTGGCATACCCACATTTCCCATATATGTAGCAATAACATAACAGTGAAAGGACGTTTCGTCCTGCCTATGCCTAGATGGGTTGGAAAATGCAAAAATAATTTTTCGTGCAGAATTTTGATTTATTGGGTCAAATGTGTCAGCGATAACGCGCGGTGCATTTTCGATGATGCAATGCCTTAATAAATGCGAGAAAGGATATCGCACAGGACATCGCAGACATTTAATGCATTATACGCGTTAACGGTGATTATTTTGTGATATCTTTCAATGGCAACGACATCGACAACGAACACCCAACTGATGATGATGGTGACGATGATGATGCGATGGCGTCGTCGGTCGGCGTTAAAAGTAGGAACAACTACACCTATGTCCAGTGTGGGTGGGATTGCTCAAAGGACAACGACTGCTACTAACGTCGACGACTATTGAGCAGGGCAAGGCTTCATTACGACAACGACGACGACTTCGGTGATTATTACAGAGTTGGCAATCAATTTTTTTGTTCGAAATTGAACTCTCTCCATCTCTGTCTAGAAGGGACAGCCCCAGTCAATGCAAGGATATAGATGTTAATGGTCAATTTTGTATTGTCTCCTTGTCCTGATTGTATATCGCTGTAGATGCATATGCATACGGCCGCTGAGATGGCACAGATCGACAGAGAAATTTCGATTGAGATTCAATTGCATATGTGAGGACAATGTATCCGCGTTTGTGAGGGTGTTTTTTTTTTTATTTTTAAGTGACTGAAGCTGAATTTATGTTATGACAGGACATAACCAACCCAATCACCCATCGCCATTGCCGTCGCCCTTTATTGAAGAGAGAGAAATTATAATTGCAGAGGAATCACAGGAGTCATTAAAAATTATGCCCCCGATGCAATTGTCAGTCGATATTAAATGTGATCATAAATTTCTGATGAAAATGTCCTTTTATTCAAAAAAACAAAAAAAAAAGCAATACATAACTGAAAGACAGACAGACAGAATGGTGGCGGCAGCATCGGTGACATCAGTTGCAATTGGAGCTTTATGTGATTGTTGTCGCACTGTGATTGGATTCGGTGAATTAAGAGGAAATAAGTGAGTTGATACATGCTTGGCTGTGTGTGTATGTGGGCTGGTATTTCGGCTGCGATGGATGATATCCGCATATAATATGGCACCAAAATGACTATCTACTCAACTGCGAATATGGTTAATGGCTTATTGCATGCAAGTAAAAAAGGATGTCGGCACTATATCGCGATGAATTATGTGACTGCAATCGAGTGATCGACATATTTCGAGGGAAAAAATCAATTCATATAAATAAGGCATTTAATCCAGTTAACTTTAAAATAGTTTTATTATTTGTTGATTTTGAAAAAGAATTCCGCCATAGCTATCTGATTTCTGATATGGGTAGCCTTCAGGCAACTTATGGATAATGATGGACATGTATGATTAAGCGCTTTCTATAAAGTTAGATAAGTACCTGGAATCACTGAAGCGTTCAATATCATTGAAGGTACATCAGAGAAGCGTCTTGAATCGCTGACCCTTTATAAAAATTCAGGTAAATTATGGAACTCATAACGACATCAGTGGAGCTATCATAAGTAAATTGGATATTTATCCCAGCAAAGAGCAGTTCTGTTGATGCATATGTTCTCATAGGTATCCGTTGTAAACTTGGGACTCAACCAAAAGTCTCCGCTAGCCAACTAGCTGCCTAGAGTCTTGCACTCCAAGTTGTTGAGGTCCTCTTCCACTTGGGTGGGCCACCTGAGTCTCGGTCCTCCTCTAGTTCTTCGTCCTTTGGGAATAGTGTCGAAGGCTTTCCGGGCCGGAGCATTGGTGTCCATCCGCTCTAAATAAGTCTCTGGACATTGACCCTTCTAGCTAGGTACGTGTCGTTATACAACCCGTAAAGTTCGCTGTTGAATCTTCTTCTCTATTCCCCGTCAATGCACACGGGGCGATAGATATTCCGAAGAACTTTCATCTCGAAACAGCCTAAGGCACATTCATCCGCTTTCGTCAAGGTCAATTCTTCTGCACCATACAGCAGGACAGGGATGTTGAGGGTGCTATTATTGTTTTACCTTTGTTGATCGAGAGAAACAGCGATTAGCAAGAGTTATTTCTTCGTCTGATTTCGACGCTGGTGTTTGTTATTGCACGTGTTAATAGCGGAACCTAAGTAGGCAAATTGTCTATTGTGACGTTATTCCTCGAAAACAGCATATACTTCGTTTTGCCCTCATTTACAGCTTAACCCATTTTTACTGCTTCTGTATCAATTCTGTGACTTCACGCTGTGTTCTTCCCTTCATAGACTTTTGGAAGAAAGTGCCGCTGGTGTTGACGGTGGAGTCCTGCACTATTTTCTCAAGCAGGATGTTAAAGAAATCGCGTTACGTTTGCTTGAACGAGCCTGGCAAGGATGCCAAAACTAGACATAGCTTTATTCAGTTCGTTTCTGTAGAAGGTATGACGGCCTTGAAATTGATAAAAAAGTTGGTGGGTGTTCATTTGGAATTCATAGGTTTTTTCCAGGATCTGCCGTAAAGTTAAAATTCTGTCGATGGTTGACTTTCCTGGTCTGAAGCTACATTGATAAGGACCAATTAATTGGATTTCAGCCCCTGACGCCGGGAAGTGAGTGGTCTTTCCAAATCCCCAGCATCTTTACTGAGATTCAACTATCTATGATGTTCCCTTGTTCATCTCTAAAAGCATCTGTTCCTGCTTGCTGGCCTTGAGCCAGCTGTTTACCTTACTGTAAAACCTCTGAACTGCATTCCTGCTTTCTCAACATCTTTGATCTGACTTTGCTCCCTCTTTTTTCTTCTGAAAAGCCGGCGTTCCTCTCCCCTCTTTTGCTCGTAGAGCTCACGAGCAGCATCGCTTTGTATGACTACTGCTTGGCTGCATGCGCCTGCCTATACATTCTTAGTCAAACCAGAGGTCCTCGATACTTGATGTTGGTGGCATAGGACTTCTTAAGAGGTTACTTGACACTCTTGCGATTGTTGCCGACCGATACATCGAGTTTTTCTTGCCCCAAAAAGTGCACATTTATATTTAGTAATAAAATTATTTTTGTTTTTTCATTTCAAACCCGTTTTTCCAACCCTGCATTAGCGATAAGCTATAAAGTTAGATGTCTAGTTTAGAAGATTTTGGCTTTCTAACTCTTGTATAGTGTTTGGAATACTACTTACAAGAGACTCTATAAACTATAGGCTTACAAAAATTGTATAGACAACATTGTGTTGCATTGACCAAATTTCTGCTTAAATATTTGTTACTCAAACAACATATTCAAGTATTTTATTTGACACCTTCTGACTCCTAACGTCATTTCAGAGTGTATGCTCACATATTGTCCTCCTTCAAGCTCTTCATGATTTACTACATCCGTCCTATAGAATGTCACTGATAAAACAAATCGACATCACGGACCCCAATCACATTGAGGAAAAAGAAAGAACTCAATTCGAAAGGTTTTGCTTCGTCCTGAACTGAAGCCAGCTTGCCAACAAGCAACAGCAGTATGGCTCGTTACTTTGATGGAATTATTGTATAGATTTTTTGTTCGTTGCAACTTTTCGATTATTATTATTGCTGCTTGCAACTTGAAACGAAGAAAGAACTCCATACCGAATCGGAGACCAGTAATGCTCCATTCGTTCACACAGCCCGTTCCCAGTCCTCGAAAATGAAGAAATGAATCTTAAAAGTTTCTCTTGGCAAAAATGCTATTCCGATATAGCAGTGGTCTTCTGAGAGAATGAGAAACCAACAAATTCGACAGACAGACGGACAAACTTCCTTCTTCAAACTGAGCCAGCCATCCAACCAACCAACCAGACCTGTGCGGCACAATGTCATTATAAAGTAACAACTTTATTGACGGGTAATTTATTCTGGGGCACAGCAATAAACCGGCCAACTTTATAATGACGGTTGTAAATTAAAACTGGAGGAAAAAAATCGAAATGAAAATATGTATTTCTTCCAGTGTTTACAAAGATTTTGAGCTCTGAGGCAGTGAAAATTAGTGAATAAGTGAGGGAACCTCTTCTAGATATAAACAAAAAATGTCAATTCTTGAGATTGAGCTGCTTTGCGGGACCTTTTGTCATCCAAAAAATCTCATAATTCATCGAATTTATTTATCCATCGATGGGTCTCTTCGATCGCAATGCAGAATGCCACATTATTCAGAGTCAAACAATAACAAAAGGAACAGAAGGTGATGCCCGATGTGTGCTTCTGGCTGCTGATGCTGGAGGAGGTGTTACGGCTTCATCAATTTTCTTGTATTGGTTTTGAGAATTCGGCAATGCACGGTCAAATGTGTGATAATGACAATTATTGTCATGGTGATGAGGATGCTGAGATGGAGACAGTATATATTAAGTAGAGACGACGCTAACGATAGAGAGGCAAATGGCTTTTGTCGATCCGTAAATTATGGTTATAACAGGATGAGAGTACAATGTTGCTGGTTGATGTTTAGAAATGGAAACATATTATCGAGGCAGATGTTGAGCGAGAGGCATTGACATACATTTGTTGATTATAAGCAGTCCCAGAGCTTGAACCGTTCTTTTTTCTGTTTATAGAACTCTTTATCACTCTTAAAATGCATTTCGTTTAAATAGCCGAATCGGTTTTTCTAGTAAGGTTTTAAGTTATCTTGACCAGCATTCTAGATGCTTGAACTTTCCAAGGAGCTAACATCAACTCCGACCACTATTTCGTTGTAGCAAAGGTAATGCTACGAATATCCCGAAAACGGCCAGAACAAGGAAATGCTGCAAGAAAATTTGTCATCGGTCGTCTACAATCGCAAGAGATCACCAGAAGAATGTAGGCAGGTGCATGCAGCCAAACAGAGATATACAAAGCGGAGCTGCATAAAAGAAGAACAAGAGCTGCTCGTAAGTTCTAGACCAAAAGAGGAGAGAGGAACGCCGCCAGCCGGCTTCTCAGGAGAACAACGAGAGAGAATGAGAAGCGTCAGATCGAGGACGTTAAGAGAGCCAACAGCAGGAATGAAGTTCGGAGGTTTTACTGGAAGGTAAAACTGCTAGTTGAAGGTCATCAAGCAAAAACCGTTGCCTGAAGATGAACAAAGGAACATCATAGTATACCGTGAGTCCGATTTAGAAGAAGTGAAAACGGCAATATGCCGCTGGAGCAGATAGGAGTATGCATCAAATCATCTGTGAGACTTGTTCAAGAAAATGCATGCCCGATCAATGGAACCTTAGCATTTTTTGCTCGATCCTGAAGAAGGGAGATCCTCTAAAGTCTAAACTGTGCCAACTACAGAGGAATCAGCCTAAACTTAACATCGCTTATAAGATCCTCTCTGCCGTAATACATATGTTAACGTTCTTAAGACCAGGAAATTCAACCATCGACCAAATTTTCTCTTTGCGTCAAATCCTAAAAAAAACCAATAAACTCCACCTTTTTATAGATCAAGGCCGCGTATGACAGCATCTTCAGTGACGAACTGTATAAAGCCTTGTCTAGTTTTGACAACCCTGCCAAGCTCGTTCGCTTGTGCAAAATGAGGATTGAGAACTCACGCTGTGCCATTAAGGTTGGCAATGAGCTTATGAAATAATTGAATGTAAAAAAAGGATTCAGACAAGGCGATGCACTGTCATGCGATTTCTTTAACAACCTGTGCTTGAGAAGATGTTGCAAAACTCTACCGGCAACACCAGAGACACTATCTTTTAAAAGTCTGTTCAACTTCTCGCGAACGCCGCCGCGTGCTGATGAGTTAGATATTAATAATAAAACCGTAAAAATGGGTTTAGCGGAAAGTGAAGGCAAAACGAAGTATATGCTGTCTTCGACAAAGGACATTCAACACCGATGGCTCAAAGGCCTCTCTCGATCAAATTAGATAAACTTATGCTAACACCCTCATCATCCCGGTCCTGCTGTATGATGCAGAAGCATGAACCCTGACATAGTCCGATGAATGTGCCTCAAGCTGTTTCGAGATTAAAGTTCTACCGGGTCATCTATTTCTATGTGCATTGACGGGGAATGGAGAAGAAGATTCAACAGCGAACTTTACGGGTTGTGCGTCGACCCGGACCTAGCCAGAAGGGTCAACGAATCAGATGGACCAGTCATTTAGAGCGAATGGACTTTAAAGCTCCGGCCCGGAAAGCCTTCGACACTATTCCCGAGGGACGTAGAAATAGAGGAAGACCGCGACTCAGGTAGCGCACACAAGTGGAAGAGGACCTCAATCAACTTGGAGTGCAAAACTGGAGACCGCTAGCTAGAGATCGAGCTGGCTGGCGGAGACAGGTTGGTTGAGGCCCAAGTTAACAACGAACGTCTGCGCCACCTTAATTAAGTAAGTAGGCTTTAAGTTTTCTTCGAAACTCAAAGTAGTAAGCTGCTCCGCTTGAGCTGAAGCTGGTGTGGGTTCCTTGATCAATACTCTCATTCCAATATGTGAACGTTTTTCTAATGGATGAAATCACTTAAAAACTAAATAAAAAAGAAAAAGCTACCCTTATCCGGTTACCTAAGTAAGTAGGTTCCCAGAAATTTGCTGAATTGTGTCAACTCATAAGCCATCACGCAACCCCTTTGAAGAAAAGTCCCAAATTGCTTGACAACACCTTAAAATAAATTAACAGCATCTTGCAACATGTGATTTTTCTTAATGCACGCCACGTTCTTCAATTTCCCAACTTTCGATAAAAATGTAACATTACCCCAAATTGCTTAAATAACATCCCATTCACCCTTCGTGTCAGGATATGGTGATTTCAAAGGAAATATCTTCCATGCGTCGTCGTTCGTCAGCTTACATTCCACAAACTTAACTCTCTTTTTGCAAAGATTCGATCAAAGTAAAGCTTCGTCATATCGTTTGCCATATGTCTGCTATTGCAATCAACATGTATGGCCATACAGTGGGGTAAGATATGATTTAATTTGACAAGTTTTTCTTCAGTGTTTTTAGTGTCTACAGTACTTGATTCCAAAATGCTTAACCACACTGTTCCACTGTAAGTCGTAGTTTAGAATGACATTCCATCACAATGTATGGCACGCAGGCTAGTAAATTTTTATGAAGCAATATTCCGCCAGCAATTTATACAACACACATACACAAATTTCAGGGCTCCATTCACCAATTCAATGAGCATAATAAAGCTCGCGGGCGGCTTGGGTTTGTATAACCAACACAACGCCATCATCCACCACCGCCCCGCATCGCACCGCGCTGTCGACATGACAAATAAAATAAAATTTTATTCATTTTCATTTTTCGCTCAAAACATTTCATTAGCCAGCGATTGTGCTTGGAATTTTTGATTTTTCTTTTCGCCACTCACCGCTTCAACCAGCTACCCTTTTCAGTCTTTCTCTCATCCGCATGTTGAAAAGGAAAATTTCCCGAGATAAGGTGGGTTAGTGTTTCTTTTTTTTGTGTATTCGTTTTTTGGCGCTTGGAAATCTCTAGCACTTAACTTGATTCATAAATAAAGCCAGATGGATGCTGAATGGGATGGAGATGGATTCTTTAAAGAAAAACAGGGGGCGAGTTGAGCTTTGAATGAACGATATGCCTGTGGGATGTTCTGCGATCTCAACAACAACGTCCTTGGCGATATGCTTTCAAATTTGATGATGGAATGAAACATCAATAGATTTTGAGTCTGCCGGCGAGAAATTTTTTGAAGAACAGTGTGTTTTCCAAGTTTAGTAGGTACTTTTTACAACGTTTTTATTGGTGTATTACAAGAGTGCTTCATTTTCCTCAAGGAATGTGGGATACTGACGATTTTAAACATGTTGCCGAAAACCAAGCTTACCTACAACCTTGGCATTAGTATGTGCAAATAGGCTTAGCGATCTGGATTAGATCTGAGATGGTTAAGAACAGTGACTACAAAAGGCAAACGCATTTAACAACCATCGCATCGCCTTAGATTCTGTTTATTTTCATTTCAAACACATATTCTCTACCGTTCAACATAGTTATCAAAGGAAAATCCATCACAACAAACTTGATTGAATTTGCATCAGAAGTTTTGCCAGTCTTCGAAAATATCCCTAGCGTACAGGGGGTTGACAAAACGTACTTTTGACGAAGGTTAGTTTAAGTTTTCCTTTGAGAAGTAGCGGAAGTTTGACACACTTGCAATGCTCATTCAGTGTTAAATGTTTTTCATGCCAATTAACGAATATTAAAGAGAAGATAATTATATGAATTGTATTACCATTGTACGTGCAAGTAAACATTAAAGAAAATATAGAAATTGTAGATAACTTTGACTCAGAGTTTGAGAAGCTAAGAGGAAAATAGAAAATGAAATAGGTACATGTAACTTGCTTGACATCAAATGTTGTGGCATAAGATCTTTAGTATTCTGATCCCAATTAAAATCACCTTGACCACTCTCTTTGAATTCGGACGGTCCGTCTGACGATCTTGCCACTTGCCTCACTCTCAATCACAGCAATTCATCTCCTCTCATTCCCCACCTATTGGTGTCCCTTCGCAAAAGCCCGGACTTAAACCCGATTGAAAATTAGTGCGCTGTTCTAAAATAAAAAAGATTTTAGCCAGTGTCATTCGCAACATGACGCAGACCATCAAAGATTTTTTTTTTTATAGTCAACGCGCACTCAAGGGATTTTTTTCATTACCCTTTATATGCCAAGAGCACAGTGCGAGTATTAGGGAAAGGGTAGAGGATGTAAAAGGAGGTGTCGGTGAACATTGGTTTTGAATTCCTGAATATTACAATGACTGGGGAAGACAGAGTGTAGAAGAGTTCCACATTGGCGTAGTACGGCTAAAGAACGATTCTCTGTACTTGACAGTACGTCCGAAGTTGGGCTCAAGGGTGAACTGATGGGCATTCCTGGAAGCGCGGGTATTACGGTTGAATGTCTTAAGGGGAGGAATGCAACTCGCTATTTCACTAGAGCATATACCGTTGAAGTATCGGTAAAACAGGGTGAGACATGAGACATTACGCCGATGTTCTAGAGATGTAAATGACTCAACGATGGTATTGTCACCAATCATTTTGAATGCTCTTTTTTGGATACTGTCCAGAAGACTTAAGTACGTCACTGGAGTACCAGCCCAAACGTGAGAATTGTACTCAAGCTTAGGACGTATGTAGGTTTTGTAGATGGTAGCCAGATCAGAAGGGGAAACAATTTTCTTGCATCGCCTTAAGAAACCTAAACATCTTGCGGCATTTTTGGCGACATCGCATATGTGCTCGTTCCACAAGAGGTGGTCAGTGATGCACATACCGACAATCTCGAGATATTCGGTCTCATGGATGCAAGTGCCACTCACGGACAGTGGCAAGGGGGGTATATCTCACTTCGACGATACAAGACAGCATTGAGTTTTCGAAACATTAAACTCTACGCGATTTTGTATTCCCCATTGTACAATGCTGTTTAGGTCAGAGTTTAATGAGCTTATCATATTTTGCCGTTGCAGTTCTCACATCCGAAGAGGAAGGATGTTAGTCTGGACATGAATATGAAAAGCTAAGGTTACTGTCGTCAGCGAAACAATTTATTGGATTAAAAGTAACAGACAAGAGATCATTAATGAAAATGTGGAAGAGGGTTGGAGACAAAACGGAGCCCTGGGGCACACCAGCATTTATATTGTGGGTTTCAGACTTGAATCCGTCCAATGCAACTTGTATAGAAAGGTTCGAAAGAAAGTTTCTAATCCAACGAAGGAGGGAGTCATCAATACCGAAAGCACGCATTTTCGATAAGAAAGCCTGATGCCAAACTCTATCAAATTCCTTTGAAATATCAAGTCCAACAATCTTACTTCCTCCAAAACGATGTAAAAATTTGTTCCACTGTTCGGTGAGATAAACCATCAGACCACCAGTGGACCTGTTGCTGCGAAAGCCGTATTGCCGGTCATTAAGAAGTTTTCGGTCTTCGAGATATTTCTTGAGCTGATACAGCGTTTCCATGACCTTAGAAAGAAGGGACGTAAGTGCAATCGGGCGATAATTGGAGGGAGAAGAAGATTCGCCTTTTTTGGGATTAGCTGGACAAATGCTGTTTTCCAACTGCTCGGAACGAGCCTAGAAGAATAGGATAGATGGAAAAGCTTACGCAAGGGTCTTGCCAACGTGGAAGAACACCTCTTCAACATAATAGCGGGGATACCATCCGGACCAGCGGATTTATGTATGTTGAGATCATTTAGGACTCTCGCCACAGCACGAGTGCGGGAGAAGATTTGTCCCATGGAATCATTGACGCGTTCAATAACTGGAGAAGTCATGATACTCTCTGGCAGCGAAGAGTTGGAGGCGAACTGCCTAGCAAAAATGTTAGCTTTCGCGAGAGAGCTAACAACTGGAGTGTCAGTGTCAACGAACGCAGGGACCAAGGAAGAAGAAGAATTCTTCATATTTTTTACAAATGACCAAAAATTTTTACTGCCTTTCGGACATTGCAGAATTTTTTGCCTTAATTTTTGGTCATGTTAAAACTTGGTCCGTCGAATATGGGCATTGCAGGCCTTCCTGGCTTGTTTAAACTTGTTACGGTTTTCCTCAGTTGGGTTGGCTCTAAAACACCGGAACTTTACTTCCTTTTCCCTGATAACCTCTTTACAGCTTGAATCAAACCAAGACTTTTCCTCGGGTTTGATGCTTTTAACCCTATTCGGGATAAAAGTTTGTATTCCCAAAATAATCATATTAGTAATCATATCTGCGCTGGAGTCTAGGTCACTATCGAGGAAGCATAGTGACCAGTTAAAGATCCGGAAGAAGTTATTGAGACCGTCCCAGCTGGCTTTCTCGTATTGCCATAGCAGAATATTGCAAAACTTGCATTTCATATTCAAGTTTAGTAATATTTATATTTTTTCCATTTATTTTAATAGGCACTTTATTCAAAAGTTAAAACTGATTTGTTTTAAAAACTTATGTTGGTAGACCGTGCCCCAGTTTGAGAAATAGAAGTGAAAAGAACGAAAGATGAAGCACTCAGAACTTCCCTTATTATATAAATTTCTTACTCAGAAATAATCTTTGAACTTCGATCGCTCAGCGTCAGCTGTGTACGAAATTCCATACGCTCTCGTAATTTAAGGCACTGTTTACATTTCATAATTTTCATATTTTTAATTTATTTCGATACTATTAAAAATGGTACTCATACGCCGTAGTGAACTTTGTTTTGATGTTGTAAATCATTAATTATAATTATATCATCATTAAAATTAACTTGAGTGGTATGAAAAAACAAAAAAACAAAAATTAAAGCAATAAGTGGATACGTAGAATCCATAGTTCGCGGTTTTTAAGTATTTCTCGTATAATCGTAAATCGTCGTAAATTTCATAATTTTATTCGGTCGTTCTTTAGAGTGAGGATAGAGGCCACCGTTAAGTTTAAAGCCATTTCTAACTTTGTCGTTTAAATATGCTGAACAAGACCTGAATATTTTGCTAAGTGAGAGATGGTAGAGCAGAAATCCTCTTATAAGAGGGCATATTCATATTGCAGGTAATTAGTTTTTCCCTTGAAAAAGAACCAGTGCTATTTCATTGGTGTTATTGTCGTATGGACACATTTTATTTTCAAGCGATTCTGATGAGCTTGTTTAACTTATTTTACAAAATTTCTGCGAACACTTTAGGGATCTTGCTTACCTGATTACTTTGTGGTTTTTGGGCTCCTAAAATAGAGTGGCGCGACAGTATGTTGAAGATCCAAAACCTAAGTGGTTTACTCTCATCAACAATTCTCTGAGAGCGTATGAGGAATTGAGAAGACATATACAATTTAACGCCGATTCTGAACGGCAAAGTGGAGAAGCACTTTTTCATGATAGATTGATACTCCTTGAAGTTTTGTCAGTTCTTCGCAAGAGGTAGTACCTACCCGTGTAAGATGAAATAAAAACTTTTATGGGCACGAATAGGATTTGAACCCACAACGTTCTGCTTGGCAGTCAACGCACAAAGCCACTAAGCCACGGACACACTTAAACTCCTAGACTTTTTTCTCACTTAGAGATATAACTAAAAGATTATTACAGACTAGGTAATTGTTCAGAGATCTATTGTACCAACACGGGAATGCTTACCAGCTGTTGTTATAGAATCTACTTTCCCATTTCGCCAGGCCTTATTGGTTTACTTTTGCAGGTCGTAGGTCGTGGCCCAAGAAGATGACGTTTCTTTCATATACGTAGGTTAGGTTAGGTTAAGCGGGCTGATGGTTGATGTTGTTACCATCACACTTAGATCAATGTAGATCCATTGTGGTACCCTGAAGTGTTGTAACTTCCTGAAAAGTAAATAACCTATGAATCATGTGGTTCGTTTAACCATTTAGAGGTCTTGGCAAAGTTTAGTAAGCTTTTGCCTGGCAGTTCTGATAGTTCCTCTAGTTCATTGTAGAAGAAGTTGCCTAGAGTTTTCTTCCTGGTGAGACAGAGTGAAGGACAGTGGCAGAGAAAATGAGCAGTGTCCTCATGCTCATTCTCATCACCACAGCCTCTACAAAGGTCATCCGTACAGAGCCCCATCTTCTTCTTATGGTAGCCGAGTAGGTTGTGCCCTGTAATAATGCCGATAAGGGATCTTAGGGATGGTTTGTTAAGAGTTAAAATCCAATCGGATCTTTTCTTATCGTATCTAGGCCATAGCTTCCTGGTGTTAACACAGGTTTCTAGGAGATTCCATCTGTTGTTGGATTTTTGAATGATGATCTTACTGACGTTATGTTTCAGTTCACATAACGGGATTCCTATATGATGGTCTATGAGAGAGGGTTCCAGTGTGGAGCCTTCTCTTGCAAGTTCATCTGCCTTTTCGTTGCCTGGTACATCACTATGGCCAGGAACCCAGCAGAGACTTACAAAAGACGTAAGACTTATAGGTCTGAAGTCTTTGGGTTCAATGTGGCTAGGCTTGCCGGCTTTTGGAATAAAGACGACTTTTACCTCACGCCATGTCTTGGGAACATACCCCCATTTAATGCTATTTTGAAAAATGTTTATCAGGTGTGGAGTGATAAATGCAGAGCTCTTTTGCAGCATCATTGGGAAAATGCCGTCTAGGCCCGGTGATTTATAAGGGCAGAAGGAGTTAATAGCCCAGTTTATCTTTTCTTCCGTTATAAAATCCGTAGGGATTTCATGTTCGAGAATTAAGGAGTAATCTGGTTCGCGTTCAGGGCTAGGTTTGCTGCCTGGGAAATGTGTTTCAACCAGGAGTTCTAGACTTTCGCGACCTGATTCAGTCCAGCTATTGTCAGGTTTCCTTAGAGAGCCTACAGAAGTGGAGGTTTTCGAAAGGATTTTCCTGAGCCTAGCTGACTCGTTGGTGCTCTCGATATTGCTACAGAAATTTTTCCACGAGTTCCGTTTAGCTCGTTGGGTTTCTGTTTTGAATTTTCTTTGACTAGTCTTATAACAGTCCCAGTCACTTTCGAGTCTTGTTCTTTTTGCAGCATTGAAAAGTTTTCTCGTTTCCTTTCTAATGTTGGTTAGTTCAGTTGTCCACCAGGGTGGTTTATTGTTTTTCTTCACAGTTGTTTTGATTGGACAACTGATTTCGAACGCCTTACGCAGAGTCTCAGTGAGATCCTCTGTTGCCTTCTCTAGACTGTCTGGTCCTAGAATGGCGTTGGTGTTAATGTGCCTGATGTTGTTACTAATTTCCCTATTGAAAATAAGCCAGTCTGTACGCCTATTATTCCTAAAGGGTGTGTGCTGGCTATCAACGTTAGGGATATAAAATTCTATGAGCCGATGGTCAGAAAAGGATGGTTCTTCTAAAACCCTCCAGTGGTCAATCTGACAGGAGTCAGAGTTATTTGAGAGGGTAATATCTATTATCTCTTTCCGGTTTTTCGTGACAAAGGTGGGTTTATTGCCTCGGTTAGCCACACATAAATTTTTATCTAAGATGAATTGAAAAAGGGATTCACCTCTAGTATTAGTGTCGGTGCTACACCATTGCGCATGATGTGCATTGGAGTCGCACCCTAAGATAATATTGAAATGTTTCTTACTTGCGAATGATACTAATTCATTTGTTATATCCGCCGGTGGTCCTTCAACTCCATCATAGGGCATGTATGTGGAGGTTATTATGAGCGTTGGGTGCTCCTTGCGTTCAAAAATGACCGCGGTCTGGTCGATGTTGCTGTAAGAAGTTAGAAGAAAAAGATTAAACTGTTTCCTAGCTAATATACAGGTTCTGGGGTTACTGTTTTGGCTGTCAAGATTTGACTTATACAGCATCAGGTCTTTGGATTTCAGGCCCTTGATCCTGCCACCTACGACCCAGTGTTCTTGAATCAGGGCCATGTCGTATTGTCTACTCTGCATCAGGTAGACCAGGTTGGCGCTGGCGGCTTTACTATGTTGAAGATTGATTTGTAAGATTTTCAATTCCATCTACATAATAAAGATTTGTTCATCGCCTTACTAACCTGTTTTCTTTTATTGGATGTCAATCTAAGTTTGCATCTGGTAATCCCGACGCGCACTTTGAAATCCACTTTCCTAAGTAGTGGTATCGATTTATGGCCTAATCTAACCGTCACTTCGGTGCCTTCGTTGGTCTTCTCGCACTTAATAATTTCCCAGTCTTGGCTGAGTAGATCATTGTTGAGAGATATGATGTATCTCTCCAGACGATCATTGGGAAGGGTTGGACCTTTCACCAAAAGTACGCCAATTGGTCTCGAGATGTTTTTTATCTCCTTTACATCAATAAGGCGTAGATCTGCATTTTGCCATGGTGCATAGGTGGTCTTTGTGAAGTCTTGAAGCCATTTTAAAGTGGCTTCGTTTTCGCAATCCATCACCTTGAACCCATGGATGGTTGTTAAATTTCCGAAGAGCGGGGGGGCCTGTTTTTGACTATGGCCTCATTGACTTCTTCCAGGATTCTAAGCTCCAGAAGTTGCCATTCATCCTCGGACAGCTTCCGTGAAGGTTTACCGAAATCGGCAATGGCAACTTGTTGCCCCTTCACGGTTGCTCGGGAGATCTTAATTCTCTTAGTTGCCTTATTAGGCGAAGAGACGGTCGGGGAAAGTTCATTCCTAGCTCTTTTGGAGGTACTTGGACCTTCAGAAGGTGTTACTTGCGGTGCTGGCTGTAAGCGCTGTTTGGATCTGTCCAGCGCTGCCTTCTCCTTTGCAGTCAAGGACTCTGGTGTCCTATTAGCAAACCGGCGGACGATCCTCTCAGCGTTACGAGTTTGACGACGTTTGATCTCCTTGTCGTCCCGAGCCTTTGCCTTTCGTGTTGATGATCTTTTTTCAATCACCGTAGCTAAACTGACGTTCGTTGTGTTGATCGTACAGTTTTCGGGTTCAGATTCGACGCTAGTGTTTAGATCAACGCTTCGGCTGTGGCCAGTAGCATTGTCTTTGCACTTACGCTCATCCTTACCCTCATTGAGGGTCACCTTCTCACCTACCTCACTAACGCCAACTGATATCGGAGCGATCAGTGGCTGCTCGGTAGGTGGTACGGTAGACGCCCCAATGTTTGTCTGTACGACCGTCCCTGCCAGTTTCTTCCCTTCCTGAGGAGTGGTTGCGATCATCGGTGGGGGGCACCCTTCCTCACGCTGTATTGTAACAGCGATGGGGGCAGGTGGTCCCATCAAGATTTTAACGCCCGCGCTCTCCGAAGAGAGGGGATTTGGTGCTAGATTAGCGGGGTGCCTATCTTTTCCCAAACCCTCCCTGTCCAGAAAAGCGCGCGCGTTATGCAACCTTTTCCTCTCCTGTTCTGTCAGTTGGTCCCAGTCCAACTGCCCTAGTCGTTTGACTGTCCTCTTGCTATTGGTGATCCTGCACCTTCTGGATGCGCTTGACACGTTCGAGAGGTTGGAACTAGCGACCGAACCAACTTCGCTGACGCTGTCATCAACGTCGATCGCGCTAGCGCCATCCTCCATATCCATCTGTGCAAAGGGATCGAGGAGAAGATTTTCTTCTTCCTCAGTCATGCAGTGGTCCTTGGAAGAGCTCATAATATTTTCAAATTGAATATTGTGCTTATAATTTTCGGAAACTGAAAAAAGAAACGAAAATAAAAAGAGAAAAGAAAAAGAGAAAAGAGAAAGAAAAAGTTTCGAAATTATAAGATGAGTTCTAACAAAATAAAGTTTTATGAAATGAAAAATTGTCACTGGCGACTTCTCCTCTCGGTATTGAGACCGCGAGGCAAAGCCTAAGCCGACAGCCGTGACTTCTATCGACCTTATAGCGTATATCCCCGCTATGGTTTTGTTCTTTTTAATTAAATTTTCCATATTCATAGGGGTGGGCCTCTCTTAGTTTGCTTAAACTCAAGTTGGTGGCTGAGAGTCTGCTCAAGAGCTTGAGTCTGCAACTTAACCTACTTAAAGTTCTCGCGTAAGCCTCCTCACCAACGGCAAGGTGGAGACCCGTCGAGGAGGTTCATATACGTAAGACTGAGACCAGGCCCGCGCCCCTCTTGGCAAGTTTTTCCATGTATCACGATTGTTGGGATAAACCACCGCACGGTTTAGGATGTCTTGGTCTACGCCATCTTTGGTCTGCTGCACTTTCTTCTACTATATGAGATATTTCTCATAAAGTCAATACTTTGAGGATCATGCCATTGAATACATTATAAAGCGAAACGAGCAAAATTTCGTTCCACCAATAATAACCTGTCAAAATAAACCTCATAAAAAGAAGTCCAAATCTGCGAAGTATAATATTCAAGGTGTGGAAGAACTAGGCAAGTGTAAAGAGCAAGGGTGACGTTTGGATCGAAAAATTCTTTTGATCAACGCTGAATGAACCCCAGCATAGAAATCCAAGGTCCCCTTCTTTAAAAACATGACACAGAATTTGCTGCGATATAAAATACTCATAGGTCGAAGTTGCTCTTTTTTGAGAATGTCATTGTGTGACCTTTCGACGGGTTAAGATTTAAACTGTTTCTTATTACACCGTAAAGCAAAACTATTTATATCATCTTGTAGGAGAATGCGATCATTGTTAGATGAAATCTTCACATCATTTGCAAAAATTAGAATTTCACTGAAATGACCACATCCACATACCTGTGCACGGTGCTTCATTTGTAGATAACATAAATGGAAGGGGTCCTAAATGACTACACTGCGGAATAACAGATTTTGCAGTACAAATCTTCGAAAACATGCCATTGAACTTAATTTGATAAGTTCTATTCTCAAGCTTAGAAGAAGTCCATGAAACAACCCCAGGAGGAAAACCTAATCAATGTAATTTCAACTTGATAATTGAATGAGACACTTGAATGAGGCCTTTGAAAAATCAGTGTATCTATGCACACCCAATTTCCTATCCATTTTCCAAACTGTTCAAACATTTATGGGCAAACGCAAGGAGGCTTGTGCCCGTTTATATTCTTTGCATAAAGCCACCTTGCTTGTTTTTGCAGTAAAATGATAAATTGTCACAAACTATTTGTTCAAACAGTTTAGAAAAACAAGAAAACTTAGAAATTGCCCTTTTTAAATGAAAAAAAAAATAGAGTGGCGCGACAGTTCTTGAAGAGCCAAGGCATAAGTGGCTTACTCTCATCAACAATTCTCTGAGTGCGTGTGAAGAATTGAGGGGACCTACAATTTGACGCCGATTCCGAACGGCAGAGTTGAGAAGCACTTTTTCATGACAGATTGATACTCTTGGAAGATTTGTCAGTTCTCCGCAAGACTCGAGAGTAGGACTCGAACCCACGATGCGACGTTCTGCTTAGCAGCCAACGCACCTTAGCACTTAAGCTACGGGCAACTGCCCTTTTTAAATGCGGTATGATAAAAGCAAATTTTCAGGCGAATGGAATTTTTACAAGTTTCAAAGATAGTTGGAATAAGGGAATATTTTACTAATAGGCTTAGCTTGCATTTTTTTTTCAATAAAATGTGATGAATATCGTCAGGAACAGGAGAATAGTGTTCTTTCAGAAGGGACAAGAAACTTAGGACATATTAAACGTGACTTGTTTGCTATTTATCAAGGTGACGTGAAATAACGCCCTACGAAATAAGGCCCCACCTTAAATGCGGCTTTATTTCCATGAAGAAATCGAAAAAACACCCGACAGGCCTTATTTCAATTGAATTGTGGAAATAAGGCCACATTTTACATGAAAATAAGGCCGCATTTCCAGAAGAAAAAAATAATGGCCCTCTATTGTGGGTGATAAGTGCCGAATTTCATTTTGCGACTACTGACCCACTACGCTGGTTCATTTGTCCAGAAATATAATTTAGGGTTTCCAACCTTCGCGATTAAAATACATAAGTTAATTACATTTTCAAGGTTTTTTCTGTGCATACCGCATGCTTTAAGTCTATGTGACGTTAAAAAAACATTATCCAATGCAAACGTACTTCTGCATTCTGGGATGTTAAATATCTGTGAGGGTACGGCATTCTACAAGTACACTATACTTGAAGCCAATTTCATCTTATTGCAACTATCGATCACCTTAAGTAACCAAGCTGTTTCAATTACATTAAAAGCTGCATAAGAAAGATGGATGGACACAGCGGAAAAAATTTTACCCAAAAAAATTTTTCAAAAAATTTCAAAATTATTTCTGCTCGCTTCGCTCGCAATGAAATCAAATCCATCTTGAATTTTTCGTATCGGCCTCATGCTCATCCTCAGTCGAAATTCAAAAAGATGCTGGAAATGAATAATTGAAATTCTTGCAAAAATCTTTCTTTGCATTACAGGATGTGTAGTTGTTGCTTTTTCAAATAAAAGGAAAACTCAACAGCTTTGAAAAATGAATTGCTCTGACCATTTTGTCGACGGCTAGTAAAGAAACGTGGTCCTAATTATTTGTAAGATTTTTTGTAGTGTAGTATACATACAGGAATTTACGGTTTTTATTTATTTTTTTAGCATGAACATTCGTTGTTTCACTTTTTTTTTTTGACTTTTGTCCCATTAAAAGAAAAACCTAATTGGGACTATTGACCCACCATAGTGGATTAATAATCTCAAATCGAAGTCGGCACTTATGACCCTCCATAGTAGATCAGAAGTTCCGAAAACAATTTTCGAGAATTCTGAGCTCGGGACGAGTTTCCCTGCGCCAACTTTCTAATCAAAACAAAAAAAACCGAAATAAGGCCCCACGGGCATTATTTCTTAGTTGCAATGGAAATAAGACCGCAACCCTTATAGGGGTCTTATTTCCATAAGAAATGGAAATAAAGCCCTATGGGGCCTTATTTCGTCGGGCGTTATTTCACGTCACCCATTTATCAACATCCACATCAAGGGGAGTATCTATGAAATATCTCAGAGATATAAAGGTGTCCCGCCCACCGAAGTCTACCAATCTTAATTTTTGTTGTCTCATTCACTTCGTGGTAGATTTGGTATTGCTCGTGATTATATATCGTATCCAAAATCGTTCTTCCTAAAAAACTGAGCCACTTTTCTTCACCCAAGTCTCGAATCCATACGTGAGTTCTGCTTCGAAGTAATGGTAAGATTTTTGGACTTATCGAGCCTTGAAAGACTTAAGCAGGTTATGTTGGCCTTGAGCAGCAGCCGCCCGCGTATTTCTTTTTCCATATCGGCTGCTTCTACTTACCCAAGGTAATTGAGGGTTTGAACTCGAGCTAATGTTATTAAATTGTCCCTTTTGATTCAATCACTCATATGTTTAGTTCTAAGATATTATGCGGATTATAGCATACCTATAGCAGATTTTAAGTTGTTTTTCCTGAGTCTTGAACCCTGGATGTATTGTTACTACTAAATAATTTCGTAACTCTTTTGATAACCCTACTGTCGTCTAAAACTAAAATTATGTAAAAGAATCAAGCATTCTGATTCCAAGCGAGTGTTCTTCTCTTTGACGAACTAAAGAGCCCCCTGTTCCTTTGTAATAAGATAAAATTTTATGTTATAGCTCCATTCTTACAAACGACTATACTTTACAACACAGACACACACGCACCAGCAGTTTCATACACATCGAAAACCAAAACTCAATATCGACAACAATGCGGTATCAATATTCCTTAGCATTCCCGCAAATAAAAAAAATCTTTGAATAGGAAAATCAGCCTCACAGTTCTTTTTCGTTTGCGAAACACAAAAAAATCCAATCATTTTCCATCAGAAATCCATCTGGTTTTTCCGTTTTTCTATATCTTTCCGATGGATTAATGAAATTGATCTCTGTCCCCCTGATTCCGAAATTTCTTATTTTTTCATTCAAGAGTGTGATGATATTAGATTTGATGAAATGGCCAACAGGCATTTACGCAAAAGACTCTTGTACGTCTCTTTCGACGTCCTTGTAAAATGCCTCCTTCGAGTTGTGATGGGGGGAGGCCAGTCATCGTCATGGTCTCGAAACAAAATAATCATTTTAACCTTATACATGTATCCTTAGCATACACAAACTCTTTACTGTAAGCCTAACGATCTG
Source organism: Sphaerophoria taeniata (assembly GCA_943590905.1). NCBI lineage: Eukaryota > Metazoa > Arthropoda > Insecta > Diptera > Syrphidae > Sphaerophoria > Sphaerophoria taeniata. The sequence goes on along the minus strand of OX016542.1, from coordinate 71,023,043 downwards.
CAAAAAGGGATATGATGGCATGCGATTTTATTTGCATTTTACTCTGAAAGGATTTTGTTTTGTTCCCATCTATGGAGGGCTACCTTCTCCACCCAGGGTCTGGGTCAAACGAGAATATACGCACAAAGGACTTTCTGCAATTGCCAAGTTCATGAAAATAACAGGAGCAAAAAAAACTCCAAATTGTATCTTAAACATGTGTTTCTTTCAAGAGCAGTATATTTCGGGGAGGGAGGGAGCGAACATAGAGAAGCAGCAAGTGGTGGATTCAAATTGACCATGATTGCAATTTAGAGGGTTGTTAAATGGAAAAACAACAACCTTCCCGTCTCCATACGTCGCCGTCGTCGCCGTCGGTCGCACGGCAAATAAAAGGGGTTGTGTGGAACTGCTCAACCGAGATCTCCTTTGATTGCTTATTCTCTTTGATGCTTTTTTTCGATAAAAATACCCCTTTTTTCTGTATTTTTTTCCGTTCAATTCGAAAATGAAATCCAAGGGTGTGAAAAGTATTTTGCTTTGGTACATTGAAGAACACCTTTTAAGTGCGTGCCGAAGGACTATTTTTCCGATTTTCCAGTGATTTGAATTTATTGGAATTTTTTATTTGTTGTTTTTGTTGATTGTTCTTTTAAAATGCCATTCTCAAGACACCTGATGGAAGCGTTTGAGGACCAAAATCGCATAAATACTAATTCTTTTATTTTTTCGTTTCTTATTTTTGGAGATTGGTGCGGGGTACACTCGGGCTTTTGTCCGATTGAGTGAGCCAAACAACACGTCTTGCTTTTTTTCTTGCGGATCATTAAATTTAATCGAACATCGAATTGGAAAGCGTTCAAAAATCCAGAAATTGGGTTTTTGATTGGGTCAAAATAAAGGCGAGTACATTTGGTTCTTATCACATTGAAAGCAAATGCTTAAAAGGCAAGCTCTGTTGCATATGATGTTAGTTCTTATTCCCCAAACTTAAAATCTCACAAAGTGTGAAATTATTTCCAATCAATATGGGAAAATTGTTTTTCTTGCTATTTGCCTGTCCCCAGGCAATACTTACTTACTTACTTATCCGGCTCACAATTCATTAAGGATCTCAGCCTGAGATACTGCAGCTTTCCATCGTGAACGGTCCCTCGTATGCACTCTCCAGTCGCCGAAACCTAACGCTCTGGCATCCGCAGTCACTTGGTCTTTGTACCGTAGGTTCGGTCTTCCTTGTCGTCTCGAACCTGGGGGCTGGCATGAGAAGACTTTCTTGGCTGGAGCGTTGTCGTCCATTCGCTCGATTTGGCCGAGCCATTGTAGTCGTCTTTTCTTGGCCTTCTGGAACACATCCACATCTTGGTACAGCTCATACAGTTCTCGGTTGTACCTTCTTCTCCATTCGCCATCGCCGCATACGGGACCGAAAATCCGTCGAAGAATTTTTCTTTCGAAAGTGCCCAGTATCAATTCCCCTTTTTTACTTATCGTCCAGCACTCGGGCACGCCGCCGTAGAGTAGGTCTGGTAAAATCAAAGATTTGTATAGCAGACATTTTGTCTTTCGAGTGAGGAGTTTTGAACCCAGTTGTTTGGCCAAACCGAAGCAGCAGCGGTTCGCTAGGGTAATTCTTCTTCGGATCTCCACTAAGGTGTCGTTTGTGGGATAGATGTTTGTTCCAAGGTAGGTGAACTCCTTAACTACCTCGAAATTGCTGCTACCAACAGTGACGTTTTGTCCTAGGCGGTGGACAGATGTTGCTTTGTTTGTTTATAGCATGTACTTTGTTTTGTCCTCATTCACTTCAAACCAACGAGTTTTGCCTGTTCTTCAATCGCTGTGAAGGCTCCAGCACAGCTCTCATCGACCGATCATGTCTATGTCGTCCGCATTGCCTAGGAGATGGGTGGATTTGTTGAAGATAGTGTTTTCCGTGCTCACACCTGCCTTGCGCACTATCTGCTCCAGGACTATGTTGAAGGTGTCACATGATAACGCATCTCCTTATCTAAACACTGCGCATGTTTGAAATAACTCGGATGAGCTGTTACCCATTTGCACACTGCACTGCGTATTGTTTAGCGTCATGCGGCACAGCTGGATCAGTTCGTTCGGGATCCCGAATTCAGACATCGCCATCATAAGTTCTTGGCGGTGTGTGCTATCATAAGCAGCTTTAAAGTCGATGAAAAGATGGTGGGTTTCGACTTGAAATTCGTTGGTCTTTTCCAGGATCTGCCTCAGCGTGAAAATTTGGTCTATCGTTGTTCTGCCTGGCCTAAAGCCACACTGGTACGTGCCGATTATTGTCCCTAGGCAATAATCGGCCGAATGCTCTTACGTACCTACCTTCGAAGCACTGATCTTATATCTCATCAGCTCTTGACGATCGAAAGCTTCTTAATGACCGGCAGTACGGTCATCACTATATCATCGTTTTGGTTAAAGTAAGATTATTGCGCTTGATCAAAGGCATTGATAAAGTCTGACATCTTGCTCTCTTATCGATAATATATTGACGAGTCCTTTCTTCACAACTTGTACCTATTGGAATAAATGCTTGTGTACGCCACGCCTCTGTTTGATCCCCGACACTCTTTCCCGTTTTTTATAAAGGATTTCTTGTCAGCAAAATATGACAAGCTCATTTAACTCTGACTTAAACAACATTGTAAAGTGAAGAATAAAAAACGTGTAGACTGTATAAGTGTATAATTTATTGCTTCAAAACTCTTATATCGTTAAAACGGCATATATTCCCCATGAGCCCTGATACTTCCCATGAGTGGCACTTGTATCATTGATACTGAAGATCTCGCAATTCTGAAGTCTAGGTTTCCTGAATCGTAGCAGAAAATTCTTCTCCCCTTCTGATCTAGCTACTATCTTCAAGACGTACAGATCTCCAAAGCTTAAGATCTTGCCCTGCAGTGAAAAATTTAAGCCTATTGGGTGGTTTACAGCTACGGAAATGGAGTATCGTCGTAACGTTTCTTGCGTAGTTCAGTGCTTTAGAAAAATATCCAGTTGTATTCTTCCATCTGAAATTCATTTGTAATTCTCGCGCTTTTAGGAATGCCCATCAGTTCACCCCTGAACCCAACCTCGGAAGTTCTGTTAAGAACAGAGATTTATGTTCTTAGCCGTACTACGCAAATGTGGAAAAAGTTACCACACTTTGTTTTTCGCATTCATTCAGTAATTCGAGACCAATATACGCCGATACCTCAACCATTAACCCCTCTCTTCATTTCCTGGTTCTCACTATGTGTTCTTGGCATAGGTATCAAGAGAATAGAAAAAAAGACCTTGTGTTCTTAAACTACAAATAATGATCAGTTTGCAGTTGAAACTTGATTTGGTTAGTTCATGATGAGAAAAGTCGAACCCAAAAAGGTGTTGACAATTTAATTCGCGTCACTTAAATAAAAATTTTAAACCTTGCTGTCTGTCAATCAACAAGATCGATTGAAATACAATTCATCAAATTATGAAATTCGGGTGTCTAAAAGGCCGACAATTTTTTGTTTAAGTTCGGGTGGTTGGTATCAAGAGATAAGAATTCAAGTGCAATGTTTCAAAAACAGACAAAATTGAACGCTTCTGTTGATGTTTTTGATTGAGTGATCGAATTTTAAGCACGATTCGGTAAAGTTATGTGATTGTCAATAGGCCTTTGATTGATTGAGCCTTTTGCTAGACTGTTTGGTTTTGTCTTTTATTTGTTGAAAATTTGTCGATGAATAAGCTTATTATTGTGTCGTAAAATAGAATTGAAACAATCACAAACGTTTTAAAATATTCAAATGAATGGTAGGTTAGGTTAGGTTAGGTTGGAGTGGCTGTCCAGATGTCATTGACTCACTTAGACCTCAAGGGTCCATTGTGATACCACTAATGAGGTTACTCATGGGAGAGTAATGAACTTAAACAAACCATTTTGTACTTTTAATGAAGTTAGAGAGTCATTTTGTGTCGATCGTTGCCAGTTCACTGGTATTATCGAAGAAGGGATTACCGAGATAAATAAAATAAATAGAGTGGCGCGACAGCTCTTGAAGAGCCAAGGCCTAAGTGGCTTACTCTCATCAGCGATTCTTTGAGTGCGTGTGAAGAATTGAGGGGACCTACAATTTAACGCCGATTCCGAACGGCAGAGTTGAGAAGCACTTTTTCATGACAGATTGATACTCTTGGAAGATTTGTGTGGTCTTCGCATAAGGGGGCCCGTGAAAGATGAAATAAAAACTTGGCTTGAGTAGGACTCGAACCAACGACGATTACCGAGATAGTTATTCCTTCTATTGGAGAGTGCCGGACATGTACACAGAAGGTGTTGGATTGTTTCCTCCTCCTCCTCGTCCATGCAGCTTCTACAGAAGTCGTTTGCGTAGACCCCAAGCCTCAAAGCATGTCTGCTGACAGTGTCCTGTTATGACTCCAATTGTAGAGCTTATATTTTGTCTGCTCAGGGAAATCAAGCCTTTTGACTGTTTCAGGTCTATGCTTGGCCATATTTGTTTACTTGCTAGGCAGGTGGTACCCTGTGACCATCTAGCATTTGCTGATTCTAGAGCATATTGTTTGAGAAGATATTTGCATGTAGCAAGTGGTGTTCCTATGTTATGTTTTTGTCTAACATTAGGCAGAAGTGTTCCGTTTTTGGCGAGCTCATCGGCTTTGCAATTTCCCGGAATGTCTCTGTGGCCCGGCACCCAAATGAGGTGAACATTAAACTGTTCCGTCATCTCATTCAGAGATGATCGACAATCGTGGACTATTTGAGAGTTTTTGGAGACAGACGCGAGAGATTTGAGAGCGGCTTAGCTGTCCGGGAAGATTCGTATATCCTTGCAAGATATAACATTTTCTTTGAGCCAGGATAGTGCCTCTTTAATCGCCATTACTTCTGCCTGGAATACACTACATTGATTGGGAAGTCTGTATGATAGACTGAGATACAGTTGTTCCGAATAGATACCACTTCCAACTCCGTAATCGGTCTTTGAACCGTGTGTATAGAAGTGTACCGCATTGTCTTCCAGGGGTCTCTCTTCTTCCCAGGAGGATCTTGAAGGGATGGAAACATGGAAGCTTACCATTTTTGGGGTGGTATAGTCTTAGCGATCTGGGATAGATCTGAAATTGTCTAGAATAGTAGTATGTCCAGTATTGTTACTGTTCCATTGAGAGGTGGCTCTAAGCCTCACACATGAGTTGGCTGCCACCATTTTGGAGAAGATGTCAAGAGGTGTTAGGTTTAAAAGCACTTCCAGGGATGCGGTTGGTGTTGAACGAAGTGCTCCTGTGATGCACATACCTGCATACCTGCAAATGAATGGTAGGTAAGGAGCAATTCTTCTTATGTTTTTTTATTTCATTATTAAATTATTTTGTCGGTAGAAATAAATCTTGGTACTCACGATCTTAGAAATATCTTTAAAGCGCAAGCGGTGTCAACGCCTCGCTGTAAATAATTTTCGTGTAAAATGACAAACATCGTTTGTCATCGATTTTGATTTTTCTACCTGAGCGTCGAACTCGTCAAGTTGTAGAAGCTGAGTAAGGTAAAAGATTCTGGAGAACGCTCCCCAGATTATTTCTGAATCCAAACAACTCCACCTCGGCTTTGTTTACACTAGAAAATTACCAATCCAAATCGGTACAGCTTAATTGCAGTCCGTATCTATAACCTCTCCAAACCCTCCACTCCCCTCTTATTCTCACTTGCCCACTCTATCACAATTGAGCTGGAACTAAGATGTTATACGACCCGTGCCGATGATCAGGCTGGCAGAGCAGCCAATTCTTTCAAAAAAGCTCAGTCTCTAAAGGATTATCCGGAATACCTATAGCGACTTTATGACTTAGAGCCGATTTTCAATCGTCAGATAAACAAGTAGATAGTGTTTTTTCGACAGATAACAAAATATTGGATTTTCAATCGTCAGATAGACTTTATCGGACGAATAACGCTCTTATTTATTCGACCGATGAATACTCAGAAAAGTTTATTTGCCAGTTTGTTATTTGTAGATTTTTTCGATGAATGAAAAATCGGCTTTTGAAATTATTAAAACAAAACCTAAGACGGGTGCTCCACCAGCTAAACCGGGCGGCAATGTGTTTTCAACGCCTGTCGTGACTCCCGTGTTCAACACTGTCGGAACGGCTCTGGTCAAGCCTGGCCACTCCTTCGCTGTAAGCCAGGAAATTTCTAATTCTGGTCGCAGGGTTGTTGTGACAAACGACTCCCCTGCTTCTAAGTAATATGCAACGCGTGCATCTTCTTCGGGAGGAGGCCAGCCCGATATAGTACTAGAAGGGCTGTGAATAATGGTTCTAACAGAACTGGAGCGAGGTCACTCCCAAAAAAAGACCTTTAATGCGTCAAAAAAGGCATACAGGGAAATACGTCTTGCTTATAGGATTCTGAAGGTCTCTGGTTAAACAATGGAGGCTGGGAAGGATTCTTAGCTTGACGCCAAGGTTAAGTGGGCTAAGGACGTTGTCTTAAGACACGAGACCAGCTACGACTCCACGTGAATGCGACAAAGGTCAATGAAGGACCTTCCTCCACTTCCTAAAAGGCATATAATGCATAATACGAGCTCTGCACTTAATCCTCCATTGGACGGTTCTGTAGGCCATTTAATGACATAATTAAGGACAGCAACAAAACTGTTGTAGCTGTTATTGACTGAAACCATAGATGGCTCGATCTCTCAAGTGGCAGAAGGTGAAGCTGGGCCTCAATGCAAGATTCTTAAGTATCATGCAAGGTAACCCAGGTTTGGCATCTTCTATAGAAAGTGGGGGTTGACGTCAAGGTCATGTTAAACGCATCATCTGTGATGATAAGAGATCGTGTGATTTCTTTAGCTAGTAAGACATATTGGAAGCCCCAACCTGCCCTGTGATAACTGGAAGGTTGCGAAACTAGAGGAACCAAGGGGGATTAATCTAAGGCGATAACCAACGGTATTAAAAGGTTTGGACGCCATGAGCAAGCCTCTACCCCCTCAGGAAGAGTCTATGTTAGAAGAACCCATCGTGTCACCAGCTCCGTCACGATGCCACACCGCGTTATCTCAACGTAGCTCAATCTCTTTATCCTGTCGAAAGTTTGACCTGAACGGAGACAGACGACTTTGCAAACATTCTTCTGAGCGAAGGAGGAGCTCTTGCATTTCTCCTTCTTTGAGCGCCTGAAAAAACACGGGGAAGATATTGTCCTCATCCAGGACAATCTTTGGATCTTTCAATCCAAAAATCTTATCATTATACTTCAAAACTGCTAAAGGCACTCTGCACTTTTAGTCCCACTTAAGAAAAAAGTTTTACGGAAAACAGTTGGCTCTGTTTGTGAGGAAGAACGATTGCGGAGACGATATAGTAACGAGGTCTCTCTGATCTATCGCGGAGCTGACGTGGTGACAAGAATTCAGCTTGCTAGACTCCTGGGTGGACACCAAGCTCGTTTTTTGCTAAAAAGAAATGTCTTGAAATCACAAATGACTATCAATCAGTACCCAATAATGTTTCTCAATAGCGATCTCATTTTTTATATATGAAATTGCACTGACCTCGCACAGAGAAAATGAAATTACGGGAAGCATTTCATTTTCGCATGTTCTACCGAATAATTTTATCATCGTCTTCCATTGAATTGTCCTGTAATGTCCTGTCACTGTCTATTACATTCACAAAACAGCTCCCAAGATACACATCCTCGAAAAATAATTTCGTAGTCGTTGTCACAGTGCAAGCATCTCAATTCTAACCCAATGTCTGACCGACCAATTTATGCACATGACATGACTTTCTTTTCAATCGTTTATTAATGAAAATTCCTGGCACACACTGCATAGATCATGTCGCCTCCAAAAGCAAAGAATTCAGAATCAAGAAGCTCAAGCAAAAATTCTCATCATCATCGGAAAGCAGGTAAGACAGTTTCAGGACTCTCAGATTTATTTCAAACTATTGTGACTATTAAAATGAAGGAAAATTCAAAGTATTGTCCGGACTTTTCTGGATCTGAATCAAAATCTGAATCTGGATACAAGTTCTTTCCAATTTCTTCATTCAATTTCACTTTGACTTCAGATGCACTCGTTTGTTATGCTTTCTAGTTAGCCCTCTTCTTCTACCATGGGTACACTTTTTGAAAAAAAAAAAATTGATATTGATGCAACAGACAGTCCCAAGAGAGTCCTTGTTCCTCGTGATATCGCTCGAGGGCAGATAATTTCATTTTTGAACTTTATTGTTGCTCGTTGCATGCACTCATCTATTCATCTGCCAAAAGAAGTTCCCCCATCATCCTGCACTCCTTCTTTTTCATATGATGGGTGTCCAAGTCCCTCTCTATCTGACTGAGAAAATTGTGAATTTTCTTCATATAATACCATTTTAAGGATTTGTCAGGTAACCAATATTTTCTAACCTCAATCCGCATCCTTGTCTCCTTGCTTGACCACCACACATCAGCCTGAGGGGAGCCGGTGTGTGGTGGATGGTGATGGTGCATCTCCTGTACAACAAATAGTTAGATAAGAAATTTCATATTTTCTGCTAAAGTGGACACAGCACAGCAGCGATATAGGTAAAAGGTATTTTCTGCAATTTGCTTACGGACCGATTGCTAATAGATGGACATGCCGCCAAGAGGGGTTGTGGAACACTGCAGAACACATCTCATTTTATGATTTGTCCTGTTTGCTTTTTTTCTATTTCTACTTTTGCCATTTGTCTGGGTTCAGGTCATTCATTCAAATCTACTCCAAGTTGGATTGGAACTATATTGAAGGTAATTTAGGACATGGGACAGGAAACGGACAGAGCAAACAGGACATCAGGAAAACCTAGAAGCAATAGAATGACCATACATTGGATTTGATTTGATATTTTTGCCTTGGTTCTGCTTCAATTATTATTGTTCCGGTGATTTTAATTTTAGATATCAGATTTTTGTCGGTGAGTGAGTCCTTTTTAAGGGCAAGGACGTTGGCATTATTGTGTGCCATGCTTACGATATTTTTTCAAACTTTTACAATAATTTCATTCATCATACAAAAAAAGAAGTGGTAAGTGGTAGTAGCACATTAAGGCTGTAGCTTAACGTGATCGAGTGTCACGTAACCTCTTAAGGAGTCCTATGCCACAACATCAAGTATCGAGGACTAGCAGGAATATTGCCAGAATTAGAAGTTAGAGATGCTGCCTCTAATATGCTATGTTTCACATGGCCACCAAAGCGAAACCCCTGCTTCGACGAAGAATGTAAGCGAGCGAATGCAGCCAAGCAGGAGGTATACAAAGTGGCGCTGTATAAAGATGGGCAAGAGCTGCACATGAGCTCTACGAGCAAAAGAGAAGAAAGGAACACCGAACACCGTGTCCTCAGGAGAAAATGAAAGAGCATGAGAAGCGTCAGATCAACGATGTGGAGAGAGCCAACTGCAGGAATGAAGATCGGAGATCTTACCAGAATGTAAAACAGCTGGCTCAAGGTCATCGATCAAGAACCGATGGCTGCAGAGGGGAAAAAGGGAACATCTCGCAGTCGATTCTGGAGATTTGGAAACACCAGTTCTGTAGACTGTATAATGGCGATTCAGATGGTCTAGCTATCGAGCTGTTGAAAGCAGCTCAGGCAACGATCTAGGTGATTTTAAGGCCGCGTATGACATCATTTACAGAGACGAACTGTATTTTTGGCATTCCTGCCAAGCTCGTTCGCTTGTGCAAAATGACAATGGAGAACTCACGCTGCGCCATCAAAATTGGCAATTAGTTTACGGAATCTTTCGATTCTAATAAGGCGATTCCTTAACATCGTGCTTGAGAAGATAGTGCAACACTCATCCGTCAACATCAAGGCACTATCTTCCTTCAGTCTATTAAACTTCTTATGTACGCCGAATATATTGAAATATAAGGAAGACAACAGCGTGACGTTACTTTTCTGAGAATTGAGACAGAAGCGGCGAAAATGGGTTTGGCGGTAAATGAGGACAAAACGAAGTATATATGCTGTCTTAGAGGAAGGACACCAAAGACCCAACACTGACGGCTTGAACTCATATAGTTTGTGGTTTGTCTACCTAGGTTCCGTTATTAACACGGGCAATAACACTAGCGCAGCGCCGAGATCAGGCGAAGGATAAATCTTGCTAATCATAATCGCTGTTTTTGTGGGCAAAGAAAGCAATTAATGTCAGACCATATAACACCCTCATCATCCCAGTCCTGCTGTATGGTGCAGAAGCATGAACTCGGACAAAATCGGATGAATGCGTGCATTAGGCTGTTTCGAGGGGAAAGCAATCCCGGTTATCTATGGCCCCGTGTGCATTGATGGAGAAAGGAGAAGAAGATTCAACAGCAAACTTTATGGGCCATCGTTGTACAGACATGGACCCAGCCAGAAGGTTCAAGGTCCAGCGACTCAGATGGCTAGGTCATATAGAGCGGATGGACACCAATACTCCGGCCCGGAAAGTTTTCGACACCATTTGCGAGGGACGAAGAAGTAGAGAAAGATCGAGACTCAGGTGGTGCAACCAAGTGGAAGAGAAGAGGAGAGAGTGCAAAACTGGAGACAGCTTAGCTAAGGATCGTGATAGTTATAAGTGTATATTGCGTCTCTCTTTCTTAACTTTTCTATTTTTTTTTTTTCTCTTGAGCTTCTTCTCATCTTTGCTGAGCCTGTTGTTCCTCTTTGTATTGCTGCTGGGAGTTCAGTAATTTAAGGTTCAGGACCGACAACAATTCATCTTCAAACCAATCGCTCAGATCACTGCGACTTCTCGTTAAAATTAGTCAACATTGCTGTAAAAAAAAAAACACGAATTCGGGCTGAAAATTAATACCTGCAAGTCATGCACCCTCGGGACTCGTGCATATTCTGAAACAAAACTTGACAGAAAGTGTTGGTCTCGTGAAATCTTAGAAGTATCGTCTCTACCGTAGACGGAACCGAACAAAACCAGAACAACCGCTTCAGAGAAGCAATTATACCTGACATAGTCTCAAAGAACTCCAACCCCTAATGTATTATATACGTTTCGAGGTTTTTGCCCAAAAAGTTGACTGTGTATGACAATTTATTGTCCCCAATGAAAAGCAGTTTCAAGAATTTATGTCTTCACAAATACGAAAATTATGAATTTTCTTCATCGAACAAGAACAAGAACAAATCATTTCACAGTAAGTTGTCGTTCAGCCAACAAGCAGCGTTTAACTGGCGCACTCAAAACCAAGTCAAGTTTTTCATAACTGATGTCCTGCCCTGGAAGCCGTCCCCTCCGTTCGTCAGTCCAACTGTCCAAGCTAAGGAGACATTCTTTGCATTTCAAAATGAAAGGACAAACTATATCCGTCCCATAGCTGACGCCGCGCCGATGCCGACTCGTGCTCTTCAAAACCATTAAGACGAGGAATAAACCACAACGGTCGGGGGAATTCGAATAGAGTGAAGTGAAATAAACTGAAAGGATAGCAAAACTTTTTCCTTCTACATAACGTCCCAGATATTTCATAATGTCAACGGGACTAGTGGTTCCATTGCATCTCTTCACTGGACGAACAAGAAGAAGAATAACCACCACCGGAACAAAAACCGACAACGAGTGATTTCCAAGAGTTCCTCCGAGAACCAAGCAGGCCAGTAACAGAACAGCGGCAGCTCCATCTTCCTTCATTGAAAACTAGTATGCTGCACCAAAAGCGAGAATGAAATACTAGCTGTCGGAAATAAATCATCACAGAAATTACCAAACAGACTTTCAGCCACCAAAATATGGGTGACGGTGAATTGGTGGTTGGTTGAATGTTTCAAGCAGCCAATACCCCGACCAAAAATCCAGGACCGCCTGGTACCGCCCCATAGACCATCGCATCATCGCATGGCAGGACCATGCTCGATGCGCTCTCCAAAACCAGTAATCAAGTATAAATTCTCTTTTTTCACAAGAAAAACTAGAATGAGATGGTGGAACATATTTTTCTTTGTCATTTTCGAAAATTCATTTTTAAACTGTGTGTGGCTTCAACTTCAGGTTTGGAAAATAAATCGCTGTTGATGACCTCAAGCTAGGGAGATGACCGACGACGACGGCGACCGACGGAAGGGCTTACTTTTTTGGCAACATCACTTTCTAATGTTTTCTTTTTTTTGAATGGTTTGAATCTCCATCTCCGTAAGGGGCTTTGAGGATGACAAACGGTCCTCAGTCACAAAATAAAAAAACAAGAATTTATGTTTGCTGCTGAAGGTCTTTGGTATGTGCTGAGCGACTAGTTTCGTCTCATATTCATGTCCGATGGACGCATTGTAATGTTCTCAATTTTGAGGTCATCATTTCGTGCCTATAGAAGAGAAGTCATAAATATCAAGGACCAAATATTTATGCATAGTCGTTAGGATGACTAGCTGGTATGGTATGATGAGCTTAGAAGAGTATTGATGATCTTCGGGCACAGTTTTGGTTCTCTGTCCTCTCAGCCCTACTGTTGCCTGTGTCAAAAACACATCGAATTCAGTGAGTGTTCTCGCAGCTGAAGAAGGGACTGAATATTTTGGGTGATTCTGATTCCAACACAGCCTGCGGAACTCTACACAACAGATGATGAACTAGAACCTGTACGATTGTCGTGAATTTTATGAACTGCCCATCAAAATAAAAAGAAAAACAAACATAAAACCTTGTGCGAATGTCACTCCCCGAAGGATGAAAAGTTGATTTTTATGATGAACAGAACGACAGTTGGACCAAGAGAGCCACATCCCCTCGGATCTCCCTGCATCTAACATCAACGGAATTATGAGCGTCGGCGTCGTCGTCGCCGCTACCCGGGCTGCTCTCCATGTGTCCAAGTGAAGTTCCAAGTCCATGTAATGATATAGATTGCCCCTCGGACGGAATCTAGTGCATGAAGCATGAGCATAAAACTTGACAATTTATCGCGTTGCCAGTCTTTGGAATGGTACACAGTTAGTAAAGGTTCGTCCATACCTTCGTTTATGCCTCTTGGCTTGGTCGTTTTTGTTGTTGTGCTGTTGTTTTTGCACGCTGCGGACGCTCAAATTGCAAAGCAAACAATCGTAAAATATACTTCTCGTATACGCTCCCAAGCACAGCCCAGTCAGTATATTAAACGACGATGAACTGCACAAAAAAATGAAATAAAGCCCATCAGCATAGCCAGAAGCGTTGGTACCAATGGACATGACCAGCGTTTTCGGACATGAACATTGAGATTCATTGCTATGGTTTGGTTTTTCTTGATGTTTGTTGTTGTTATTATTTAATGTTTTTTTTTCGATGGAGAGGCTGACTAGAGTCGGAGTGATGTTGATTTGTTGGTTTGCTTGTTTTTGTTTTTCTTTTGGTAAGGAAGAGGATTCGTGTTGCATGTTTTGATGTTTTTTTCGGTTCACTCAAGGACAAGGGTATACGGAGTGAGCGTCGATTACGCCAGCTGGCCGTTAGTGTCAATCTTTTTTTCTTTGTAAGCCATCAAAATTTATGAATAAAAAAGACATCACTTTGATATGACTGGCCGTTGAATTCAAAACTATGTTTGTTTGTTTGTAAGGTCATTAAGGATTAACTAATGTTAGAAGCTTTTTTTGATAGAATTTAAATTTTTGTTGATAACATCGCAGAGCTCTTGGGCAACCGCGGTTTCAGACTGTAAAACGCTGCCTGGATTACATCTTATTAGAACCACGAGCAATACCTTTACATTTTTAAAACAGCTTGGGCCCTAGCGAGCTGTCTCCATTTCTGCACTCCAAGTTGATTGAAGTCCTCTTCCACTTACGGGTGGGCCACCTAATTCGCGGTCTTCCCCAACTTTTTCTCTCTCGGATACAGTGTCGAAAACTTTCCGGAAAGGGAGCATTGGTGTCTATCCGCTCTACATAACCGAGCCATCTAAGTCGCTGCACCTTGACCCTTCTGGCTATAAGAGGTGTTATTTTGAATAGCCCGCTATTTCGGTAGCTGTCACTTTTGAAGCTGTAATTTTTTGACATTTGACAAGTTGAAACTACGCCATTAATAAAAATGGAACTATACAAGCTTCAACAACGCATTGAAATTATTAAAATTCACTATGAAAATGGTGAAAATTTGGCAGAGACGGTTCGTAAAACTAATTTTTGGGTCGTCGTGAAGCACCTTGTCGGACCGCAATACAGAGATACACCGGGATCTTGTGATTTAACACCTTGCGATTTCTTCCTTTGGGGCCACGTGAAAGATAAGGTCTACGCCAACAGCCCAGCGTCGATTCAAGACCTCAAAGATGGAATTCGTGAGGCTATCGAGGACATAGGGCAGCCACTTTGCGATTTGGTTATGGAAAATTTCATGAAAAGGATATGGTCTTGTAAGCGTGGTCGTGGCGGCCATTTGGCTGATGTTGTGTTTCGTTATTAACGGCATACCTTCCTCTTTATAATGAAATAAACATCCGATCATTTATCTCAAAAAAAGTCATTTTTCTTTGAATATCAAAATAACACCTCTTATTGGCAAACCCTTTACAACCCGTAAAGTTCGCTGTTGAATCTTCTTTGCCATTCCTCAATAATGGACGCGGGGCGATATAGATAGCCCGAAGAACTTTCCTCTCGAAACAGTCTGAGGCACATTCATCCGATTTTGTCAGGAGTCAGGGTCCAAGCTTCTGCACCGTACAGCAGGACTGGGATGATGAGGGTGTTGTATGGTTTTACCTTAGTTGATCGGGAGAGGGACTTACCACTTAGCCCAAAGAAACAAAGATTATCAAGATTTATTCTTCGTCTGATCTCGGCGCTGCGATATAGTGTTATTGCCCGTGTTAATAGCGGAGCCTAGGTAGACAAACTCCTCTACAACTGTTATATGAGTCTATTACAACGATCTGTACGAGCCGTCAGTGTTGGCTATTAGGTCTCGGGTGTCCTTCCTCAAATACAGAATATATTTTGTTTTGTCCTCATTTTCGCCGCTTGCATCTCAACTTTCTATCTCCGTAAGCTCATTCCTCTATTCGTCGTCGCAGTTATACCGTCTACTGAAGTGGTCTTTCCAAATTCCCAGCATTGACTTCGATTCTACTATGCTGTTCCCTTGTTCATCTCTGCAGGCATCGGTTCTTGCGCGATGCCCGTGAGCCAGCTCTTTTACCTTCCGGTAGAACCTCATGCTGCTGGCCCTCTCAATATCTTTGATCTGACGATTCTCAAGCTACCTCTTTTTTTTATAAGAAGTCGGCGATCCTCTCTCTTCTTTTGCTTGTTGAGCTCATGAGCTATTCTTCCCATTCTATGTAGCTTTGCGTATGCCTCCTGCTTGGCTGCATACCCCTGCCTTCATTCTCCGTCAAACCAGGGTTTCGCTTATGTGGCAATGTTACGACTGGGTCATCGATATTTGTGTTGGCTACGACGAGGTAGTGGTCCGAGTCGATGTTGGCTCCTCGGAAAGTTCTAACATCTAGAATGCTGAACAAGTGATTTCCCTCGATCCTAATTTGACCAATCTCGTTGACGGTTGCTTGAGCGGGAGATCTCCATGTTCCTTTATGGATGTTGAGATTGTTGAATATGTACCTGTAATTTAATAACATATAACTACTTTCTATTTCAATACTTGTTCGATCATATTTCTCTGTGAATTGTTTGCTTATGAAAATTATAATTTGTTATTTAGATCTTAATAAACTTTCATTCCGAAATCATCGAAAGCTCTGCTTATTAAAAAGTCTTTAGAGATGTGGGAACTTCGTGCTTGCTGCCACAACATTTCGCCCTGCAGCAAAATCGATCAGCGTGAATCCGTTGTCGGAAATGGTGTCGTGCAGGCTGTGCTTTCCTAATGTTCCACCAAATATGTCCTCTTTTCCCGGTTTCGCGTTAAAATCGCTGAAGACAATTTTAATGTCATAGCTAGGTCATTGCCCATATGTTTTGTCGAGGAGGTCGTTGATTCGTCTTTGCTGTCGTCCTTTTTCTCTTCTGTAGGGGCATGTGTGTATAGGCTAATGTTGCCGAATTAAGCCTAAATATAGTTTTTCATCCTCATTTTGCCCGGTCCATCCCATCGCATTTTCTGGATAGAGGTAATGTCTGCTTCATCGTTTTTTGCCTGGGGTAAATATCTTAGACATTTTGATGTGTGAGGTCTTACGTTGTCATACGGAAATAGATAGAGATTTTAATAGGAGGTTTTGTTGTACATTGGGCTGGAACTTACGATATTATAACGACGTTAAGACAGAATGGGGTTAAGTATTCCACATTCGTGAAGTACGGCTAAGAAATGAATCTCTGTAGGTACTGCAACGTTCATGAAATTGATGAAAATGAAGTTGATGGTTGATTTTTAAGTAAAAACAGAATGAATTTCATGTGAATGAAATATACCTAAGTAGGCATACGATGCGTGTTTTCTTCATTTATTTTTTGACTTCAATACATCAAGACACTCTGATGAATCATCTTTTCTGCAATCTGACCGCATTTATTGGTTTTGCTTCGCATCACGAACACGCAAACACATCAGCCGCGTCACAACGTAGATATTTTATTATGCCCGTACCTATATGAAGACATCAACCAGACACCAAAAAGAGGTCACAAATCAAAATGTCCACCACAGCAGCATGTCACAGGCAATCTCTTCCAAATAATGTTGCCTGCGGATATATTACACATATCGTTCCATAAAAAGTCTCACCCCGCAAGGGACACATGCAGTTCGTCGCCTGTACGTTGCCTCCGCCAGCGCATCGTGTCTCTCGTCTTAATTAACTCTTGAAAATTAGTTTATGGGAAAATTAAGATTTGCCATCGCGTCGCGGGCAGTTTGAGTGGTCTTACAGTCTCAAAGTCTCATATCAAGCTTAAGTGCGATCCAAGCCCCCCGAGGAAAGACCAACTCAACTACTGGCACGATTATGCATTAGATGCAATCGAGATCGTCAAAATGTATAAGTGTTGCGGTTGCTTGGGGATGTCGTGTTAGAATATCTAACTTGAGTGTGACTTAAAAATGTTTTAATACATTTTTTTCTTCTCTTTTCTTGATTATGATTCCAAACAAATTAATGAGTGCGTTGTGATGATCTCAGGACCGTTCAACGCCCGCCCGCCACTGCTACCATGTCACTTGCAAGACTGAGACTCATGCTGCTGCTGGAAACTGATATGAGGCACGAATGACGATAAAAACCAAGCGAATAATTTACCCAGTGAACGCGATTGAATGATTTATTGCTGAGAGGTTTTTGAATTGAAATTGAAGCTGTAAATCAACTGTCAGTCCGTGGAATAGGAAGCTGAGTAAGGGGGATGGGGAATTTGTCTCGCGGGCAGAAGTAATCACACATATGCACACATTTTGTGTAATTTACCAGACGACATGCCATGCTTGTGAGAATTGAAATTTAAAAACACATATTTTCTGTTTTTTTTTTTTTTTTGAAAAGGTTAATTCAAAAATGTGTTAGGAGTGAACAGTTTGTATTGAAAAGTCATTATTTTAATTCGTGAAATTTATGCAAATTAATTTGGATTTGAGAGGGTTCATATGATGTTGTCATCGAGCCATTTGGAGGAATCGTGAAAGAAGGCGATAAATAAAAAAATGTTTGGAATATTCTTATAAAAATCATTAAAATAAGTCTAAAAACCGGCTGTCTTCAACTTATCCGAACTAAACACAAACAAATTTTTGCTAGATTTTTGGCCACAACATTTGCTAAGCCTATACTTATTTCCTTAAGGCTTTTATAGCCCCTGTTCTACTACGACCTCAAACAGCAACCCTCTTAAGTAAACTCGGTCCCTGCGTAGCTGAGTCCACTTTTGCACGTTTTGTTTGGTCCTATATAGCATTTGGTCTTTCAATTTTAATACAGAGACTTTCCGACACCTTTGCCTGGATCTAAACTCTACAGGCTCAGTCAGCCGGTGGGCATCGAATAACTACTCCATGCTCATTTTGTGGTTAAATCTTCGCTTTCATCCTTCATTTGTTATCTGATGAATTTTGATCTAGTAGAATTCTCATCCGCTTGTGTCAAGGTTCATGAATCGGAACCATACCTTAAGAATGGGATGCTGACTGCCAATTGCCCTTCAAGTCCAAAGTAGCATCCGCCAATAGTGGTTTCAACATTGGTGTCGCTGTCTGATATTCTAACGATGTTGTATGTCATTTTTTGTTGTTACCGTAATCTTGTCATCATTAAACTTTTAGACTTTTTTCTTTCTTATTTCTTTGCTCAAATGTGTTCGCCGATATTTACATGCTTTTCTGTTTTTCGAAAAGTTACATGTGGGCACCAGCATCATCGCCCATATGGCCATATTTGTCATCAACAGCTGACAAGATTTAATGCTCTTTCACACGAAATTTTACTATTTGCGATATACAATTCACACTCAGTCAACACACGAAAAATTATAAGTCCGTCGTGGTTAAAGATTTCACTATTACATTTACAATTACGTAAAAATAAATAAAATATAGTGGCGCGACAGCTCTTGAAGACCCAAGGCCTAAGTGGCTTATATACTCTCATCAACAATTCTCTGAGTGCGTGTGAAGAATTAAGGGGACCTACAATTTAACGCCGATTCCGAACGGCAAAGTTGAGAAGCACTTTTTCATGACAGATTGATACTCTTTGAAGTTTTGTTAGGTCTTCGCAAGAGGCATGGTTGCTTAAAAGCTCAAAAGTGAGCTTAGCTCAGCTCACAGCTCAGCTCAAATTTTGAGCTAGCTCACTTTTGAGCTATGTACAATAGCTCAGCTCACTTGAGCTGAGCTGAAAGTGAGCTGAAAGTGAGCTGAGCTGAAAGTGAGCTGAACTAAAAGTGAGCTGAAAGTGAGCTGAGCTGAAAGTGAGCTGAGGTGAAAGTGAGCTGAAAGTGAGCTGAGCTGAAAGTGAGCTGAGCTGAAAGTGAGCTGAGCTGATGGTTGAGCTGAGCTGTCGGTGAGCTGAGCTGTTGGATGAGCTGGGCTGTCGGTGAGCTTATCTGAGCTGTGGGTTGAGCTAAGCTAAAGTGAGCTAAGTGAGAGGTAGGTTACATACATTGATTTGAATTCGAATTTGGAGTATGTATACTTATTGTATATAAGGGCAATTATCATCAGCGGATGGCAATGATTAAAACCTAATTTTTCCATTTTTTATGTGTTTTCTAAACCGATTTTCGGGGCAATCCGGTATTTTTCAGAACGAAATATATATATAGCGACCTAGATTCATATCTTATCTTTCTATTGAGCCATTAACATTCAACTTTTATCAGCGGATGGCAGAGATTTTGACGGATTAAAAACATCATTTTTCCGTTTTTTAAGGTGTTTTCTAGAGCGATTTTCGGGGCAATAAGGTAACATTTAGAACGAAATATCCCTCTAGCGACCTAGATTCGTATCTTATCTCTCTATTGAGCCATTAACATTCAAATTTCATTAGCGGATGGCAGAGATTTTGACGGATTAAAAACATCATTTTTTCCGTTTTTTAAGTGTTTTCTAGAGCGATTTTCGGGGCAATCCGGTAACATTTAGAACGAAATATCCCTCTAGCGACCTAGATTCGTATCTTATCTCTCTATTGAGCCATTATCATTCAAATTTCATCAGCGGATGGCAGAGATTTTGACGGATTAAAAACATCATTTTTTCCGTTTTTTAAGTGTCTTCTAGATCGATTTTCAGGGCAATTGGCAAACCGAGTTTGCGAACCTAGTTGGCAAACCGAGTTGGCAAACCGAGTTGGAAAACCGAGTTGGCGAACCAAGTTGGCAAACCTACCTCTCACTTAGCTCACTTTAGCTTAGCTCAACCCACAGCTCACCGACAGCCCAGCTCATCCAACAGCTCAGCTCACCGACAGCTCACCTCAACCATCAGCTCAGCTCACTTTCAGCTCAGCTCACTTTCAGCTCACTTTCAGCTCAGCTCACTTTCAGCTCACTTTTAGTTCAGCTCAGCTCACTTTCAGCTCAGCTCACTTTCAGCTCACTTTCAGCTCAGCTCAAGTGAGCTGAGCTATTGTATATAGCTCAAAAGTGAGCTAGCTCAAAATTTGAGCTAGCTCAAATTTGAGCTGAGCTGTGAGCTGAGCTGAAATGTGAGCTTTTTGCAACCCTGGCAAGAGGCAGTACCCGTGAAATATGAAATAAAAACTTTATGGGCACGAGGAGGGATCGAACCCACGACGTTCTGCTTAGCAGCCAACGCACCTAACCACTTAGCTGTGGGCAACTTACCATTACGTATACGCATAAATTAATACCGTCCGCCGCCGCGCCGCCGCACACTGGGAAAATTAGTATGGGAGTGCGGAAAAAACTATAAAAACTGAACCACTTGATGGATTTGAATGAAATTTTCAGGAATGATAACTTGACACGAAAGAAATCGATGGAATAAATTACCGCCCACTACCACGCCCCTTAAAATTAAAAAAAATATATTTTTATCCCAGAATGATAAAGAATTGAAATGAATTCCTTTAAAAATGTTAAAAATGCTATTATAGAAATATTGTTCATAGCGGATACACTTTTGTCAATAAAATAATTCATTATTTATTGATTAGTTAAATAACTTGGTCCACAACACATTCAATTTTGATATCATTTAATATATAATTTAAATCTACCAAGAAAAATTTAAATTTTATTTTACCTGTGTCACATTCTATTAGCTTATTGCTTAAATCTTTGTATAAAAATGAAATTGTAAGCCTTTCCGTTGTAAAAGGATGGATTTCAGACGGAAAGAAGAATCACCATTAACTGATTCGCATATACGTTCAAAGGTTTCTATCCACTTATATGCATCGTAAGAATCATCACCCGAATATTCAGGAATCGAGTGCTTAATGTCTTTGAAAGACGGTGCAACTGCCTTACTCGATTCACTTGCTTCATCTAACAATTTTAATTCATTGCGTAGAGCGATTAACTTCTTTTTCTTCTCAAGGATGCGAATTGCTTTTTCAATGAGAGATTCTTCATCATCCAGTGGTGTAGCAACTTTCGGAAACATAATATTTTCTTGAACAATTGACACGGAATTATGTTGCTCGGGATGTTCGGAACGTTCGGAATTCTCGGAATTTTCGGAATGTTCAGAATTTTCGGAATTTTCAATGCGTTCATCTCGTGATGTGTTGTAAATTTCTCTTAACTGTGCTACTGTTGCAGTTGAAGGCACTTCCACATTGTTTGCAGCACAACATTCGAGTAATTCGTCCTTATTCATACGAGGTGCCATAATATACGTATATTTTTTTTTTCGGCTATCGTATTTTTAAAATACTATTGCTTGGTCTTCAGTCTTGGCTAATCCCACTTCTGAGTTGTAAAAGGTTCAATATCTTCAAAAATCAACCAATTAGGGAGTAATAATTATGTTTTATTCTTTCGAGTTCTTGAATAATAATAATATGAAAATTAAATATCAAAATAAACAAGTTTTAAAAAGAATACTTGGAAATAAAATAAAGTACAAAGTATTTTTAAACTAAGTTTTCTTAAACCATAATGGATTAATAATTTTTAATCAAGAAAATCTTAAATCTTTTCCACAAATCATTGACTTCAAAAGATGTCAATAAACGTGTATGCAAAAGATAACGGACCATTTTCTCTGTGTGTCAAATTATCATGAAATTAATTGGTTAATTAAATGAATTTAATTAAATTTTTAATTTAATTAATTTTTAAAATTTTTGTAGTAGATTTTAAAAAAAATGAAACAAAGTGAACATAAGAATAAAATAATAATAATTTTTCATTTAACAATTTTTTTTGACAAATCTATTATTTTTTACATATATCGTATTGCATACAAATGCAGTAGCATAGATAAGAGAGGTTTTGGTTAGATTTAAGAAAAAATATATGATCATCAGCCATAGCTCTTAAACGATAAGTTTTAATAAAAAAAGTGGCTTCACAAATTGTATAGGAAATTAAATTTTCTACAACTTTGTCGAAGGTGATTTTTCTCTATCATCAAAATTGAGCAAGCTACGAGCAGCTACTTAAATTCATAAAAAACAAAATGGCGGTCCATCCGGTTAAATTTTTAGTGAAATTTCTTAAAAATTTTGTTTGACTATTGATGTGCTTCCATATTTTCGGTTAAAAAAGCAAATATATTTTACTAAAATAGATTTTGTAACGCAAAAGAAATATTTTTTTTCAAATCTTAACAATTTTTAGTTTATTTTGTGACTAATTGCAGTTTTCCATCTGCAATTAAATACAGAGTGGCACCTGGTGGCACCTAAATTTGGTACCTATCGAAAGATAAACTTGAAAGGATTATGATGACACTAGTCTCTGACTGTAGGCAAATGTAGCTAAAATTTTATTTTTGAGTGCTTTTTTAAAATAATCATACAAAGGCAACCAAATTTTCAAAATCAATTTTTTCTTCGGTTTAATATTGAGACAATATAGTTCGTTAAAGAAAAAATAAAGAAAAACATTGGGGCGAAACCAAAAAAAAAAAAAAACTTTTGTCTAAGTGCTTTTTTACCATGTTATCAATACCACTCACAAGTTATGTCTTTAAAAAGCTATAAAAACGAAACCAATGGTCCGCTTTCAATAATTCTTTCTGATTTAGGTGCAGATTTTATTCTGAAATCTGAAAATATCCTCACAAATTTTGTTTTCAAAATTTTATTTTAAGACTTTTTTCCGCAAAATCCCCAGTGTGCGCCGCCACCGTGGTGAAAGATATATGTATTTTATTATAAAGTCGCCGAGAAACTCGCAGACCACTACTACATCGGGAGGAATTTACTAGTGGTAAGGCGGTAAGAGGTTTCAATGATATTCTGTATAAGTCGTCGTGCTTAAAGGGGCCATAAGTCCTGCTGTTTCGTGAGCCACCAGGGGCCGTATTAGTACCTACAGATCGACCGGAGCTATTGCCTGCTGTTTTAGTGCTACGAGGAGCCATAAATCCTGCTGTTTCGCGTGCCACTAGTGGCCGAACTAGTACCTGCTGAGCAACCAGAGTTATTGTCTGCTGTTTGAGTATACCTACTACCAGGGATCATAAGTCCTGCTCGCAGAGACAAAGACACAGACATACCCAACATTGAAATCGATGAAAAATTGGTGGGTGTGAGCTTTCTGTTCCTTGGTTCTTTCCATGATCTGCCGTAGATTGAAAATCTGAATCCTTGTGGAATTCCTTTTCTGGAGCCACACCGATCAGGAAATATAAGACTGTTGGATAACAGCTCTAGAGGTTCGTCATCTGCCGTTGGTTTGAACAGTTCGGCAAAGTCGGGCCGACGAAACTTTTCGAACTGTTGAAGACAAATTTTGTTTGTCATCGCCATTTTATAATTTGCATAAGTGCATCCTTTCCATATCCTCTATTAATGTGGCTTTCTGTAAAAATTTCGATTCTCATTTCTAGTGTGACATTCCTCCATCTACCATTCTCATGCTCACTGTTTTTACCATTAAGCAGTTGGTTTGCCGATTATGCCACCAAGGTTTCTCTTTAACAGTCCTGCCCAAAACTTTGTGGAACAGAACATGTTCCAGTATGAACCAGTTTTAGGATTTTATTTGAAGGTGCTTTTCGTAGATAAGATGGAACAAACAGTTTCACGTAACAAAAAAATCATGTTAAAATCGGTACTATCAGATACTTCCGTGAAAAATCTCAAAATTTGAAACATTGCATTTTTTGTTTTTGTCTCCAGAAATTCTTTTATTTGCAAAGACATGTAACACGTATGCATCTGGAGTAAAGAATGCACCCATCACCTGCCTTGCACACATTCGAAACATCCTTCATCCAAATACCATTTCCATACCTAAAAGCACAATACACACAATTCAGTAACCATGATCCTGGCTGCTGACGCTTTTGCAATGGTTTGCCTTGCCGAGACCGAACTCGCCGGCCGAAGCCGATTCGTCTTGATGGTAACGTGCAAGCGCACAACAAATTGACAGCGTAACATGATTCGCGCAACATACCAACTCTACACACTCGTGTTCTCGTTCATTACGTGCAGCGGGTCAATACAAAATGTTTCGACAGATATTCGACATGTTCGTATAGCGTCGCGTCGGTCGTCCGTCTTCGATGGATGAGCGCGATGGCGATCGACAAACGCAGAGCACACCAGCCAAAACGAACATTAACCAAGAAATAGTTGAGCGCAATTCCAAGAGATTGAACTTGAAAAAAAAAATCGAACATCTCTCGAAGATAAACAATCTTTCCTACTACATCGCACGAAAGATGCGCAAGGACAAGCCCAGCGCAACCTATACGCGATCCCTTTCTCCCCCTGCAAAGTAAAAACACAAACAAAAAACTTCACCATCAGGGCCTAATCCTCCTCATCACCATCATCATCATCAGCTTCAGCAGTCCCGGCAGCATCAGCGCGTATCTTGAAGAGAGCCAGAACCAGAACCAGTGCGCAAAAGTAGCAGCAGCATCATCATCACATTGTACGAACAGTAGATCAAGTGAAAGATATGAGTTTTCTGCAAGCTTGCCACAGCTCCCGATCGCCCGATATCTTCGGGTGATTCTTTATATGTTGTTGTGCTTGTCTGTTTGGTTTCATTTGATGGCGTGGCTCCTCGCTCCTACGATTCCGGTATCTTCTGTGGACAAGTGGCATTTTTTCTGTTTTCGTTTGTGGAATACTTCAGGCTTATTGCGAAACCACAGAAAATTGTGTCTCAATTCACGGAATTAAGCAGCTTATCAGAAGGTTTCGATCTCGATATTTTAATCGTTGGTAGCTATAAATTACGCACATTGGCACATCAGTGTTCGGTGAGTGAGTTAAAGCTTTAGGTCGGGTCCTCGGTTCGTCTGTCTGTCCGGCTGTCTGTCTTTTCTTGTTTGTTTTCATGCATGGTGATCTGAATTCGCATGGGAGATGAACAAAAGTGTTGAGAGTGCATTTGGAATTCTCAGTTTGTTCCCGAAATACGTCCAGATACAATCTTTAAGATCTCCGGAGATTGTCCTTCTATGATCACGTCAGTTGGGGGATTTAATTTATGAAGCACCTACCCCAAGTGACTATTCTTCTTTATGAAAATTGCGTTTCCCTTGTTGACATGATTTATTTGCCTTCCACCCTCAAAAGTATACTTCACTGTTCACTCAACACATCAAAATGAAAGAAAAAACTAAATTTCGCTGCCATTTTGAATTCTTAAGGATTTCCATCCAAAGCACAAACAACAAAAATACGAAACAAAGCAACACTCCAAACTGAGCAGCAGCCAGCACATTCAAAAGGGGAATGTCAGTCAAAGTAACTGTTACGAAATGTTATTTTGAACAAAACACCCCAAAAAGGACATATTCCGGATCCCCGGTAGATATCTGTATATACCTTTGACGTTGTATCGGTCCTATGAGATTGAAGTGAGACGAAATACTCCATCAAACGAGAAAAAAAAGTAAATACAAAGGCACACCTAGAATACAAATACAATTATCCTGATTCAAAGACTTGGTTGAAGCTCAACAATGGGGATGTTTTGCTAAAACACCGACACTGATATGGCAGCGATTCCGACAACGCGATGTAAGACGTCGAAAAGATTCTTGATTCTTTAGTTGTTGACGGAAAAATGGAAAGGCAGATAGCACAAGGTATTGTACCTTCTTGGAAGAATTTTTGAATTTTCTTACACCTAGTCTGCACAGAGTCCTGTGTCAGTTATACCTCATTCCTTTGCCAAACAATCATTACGTCAAGCTGAATATGAGGGTTGAGGATAAGGTCTGTGCATTGTACCTACACATGGGGTGGTTGAGTTCTTTTTTTCCTTTCAACCGTTATATATTTTCTTTGGTCTGACAGTAACTGCTATCGCGAAGCAGTTCCTTTATACTTTTTCTTTCAATTTTTTTTTTTTTTTTAGTTTGTTTTCTTGTGCGCAGAGGATTTATTGACATCGATGAAATGTGCATGCGGAACCACCACCATATTACCGCACTGAACTATCATCAAGAGTAACTGCTTGCTCAAATCTAAGGAGTTCCCACTCTCTAAAAGCACTAATTCATTCAGTGCCACATGTATCAAAAAATTGGAAAATCCACTGAAGCTCGCCACACTTTTATAAGCAGTCAACTGAAGAATTCTTATAAGTAGAAGCCATAATAAGGTCTTTTCCTTGTTTGCTAAACCTAAACTAAAAACGTTAAAACGTCGACTAAGCTAATCCAAATGCTTTATTATTCAGAAAGCTTTATTGAAGCTTTACCGAAGCTTCGGTTTTACTTTATTTGAGCTGAAGTGCTGAAATCAATAACGTCCTTCTTAAATTAAATTCGTTAAAACGTTGACTTAGCTCCTTCAAATGCTGTATTATTCAGAAAGCTTTATCGAAACATTACCGAAGCTTCAAGAACTCTAAATTGAATATCGACTATACTTTATTTGAGCTGGAGTGCTAAATTCAATAACGTCCTTCTTAAATTAAATTTGTTAAAACGTCAAC
The DNA here is from genome assembly GCA_943590905.1 of Sphaerophoria taeniata. Classification (NCBI taxonomy): domain Eukaryota; kingdom Metazoa; phylum Arthropoda; class Insecta; order Diptera; family Syrphidae; genus Sphaerophoria; species Sphaerophoria taeniata. The sequence goes on along the minus strand of OX016542.1, from coordinate 70,996,513 downwards.
TAACGTCAACTGAATTATTCAGAAAGCCTTATCGAAGCATTACCGAAGCTTCGGTTTACTTTATTTGAGCTGAAGTGCTTAAATCAATTATGTCCTTCTTGAATTAAATTCGTTAAAACGCTGACTTAGCTCCTTCAAATGCTGTATTATTCAGAAAGCTTTATCGAAACATTACCGAAGCTTCAAGAACTCTAAATTGAATATCGACTATACTTTATTTGAGCTGGAGTGCTAAATTCAATAACGTCCTTCTTAAATTAAATTTGTTAAAACGTCAACTAAGCTCCTTGAAATGCTGAATTATTCAGAAAGCCTTATCGAAGCATTACCGAAGCTTCGGTTTACTTTATTTGAGCTGAAGTGCTGAAATCAATAACGTCCTTCTTAAATGAAATTCGTTAAAACGCTGACTTAGCTCCTTCAAATGCTGTATTATTCAGAAAGCTTTATTGAAACATTACCGAAGCTACAAGAACTCTAAATTGAATATCGACCATACTTTATTTGAGCTGAAGTGCTAAAATCAATAACTTCCTTCTTAAACTAAATTTGTAAGAACAACGACTAAGCCCCTTGAGATGCTGAATTATTCAGAAAGCCTTATCGAAGCACTACCGAAGCTTCGGTCTTACTTTATTTGAGCTGAAGTGCTTAAATCAATAACGTCCTTCTTAAATTGAATTCGTTAAAACGTCGACTAAGCTCTTGCAAATGCTGTATTATTCAGAAAGCTTTATCGAAGCATTACCGAAGCTTCAAGAACTCCAACTGGAATATCGATAATTCTTTATTTGACCTTAAGTGCTGAATAGACTTACAATAATTCTGCGTCTCTGTCTGTTGCGCGATATCGTAAAACCTTTTGCTTCCAATGGACTTCGACGAAACAGTCAACTTTTAATAGTATTTTTGCGAAAGTCTTATCAACGTTATTCCAAATTTTTAGTAGAACTAATTGCAAATGAGTCCTCCACTTCTCTTAAGCTACCTTTCCTAGAACTTCGATATAGCTTGCATTACAGTTTAATTGGTATCAAGAAAGCCTTTCGAAGCCTTACCGAAGCTACATCCACTTCCACTTGAAGCTCGGTAGATCTGATGTTCAAAATCGAGTTTGACGGAAAAAAAATTGGCAGCATTGATTTTACCTTGCTGCAAATACCGTACAGCAGTTTCACCCGCAATATCAATGAAAAGAAGTCCACAAGAATCAGAACAACCACCTCTACGTCGATGTGTCGCCTCGAAGGACGATGACGGCGACGACAACGAACGCGAAGACCAAGACGAAGACGAAACATAAACGACACGACCACATTTAACTTACGAGCAACTATAAGATCGTCATAAGGGGGTTGAAGCCATTTCTACAGCCATTGCTAACTGCATTGCAACATAAATCATTGTTACTATATAACTAAAGTACACCACATACAAAAATACCGTTAGCGCCACTGAACCGTGTTTTGTGTTCGCTTGATTATCAATCAAATTATTTTCTCTCTTTCGCACCATCATCATCGTCATCATGGTCCTATGTTATGGCTATGGGTTCTCTGTTGGGTCCAACAGAAAAAAGAAAGGCAACCACCACCGCCGCCCTTAAATGTACATCAAACAAAATGAGGGTGTGCAATCAGGACATTAGATAACAGAGGAAAATTTATTGTCATTGATTCGCCTTAGCGAATGACGATCTCTCTTTTTCGTCTATTCTTTTCTTGTTGGGGTTGGAGTTGGGGGCCTTCTGCTTTTGCTATTAGTTTTGGCGCAAAATTCTCTCTACTCTCTAAAGTAGTAGTTCTTGTGGTAGCTTGTGCCTTTGAAATTCATTGATTCAGTCCTCTGCCTTGACTCTTTGGCACTTCCTTGATTTCAGGGGGTGGCAATATGGGTTGTGGTTCTATGAGTTGGGAGTTTGAGTAACAGTCGCAGGAGGACATATTTATGCCTCTTTCGGGGGGCATTTGTGATCATAAATATTATTCATGTATACCAAAGAGTATCCTTGAAGCGTCCTTTTTTTATATTTTGCTTCAGCAGCTATATGTCGCGTTGAAGAGTGTGTTGGCGTCGTCGTCGACAAACCGAAGGCAATTTTCGGCTGGCTGACGAACCCTTCAGAGCATTCTTCCTTCGAGTATCAAATACTTCTTCTTGATGTTGTTGGTTTGAGGGGCGCCTTTGATGGCCATAGCCCATAAATCACCCATGTTGTCTGTCATCATGAGTGGTTGTTTTTCGCAGAAGTATATTTCGTGCTGTATGACGTCAACCAATGACAATGACACCGACAGCTAACAACAGACAACGGCAACGACCGACTACGACGACGTTGTCGAATTCTAAGCTAGCTGATGATGATGATTGGCGAAGTTAAAAGGTTCCTTGTGAGAACGATGAATGTCGTCCTGTTTCTCCAAGTCTTATCGTTTGTTTAATTGGGTTCAAGAGCTGGCAGGGGAGCTTAACGAGGAGCCAAGGGAAACAAATTGTCATTTTCAGAGTGATTTACATTCGATGAGTGCTGAAATGTGGATAAGAAAATAAATAACACACAAATCTCAGAGGCAAGGGAAGGATATTGAATGGACGACAGAATGTCGACGAGAAACGACCGATACGATAGGCGGATGTGAGAATTTGACGGTTTAGGATTTCGAAGCAAATTAATGTGATTTACTGCAGTGGCCTTGTGTGGGATTGGATTATTTATACTGATTGATAAAATGACTGGTTGGTAGAGTGAGAAGAGTAAATTGCGTTGTTTTTGAAAAGGAGTTGAAATGGGATCTTCTAAATGAGATTTCACAAATCTTAGGTTTCAGTTTGCTAATGGGAATCGTTATATTGCTGTTGACAGGGCTTTTGGTCAATTCATAAGCAGGATATAGGCACAGCACATACATGACGTCAGCTCAGCCTTGTGGTCTTAGCTAAAACAGGTTCCGAACAATATTTTATAAACGTGTCCTGTTGAGCGCTCGCGAAAGGAATCTGTAAGAACTCAATAGAAGCAAGACCGACTTACTTAAGGCAATGGCCGTGGCAATGGCTACCAAAAGATAAGGCTTCCGAAGAAGCTATAGGGAAGAGGACTAAAGATCTGTAATGACGCATTACATAGTTGCATAATATACCAGCACTCAGCTCAAGCTGGATGACAATGTCAGGCTGAATGACATCGAGTCAATTGAGCAAGACACATCCACAAGTCAACATCAGGCACTAGAACGCGGTGTAGAAGGAAAGGATTCACCAAAACGACCAACACAACAGTCAAGCGACAACGGTCGAGGAGTCCACATTGTGAGTCCAGTCAGCAAAAGCTTTAAGAACCAGTCGGCGAAAGCCGTAAGACTAGCCAGAGTAAGTCGTAAGACCAGCTGGGCCGGCGAAAGCCGTAAGGACCAGCCGACGAATGCCGTAAGACCAGCTGGCATGAGTCGTAAGGCCAGCCAGCGAAAGCCGTAAGACCAGCCAGCAAAAGCCGTTAGACCAGCAGGCGAAAGTCGTAAGACCAGCCGTCGAAATCTGTTAGACCAGCTGGCGAAAGTAGTAACATGAGCTGGCGAAATCGGTAAGACCAGCCTTGCCGTAAAACCATGCGGCGAAAGTCGTAAGACCAGCAGGCGAAATCCGAAAGACCTGTCAGTGAGAGCTGTAAGACCAGTTGGAGTAATCCATAAGATAAGCTGACGTAAGACAGTAAGACCCACAAACGGCACACATTGCCGCACACATACACATGTAGGTATGGCCCGTTTAAGGCTCCGAACTGCTACCTCCTCTACAACCAATAGAACTTCCTCGATATTTGTTTAAAGATTCCAGTTCATTCTTTCGTAAAAAGAAAATATTCTTTCATCCAATTATCCCTCTTACAAGCTAAGCTCAAGACACCAAATAAAAACAGCCCTTTGATTAATGTTCCACAAGCGGTTGAAGCATATGGCCGCGATATCCACCCGCTTGAAGCGCATCAATCATCGCCACTAACTGTTTTGAAAATCATTTGCTCGGCCTTACATGATGGAAGCCATATACGCTCCCACTTTTGTGGACACCACTTGTCCCGCGCACGAATGCCCTCAACTGTCACCATGATAATCAACCGCTTCAACTAGAAGCAAAAATGAACACCAAAATAAACACACACACGTTCTATCCCATTTGCATCTCGCCTTGTGAATTTTGGCAGTAAATTGTCTGGAATTCCGACAACGACAGAGTCCCCGCAACTCTATTTCAGTCACATGTCCTTTCTGCAACACAGCACTTTGTCAAGGATAACACCACCACTGATGCCGCACGCTTTAGTGTTTCATGTTTTTGTTATGTTATCGTTCTTCGCTTATACCCTCTCATTCCTGTTACCAAAACAAACAAAACCGAATCATCAACAACATCGTTGTCCATCACCAACTGGACGACACATCATGGGTTCGGTCAGTCTGCAGCAGCACCAGCACCAGGAGTAGTACGATGATGGTTCTTCTGGTCTGGTTGGCCAATTGAAATATTTCACTCTCGTCCCTCCACATCGCATCGTTCGTCGTCGTCGTCATTGCTTGGCTGCATGTCGTGGCTCAAATTGCGCTGCTGAGCCCTCTCTCGGCCCCTTTGCACTGAGAATAGAATTGAATTGAATTGGATTGGATGGAATGAACACGAACGCAGCTTCCCATAAATTACTTCGCAATTATCATGTCCCGACTCCCGAGTTGAAGTTTAGTGTTTAAACATACTTATATAGGAACTGAATATTGGACTAGGGAAGAAGAGCTAAACTGCTGGATGTCTAGCTGATGGCGCTGTGATGTTTGTTTAGCCAGATGATGCGTGTTGTTGTGTTGTTTTTGGTGCAAGTTGGACTGGGGCGCCACAATGCCCCGACCAACGACCGATGGACAGACGACTGACGGACTACATAGTGATGGACATAGACTCGTTGATGCAGATATGCTGATGCTGTTGGTTCTGTGAACTTGCGATTGTGGCCTGGCCATGTTTGAGTTTTTTTTATTTTTCTGTTTGCCAATCTCACTTGCCATTTTTTCATATACACATGAACGGTTCGTGAAAGTGAGGGTTATCCGTTTTGCGTATTTGAACATAACTTTTGAAAAATGACTACACAACAAATGTTTACACAGTGCTCACAACAATCAAGGATACATTTAAAAAAAAAAAATAGAAAAAAATTAAACAAAGTTGCCCAAGCAAACAGGCCAGTCAATAACGATTTTCAAATGAAAACAAAAACAGTCATGAAAAATGGCACACTATCAAAGGTTAGGTGATCTTAAAACAGCTCAATATTGCACGCGTGAACAAAGTTCTTCACAAGATCCAATCGACTTGTGTCTAACTCTCAAGAAATTTGGACTTCTGCTAGCTTCCTTTAAGGATGTGTCCCACTTGTATAAGGAAGCGTTACAAATACTCCTGCCCATTCTCCGAAATCCGTTAATTAAACTTTCATTTAATTCAAATTTATTTCATTTGCTTCCTTCCAATTCACATTGTGACATTGCAAGCAAATGCAAAATGAAATTTCGAGTTTTTCTTTTTATCTTCTCCGTTGCCGAGTACCAATATAGTGTACAGAAACGGATTCCTTTTTTTCAGAAGTGGTCGTATGGGCTTATACCAAGCTCAATCTTACGACTCATGGGTCATGGCTTGCCAACTCAGGAACTGCTTTACCACCGGATGCTTAGTGTGAGCATAAGGAAAGATGGCAAATATACTGCTTAGGAAGAGGTTTCGGTTAACATTGGTCTTGAATTCCTAAATATTGCCATGACGTGGAAGGACAAAGTGTGGTAAACAGATTCATATTCGTGTTGTTAGGCTAAAAAAAACGTTTCTCTGTACTTGACAGACGAACGAAATTGGGTTCGTAAGTATTCTGTTGCGCATTCCTGGAGGCTCGAGTATTACGTTGTAAAACCTTAAGGAGACGAATGCAACTTGCTATTTCAATAGAGCATATTCCGTTGAAATATCGTAAAAGAGGGCGAAGCACTAGATATTATGTCGGTGTTAAGGCGACGTAAATGACTCAACAATGGTATGTATAATCACCAATCATATTGAACTCTCTATATTTTAAAATCTGTGCAGAAGGCTTAATATTAGAACACCACCGACCGGTCAAAAGGAGGGAGTTGTACTCAAGCTTAGGTACCTATTAAGCTTACGTTTTATAAACAGACAGAGTAGATCTGAAGGGGAGACAAATTTTTTGCAGCTTTTAGGCATTTTCGGCAATATCGCATATGTGATCGTTCCACAAGAGTTTGTTTGTGATAAATTGATAAATAAATAGAGAATTTCGGGATGATCGGTTTCTCCGATGCAAAATCCACTCATGGTTAGTGGCAAAAGCTTAACGACAGAAGACGGCATTGCGATCTCGCAGCACTTACCTCAACATGGTTTTTCAAACCCCATCCAATCCTCGCATGCTGACAAGTTCAGAATTTAATAAGCTTATTTCTTGGGTTATGTAAAAAAAATAATAATAATACCTATGTACAACACGGGCAGGACTATACACAGTGAGTGACAAACCACGAAACAACGTTTGTCGGATCAGCTACTCTTTCAATACAAATATCATAAAAAGGAGACCACACCTGCGATGCATACACTAGATGGGGACGAACCAAGCTGTTGTATAAAAAAAAAGTTGACATTGGGATGGCGGAATTCTTTAGAGTTTAGACCATCGTTTGATAGAACCCAATATGGAATAAGTTTTATTTATGTTGTTTGAACAACGATAGCAACTTAGAGGTGCTTCCACCAATGGCTTTTTCCGTCAATTCCTTTGTTTTGGCTGGAGTTATAGCTATTTCACGAGTGCCAAGCCGATCATCAGACTCCTTTATAAGTGGTGCTGCCTAGTTATTTTTCATATTAATCGAAAAACTTTTTGATCTCACTTTGGGATTTGAACCTAGACCAGCTAGCTGTGAAGCCAATGCACTACGCACTGCGCTACCAACTCCACTGATTTTTGGTTTCCCATTACAGACTTTATTGTTTATCATTTGCAATGAATAAGGCGCATTTTTACAAGCTCCTCAAAGTATGCTATCTTGTTCCGCTTTCATTTTTTTCTGATTTCCTATCTTTGTGTCACAACAATTCGTTGCGTACACCAAGGGTCAGATTATTGAAAGTTTTGACACTAGTCAGTTTATTTGTTCTAGTTTTGTTTTTGTGTTATTTAACACTGCAGTTAGGCTGCGTCCGTCAATTCCATTTATATTGTTACAACTACTGCAGTGTTAAATAACACAAAAACAAAACTATAAGTTTTATTAACGATGACGTTGATTTACTCAGAGAAATCTAAATTAGGTTTAAAAAGAACTCCAAGGTTCTTAACGGTTAGAACACGCGTTAAAATGTATTTTGAAATAGTCATGGTGGGTAACCCTTGTAATTTTACAAGTCTGATATCTACTTTTTCTGAAGATATTTCCGACCAGGCAAAATATCTGGACCCCTTATGAAAGGTATACTTTATAAGGGTATTCTTCTTCAAAGCATACCACAAACAGGAACCCGTCAACTGGAAACCGCTCACCGTGGTTTCTCTAGTCTTCTGCTGGATACAGAACTAATTATTCAGTGGCTTCCTTCTTCTAAGAGTACCATGGACAGGTGCCTATAACCCAGAGATCGTTCACCTTTAGTCTTTTGTTAGAGAAAGGACACTTCTTCTAAGTGTATCATGGGTCTTTCGCCCGCTCTTTCCTGAGATCCGCTCCCATCTCATCTCCAGTCTTTGGAGACAGGACCGCTTCACCGCACCGCTTATTCTGTGGCCTTCGCTGCCTTCCTCTAAGCGTACCACAAACCTGCCTGTCACCCGGAGACCGCTTACAGTTCATTCACGAGCAAAGGGACAAGGGACAGAAAAAAGACCATATTTGAATCCACATTTTTTTTTATTCTATCCACTTATCCCGAGACCTGCCTTCGTCTCACAAACATAATTCACGAATGACTAAATAATTTCTCCAAAATGTCTTACTTGTCACATTCAAGTTTCAACATTCCGATCATTCTCTAGTCATTTGCTATAGGTACAGAACAGTATTGAACTGTTTTAGTTAATAAGAGATCGTTAATGAAATACCTTGTTATTTTGTATCGTTAGCAAACCGTATACGAAGTACCATCTTTGTTGGTTGAAGACCGTAAGAAGCTTGTTGCAACTTAGAGCTAATAATACCAATGCAGCCAGAAGGAAGTCGGATCTACTATACAATTACTTAATAATATACATATTGTTTTTCATCGTTGAAATATTTGTATGATCAAATTCTATACATTTTCAATTAGAAAATAAAACTTCATATAACAACATCGTTTGAGAATAATTTACATAGAACAGGAAACAAATAAGAAAATGAAAGGCACGAACAAAGGCTAGGTACAAACAAAGGTCCTTCGAGCCGGATAATCAAAAATTTGAATATGACATATTGTGCATTGTGCACATTGTGCAGATCCTCAAAACGGAAAATGGGAGACACATCAGGAGATGATCATGCACAATTTAATTTAAACAATGAGGGTGAGTGTGATCGTTGTGTTTCATTCAATTAACGTAACAACTGCGCTGATTAAAATGTATATATGTATGTAGCTACTAGTGCTTATAACATAGAATTTTTGCAACATAGCGCGTTGAAAAAATTCGTTTGTTATATGCGCAAGTTTTCTTTATTCGTTTCCAATTTTGCTCAACAATTGCGCGTTGTTTAAAATGGAAAATGGAATGAGGAATTCGAATAATAAATTCAAACATAAGCTTAAAATTTTTTTAATGAGAATGGCAAAAGTGATTGAGAGATAAGATTCTCAAATAAGAGTATGTAAATATATACATTTTTGTAAATACAGCGATTGTTCCTTAGTTTATATTAACGAGTACGAGTGCTAAGAATATTCAATTTTTGCAACATAGCGCGTTGTTGAAATTTGTTTGTTTCAAGCGCACGTTTTCCTTATTCGTTTTCATTTTGCTCAGCAATTGCGCGCTGTTTAAAAAAGAAAATGAAATGAGGAATATAATTGCATAATTCAAATTTTGAGCATAAGGAGATTGAGCAGTTTTTACTATTTTTGCAGTATAAGCGCACTGCAAAAAGATAAAAATTGAGCAAACAGCGTCCGAGCGATGCGATGTCCAAACGCAGCAATTGCGCGCTGCTAGATTTGGAAACAAAAAAATGTTAAATCGATGCGCATACATGTCTTTTTTTATTTGTCCAGCATAAGCGCGCTGGAGAAATGAGAACATAAGGCATTACGATTTGAAATACAGAAGGTTTCTTGTACACTTTATAGAAACATACATATACAATTTAAGATAGAGAACATTTACATAGAGTGCTAATAACATTCAATTTTTTGCAACATAGCGCGTTGTAGAAATTTGTTTGTTATAAGCGCACGTTTTCCTTATTCGTTTTAATTTTGCTCAGCAATTGCGCGCTGTTTAAAAGAGAGAATGAAATGAGGAATATAATTACATAATTCAAATTTTGGACACAAGGAAATTGAGCAGTTTTTACTATTTTTGCAGCAGCGCACTGCAAAAAGATAAAAATTGAGCAAACAGCGCCAGAACGATGCGATGTTCAAACGCAGCAATTGCGCGCTGCTAGGTTTGAAAACTCGAGAATGTTCAATCGATGCGCATACATGTCTTTTTCTTATTTGTCCAGCATAAGAGCGCTGGAGAAATAAGAAAATAAGGCATTACGATTTAACATAAAGAAGGTTTCTTGCATATATATATAATTTAAGATAGAGAACATTTATATTTAAACTGCAAAAAACTAATTCATATTCATGAGATTTGAGATACGTCATCAATCTCTTGAACCTGAATGTTGTTTTGTAAAATACATAAATATCAATATTAACATGTACCTAAACAAATATTTTTCTTATTATTTGCCGGAGCATTTGTTCGTATCATTCAAGAACAGAACAGAAGCAATGGTTGATTCAGAACGTCGCCGAAGAGAATCATCCTTTATTGCCAATACGAAAGCGTGTGAAGGAAACATTGGACGAAAGAAGAGCAACACGTTATGCAAGAGTATAATCGGTTTTTCTACGAAGCTACCAATGTTAGATACCGAATTTAATGAATACAAAGAAGGAATGACTACTTACGGATACGATACCATACAACCAATCAAAATTCAGCTATCAGAACCACCTAAATTGCCAAAGTTTTCATTGCTTACAAACATTGGCCCATTGAGAATAAAAATTATAATAAATTCTGGTCTGTCATTTGCAATCAATATATCTATAATAACGAATACAACACCATTCGAAGTCAAGCTCAAGCGTTGCATATACCTAAGCCAATACAGTTACCATCGTGTGATTCAGTGCGAAACATTTTAGATGCAGCAAGAAGTGCGTTTCGTCAACTACAACTTTTGCTCACACCCCAAAAAGTCGCGGAATATATAATTTTGCATAAGCTTGAATGTTCTTTAGATACAGACAGCCAAACACTATGGACGTTGAGAAGAAATACAGACTCGATACCAACGTTAAAACACTTGTTTGAGTTTTTTTTGGCACAAATTGAAGCAACTTCTTAGATGCAAACAATCAAGTCAAACACTTATGTCAGAACATGCGGTAGAGCAGATGAAATGGCCTACCGAACAATGCAGCATACGTTTCAAGGGAATAAATGTTTCAACTAGCAAAATACATACACGTAAACTTGTGTGTTCCTTACTTTCGAGATTCAATGATGAACCATTAAAATTTATTGAGTTAATAACCGTTCCCCAAGTGTTGAGAACATGGCTTCTTCATTCACCTCTTTCAAAAAATATTATTCCAAAAATTTGCTTGACAAGTTGGCTGAACCAGAGCTAAAAACCCCAGCACCAATTGATGTGCTGTTAGGTGCGGGTGTTTGGCTGCAGCTATTTGAGATGGAATGTTCACCAATGAAATGGGCATTGTTGAAGCGCAGCCCAATCAGTGGGACTTGCAGCGAATATTTGGCGCCTATTTGCAGAGGTCGAAATTTTAGAATACTGGATGACTGTTGTGAATTTTGGCATGGCTTCCGCTACATTTTTGTGCAGTTCGTACAATGACACAGGCAGCTCGTGAATCAAGCCGAAGAATCCGAATTGATGCAAAAGCTATTGAAAATGACTTCTATATGGACGATTACTTAACTGGTGCAAAAGCGTTGAAAAATAACAAAAAGAAGTGAACAGTTGAGTGAGCACTTTGAGCTTGGAGAATTTAATACATTGTTACAACAGTACTTACTTGGTTTAAGTTGGTTACCTGAAACAGATTAACTTAAGTTCACACTTCAACCACCAACGATAGATACTAATTAATTCTCATGAGGAAACCAAACATCGAGTTCCTCGTCACGGTGCCGTGCAATAACGCCGAGCGAAATAACGCCGAATTCTGAAATTCGGCCTTATTTCACTTTACCAAAGTGTAATAACGCCGAATTTTTGCATTCGGCCTTATTTCACTATTGCAAAGTGAAATAATGCCGATTCGGCGTTATTTCACTTTGTCAGTTTTAATTTTTTAAAGTTTTCATCAGGTTTTCTATACTTTATAATAAAAAAAGACAGTGTTTTATAGGTTGCCTTCTCATGTTTTGAAATAAATTCGCGAAACAAAATTTTGCTTTTCACAAAAATTATTTTATCAAAAAATTAATAATATATACTATGTACTGTACCTACATTGTACATATTCCTGCTTCAAGTAGGTATTTTCAAAATACTTGGTCTTAAGCTCAGTTAAGTTAAGCGAAGTGACATGAAATGAAAGTTTCAGTGTTGAAGGAAATTAAAAACTATTTAAATAATACCTACGCAGGTACTTCTACAACATCAAGGTTAATAACTAAATATTTCAGTTTCTTTCAAAACCATTTAATTACCGCAAATGAATTCGATTTTGAAAACGCATGTTGTTTTTTAAGGCTGTTAGAAGAATTTTGCGACATGGAGCAGGAAGAATATTAATATTAGATTTTACGTTTCAGTTAACACTACATTTTTAAGATATTGATCAAATGAAAATTAAAAATGAGTAAGGATTTGGAACTTGAAACAAAATATATAGTTCAGGTACAAATGCCAGCGAGCGTAGCGAGCGAAAAAAATTTTGCCCAAAAGAGAATCAATTTGGGGTGTGAAAATAAAAAAATTCGCGCGAATTTTTTTATTTTCACACCCCAAATTGATTCTCTTTTGGGCAAAATTTTTTTCGCTCGCTAGTAAAGCGACTTGATCTTGAATGTTCCGAATCGGCATCATCCTCAAATTAGAGTGAAAAAAAGAGCTCAAAATGAATCATTTAAATGCAGCTTCTGCTTTCAAAAGCGTTTAATGCCATAACAAGATGTGTGGATGCCTTTCCAAATTGAAGGAAGTGGCAACAGTTTTAAAAAATGAAATGCTCTGACCATTTCGTCAACAAATGAGTGGTCAAATTAATTTATTAGACTTCGTGTTACACGATTTTAAGATATTTCTTTTTTTTGTACTATGAACATTTATTGTTTGTACATATATAATATTGACAAGTGCAAATAAATTTTGTGAATTAATTTTTTTTCATTTTGTCCCATAAAATATAATAAAAATCTGACCTACCATACTCGGTAAGTTTTGTTCTACAGTTGATTTTGCGTTAAGTCCAGCTAAAATGCTCTTTCCAAAAGTTAATTAAAACCGGCTTCCTTGTTTTCTCTTTCTCGGCTTTATTTCTCAGTTGGCATTCGGCGTTATTTCACTTTGTCGAAGTGAAATAAGGCCGAATGCTGAAATTCGGCGTTATTTCACTTTGGTAAAGTGAAATAAGGCCGAATTTCAGAATTCGGCGTTATTTCGCTCGGCGTTATTGCACGGCACCCCTCGTCACATCTCACAAATAATTGATATTGGACCAACTGTATACTTATTGCAAGAATATTAATGCAAAAATGATGGAAAGCAAATATGAGCTGGGGTATGTGAATGGCAACAGTTTTAGCAACAACTTTAACTGATTACGCAAATTCGTCTTCTCCGTTGGACTGGTGTCAGTAATGAAAGACAGATCTCACTTCATGGACTTGCAAATGCCTCGCTTTTAGCATGTGGTGCATCACTAATATTGGAATTGAATATGGTGCCGCTTGATTGCAGCAAAATCACGAGTTGCCCCTCTGAAGATATTCACTGTTCCGCTGCTTGAGTGAATTCATAAAAAACGATCAAGATTGCAACAAATAACAACAACACTATTAAAGATGGCATGTGTTATAGAGGTTCTTCCAGGTCTTGATGAACTTCTTCGCAATGTCCAGTTGAATGTAGCAACAGTGGCTAGTAAAAAAACTTTGTCGATTTCCTGTATTTACATGTTGAAGATGAGACTTCAAGGGGGGAGTGTGTTGCAACTAATAGCTAATAATACCAATGCAGCCAGAAGGAAGTCGGATCTACTATACAATTATTTAATAATATACATATTGTTTTTCATCGTTGAAATATTTGTATGATCAAATTCTATACATTTTCAATTAGAAAATAAAACTTCATATAACAACATCGTTTGAGAATAATTTACATAGAACAGGAAACAAATAAGAAAATGAAAGGCACGAACAAAGGCTAGGTACAAACAAAGCTCGTTTCTTAATAAATTATAAAATACTTGAAAGGATGGTAATTTTTCGGAGATTGGAATTAAAAACCCAAGTTTTATTTGCTTTCTTTAAGATTGACCCTGGACACACACACGCCTGCATTAGCTTTCAATTAAAAAGCATCACACACTAGAGGATTACCTCTATTTGTCTAGTAATTCACTTATTTATTCTATTTGATGGGATTCATTAATTTTTAGTTAAAAAAAAACACGTATTCGCCACAGTGAACGAAATTTTAATGTTAAAATATTAACTGGTGTATTACAGTGTGCACACATTCCTCTATACATACAACACGTCTTAAATATTTGAATAAAATAAATTACATGCACAAAGGTTAAATAAAGGTCATAGTACGAGTTATTGTAACTAAGTCTGACCAGTCACGGGTTGTGCTTTGCCTATCTTGATTTAATCTACAATTTATCCCTTTTCTCAATAACTAAGTCATACATAGCTCTGTCGATACTTTTTCCTACTTTTTTAAAACTCATCGAATCGAACACTGGTTCAAGAAATCATGTCCGACTTGTTTACTTATCAGCTCATGACTAAGCTATAAAAAATATTGCAAAATAAATCACCTAATTGATTTATGATTTGATTAGCTGCCTGACAGCGTCAATTTCCCGCCGACCATGACATCATTTTAAACTTACAATAATTAAGTATCCAACAAATCTGAGTAAAAAATATAAAACAATCTTAATTGCCTTTTTTCGCATTGAAATATTCCTAAATTGAACCGAACCCATTTTTTGATTGATGGATCGACTGGCATAACCTAGTTGATTGACCACTGATTTTATATGCTAATCGTCTTGCCTTGGCTCTTGGCACACCTGAACTCCAAAGTGTATCGAATGCAGCACAGCAACAGTCATTTGTACTCATTTTTAATTGACTTACAGTTAATTGATCAATCACACTTTTTTTTGTTCATTGTGCTTAACGACCAGATTGATTCCATCCATCCATCAAAACCTGCACAGCGGTGTCGCTTAGTCCCCATCACTGACGTCATGCTCAAGCAGCTTCTGCGAATTCCTTCAAAATCAAAGAAATATCAGAAACTAAAATAAAGCTAAATCAGTCTGATGCATTGCACCTTTTGATCGATCATCTGGACTCTGGACATGCTGGACAAACACAAAGCCCAACTGGTCAACATTTTACACTCCAGCTCCCTTCGTCGAGACTCGGAACCTCTTACGCAAAAAGTAGGTACACCATGTCGATCCACCTGTCATAATCAATCGCTCAATATGCAATCGCAACGATCGCGCGCCGCAATGCTGCTGAGGTTTTTCCATCAATCTATCACCTGTGATACTGGATGAGAGAGACCAACACATCAAGGTGAACACTGATAAATTCATTGAACTCCAATATGTAGCGCGCCGCAATGCAATCGCTCTCGCATTCAAAGTGACAGTTTTGAATCTGAGTGACATTTTGCAAATTCCGGTTTCGCAGTGACAGCACCAAATGAGAGCACCAAGTGTCAATGTCATCAGGTGTCAAATGAATATTACAAATGATCAAGTGAGACGGCCAATGCAACATCGCGTCGCGTCGTCGACCGACCGGCCAGCATATTTCAGATGAGTGATTGTTGTGTTCACACGTGTTGTGTTCCAAGCAATGGTGATACAAACAGAGCTCCTTCTTCTTCTTATGAAATCTCTCGAGATTTGCTTGGCGAAACTAATTGAACGAGAATTGAAACCGTGATTGAGGCAGGTTTGACAGATCTCATATCTGCTCTCTCGTCCCCTCCTCATTCGGTGTGCGTAAGCCTTTGATGCTGTATCATTTGCATTCAATTTTGAAGCCGGACGACCCTGCATTGGAGACACTTTGTCCACCGCGCCAGAGTTCGCTGCTGTCAGAATGTCCGAGTGATTATGATTGATGCTAATGCAATGCAACGGCGACACGTAATAATCCATCAAATTGCAGTTGACAATAATTATCGAGTTGAAGTGGACGCAAATTTGCTCGGTCAGTTGAAATGCAGTGACTGCGAATGAGCATGTTACTTCTGAGTTTTACTGTAACTGAGTTCTTTTGCTTTTATACTGCAATAAAATTTTTTTAATCGATTGTTCAAGACTGCGCTTTGTGAGTTAAACCAAATGAAAAATTGTAAATAATTCGGGTTAATATGCTTTTTTTAAACTGGCTCATAGAGCAATTATGAAGCTGTGCAAGTCTCAACTTCTCTTGACTTGAAATAAAGAGAGGGTTAATAGGATATGTCGATTGTCGGTTTACATTTATCTCGAATTTCTGACTGGGTAAGACAGAGTGTGGTAAAGGGTTCCACATTCGTGCAATATATCTACCTAAAAACGAACCTAAATTAAATGACAGAAGTTGAGCTCGAGGCAGGTATTAAACGGACGAAATGTTTAGGTAAGGGTAGGAATGCAACTGGCTATTTCTCTAGAACACTTACCGTTAGATGTAACAATAATACAGAGAGAGGCACGAAAAGTTACGACGGTGTTTCAATGTAGTATATGAGTCACCAATTATTCTTAGAGGTCTTCCTTGTTCTAACATCCAAATCCAAGAGCTTTAAATTGTACTCTTTGGACGGGTTTTTATAGGGGCTATTAATTAATATTAGCCTGATTAGAAGCCGAGAAAATTTTCTTGCACGTTGCACCATCTCAAGAAACCAAATATCTTCCGGCATATTTGGCGACGTCTCATACTTGATCGGTCGTAGCAAAGAGGTTGTATCTCACTACAACAATACAAGACAGCATTGCATTGAGTTTTCTAAGTATTATACTCGACGCGGGTTTTGTCTTTGAAATTAAATAATTTTCCTACGATATGGAGGAGTCCCTTTATATGTCATAATCATAACTCTCCTATGTAACAAAAAAAAATGATAAAAACAATATTTGTAATTTAAGACCAAATTCTGAACTCTCATGTACCTATTCCAAAGTTGTTTGAGCAAGTAGTTTGAGACAATTTGGCATTCAAATGTAGAAATTTTATACATGCAATCAACAGCATGGCCTTATGCGAAAACGATTCACTGTCTCAAATCTGTTTTTTTTTTCAATAAATGTGTAGATACAGGTACACGCTTTGGAATATGGCCCATAAGTCGATTGTGTTTACATACGGACTTTCCTCCCGTCAGAGGAAAACATCCTAATACCCGTAGAGACCTCCTACAAAATGCACTAAATATGTTCACTAAATGGGCTGATCGTTGTGGTTTAGGTAGGTGTTAATCCCTAGAAAATGGATCTTGTCCTTTTCACAAGGAGATATAAGATTCCACATATTGTAAAACCAACAAACAAGAAAGAGTAAAAAAAGCTACAGTTGCTCTCTTCTCATGCAAAAAAGCCATAGGATGCAAAGGGAGTTTTCAACCTCGCATTACCTATTGGATATACACATCGGCTATCGAGAGTGCACGAGACATTCATGGAAATTGCAAAGCTGATGAACTTGTTAAAAATGGAACTATCTTGCCTATTCTCAAGGGAAAAACGTTGGAATACTTATCGCTATACTCAGGCGCCTTATAGGCCGTCATCTTGGCGTCTTCTCGAATGATTTTTGCAGAAGCTACATGAACGAAGAGGAAGAGGAAACAATTCCTCATTTGCTAAGTGCATGCCTTGCGCTCTCCATAAAAAGGAAAACTCACCTAAGACAGTGGCGTAGATACGGGGGATCAGGGGGATGTACCCCCCCCCCATTGGGATCCATAATTGTTCAACATAACCAGTCATGCCAAACAAGTTAAAGAAACGCACTCTGAAAGTGAGTACCTACTTCCTACGTTAATCAAGTCTTATTAGTACTCAGAAGATTCCTAGAGGCATTGTAAATTGTATCTACATTCTATACCTACAGTCTACGGGGAAAACACAAAGTCAACTTCTTCTGAAAGAAATTATTACTTCGGCAAAAAAAAACGCTTCGTTTTTGAGAAAATTGAAACTTTGGGTTTTTGGCAAAAAACAATTGTAAAAAATAAAAAAAGACCAACGCGAATTCGCTCAAACCTCTAATTTTCAAATTTTAAGTCAATCGGACCAGTGGTTAAGGCTGCAGGTGCGTTTACAGAAACACATCCAAAACTTTTACATATATTCTATACTAGCAGTTGCCCGCGACTTCGTTCGTCTCTCCCTCGTGCTCCGTCCAGAGGTGCGTCTTGACTTGTGCATCATGCGCGTGAATTTAGTTGCGAAGTTATTTAAAAATTGTATATTAGTCTCCCTAAGTCAAAATTCTTCTTAACTCGAAGCCTTAAAATGTGTATTATTTTCTCTGTTTAAGTAAGACTTTTCACTGATGCTTTGCTCTTATTATTCGCAGCGTAACTTTGTAAAGCTTAAAAACCTTCCTCGATACATGGACTATTCAACACAAAAAGAATTTTTCAATTTGATTTAGCAGTTCCTGAGATCAGCAAGTTCAAACAAACAAAAATATGAGTGCGACCCATGGAGTCCACACGACTAACTTCCCATAGTAGAAAAATACGTAAAAACATTAGTTGTTTTGCAAAATATTCAGCGGATGCATCCCGTTGTAGTTGTACACGCACGTTGCTTCAAAGTCAAATTCCATAAAACTGATGAATGAAGTTTATTGAATAACAGTGGCGCCATCTGCCACTGCCGAGTTGATCGTACCATTTCGTGGACTCATTCACAACTACTTTGCACAGTAAAAAACAGCCTGCATATATTGCTCCTGAATATTGTAGTTTTCTATAATTGAAGCAATTTTTCTAATCGGATTAGTATTTCTGAAAATTAATATTTATACGGCAAAGCAGCGTTTGGTGGGTCAGCTAGTAATCAAATATAGTATATGATACTCCTGAATATTGTGTTTTTTCCCCCACTAACTATAAGATTTTTTGCACTATTATTGAAATTATTGCAGAAATTATCATAATTTTCATTATATTAGGGTTGTCTTAGATTTTTGATTGCCATTAAAAAACCGCTAAGCCGATTTTGCTCAAAACCTAATCAGCTCTTAACAACACAATGCCGCGTCGAATGAGATCAATTCGATGAGTGGTTCGCGAGATAATTGAGCTGAAAAACGTAACGCGTAACGAACACACATACACACACACAGACATCATCATAAAAACGCTTGATTCGGATTCTAGTGACCTCGAAACATCGAGAAATGCGAAAATTGGAGATTCACAAAATCGGCCCCATTACAATAACTTCCTCTGGGAAGTTAAAATCATTAATCATCTCTCGATAGCGCAATCCATTGAGCGTAACTGTTCCTCCAGCCTCATTTTCGAAAAAGTAAGGTCCAATGAACCGCACCAAACAGTCACGCGTTGAGGATGGAGAGGCTTTTCAACAATAATAACTCCTATGTTTTCCGAGCCCCAGATGCGACAGTTTTGCTTGTTGACGTAGCCTCCGAGGTGGAAATGGGTCTCATCAGTCAAGATGATTTTTCGATGAAATTCCGGATCATTTTCATGCATTTCAAGGACCCAATCAGCAAAGACACGACGTTGTTGATGATCAGCCGGCTTGAGTTCTTGTGTTAACTGAATTTTATAAGCCTTAAGACCCAAGTCTTTATGCAAAATACGGTGTGATGACGTTTGTGGAATGCCTTATTCCAAAGAACGACGAGGAATGGACAAACCTGGGTTTTCGTCAACACTTTGGGCTACAACAGCAATATTCTCAGTTGTTCTTGAGCGACGTGCACGGGTTTTATTCTTCACATCACTAACTTGTCCCAACAGCTCGAATTTGTCCACCAATTTCTGTATTGCGGTCCGACAAGGTGCTTCACGACGACCCAAAAATGTTTTATTTGTGCGAACCGTCTCTGCCAAATTTTCACCATTTTTTATAGTGAATTTTAATAATTTCAATGCGTTGTTGACAGCTTCAAAAGTGACAACTACCGAAATAGCGGGCTATTCAAAATAACACCTCATATTGGAAAACCCTTTTTTATAATAAAAATAACTCATTTTTTATAAGGTTGTCTTAGATTTTTGATTGCCATTTAAAAACCGTTAAACGGATTTCGCTCAAAATCTAATCAGCTCTTAACAACACAATACCGCGTCGAATGAATCCAATTTTATGACAATACGATGAGTGGTTCGCGAGATAATCGAGCTGAAAAAACGTAACGCACATACGAACACACATACACACACACACCGATGTCATCTTAAAAACGCTTGATTCGGACTCTAGTGACCTCAAAACATCGAGAAATGCGAAAATTGGAGATTCACAAAATCGGACCCATTACAATAACTTCCTATGGGAAGTTAAAAATTAATACTTTCTTGCCGTTTTTTCCACATTTTCGACTGATTCTTCGCTCCTATTGGTCGTAGCTTAATGTTATGTAGACAAGAACCTTCCTCGATTAATGGAATATCCAACTGAATTACAATTCGAACAAGTAGTTTCAGAGATAAGCGCGTTCAAACAAACAAACTCTTCAGCTTTATATATTAGTATAAAAGTGAGCGAACTATACTTCCCCCCCCCCCATAGCGAAAAGCTATCTACGCCACTGACCTAAGAGAGCCTTACTACAATGACACCAGCGAACTCGCTAGCAGACAGACATGAAAGGTATTTTTGCTTTGCTCTAAATGGTTCAACTAGTAAGTAAGTTCGATTACTAAGTACCTTAGATTCAAGTTTTTATTGAAATTGTGCTCCAATAGTGCCCTACAAACAGTTTTTGTCTAACCATTGCCACCTTAATCATTTCGAAAGGACAACCGATAGCTTCTCAATACCATTTGAACAAACGCAGATTTGGTCCGGAACACTCTTAACCTAACCTAATCTGACTCACCTTTTTTTGATAACGTGGATTGTCTCTTGCTTTGAGAATACTTAGATCTTATCGAGTTAAATTCAGAAATAATTACTCGTAATCATACTATTCCAAATCAGGTGTTCCACTGGGCCCCTTTTCTTTATATTACCTTATATGATGCACCGTAGTCAGGATCCCTATTCATCGTACAAATTATGGAATGCATGAGCTTTTGTCATATGTGTAAGCTTATACAGTGGGACTCAAAACTTTTTGACTTTAATTTGTGTAAAATCAACATAAAATAAGTGTAAAAACCCAGGCGCAAATTTTAAGTCAGCCCTCGTTTAAGCAATAAAGTCTACTCTACTTAAAGCACTTCTAACTTTTCTTATTTTTAAACACTTTAAACGAGTCTTCTAACTAGATTGGACTTTAAACATAACGTTGTGTGAACACGCCTAAATGTGACAGAGCAATAAATTGACTTAGTGAAATGTCATTTTACGCTTGCAGTTTTTACCAGTTTTTGTTACTTTTATCTCCCCAAAACAGGAAAAAATGTGATTATTTAGTGTTTGTATATTTAGTTCTAATAAATGTTATGTTTTTCTTTGTGAAAATGTGTTTAAATAAATATCCAAATGATGTTCCAATTTGTTTTGTTTTTATTTGTCATAGTGAAGGTGGAATAGTGTGCTCTGAAATGGGTATAAAATATTCCTTTGAAACAGGAATAAATTTCCCTACAAGTGTAATTTGATTATAAGAACTCTCAAAAAAGGCAAATAGGTAATAAAATTAAAAGCAAACAACGTACACACACAACTGCAAGAAGTGTCAAAAAAGAAGCAGCAAATCCAGCTTGGTAGTCCCGTGGTTCATATTTTTTTTTTTTTTTACAAAAATTATAAATGAATATTTGAATTTAAATAAGAGGATGCACGAATTTGACAAACTCTTTGCTTTCTTTTAACTTCAAAATCTTCCAAAATCTCAAAATCTGCTCGTTCAAAACTATACTTTAAAGAGTTAAACGAACGCTTTCTCCGTTTTAAAGTTAAACGACCACTTTAACGATAAAGTATACTTTAAGTCGTTCAAAAATGAGATAAAGTCGACCCTGAATCTAAAATTTGTTTTTAGAGTCGACTCCTAGTTTAAAGTGGATTTAAAGTAGAGTTTAAATGTTTCAAAATTTGCGCCCCAGTGTTTAACGTTCTTAAAAGTTGTACCTATATTACATTTGTTATGTTTTTTGTCTAATCTATGTTTATTGTTTGTATGTGTTATGTGATTCGTTTTAACTTCGTTGTGTCTACTAACAAATATCACTAGACCAAATGATGAACCGGTGGTAACGCAGTTCCTGAGTTGGGAAGCCATGAGTCGTAAGATTGAGCTTGCTATAAGCCCATACGATCAATTCTGTAAATAGAAGAAGCTACTAACGTAAGTACAGCACTTTGCCAACTGACTGGTATAACAGATTTGATGTGTTAGCATACCATATTGGTTGTAAGATGGAGCTTGCTATAAGAGTGTAAAGACAAAAAAAAAACAATTGGTTCAAATATATAAACTATGTTAGCATAGCACGTATATCTGTTAAGGATTGTCCCAAACTTTCAACAATCTGACCGAAGAGAATGCGGTTAAAAATGTAAGACGTTTAACAAATGTTGGAGTTTTTCCAGAATTATGTAAGCAATGTTTAGGAAAATTTTCCATTGGTGGGGTTCAGTATGTACTTGAGTCTTTCTTAGCCTTTCATTTAAGAATGGCTTCATGCAAGATATTTTGTTGATAGATTTTAAAGACTTTTATTCGAAGTTTTATTTACTACATGAGTGTAACCATGACCTGCTGCGATTCTTCCTTTTTTTCAATCAAACTCAAACCATCACTGTAAAAACATTTCGTTTTATTTATTATTTATTTTTTATGCATTATCGAGCACGACTTCTCTGCGCCATTGTCATCTCTCTCTCCCTGCGTCTGTCTTCGTTGGCTAAATTGGCAATTTCAGTTACTTACAATAATTCCAACTCCCAACCCAGAAACAAAAGAAAGGGAAAAAATATAAAAATCCGGACAAATGGATGAATCTCGCCGCATCCGAAACAATAACTCACAATTGAAATTGCTTGTGATTTTTCCCAAAGCTGCTTCTGCTGGACACAAAGACTTTTTGAAAGACATGAATCTCGGTTTCGCATTTATATACTCTCCGCACCCCACGATATCATGCAACGCTAACCCAAAATGCCATGACCATGCCAATTCTGCCTTTAGTTTCTTTCCTTCCCCTTCCGCTCCATCCAGCTCACTATTCGATTTTTAAGTAACAATATTGTCGATATTTTTGGCGGATATCTCACAACGAACGTTTCGTCCGATAACCGAAAATGAAAACGAATATTCGTTGTGATAAATCAATTTGATTTATTGCCATCGAAACAATAAAATACCCCGCGCGAGATGAGAAAATGCGAAAATCTGGTGACATTATAACCCGCGCCGCGCGCCTCAAAATCATGAGATCCCCTGCCGCTCACGCTATTTATGGCTGATATTGGATTCGAATCGCTGCCATCGCCATAGCCATCGCCATTCGCCGCCAATTCCGCCATCACAATTGTCGACGTTGGCATTGTCGTCATATAGTCATCGTCGTCGTCGTCGTAGTCGTAGCCGTCGTCGGTCGTTGTGGTCTCATCGATTCGCTTCTTTTGCGATAATCACAGACCCTGACATAATAGTTGCGAATTCGACTATAAAGCAACAAAACTTTCCCCCCAACTCCTACTCACGAAAAAAAGAACTTCGTTGCTGTTATAAACAAAAATCTGGAATTCCAAATTGTCCAGAAAAACCGAACAGGATAATAATTATCCCTCGGAGTTCGGACCTATACGAAAATAAACGCCCTCCATCGCACTCGCACACCGCCAGTTTTGTTCTCGTTTCAAATGGAAAAAGGACATTTAGCCGAAAATACCACACACATCTGATGTCAACATAAATACTCCAACAAGGACACTCACTCTGGGTACGATACATAGACGGTAGACCAGTTTTTGTGTGGCCTTTTCTCTCTAGAAATGCCATTCCAACAAATTCCCGGTTTGAAGTTTATGCCATCCGAGGACGAGTCAATGAAAATGCAATTCACATTCACAAATTGCAATTCACAGAGACGAATGGACGGACATTCGATGAGCCGCTGTTCTAGTGTACAAGAGGCACAGGACCAATCCTGAATTCTGGGTACGAACTGGGAGTAACGCCGCCAAGCTGACCACCAACCGGTTCCGGTCGCTCCCATGTCGAAAATAGTTGTTAGCCTAGTTTGGTGATATTTTTCCAATTCACCTCTTTATCCTTCTACCTAGAGACCCAGGAAATGGGTGGACCCAACCAGTAGAAATAAAAACAAGATATTCGGTACTCAGTGTGGCGTAATCTTGTTGGTTTCTATGGTCCAGGTTGGCAGATGGCATCCTTCGGTGGCTTACACCATTGCATCTAGATATTCCTCGTTGATTTTAGGAAAAAGCTGAATTGGTTACTTCGGCTGCATGCTGAAGCAGAGTACGGAATTTTAGAATCTTTGACAGAACAAACAAATCCGCCCCTGAAGGAAAAAATCACTGACAATTCAACTGCTCTTCCGCACTTGTACCACTCTCAATCGAGTGATTGCAATATAAATGACTTGATTGGATTCATTTCATGAGTTTTTCTGCTTAAACCCGGAGAGTGAGTTGGATGTACGCATAATTTTTCGTAACCCATTCGTGATTTAGCTGCGAAAGGATAGAAAAATCTCAACACAAATCTGGTCGACACTCGACAGTCGACATACATGCAGCAAGAAAAAGAGGATAAATTTCACCAACGAGTAAACCACCATACTATCACAATCCAGCCAGCCAGCAGCGGCGTTAGCTTGAGCTAGGCAAAGAGTTAGATCCACTTGTGGTAGAATTGATGCTGATGCTCCGGCTGGTGTAGTTGGTGGTGGAATTGGTGCGTGTGAAATTTATGAAAATTGCCATATGATAACGGTAAATTCAATTCTCTCTCTTTCACATTTTATACAATTGTCGTTGTCGTATCGTCGTCGTTGGCAATGCCATTGCCAATGCAGCAGCTAATTGCCCAAATGTGCGCAACCAATTGTATCCTTTTTAAGGCACAACACATTGCAGGCTTTATAGTCTCGACACAGACACCAAACACAGCTATATAAATGTGTCCATAACATATCCTGACTGGATGTTGTTTATCAAGCCTATTGAAGCTTTGAAGACTCATGATTGTCCGGGAGCAGCAACACCCCAGCTTCTAGTTGGTGGTGTTTTGTCCTATTCAAAATCGCATAGAAAATTATTTCCGCATAAATTTTAACCGAAAGTTTTGCGTGGCGGTGTGGAGTGTCGGCTGGCGCGGCACTCCGAAAGCAGAACGACGACTTTGAGCTTGCATCATTTGCACCATTTGACTAGATTAGTATGAGTGGAGTGAAGGGGTTACTTACTGTCGATGAGCAGAGGTTTTATTTTTGGGTCTCTTTTGTCTAAGTGATCCATTTGGGATGGTTTATATCATTGGAGACATATGCTATCCATACAGAGGGTTGTTACAACGAAATTTTGTTGTAATTTCGAATTGATGGAATTCTTAGAGTTTGGGAAGTATGGTTAGGTTTTGCTAATAAAGTCTGATGAAAATGGTTCGAGACTTACTTGGAGCCGGGACGGGCTAGGTTTTCATTAAAGTAGTGTTTTAACTTATATTTATGTACCTACCTACATACAAAGTTTCAATAATAATTCGTCGAGTAATCAAATGTCTCCTATAAAAGGAGAGACATCAATGCAGTTACTTACTTACGGCGCTACAGCCCAGGTCGGACAAGGGGCTCATCCAACAAACGTTTCCAGCCAGCTCGGTCCCTAGCTAGCCCTAGCTGTCTCCAGTTTCGCACGCCTAAGCTGGTTCAGGTCCTCTTCCACCTGTGTGCCCCACCTGAGTCACGGCCTTCCTCTTCTGCAACGTCCTTCCGTCCTTTCTAGTTGACAGCATTAACTTTGTCTTGCACTTTTTAACCGCTAGAGGCTAAGTTGATTAGCAACAAGTTATGGTGCTTAAGGCAAATTAAATTTTTCCTAATTTTTCACCGAATAATATTTTTCTTTTACCACCTTCCGGGATTATCTCTCCTTCAGAGATTCTCATCCCTTCGAGGTCATGGCGTACTTACTATATAAGATTACTAAATAAGGAAGAAGTTAAAAACTGGTGGAAAACACTTCGTTGTTTTTGTTTTCTTCAAAGACTGAGTTTTACTGTGCTTTCCTCAGGCAGACTTTGGATTTCGACGAGTATACCACAGCCCACACAACGTCACGTCGCACTATAGTGGACGACTGCTTCTCAGTTGGAGCAATTTGTTAATAGTGGACCTCCACCAAATCAGCGTTCAGCAAAGCCGCATTTATGAGAGAATTCGAAAACAAGCTTGAACATAAGAAAAGAAACGAAGATATCATTGTTTTGGGTGATATAAATATTGATATGAAAGATTCCAACTCAATTTTGTGTCAAGAAATGTTAGCATCGATTGGATTGATAAATGTCATAACAGAATACACCCGAGCACATCCCTAAAGGGGAACTAAGACATTAATCGATCGCATTCTAGTTAGCGGAGTCAAGAACCAATTGAATTCATTTGTGATTGAAAGTGATATATCAGAGCATTACCCGACACTTTACTTCGAAAAATATGATACTAAATGTAACAAACAAAAAATGGTCTCAAAATATGTCTGCAATTCGAAAGTAAACCAGTTAATTCAAGAAGAAGATTGGAAAGTTGTGCTAGATGAAGAAGATATTGAGTGTATGTAATGTATGCATAGTAAGATGCAAGAAATTTATAAAAAGTCAACTTCTGTGCGAAACGTCTCCAATAAACATAAATTCCGTCCCTGGATGATGCCAAATTTAGTTGCTTGACTGTAAACAAAGAGACATTCTCTACAGAAGATGGAAAAACAATAACAGAAATATTAATTACGAAAAGGAATACAAAAGCTTTCGCAGTCAGGTTAATAAAAACATAATCATTAAAAAATCGAACTTTTTTTAAAATAAATTCATCCAATTTAAAACCGATCCTAGAAAAACGTCTCATCAATGAAATTTTGGGAAAAAATTAATCGAATATCGATGAAACAACCATCAAAAATTTCAGAACTGACATTGTTTTGCTTGCCGATGAATTTACTGAGTTCTTTTCTTCCCATATATGTATGTAACGAAACGACATGTAGCAACGTCATAAATTCTCTTATATCAAGAACCATACCCAAGTTTTTGCTCCTATTTTGAGGAAGTTAATCAACAACCAGTGGCGGATTTACGGGGGGGGGGGGGGGTTGGGGTCGCCTGGGGTGCCACGATCTAGGGGCGCCCAACAGCTGGCATAACTTCAACATAGGCAAGAAGCAAATCAATAAGTTGTGACGTTGTCAAGCTCTTGCTCAAAAAATTCATATCGAAGAGTTTCATGATTTTCACCTTGTTATGTTATAACAGACTATTTCCAAATGTCATTTTGTTTTTATTTTCACCATAAACTAGACATAGAAAACACAAGAGTGAATTGAGGTAGTGTTTAGTAAAAAAGAAGCTTGAGTTTTGTTATGGCATTGTATTTTTAATCGCTATAGCTTCTCACCAGTTGGCGCTGTTAATTTCTTATTGCGTTTGTATTATCTATTTTAGTAAGGCATCTTTCCGTTTAAAGCGCAACCAGTCAATATCAACCCATGGACTTTTATAGAGATTAGAAATACAATGGATATGCATATCACATTATACAATTATTATCATTAGAGAAGAGATTACAAATTAGGTATTTTACAATAACTTTCAACTATTTTTTTAGTATTGTTTTTGCTGTCATACAGCAAACTTTGTTGTAATTTTCCTCTGTTCTTGGCATTTTGACATTTTTTCTTGTAAATTTGGGGAATGATGACGAATCAAATATCATAACATCTTAAGAAATACATTCAACAAGGTAATACTAAAACTAGTAGGAGATGCGCAGTGACCACGGAGTCACTATAATTATGTGTAGCGACTTGAGGGAACACTCCATGGGCTAAGAACACCTATGAGCCCCGATGAAAAAGCTAATTTTGCCGTTAGCATGAGGTAAATTAGAGGTTATAGAACGATATTTAGAAGATTATTTTGTGGTATGTCGATTTTCGGCTCAATGTACGTTACATCGACAGTAGTCCAAGGGGAGCCGCAAAATCCCACCCCTCCGACGAGCAAGCCCAATTGGCCATACTATCTTGCCTGTCGGCAACACACCCCAAGAACAACCTAAACCTATTCAAAATAGATCAAAATCTATGAGATATTATGGATTGCAATAGTTAAATGGGAACAGCTTAAATACCGTTAGAAGTTCTAGCCCTTAAAACTAGGTTTAGTTAAATTTAATCGCTCATTTGAGTTCTAACTCATTTCTTCTCCAAGTTCTTACACTTTAAAACTTCGATTTAGAACTTTGTCATAGTTAGAACTTCGATAAAATTAGACCTAGACTCTCGCATTCGGAAGTCTAGTGCCTTGAAAGTGGTTTTATTTATAATATCGTTTTTTCAACGTTTAAAATAACAGAGAATAATAGGTGGAGGGAGATATAGAAAATGGATCAAATTTTCGATGACTTCCTATTTATGGACGTTGATTTTGAGTACGATGCGAACGTTATCCTGGAAGAACGGCGTATTTATCGAATGCCAATACGTGCCACTATTAATACATGGGACTACACTGATTTTTTCCGGCGCTTCCGCTAACAAAGCAAACGTTTTAAGCAGTCCTTTAACTGGTGGCAGAAGACCTTCAACATCCACAACCACGGTAAAAATTGGAATGAATTTACTATGCACTTTTTTTTCTTGACAGTTTTTCGAATCCCACATTCTACGTTACAGCAAAAATGAGCACAAAGTAAACAATTATTTGTATTTTGTTTCGAATTGAAGGAAATGTCTGTCAAAAAATACTGCCGGGTGACTAAAAAGTTTCAAGAACATGCTTGAACTAGGTTTCAAAAATAACAAGTTCTAAGCGCTTAGAACTCAATGATGATTTTAGATCGAGTTCTTGAGAAGTGAAGAAATTTCGAGTTCCAAATATTCTAAAAACTAAGTTCTAACGTTAGACCGAGATTCACTACTACTAACTTGGTGACGGAATTGGGCGTAATTTTATCGAAGGTCTAGCTATAAAAAGTTTTAAATCGAAGTTCTAACGTATGAGAACTTGGTGAAGAATTGACTTAGAATTGAAATGAGTTCTAAAATTTCAATTAAACGAGTTTTTAGGGCTAGAACTTTGTCAAGAAACTAGGCGTAGGTAAGTGTATTTGTGTTTGACATTTTCAAATTCAAAAGAAATCAATATTAACTGGATAAAATGAATTATTACTACTAAATTATTAAGAAAAATTAATGAAAAATGCATGTAAATATGAATAGCTAGCGTGTAACATAGTGACTTGAAATGTTTACAATGTTTACAATATTTGCGATAGGAGAATTGTACACAGTTATTCTCTAAAGTATAAATTCTACTTCTTCATCAACTTTCAATTTTTTAAGTGAGATACAAGTTTCATCTTTTTTAGGATTAGGAGGTAATATAATTTTTTTTTTTAAATTAAAAAAAGGGCGCCAAATATTTGACTCGCCTGGGGCGCCAAGATAGCTAAGGCCGGCCCTGGTTAAAAGCATCAGACCCAAAGGGAACGCATGGTTTGATATGAGCTTGAAAGAGGTTATCAGGGTTAAAGAGGTAAGTTTCCGTTGTTACAAAGCCAACCCTACTGAGGAAAACCGGAAGAAATTAAAACAAGCCAGGAAGGCCTGCAATTTCCATATTAGACGGACCAAATTTTTACATGACCAAAAACTAAGCCAAGAAATACTGCAATGTCCCAAAGGCAGTTAAACTTTTTGGTCATTTGTGAAAAAACATGAAGAATTCTTCTTCTTCCTCGGTCCCAACGCTCTATGATGATGATACTCCAGTCGTTGGCTCTTTCGCGAAAGCTAACCTTTTTGCTAGGCAGTTCGCCTCCAACTCTTTGCTGCCAGAGAGTGTCATGACTCCCCCAGTTCTCGAGCGCGTCAATGATTCCATGGGACAAATCTTCTTTCGCGCTCGTGCTGTAGCGAGGTTCCTAAAAGATCTCAACATACCACAGTACCACATCCAGTCATACCCAAAAAAGCTTTCTTGAAGAACGAAAGCTTCTTAGGGACCGACAGTACGGCTTTCGCAGCAACAGGTCCACTGGTGATTTGATGGCATATCTCACCGAACAGTGGAACAAACCTTTACATCGTTTTGGAGAAAGTAAGATTGTTGCACTCTATATTTCAAAGGAATTTGATAGAGTTTGGCATCAGGCTTTCTTATCGAAAATGCGTGCTTTCGGTACTGATGACTCCCTCCTTCTTTTGATTAGAAACTTTCTTTCGAACCGTTCTATACAAGTTGTATTGGACGGGTTCAAGTCTGAAACCCACAAAATAAATGCTGGTGTGCCCCAGGGCTCCGTTTTGTCTCCGGATCTCTTTCTCATTTTCATAAATGATCTCTTGTCTGCAACTTCTAATCCAATTCATTGTTTCGCTGACAATAGTACCATTAGCTTTTCATATTCGTTCCAAGACGGTTTTATTCAAATAGTTTTACAATAATTAGAAATATGAACTCATATAAAGATAATTCCTGAGACTAAAACGGCCCATACGGCATACACATATAAATTACATAGACTAGATTTACACTGACAATTTTTTTCAATCGAAAACCCCCCCCAGATTGAAATTCTAAATCCGCCGCTGTCAACAACACTCTCACGAATTCATTAATTCCTTCAGCACTTAAAACAGCTGTTTATAAGGGTGGCATAAAAGGTCAACTCAACAACCATAGACCAATTTCTATACTTCCAGTTTTAAAAAAGACTGATTTTATGGAAAAGCATTCTCTGATTCATCACAACCAATACGGGTTCCAGAAAAACAAAAGCACCGGGAAATTAATGGGAGAATTTGCAAACTGTGTAAATGAAAGTTTGGATAAATGTCATCACGTGCTAGTAGTTTTCATGGACTTTAGTTAGGCTTTTGATACTCTTGATCACGCAAAACTGATAAAAAATGAGCTACAACGTATCGGGATAAGAGGTGTAATGGCAGACTGGCTAATTGAATACCTTTCTTATAGAACGCTTTGTGTAAAAATCGAAGATGTGATAAGCGAGAAAAAGAAAATGCAGTATAATATGGAGTTCCTCAAGGGTCGAAATTGGGTCCGCTGATGTTCATAGTCTACACCAAACGAGTTACTGCGGGTATTTAAACAAGGCATACCTTTTGTTTTTGCTGATGATACAGCCATTGAAGTACGTCACAGGACTCTGGACACGGAATTAACAATCATGCAAGAAGAATTCAACGCAGCAGTTAGATGGTGTCACGACAACGGATTAATCATCAACGCAACGAAAACTAAAATGATGCACATCCGAAGTTCGCATTTCAAAGCAACAGAAAAAAGAATATATGTATTTGGAAAACGTTGCATGTCCTTCACCTACAAAACAGTGCATCGAGTTAGTTAAAACTTATAAGTACCTTGGAGTTGTAGTTGACAGTAACTTTTTATGGAATGAGCACATCAACAAATTAAGAGCAGATCTGAAGAAAGCGTTATTCGCACTTTCCTATTTGCGGTTCCATGTTACACAAGATGTTTTAAAACAAGTGTATTATGCCTTATTTGAGTCGAGAATTAGATATGGAATACTCGCTTGGGGTAACGCAGCTAAAACTCACATTAAAAAAATACAAAAACTCCAAAACTCAGCCCTAAAACTAATAAAAAATAGCAGTCATCGAAGTAGTGATGGAATTTTTTGATGTCCTTCGTGTTGATGACATTTTTAAAATGACTACCATCCTCGAGTACTACGCCGACAACCGCTTCATACATCCAATTCAACATGGAGTTAACACCAGACAAAGAGGCTAATGCCCAAGGAAAGCTTCAAGTATCCAGAAAGTACAACACCTATGGTAGACGGAAACTTTTGTACACAGTGCCGACAATAATTAATAAAGTACCCCGAGAGAGAGAGAGTTAGTAAATATTCAAAACTTCAAAACAAGAAAAAAACAAATCATAAAATTTTCTTTAAAAAAAAAGCGTATAAAATATTGAAACATAAATTTAATTCAAAATCTTTTAATAATTGAAAATTAAAATTACTTGGTATTATTTTAGTTTTTATTATTATGAAATTGATCAAAACTCAATCAGAAATTAATCTTCTGCAGACAAGGCCATGCCTTCGCAGATATAGGGTGTCCCAATAAGAGCGCACTTTTTAAAATTGTAATAATTTCTTTGTCATGCAAGTAGGAACTCTGAAATTTGGCAGATGTCAGCTCTGTTTGTTCCGATTACTTAAAATGGAGCGTTTTTTGAAAGAACAACACGTTATAATGGTAAAAACTCATTACAAAAATGGGGAAAGTTACGCTTCGCAAACTTCACCAAATTTTCCGTCGAGAGAGTGTACCTAATATGTCAACCATTCAAAGAGTGGTCAAAAAATTTGAAGAAACTGGGTCAATTATGGATGATAAGAATCCTTTGCGTCAACGTACTGGTTGGTCTCTTGAAAACATTGCTGCTGTAAACGAGAGTACTGTCGAGAACCCGAAAACATCAATTCGACAGTGACTGTGAACGGCATTCGTTACAGGAATGTGATAACGGACTTTTTGTAGCCTCAACTGGACGGAATGAATCTGGACAACATGTGATTTCAGCAGGACGGCGCTACTTGCCATACTGCGCAAGAAACAATCGACTTATTGCAGCAACGATTTTCAGAACACATTATTTCACGAAATTCTGATATGAACTGGCCACCAAGATCGTGCGATTTAACGCCGTGCGATTTTTTTTCTTTGCGGTTTAGTGAAATCTCGGCTTTATGCGAATAAACCTGAAACAATTCCTGAGCTCAAATCGGAAATCCAACGTGTTGTCGGTGAGATACAGCCACATCTCTGTGCAAAAGTCATGGAAAATTTCATGAAAAGAGTAATGGCCTGTCATCGGAGCCGGGTGGGTCATTTGCCGGATATTTTATTCTATACTTAAACGGAACATGTCTTCTTTACAATACTATAAAAATATCACACCTCTGTCATAAAATACTTGGTTTTATTTGCAAATTAAAAAGTGCACTCTGTTATTGGGACACCCTATACTTATTGTATGTACCTATGCTTAATTATAAATAATAAAGAGTTAAAAAAAAAAAACAGAGGTAGCATGCTTTCTCAGGGCCGAGTCGACAAGAAGTACTTATTGATGGGACCCTGGCCCTGGTCCGAATGTTGTAATGAAGCGTTCCATGGTTTCATATAAGCCATACAAAATACCGAATTTCATCGAATTCACCTATGAGCCTATACCGCAGAGAGTACACAAACGAAATACATCGTATGAATTATTTCCCCATATAGTTCTAGCATTCTTCGTTAATATAATTGACTACTGCATACTTACATGTAAAAATACTTAACACAAACAAATTAAATCAAATCATAGGAAAAATTAACATTTGCATTCATATAATTCACACTTAGTCTTAACAGGAAAATCACAGGGTCAATACTTTTGTACTAAAAGCTCCTCTACCACTACGCCCTCCTACTACTATAAGTTGTCATTTCAACATTTTGGTACGAAACTTGTGTTTTGGTCATTTCCGCCCTGGACAGAGCAGCAATCGCCATTTCTTTATTGATACTTTCCCCGCCAGGGGTTTTAATATTCAAGAAAATTGTCGTGAGTGCCAACAGGGGCCTTAAATTTACCTGGTAATCACAAATTACTAATAGAGATGGCAAATAACCAGACATCCGATCTATCAACACCGGAAGCACTATCACCAATAGAGACTTCAAATAACCGGACATCCGATAAGCGAAAGCGAGAACCCCTAGCACCGGAATTTCTACAAGGTAATAGGAACCTTTTTTACATTTTTATGGATTTTAAGGGATTCGTCAACTTCCGACAAAGAAAAACACCTGAAAGAGCCAAACTCTCTTAGAAATAAAATCGAGCAAATTTAAATGAATTAAGCTTTATTGGTTTTTCTTATCAATTGAGCTAACTGCCTCGTGGTCTGGTTTCTTCTATTCTTGTCTGTCAATCTGAAGTTTCTCTTGACAATGCTAGAAAGAGATGACTGATGGTGTTTGCAGATGACAGCCGGTGTGTGTGTTCAGTGAGTCGTTCTTGTTACAATATTTACCAGTAAGTTGCTTTCATTTTAATTTTTGTAGATTTGAAGTGTTTCCATTAAGGAATTTGTCATTAGGTTCAGAAAAACCTATCATTGAAGTTTCGTAGACCGGCGAGCGAAACCTCGGCTGAGTAACAAAAATGCACATCACACTGAAGCTGAGCTTCATTTGAATAAAAAACAAAACAAAAATGCATATTACCAACATCAGACGCTTTGCGTCAACAGCTTTCATTTCTCATAGCCCGCATAAGAATTTGGAACTTAAAGCCCTTTCCTATTGACAACTATGTTCATAAACATGTGTGCTTTTATACTAAGATTACATTCGAAAAAACGAGCTCGGGCGCCAGCGCAACTTATAGTCATTCGTCATTCAAATATGCAATTTAGCTGATTGATTTCCATGTTCGATAAGTCGTAGGCGTGTACTTGTAAAATCTCCCACCACATTCAAAGACAACGAACCGACTTCAATCGATTGCACGCCCATACAACAGTCAAACAAAAACAGTTCCCCCCTAAGCAAGAAAAAACAAAAACAATTCAACGGAAAGAAAACTTGATAATCACAAAGCCATAATAACACGTTCGAAAGTTATGGCAGTG
This sequence comes from Sphaerophoria taeniata, assembly GCA_943590905.1. NCBI lineage: Eukaryota > Metazoa > Arthropoda > Insecta > Diptera > Syrphidae > Sphaerophoria > Sphaerophoria taeniata. The sequence goes on along the minus strand of OX016542.1, from coordinate 70,961,888 downwards.
ACGAGAAGGAGGCCATCAATCAAACCAAAAGCCATGACCCTTCAGGCTAAATAGTAAATTTGCGACTTGCAAGTCGCTTGATCTGTGAATCAGCCAATCGATGCCATATTATGCTGTTTTGTTGTGTCCGACGAGGCAAAGACCGCGCGATCATTTCGTTAGCTTGCCACTGTTGCTGAGTGAGGCAATTTTAAACCTCTTCTTTAAAATAGATATGGTCTCTTGTATAAAGCAGGGGCGGGCGGTATGGTAGCGGTAAGCCCGCGAGTTGGTTTTTTTGTATCCAACTGGGGAAGAGAGATTGGGATCTATGCTGAGAGATTTAACTCATAATAATAGGTTCGCGAGTTGGAGGGCGTGTGAGAGAGTGTAATGGAGAATCGCAGCGCAATAAATAACCAAAGCAACAATGATATTACGATAGATAGCTTGAGGTCGACAAGCTACGTCGCGTCGCAGTCGCCTCGTCTTGCCTCTGAGGTTAGACATGTGGAAAAGATTGTCAGTCATCACTTGAAACAAAAACAGTTCTCTTTTTGTTGTGGAGACTTTTAATGGAATTTTTATTTTATTTACTTCAAATGCAAATGACTTCGGTTTGCCTTCCCTTATTGTTGCTCCTTTGAGTTATGAACTCATCGGGGGGTTGCGTGCAGCAATATGCAAGGCTTGCCATGTTAGCTAGACAAGAATGACAACGAAACAGCTTTGGAGACTGTTTGTCACGTTCAAAAGCATTTAGTTTCAAATGACATAAACAACATTTTGTTAATTGTAATTAGTGATAATTAATAATTTTTCTTTGTCATTTGTCTGGATTAGAGATAAAGGGGGAAACATGACTTACGATTGGGTTTAAAGTAACTGACATATTCTCCATGGGGTTTTTCATTTGATAGTTCAAGAGTTCTCTGGCAAGGATACTTTGACGTTATCAATTTAAGGTTCTTATTTGGTTTTTACAATTCCCTTATGTTAAGAATTTCCTTTAAGTTCTCAAACCTACCTGTTTAAACTAAGCTCAAATATGGTTGGTTGAAAACACATCCAGCAATAAAATCTACCACTTCCATCAAACGCAAACGATCGTATTTCAAGATCAAATATGGAGACGATCATCTTTTGTTTTATGATGCCATCTTAACCTGTAAGACGGCTATATGGATGGGATGGTAATAATTAATCATACATTTTTTAGGGCGATACCATGAGTTGTGTGCCATGTTTGTTTTTTTGTTTTTGTTTTTGTAATCATGGCAGCCATTATTACACTGACCGGTCGGAACTTAAAAGAGGGTTGCCAAGAGGTGTGTATTCAAGTTTTTTAAGAAGTGCAGTGCAAGTTCAAGAAGACAATGATAGGACTTGAAACAGTACCTATATACAGAGTGTCCGTTATTTCGGTAAACTTCAGGATGTGATTCACTGTCAAGAGAAAAATTGCTCTAAGCAGTTAAGTCTGATTTTGAACTTTAACATCACTTTATGACGATAATGACGGGCCGGAGCATTGGTGTCCATATGCACTATATGACTGGCCCAACTCAGTTGCTGGACCTTGACCCTTCTGGCTAGGTTCGTGTCATTATAAAACCCATAAAGCTCACTGTTGAATCTTCTTCTTCATTCCCAAATGCACAGGGGGCCATAGATAATCCGAAGGACTTTCCTCTTGAAACATCGAAAGACGAGCATACGTCATTGCCAACCTTTAAGGCGCAGCGTGAATTCTCCACCATCATTTTTCAACCGCGAACGATCTTGGTAAGGATGCCAAAACTAGACATATAGCTTTATACAGTTCTCTGTAGAAGTTGTCATATGTGGCCTTAAAATTGATAAAAAGGTGGTGGGTGTTGTTTTGGAGTTCATAGTTTTTTCCAGGATCTGCCGCTAAAGTAAAAATTTGGTCGATGGTTGACTTTCCTGGTCCGAAGCCACTTTAATAAGGACCAATCAGATTGTTGACGAAAAGCTTCAGATGTGCACATATTACGGCAGAGATGATCTTGTTAGCGATGTTAAGTAGGCTGATTCCTCTGTAGTGGGCTCAGTTAACAAAAACCAGCGTTGCCTAAATGTGCCCGATCAGGCCATTTGGCCCTTAGTTTTTTATTTTGGACCGTGGCCCGGGGCCAACATGAAATGGCCCGCATATCATATTTTTCTTTTTTTCTAAAACAAAATATTCTACAAAACACAATCTTTCTATTCCATCAACAAAATTATCAAAGCGCTTCCTCCATTAACAAGTTCCCATATTGAAAATGACACTGAACTCATTCATTCAGACTGACGATTGCTTTTCATTTGTTTTGGATTTTTAGACCCACGACTCCTGATTGAGGGCGATGTCCTCTCTGGTCTTATGCAGCCGGAGTAAAAGGTTTGTAGAGGCAATGATGGCGTGATGAAGATAAATCTGAACTAATCGCAGCACTGCTACTTTTAGCCAGATCAACCTCAACCACTGTCTTATCGGCGTTTTCATCGTCTGAGAAGGAAGGAAGTAGGACTTCCTCGCTTAGAGTGATGCCTAGAGTAGAGTCTTCAGTTTCCATGCCGGAATTACTGTCGACTGCGAGATTAGCTTCCACGGCAGGATGGCTTGTTAGAGGCTGAGGAGGTCGATGGTTCCACGTGTCGTGTTACATCGATCTCCATATTGGTGTTCTTTGAGGCATTTCCTTCCGCTGAGGGGACCTCTGGATGGGTTTCATTTGGCGAGTTTTCGTCTTTCTTGTAAATAAGGATAATGATTTCGTCAAAACCCTATTTAATCACGGCTTCGGTTGCGTCCAGTGGAGCCAGTGATTCTCTATTGATCACCAAGAGAGCTGATCTATATCGACCCACTGTCTCCTTCTAAATATTTGGGCAGTTGTGAAGAGCCGGGACCATTATGCGTGCTCTTGGTCGGCAAGGAATATTCTCCCTTGTGACAACCGGCCAGACTTCTGGCAAACCATTGACAGCAGCCCTGTACAGATCGAAAGATCACTTTTAGTACCATCCTGCATCGGCTGTCTGGGAGAGTTCCCGGATTCTCCTCGACGACAGATAAAAATCTGAAACCGAGATGAGATTTGACGTCTGCCCATTGATCATGAGAGATGTTACTATCCACATGACCCCTGTCAATGACCGCAGCTATTATCTTGCCTTTGAGCGTGTCGCTAAAGGAAAGATTTTTATTGAAGGCTGTCGTGCTGCTGGAATGCACCTTCTGCCTTTTCGCTTCAGGCTTGTCGCCCTCAAAAGACCTATTGCGCTTTGACATTGAGTCACTGCTAAGGAAGCCACTAGCCACTCGAGTTTTCGCATTCTCTCCGGGGTTCTTTCCGCCGCCATCCAGTAAGATACCGATTGCAGCCAGAATTCGCGTAGCATTACGCTGATCTCGATCACCTGTAGTTTCCGTGTGACACAGTTGTGGATCCATCTACAGAGTTAATCGCTACCGATACCAATCGGGGAGCGTTATCACCCGGCGAGTCATTTCCACATGTCATATATTTTGCCTCTCCGGATGGAGTGTCCTTTCTCGGGATCGCTTGCAACGTGCTAGCAGAAGCGGGGATGGGTAGGGGTGTTTATTTGGTTTATTTAGAAAAGACAAATTGTTATAATTTTTATTGAATAAATGTACTCTATGGTAGTGGACTAGTGGCCCGCAAATTTTCGAAATGGCCCTTACATTTTTTTTCCTTGCGGCAACGCTGAAAGGAACTCCCTTCTTCAGGATTGGACAAACGATGCTGGTGTTCCATTCATTGGGCATGCATTCTTCCAACTATATCTTACAGATGATTTGGTGCATGCTCCTATCTAGATCGTCGCCTGCTGTTTCGAACAGCGGCTTTGTTGGATTTCAGCCGTGATATTGCCGTTTTCATTTCTTCTAGATCGGGTTCATGGAATTATTGGCTACCATCAAGTCCAATGAATGGCTTCTAGCTTCTGTTCATCGTCGCCGTTATTATTCTATGGAGTGGTCTTTTCAAATCCCCAGCATTGACTCTCATTCTACTATGAAGTTGCCTTGTTCATCTCTGCAGGTATCTGTTCCTGCTCGATGACCTTGAGCTAGCTGTTTTACCTTCCGGTAAAACCTCTGAACTCTATTCCTGCTGTTGGCTCTCTCAACATCCTCCTCCTGTTTTTTCGCTTGAGAAGGCGGCTCACAAGCAGCTCTTGTCCTTCTATTATCAAGTGAAGGAACGATATTTCCAAGAATGAGAACAAAACAAAGAATATGGTATCAATAGACAAATAGACAACCGTCCACAGACCGACCGCCTTGGGCAAAACGTCACTGTTAGGAAGCTGCAATTTCGGAGCAGTTAAGGAGTTCACCTACCTAGAACAAAATATAACAATCCAGTAAATGACGAAAAATTACCCTTTCGTACCGCTGCTACTTTGATTTACCCAGAATGCATGCGAGTAACCGTTCTCGATTGAAAACTTTCGTGCCTCAGGCTGAAATCCTACATATAACAAAAAAATTTACACAGTCGATAAATCTTAGTTTCATTCTAAAAACTGTAAAAATTGTCGGATTGCAAATCTGCTTTTGCGTTTTCTCCTTTCATGTCTTCATAGCCTTTCAAAGCTGTGAATTTATTGCGAATATAATAATGAAACAAATCTCATTCTACAAGCTTCCAAAGCCAAACCCTCATCACAACGTCATATCACGTGCTTCAGTTCAATTAAAAGGAAGCCAATCAACACCTTCGAATCAATCTCATTTCAAAACTGACGATTCATCAATCCCAGAAGGCAAATCGAAGAGCAAACAACTCTGGGAACCGCCCAAAAACCATCCAACTTAATCGCTTTAGTCACGTGCCTCTCAAAAGACTCCCCAAAACCTACTTAATCCTCTTCGAAGCGAATACAAAAAAATGAACACAATTTCTTCCAAAAAGAACCAAAAATTGTTCAGCCTATTACGTATGCATAACATGCTACCTTGTCGCCGTAGACCCTATAAATTCATCCATCACACATGCAATCAAACGCATCCACTTCACACACAAAGTCGAGCAACAGCAACCGCCATCATTAAATTAAGAAATCACTGTCAAAAAATCAGTTAAGTCCACTCCATCTATTCCGACAGTGTCCAGTCTCCATAGCCGACCACTAGGATCCTGGCAGAGCCACCAAGCACGCAGTCACCATCATCCGAACCCGATGCATAATGGCGTTGGCGACCTCGCAAAACAAAACAAAAGAACTTTCCCAGCGCTTCATTCTTTGTCTTATTTTTTTTGGGTCCAAAACCTATCATCAAGTGTTTTTCGCTGGGTCTTTCTTCGAAACTGTTGCAAACGAAAAAAAACTGCAAATAAGACAGAAAAACTCAAAAAAGGCTGAAGAGGATCAAGTGGACAGTGGCTTGGGTTATAGCCACTGACAGGCACAAGCAGGAGGACTCCCTTTTTTGACGCTTGAACCGATTAACTGTGGACTTAACTATTATGGCAGCCTGCTGCCGAAGCCGATGCCCCTGCTGCTGCCGGCCGTTTCGCGCTGTTGGTGCATAAAAATGATTGCTCCAATTTTCTCTCGTACGGTTCGCTTTACCTATTAAGTATTTCCTTTTGCTTTTTTGTAGCAATTTTGGTGGTCCTGCAGCCTGTTTCCTGTGCTGAAGTTCGAGCCTGCCTGTCTGGCATAACATGCTCTGGTGGTGGGATGTATTCGATATATGGATTCGCGCAAAACAAAAGAAGAACCAAAATCCTTTCGCGTGCATTTCGCTGATATTTCTTTCTTTCTCGTGTCTTTTTTTTTGCTCTCTTTTGAAATGAAAGGAAAATAAAGTAAGAACCCCGGTTCGGGCAAATAAAATTAAGATAACAATAACCGCGATGCCAAAATCTCGTCAAGCTCGTTCAAAATAACGAACAAAAAAAAATTAACGGAGGCCCGATGAAAATTGTTTTTTAACGGCCGGTCATAACTCTGGTGTGCACTCTGCACGGTGGCCGTTGGCGCGTCGTCTGCACACATAGTGAAATGTTGATGAAATAAATAAAATAAATGGCCTCCACTAGGGTAACCTTATGCCTCTAGTTTGACTTGGATTGAACATTGAAGCCTTGGGTGCAAGGACAAGGGGTTGTGAAAAATACCCATCCCACACACATGGTCTGTGTATTGAAAATTGAATGCCATTTTGGAGTGAAAAATAAGTTTTATGGAACAGCTTCAGCAGATTAGGGACGTTGAAGCTCTGCAGGGATACCTCACGACGACGCGACGTGGATTGAGTAATAGTGAATTTTCTTTATGTAAATATGTGTTTATACCATCTTAAGTTGTATACATACCTATATATTGTAACGAAGTTACATATTTTGATAAACAAACAAACAGCTGCCGCTGCCGTTGTCAAGGAGTCCCTTTAATATAAATAAACAAACAAACAACTGCCGCTGCCGTCGTCAAGAAATTCCTTTAATATAAATACACAAACAAACAACTGCCGCTGCCGTTGTCAAGGCATTCCTTCAATATAAACAACACAAAAGAAAAATTAGAAATTAAGTCAAAATGAAATATAAGGTTCTCTATAAATATGATTCACATCTTAGTTTGGCAGCAAAAGTGCCAAATAAGAGTAAAAATTCAATGTATTTTCGTGCTTACATCCGGAGTTTGCCTCATGAGCAAATCAAGATTGAGCATTCCCACCTAACATTACTGAGAAAGGAGTAAAGGTGGAAATCCAGTAAAGGGCTGGAACACTAATTGTGCCCTCACAGGCCGGGGAACCTATCCCATCCTAATTGTGCCCTCACAGGCCGGGGAACCTATCCCATCCTAATTGTGCCCTCACAGGCCGGGGAACCTATCCCAACCTAATTGTGCCCTCACCGGCCGGGGAACCTATCCCAATTTAGTTAAGGTATTATAGGTAGCATTAAGTCGTTCAATTGTTAAAAAAAAAAGAAATATTGAAATAATAAAAAAAAATATATATATTTTTGTATTCGAGATAACTTTTACAAAATATAAGTTTTCGCGTTTTTCTTATATCGATCCTGGCCAGAGCTGAGCTACCTCAGCTGGAAAAAGAAAAAGCATCACAAATTGGCGCCCGAGCAGGGACCTTTAGGAAGTTCATCCGAATACACACCGCCGCCGCCGACCGACCGACCGAGAGCTTTCGAAAAGGTTCCACCGTACTCATCCGATTCCCGCCGCCGTTGAAAGTGTCCACCTTTCATTACTTTTCTTTGTAAATTAAATACTACCACCGCCGACCAATCATCCGATACAACATGGAGGAATCCTCACAGAACGAAAGCAACAATCAACAGCCCGGTAACATATACAAAAATTTGGGTTTTGTTTATTTTATGAAGAAGGCTGAACTGATTGACGCTTTGACATCTCGCAACATAGATGCCGAAGGAACTGTTGCTGCGCTACGAAATCGCCTCACTTCGCATTTAAAGCAAATGCGGGCCCACGGTTCCACAGAAAATTTATGCGAGAACTGGGAAAAAATTGTCGAGCAAAGGAACAATGCCGAACCAGCTGAAGAATCGAATTCCAATGATTTGACAACGCCAGAAATATCCGATAAGACGGACCCGCCACCGAAGGAGTTTATCCCTAAACAAACCGACACACCGCCGTCGTTACTTGGCGAATCTTCATCAAAAATAGCTGATGCCGTTCCACCGCCGGTAAATACCGGTTTTGTTCAGTCCGAACCACCGTCGTCCATTGCCTTTCCGCTGTTACCACCAACCACTATTTATCAACTACCGTTGTCGTCCGCCGCTTTCCCATCGGTATCATACAATCCCACCAACCCGATGACATCACCGTACGCTGCATACTCCGCACCGACTTACAGTTCGCCCTTTTGTAGTAACCAGGTCCGGTTCCCGTCACACCCTGTTATAGGAGCACATTATTCACCTAATGTTTGCAATGGAGGAGGGCAACTTACCTTCAGTTACGAAGCAGAAGTGATGAACACCGTGCGAAAATGGGGACTGAAGTTCGATGCTACCGGGAACCCTTTGGAGTTTTTGGAAAGGCTTAGCGAACTGACGAATTGTTATCATATACCCCCACATGACGTATTACGAGCCTTACCGGAGATTTTTCGAGGTACAGCACTGGAGTGGTTACGTGTAAAACGTAATAGCTTAACGTCTTGGCAAAATTTCAAAGAAGCGTTCATCCGTCAATTTTTGCCTGCCAGGTACCTGGCTAGGTTAGAAGAAGAGATTTCAAGGAGAAGGCAAGGCCCTCGAGAACGAGCAAAAGATTACATTCTAGCGGCACAATATTTGTTGCATCAACACCCACACATGAAATTAGAAGAACATATCGATCGGATATTTGATAAAATGAGACCGGAATACAGATTATACATCCGTCGCCGTGATTTTGTTACTATTGATGACCTTATTTACCTTGCTGAAGAATTCGAAGCTATTAAAAATGACGAACGTAACCAACGACCGAATTCCGCTCCGACACCTACACCCGGCCCTCAAAGAATACAATCATCAGAAGTACCTTACGACCGAAATACCCATTGCTGGAATTGTAAACAACGAGGGCATAAAAAAGAAAATTGTCGGCGCCCATACCGAATGTTCTGTTCCTTCTGTGGTTCAGACGGACGGCTGTCGAAAGATTGCTCTTGCCGAGGCCATTCCATAGCCGTCATCGAAACACCCAGGAACGATCCCCGGATTTTTGTACCAATCAATGTTGGCTTCGAGGTATACCAAGCTTTGGTAGATACTGGGTCCACAAAAACATATGCCGGAGAAACTCTCAGGAAGAAATTTATAGAGCAACAATTACCACTGTCAATTCAACAACGACCAATCCATTTAGCTAATGGAACCATAGTTGAGACTTCCGAACATTATACCGCCACCTTTTGTTTGGGCGACATTTCCATTACTGGAGAGGTAACATATCTCCCACAATTGGACGGAGACGCTATAATAGGAGTCGATTTTCTGCGGCGTGCAAATTTTCAAATCTCCATCGGCAACCAGGTTATCGGTCAAAATTTTACATATAGAGAAGAAAATTGTGCAGCTATCTCACATTTAAGTAAAATTCAAGAAGCCACTCTACAACAATTTTTGGAAACCGAATTACCGAAATTTGATGACATAAAAGGAATAGCCAAAGTCCCACCTCACCGCATTCAACTCAAAATCGACGAACCTTTCAAACAAAGATATTACCCCCGAAATCCAGCCATGCAAAAAGTTATCGACGAGGAAATAGATGATTTGTTGCAAAGCGGGAAAATCAGACCATCGAAGAGTCCGTACAGTTCACCCATTGTTTTGGTGCGGAAGAAAGGTGGAAGTTGGAGGGTTTGTGTAGATTTCCGTCAACTCAACGAAGTATCAATCAAAGACGCTTATCCATTACCCTTTATCACGTCTATATTGGATAAATTGAGAGGCGCAAGGTTCATTTCAACCATTGATTTGAAACAGGGTTATTGGCAGATCGCTTTAGACCCCAGCTGCCGACAATATACCGCTTTTACCGTTCCAGGCCGAGGATTATTTGAATGGAATGTAATGCCGTGTGGATTACATTCAGCCGGAGCAACGTTTCAGAGGGCAATGGATTCCATTTTTGGCCCTGAGATGCAAGACCACGTACTAGTCTATTTGGATGACATAATTATCATTAGTCACACTTTTGAAGAACACCTTGAGCATTTAACAGAAGTATTCCACCGACTCCGAACCGCCAACTTGAAAATAAACTTGGAAAAATGTAAATTCAGTTGTCAAAGCATAAAATATTTAGGTCATGTTATAAGCAATGAAGGCATTCACACTGACCCGGATAAGATTACCGCAGTGCAGCAATTGACAGCCCCAAGAAACGTAAAAGAATTACGCCGAGTTTTAGGGATCTGTTCGTGGTACCGCCGTTTTATAAAAAACTTCTCTACTGTTGCCGCCCCATTAACACAACTATTGAAAAAGAACGTGAATTGGAACTGGGATACCGATCAGCAAACAGCTTTCGAAAAATTGAAAACTCAACTCACGGAAGCACCAGTCCTTGCATGTCCAGATTTCACTTTACCATTTACTTTACAAACAGATGCGAGTAATATCGGATTAGGAGTAGTGTTAACTCAATCTTTTACGGAAGGTGAAAGAGTCATAGCATACGCCAGTCGCACACTTACAGAACAAGAAACAAAATACGCGACCACCGAGAAAGAATGTTTGGCGATTTTATGGGGAATAAGGAAAATGCGTCCTTATCTTGAAGGATACCATTTTCATGTTGTAACCGACCATCATTCTTTGAAATGGCTCCACTCTTTAGAGAATCCCTCCGGCCGACTAGCCCGTTGGGCTTTGGAACTTCAACAATATGATTTTGAAATTCATTATCGTAAAGGTACACTTAACATTGTAGCCGATACGTTATCCCGCGACCCACTCCCCATAACTGCAGCAGACAAATTAGCGGTCACCAGAGATACAGTTACTTGTGATTGGTACCAAAAGAAACGCCTGCAAGTAGAGAAAGAGCCCGAAAGATATCCCGAATACCGAATTGAAAACGACCAACTTTTCCGAAGATTTACGAATCTTCAACCGCTCGCAACCCCTAACGAATACGACTGGAAATTGTGTGTCCCTCCGTCCGAACAATCACAAATTCTATACGACAATCATGATGCTGTTACGGCAGGTCATTTGGGAATTGCCAAAACTATTTCACGCATGGCTAAGCTTTATTATTGGCCAAGAATGTTTCGCGATATAAGCAAATACGTCCGTAAATGTCAAAGTTGCAATCGTTTTAAACCTTCGCAAGATAAACCGAGTGGACTAATGTATACAACTCAAACTGAACAGCCGTGGGACATCGTTTGCGCGGATTTTATAGGTCCGCTCCCAAAATCCATGAAGGGCCACACTCATTTGTTAGTAATGACCGACAAATTTACTAAATGGGTAGAAGCCGCCCCTCTACGAGCTGCTACAACCAATGCTTTAATCAAAGCAGTTCGCGAGCAAATTATAAATCGTTTCGGAGTACCCCGCATGTTCCTTTCCGACAATGGAACTCAATTTACGAGCCACCAATTTCAAGAATTTCTGACTGATTTAGGAATACAACATCGGTTGACCGCACCGTACACGCCTCAAGAGAACCCAACCGAGCGAGTCAATAGAGTATTAAAAACTATGATTGCTCAATATGTTCAAGACAACCAAAGACATTGGGACGAGCATATACCTGAATTGACTTTTGCTATAAATACTTCACGCCACGAATCGACCGGGTATTCCCCAGCAGCCTTAAATTTTGGACGTGAACTCCGTAGACCGAAAGAGTCTAATTCCGAAATATCAAATACGCCGACAGAAACCCAAAGTGCGCGACAGGAACGTTTAAAGGCACTTTATGAAATCGTCCAAAGAAATTTAGAAAGCGCAAGCCAAAATCAAGCCAAATCTTACAACCTCCGCAGACGCCTTTGGAAACCAGCCATCGGAGAACAAGTTTATCGAAAAATTAGGCACTTATCATCCGGAGTGGACTATTTCGCAAGTAAGCTCGCGCCTCGGTACGATGGACCATTCGAAGTGGTACGATTCATATCCCCGGTAATCGCGGTACTAAAAGGCAAGGAGGGGGCAAACCGTAGAAAATTCATGAACGCATATATTCGAGATTTGAAAGGTTACTGTAATAATTCGGAAGAAAACTCACCCGCGATTTCCGCAATTATTTCGAAAGCAAGCATTGAAAATTCATTCAGTACACAGCAAGCAAACAGCGCAAACGTGTTCAGTCAATTCATAAATAAATTTAAAACTAAAGAAATAGAAACATTAATGATGTCATCACTAGAAGGAAAAGAGGCCTCATCATTCGAACGCTTTCGACGACTCGCACCGCCAGAACGTACATCGTACACCCCAAACCAGAAGAAACCAACCCCAAACAATGCGGAAGCAAAACCGTGGATAAGGCAACCAACCAATCCAATGAGAGTCAGGGCACCGCCACAACTGCAACACAACTTGGAGCAAGCTAAGCCGATCAAACCTCCACCAGGACCAGCAGTGGAAATGGGCATGGTACGTGCGCAGCGAGAGGTGGCGAATAATTTGTGGAAAGGGAGAGCTGCAAGAGAGAGTCTTGCCGCAACCAGCTCTACACAAATTCTTCCCAAGAAGCCCATATCCCAAGTAACTTCAATCGACAAGAATAACGCTAATAACGCTTACAACTTCGAAAACCCGAAACCGCAGCGAAACCCGTTCCAGGGAATAAGAATTAGAGGCACTCAGCACCGCCGGGCCTTTTTTATAATGAAACCATGGGGGAAAATATCAGTCAGGATTAACAAAGACCGTACCATGGCGAATCTGAAATTTAAAAGCTACACTAAAGACATCCCAGTAGAGCAAAATGTATAACAAAAAAAAAAAAAATCGAAAATATCTTAAAATGTATTCTTGAAAATTATTAAAAATTACTTTTATTTGAACCTTTATAATTAATGTTGTGCTTCAAAATGTATTTATTCGAAATATTATTAATTATTACTTTTTATTATTATTAAGTTTTTTTTTCTCAAAATGTATTTAGTCATAAACTGAATTATACGAAAACTGATAAAAACTACCCTTTTGTGAATTATTAGTTGTAATGTTGTTTAAAAAAAAAAAAAAAAAAAAAAAAAAAAAAAAAAAAAAAAAAAAAAAAAAAAAAAAAAAAAAAAAAAAAAAAAAAAAAAAAAAAAAAAAAAAAAAAAAAAAAAAAAAAAAAAAAAAAAAAAAAAAAAAAAAAAAAATATATATACAAAATATATATACAAAAAAAAAATATATAAAAAAAAAAAAAAAAAAAAAAAAAAAAAAAAAAAAAAAAAAAAAAAAAAAAAAAAAAAAAAAAAAAAAAAAAAAAAAAAAAAAAAAAAAAAAAAAAAAAAAAAAAAAAAAAAAAAAATATATATTGAGTTATGAATTTAAAATGATTGGTTTTTAATAAAAAAAAAAAATGTATCATTTTGTCTTTCTAGATTTTGACGAGAAGGTTCTCGTCACGTGAAGTAGGAGGGGATTGTAACGAAGTTACATATTTTGATAAACAAACAAACAGCTGCCGCTGCCGTTGTCAAGGAGTCCCTTTAATATAAATAAACAAACAAACAACTGCCGCTGCCGTCGTCAAGAAATTCCTTTAATATAAATACACAAACAAACAACTGCCGCTGCCGTTGTCAAGGCATTCCTTCAATATAAACAACACAAAAGAAAAATTAGAAATTAAGTCAAAATGAAATATAAGGTTCTCTATAAATATGATTCACATCTTAGTTTGGCAGCAAAAGTGCCAAATAAGAGTAAAAATTCAATGTATTTTCGTGCTTACATCCGGAGTTTGCCTCATGAGCAAATCAAGATTGAGCATTCCCACCTAACATTACTGAGAAAGGAGTAAAGGTGGAAATCCAGTAAAGGGCTGGAACACTAATTGTGCCCTCACAGGCCGGGGAACCTATCCCATCCTAATTGTGCCCTCACAGGCCGGGGAACCTATCCCATCCTAATTGTGCCCTCACAGGCCGGGGAACCTATCCCAACCTAATTGTGCCCTCACCGGCCGGGGAACCTATCCCAATTTAGTTAAGGTATTATAGGTAGCATTAAGTCGTTCAATTGTTAAAAAAAAAAGAAATATTGAAATAATAAAAAAAAATATATATATTTTTGTATTCGAGATAACTTTTACAAAATATAAGTTTTCGCGTTTTTCTTATATCGATCCTGGCCAGAGCTGAGCTACCTCAGCTGGAAAAAGAAAAAGCATCACAATATATCACATTCATATACATTTCTTATCTACCTAATTGTTTAATTTTAACTTGCTGCTTATTAGAAAATCATTAAACAAATTAATATAAAAATATCTGTGAGACGAAACAGTCTTGTTAAAATAACCAAGTTTTTAAACCAAGTCATCGTCCACAATTTCAGAAGTGGGCCAGCCCTATAAATATCTTCAACATTTTATTTTATTTTCCGCAATTTTGAAAAATAAGCCAAGATGTCATCAATAATGAAGAAGCAAGAATTGGTAGCTTGGTTTACCGAGCTAAACATACAATTTGCAGCAGATGCAAAAGTTTGAACGTCCTGGTAGGACAATAAATTCTGATTGTCACAACAGATTCAAGAATCCGTTCCTGGAAATGAAGCTGAGATGGATAAAGAAATTCAGATGATTGAACTATGTAGCTCGATAAGAAGAAAATTTTGCAAGTTCTTCGTCGCTTCGTATCAACCTTCGTTTAAGGACATTCAATATTCCTTACCATTGTTTTCTGGTCATGATTCATATAAAAATGGATGTATATAATACATAATTACGTTTCTTTGTTTAAATGTCCTTTATGGACTCCGAAATGGCCCACTAGATATTTGTGAAATTTTAATGGTTAATACTGTTATATTCAGTGATGGTTTCTGTGACAAAAAAAAATTGGAAAAACCTCATGGAAGAGTAGGAAAAACCAAACAAAGGTCGGAAATTTGATTTTTTTTTTTGCTTGGAATTTTTTTAGTTTTCAAAATGAGTTTTCGAATGGATAAATAGAAAGTTTTTGATGAAAAACTCGGAAAACACATTGGTTTTTAAATGGAAAACTACATGGAATTGTATCTATGTGCATTGGTTTTCAAACGGAAAACTGAAAAATTGGTGATGGGGAACTTGGAAAACTCTGGGAGAGCACAATATCAAACTATTGCATGGAATTAAAGGTGCAATTTTGGAAAATTTGATTTTGTTTATCACATTTAAGTTTTTTACTGTGTTGGAAAGTTCGCTGTCAAGCTAGAAAAATGTCATAGGTATCTTTGAAATTGTATTATAGGTCTTATAATCATCTTAGAGCTTATCTCTGAAGGCACCATTAAGGTGGTGAAACGATGTTAGCTAAAGATTAATGTAAACAATAAAATGGATGCATGTTGATTTGTTTGTGTGGCCGGTAAAGACTCTTAAGTAGTCCAACGCATTGTTATAAAATTTTGACTGTAGGCAAAGCTAACATGAGCCAGGGTTAATGCGAAAACAAATTTTGGGAACATTTTACGGGAAAATTGAAAAATGGAAACAATCAAATGGTAGTCGAAAATTATACTTTTGTATGGGATAATAGCTGCAATTGTTCAAAAATTAGAAAAAAAGTCAGAAAACTCCGCAAAACGAGAATTTTTAAAATTATTTTTAGATTTGATTTGATCTGGTGGCAGGCGAGACGAGGTTCGCGGGGTCGACTAGTTTTTAATAAAAAAGGAAACAAATTTATCAAATTCTTTCACTTCCCCGAAGCCAATTCATTTGTTCACGAAACAATTTTTGATGGAAAGTTTAAAAATATTTCTTGAGTGTATCTTTTACTTTAATATTAATCTTTAATATTAATCATTGTTATTAATGCAGTTGCTGGACCTTGACCCTTCTGGCTAGGTTCGTGTCATTATAAAACCCATAAAGCTCACTGTTGAATCTTCTTCTTCATTCCCAAATGCACAGGGGGCCATAGATAATCCGAAGGACTTTCCTCTTGAAACATCGAAAGACGAGCATACGTCATTGCCAACCTTTAAGGCGCAGCGTGAATTCTCCACCATCATTTTTCAACCGCGAACGATCTTGGTAAGGATGCCAAAACTAGACATATAGCTTTATACAGTTCTCTGTAGAAGTTGTCATATGTGGCCTTAAAATTGATAAAAAGGTGGTGGGTGTTGTTTTGGAGTTCATAGTTTTTTCCAGGATCTGCCGCTAAAGTAAAAATTTGGTCGATGGTTGACTTTCCTGGTCCGAAGCCACTTTAATAAGGACCAATCAGATTGTTGACGAAAAGCTTCAGATGTGCACATATTACGGCAGAGATGATCTTGTTAGCGATGTTAAGTAGGCTGATTCCTCTGTAGTGGGCTCAGTTAACAAAAACCAGCGTTGCCTAAATGTGCCCGATCAGGCCATTTGGCCCTTAGTTTTTTATTTTGGACCGTGGCCCGGGGCCAACATGAAATGGCCCGCATATCATATTTTTCTTTTTTTCTAAAACAAAATATTCTACAAAACACAATCTTTCTATTCCATCAACAAAATTATCAAAGCGCTTCCTCCATTAACAAGTTCCCATATTGAAAATGACACTGAACTCATTCATTCAGACTGACGATTGCTTTTCATTTGTTTTGGATTTTTAGACCCACGACTCCTGATTGAGGGCGATGTCCTCTCTGGTCTTATGCAGCCGGAGTAAAAGGTTTGTAGAGGCAATGATGGCGTGATGAAGATAAATCTGAACTAATCGCAGCACTGCTACTTTTAGCCAGATCAACCTCAACCACTGTCTTATCGGCGTTTTCATCGTCTGAGAAGGAAGGAAGTAGGACTTCCTCGCTTAGAGTGATGCCTAGAGTAGAGTCTTCAGTTTCCATGCCGGAATTACTGTCGACTGCGAGATTAGCTTCCACGGCAGGATGGCTTGTTAGAGGCTGAGGAGGTCGATGGTTCCACGTGTCGTGTTACATCGATCTCCATATTGGTGTTCTTTGAGGCATTTCCTTCCGCTGAGGGGACCTCTGGATGGGTTTCATTTGGCGAGTTTTCGTCTTTCTTGTAAATAAGGATAATGATTTCGTCAAAACCCTATTTAATCACGGCTTCGGTTGCGTCCAGTGGAGCCAGTGATTCTCTATTGATCACCAAGAGAGCTGATCTATATCGACCCACTGTCTCCTTCTAAATATTTGGGCAGTTGTGAAGAGCCGGGACCATTATGCGTGCTCTTGGTCGGCAAGGAATATTCTCCCTTGTGACAACCGGCCAGACTTCTGGCAAACCATTGACAGCAGCCCTGTACAGATCGAAAGATCACTTTTAGTACCATCCTGCATCGGCTGTCTGGGAGAGTTCCCGGATTCTCCTCGACGACAGATAAAAATCTGAAACCGAGATGAGATTTGACGTCTGCCCATTGATCATGAGAGATGTTACTATCCACATGACCCCTGTCAATGACCGCAGCTATTATCTTGCCTTTGAGCGTGTCGCTAAAGGAAAGATTTTTATTGAAGGCTGTCGTGCTGCTGGAATGCACCTTCTGCCTTTTCGCTTCAGGCTTGTCGCCCTCAAAAGACCTATTGCGCTTTGACATTGAGTCACTGCTAAGGAAGCCACTAGCCACTCGAGTTTTCGCATTCTCTCCGGGGTTCTTTCCGCCGCCATCCAGTAAGATACCGATTGCAGCCAGAATTCGCGTAGCATTACGCTGATCTCGATCACCTGTAGTTTCCGTGTGACACAGTTGTGGATCCATCTACAGAGTTAATCGCTACCGATACCAATCGGGGAGCGTTATCACCCGGCGAGTCATTTCCACATGTCATATATTTTGCCTCTCCGGATGGAGTGTCCTTTCTCGGGATCGCTTGCAACGTGCTAGCAGAAGCGGGGATGGGTAGGGGTGTTTATTTGGTTTATTTAGAAAAGACAAATTGTTATAATTTTTATTGAATAAATGTACTCTATGGTAGTGGACTAGTGGCCCGCAAATTTTCGAAATGGCCCTTACATTTTTTTTCCTTGCGGCAACGCTGAAAGGAACTCCCTTCTTCAGGATTGGACAAACGATGCTGGTGTTCCATTCATTGGGCATGCATTCTTCCAACTATATCTTACAGATGATTTGGTGCATGCTCCTATCTAGATCGTCGCCTGCTGTTTCGAACAGCGGCTTTGTTGGATTTCAGCCGTGATATTGCCGTTTTCATTTCTTCTAGATCGGGTTCATGGAATTATTGGCTACCATCAAGTCCAATGAATGGCTTCTAGCTTCTGTTCATCGTCGCCGTTATTATTCTATGGAGTGGTCTTTTCAAATCCCCAGCATTGACTCTCATTCTACTATGAAGTTGCCTTGTTCATCTCTGCAGGTATCTGTTCCTGCTCGATGACCTTGAGCTAGCTGTTTTACCTTCCGGTAAAACCTCTGAACTCTATTCCTGCTGTTGGCTCTCTCAACATCCTCCTCCTGTTTTTTCGCTTGAGAAGGCGGCTCACAAGCAGCTCTTGTCCTTCTATTATCAAGTGAAGGAACGATATTTCCAAGAATGAGAACAAAACAAAGAATATGGTATCAATAGACAAATAGACAACCGTCCACAGACCGACCGCCTTGGGCAAAACGTCACTGTTAGGAAGCTGCAATTTCGGAGCAGTTAAGGAGTTCACCTACCTAGAACAAAATATAACAATCCAGTAAATGACGAAAAATTACCCTTTCGTACCGCTGCTACTTTGATTTACCCAGAATGCATGCGAGTAACCGTTCTCGATTGAAAACTTTCGTGCCTCAGGCTGAAATCCTACATATAACAAAAAAATTTACACAGTCGATAAATCTTAGTTTCATTCTAAAAACTGTAAAAATTGTCGGATTGCAAATCTGCTTTTGCGTTTTCTCCTTTCATGTCTTCATAGCCTTTCAAAGCTGTGAATTTATTGCGAATATAATAATGAAACAAATCTCATTCTACAAGCTTCCAAAGCCAAACCCTCATCACAACGTCATATCACGTGCTTCAGTTCAATTAAAAGGAAGCCAATCAACACCTTCGAATCAATCTCATTTCAAAACTGACGATTCATCAATCCCAGAAGGCAAATCGAAGAGCAAACAACTCTGGGAACCGCCCAAAAACCATCCAACTTAATCGCTTTAGTCACGTGCCTCTCAAAAGACTCCCCAAAACCTACTTAATCCTCTTCGAAGCGAATACAAAAAAATGAACACAATTTCTTCCAAAAAGAACCAAAAATTGTTCAGCCTATTACGTATGCATAACATGCTACCTTGTCGCCGTAGACCCTATAAATTCATCCATCACACATGCAATCAAACGCATCCACTTCACACACAAAGTCGAGCAACAGCAACCGCCATCATTAAATTAAGAAATCACTGTCAAAAAATCAGTTAAGTCCACTCCATCTATTCCGACAGTGTCCAGTCTCCATAGCCGACCACTAGGATCCTGGCAGAGCCACCAAGCACGCAGTCACCATCATCCGAACCCGATGCATAATGGCGTTGGCGACCTCGCAAAACAAAACAAAAGAACTTTCCCAGCGCTTCATTCTTTGTCTTATTTTTTTTGGGTCCAAAACCTATCATCAAGTGTTTTTCGCTGGGTCTTTCTTCGAAACTGTTGCAAACGAAAAAAAACTGCAAATAAGACAGAAAAACTCAAAAAAGGCTGAAGAGGATCAAGTGGACAGTGGCTTGGGTTATAGCCACTGACAGGCACAAGCAGGAGGACTCCCTTTTTTGACGCTTGAACCGATTAACTGTGGACTTAACTATTATGGCAGCCTGCTGCCGAAGCCGATGCCCCTGCTGCTGCCGGCCGTTTCGCGCTGTTGGTGCATAAAAATGATTGCTCCAATTTTCTCTCGTACGGTTCGCTTTACCTATTAAGTATTTCCTTTTGCTTTTTTGTAGCAATTTTGGTGGTCCTGCAGCCTGTTTCCTGTGCTGAAGTTCGAGCCTGCCTGTCTGGCATAACATGCTCTGGTGGTGGGATGTATTCGATATATGGATTCGCGCAAAACAAAAGAAGAACCAAAATCCTTTCGCGTGCATTTCGCTGATATTTCTTTCTTTCTCGTGTCTTTTTTTTTGCTCTCTTTTGAAATGAAAGGAAAATAAAGTAAGAACCCCGGTTCGGGCAAATAAAATTAAGATAACAATAACCGCGATGCCAAAATCTCGTCAAGCTCGTTCAAAATAACGAACAAAAAAAAATTAACGGAGGCCCGATGAAAATTGTTTTTTAACGGCCGGTCATAACTCTGGTGTGCACTCTGCACGGTGGCCGTTGGCGCGTCGTCTGCACACATAGTGAAATGTTGATGAAATAAATAAAATAAATGGCCTCCACTAGGGTAACCTTATGCCTCTAGTTTGACTTGGATTGAACATTGAAGCCTTGGGTGCAAGGACAAGGGGTTGTGAAAAATACCCATCCCACACACATGGTCTGTGTATTGAAAATTGAATGCCATTTTGGAGTGAAAAATAAGTTTTATGGAACAGCTTCAGCAGATTAGGGACGTTGAAGCTCTGCAGGGATACCTCACGACGACGCGACGTGGATTGAGTAATAGTGAATTTTCTTTATGTAAATATGTGTTTATACCATCTTAAGTTGTATACATACCTATATATATCACATTCATATACATTTCTTATCTACCTAATTGTTTAATTTTAACTTGCTGCTTATTAGAAAATCATTAAACAAATTAATATAAAAATATCTGTGAGACGAAACAGTCTTGTTAAAATAACCAAGTTTTTAAACCAAGTCATCGTCCACAATTTCAGAAGTGGGCCAGCCCTATAAATATCTTCAACATTTTATTTTATTTTCCGCAATTTTGAAAAATAAGCCAAGATGTCATCAATAATGAAGAAGCAAGAATTGGTAGCTTGGTTTACCGAGCTAAACATACAATTTGCAGCAGATGCAAAAGTTTGAACGTCCTGGTAGGACAATAAATTCTGATTGTCACAACAGATTCAAGAATCCGTTCCTGGAAATGAAGCTGAGATGGATAAAGAAATTCAGATGATTGAACTATGTAGCTCGATAAGAAGAAAATTTTGCAAGTTCTTCGTCGCTTCGTATCAACCTTCGTTTAAGGACATTCAATATTCCTTACCATTGTTTTCTGGTCATGATTCATATAAAAATGGATGTATATAATACATAATTACGTTTCTTTGTTTAAATGTCCTTTATGGACTCCGAAATGGCCCACTAGATATTTGTGAAATTTTAATGGTTAATACTGTTATATTCAGTGATGGTTTCTGTGACAAAAAAAAATTGGAAAAACCTCATGGAAGAGTAGGAAAAACCAAACAAAGGTCGGAAATTTGATTTTTTTTTTTGCTTGGAATTTTTTTAGTTTTCAAAATGAGTTTTCGAATGGATAAATAGAAAGTTTTTGATGAAAAACTCGGAAAACACATTGGTTTTTAAATGGAAAACTACATGGAATTGTATCTATGTGCATTGGTTTTCAAACGGAAAACTGAAAAATTGGTGATGGGGAACTTGGAAAACTCTGGGAGAGCACAATATCAAACTATTGCATGGAATTAAAGGTGCAATTTTGGAAAATTTGATTTTGTTTATCACATTTAAGTTTTTTACTGTGTTGGAAAGTTCGCTGTCAAGCTAGAAAAATGTCATAGGTATCTTTGAAATTGTATTATAGGTCTTATAATCATCTTAGAGCTTATCTCTGAAGGCACCATTAAGGTGGTGAAACGATGTTAGCTAAAGATTAATGTAAACAATAAAATGGATGCATGTTGATTTGTTTGTGTGGCCGGTAAAGACTCTTAAGTAGTCCAACGCATTGTTATAAAATTTTGACTGTAGGCAAAGCTAACATGAGCCAGGGTTAATGCGAAAACAAATTTTGGGAACATTTTACGGGAAAATTGAAAAATGGAAACAATCAAATGGTAGTCGAAAATTATACTTTTGTATGGGATAATAGCTGCAATTGTTCAAAAATTAGAAAAAAAGTCAGAAAACTCCGCAAAACGAGAATTTTTAAAATTATTTTTAGATTTGATTTGATCTGGTGGCAGGCGAGACGAGGTTCGCGGGGTCGACTAGTTTTTAATAAAAAAGGAAACAAATTTATCAAATTCTTTCACTTCCCCGAAGCCAATTCATTTGTTCACGAAACAATTTTTGATGGAAAGTTTAAAAATATTTCTTGAGTGTATCTTTTACTTTAATATTAATCTTTAATATTAATCATTGTTATTAATGCAGTATTTTTAAATATATTGTAAATCACATAATAAAGATTTGAAGGCATATGAAAAAAATCATTTCTACTACAAAATTGAAGTCTAACTGAAGATATTGGCTTCAAAGCTTCAGAGTAGATGTTTTTGCATGGTATATTAGATATATGAATCTTAAATTTAGTTAACTTACCTTTATTGGAAGTCAATAACATTTTTGTATTATTTTGTTTTGGAAAAAGTAGGAGAGAACTTCTTTCATAAAAAGCATTATTGTTTATTGAGTGACGAATAAAAACAAAAGCAGAAGAAAAACAAAATAATTACATAACTATATAAAATAATTCTTTTTTCACACAGATCATCAAAATTTTGAATTAATTATATAGAAATAAATTCTTTGAACAAAAAATAACACAGTATGGCATTATTTATTTAATCGAACGAATAAAAACAAAAACAAAAGAAGAATAAATACATAAATATAGTATAACAAGTTAGCACACGCGTTGCCAAGTAAAGTGATAAGCAAGCGTTTCCGGAAGCTATGGGAATTAACTGTTTCAACCATTCCCAAGCGATCGAGTTGCAGTCGTGAAAGCTCATCAAATCAAGCGATCAAGTTGCAGTCGTTGAAGTTCATCAAGGTTGACCTTGGAGGTTTCGCGATTGCACGAGCAGTAGAAATACTTTAGGTGGAGATTAGTCTTGAGTCTTTAGGAGGCAATAAAAGCGTGCGGTAGTAAATTAGTTAATTCCGTTTTTAATTTAACAAGTCGAATAGTTCGGACCGCCTCTCTGGGGGCGGTCATTCGCATTTTTTTACAGAACTCCTGAAGGAGTTTCTTAACTGGCGCCCGAGCAGGGACCGGGTGTCCTTCATCCTTATCGCCTTGTGATCGGTGCAAGGATCAATACGCTCCATTCTTGGAGTGAACGCCACTGTTAACATGGGAACACAGTTGGTCACTTTGATTCCTTTGCGCCAATGAATCCATATTCACATGGGAACATATGGACATCATAAAGGGCTTAAGGATGAAGAGGTGGTGATGTCCGTGCCAATGGTAGTTCCATACTTCTGGACCAAACGGGACAAACACGGCCTCCCCTTACACACCGGTTCAGCATTATAACAGCCGCACGCGTTTTCTTTTTTCGAAATACAGACAACTAAAAACCAAAAAAAAAGCAAATTAAATAAGGAAAAAATAAAAAGCAATTTAAACACTGTGACTTCAAGGTTATTAATATGAAATTATTGTAAGTGTTCATTGCAACAGGAAATTGTGTTTTAATAAGATTCAAAGTTATTAATAAGAATTGTGAGATAAATTAAATCGAATGATTATATGGAAAAAGGAGGTTATTGTGAATAAGAAATAAAATTATTGTGAAATAAATAATTATATGAAAAAAAGTATAAAATCAAGTAATTATATGAAAGAAAGAAGTAATTGTGAATAAGAAATAAAACAAAAGTTATTGTGAAAATCAAGATTTTGGTCAGGATTTTGGTGGTTATACAAAAGGAAATTATTTAAAAATTTTAAAAAATCCAAAAATTTAAAATCACAAGGTAAGATTTTTTATTATTATTAATCTTTGCAAGTGTTACATTACAAAATGGAAGATTTGAAAAAGTCTGTCTTTGAGGTGACCGGGGCGGTCAACCAAATTTTAGAGCAACTACGTAATATAGAAGGTAGAGTGAAATCCCTGGAGTCGGGTAATCAGGTGGAAACTGGGACTTGCATTGGCGAACAACCCTTGGTCGGCCCAAAAACGGAGGCTGACTTGAGGGACATAAGCAAGCTGCCGGATAACGTAAAGGAACTCCAGGTGTTCGATGGAAACCCGACACAATATGTGTCATGGATCCACAACGTCGAAGCTATCTTGAGTGATTTCAAGATAGTAAGGGGTAAGCCTATTTACAGGGCTATTATGCAACATATTAGGCAGAAAGTCCGTGGGAATGCGGACACTGCCCTCATTTCCTATAACATTTTTGAAGATGACTGGAACGCTATATAGAAATGCCTCTCTCTGCATTATGCAGACAAGAGAGATATTCGAACTTTAGAGCACCAGCTCGGCCAACTAACACAACGTGGCATGAAAATTGATGAATTTTATGCCACGGTTAACCACCAGTTTTCCCTTATAATAAATAAGATCAAAACGGAGACCTACTCTCCAGAGACAGTGAATGCACTCATAGAAACCTATAGAAATACTTTAGGTGGAAATAAGTCTTTAGTCTTTAGCAGGCAATAAAAGCGTGCGGTAGTAAATTAGTTAATTCCGTTTTTAATTTAACAAGTCGAATAGTTCGGACCGCCTCTCTGGGGGCGGTCATTCGCATTTTTTTACAGAACTCCTGAAGGAGTTTCTTAACTGGCGCCCGAGCAGGGACCGGGTGTCCTTCATCCTTATCGCCTTGTGATCGGTGCAAGGATCAATACGCTCCATTCTTGGAGTGAACGCCACTGTTAACATGGGAACACAGTTGGTCACTTTGATTCCTTTGCGCCAATGAATCCATATTCACATGGGAACATATGGACATCATAAAGGGCTTAAGGATGAAGAGGTGGTGATGTCCGTGCCAATGGTAGTTCCATACTTCTGGACCAAACGGGACAAACACGGCCTCCCCTTACACACCGGTTCAGCATTATAACAGCCGCACGCGTTTTCTTTTTTCGAAATACAGACAACTAAAAACCAAAAAAAAGCAAATTAAATAAGGAAAAAATAAAAAGCAATTTAAACACTGTGACTTCAAGGTTATTAATATGAAATTATTGTAAGTGTTCATTGCAACAGGAAATTGTGTTTTAATAAGATTCAAAGTTATTAATAAGAATTGTGAGATAAATTAAATCGAATGATTATATGGAAAAAGGAGGTTATTGTGAATAAGAAATAAAATTATTGTGAAATAAATAATTATATGAAAAAAAGTATAAAATCAAGTAATTATATGAAAGAAAGAAGTAATTGTGAATAAGAAATAAAACAAAAGTTATTGTGAAAATCAAGATTTTGGTCAGGATTTTGGTGGTTATACAAAAGGAAATTATTTAAAAACTTTAAAAAATCCAAAAATTTAAAATCACAAGGTAAGATTTTTTATTATTATTAATCTTTGCAAGTGTTACATTACAAAATGGAAGATTTGAAAAAGTCTGTCTTTGAGATGACCGGGGCGGTCAACCAAATTTTAGAGCAACTACGTAATATAGAAGGTAGAGTGAAATCCCTGGAGTCGGGTAATCAGGTGGAAACTGGGACTTGCATTGGCGAACAACCCTTGGTCGGCCCAAAAACGGAGGCTGACTTGAGGGACATAAGCAAGCTGCCGGATAACGTAAAGGAACTCCAGGTGTTCGATGGAAACCCGACACAATATGTGTCATGGATCCACAACGTCGAAGCTATCTTGAGTGATTTCAAGATAGTAAGGGGTAAGCCTATTTACAGGGCTATTATGCAACATATTAGGCAGAAAGTCCGTGGGAATGCGGACACTGCCCTCATTTCCTATAACATTTTTGAAGATGACTGGAACGCTATATAGAAATGCCTCTCTCTGCATTATGCAGACAAGAGAGATATTCGAACTTTAGAGCACCAGCTCGGCCAACTAACACAACGTGGCATGAAAATTGATGAATTTTATGCCACGGTTAACCACCAGTTTTCCCTTATAATAAATAAGATCAAAACGGAGACCTACTCTCCAGAGACAGTGAATGCACTCATAGAAACCTATAGAAATACTTAAGGTGGAAATAAGTCTTTAGTCTTTAGCAGGCAATAAAAGCGTGCGGTAGTAAATTAGTTAATTCCGTTTTTTATTTAACAAGTCGAATATTTGGGACCACCCCTCTGGGGACCGCCCCCATTTTCGGATTTTTTTATACAGAACTCCTGAAGGAGTTTCTGCAACAGAACATTCACAAGTTGGACAACGTCCTCACTTCAAGCTTTACCATCTGTTCTGTTCAACACAACGAGAATGGAACAAAAAATTGATCTACAATACCTCCACGATCTGGGAATAAGCAACATTAAACATATACAAGACCTAGCCCAAAGGACGATTTCATCTACCACTGCCGATGGTGTTATCCTGTTTATACTTCTACTTGTCATATTATATGTCTGCTTTAAATTTAACCGGCCAATGAACCTACCTCAGATAAATCCTCTAGGCCCCACTACAGGTTCGTCCTGTTAAGATAAGATCTACGGGACGTAGATTTAAAAGGAGGGGGCAGTTAACACACGCGTTGCCAAGTAAAGTAATGAGCAAGCGTTTCCGGAAGCTATGGGAATTAACTGTTTCAACCATTCCCAAGCGATCGAGTTGCAGTCGTGAAAGCTCATCAAATCAAGCGATCAAGTTGCAGTCGTTGAAGTTCATCAAGGTTGACCTTGGAGGTTTCGCGATTGCACGAGCAGTAGAAATACTTTAGGTGGAGATTAGTCTTGAGTCTTTAGGAGGCAATAAAAGCTTGCGGTAGTAAATTAGTTAATTCCGTTTTTTATTTAACAAGTCGAATAGTTGGGACCGCCTCTCTGGGGGCGGTCATTCGCATTTTTTTACAGAACTCCTGAAGGAGTTTCTTAACTAACATTATATAAATCTTATAAATTTATGTTAAGGAATTTATTTGTATACATGTTATTTATTCATAAGAGTGATGATCTGTGTTAAAAAAGTTTATTTTATATATTATAATGTCATATAGATTATTTAATTCAGTCAAAATGCTATTTTGATAGTACCTACAGAATAACGAAGGATTATTTCTTATTCTGTGGACTAAGTGCAAAATGCTATTAATAGAAGAAATGCATCTTAACAGGCGTTTACAAACTTTTTCCACCGTGGAGGGTGGTTTAGCGAAGCAATAAAAAAATGTAAGATAAAAGTTCATTAGATTGTTTATAAGTATCAACAACAACAAATTTCCCAAAGGGAATTTAAGCTTAACGTCACTAACTTTACTACTGCGGAAACAAATTATTTTTATTAATTAGAAATTTGTTGACGTTTGGTTAAAATGGATTACATTTTTAGTCCAAACTGCGTCAAAGTAGGATGGCTTTAATTGGATTTTTTATGTTAAAAAAACTGATTCCCTCTCAAGATGTCACCAAAACCGATTGCCATCTTGCCTTTACTGCCCAAGAATATATATATACAAAAAATTCTCATGAATATTGGATATCAATTGCGTCTCGAAAAAATTTGAGCGCTCAGAACACGTTCAGTTATAAAAGTGTGTTCAGAGCTTTGTATATTTATTTGACTGGTTTTATCAAGATGGCGTTTTTTACTGTAACCATCTATACAACGACTTATTTAAAAGAAAACAACGTAACCCCCCCTAAATACGGTTATGGCTTTATTATTCTTAAAGAAAAATGCCTTTAAGCCTAAATAGAAACTTATAAATTCAGTGTCAGCCAAAAAATAAATTCATTAAGTTTTTTGTGCATTACGATTACGGTTGAAATACAGCTCAAATTTGCAAAATTTTTTCCGCTTGTTTCGGTCCAAATCAAACCAAATCGATATTGGATATTCCGGATCGTCATCATCCTCAGACGAAAGTGAAAAAAGGTGCTTAAGGGGGGGTTTTCCATGTAAAAAAAGGTTGGGCTTTTGCGCGAAACTGTGTAGCGTTCGCAATTTTTCTAATATTTTAATAAAACAAACGGTTTTCGATTGATATTAAATAGGGTCAAATGTTTGTGCAATTAAAAAAAAATAAATAAAAATTCGATGTACCTCAAAACCGACAAGCAAACGGAAAAACTATAAAATTTAGAAAGACGCTTGCGCTAACTAATGGGAAATGGGTTAAATATTACATTTTTATTTATTTTATATTTTTTTTATAATGACAATATATCATGTTACTTAACGTCGTTGTTTTTTTTCGATTATCATTATAATTTTTCCACACAAAATTCGAAAAACAATGAAAAATACAGCAAATAACGTAAAAAGTATGAATGCATTTTTTAGTATAACTTCTAAAATATAAAAGGTAGTGAAGTCAAATCAACTTTTTTCAAAGCTTTAAATATGTAATTTCAACGGAGTATTTTTTTTTATTTTTGTTTTTATGTTTGTCAAATGTTTTTGTTAACACAAACACAAAAAATACCTATTTTTTGTCTAGCATTTTGCGCGTTTGCCCGGGAAATTGATTAATATATTTTTGAATTTTTTGAAATATTTTTTATATGAAAGATTAATATATGTATTACTAAACGTCGTTGTTTTTTTTTAATTTTTCACCTGTAACATATTTAAAAATAAACTTCAAAATGTCAATATTTGTAAGGTTATTGTAAGTGAAATATAGGCAATAAAACTAGCAAATATTTTTTTTATTTTTTTCTGTTATTTTTTTTATTCAATTCAAATAACAAAACAATTTGTTTGCTAATGGTCTTTTTAATTTGAATTTTTGAAAAATCGTCTATTTTGCGTTTTTTGTCAAAAAATAATGGTCGATCACACACACAAAGAAGTTGGGTTCAAGGGAATGCCACTAGGTGGTGCTGCAATTTGTTTTGCTTTCTCTTCTCTTTCTTACAAAAGATGTTGTTTTTTCTCCTCAACAGAAAATGTACTTTTTGTTCTTCAATTCATAGAAGTGTGAAGAAAACTCGATATTGCTTTACATAGAAGTAGAAGAAAGATGCAAGATGAGAAAATAGATATGTGCAGATGACATAATTATAGAAGAAGGGTTAGAGCGGGAGATAGAGAAAGCGCATAAAAAGAATGCGGTAAGTAAGTGGCTTCTTTTTGTTTTTTGTTGTTGGACATGACAAAATAAAAAAATGAATGAGATACAAAGCATATCGCACATGTGCGATAATTTCTTATCATATCTT
Organism: Sphaerophoria taeniata; assembly: GCA_943590905.1. NCBI lineage: Eukaryota > Metazoa > Arthropoda > Insecta > Diptera > Syrphidae > Sphaerophoria > Sphaerophoria taeniata. The sequence continues at coordinate 70,933,039 of OX016542.1, read as the reverse complement.
TTTGTTTTGGTGGTTGCGAGGGAGATTTGCGATTTATTAGAATGACAAGTGCAAGTGCAATATGTATTATTTTTTTGCGACACCTTGTATAGCTCAAAAATGTTGTGTAGGTAGGTAGGTAGAAAGAAGTAAGGTCGTAGGTACTACAAATAAATGGGAGAACCCAATTAATTTTTTAATTCGTTTGGAACAAATAAGTATAGGGTGCCTCAGTAAGAGAGCACTTTTTCATTTAAAAATAAAGACAAGTATTTTATGACAGAGTTGTGATATTTTTATTGTATTGTAAGAGGCCAGTTATAGCTATCATTGAAATGGATCCGGAAAATCTTTGAATGGATATTTAACTATTGTGGTTTTCCATTGAACCAAAACATTGATGTAACGTCGACGGGCCGGCAATATTTTTTTCATAAACGTTTTCCAATGGGAAAAGTATTGATGTTTTTTCCCGACGAATTGTTTCGTTTTGAATTCGTCTTTCGAGACGAATCTACACAGATTTTCACACTGATTTTAACACATCCTAAAAACTTGACAGTTTTTGCAAATGGAATAATTGTGTGTTGAAAAAGAAAATAGAAGAGAGTGCGTTTTTGTTATGTTATAATTACGATAAATAATAGAATAGTGAATATTATAAATAATAATAATGAAAATAAAGAATAATAATGAAAATAAATAAGGTTTATCGTTGTGTTCTCAAGAATAGGTACACATAACATTGACATCATTACAAGCATTCCTCATCCGAGGACGAAGATACACTTACAAAAAGATATTGCTACGTTTTTCCTTTCCATTGAAACCAAAAAATATTGATTTTTAGTAGCGACGGGCCGTCCATTTCATGTGGTTCAATGGAAATCGACATATGTTTTCTTTTGAAAAGAAATTTATATACCAATCGATCGGAAATCACTCCAAGAATTTTTATTGACATGAAAAAGTTCAATTACACACTAATTTTTTCATTAAAATGTGTTTTTCCGGTTGTAAAATCATTTTCTGATTGTATTATGTCAAAAAATTAAACAAATCATTCCAATGATTTTCGTTTCAATTTTGTACAATTTTAATGATCTACATAAATGTTCAACTTCTCACAGTTCCAATGATTGAATTACGTCAGGAAAAAAATTCCTGACAGAAATTTTCAATGATTGCTATAATAACCGACCTATCAGCCTATCAGAAAAATTTCAATGATGTGTTTCAATGATGAAAACCAATTAAAGCTGTAACTGACCTCTAAAGAAGATATATTCCGATTAAGTATGGAATAAAATATGTTTTTTTTTAATTTTCTCGGCAGAAAATTTTGCGAAGTTTGCGAGAGTACCTAGATATTCACAAATATAACGCGTTGTTCTTTCGAAAAGCACTCCATTTTTAATAATCAGAATAAACAGAGGTGGCAGATGTCAAATTTCAGAATTGCCACTCGCCAGGCGCGGATTTAGGAGGGGGTCACGACCCCTCCCAAACAGGCTGTATTTAAAAAAAGAGCTGAACCAATATCTTGAAAACTGAATAACAAAAAAAAAACAAGCGAACAAAACCTAGTATTTGCAAACTTAAGAACCGGGAACTAACCAAACGATCACAATTAAGTTACTCTCTTGCCCTCTGAAAAAATAGAATCAACAATTTTTTTTACACAATATACTGACATTTTTTATTATTTTTTCTATATTTGGATTGTAGCTATAGTTTATATGCTTGCATCTGTTTACAAGTACCAACCAAAAGCATAATTTATAACACAAAATGCAATCTTCTATTTTGTTTCGCAAATCTGTTAATGATCGCATCATTGTCTAATTCGATGTCACGATTGATGTGTAGCAATGCAAGCCAGGTGAGTCTGTCTCAACCAAGTTTTGAGGCGATAGAGAGTTGAAAAACTCCTTTCTGCAGTGGCTCCATTAACAGAGAGCGTTTCCAAAATCGTAAGCAGTGTATTAATAGCCGGATAAATTACCATCACACGCATCAAGGGCGAGAGGAACCGAATCTGGGAGGTCACCGCCGTTTTCAACAATTCGGTTCCTTTTAGCTACCCACAACCCAAATTCGGCAATAACGCTCGAAGGGAGAGAGTTCAGAAGCTTCTGGTACGTTTCTGTTACAAGCTGAACTTCATCAATGACCTCCGCTGTATAGGAAATCTGAGGCAGAAACACTCTCAACCCAAAAAGCTTTATCACGTCTGGAGAGAGCCTTTCGATGAGGTCCGTCACAATGTTGTCCAACAGAGGAATGTAAATTGCTCTCCTGAAATATTCCTCCGGGGTTTGATTCTGTTGGTGGTTATCTCGATGTTTTTGACGAGAAATAACGCGTGGTACTTTCAACTCCACATCCAACTGTGTTGCGAGATTTTCAGATTTTCAGTTTCAGAAAATAGCTTATTTAGTCGTGCGTTATTTCACGTCACCGCTATTGATACTTCTTTTAATTGTTTGAAATTTTTTATTTCTCACTAACTACTTGTTTAATTATTGCACAAAAACATTTAATTTATTACCACAATCAAAAACTTTTTTAGTCGACTTTAAACCTTATGACGAAATGGCTCTGGAAAAATAATTGTTTATTTGGGTGTTTAAAACAAAGAAACCCGAACCCGGGAAGCTAGTTTATTGTTTTTCTGTCAAATTTGATTTTTTATTCATTCGAAAGTATGTAGGGTAAGTTCGGGCATTATGGCGCACCGGGCATTATGGCGCACCACTCAAATGTCATAGTTCCAAAATTCTAATTTAAATAAAACCAATGCAAACATATCGGTCTTTCCTTAACACGTGTCCAGTGAACATCGGTCGTCGATACGACGAGATTCACAGAAGGAAAAAAAACTTTTAAAAAAATTTTTGCGTTTTTGGTGCGTTTTTTAATTTCGCTTTATTTTTAGATTCGTGTTTCTCGGTAAGTACACAACGCAGGTGTTCGATGTATAGAGCAAAATACAGAACATAGTTTCAGTTTTATTGTGTAACGGGAAATATTTGAAACGAAAAGAGATCTTAGGTTTTTTTGTTGACGTGTTTTGAATAAGTGTTTTCGGGTAATATGGCGCATATGCTATGAGGGCATTATGGCGTGAGTGCGCCATAATGCCCTTATGAAGTTTTTATATAAAGTGTAGTTTCCTACCTCGATCTGTTCGTCTCTTCTAGTTTGTTTTTTATTTCTGTACGTGTTGCATAGCTATGTAAATGATAGATACAAAGTGCATGTTTCAACTTTAAGTTATCAATAATTATTTCAGAAATGCCAAATATCCGCCCAACAAATAAAGGGATTCGAGACAAATGGGAAGAAGACCATTTACTTGCTGCTATTGAGGAAAAGGGACGATTGCATGCAGTGTGTCTTTCGTGGACACTGGTCCCACGACTCCTGCACTGGATTTAAGAACACATGTGATCAATGTGGGCGTTCAAATCAGAAATAACATTTCTGCGCCATATTGCCCTTAAGGGTGCGCCATATTGCCCGCATGTAGGGCAATATGGTTTTTTTTAAGCTTTTTTTGAATTAATTTTAATTTTGTTTATTTCGTTGAATTACTATTTTAATTTTATTTATTTATGTTCCTATTTTGTCTTATTAACAAAAAAAAAATTACTGAATTAAAAAAAAATTGTTCATTTTAAAGTTATTTCAGATTTCCGTTAGGTGCGCCATAATGCCCGAACTTACCCTATATTGAATAAAAGCAAACACATTACTTTGTTTTTACTTCTTTAAAAACGTATGGAAAAATTAATTTTGCTCATATAACTTCTGAATAGGTGAATTTATGAAAAATGTCTAACCGTTTGAACCTTCCCTGCTTTATTCATTTGGTTATTCTTGTTATTTTTGATTTTTTCTATCCTGTGACCCCCTCCGGAATAAAATTCTAGATCCGCGCCTGCCACTCGCATGAAAAAAAAGATTCCAATGTTAAAAAGAGCACTCTTACTGAGACACCCTCTACTTGCATCGTTTTATTGCGTAAGGTCAAAAACTTCAATAATAGGTTCATGACTCTTTTGAATAAACTGTTCATCTGTCTAAAAGATGAAAGGTACCTGCCTGTTACAAACGCAATCATCGCCCAATAAAAGAATTTCCATTTCATATAAAATAAAATAAATAAAAATTATTTATTTACACCTCGCAAGAGGAAACATAAATAAATAATCTTCTCATAAAGGTTCATCTTTTTTATATTTCTTCAACTAGACAAACATAAAAAGAAATAAAGAACCTAACTGTTTATCACATCGCGATGTCTCGTGCTGCAACAACAATATCTATGATACCACTTTTCTTGTACCTACTTACATGCATTGTTTTCATAATACATATTCCTAGCTCAAAGAAAGAAAAGAACAAATGTGCACATTTCTTCACTTGATACCTATTTTTTTGGGTCTTTTTTATTGCATTGCATGTACGTATATGAATTTGCTTCCTTTTCTACCTAGACGTGCGTCGTCAGCGTATATTGCCTTTTTTTTCTCCTTCATGTGCCTGATCGTGATCGTGGAAACTGGTTCTTGCAAATTCTCGTCTGAGATAAAAAAAAAGGAATCGGTGAAGAGTAGAGGCCACTAACACATATAAATTCATTTACATGAAATCTGAGTTCGCTATTCTGGGACACATACCCTTAAAATGAATCATTGAAATGCAGCATCTGCTCTCCAGACATTCATTACAATATGTATATTGGTTGCTTTTCCAAAATGAAGGAAACGGCAACAGTTTTGAAAAATAATTGCTCTGTCCATTTTGTAGACAAATAGTGAATAAAAATGGTTCTATTTATTTATAAAACTTTCTAATATGTATTGACGAGTACAAATAAATTAGTGATTCTCATAAAACATATTTTTAATCATTTGGGACTTTTGTCCCAAAGAAGTCAAAATAAATCTGGGACTACTGACCCAACATAGTATTGAGTTTATTCCTTGTTGAATAATATTCCCTTTAATATGTTTCTGAATTAAAACGAAACTTCTTATTACGTGAACAGAAAAATTTGGAATGAAAAACTTATTACAAAATATTTGATATGAAATATTCAAAGTAATTTCATATCAACGATTTCAAAGTAGTTTCATATTAACAACTTCAACACATAGTGGGTTAATAGTCTCAAAATCTAATTTGGCACTTATGACCCACCATAGTGGGTCATTAGTTCCGAAAACCATTTTCGGGACTTCTGACTTCGGGACCAATGTCCCTGCGCCCAATTTTTTGGCCAATTTTGGACACACTTATTCAGTTTCCGAAATTATTAGATAAGATGCGAAGTACTCCATTTGTGTCCTCAAACACATCCATTATGGGCTACATTTTAAAAATGCAAGAGCTTGCATCACGTGCTATATTGATGAAAAACAAATTGTTCAATTTATCATTGATGGGTTCCAAGATCGTTCCGCTAGCATCGCCATATTGTACTCAGCACGCACAATCGATAAATTAAAAAACTGGCACACCGTTATGCTCAACTACGAGGATCAAATTCAGCAGTTAACAGACCGGCAAATTCCGCATCATATTCAGCGCAAGTTGCCCAGCATCAAAATGAATCAAAACCTAAAGTCAAGTTTTCCGTTGGTGACTCCGAAAAAATGCTTGTTGAATGCTACAAGTGCTCTGGAATGGGACATTTTTCCACTTCATGTCCACATCCCAAACTTCAAAAAGGATCATGCTTTAGATGTGGTTCAAAACAGTTCATATTCTGAAGGATTGCCCGAAGTTACCCCCCAAAAATGCACGCACTGTTGCATTGATTGACGAATTCTGTTCCGACCCTAATCAAAACCATTCTGATGTGGATTACTTATCCGATGTCAAGATTTGTAAAGAAGTAAATTCTGTAAGTGTTGTTTTTCCTATACTAGTGATTCTGTTCCGCATTGTAACACATACCTTTCTCTTTACCGATAAGTTTGATTAAGCTTTCCGAGATTCCGATCGGATTGCATTGCAATAATCTGAACCAATTATGTACTTAGTACATATGGAGGTTCTTACGTTAAAATAGGATTTAATGATATTTATAAAAGAAATTGAAATTTATGTTGTTCCGGAATCTTGTATTCCTTATCCAGTTATGTTGGGTCGGAATTTTTTACAATCGTTTCAAATCAAACTTTGTCTTACTCCTAATACGTAACCGAAACCGAAAATTGAAATTAATGTTAATTCAGATTCAAATAAAATAAAAATTAATGATGAAGTGTTACATTGTGTGTACAAGTCATTAGCTAAACATTATCCTGATATGTCGGTCCATTGTTCATTATGCTGTCTGCTTCCGCATACGATTATTGCTTCATGTGATAAGCTAAAACACGTTGAAAATCATCAATTACTTTAGGTGTTTGCTATAGATATATATTTGAAGAAACGCGACATAAGTATGACAATGACATAAATCCAAACTTAAGTTCCGAAAATATTGCAAGAATACACGAGATTATTCGTTCCGAATATTTAGATCTTGACAATATTCCAGCTATAAAGCACGATTTTTCTATGAAACTTCGTCTTTCCTCTAATATGCCGATTAGTTATCCTCCGCGGAGACTATCTTTTTCTGACAAGAAAATTGTTGATAAGCAAGTATGTACAAGATTTACAAGAAAAAGGAATTATAAGACCTTGTGAATCTCCATACGCTTTTCCCTTAGTTTTAGTCAAAAAAATAGAAGATAATGACAAAAGGCTATGCGTTGATTATCGACCATTAAATAAAATTCTTGTGCGAGATAGTTTTCCTATCCCATTAATAGCCGATTGTTTGGGAAGATTGGATGGAAAGAAATATTTTACCATCATCTGGATCTAAGAAATGGTTTCCATCATATCCCGATTGACGAAGATTCAATACAATTTACCGCATTTGTAACGCCTGATGGACATTATGAATAGGTACACGAGATTGCCTTTTGGTTTAAAAAAAGGTCCGACTTATTTTCAGAGGTTTATGATATTTTTTTACGTAAGTTTATTGATGAAGGTTCCGTAGTAGTATATTTTGATGACATTGAGCGCATTCCGAAACCTAGTGACTACGTAGTCAACTCGTTCTGATTGGTTGAAAACAACTTATCGACCAATCAGAACGAGTTGACTACGCAGTCACTAGGTTTCGGAATGCACTCATTACGTTAGCCACGTCGACTATTGAAGAGCATATTGTACTTCTCAAAAGAGTCTTAAGGCGACTCCGAAAAATGTTAAAGAGCTACAAAAATATTTAGGGTTATTTTCTTACTTCCGACGATTTATTAATTTGATTTGTTTTGGTCTTCCAAAAGTTTCGACCTAACAACTGAAATTATTGAGCTCAAGAGCTCAAGACACAATTAATGAATGAGTCAAATCTAGGCTCAAACAAAAAGATGAAATAAATCCTCCTCAGATAAAACAAAATGATAATAAAATCAACAACAAAGAAAAAAGACGAACGTAGCCGAAAGAAAAACGTTCAAATTCACATATTCGACTGTTGAGTGTCAAATTTGAAGAATTATCGTCTCCACCCTAAAATATGAAATCACCGAAATGGAATAAAATTTATTGTCATTTTTAAATGCCTTTTTCAGTTCATAATATCTCGTTCTTGGGTTCGAGAGCTCCGACAAGGCTGACGATTTCTTCTTCATCATTTCTGCTGGTATTCGAAGGCAATGTGCGAGTGTGCCTGTATAGGTTGTGAATTGAGTCCTTGCTTTTGGGGCACAAGAAACACAAAAAAAAAGAAAAAGAAAGAAACCTCCCTTTCCGAGTTTTTTTTTTGCATTGCCTTGGATATAATTTATTGTTTCACAATCGACTGGAGTCCCTATTTTGTGTGTCTTCTTCGCGAGCATTTTGTTGTTGCTCGCTGAAGAAGTGCCAAACGGATGTGGTGCTTGGTGCCCTTCACCTCGAACATTTTTGATTTGTTTCCTTCCCCAAGCGTGCGTCAGAATGTCTTTTTGATTCAATAACAGACGACACACAGCTTCCTCTAGAGTGGACTAGATTTTGACGTCTCGAGTCTCGATCTTTTTAGTTGCCTCTCTCTCTACTCGACAGAACGTAGGCAATGATGATCGACATCGAGTTCGACCCCGCATGTAAAACGGAGAGATCTTTGCCATCTGCTACGGATCCCAGCTTGGCCAACACGTCCAAACAACTGTTCCTTCGGGCTCTGACTTACAAGTACAACCAACGCGATGTCCGATGTGTGTGAAGCAAGTGCCACACATATTACAGCGAGGAGGAACGGGACACATCATCATCCGAATGCTCTATGTAGGAATATGACATTTAGGATTTGCATGTTGGCCAAATCGAGTAAATGGCTTGGAGCACTGTTGGTTGCAAAACAGCAACAGCAGCAGCAGGAGTGCATGAGGTGGAAATTAATGGGCACACTAAGTATCTGTCGGAGAAGTTCATTGTTTGGTCAATTTCCGTTGCTTATTTCGCGCCGAGCAAAAAATATCGGTAGATAGACTCTTGGCATCAAAAGAACGAATCAACTGGAAGACGGAGACCACGACGACATATGTACTTATGACGATGACGATGATGTCGTTTTGGAGCGTCCGCGTCGAGTTGCCGTCAGTGGTTTGGCGGTTCAGCTGTGGCAAATGGTTTCGTAAGGCTTAAATTGCACACGATGCCTTCTGCTCCTATGGACATCCTGATTGAGATGAATTTTATCAATTTATTTCGGAGTTGTCTAGCAAAACTGAAAGAGGCTGATTTCTAGGAAGCTCACAAATTGGTGTAGATTTGTAAAAGTCGCGCTGACAAAGAGCCGCGATTTTTTTTTTTTTTTTGTCATAGAGGAGATCTTTGTGATTGTTATTTATGTCCAAAAAGTCACTATGAGAAAATGGCTTAACCTAAATTGCAAACGTTCCGGCTTCATTTGTCATTTGTTTTCCTAAGTTTAGATTCGGAGATCAAATCCCTCTTATCAAGATCGATTCAGGATCAGAAAATTCTAAAGAACTCAAATCCAATTGTCATCTTTCTGTCGCTATGTATCAAAGACGAAATCGAAACCCGTCACATGTGGAAACATACCTTCGAAAGCAGAAGTATTGCCAGCCATAAATAATCCTTAACCACAAATTAATTATTAATCAAGGAATCATAGTTGATTTATAATCGTCGAATCGGCGTAAAGTTCGTTTTCGCATCGCTCGCATCTTGGTTCTTTTGAAAGCAGCGAACAAGACGCTGCACACAAGACGCACCATACTCGCATAAAGCTGAAGAATCCATCTTAATGAAAATTCCAATCTAATAACAGAATTAATAGCTGCCTCCTCTGGCCCACCCCAACCCCATGTAGAAAACAAAAAAAAAGAAGGAGGCGAACGATATGTCAGACTTGCTGAGTCAGAAACTCTCGAGGATGTGTGTATTTATGAGAGTGGTGCGGAATTTCACTTGTGCGATCGATGATCCTGATATCTGCACCTGCATCATTCAACCGACACGACAGCAGCGTCGTCGATCCGACTCCATTGCCGTTGGTGCTGGTGGTGGCATTGCGGTGATCAATTCGCTTAGCTGACCACAAGAATGAAATGCGAATCGAAATTGAAATCAAATTCAAACTCTTCTCCTTTGCTGGCAGCAGAATTTTTCTACATCCAATCCAACAACTCGTAATCGTCGTCATCCATCGGAAATAACCACTGACTCTTTCTCTCGTTCTTGCGCTTAGTCTTCGGTATAGTTTGATATCTTGGGAATGCTTTGAAAAATATATCATTCTGATGGTTGAATCCTTTAAATCTCATATAACAAATCGCATAATTACTGAGCCCTTTAGCTTTGCTGGAGTTGTGACTTGGCGGACCGGACGACGACGAATGGACAGGACAGACGGAATGAAAACCACTCTCCCTATGGAACTGGAATAAATCAATTCTCGTGTCTGACTGTTGTGCGATGGTGGTATTTCAGTCCGTCAGGTGGACAGACAAACCAACTATAGGCTTTCCAACGACGACGACTTGGTCGTTTCGTTCTATGAGCCCTGCGGGTGAGAATTTCGCGCGTCTACATTCGACAGGCAGAAAAGCGCGCGCACTCACGCAATCATCATTTGATTCCAATTCGCCATCATCATCGATGGCGGGAGAGTGCGGATAGGAACAGAACAGCAGCAATAAAACGAAACCAAATGCATGGACAGATTGGTCGAGGATTTGTGGCCATAAACAGACAGACAACACAGACATATGGCCAATCGAAGTGGAAAATTACTATAATCAAGTGCTTCTGTGGCAGTTGATGGAGTTTTTTCCAGTTGCTATTTTTCTTTTTTGATGTTATTGCTTTTCTATATCGAATGGGACCTTCTGTTAGCTTGGCGTACAGTTGTGCAAAGTTGCCACTCCATGGCTCCGACTGAATAAGTGTAGATAGGATTTGAACAGTTTGTGTCTCTTCCGAGCGCGATTTTAATTCCAGCGAGATAGATTGAACTTTTATTTTTGAAAGGGGAGAATTTTGCAAAGCTGATTTAATTGAACTTCGATGGATAAGGGATGTTGTTCCTATGAGTAGGTATCTAGACATTGGCCAGAAAATCATACATTTGAATGGAACTTGATCTGCAGCTTGTATAGGCACAAATTTGTGTTAGATTGCTAAGCAAATTTAAAATGGATTAGCAAAGTCAATCGCTTAATCAGAACCACTTCTGTCAGTGGGTTATTAGTTTCAGCCGGTTTGAGCTTTTGAACTCTTTGTTTTCGCTTACAAACCCCAGGAAGTAGCGATGTCAAGCTTTCGGAGATCGGATATAATGGAATGAAAACTCCAAGCAGCTTTATCCGAAGCTGTTATCGGTTCTGTAGGGTTAACAGGTTTGGAGTGAGGTAGTTGATTTATTTTCACATTCTGAGGTTTGGAATACCATACCTCTTGAGGGTACAGGTATGGAAGTGTCCAGACCTTCCATAGTGTAAGCGAAATCCGTGAGCAGGGCTGTGTGCTAAGAGCCATCGCGTCGCCTTCTAGCAACCTACAGCAAGAAATAAGCTTTGATTTATTGCTAGATTGAGACTTATTTGTAAGCCTGTAGTTAGGGTTAGAACCCATTACCTCTGCCATAATATGTTGGTATGACTATCTTGGGGACCAACACTAGTTCCTACCAAGAATATATATTTTAACTCCAGATTAATTTTTAAACCTAAGCCTTAAGGTTGGTATTGGACTTACCTTTCACTGCTTCTACCCGAGCGTCGAACTTGTCGTGTTGTAAAACTGAGTAAGGTAAAAGATTCGTGGGAACCCTCCCCAGATGAGTCCTGAAGCTAAAAGGCGCTCCTCTTTTCCGAAACTCCTCCTGTCCTATACCCACTTAATTCGGTACGGCTTAATTGCTGTCCTAAAACCTCCCCAAATCCTTCCTTTCCCTTCCAACTGTCTCTTTCCCACTCTATCACAATTAATCTGAATCTAAGGTTGAGGGCCCAATTTTTTCAGAAATAGCTCAGTCTTTAACGGAGCATCCGGAATACCTCGTGACACCTGATGGTAAACCGGGCTTAACTTCAACGTCTTTCGTGAATCTTGTGCTCAACACCATTAAAGCGGCGCTACCGTTGCAAGCCAAGAGATTCCTAGTTCAATAGGGCTGTTGTGACAAACGAGCAAACGACCCCCCTGCTACTAATAAAGATGCATCGCGTGCATCTACTTTGGCAGAAGCCCAATCTAGTTCTAGAAGGACTGTGAACAATAGCTCTGTCTGAGCTGGAGCGAGCTCACTCCCAAAAAAGACCCTAAATGCGTCAAAGTTAGCGTACAGGGAAATGCGTCATGCTTTAAGGATTCTGAAGGTCTCTGATGGCCTTGGCATCCAGGTCATGTCTAACTCATCATCTGTGATGATCAGAGATCGTGTGATCAATTGAAACTTGATGTCGGTGAGATTGTTGAGGTCCGGCCACGCGGGAAACTGTATAGGTCGTGGCAAAAGAGAATATCCCTAGCCGACCAAGAGCTTGTGATGAATGGAAGGTTGCAAAACTAGAGGAACCAAGGGGAATGTATCGAAGCGCGACAGCTCTTGAAGAGCCAAGGCCTAAGTGGCTTACTCTCATCAGCGATTCTCTGAGTGCGTGTGAAGAATTGAGGGGACCTACAATTTAACGCCTATTCCGAACGGCAAAGTTGAGAAGCACTTTTTGATGACAGATTGATACTCTTGGAAGTCTTGTCAGTTTTTCGCAAGAGGCATTGCCCGTGAAAGATGAAATAAAAACTTTTATGGGCACGAGTAGGACTCGAACCCACGACGTTCTGCTAAGCAGCCAAAGCAACGCACCTAACCACTAAGCTACGGGCAACTACTGAAACCCGAATGTTGACCTCTTAATCTATGAAGGATCTCAACCTGAGACATTGCAATTTTCCATCGGGAACGCATGCACTCTCCATCTCCAATCGTTGAAACCTAGCGCTCTGGCATCCGCAGTTAATTGGTCTTTGTACCAGAGGTTCGACGTTCCTGATCGACTGGAATCTGAGGACTGCGAATGGAAGATCTTCTTGGCTGGAACGGTGTTGTCCATTCCCTCAATTTGGCCGAGCCAATGCCTTCGTCTTTGCGCGCACTCAGGGGCGCCCGCCGTAGAGAAGAACTGGTAAAATCAGAGTCAGTTCTGGTGAATATTCAATCAAAAGGAAATCACGATGGAAATGATAAAACACGTGTCAGACAACACAATAACCACAAAACATTGTGGAATTTGGGTTCCTTTATATCATATTCACGTGACTTCGCTGATTCAAAAAGTGACCACAAATTAATGTCTGGTTTATATTCCAAGTTCTTAAGGAAGTTTAAAAAAAAAGAACGCAAATTATGTTGTTACAACTAGATCACGTGCTTCTTCTCATTTATTATTCCTGAACACAAAGAAGAACATCCTGTCCACCTTGGATCCTCGCAGCGTACACACAAAAAATCGCCTTGTCTTGGTTTTTATCTCAATTTAGTTTAGGTATTGTGTTTTCATACATTTTGTTGCTTCCCTTTGAAAAGCGTATCATTTCTTTTTAGAAAGGGATTTTTTGTTTGTTTGTTTGAGGTTTTGAAATTGAATGTCCTTAGGGCGCGTTTTGTTGCGTTGAAAATTCGTTTTTATTTAGTGTATTGTAAAGAGCAGCTAGGAATAAGGTTTTCCAACTCTCACGAAGGCGATTGTGTGTGGATAATCTCCAAAAGGATGTTTGGAGCAGCAGCGAGCTAACGGAAGTTATTTCCACACTACAAAGGAAGTTATTTGTTGAATTATTATATTTCAACGAACCCACACCCCTTGCCGTTTCTTTTATCATTTTTTGTGCGATTTGTGTTTTATTTCGCTGAATGTAGGAACCTATACAAAAAAGGGGGCAAGGTGAATTTTCATTTTTAGTAAATTTATAATTTTTGATACACAAAAAAAAATCGTTTTCTCATTTTGAGTGTTTTTTTTTTTTTTTGTATTTTTGATTCCGTTTCCCGCATGGTGCATGCAAATGACATTTTTAAAATTATTCGTTAATATTATTTATTTGTCGGTGCTTTTGGCGGTAAAGGTAAATATTTCAAAAGTGATTTCATTCCATGGTCTGGTTAGGGTGGGGGGTATATGCTGGGAAAGAAAGACACATCATCCAGCACATAGCGAATTGTTATTTTAATTTTTCGACTGTCAAGAATTTCATTATTCCTTTGTCATGATGGTGGCTTTTCCAGCGAAAGAAACACAAAATAATGGACGAGGGTAGTATTTTTTTTTCTGATGCTGGATGTTTGTCTGTTGTGATTTCGAAGTGAAATGAATTAAAAGAAAAATTAAAAAAAAGTTATATGGGTACCTACCGTAACAAAGTTGCTTACTTACTTACTTAAAGGGGCGCTACAGTCCAATGTGGACTTGGGCCTCAATCAACAGTCTCCGCCAGCCAGCTCGGTCCCTAGCTAGCGGTCTCCAGTTTTCCACTTCAAGTTGATTGAGGTCCTCTTCCAATTGTGTGCGCCACCTGAGTCGCGGTCTTCCTCTCCTTCTGCGTTCCTCGGGAATAGTGTCGAAGGCTTTGCGGGCCGGAGCATTGGTGTCCATGCGCTCTAAATTACCGAGCCATCTGAGTCTCTGGACCTTGACCCTTCTGGCTAGGTCCACGTTGTTGTACAACCCGTAAAGTTCACTGTTGTATCTCCTTCTGCATTCCCCATCAATGCACACGGGGCCAAAGATGACCCGAAGAACTTTCCTCTCGAAACAGCCTAAGGCACATTCATCCGATTTTGTCACGGTCCATGCTTCTGCACCATACAGCAGGACAGGGATGATGAGGTTGTTTTACAGTTTTACCTTAGTTGCTCGAGTTGCTTTCTTAGCCCAAGGAAACAGCGATTAGCAAGAGTTATTCTTCGTCTGATCTCGGCGCTGGTGTTATTGCTCGTGTTAAAAGCGGAGCCTATAGGTAGACAAACTCCTTTACTACCTCGAAGTTGTATTCGTTTATTGTGACGTTCCGTCCGAGCCGTTCGGTGTTGGGTGTCCTTTCTCGAAGACAGCATAGGTATACTTCGTTTTTCCCTCATTTACCGCTCTCCTGTCTCAATTCTCACAAAGGCCCCATTGGAAAGTTTAACTTGAATATGAAACGAAAACTATATAGTACGTCAATAATAGTAAAAGGGTAAATTTCTTTAGTGCATACCTATGGTTGAGTCAGAAATAACTTTGTCATAGTGAATATTTGCAGCCAATTCTTGTTCAATCGGCAAGTTTGATGGTCTAGTGGAGCTCATATTGGTTCTGAGATAACTTTTGATTAGCTTCAACTTCGAAAAACTTCTCTCACAACTATAGGGACTAGCGACACTAATTGGACAAAGTCAAATATACATATATGAATCGAGATGACTATGTAAGGAGCCAGGATCCACGGGGGAGTTCTTTGATACCTTTTTTCGGTTCTCCGGATTGTCGGTTTTGTCGGCGGATAACTCCCGGAAACACTACCGACTCTGCAGTTTTCCTGACAAGATATACAAACTTAAAAGGTATGTTGCATTGTCCGAAGCATGTCAAACGTAGAGCAGTGATCAATTATAACAAGAACAAGGAAAGCTTGCGGTCAAAATGACAATTATTGCCTACAAACTAAAAAGCAAGTTTGCTGCAAGTATACCTATGCGGGCATAAAAAATAAAATTTTAGGTATTTGGAGGGTAAAACGTAGGTAGGTTTCCAATCTTGTTATTTCTGATCAGTAATGTCGAGTTGCATACTTCTGTCTGTTGTCTGATAGTAATATTGTCATTTCGTTTATCCTTGTCATTATAATTTGGTTGTGTATTATTATCTATCATTACCTAAGTCTTATGTCATTATACCTTTTGTCACTTCTGGTTTGGCTGTAAGACAGCTATTTCCAAATCTTCGTCTTCTGATTCGTCGTAGTTCCTAATTCTAATTTTTCGGTTATCCTTATCGTTTACGAATTTTCTCCTAGCGTCTCTTGCTATCAAGGGTTCTTTAGCTCTTCGGCATTCGTCTCTTAATTCCCTTATACCTACTCTGCATTGAACATCCGAAAATAAGGGTTGCCACCTTTTCTTTGATATTTTTTCTAGTCATGGACACTAGAGCGTTCTAATTAGGTCGAACTTTCATTTGCAAAGTAAGCCCCCAAATGTATCGTGGGGCTGCTGCTTCTGACCCATTATCTGCTTCAAAATTTCAAAGTCGTCTTACAAGTTTGGTTTTCAAATCATAATAATTTAGCATATCGTCATCTTGGTACAGCGACAGCCAGTACCATTGTTCTGCCGAACCAGAAACCATCAGGTGATGAAAGTTCGCAAACAGTTGGTCGTCAGAAAGTCCAGTCTTCTTCTGCAATGTCTCCACTCTAAAAATAAAACTTTCAACCGACATCGATTTCGAAGTCCCATGAAACTTCACCCCCCATTTATGAACATAAACCCTAGGATTGCTGTCCCAAAGATGAGGGATTATCTATCGTTTGATGGACTGTGTCTAGGTTGACTAAGTGCCTACTCCTCCAGCGTCTCGTCATGTAGTTCACAAGGGATTGGTCTTGTTCATGTCTCATTCTTGATGCGTTAAAGAGAATTCCAGGGAGTTTAACTTTTTGTCCATCGTCTTCATGTTTTTGTCAAGTAGTTTCATGAATTTCATCGAGATCGATTACGAGTTTTGCGCAGAGTTTTAGAAAAACCGATTGCGGCTTGGAGTAAACGCTCTCTGCTTTCCACTAGGTGAGCTTTTAAAGCGCAGAGCTCCTGAGCATAGGTACCATCCAAACTAAGTACTAGTAAGTCTGCAGGTAAATCTGTGCATCATCTACTTCAGGTAAGACTGCAGCCCAAAAGCCAGGAAAAATGAAGAAGTTGAATGACTGCATGGCTGTCACAAAAGAAGTTCGGCTGCCGATCTTGTTCGTAAGTTTGAGATGAAGCCGTCAATTCTTCCAGTACCTCAAGAACTTCCTCGAACTTACTTTAAATCGTCTTGACATAGCTTTATGTCAAGCGCTTCAGCGTGTTTCAGTGACTAGTTTACCAGCTTGATCTATGATAGCAACCCAACCAAAGCGTTCCACCGAGCAGTTGATCCAGAAAAGAAGGCAAATAGCTTATCCAGAGTTCCAAAAAAACTTCACTGATTAAGAAGCAGCATGAACCCCAACCAAGTTGAGTGAGAGGTTTGTACATACGATACAACGATTCAGTCTTTTCATCAGGGTTTGAACTCTATCGTGGTCCCTGACATTGTGGCAGCTAGTTATAAGTGTGCTACTCAAATTCTGTACGTCCAGTGCATCAGATGTTATCTTCGCGATTGTATCGTTGATGATATTTTCTGCATTTTTTCCTTTTGGTTCGAAAAAGTGCAGAGAGCGTTACCGACGAATTATATGAAAAACACAATATGCAATATGCTTACGGTGACCATCTGTTCATTATTATAATGAACAGTTCATTATTTGAAGGAAATGTTCATAATGAATTATTGTGTGTCGGAAAATATAAAAATGTTCATTATTTTAGAAATTACTCATTATTTCTTCATTATTTTATAAACTTTTTCTTTAAAGAAAGCCTAAGCATGAAAACCATTAAATTTTTAATGAAAACGTACCCTGACATCATAGTTCGTAGTCTTTGTTTTACGGAAAACTTCCTATACTCTCTCAATTACAGAAATCCGAAGTTCATATTATATTATACATACCAACATGCAGGGGAAGTTAAACTAATACTCTTACACTTGCGCACAGGATGACTTTCACCACTGGAAATTAATTTTACCATTGAGTTTTACAATGGTAAAAATAACTTTCAGTGAATGTGAATGAAACTCATCTTTTTTGCATTTGGACTAGTTATGACATCTTAAAAAAGTAATCATGAGAGTGCACTCCTGTCTCCAGTTTCGCACGCCAAGTTTGTTCATGTCCTCTACCATCTGTGTGCTCTACCTGAGTCATGAAGATGGTTTGAGCCGGAGCATTATTTTTCATTTGCTCTACATGACCCAACCATCTAAGTCGTTGCACCTTAACTATGTTTGTTTTTTTTTAGTATCGATAAAAGTTCCTTTTTGGTTTATTTCATAGATGTAATTATACCTACTATACTAGCTGAAATTGCAATAAAGTTCTTTCAAAATGATTTGTAATGTTAAATTTTTTTGTTTGATTTATTTAATTATTTAAGCAAACGCATTATTTGCTATGTTTTTACTTTTCAAAATGCGAGCATAAGGAAAGGTGGAATATACGGAAAGATCTTAGGAGGAGGTTTCGGTTTACATTATTTATAAGATTGAATTCCATAATATTGAAATGAAGGGGAAAAGCAGAGTGTGGTATTCAGATTCATATTCGTGTTGTTAGGCCAATAACCCAGTTTTTGAATCATCATAATTTATCTTCTTTTTATTTTTGTTTTCTTAATCAATGTTAACTTTACACTACTAAGTACTATAAAAGATGTAATCTTACTGTACAAACCGTTATTGTCAATAAATAAATTTAAATAAACTTAAAAAAAAACATATGTCTGTACTTGACAGTACGACCGAAGTTGGGTTCGTAAGCATTCGTGGAGCCACGAGTATACTACGGTCTAATCTCTTACGGAGATTTTCCCATCACGAATTCTCTATTTTCCTATTTTTTAAAATCCATGCAAAATATAACTTGGGATTATTTCTTGCTCCTGAGGAGTTTTCCATTGCAAATTTGCTATGTTTTTGCAATGCGTTTGTTTCTAATTATACTTACTTGCTTTCCAGGACTTCTCTCAGTTCCCCAGCACGAACTTTCCACTTTACCATTTCAAAAGTAATGCCTATCATTTGAAAGAGTGTTTTGAGATTTTTGTTTAATCAAATTTTATTTGCATTTCAAATTTTCCATTTTTTTTTACTTTTATGTATTTGCTTTCTAGTTCCTCATCACAAATTTTCCAGTTTTCCATTTGAAAACCACTGCACATACAATTACATGCAATTTTCCCTTTGAATTCCAATGCACTTAGATACCCTTTAAAAAACCAATGAGTTTTCCGAGTTCCTTTCGAAACCCCATTTGAAAACCAATGCACCTACCTTTTGAAAACCAATGATTTTTCCGAGTTCCTTTCGAAAACCCGTTTTGAAATTTTCCAGTTGAAAACCAATGCACATGCGATAATATGCAATTTTCCATTTTAAAACCAATGCACCTACCTTTTGAAAACCAATGAGTTTTCCCAGTTCCTTTCGTAAACCCATTTTGAAATTTTCCAGTTTCCAAAATTGCACTGGTTCAATTCTGTGTCGCCTTCGTCCATAAAATAATAAATTTTCAATTTACATAAATAATTTTAGATCTGACATCTGACAAACATAATTTTCAATATTTGAAATTGATCATATTTTTTGTTATTTTGATGGGGTGGAAACAGTATGTTTTTTTAACATTGGTACAATTTGTGATTTAAAAAGCATAAGTTTCTCGCCGTAAAAACAATCTTTGAACTTCAACGAACATTTAAAAAAAAAGAATTGGCCAAATTGGTCCAGGCGTTGTTGAGTTATGCGTTAACACACACATTTTGCGATTCATTTTTATATATAAGATTTATTAATTAATTTATATTATATTGTATTTATTTACTATTAAAAAATAAATAGAGTGGCGCAACAGCTCTTGAAGATCCAAGTCCTAAGTGGCTTACTCTCATTTTCATTAACAATTCTCTGAGTGCGTTTGAAGAATTGAGGGGACCTAAAATTTAACACCGATTCCGAACGGCAAAGTTGATAAGCACTTTTTCATGACAGATTGATACTCTTGGAAGTTTTGTCTTCGCATGAGGCAGTAGGTACCCGTTAAAAAGATGAAATAAAAACTTTATGGGCACGAGCAGGACTCGAACCCACGACGTTCTGCTTAGCAGCCAACGCAACTAACCACTAAGCTACGGGCAACTGCTTTTTTACTATTACTCATTGAAATAAAAAAAAAATCTTGAAAACTGGTCAACATTTTTCATTTTTTGGGTACTGTTCATTATTTTGTCTCGGAAAATATGGTCACCGTAATATACTTAAAAATTAATCAACATCACTTTTTATCAATACAGTTTGTTTGGGCAAAAAGAAATCAAGTCAAAACTCAAAACTCATTAAAACCAGTATTTTTGTGAAAATTATTTTAACTCAACTCAACATTGTGACGCAGACAACATTTACAGACGTTTGTCTCATTCGTCGTAAATTATTATATACACTACACACTATTTGTCACTAACTCGTATTTACTAATTTAACAAAAAAAAAATGTTTAAATGACGTCTTTATTAAAACAAAAGCAAGAAAAGAAATTAACCTAAAAAACTCAAAAATCAAAATCAACTGCCTTAAAATGTTTACAAAATGCACTCTTTGTTATTTCCATTTCCACAACAACCGACTCTCTTTTGTCAAAATTTTCGAAGTTAAATTTCTCTTCAAAACTAAAACCCAAGAGAACTGTCGCTGTCATCTGTCAAATTCACAGATTGCGTTAATTTTTCTTCCCTACTGCCGCTTGTTGAAAGTGAACTGATAAAAAGTTTAATTTCCCATAGTTTTAAATACAATTTTGCATTAAACTTGTGTTTCAATCTAATTTGAAGTGGCTGTGATTGTGAATAAATTGAAATTTCAACAAAAAAAATGAATAATAATAAGTGAAAAAAAACTACTTCACACTTGCAGGAAATATTCGACCGTTATTTGCCGTGCTCTTAGGTGAGATACCTTCAATTTTATTTGTTCAATAAGGAAAAGAAAAGAAATAAAGCAACTAGTTCTATAAATTTGTGAGAAACTAACATTTCTAATCGTTTATTTATCATTTTAAAATTGAATATGAACACAATTCAATAAACTGAGATGAACATTTGAGAATGACAGCTAAAATCAGCTGTTGATAGAGAGATTCCCCGCCAAAATAATTTCTCTGAATTTGTGTTTCTCTCTTTACTCTGTCTCTCTCTTGCCAAGTTTTCGCTGAGTTTCTCCAAGAATGTTTTTTTTTCTCTGCAACTAAAAATTGAGTTTTTCATTTCCACTCCATTTTGTAGTGTTATACTCAAAACTCAACTCACAAGCATTTTCAACTGGCATTGGCACTCACAATATTGCTGAGCTCTTTTTACTCTAGTCAATCAATCAAACTAAGTTTTCATGTTGTGTTTCGTCTGGACTCGTCACACATCAAGAATGCAACCATTTCTGTCTTATACTATGTTTAAGCATTGGTATCTCGCCTGCGCTTTCCTCGCACAGCAATGCAGACGTACATTTGGCATTTCGTTACCACCTCTCGTTCTATCTCGCTTCATCTTTTGTATTCAATCAGTTTATTGCGTCTTTTTCTTACTTGCTGTCACTCAAACTTGCTTTTAATTTAATCGAATGGGGTGAGAGGAGAATGAGAATTGTGATTTTTGTTGCTTTGTTGAATGATAAGAGAATGTATTTTTAAACTTGTTTTGTCTATCTACTGTTGTCTCGTTCTGCAGTTTCTTGTTTTGTTGTTGATTCGCTTTTTTTATTTTCGCAAAAAGATGAATTGATTGGAGACGTGCAAAAGTGATTTTCGGTTGATGTTTTGAAGAACAGAAATACAAATCGAAAATTGACAACAAAAACACTTCACTCCTGTTCTGGACTATTCAATTCGACTTGCGCCTTGAGCAAACTTAACACCTTCAACTGCATGAATCAATATTAATCTCCTTATAATTTAAGTACCTATCAACCAACTCACCGAAACATTACAATTTTCAAATAAAGGTACATCTCAATCAATATTCACCAACCTACAGATCGATCGAACAAACATGTTTGTCAATCTACAAAATAGTATCAAATGTGTAGGAGTTGTCATAATTATTCAGGAAATTAATATTAACAACCCAACCATCAAACATCGGAAAAACTATCGCACTTGCAAAAAATTGTCTGCTATCCCATTTTATTCGGAGGGGCGGTGCTTTAAACGACTACGGCGACGTACACTAGCATCATAGCAGCCATACAACCCAACACTCTTGTGCTTGTCCATCTCAAAAAAGAAAAACTCAAAATGATTGATTTCTTTGTAAACACAAGACACCATACAACCTCCCTCAAACTCGGGCACACTACGATGTACGAGTAGTAGTGGGAAAATACCAATTACTGTGTTCTTTTTCTGTCCTTCCATCTTCCATCAAGATTGTTGTTGGTTCGTTTGGTCATACCCACTTTTTGATGTTCTATCTCTTGTAGTTTTGTTCTCGTTCGTCAAAAAGCAGCGCTCAGAAGACGAAAGGTGAAATAATTTTGAGTGACAGCTGAGAATGGCGCGATGGCTGCAATGTTCAAATTCAAAGTGTTGTTGTTGTACATTGAATATAAATATCAACATGCTGTGTTGCTCGAGTAGCAGCGCAAGACACCATTCGACTCGACTCGAACTAGTCGAACGAAAGAATAAGAAGTAAGGTAACAATAGGATTTAAAATCATAAGTTGAGAAGGAGAAAGAGATACGTTTTGTTTATAGAAAGAGAAGAAAGTTGTAGTTTCATAGTTGGGGAAACAAGATTTGAAGAATCAAGATTTTTATTTTGCTGATAATATTATTTTGCATGAGTGAAGCTGAGATAGGAGAAAAAAGGAATGTGTTGCCGTGGTGCATGTACGAAAAAATACTTTGAGATTGTCTTACGCACTTTTTTTAACTTTCCGTTATTAATTATTTAGACAAAAAAAAATTGTATGAAAATAAACTCGGCTTTTTAAAAAATGAAAAAGTTAAGGTAAGGGTTTGTGTTGTTCGTATGTTGGCTGGAAATACCCGCACTTCCAGGAATTCCCATCAGTTCACCCTCGAGCCCAACTTCTTTAGCCGTACAACTCGAATGTAGAGTTGTACGGCTAAAGAACGGTTCTCTATACCTACATGAGAATACGAAAACCCTGGTTAGATGATGAGTGCCGGCGAGCACATGCAGCTAAACAATAGACACACAAAGCGGCGCTGCAAAAAAGAAAACGAGCAGCTCGTGAGCTCGCCGAGCAGAAAAGGAGAGAGGAGCACAAACTTCTCAGAAAGAAAAAAGGGCGCATGAGAATCCCGCGATCGAGGAGATAGAGGGATGTCACAACAGGAATGAGGTTCGAAAGTTCTACAAAATGGTAAAACAAACCTCCAGGGCTTATACACCCCGAACCGAAGCCTGTAGAGACCATCATGGGAACATCGTAGTCAGTCAGTGCTGAGAATATGGAAATACCACTTTTCCGAGCTGTATAATGGCGATAACGAGCAAAATTTCAACAGAAATACAGAATGATTCAATTTGGGTGAAGCAAACCAAGAATTCCACCCACCCGATATTGACGAAGTGAAGATAGAGATATCTAAACTTAAGTCGAATAAAGCCGCTGGAGCAGACGGGCAAGCCGCTGAACTGTACAAAGCAGCTAGAGATGATTTGGTTAGGAGCATGCACCAGCTCATGTGCAAAATTTGGTCGAAGGAAATCATGCCCGATGAATGGAACCTCAGCATCGTATGCCCGATCCTCAAGAAAAGAGATCCCCTGAACAGCACCAACTTCAGAGGTATAAGTCTCCTTAACATCGCCTACAAAATCTTGTCTGCCGTGCCGCGTGAACGTTTGAAGCCTTTCGTCAACAACCTGATATGTCCTTATCAGTGTGGTTTCAGACCCTGAAAGTCAACCATCAGCAGATCTTGGAGAAGACCCATGGAACTTCAAATCGATACCTACCACCTTGGCCGCGTATGACAGCGTCTATACTCTATAGAGACCAATTATTTAAGGCAATGTCTAGTTTTGGCATCCCAGTAAAACTCGTCCGTCTGTGTAAGATGACAATGGAAAACTCAGGCGTTCCATCATGGTCGGAAAAAACCTAACGGACGCATTTGATGTCAAAAAAGGTTTTAGCCAAGGCGATTCGCTGTCATGCGATTTTTTCAACATCATTCTGGAAAAGATTATGCAAAACTCCAACATCAACACCAGAGGCACAATTTTTCAAAAGTCCGTCCAGCTACTAGGATACTCAGACGACATTGACATAATTTGAAAGAAAACAGCGTGATGTCATTGGAGCGTTCGTGAGTCTTGAGACGGAGGCCAGGATGATGGGTCTGGCGGTTAACGAGTGCAAGACCAATTTAATGCTGTCAACAAGAATGGACAACCAACATCGACGTCTTGGGGCAAACGTCAGCATAGACAGATTTAACTTCGAGGTAGTTAAGGACTTCGTCTACCTAGGATCCGCTATAAACTTAGAGAACAACACCAGCGCTGAAATCAAACGAAGAATCACTCTTGCCAATCGCTGCTTCTTTGGACTTAGAAGGCAAGTGAGTAGTAAAGTCCTCTCCCGAGCAACTAAAGTGACACTCTACAAAACCCTCATCATCCGGGTCCTAATGTATGGTGCAGTGACATGGACCATGACAACATCCGATGAAACCGCTTTGGGCTGCTTCGAGAGAAAAATTCTTCGAGTTGACTGTAGCGCCACCATAAGTAAGTAAGTAAGTCAGTATTATTCGAGGAAAAAAATATTTTTATTGATGAGAAATTTTAACCTTAATTCTATGGGTTAGTTAACCAGTTGAATAAGAAGGGAATAGTGTTAGTACTCACTTGTCACTTCAGTAACAAAACGAGCATACAAGTAATGTAAATTGGTAGTAAAGTAACGTTTCGATACTACTTAATGAGATGATGAGTACCTTCATACTTAATGCTCGTTATCGGTCTGTTTTTACGGTTGTTGTAAAGAATTAGGTACCTGCTTAGATTTTTCTAACTTAACTTGTGATTAAAAGGGTCTTATATCAATTTAAATCCTTATCCATTTTTTCTGCCCTACCTTAACTCAATTTAATCCCTGTTCCATAAATAATATTCCAATTTTCTCCCTCAATTGAATGCGTTTGTATTGGTAAGAGTTTTTCTCGAGCCATTTATTCCTTTTAATTATCCACATCAATTTCCATTTTCATCATAATAATATATTTAAGGTTTGTACATGGGTCTGTAAGAGAAAGGCGCAAAAAGTCATTACAGCTCTCATACCTTTGAAATACTTTCTGTCACCATCACTCCTTCTCATCTGCGCCATCCCTTTGTGTTGCGTCGCGTCTCGTCGTATACGGTTGCTTTCAAGCCCCACAAATCTTTGTCACTTGACTTCCTGCACTTTTATTCCGTCAGTGCTTTGCTTAGATATTTCATTTCCATCACAATGCTACCTCGATCAAACTTTCCAACACGAGCCTCCTCTGCTCATTGGGGTGGCAGCTCCAATTCCGATGCCCGACCGACCGACGCGACTACGATGTCGGAGAAGACGTTTCACAAAAGAATACGGCCGACCGACCGACAGATGAACCTCTCTCTGACCGGTTCAAATGTATAAATACTCGCCGTTCGTATTTCATATAAAATCCCAGTCCCGGCAAGGATCCGATTTTCAAAACCCCACCTTCGCTGCTCTGCTCGTCCTCGAAAAGCCAAGAGAAGCTATGAAAATTAACGGCCATTATTTTCTTGAATTATTACACCCTACAGCACAGATACACAGCGAATATCACTCATCCTATGTACCGTTGCCGCTCGCCCACAACCCACCGACCTCCTTCGCTGATGGCACGAAATTAAACAAAAACCAAGCGGTGGCTGGGTTGGGAAGTATATGAGGGAAGGCTTCAAATGAGATTGGCGGCGAGGACACGAGTGTTTTTCATTTCGAAATCTCTTGCCAAATAGACACACAAATACACTGACTCGCACAAGTCACAATCTTGTCAGAGCGCTGCTGCTGCTGTGTCGCAAAAGGAAAATCTCTTCACACTCGTCGGATACTTGTACTTGTCCTGAGCTTCTGTAGGCAGTTTGTCAGTATTTTTTTCTTCTCGTTTCGTAACGAGACCATGCCATGGTCCGTCCAGGACAAGTCACTTTCTTGTTCTTCAATCGGACGGTGAAAGCAGCGACCAGAGATACGAAGACCTTTTGCAGACAACTTGTTCGTTTCGGTCGCGCGAAATCACTCAGTTGAATTCGTAATTTTCAAAAAAAATGTCCTTTTTGTTCTTTTCTCCCTCAAGGGATGAATACAAAAAATATATTCTATGCAGAAACGTTAAGCTCTGAGAGGATGAGTAAAATTGAGGAATATCTCGGGATAAGGGTAGGTACTTGTTTTTTTTTTCTTATTCTTTCTGAGGCAAATTTATTGTTAATTGAAGCAACTCACAGAACAGAGGAACGTAGAAAAGTGGATGAAATGAATATGAAGTTGAAGTTTCGCTTTGGTGAAGGATGGAATAAGGAACAACTGCCACAGCTATAATAACAACAACAACTGCTGTTTGAGACGGTTATTAACATGGTCGGACTTCGTTAGTATGCATTCTTATTAAGCAACAAGCTGAACACCCGGAATTTCTGGCCCAGTTGTTGCTCAGGTGACCGAGAGAATTTCATCGGCCACGATCGCCTATGAAGATTATTACATTGGAAATCGATCTGTGGTATCGTCTTAACAAAACATTATATTGACTCAATTGAGCAGTTAAGTCCTCTCTCAACAAACTAAAGTCTGACTCTACAAGGCCTTCATCATCCCGGTCCCCATGTATGGTGCACAGACATGGGCCTTGTAATAATCCGATGAAAACGTTTTGGGCTGCTTCGAGAGAAAAATTGTCCACGTGATGTTTGATGTTCAGCGACACAATCCAATCCAGAAAAGTTAAGATCCAACGACTTAGATGGTACGGTTATGTGGAGCGAATATGGAAAATAATACTGGTCCGTAGAGTTCTCGAATCCAAGCTGACAGAACGCGCGTCGTCAGTTGCTGAAAACGCCGCGACTCAGGTGGAGCACACAGGTGTTAGAGTACCTAAACCAACTTGGCGTGCGAAACTGGAGACAGCAAATAAGGGGGCGAGCTGGCTTCTAGGCTTACTTACTTACTTAAAGGTAGCGCTACAGTCCGGTGTGGACTTTGGCCTTAATCAAAAGTCTCCGCCACCCAGCTCGGTCTCTAGCTAGCTGTCACCAGTTTTGCACTCCAAGTTGATTGAGGTTCTCTTCCACTTGTGTATGCCACACTATACTTCGTCCAAAACAAATCTGCAGTACAGGCCTTATGGGAGAGCTTTTTTACTCCAAAGGGTGCCTGTCCAGGAAAAAAATCTAAAATCCCCTTAAAAAAAATATACTACAACACTGTTTCCTTATACAATTTGTTTTGATTTATTTTGAAAAGCAAGCGTACATCCCCCTATGACCTGCTATTCGCACTGCTAACGCCATACTGATTTTTGTGCTCGTGGACGAAGTATAGTCACGGTCTTCCTCTCTTTCTACGTCTCTCAGGCATAATGCCGATGGCTTTACAGGCCGGAGCATTGGTGTCCATCCGCTCTAAATGACCGAGCAATCTGAGTCTCTGGCCCTTGACCCTTCTGGCTAGGTCCATGTCGTTGTTCAACCCGTAAAGTTCCCTGTTGTATCTTCTTTGCCATTCCCCATCAATGCACACGGGGCCAAAGATGACCCGAAGAACTTTCCTCTCGAAACAGCCTAAGGCACATTCATCCGATTTTGTCAGGGTCCATGCTTCTGCACCATATAGCAGGACAGGGATGATGAGGGTGTTCTTCAGTTTTACCTTAGTTGCTCGAGAGAGGGCTTTTCCACTCAATTGCTTTCTTAGCCCAAAGAAACAGCAAGAGTAATTCTTCGTCTTATCTCGGCGCTGGTGTTATTGCCCGTGTTAATAGCGGGGCCTAGGTAGACAAACTCCTCTACTACCTCGAAGTTGTATGCGTCTATTGTGACGTTCTGTCCGAGCCGTGCGTCGTCGGTGTTGGGGGCCCTTTCTCGAAGACAGCATATACTTCGTTTTTCCCTCATTTACCGCTAAACCCATTTTTGCTGCTTCTGTCTCAACTCTTACAAAGGCGCCATTGACATCACGCAGTGTTCTTCCCATTATATCAATATCGTCGGCGTACGCGAGAAGTTGAACAGATTTATAGAAGATAGTGCCTCTGGTGTTGACGGTGGAGTTTTGGACTATCTTCTGAAGAACGATGTTAAAGAAATCGCACGACAGTGCATCGCCTTGTCTGAATCCTTTTTTGACATCGAAAAATTCCGTAAGCTCGTTGCCAACCTCATTGGAGCAGCGAGAGTTCTCCATCGTCATTTTGTACAAGCGAACGAGCTTGACAGGTTTGCCAAAACTAGACAGCTTTATACAGGTTGTCTCTCTAGATGCTGTCATACGCGGCCTTAAAATCGATGAAGAGGTGGTCGGTATCGATTTGAGGTTCATAGGTTTTATCCAGGAGCTGCCGAAACGTGAAAATTTGGTCGATGGTAGACTTTCCTGGCCTGAAGCCACATTGATAAGGACCAATCAGATTGTTGACGAAAGGCTTCAGACGTTCACATATTACGGCAGAGAGGATCTTGTAGGCGATGTTAAGCAGACTGATTCCTGTGTAGTGGGCGCAGTTTAGAGGATCTCCCTTTTTCAGGATCGGGCAAACAATGTTGAGGCTTTTAGGCTAACGTTGGCGAATTTAGCCTTGATCTTTGACTTTTTGCCTCAGTCTGCTTCCAACGACGAATCCGCATCCAAAAAGCCGCTTTTTTTGGTCTCGGTAACAATGACCATATAGTAAATGCAACAGTTTTTCATCCTCCTTTTGCCCAGTCTATCCCAAAGGGTCTCCTCTAATTGTTTGGCAGCACGCGATCTATTAAGGGACCTAACATTCCACGTGCTTCTCCGGAAATCGTTCTTGGTATTACATTTGCCTAGAAAGTCATCATTATATCCATCTGTTTCCGAGGCCTGTTGTTGCCTCGAAACTAGATGCGTTTCTACGAAGTCCGGAAGTCACCCGACGCACTCTCAACCCCCAGCCTTGAGTACCAGGCACTTGATGTGACTCCAAGTGTTAGAGCCGTAAAAACCAATCCTTTAACGACCTGACCTTCATATATCTGTCGAAGTAGCCTGTATAAAGGTGTTCACCAAGTAGTTCGGCCTAACTGTAACCGAGGACGCTATCGTTAATTCAAAAAAAAAGAAATTCTGCCGCTAAAGTCATTCGTTGGAAGTGCCTTGGTGGGAACACTCCTTCGTTGTGGGGTGATTAGTATAGCAACAGCCTACTCCACTTCGACCTGTCGACCACGGGAGGCCCTTCTGTGAACACGAGCTTCGCATAGCTCTAACCTTCATAGTAAGCCCCTCCGCCACGTCAAAGCTTATAGGTACCGCATGGAGGGCAAATCACTGATCATTTCGCGCGGCGGTAATAATCTCGTCGCACGGAAATGGTAAAAGTACAAAGTTTTGTATTAGTACTACCTAAAGTCTACACCCTTTGCCTTTGGCAAAAGCAAACTGGGCCCCTTCCATTATCTACTTAATTCAAGGTAAAATCCGCTCTGATGATGTATCTCACTGTTTGTTGAGGCATGGCCGCCGTTCGTCGCGTGCGTCGTCGTCGTCTTCACTTCACGTTTTTTTTTTATAAATGTAAGAATGAAAAGTACAAAATTTATAGAAATGAAAATCCTTCGGCAAACTTTTCTACTTTTCTTTGCTGGTTGTTTTTTGCTTTGCCATTTGATGTGTTCTATTGCCTTTCTTGTTTGTTTGAATCCTTGGATGTGCCGATGTGCGTTTCGGTGCTATATTAGCCTGTCTCGGTATCATTTTGTCTATGTGAGTGTGAGGGTTTTTGTTAAGGGCAATTAAAAAATATTTATAAGTCCCCGAACGGCAAATTCACCCTTAAAAATATATAACTACCTACTTATAGCAACACCAACCCTCTTTGCCTCATTGTATAATTTTCTAAAAATAATAAAATATAGAGAAAACTCTCTGCAAAGCAGGGAGCCAAAAACGAAACAAAAATGAAAAGCAAAAAGTACAACAAAACGGCAATGGATGTCAGTTATTTTGATTGATTGAGTTGCCATTGGGAGATTTTCCAAAAACATCGAGACGAAGACGAGGACGAGCAACAAGGACGAAAACGATGACGCTGACTTTACAACCCAAAAAAACAACGCCTGTTTTGAGTATATTCTGGAAAAGAATTATTATAGGTAGGCGGTTGTGGGCTGTGGGATGATTGGATGGTGTGGCACAACCCTTCTTAATTACTTTGGCCCTGAATAATGGCGGCGGAACTTGTGGAGAGGGCTTGAAGCTAGGCTGTGTTGTATAGAAAAGAGAAGTGTTTTTGAAATTTAAATTAGATCGGGGGAACTCGAGTCCCTTATTGTTCATGTTTTTTTCTTTCTCAAAATGACGATTTGCCATAATGCGCTTGCTGTTGCTGTCATAAAAATCAATTAACAATAAATTACGTCAGTCGTCTATCACAAACAAAAATCTGTACCTACTTTCCTTCATCATCATTTCAATACTTGTGTTCTTTCCAGCAGTTACTTATCTACCAGCAGAAAATGTTCAAACACTTTAGGTGTCGGTGTCAGCAATATCTCAAAACCAGCCTGAACGCGACTAACTCGGCGGAACGGCCGACTGGCCGGAGCGACGAAATATGATGGTTTTGTGTTTAAAATTTTAAATTTATGACTAAGATGAGTCATAAATTATGATTACTCTCAAACAAAAATATTTTCATTTTTCAAGTAAAAAATATTGGAAATGGATGCAATTGAATCGGATTGATTGGGAATGGTCTCTTTTGCTCTTGCATGGCCTTGACTGAGAACAAAAGGATATTGTCTTTCATCTTTTTTTTCAGCATTGAGTTGAATTCCATGTCAAAGTGAGTGCGAGGGTTGATTATTTGTTGAATGCGTGGAGGAAAAAATGAAATAAATAAAAATTTTAATCAATTTTGATGTTTATTGCCCGAAAAGTGAGAGAAAGTCATTGAACTGAAAAGGGGTGTCAGTTTTTTTTATCTTCTTATTCCATTGTACCTGCCTACATGAACAAAATTCACTTGGCATTTCAGAAACATACTTTGAATGGGTTAAATGTTTTAAGGAATAGTTTATCTTCCGCAAAGACTATCATTCTATTGACTTGCCTGTGTCATGTCTGATATCTAAGTGAAATAGCGTGTACATCCAATCATCTATCGAAAATTTGATACCCAATTCAAAACAGATTAAAAAAAACAGCATTAACATTTTTTCCAGAATAAGAAAAAACTTCAAAAAATTATAGAACGCTTTCTTAGAAAGCTTCCTTTGGTACAACGGAGCACCCTAATTCGAATCTTTAATTGAGTTCATAGCGTTTGTATACCTACAGGGTGTCCAGTTATTCGTCTGCCATACTTTGGAATTTGATTCTTGGTCTAAATTCTAAGAAGAAAATTGTCTTACAGTAAACCTTGGTTTTGAAATTTGACATCACTTTTTGACGGTTTAAATAAAGGATAACTTTAGTATACCCTGACCCATGTTAAGATCAATTTCTCTGCAAGTACTAACGTTAGAGACCTCATTTTGGATTTATTTGCTGACAGTTGATCTCGCTACTGTCACACTTAGATCTATGCAGATCCGTTCTGATACCCGTGAGTATTGCTACTCAAGCTAAAAATAAAAACCTAGGTATGTGTTCAGGTAATGAAGCCATTTAGAGGCATTGATGAAGTTCAAAAAGTTAGTAACTTGAGTTCTAGAGAGTTCTTCTAAATCCCCGAAGAAATAGTTGCCGAGCAATTTCTTCCTTTGATATAGGAGAGTGCGGGGCAGTGACATAGAAAGTGGGAAGTGTCTTCATGCACCTCTTTGTCACCGCATCCTCTGCATAGATCATCTGAACTGATTCTCATCTTTTTCGTAAATGATAACCTAACAGATTATGTCCGGTAATTATGCTTACAAGAGATCGAAGTGATCCCTTGTGTAGTTGCATAATTTGTTCCGTTCATTGTTTGTTAAAACAGGGCCAGACCTTTCATCGGCCTTAATAGTTATTCTTTTTGAGATTTCCTGTTTTAAATAAACAGGTAGGGATGCTGACTAGCTGAGCTTGATTTACGTCCCGTTGCCTGGTATATCGCTGTGGCCTAGAACCCAGCAGAGTCTAATGTTGTGCAGTGCGCCAAGAACCTGAAGCTCTTCGCGGCAGCATGAAACAAGCTTTGATTTTACCTCAGTTGCAGTAATCGCTTTTATTGCCGCTTGGCTATCAATGTAAAAGGTCATATCAGCCCGTGGTATCACCATCATTAATACCTGTTTAGCAGCTGTTGTCACTGCCAGGACCTCCGCTCTGAAGACACTACTGTTGTCTGAAAGCCTAAGCGAGACGGTTAACTTGAGAGATTTAGAATAGAAGCCTGCCCCTACACCCAGTGTCCATCTAAGAGCCATCAGTATAGATAGCTATTGACGATTCACTGGAGTATGGTATGTTATCTATCCATTCCTCTCTGATTTGGATGGCAGCCTGGAATGGTTTATGAAAATCAAATTCGGGTATTTTATAGTCTGTTGTAGTCAGCGATGCCAACCTAGGCATTTTCATGCCTTTTAGGCATTATTTTGCCAGCAAAGGCTCTAAGGCTTATTTTTCTGCAAAAAGGCATCTTTTTTTCATTTCAGTTTTAAACTACTGACTTTTTTTATTTTATTAAAGCATTCTTTAAATATTAAACCTAAGATTGAAGTATGTAAATTCGCCCTTAAAAATGAGTTTCAACCTTCAAATTGTTCGAATTTTCCGAACAGGTTCTTCTGGTGCTCAGCTATCTCACTGTCTTTCACTGTCTAACCAAGGGAAGTTCTGATGTTAGGCTTTCTCTATTGTTTTGTTTTTTCAACTTATAGTCATGTTACTGAAAGCAAACTGTTTTTGCATTCATTGCGGATTGCGGTTTGTTAATTTACTTACATATGCATTCAACCTCGCCGTTTTTAACTGAAGAAAAGTAAGTAAATCCATTTTTATTATTTGTTTATACGATTTTCAATAATTCGCATCGAATTCAATGTTTTAAGGACTAACTATAATGAACAGAATGAAGCGGACGGAGCCGTCCGTAACTGAGCGAATTCAAGGAATTCGTATATTGTGCCCTAAATAGCGGATTGCTCCGTTTCGTCAATTTTCGTTCAGTTTTGCTTACGGACGTAAACTGCGCTCCCCTTCGCTTTTTACGGACGAAAATTTTAAAACTGACTGGTTTTGTTGTTGATTTCAGGTAATTAATTTGTTGAAATTGCTTGCTTGTTGCATGGCAACCGAAATTCACGAACTATTGAAAATAAAAACAAATATTTGATTTTGAAATTTACTTCCGTACACATCCGTTCATTATGGGTAAAGTATTCACATGGCAGTTCGGAAGGGAGCGTTTCGTTCGGTTCTGACACTAGCTTCCGCTTGCTTCCGCTCATTAGTTAGCCCTCTAGTTTTAAGTTCTAAGTTCTCAGCAAAATATAAAAAAAATTTTTTTTTAGGTTTTTAGACTTAAGATTTAAAAAAAATTTGAATTGTGTTTTTTTTCTTACTTCAACTGATAAAAATCAAGAAAAGGCATTTTATTACTGAAAAAGGCATCTTTTTTTCCATATGTAGGCATTTTTTGGGCTAAAGTGGTTGGCAACGCTGGTTGTAGTACTTACTATGACCCATGACTTTATACTTGCTGAGTAGATGACGGCAGAAACTTCATCAGCCAGGCCAATGAAGATGATGATGATCCACAAAATTTGAACTCAAGATATTGATCAAATATCATATTTGAAGTCCATCTGTCTGTATTCGCTATAAACAACTGGTTCGATTGACTTCAAATTTGAAAATTAATGGTTCCATGCAAATTTCTTATCAAATAGTGATGACTGGATGACTCAAGATTGCCACTTTCAATAGCCTCATGTTGCACAATTCTTGTTCTTTCATCCTTTTTCTCTGTTCTACTTTAAACGTCGTCAATTTCTATCTTCTAATCAGTTTCGAAAATACAATTGTGAAGCATTTCACACGGTTACGAGGCGTAGATACACAAAAACAAATCATTGAATGAAAAATTCACCATTTCGTTTCAACACCTGCTAGAAGGTTTTTTGCTTTTCCTATATCTTCCCTTTAAAAAAACTCAATTAACCTACACTATGCGGATGAACCTTCATTTTTATCGGTTTTCATCAGCTTCCTGTCTATGATTTTCCCTTTTCAAACTTTTTTTTTTCTCGTTTCCACCATAGCCGCAGCAAATTATTATATTCGATTTGGTGCGGTTAGCTTCAAACTTCAATAAATACCTTCTTTTAGGCAACTCCGTACATCTTCGAGAAAACAAAATTACTCTCCACCAAGTCATATCAATAACTCAGATTCGGATTCGATATGCTTCACTAAAGCTATAGCAGACAAGAGGCACTGGTATCATCTGTACTCTCGTCTCGAAAAATCATAGAAACATCCAACCGAAACCGCATTCCCCCCCGCTGGAAATCCTTTGCCATCGATATCGAAGATGTAATAATCGAAGATCGACGAGTTACGACGTATACGACTGTGAGAGATTATGGCGTCTGACTTGGATTCCATCTTCGATCCAAAGGTGGTTCTTCTTCTTGTTCTTCCAATTCAACTCCGTCTTGGGGTTCTTGTGATTCGATAAATAAACATCTTTGTCGATTTTCTTCATTGGATTTTCCATCAATTTTCATCGTAGTCATCTCGGAAAGGAATCAGCAGGAAAAAGCGAGGGAAAGATAGACAGCAAAGGAAAGGAAATTATCATATAAAATCCAAGTTCTATCGCACAAGCAGACGACCAACTCCTTTGACGACAGGAGGGGTTCGGAAATTTATATAAGAAGATTCATAACCAAAAAGCCGCTTTCTCTCTCTCTCTCTCTCTCTCTACCTATTGCCGACACATCAGAAAGATATACAACAACACAAATTTAGATTCATTATTATATCAATAGATCTGTCAGAATTTCTTCGCTAAGACTTTGATCAATGCTTCTTTTTTGCCTGTACGTTTAGCGTTTCGTCTCTGTTCGCTTTGTTTCATTTCAAATCTTAATAAGGAAAAATCTATTCTGTCTTTTGGATTCAGATACAAAACGCAGAATGTGTATAAATGTCTACAAATCTTATGGGTAGACATAAATTAATTGGGGAATATTCAATTTTGACATGTGGCTGCTGAGTAAGCAGCATCACATCAAAAGCAGGAAGGGAAAAGGCAAATTTTTCTATTGGTTGTTGAATACGCAGCAGATTTTGTTTTTTTTTTTTTTACTTTTTGGATGATTTGATCGTTGTGATATTCTCAATCAAGAATTTGTATGATTTATGCACGTTGTTTTCTTCGAACCGTTTTATCTTAGTCATCACATCAATGTCGACTATTTTGACAATGACCCACATAGTGGGTTCCGTCCATCTGTTTGTCTACTTATCTGTTTTTGGATCTTGGATCTTGGACAAAATATTCTTACGCTCTTAAGACTAAAATAATCAATCGCAAAATGATTGAGCCCTTGTCCCTCCCTTCTGAATTAAAATAGTTTCAATGTGCAAATATTTTGACCTTCAAATTTGAAGTTTGGTCGTCCGGATCTAGGTTGATATGTGAGTCTTCAACGGGATCGTATGATAAAATAGATTGGCGCATATGAAGAATTGAGAGGACCTACATTTTAACGCCGATTCCGAATGGCAAAGTTGAGAAGCACTTTTTTCATGACAGATTGATACTCTTGGAAGTGTGAAAGATGGAAAAAATCTATATGGGCGCATACCGCACATAACGCACATACCACTTCGCCACGGGCACGGCACGGGAGCGTATATGATGAGCTCATTAAATTCTGACCTTGACAGCATCATAAAATGGGAACTGCATCGAAGAAACTGATCATTTCGAAATTCTCCGGTAGTGTTTATCACTAAACAATCACATTAGGCGATGTCACCAAAAATGCCTCAATGGTTGCATTACTCCTCTTTAACAATTTGACCGTAATACCCGCGCCTCTAGGAATGCTCACCAGTTCACCTTCGAGGCCAACTTCGATCATTCCGTCAAGTATAGAAATTCTTTTCTAGCTCTCTCTGTCTTTCCCGGTCATTGAAATGTTCTATCTCTTTCAATGCTAATGCCTTGACACAAGAAAGGGAATCATGAACCCCTGTAGGGCGTGCCTATTGTAAAAAAAAAAAAAACTCTAGCTCATTTATGTACCTACTGTACGAAGTCACATACTTTTTTCATATGTAATATTTTCTCGTAAGGAATTGAATTTTATAGTATACAATTCACACTCACTCCCTTGGGAAAATATTATGAGTAGACTAATACAATATTGTATCAGTTAGTAATATTGGTCAAAGAAAAAGCCTGAAAAGTCGGAACATCCTCCCACCAGCGCCAGCGGTAAGGAGTTTCTATATTGAAGTTATTTAGTCCGTTTTTGTTTCCACGAGGACGAGGGGCTTTGGTACCCGCTGATCCACGGTTATTGCTACGGTTAAAAATAAATAAATTGAGTGGCGCAACAGCTCTAGGAGAGCCAAAGCCTAAGTGACTTACTTTCATCAACAATTCTCTGGGTGCGTGTGAAGAATTGAGGGGACCTACAATTTAACGCCGACTCCGAACGGCAAAGTTGAGAAGCACTTTTTTTATGACAGCTATTGCTATTGCTAAGGTTATCCGTATTAATTTCCACCAGGGTCCAGGGGCATGATACCTGCTGATCCGTGGCCATAGAGGCATTATACTTGCCGATCTGTGCCACCAGGGGTATTGTACCGATTTTGTATAATGTACCGAAATAGCAACCAACGGCAGTTCTATATGAACAGTCCGCAACAATAGAAATAAGACTTATTCATATATTTATATAAGGCTTTTTTAGTGTAGGTAAGGTGTATTCTAAATAAAGGTTATTTGTCAAAAGGGTCAGAAGACCTTAAATTGAAATTTCGTGTTTCTTCAAAAAGACATTGGCGAGACTGGCGACCAAAACCTCGGCTGGAAGCTAAAAAGCACAGCACAAGCGACTTTCAGGGCCCTAGCTATGAGCTTAGTGTCAACCAGACCATTGCAGTCTGACAAGCTTTAATTTTATCATCACGTAAGATCCGCGGTAGATTTGATGTAACTCGTGATTATATCGTTTCAAGAATCGTTCTTTCTCACAAACGGGGCTATTTGTTCTTCGTGTGACTTAGCGAACGCGGCTTGGAGTTCTGAGTGCCTATGGCTAGGCAACCAATTCTCGGATTCGCACTATGAACTATGACTATCGTCTTATACAGCAGCAGTTTTGGCCTGAAATACTAGGTATAGCAGGTTCTGTTGATTTTGAGCATCATCAGAAGTGCGATCTTTTAAAGACGAAGCCACCATGTACAATATTCCAGTAGCGAAATTCCACTATTACTTTTTTTTGAAATTCAATTAATCGTCAATCGTTGACATGCTTTTCGTAAAGGAAGTACAAAATTCGGGAAAATAACAGGTATCTACATAGGTAGGTATTTAAGATTGATCCGAGAACTATCTATTCGTTGAGGACGACTCTTCGATAGACTTTATTTATAAAAGAAAAACATGACCACAAAGTCAAAATTTTGCTCGGGCAAAAAAAAAATTGAACAGCATTTAAAATTGAATATCTGGCAACTCTAAAATCGTATCAGCTCAATTCAAACGTATGTTTTAACGGCTAGTATTTCTACCAAAAAAAAGCCTGAAATGAGTTCTCTAACATTAGTATTGACAGAGAAGTCGATCTTAACATGGGTCAGGGTACACCAAAGTTAAGTGATGTCTAAGTTCAAAACCAGACTTTACTGTAGAACAATTTTTTTCTTAGAATATGACCAAAAATCATCTCCCAAAGTATGGCAGACGAAATACCAGACACCCTGTGTACAAATGCTATATGAACTCAATACAGAGACTCTTAGTATAGTGTGCTCCAATAGGGTGTTTCGAACTTTAACACTTGATAGTGGCCGTCTTGCTAAAGCTACATCAATCTGTCGTTTCTCAAATCACCTAATGGATGGATATGGGATTCTACAACACGAGCTTTAGCGATGAGGCCTTTTTCTGGATGGCGGCGGTGTAATAGGCTGCAAATGATTCTATAGGTAGGTATAGGAGTTTTGTGAAGTAAACTAAATATGAAGAATTCTAGAACTCTCGGTTTGCTATACGGGGAACTCTAATTTCTTATTAAATTTTCAACAATAATTTTGCTATAACTTCACAGGACTCCGCTTAGGGTATCATCACCGATCACCGCACCATACCAATTTTGTCCAAAGACCTGTCAAAAACATACCGGAAGAAACCAACGGCAAACAAACAGTTTTAAAAAATTACAGACATTCCTACGACAAAGAATTATTGTTGTCCTTTTTCTGAATCGTTTTCGACAAAACTTACACTTTTGACTAGTGTGATGCTTCCGGCTTCCCAGTAATGCAAAAGCACTTAGGTAGGTATAGATGAGAATTTGATTTTTTGATCATTTTTATATGAGCACTAAGACGATTTCTAATTTTCATCAAAAATGAAAGACTTTCCCTTCATATCGAGAAATCATGTTAAAATATACTTTCATTTTCCAAAATAGATACAGAAACAAACAAATTTAATTTGCACCTTTCATTTGCCTTTCCTCCTCATTATTTTGTTCCTCTGTTTAGTTATTCCTTTACATTAAACAAAAAAAAAAAAATATTTATCTTTTTCATCATCAATTTTAAGCCCCCGAAATGAGGGACGCCATCAACCAAAATGAAAGCAGCAGTAATTCAAGATCTTCACCAAACACATCAAAAATAATCCCTTTGGAAAATAAAATATTTTCTCTTCAAAAATACAAAAAGAAACTCCATCTTGCTTGAATGATGGAAGCAGAGGGGCAAAGGGAAGACTTTAATCCCTTTTCACAAAAGCAAATCATAATTTTCAACCTACCCTCTTTCATTTTCCCAGTTTCACTGGCATCCTCTTGAGTTTTTTTTTTTGAATAATTCTAATCTCCTCATGAATATTCTGTTTCGTTTAATAAGATACAAATATAGAAACGAAGAAGAATACAAAAAAAAAACTAAACAACCAACACAGATACAGAGGAGCCCCATCAAGTAAATCTAACAAATGAGAAGCAGCTACCAAATATACTTACTTACAATATATTCCTCCATGAAACAAAAAAAGGACTAAAATAAATTACTTTCACCCGCGAAAAAGGAAGAAATTGAACTCTCATCTCATCACAGTACCAACAGCCAGCAGCAGTAGCACAGTAAACAGATAAAAAAAAAAGAACAGCAAAATGAAAAAGGTCACGCGCACTCTCTGGCAAGTGATGTCCTCGGGCCATCATACTGGTCCTCGTCCTGCTGGAACCTTGGAGCTTCCGATGATGGTGTAAGAAGAGGCTGGCGTAAAATGTTGACGGCACAGCGATTACAGTGACAAGAATGACGCTGACGACTGCGACGGCGAAGAAGACTGCGTTGGAATAATGGCGAAAGGACAAATGTGGGTGACGGAAAGGTCAGAAAAGGACGCTCGCCAACTGCCGGCCGTCTTCGTCCCGGCACAGGGCCGCCAAAGGCAACCAAAGCAATTAAGAAAACAGAAAAGCACACAATTTTCATCTGCTATTCCGCGAGATACACAACAGTTCATCCTTTTTATATTCTGTCCGTCCGAAACATCCATCCATCTATCCAACAGAAGCAACATCCCCAACTACGCCCCTGTTCAGGTGCGGAGTTCATTTTATTTTTATTTCAGTGTCACATGACGATTGCAATTCCCTAGAATTTTTTGAAAATACTCGAAGGGTACTTAAGCCCCTTTGATGGGATTGTAAGCAAAAATAATCCCTTCCGTATCTCCGCGCCTGATTCGAATCCTCAAGCATAATGTCCTCTTCCTTAGCAAAACGAAGACCCGTTATCATCATCACCATGATGAAATGGAGAACAAAAGAAAAAGCAAAAAAAAAAAATAAGGACACCATCATATACCACCCCTATAAAATGTTGTATAAGTATGGAAGTAAAAAAGATAAATAGGGCTAAAAGAATGACAACTAGATAAGGGGGTAGGCGAGAGTGGAGAAACAAGAAATCCAGAGAATCCACCCCTTCCGGGCATTTGGTGATGTGCCATCAGATCACAATTAAAAGAATTACTAAATGTTCGTTTGTCGTTTCTCGTGGGTCTGTTGTTTTTTTGTCCTTTTGCTGAGGGACTACAACAATTCAGGGAGACAAAAATGGTGGTAGATTGTGATGGTGACGACTTTCACGACGACGACTATGATGACGACCCATGGGAGTTAAAATGTCTTTTTTGGGTGAAAAGGACGTTTCTTACTGTCTGTGTGTGTGTGAGTGACTGTATGGTATATATGTAATTATTGTATACATCAAACGGCTAACGTGTACCTAATCTAATGATTTATATTTAGGTCGCCAGCCATTCATTATGCTTCATAATGAGTGATTTATGCGTGCCCATGGACACATCATGGTGGAGAATTATCCACGAGGAATTCTTTAAATGGGAATGACGTCGAGTTTTTTTTTGTGCTTAGAATTATTGTTGTTAAGGTTGTGAGTGTTTGTAGAAGACATTTCGCATTTTACATAAAAATAAGAAAAATTAATTAAAAAATTGTGCAAGGGATATTTTTTTTTTTTTAACAACATCAGCACGACCTTTTGATGAAAAGACGTCGTCAGACAATATTTATGTGAAGGCAAGAAAAGCGTGTCAACTCATTATTCTGTAATATTCCATTATATTGCAACGTAAATTAAAAAAAAAATGTTTACACAGTATGTTTGGCATTGTCATACTGAAAGGGCATGTTTTCTTCAGAAAATGGAAGCATGACATTTTCGAAGATATCCCTATACCCGTATTTTATTAATATGGTTTTTATGAGTACTTAATATAGGACCGACACAATACCCCGAAAAACATCCTCAAACCGTAATATTGCCACCTTCGTTTTTGACTGTTTTTTGTGTATAGAGCAGGGATGGTATTCTTTGTGTTTTGGCGTCTTACATTGCGGCCGGAGTCCGATGAAAACAAATTTATTTTAGTCTCTTCGCTCCGCAGGATACTACACCACTTTTTACTCCTCCAATTTGCGTATCTAAAAGCAAATTGTTTTCGCGCCTTTGTGTTGTTAGATCTAAGCAAAGGGAGTTTACTGGCGACTCTACCTGATAGATTAAAGATCTTAAGCCTTCTCCGGATAGTGCGTGAACTGATTGCGTTCTCAATGTTTGCCTATAGTCCTTGATGACATGAGGGGATTCGACTTAGCTGCAACTAGTAGGTACACGGTGGTCAGTGGAGGTGATGTTTTTTTCGGTCTGCCTCTATTTTTTTTCGCACTATTTTCGGCTTCAGAGCATTTGTTATACGATATTTTAAGATAAACCAAGGGTCGTCATCGCGATAAATTTGTACGCCTTCACGGCGTAGATGATTGACAAGTCTTCTTTCTTCTGGCGAGCAGTGAATTCTTCGGTCCATATTAAGTGACTTACCAATAAAACTATTTTTTTCAGCTCCTTATATTATTGAAACAACCTAACTTCTAGGTATTTAAATACCCTGAATAAATGAATTAAAAAAAAAAATTGAATTTTATTTTGAGCACACCTATATTTTTATGGCCAGCTTTAATTAAGGTCGCTACACACACAACAGCATGCTTAACAAGTTTGCTTGTACAATCTTTTTGTACAAGCGTGCTAATTTTTCACTTCGCCTCCACACGCTACAGCATGCTCGAACATTTTTCAGTTTATGTTGCGAAAATGTGTGATTCGGGATGACGACTTTCTTTTTTGGTTGCTTTTCCGTACAAAAGAAAAGCGAAAAAAGAAACGTGATGTGTGGTTTAAAGAGTGGTTACTGAAAAGAAGAAGCTACTTCCATTTCATTTACTGAATGAATCGAAGATTATCCGCGTAATTGGCATAATTATCTCAGGATCAGTGAAGAAACATATTTGAAGCTTTTGTCACTCTTAACCACCTTTAATTCTAAAGCAAGATACGAATATGAGACAAGCTTATACTCCCCACGAGAGATTAACAGCAACATTAAGATTTCTCGCAACCGGAAGTACCTATGAAGATCTTAAATATTCGACCATAATTTCACCACAGGCGTTTTTTAATAACGGCATCCTTATCAGCGTGGTGTCAATTAATGTATACTTATCAAGTAAGATTTTGTACGCTGCATCCCTCTTCATTCTATCATGCTATTCGGAAGATTTAATTCGCCAAAGTCAATCATCAAGCGGCTTGTACAACGCAAAATATCCCTAAAATAGTTACATTTTGCTTGTACAAAAAGATTGTACAAGTAAACTTATCAAGCATGCTGTTGTGTGTGTAGCGACCTTTACGCTCAAAAACTGCAACGTAAAAAAATTAACCGCTGCTGGTCATACTTGAATATACTGTAATATTCGGCTTGGTCCGACAATTAAAACTTATTCACTTTTAAATAAAACACAAATTCACTTTATTCAAATCACTCACAAACTTATTTATTTAACACTTTCAATTATAACTTTGCAAACACAGTATCTTTACCTACTTTATCTCAGTTCACAATCAACTAACTCTTCGCTGCCAAACGGGCTTTTTATATAACAAAAATACCTGGTTCTAGAAACTACTACATTGGTTCTTGGAGAAGCTTGAATGTTCCAGAAGCTTACACTGACAAACAAAAATACTGGGATTACTTTTTGTAGGGGCTAACGTTCTTAATGCTAAACAAAAAGTTTCTCTTAATCACTAGGTATTGCCCCTCACAAGTGTTTACTACTACAATTAAATGATATTAGAGTTAAAGGGATACAGAATAAGTAAAGAGAGTAAGAAAAGTGTGTACATTAAATATAGAAAGAGATACAGAGCGTAAGAGATAATAAAGTCACTAAGAAAAAAAACGAGCTAAAATCAAAAATCGGTCTCAAATCAAGCCGATTCGTTGACGAAAGTCTGTTAAGCTCGAAAATTCTTAATTCAAGACCAAAACTCTTATTTTAAGCTTGTTTTTTTCTAAGCCTAAAATTCTTGTTTTAAGATTTTGAAATCTTAATCTAAGAATAAAAAAGCTTAATTTCAGATTATTTCAACCTCAAATTAAGATTTTTGTCTTACCCTTGAGTTCTTATTTCAAGATCGTGAAATCTTAATTTTAAGAATACAAAAGCTTAAAAGATCATTTCAAACTCAAATTAAGATCACTTATTCTAAATTTTATCAGACTTAAGAACAATACATACTTAAAGCAAGATTTTTTATTCTTATAATAAGAGCAAATAACCTTGTATTTAAGTTCAATTTTTTTCCGGATTGTATCTCGATTATTCTTGATTTAAGCTGCCTTTTAGGAAATCAAAATGAAATTCATGTTTGATTATTTAATTGAATTAATTTTTTTTATTTAGTATTTTTACCCTTTCAGGCTAAATCTTTAACCAATATTACCAACTAGTTGATTCAATAGCATCATTTGGTAGTAGTAGTAGAGGCGATCTTATCACTATCGTTCTAATAATCCTATAATATTTTCCGAAGGGATTGAGTGTGAATTGAATAACGAAGTTCAATTCTGTATGAAAAAGTATTTTGTATGAAAAAAGCATGTGACTTCGTTCCAAGACTTAATTTGAGAACAAAGCGGCTCAAATAAAGATTTTTGTTTTTTATTTTTGAAAACGAATTTCAGATCGTTTCGACTTGCTTACAGAATGTTAAAACTTAATTTGAGAACGAAGCGGCTCAAATTAAAAGTTTTGTTCTTAATTTCAGACTGCAAATCTGTTTTAAGAACAAAGTTCTTGATTTAAGATTGCTTCGGTTTGATTTGAGAATGTAATAACTTAATTTAAGAACGTGGCAGCTCAAATCAAAATGTTTGTTCTTAATTTAAGAATAAATTCTTATTTTAAGAATAAAAGGTGTCATTTTTAGGATAAAAAAAATAAGAATACAAAAATCTTGAAATAAGCCTACTCGTACTTGAATTTAACCTCCTTTTTTTCTCTGAGATACACATTAGACATTACAATAGAAGGAGATACAGAGCGTACGAGATAAATAAAGTGTATACACATTACAATACCTTAAATTTGGCGTCATTCTCAAGAGAATAACCATTCTTTTCTATGAAAAACTTGATTTTGCAATAGTTTTCCACCAAAACAACC
This sequence comes from Sphaerophoria taeniata, assembly GCA_943590905.1. NCBI lineage: Eukaryota > Metazoa > Arthropoda > Insecta > Diptera > Syrphidae > Sphaerophoria > Sphaerophoria taeniata. The sequence goes on along the minus strand of OX016542.1, from coordinate 70,889,095 downwards.
GCTATTTAGCAACAAGTTGAAAGTGGTCATCTAAAATTTCTTCACACCTATTTTTTTACCAGCTGTGTATGTATTGATCACTTCCTATCGTTTGTCATGTCATCACGGAAAGATTCACACTACAGCAATAAAGGGGTATGCTCATTTTCGGCCCGGAATGTACACCAATGAGTTTGATATCAAATTAAAAGTTGTTCTAAGGCGGATATATCTGCAAAAATATTTTGTCGATAACTCATGGGTGATCCGAGATATTTGAGATTGAAGTTCGAAAAGTGCAAACATTAAAAATCAACACCTTTTCGACATAAATGCTTATATCTTTGAATTTAAAAAAGCTAGAAATATCACAGTGGTATCAAATTAAAGGTGTCAAACATATCTTACAAGTAAAACAACAATTACATTTGTATGATTTATATGTATTGAGATATTTTTAATTGAAGCCTTGAAAAACAGCATTTTTTAGGCAAACTTTCGTGCGATAATATCTTTTGAAATTTAATGACGACATTGATTTTTTTTGGCACCGTTAAGTAGCCTAGTTCACAACCTTTATTTTCATATACAATTTATCGGGATTTCCTTATTAATTTTTGATTATAACCAACAAATCTTTCAAAATATGCCTCAAACGAAAACATTATGAAGTTTCTCTTTTTTAGTTATTCTTCTATATTTAGTTAAGTAAACATGCTTTTTTGAAAAGGTAGGTACTTAAAACATTCTGAGCAGTACCATCAAATAGTTCCTGAAAGCTTAGAAGAAGCTTAGTTGATTTTGATAATCTTCATCTCTAAAATGTTGAAAGAGTACCATATGAGTGGCATAAGCCTATCATTCTGGATAGTTTTAACCACTTTGCAGCACTCACCTCACGCTACTATCTATTCATGAATTATATTCTAGCAGATTTTGTTATAGAAAATAATTTAAATAGGAGACGAATTTATTTTACGATTATAAATGTTTCTTTAACCCGCTTTAGTTATAATGATACCATATTTTGTTTAGTTGTGCAACTTATCGATTGAAACAAGCACTTTCTTATTAAGAGGAGTATATCCGAAATTATGGCTCTTATAATCAACAAGAACCCAGCCAACAATCTCCCAGCAGGTTTACCCTTATCAATATATTCTAAATTATTACGTGGTAGGATTCAAGCATACGTTTAAGTCGGAAAGTATAATTTGTAGGTTTATATTTTATAAAATAACTAGCCGATCCGACAAACCTTGTTTTGTCAACGAAAAACATTTTTTTTGTGTGAATCTTAATTCTCTTCTATTTTAGTCTGTGCAAGAAATGTATATCTTTTAGGTCATCTGAATAGTTAAACAATTTTATTTTATTTCTCGGAGTTCTGACTAAACAGAGATATAATGACGTGTGAACTTATTGAAACAAAACTTTTTCCTAAAAAAATTATGACGCCGCTTCCATTTTTCTTTTGTAACTCAAGAAATATAAGACTTTTGAAAATATTAAGGTAGTCTATTCTGTCATTACCGTAAATCCGTTTTCTTTTCCATTTCCATTTCTGTTAAGATTATGACCGCCCACAGCATCGTAATTTGTAGGGGCCTTAAATAATTAGCATATCCTTATAGGTTATAACACACACTTAATGGGCTTTCAAAATTAGTTTTTTAACTTGCAAGCGCTCTGGATCTGGATACCTATTTTAAATAATCAAAACTAAAAAAGATTTCGTTCATATTTCAAATTGTTTTGAATCTTTTAGGAAAGATATTTTGTAAATAGTCGGGGAAGCTTGTTTAAAATTTTTAATATCAGATTAATTTTATTAAGTATTTGAATGAAAGATACAATTTATTTTGCTTTTATCCTTCAAAAAGTATGGAAAAATGAATTTTACTCATAACACGTGTGTTATTATGATGATCAACAGGACAGAGAAGCGGTTGTTCAATGTTACTGCAATTGCCTAGATCGGTTGGACTCTGCGCTCGTGTTATGACCACAATATGGTTTTTAAGTTGGGAAGGATATGAAAGTAATTTAAGACTCCCTTCCCAATTCTTAAATAATCTTTTAATAACAAATGATTCAGATTAGAATTACCTATGTTTTGCCAAGCCCATTACCATTTGAATTATTTATTTTTCTTTCAATTTTCCTACCATTCTCAAAAAAATTATTTACTTGTTTTAATTTTTCTACCATTACTATACGAATTATTTTTATATTTTATTTTAGTGTCATAAGATTCTTTCTTATCTATAATTGTCAAAATGAAGAAATTGTTAAGGAAATCCCAATTAATTGTATATCAAAATAAAGGTTGTGAACTAGACTACTTAACGGTGCCAAAAGAAATCAATGTCATCATTGAATTTCAAAAGATATTATCGCACGAAAGTTTGCCTAAAAAATGCTGTTTTTCAAGGCTTCAATTAAAAATATCTCAATACATATAAATCAAACCAATGTAATTGTTGTATCACTTGAAAGATATGTTTAACACTTTTAATTTGATACTACTGTGATTTTTTAAATCTACCAGCTTTTTTAAATCCAAAGATATAAGCATTTATGTCGAAAAGTGCTGATTTTTAATGTTTGCACTTTTCGAACTTCAATCTCAAATATCTCGGATCTCCCATGAGTTATCGACAAAATATATCCGGCTTAGAACAACCTTTAATTTGATACCAAACTCATTGGTGTACACTCCCGGCCGGATGTCCCTTATAAAATGAGCAATCCCCTTTGCTTTTTTGGCAAGCCAAGCGAATATCCGTATTCAAGAAACTCTTCACTGTGGAAGCAGTGGTCCTACGAAGGATCCAAAAAATCGAGTCGAAATGCTCGAGTCTCGAATATGAATTGTAAACTCTTCTACATCTAGACATTCCCTCTAGAATCTAGAGGGAATGTTCGTAGAGAGGAGAACGATAAATACTCAGTTTGTTGCTTAGCATTTTCCATTTTTACTTACGTTTGAACGAATTCGAATATCAAAACTTAGGTACCTAGATCAAAACCATACAAATTTTTTAGCCAAAAACCAAAAGTTTCAATTTTCTCAAAATCGGCTACTACGGTTTTTTTCCTAACAGTGATGTATTTTATGTTAGCAAAATATTTGCTCCAAAACGGTACCTACTTCTCATAGAACCGTTTCCTTGTTATTAGATTTACTTAAAAAGTAATAGTGCGATCATCGCTTCTTTTTTTGAAAGTATATGTACCTACCCATATGTTGCTCATACTATTTTGATCAAAATTCTGTAACTCGAAAGCTGATCAATATTAATAATCGAAATTCAAATGTAATATGTGACTTCGCTTGCGAAACTCTGAGCTGGCTATACACTGATACTCGATAATGTGACACTGAGATTCTCTCTAGGTTGAAAATCACTTATACTCAAACACAGTTTTGTTTTCCAGTCCAAAATCGACATGGGGAGATTCACTTACGAAAAAATTACATAAAATCCGTTAAAGAGGTAGACAAAAGAAAATATAAATAATTTAGGTGCACATAACACAAAAAGAACAACGTTTCATTCAACTGCCTCTAAATTATTATCCCCCGTAAAGAAGAGATTAACTATGATTCATGTGATTATCTTCCTGAGAACCGTCATCCTGATCCATACACAGAAAATCCATCCACCCCACAGTATCCCCTTCACTTTTCTTCGTTATCGTCACCAACTTGCTTCGCCACATCCGTGTAACCAAGCATCCATCCATCCATTCTCAAACATCAGCACATGGCCCAAAAACTTGTTCCGTCGCACTGCCGATGATGCCGATGCCGGTGTGTACATAACATAAACATAATTTACGGATAAAGCACGTCAAAAAATACACCCCCTCACAACATTTACAACGCAACGTCCGCCATTTATATTTACAATGTCTGTGAAATGTTACTATTACCCATAAGTTACCCCCTTAGAGGGTAAAAAAGAAGCAGTAAATCCTTGAATACTGAATTACAACATTGTGAGTGTGACGGGCTTTGATGGAAAAGACGTATTTCTAGAGATATCTAAATCGTTCACTAAAATGGCAACCACCAGAAGAAGACGAAGGCTCAACATAAACAAAAAAGTAGCAAATCAGCAGACGTCAACAAAATACCCTTAAAGTTCTTGAGCAAGACAAAGGGAGGGACGAGAGCAAGGAAGCAAAAAGAACAATTCTGAAAATTCTTTGTCGATTTTGCGTAAATTTCATCGTGTCAAACTCGACATAGAATCAGGTGCGTTCTATGGGGGTTGTCAATCTCGAAGACAATATTAAGAGTTCCTTCAACAATATGAACCGAACTGACTTTAAACCCCAAACCATTTAAGGGGAAGCCCAAGGAGTCAAGCAAGTAGTTAAGAAGTAACCCTCCTCTTTTCTTTTGAAGAGCACGCAACTGATCAAACCAGTCACAGTTGGAGGATATTACCTAAGTAAAAAGTGTCACCCTTATACATTTTTACGCAATTATACGAAATGTGTACGTCAAAAAGACGACTGACTTCGACTTGAAAGACGACTAGGGACGAAAAATAAAACAATTGAACTGCCACACAAGTGAGTGATTTATTGCCAACAGAACCGATGACGAAGAGAATGCCATAGACTGGAACGGTCCTTTTTCTTCAGACTTTCTTTATTTTATACACATAGCAATGCAAAGTCTTTTGGTTTTTGTTTATAGTGTACTTAATTCTATTCGTGTTTGTTTTATTTCATGGGGTGACAATGAGCTCATGGCGCGACTTGGTCTAACAACAGCAGCGGCCACCTCCATAAAATGTCCTTTTTGTATATGATATCTACGCACTTTATGGTCTGGTAATTGATGTTAAAACAACGACCGTCACGACACATGCCTCATTGAGGAAAAAGGACATTCGTTTGTGTTACATAATTTTATAAAGAGAAAGTATGGAAGGAAGTCCATTGTTTTAATTGTCTGTAAAGGTAAATTTGTTCCAGTTATTGAAATCACAAAGGAAAGTAGACACTGACGTAAGACAATAAAATTGATGGCTATTCTTGCATCACGTTTGCTTTCTTCTTGATCTTTCACCCGCACACAAAAGCTAAACAATTTGTTTTCAATAAAAATTTAAGATTGACACTTTATGCCAAAATAAGGACTGGTAGATAGGTTTTTATGTCCTTCACTTGTTTGAAGAAGCCGTTTTCAAATCACCTCTTCCGAGCGGAGCGGCGTTGGCAACCAGGAAGTAGGTTAAGAACCAATAAAATTGTTTTTTATTTGAAAATGAAACATTCAAAATAACATCGAGGTAAGGCCTCTCGGGAAGGTTCATAGGTATACCTTTACAATTTTCATATCAAAAATTTATAATTTCTATCATCTTTGTCTGTCGCAACAATCAAAAGGCCGTTAAATGTGAATTGCTGAATGGGTCGAGTTCATAAGCAATAAAATTGCTTTAAAAACTGTTTATGACCTCGAAAGTGTATTTTTAGTTTATTACCTCGATTTTGTTGTTGCATGGTGTTTTCCAAATTCTATTGTTATTTTATTGGGTACAACAGAAGGTATGGTTATTGTGATTGATTTGCAGTAAATGTCAAATTTTTACGATGTCATAAATTTTGAGACTGTTTTTGATAGTTGGCTATCAAAAAGGTGTCCTTTTTGGAAGTAAGTAACATACTTTCTGGGAGGGCTAGCTGCGGTGGATATCTGCTAACAAATGCTATAAGATACATGTTGTTGGATACCAGGGTGGAAGGTGCGATCCTTGAGTCAGTAGTGGAAGCCAATAAGAATTTGGAAGAAGAAATACGTGGGTGGGTAAGCAACTCAAAGCCTTACGGACTTACGTTAGTCTTTCACTGCTCTTTAAATACAAAAATCTATCTTTTAATTCGGAGGATAATCATTCCAATACTTATACTCACAGATCAGAGCCGCGTTCGATAGAAAGTTCAAGCGATAAATAGTTGGCTTCCTCAGTAGCGGCGTTAGGGTGTGGCGCGGTTGGGCAACCGCCTAGGGCGCCGGGTATAAAGGGGCACCGCAGGCGCGAGGCTTGCTCGTCAATCGTCAATTCCCTAAATTTAGCGAAAAAATCGTTATGTTGGCAACACTAGAATGGAACGCAATCTTTAAATCGGAGCACTGCACTGCCTGCATTTAATTTCACCGGAAATCCCCGACCATCGAGAAAAAAATTATCTTTCTCTTTTTTACGTTTAAATTAGAGAGAGTTGATGTTATTTTTGACGAAGCGGAACGGAACACACTCAGCTCATTCTCATTCATTAAGTCGGTGCACGCACTTTAAACAGTTATTCCAATTATTTTAAAACAAAGAGACGTAGTAATCAGACGGTTCATGCTACGTTGCGATACTGATGTTCGTCATCAAAGATTAAATAAGTAACAATATGGGAAACAAATCTATTAAAATGGCAATTCCTACAAGCTAAAATTTACGGATTGCAAAGATGTGTGCGTGTTTTTACTAAAACATTCTTTCAATCCGTCTATTCACCAAAGGGGAATAATTTTGGCAAATAAATTTGAATTTTTTTGAATAAAAGGTGAGGTAATGGATATGTTCACAAACAGAGTAATATTTGGTAAGTGAAAAGCAACGAAATAAACAGCCGTAGAATTTGTTCATGAAACTTTATTATTTGGTTCTTTCAAATTTTGAAGGTGATGGAAATTGTGTACATCCCTACCAATTTAAAATAAATAGTAATTTAATTATACCTAGGAAGAAAACACGTCAAATCAGAACATCAGAACATTTCTATACATTTTTTCTCGAAAACTAAAGAAATTTAAATTTTTTATTTTCATTCAAACTAACAATTAAATGTTTTATATGAGACATGAAGATGAAGGATTTTTAACTTTGTTCTACTTGTTTTTGGAAACGATCTCACGTGCACTTATGACACGTTCTAAAACAAATATTTATATGAAAACACCGAAACATTTTTCGGCTCATTTATGTAAGTTTTAACTGTAAGTAAAAAAAAAAAAATCTTCATATTATTTATGTTAACTTCTTCCCTTCTTAAACAACTTTATTAAAGTTTACACCATGTATTCGAATGAGTTCAATAAATATCGACGAGAAAAAACAAAATTTAAACTTTTAACACTGGATATTAATTTCTTGAATGATTGCAAACAAAGGTTTGAATTTTGCGATTGCACCCATTCCATTGGTGTTCCAGTCGATGAAATCGTAGCGGATGTTGAAGTGGGTATTGTTCATTTATCTGAGGATTCTAAGTCCACGGTACGAGGTGAGATAAAGAATATTATTTTAAAAGAAAATCAACAAAAATCTCAAAAATCAAAAGAGGTTCTTAAAGTAAATTCAATTCTTAAAAGTATAAAAAACAAAGACTGTTATGTTCTAAAAGCAGACAAAGGTAATTCTATCGTTATATTGGATAAAATTGAATACATAAGAAGAATGGATTTGTTGTTGCAAGAAGGAACTTATAAAAAGCTTTCTAAGAATCCACTTCCCAAGATGATAACAGAGGTAGACGATTGTCTTAAAAAATATGAAGTTCTTTTCGATGATAAATTTTGGAGAAGAAACCTTAAAAATTCTAATCCACTAGTTCCAAAGCTGTATGGTCTTCCGAAAATACACAAGCCAGGGGAAAAAATGAGACCTATAGTTTCCAATGCACCAACACAAAAATTATCCAAATGGGTCCATAACGAATTAACAAAAATTGACTGTATTGAAGGATTCAGAGTCAATAATAGAGAAGAGTTGATAGAGCGTACTAAGAACTTACGTTTGAACGATGACGAGATTTTTGTTTCGTTCGATGTCACTGCCCTTTTTCCCAGTGTTCCAATACCGGAAACCATAATAATCCTGAGAGAATGGCTGATTGTTAAAAATGTTCCCGCTTTCAAAGTAGACATGCTGGTGGAAATGACTGAGATTTGCATGAATCAAAATATTTTTATTTTCAATGGTGAATTCTTTAAGCAAGATGAAGGAACAGCTATGGGCAATAATCTTTCTCCTTTTATCGCTGATCTTTTCCTTTGGCATTTCGAAGAGAAGATACAAAATTCAAGGGATTTTCCTCGAGTTTGGCTGCGATATGTGGACGATATTTTTGCTGTTTCTACACTTGAACAGTACCCAAGAACTTTGAATCTTATAAACTCGCAATTCAGTTCGGTTGAATTCACAGTTGAAGTGGAAATTGATAGAAAATTACCTTTCTTTGATCTTTGGCTTGAACGATCTTCAAATAATACAATTAAATTTAACATCTATCGAAAACCTACACAGACTAAAAAGTATATAACAAGTGATTCATTTCATTGCTTCTCACACAAATATGCTGCAATGAATGCAATGATCCATAGAATGTTAAATACTCCATTGAATGATGAAGATTATAATGTAGAGTTCAATTACATTATGGATTGTGCGAGACTTAATGGTTTAAATGAAAAAATTATACAGAACACAACGAGAAAGAAAATACAACAACAATTTAAAGAACAAAATACAACTCTCTTAAGTGAACAGCTGACATCAGAGCTTTCCGTTTCGAAATGGGCAAAAATGATATATTATCCCACTATCACAAACAAAATTTCTAATATTCTACGTAAACAAAAAATAAAATTAGCTTACAAGTCCAGTGTAACAATTAAAAATATGCTTGAAAGCACTAAACAAAAAACTGACCAACTTGATAAATCTGGAATATACAAGCTAGAATTCAGTGGATGTAATGCAGTTTACATAGGGCAAACCTCTCGCTCACTCAAAAAGAGGTTTAGAGACCATCAACTAGATGTCCAAAACAAAACTGAAAAAACAGCTTTCGCTAAACATGTACAAAATAAATAAATAAATAAATAGAGTGGCGCGACAGCTCTTGAAGAGCCAAGGCCTAAGTGGCTTACTCTCATCAACAATTCTCTGAGTGCGTGTGAAGAATTGAGGGGACCTACAATTTAACGCCGATTCCGAACGGCAGAGTTGAGAAGCACCTTTTCATGACAGATTGATACTTTTGGGAGATTTGTCAGGTCTTCGCAAGAGGCAGTGCCTGTGAAAGATGAAAGAAAAACTTGGCCTGAGTAGGACTCGAACCAACGACGTTCTGCTTAGCAGTCAACGCACTTACCAACTAAGCTACGGGCAACAACGCTATACATGTACAACAAGAGAATAATGCAATGGGGAGAGAAAGAAGAAAACAAAAACCACACGGAGTAATGACCGATAACATAACTTTGTTGAAAGAAGTACAGGGCTTTAGGCAATTGAATGTTTGGGAGTCGATCTACATAAACAAACTACATAACGTAGCGCTGAACGACAACTTTGGCTTTGCTGACTCATCGTTATTAAAAATTTGCAAATAAACCAGCTGTTTTGTGTTTTCATTATTTGTTATGTAATTTGCTTTTGTTTAGAAATTATGTTGTGTTAAAAAGCTTTTTTATATAACTTTGTTTGTTCTTTGTAAGGTTTGAAATTGTAAATAGACCAGGGTAGATAATTTTTGAAAACGAAAAAAAATCGCAGTAGAATAAAAGAAATAAGAAATGGTGGGGGATGCGATAAAAATTAAAGGAAAAATAAATTACGGGCGATCCGAGTTCGGGAAGTGGGTGGGGGGCGGGTATTAAGGGGAATAAATGGTTTATCTTGATTTCCGGCAAAACTAGATGTCCTATGGAAAAATGTCAAATGGTAAAGTTGTAGGTAACAAGAAGATCTATAACTTCTGTTCAGACAACTTTTTCACATAACCTCAAAATGTATATGAAAAATTCAAAAAACCAAGTTTTTGGTTTTTTATTTTTATCTTTTTCAAAAACAAAGATTTTTCTACGAAATTTAGTGAAAGCTTTCCTTATTATATCCCAGATATACTTTAATTTATTTGGTTAAAAATACTTATTTTTTCCTCTTATTTTGACATAATATCAAAAAAATACCCTAATTTTGAATCGAAAATTCACGTGTCAAAATTTCGCCTTTTCTTAAAAAGTCGGCATGCTATTTGTTTGTTCAAACCTCTACTTTCTGATGGTGTAAAAAAAATAAACATTACCATAGCAAATATTCTCAGAAAATGCAAAAAATTGAAATAACTCGAATTCGATTTTTTTTTAAATCATGATTTTTTTTTCTATACATAATATATAAGTAGGATGACTACATTTAACAAACACAAAAACAACTTAAATTAAAGCCAAACATTTGGGCACTTACACTTTTTGAATTCAATTCAAAATCATTGCATTTTTATGAAAATACTTAAGGTTAGACTTAGACTATAAAAATGTAAAGTAACTAATTTTTATTCGGTCAAAGAATTGCGTTATGAAAAGTAAAGTGTACGACAAGAAAAGTCAAGCTAAGAAAAGTAAAAGTCTAGTGAAAGTCAAATCGAAGATCCAATTTAAATTACCTATTTTTCTATATTTTTTATATTTAACATTAATTAATTACAATCAAAAACATTAATTAAAATCTTTATAATTGAACTAAAACTTTATTAAAACTATAATCTATAGTAGAGATGCCGCGAATATTCGGCAACTATTCGGTATTCGGCCTATTCGGCCAATTTTTTGATATTCGGTATTCGGCCGAATAGTACACCAAATATTCGGCCGGCCGAATATTCGGTTGAACATCAAAAATGGAGAAAAAAATAATTTATTTATTTATAAAAATGTTTTCTTTTTATTAAAAATAAATTAAGTGTTGAAAATCTACCAATGGTAAATTGTGGTCAATAGATATTACTTTTTCGTAAACAATGGCCCCAATCGCTTCGAGGTAGTTCTCCGACAAGCAAAATGTCTCCAATTCGGAGGAAATCGAAGAAAATTCCAATTGGGCCGAATTACACTATGTTACACTATGTATAGTGTACACTTGTACCAAGAGTAGATTCTAGCAACTGATGTCAAATGGGGATACTGTTCTGTGTTTTCTGACCACCATTTGTTCTACCATCCAATCTTGGTGAACAGTTCTTGAATAAAGTTCGCTTTTGCTTACAACAGAAGTTTTTTCAACATCCTTATCAATTTTCGTGTTGTATTTAGCAACTTCCTTTTTTCATTTCTACAACTATACACAAATCGTTGACGAATGCAATATGCAATGCAATCCAATAAGACATAGGTAATAAAAGAGTCACGTAGGAGATAGAGAAACACATCGTTTCGTTGGCCGAATATTCGGCTGCCGAATATTCGGTATTCGGCCGATTAGTCTGGCCGAACATTCGGTATTCGGTATTCGGCCGAATCACTATTCGCGGCATCTCTAATCTATAGTGTTCTTGCTTAAATCCTTTCCTTTCCTCTACATATATACATATAAGTTAAAAAGCTGATTCTGATTGCATTTCTTCATCGTAAGATATGACAGACCTTTCCAACTGCAGTTAATCTTCGAAATCTTCAAGACCATCTTCCTCGTCTCCAATGATACTTTCGGACTGCATTGGTTTCAGCGACTGGAGAGTGCATGCGAGGGATCGTTCACGATGGAAGACTGCAGTATCTCAGGCTGAGATCCTTCATGGACTGTGAGCCGGATAAATAAAGTAAGTAGGAAGCAACACCAAGGTGGCATTTTGCCCAAATTTACAGAAAAGGAATTAATTACGGAAGTTTTGCTTAAAACTATTTGCTGCAGCTGTGAAAGTGGATGTAACAGTTTAAAATGTACAAATCTATGCACGAATTGTCATGGTTCCAAAAATTTGCTCAAATATGGAAGAAAAAACTTACGAAGAAGTAAGTGAGGAAATTTTGTATGAAGAACCAATGCAGTCCGAAAATAACATTGGAGACGAGGAAGGTGGTGGTCTTGAAGATGTCGAAGATTAACTGCAGTTGGAAAGGTCTGTCATATCTTACGATGAAGAAATGCAATCAGAATCAGCTTTTTAACTTATATGTATATATGTAGAGGAAAGGAAAGGATTTAAGCAAGAACACTATAGATTAGAGATGCCGCGAATAGTGATTCGGCCGAATACCGAATACCGAATGTTCGGCCAGACTAATCGGCCGAATACCGAATATTCGGCAGCCGAATATTCGGCCAACGAAACGATGTGTTTCTCTATCTCCTACGTGACTCTTTTATTACCTATGTCTTATTGGATTGCATTGCATATTGCATTCGTCAACGATTTGTGTATAGTTGTAGAAATGAAAAAAGGAAGTTGCTAAATACAACACGAAAATTGATAAGGATGTTGAAAAAACTTCTGTTGTAAGCAAAAGCGAACTTTATTCAAGAACTGTTCACCAAGATTGGATGGTAGAACAAATGGTGGTCAGAAAACACAGAACAGTATCCCCATTTGACATCAGTTGCTAGAATCTACTCTTGGTACAAGTGTACACTATACATAGTGTAACATAGTGTAATTCGGCCCAATTGGAATTTTCTCCGATTTCCTCCGAATTGGAGACATTTTGCTTGTCGGAGAACTACCTCGAAGCGATTGGGGCCATTGTTTACGAAAAAGTAATATCTATTGACCACAATTTACCATTGGTAGATTTTCAACACTTAATTTATTTTTAATAAAAAGAAAACATTTTTATAAATAAATAAATTATTTTTTTCTCCATTTTTGATGTTCAACCGAATATTCGGCCGGCCGAATATTTGGTGTACTATTCGGCCGAATACCGAATATCAAAAAATTGGCCGAATAGGCCGAATACCGAATAGTTGCCGAATATTCGCGGCATCTCTACTATAGATTATAGTTTTAATAAAGTTTTAGTTCAATTATAAAGATTTTAATTAATGTTTTTGATTGTAATTAATTAATGTTAAATATAAAAAATATAGAAAAATAGGTAATTTAAATTGGATCTTCGATTTGACTTTCACTAGACTTTTACTTTTCTTAGCTTGACTTTTCTTGGCGAAATTTTGACACGTGAATTTTCGATTCAAAATTAAGGTATTTTTTTGATATTATGTCAAAATAAGAGGAAAAAATAAGTATTTTTAACCAAATAAGTTAAGGTATATCTGGGATATAATAAGGAAAGTTTTCACCAAATTTCGTAAAAAAATCTTTGTTTTTGAAAAAGATAAAAATAAAAAACCAAAAACTTGGTTTTTTGAATTTTTCATATACATTTTGAGGTTATGTGAAAAAGTTGTCTGAACAGAAGTTATAGATCTTCTTGTTACCTACAACTTTGCCATTTGACATTTTTCCATAGGACCTCTAGTTTTGAAGGAAATCAAGATAAACCATTTTTTCCCCTTAATACCCGCCCCCCACCCACTTCCCGAACTCGGATCGCCCGTAATTTATTTTTCCTTTCATTTTTATCGCATCCCCCACCATTTCTAATTTGTTTTATTCTACTGCGATTTTTTTCGTTTTTTTCCCATTTTTGAAGCTATCGGCACTAGTCTAAAAAGCTTTTTTAAGAAATCAAATTAAAGTCGATGGTGATTTGAGGATGGCTGTTTAGCCGAAACGCGTCATCAATAAATTATTTATATAAGCAAGACTATAAGGCGTTTTATTGACTTATTTCTCAAAAACAACAACCCTGTTTGCCTTTTTTGCGTTTTTTTCCTATTTTTCATGAACAATAATCAAATTCATAATGAAACTTTCCTAATGTCTCCTCAATTCAATGGTGAAAAATTATAGTCTGCTAATGAACAAGATTAGTGTGATACCAGCTTAAAATGATGTTTCAAACATGACTCAAACGTCATTTTATATGCTGATTCCACTGACGCTAATCACAAGATTTAGCGAAGTAGATTAAGAACAAATCTCGACTTTTATAGGAATTAGGGTAGGTACATATTCGTAGGTCAAAACGTAGAATAATAGAACGATTAGTATAAAACTACGTTTTATCTACCCTAAATCTCAGAAAAGTCGAGATTTGTTTTTAATCTACTTCGCAAAATCTCGTCTCGTGATTAGCGTCAATAGAATCAGCATATTATAACACTTAATACTCTTAAAATTGTTCATTAGCGAACTATAATTTTGCACCAATATTTTTCAACATTTGAATGCGTTTCTGCATTTAAACATAAGGCACAAAAAATAAGTCTTCGGTCTAAAGTTTTGGAACGCATCCAAAATCATAACTTTTAGTATTTTCGTGGTGAGTTTAAGAAAAACGTGTTTGACAATTTCAAAATTTAATCTAGCAATCCACGTTTAATTTGAAAATGCGAAAACAAACAAAAAAAAAAGTGTAAAAATGGAAAAATTTCACCTCATCTCTTTGTTTTTGTAACTCACATGTAGACGAGTGACGAGAAGCAAAATAAAAAGAAGAAAACATTTCATAAATATTCTGCTGTCATATCAATGTTAAAATAGATAAATACCCAGAGTTTTTCTAAGCTTAAGCTGATAAAAACCTTTCAGCGATCGACAATATCGCAATCTCAATTGATAAACTTAGCAACTTTGTCAATCGAGAATAAAATTGCTGAAAACCTCGATTTTGATAAAATAATAAAAGAGTTCACCGATGAAATTCTAGAAAAGTCAAATTTTATTAGTTTTTTGTTTTTAATAAATGGTAATTTCATTATATCTTTTTCCTTTTTTCATATGGGTATGAATTGCAGTTAGGGGGCGCCGGATAAATCTGGCCCAGGCCGCTGGTAGTGCTAAGACCGGCACTGTCCCTTATCCTATCGCCAAAGCCCCAATGTGAGGGGAATTCTCAGAAGGAGGTAAAAGCAAAATAATATTCAGTCAAAATTAAAAGCAATCTAAATTGGCTAAAGCACTACAAATCGTTGCTAATCAACATTTAGTTGTGGGAGAACTACTACGGATATTGTAAGAATAAGTTGCTCGATTTTCCTCCTTAATTCCACTTTTTCTTGGCAACTTTTCAGTAAAAAGCAGTAGCGAGCGAGTTATATAAAGTCACAAAAGTTGACGTCATCTGCATATAAAGTTGAGATGATTTATAGTCTGGGCTGTACGGCTGCTCGCTGTTTGATAGTCTGGGTGAATGGAGTTGTACTTTTTATTATTCTTTTTATTCTTGATGGCTGGCTGGTGGGGTAGTTGTTCGTTTAGTGTGACGCTTTGTTAACCATTATCATGATTTTCAGACAAAAAAAAAAATGTCAATCCAATTTTCCGCTTTCGTTGACCTACACGTATGTCCTTTTAGATTAGCATTTCTGTTATTTATCTTCAAACTTTCTTTCTTATTATTATTTATTTATTTATTGGCTTAATACAAGCATCCGAAGAAAAAGAAAGAAAAATAAGATAACAAATTACAATAATAATAACAATAACGTGATAAATGGCTTTTCAGAGAAAGAAATTAAAAGATACATAATACGTTGAAAAAAATAACCGTCATCATATTTATGAACGGCGTTTAGCAACTGAAAATCATCACATGGATGACCTTTTCATCTTCTTGATGAAGAAATTAGATGAAAAATAAATTTGCGTTATGAACCGTTCTTCAATATGAAGAATCTCATTTCATCAACTTTTTAACCAGAACATATACCATACAAATCTTTGAAGGGGAAATTTCATCAGTTCATCAAAACTTTTCATGTATATGATGAACCTAGATTCTAATGACTTTTCTTCATAATGATGAATGCAATCATCATATTGATGAATAATTCTTTCAAATTTATTAAATTCATCATATTGATGAAGGCATCCAGCTTTGATTTCATCACATTTATGAAATTCATCATATTGACGATTTAATGAAAGCGTTGTACACATTCAAACACTTATGCTGACACGTGGCAAGAGGAGCCACATCCATATACTCTTGATAACGATTCAGCCATTCAGTTTTTGGCTCTCGTTGTATGCAGTCTAAAACCTGAAGTTTTCGTGGCAAGATTAAAAATATATAAAGTTAAAAGTAAAAATAGAAAATATAAACTAATCCATATAGGGTAAACTGGGGTACATTTGACGTTGGGGCACATTTGACTTTGCGATTTTAAGTGTGAACGTAGCCTTTAAGAAGAAAAATTGGGATTGAAAACGATGCCTTATTTGATTTAAAAAACAATGTAGCAAACTGTGGCAGTCTTGCTTCAACTTTTCTACGAGCAACATGCGTTTTTGTGATTTCCAGATACTTTTGATGTAATTTTCCACGAGCGGTACGTAAGCATTTTATGAGTTTTGTGAAAGTGTATTTTTATTGTGAAACATTATTTTGATAGTACTTTCCATTTAAAATTTATAAATTAAAGTAAATTTTGTGAAAGTGTAACATTAATTTTGGAAAATAAAAAAATAGCTGTAAACAACCTTTGGGGCACATTTGACTTTTTCAAATGGGGCACATTTGACTTGTGTTAGGGGTACATTTGACATTTGTTAAAAGTGCCCCATATTGATCCTGATAACACAACTTTTCATTTTCGATTGTAACATGTTAATTTTTTTCAGGAAAAATGGTTCGCAACTACAAGAAAAAGTCAAATAGAAACTCAATCGACGAAGAAAAAGTAAAGAGAGCTAATTCAGACATCCACAAAAATCGTGGAACACCTACATCTGCAGCAAGAAAATATGGCATCAATAGAACAACATTGATAATGCGCATGAAAAAGCAGGATCCCTTAAAAGATTGCTCCGATTCGGGAAATGAAAGTAACGAAGATTTTCCTTTTCAATCGAAATATATACAGCACGATAGACGTTCACAAAAATTCAAGAAAAAGAGTTGGTTTATTATTTAAAGAAGTGTTCTTTCTATGCTTAATGGTTTATCAAAAGAAACTTTTAAGAAATCTGTTTATGCCTTTGCCAAGGCTAATAACATTCGCTGTTCACCAAATTGGGAAGTTTGAAAAAAAGGCTGCAGACGATTGGCTTTACGGATTTTTAAAACGAAATCCAAATATCAAATTCAAAATTAGCAGTTGATAACATTTTTCAGAATCTTTGACAAATTTATGAACAAAATTAATTCAGCCCTAAGTTTGACTTTTTTATCCATCTAAACATATAAAAGACCACATTTGGTGAGACTTATTGAGCTTAAACTGGTATTGTCAAATGTTCCCCAGTACAAAGTCAAGGGTGCCCCGTCCTCGGTTAAAAACGGAATATCGGCATGCCAGTTCTATCTCAAACATTCAACGTATTGAATGCAAAAGAAAAGATTGAAATCCATCAACCGAATACAAAAATACAGGCTCTTTAAAATTAATTGTCAAATGGGCCCCAGTTTCCCCTAAGCTCAAGAAAACCAAAACTAAAAAAAGATGAACATTAAAGAAAAATAAGGAAAGACGGTAAGTAAAACAGTAAAATTTTGTATTGAAAGAGTAGATATACTTTCTTGAATTCATTTTGATCATGCAATTTGCATACAATAATATAATGTAATATAATTTTATTTCTTTGCTTTCAATTTTTCTACTAATTTTGGGAATGGACATGCATACATCATGTCAATACAAAAAACGCATTGATAAAGAATCAGATGACTTAGATAACAAAGAAAAAGTTAAAAAATGAGGTAAGTTGTATTTTCATTTTCCATATTCAAATTTTCATTGGAAATTAAGGCTTATTACTAGTTGATCTATCTTAGCTTTGATTTTATTTTCTTACTCAAAAAAAAGCATTCAAAAATTGAATAAGGTTTGGCTAGCTTTACTGTAATCTATTTTTTTTTTTTATTAATTTCAGTTCCGGAGGCTGAATCTGGCTGAAGAATCTTTTGGCTAGCATGCTCCCAACAAGATACGAAGTATTTGAAGCGTGACTGCAGTATAAGGACGCGAATGAATATCGATTGGTATGCCTATGTGAAGTTTTTTAATCTAACTTTTTATTTAAATTTAATATTTTTAGATTGTAAAGGATATGGAAAGAAAAATAAAAAAAAATTAAAATTCGCTATAAAATTCAATTTGTTGCTTTATTATTTGTTTGGGAAGATTATTGCAGGTACTTCGATTTAATTCTCAAGGTTGATGAATACTGTTTATCACATTGATGAAATGATGAATACTGTTCATCTACCTGAAGGAATGTTGCCATCATATTGATGAATCCAAATAGTTTAATCATAATATTGAAGAATTTTTTTCATCATGTTTTCATATTGATGAATGAGTTCATCCCTTTTGTAAGAAAAAAATTCCAAAAAATTCATCATATTTATGAACGTTTTAGTCAATATGACGAACCGATTCATCATTTGATGAAAAATTTGAGGGGAATTTTTTTCATCTTATTGACGAAACAAAATGATGAACGAGATTCATCAGTTAAAACTGTCGTCATATTGATGAACTCTTGCTCATCTTTTACATGAAAAGGTTCAATGGACTAAAATTGAAGAATTTTTCATCATATTGACTACGTTTTTCATGTATATTACCCACCAATTTGGTTCAGTGATAACAATACGTAATAAACAAATAATTATAAAATTTAATCCGGTACTGTGTAGTTCTTCTGTCAATACCTAATGAATGTGTTCAAATGTTCCTTCCTTTTGTTAGTCTTTGATGTTCATTAAATGTCAGTAAGAGTGATGAACAACAGATCGATTAAATAACACTTCTTTATATTATGTTTGTAAGATTATAAAACTATACACTTTTAAAACATGTAAAAAAGCAGAGTTATACGAGTTTTCTTTATCAATTTATGTACATCTTGAAAATGCTGTATAAGCAGCTCATTAATAAAAAGAAAAAAACATCAAATTTATAACCCTCATAAGAATGTACTTAAATGCAATATAAACCCTTTTATATGTTGAGGGTGTTATGCTTGAGTGCATAGGGTCGTGCGTTCCTCCTTTGTGGCAACTGATTGTGTACAAACACAATACAGAAAGCCGGAAGCTATACACCACACACATATTGGTCGTTAAAAAAATAACAAATCATTCGTCATAACTTTTTTAGTTGTAATAAAATAAAGTGGATTTTATTTATTGAATGAGAAAAAGGGATCAATATTTCCCCGGTGGGTAGTTCTAACATTTAACTTAATTCTAGAGGGAATTAGTATCGCGAAATCGAAGTCAAGATGTCAAGTCAAATTGAAAAAAAGGAGCAATATTTTTAACAAGCTTTCTTTCGAAAGTAATTGATGCGGTCATAAAAAAAAACAACAGTTTTTTAACCTTCACCATACAGTTATTTGATCTCATTTTTGTATGTCATTTGCCAAATATATTTTAAATTAATAAATTTCAAATTTAACCGACCACGACATTGATACACAGCAATAACCGTTGTACGAATCCGAATTATCTTGCTATCATTTCCAATGAGGCACTTCAAAATTCTTCTTAATACGCGACCTGGTCCGAATTTTCAAATTGCGTTTCAGTGCTAACAGCGCTGTCAATCGCCATCGGCTTCAACCACATCATCAACGGCAACTCATACTTCGAAGAAGAGTCAATCCAATCTTACGATTGATATTTATTTTATGGCAATTTTATTAAAATATTTTTATAACTTCTCCATTAAAAAGCCTTTAAATAACAGCCAGCACGGCAGCAGCCCCCCCTGACATATTGCAGTTTGATGAAGCTGCAGCTGAAATGTGATCATCACACTATGGAGTTGTCCCGCGCGAAATGGATTTGACAGGTTCAAGGAACCCATCATCAGATACTTTATATTCCCCGATGATATGTGATCAACGCTGATGCTAATGGCAGCATCCAGGTATTTCGACGACGACATGGAGACGGAATGGACAAACAAGAAGACAGCTTCATTTTGATGGAATTCCATTCGTGGAGGTTTTACGACTTTTTGAAAAGCTGCTCCGTTTATAAAAAAAAAAAGAAGACAAAGGCGCTTTGCTGATTCAGCGCGTCATTTCATATATAGGAAGGTATGGGGGCTGCGAAGGCGAGAGTAGACATTATTAATGCATTTATTTGTTTTGAAATAAAAATATCGAAAGGAGGCTGCATAGCCTGCTGTCTGTTTTATTAAATTAACGAAACCCTAAACATGCTCACATGTAATTTTCCTGCAGTAATTTATTTATGACTCTGGCTTTGGGCTTTGGGCTTTGGGCTTTGGGTGTATATAAAGTCAGGTTGGATACGTCAGGTGGAGCAGCATTTGACGGTGATGATGATGGTTGGCCGGTCGTAAAAATGGATATCATCATCTTTGTCAGGATTATAAATATACAAATTTTTGTCATTTAGTGCAAGCTGATGGTATGGGACTAAATGACATGACAGGGAGTTATCAGAATCTAAAGGGAGAGGCTTAAAAGGGGGTTCGGAAAGCAGTCATTGTATAGTGATTGGTTTAATATACAATTTAAAAGTCGTAAAAGATTTTATTTATTTGCCAAGTGAATTGAGGAAGTTTTATGATAATTTGTTCCGCACATCACAAGCACTGCAGTGCGGTGTGCTTGCTGTTGGGCGTTTAGTTGTTGGTTTTTGTTCAAATTTTGATGTCCTGATTATTCTGATGGAATGATATTTTTTTTTGCCACTAAGTGTTTAACATATAGAAAGAAGTTTATTTTTTTTAACGATTTTCCATAAATTTTTAAATTACATGAAAGTTATGATGTTTTTGAACTCAGAGCCCTTTAGTCTTAAGCTTAAATTAAAATAGGCTTTAGTTTCGCAATTTCAAATTTCAATGCACTTAAAGCTGTTTATCGACATTAAATGCAATTTTGTGCCAGTTAAAACATTGATTTTTTTAGGATATAAAAACAGAAATTTTGAAAGCATGAATACCTTTAATTTGGTATTATGAATGCAAATAATCAGCCTTATCGGGAATTCCTTGGGAAATATTTTTCCCTAGGAATTTTTCCCTTCCCGGGAACAAGTTCCTACTATCGGGAATTCCCCACGGAATTCTTTTTCCTTGGGAACAAATTAATTTTCGAACGTAATGTTGGAATGATTTGACAGTCGGTTCTCAATGAAAAAAAAAAAATGTTTGTTTTCGTCCTTATCCTTTTTATTATTAATCGATGAAATAGAACGAGAAATGTTCAAATTATAACTTTTCTAGTTTTTCTTCCTCGATTTCAAGTAAACGCTCTTGGAACTCGAGCTTTGCTTTAACTTCCTGCGTTCTCATTGCTTCCATTTCAAGGTTGTTCCTTGACGTTTCATCCAACGTCTTCTTCTGGAAACTCGTTAATTTTGCCAATGGACCTGTATATTTTCTGGAAATGATATTCCATTTCTTTTTGGTGTCGCTTCATTGCCTCCACTGCCTCTTCAATCTTATTGCAGAGTTCTTTTTGGATTTCAATTTCTCGTTCCATAGCGACATTATTTTTAGATAGTAGTTGAAGTTCTGTTTTCAATGTTCATCTGGGAATCATTCGTTTCAACGTTCTGCCTCCGGTTCAGTTGCATTCATGATCATAGCATACATTCTCGTCGAAGGATTTGTCCTTTAACACTTCAACAGAACCGCTGACTGATGATGAATTTAGACTATTTTCACTATCAATGATTTCATTTCGATTGCTCTCTGTTTTTCTCTTTTTGCTACATGAAAGGAGATCAAAAGCGAGAGCATCTGGGAATCCTTCCACCGCACCGATTCTTCTATTTCCTCCACACCGCACTGAATTTATACTCCTTGTTTGTTGCATTTTTTTGTCTCTTGTTTTCAGACATTTTTTTTCTCACGTACTTATTTTAGTTGCCCGTAGCTTAGTTGGTAAGTGCGTTGCCTGCTAAGCAGAACATCGTTGGTTCGAGTCCTACTCAGGCCAAGTTTTTATTTCATCTTTCACGGTCACTGCCTCTTGCGAAGACCTGACAAATCTTCCAAGAGTATCAATCTGTCATGAAAAAAGTGTTTCTCAACTCTGCCGTTCGGAATCGGCTTTAAATTGTAGGTCCCCTCAATTCTTCACACGCACTCAGAGAATTGTTGATGAGAGTAAGCCACTTAGACCTTGGCTCTTCAAGAGCTGTCGCGCCACTCTATTTATTTATTTATTTTTACTTATTTTTTTTTCAAGCCATACCTTAAATTATTTTTTTTAAAGAAAAAAATCATGGTTATCAACTTATCACCTACATTTTTCTATTCAGAAATAGATTTTGTTGGAAGGGTCCAAACTGTTAAGTTCTTTTTCTACTTCTTTCCAAAATTTTGTTACATCTTCCTTTGACCGATTTGTTGTGAAACCATCATTAGTAATATCTCGGTTTTTGCTTACATTGTTTGCTCCGCTTTCAATTCAAGTATTCAGACAGAAAAAACAAAAGATTTCTCATGAAAAAAAAGTTGCCGATAGGTATTTTTCCATGGGAATTTTTTTCCCAATTTCGAAAAGTTTCCGATACCAATTTTTCGAATATGGGAAAAAATCCATGGGAAAACAAGTTCCCAATAACCCCAAATAAAAAAAAACACACATTTAGTAATTTTCAAATATGTAATAGAAAATTAGCCAAATTTCGAGGATCATTTTATCATTAGTTAGTTCAATCATAAAATGCGTGACTATATAATACATAGTTTATTCTTGCAGCAATTTTAAGCCGCATGTTCGAAAGATTTCCCTTATTGCCAGCATTCAGTTCAGGCGGAATTAAATGTCATATCGAGGGCTAGAAATTTCACTTTTATTCAGGAGGGGAAAAGAAGAACACTTAGAAGAAAGTAAGTATACGCCACAGTGACTTGTACAAAAGGTTTGAATTTGCGAAACAATTCCTCTTGCAATTTCATTTTTCAAGAAGGCAATAGTTTTCTTGAATGGAGCATTGTCGTCCATTCGCTCGATGTGGCCGAGCCAATGAAGTCGTCTTTTCTTGGCCTTCTGGACTACATCCACATCTTGGTTCAGCTCGTACAGTTCTCGCTTGAACCTTCTTCCCCATTCATCATCGTCGCATACGGGACAGAAAATCCGTCGAAGAATTCCCCTTTTTGACTTATCGTCCAGCACTCAGTGCCGTAGAGAAAGACTGGTAAAATCTAAGTTTTGTATAGCAGATACGTTGTCTTTCGAGTGAAGAGTTTTAAACCCAGTTGTTTTGCCAAACCGAAACAGCAGCGGTACGCCAGGGTAATTCTTCTTCGGATCTCCACTATGGTGTCGTTTGTGGGATTGACTTTTGTTCCAAGGTAGTTGAATTCCTTAACTCCCTCGAAATCGCTGCTACCAACAGTGAAGTTTTGTCCTAGGCGGTGGGCAAATGTTGCTTTGTTTGTTGATAGCATGTACTTTGTTTTGTCCTCAATCACTTCAAGGCCAACCAGTTTCGCCTGTTCTTCAATCGCTGTGAAGGCCTCAAGCACAGCTCTCTTGGATCTACCGATGATGTCTATGTCGTCCTCATAGCCTAGGAGCTGGGTGGATTTGTTAAGATAGTGTTTTCCGTGCTCACACCTGCCTTGCGCACTATCTGTTCCAGGACTATGTTGAAGAAGTCACATGACAGCGCATCTCCTTGTCTAAGCCCTGCGCATGTTTGGAACAACTCGGATGAGCTATTACTCATTTGCACACTGCACTGTGTATTGTTAAGCGTCATGCGGCGCAGCTGGATCAGTTTGTTCGGGATCCCGAATTCAGATATCGCCATCATAAGCTCTTGGCGGTGGATGCTATCATAAACAGCTTTGAAGTTGATGAAAAGATGGTGGGTTTCGACTTGAAAATCATTGGTCTTTTCCAGGATCTGCCTAAGTGTGAATACTTTGTCTATCGTTGTTCTGCCTGGCCTAAGGCCACACTGGTACGTGCAGATTATTGTGTTGCAGAACGGTTTAAGACGCTCACACAGTACATTGGATAGGATTTTGTATGCAACATTAAGCAGGGATATGCCACGGTAGTTTTTGCATGACATAGGATCGCCTTTTTTGTAGATGGGGCCAGTCAGTGGGCATGCATTCTTCCTCCCACACTTTGTTGATGACCTGGTGCAAACGGTTCATCAAAACACCTCATCCATATTTTAAGAGCTCCGCAGGTATGCCATCCGACCCAGCGGACTTGTTATTTTTTAGCTTTTGGATGGCTCTTTCTACCTCTTCTGTGCTGGGGGCTGGGACTGGGTCTTCATTGACAGGTCCTGCTTCTCTTTCGTCATTAGCTCGCTCGAAATTTTGAGCATTCAGTAGCTGTTGGTAGTGCTGCTTGAAAACATATGCAATGCCTTGTGCTTCGGTGACTAGGTTTCCTTCACTGTTTCGAACATAGAGAACCTATTTACCTAGAGTCGCAACTCGTTCTCTTTTTTAAAAACTCACTGTCCAAAAAATTTTGGGATAAGAGAAAAATATACTACCCATTGCGAATGTATTGGTTTGGCCTCCCATTTGAAATGCATTGAAAAACCAATACATTTGCATTGGGTAGTATATTTTATCAAATTTAATTTTTTTAGTCGAAAGAGAGTAAAATGCCTTGAGTTGCGACTCTAGGTATACCTCCTCTGTGGTTTCGAAGAGCCTGTGTCCCGGTTCTGAAACGGAAACCAGAAGCTAACTGCTTCGACCTTTTAAAGAAACGCCGGGTGTTGTTCTTGGCCCGAGAGCCGAGACTCTTCTAGATCTTAAGAGAAACTTCGGATGATCTTTCCTTTATTCATAGAGTCTTTTTCTCATTTCTCCTTTTTGTTCAATACTCTTCTTTTGCTGCTCTTGTTTTCCGTTGCAGCATCTACAAACTTGCATTTTCCGTCTCTCTTTTCAATAACGCGCACTCATCATCATACCACGGTAATGTTTTATAATTTGAAAGGGAAATATTAATGGGATATTTTCATTCACTGAAATTCATAATTAAATGTTTCACTTTTATTCAAAATCGTTGAATTCCCAGACATGAAAAACAGGTTAGTTTCTAAGGCATTCGCGCACATTTCGTGTGTTTACCTGCAGCAACCAATGGACGAAAAATTCTCACGAAACTGTCCTCGCACCTCGCCATCTTCATTTCAATTCGAAAATGACTTCTTGAGAACCATTATTCAATGTCATCGTCATCCTATCAATAATTAAATGATAATGGTCGTCTTGTCAGGTCACACAAAAATATGGCATCTAATCAGCGCAGATAGTTCTCATTCCCTTTTCCTGATGTGTTTTGTTGTTATTGTCTTACCGCTAGAAAACATGGCAGTTGGGGGTTCTCTATCTCTATACTCAAGCAACACTATTGGATTGGTCCATCGGCCGGTAACCCTCGTCACAACAGATCACTGTCAGTTTTTCAATATCCACCGTTTAATAATTCCAATGCAATAACCATTTTGTGTTGTTCTTTGTGGCATTGCCAACTGCCAAGCAATGTCTTTTTGTCTTCTCAGTAGATGGCATGACGTTGGTTTCTTGAGCGTTAATTTCTTCATTTTCTCGATTTTTCCTGGACAGTTGCTATTTGTTTGCTCCAACATTTCATTTATCCTTTAAATGGTCAAGGAGAAGAGTAGGACTGGCTTGTTTGGTATAAGTGAATTGGATTGAGTTTGAATTGGAAAGGGAATAGACAAATACAAGACTCGTGTTCTAGAGAACAGACACAGAGTCAGAGTCAGAGTCTCTCACAGCATAAGGAAGGATGAACGATGAAGACGAAGTGAGAAATTTATGGCTGTCATTTTCAGTGTCTTCCGTCTTTTGTGCTGCTGTGCTTCTTTGGCTCAATCCTGGATGCGCTAAGAAGGTTGTTTCTTCATACTCAGTTTGACAGTCTTGTTCGAGTTTTTCTTCTTCAGAGTTATATTTTAAGTTTTTGTTTTAGACTTTTCCAAATGATGAGATAAAAGTTTCCTCTTCTTTTTAGCTATATGAAAGACATCAGTGGACAGTGGACAGAGACTGGAAGAAAACTGAACAATTTTCTTGTCTGTTGCAAGAGTTGAAGGCAACTTATTTAAGGAAACACAAGTTTTTGACACAAACTATATGAAGGAGTAATTTTCATTTCCAGTTTATCAGTCGCTGTGGAGTCGTTTCCACAAAAACGGAAAGTGTCACTATCACTGTTTAACTTATTGCACATTGTCGGAAAGTTTAGGATCAACTGTCAGAACCAATGACAGGAAAAGATGTTGGCCGTTTAAGGAGATTTTTATAATTCCTTAAGTTTGCATTGCTTAAAAAGTATGTGAGAGTCTTATACCTACATAAGCTCCAAGAAGCAAGAGGATCATTACTTCCAGAGCTTCACACATTGCGTGCTGATCAACAATTTCTCGAATGTCAGTGGTGCTACTTTCTTAAAAGCCTCTCCTGTCATATTCCCAGACTCCAACCTCCATCATGTTTAATCATTCAATTATTCACTCCACCATCAATGGGTACGACAGATGAGTGTAAGATCCAGTCATGGTACAGGCAAGTTTGTTATCCAATTTTATTGGACAATTCCCTGTTGAGATATTATTTGACAGACGAACGAACGGACAGTCCACCATTGTGTCTCCATTCAAGATCGAACCAACAACAGCTATTGGAGTAACGATTGCTTTAGGGATCATCATAGTCAGTCGTTGTCGTCGTCGTCGTTCGTCGCTGCAATGCAGTGAAATAGCTCATTACTCATTGTTATTTGTTTATGCTCTTAGGATGCCTCGAGATCCTTTATTTTCATTGAAAAATTGACCAAAAGGAATCAAGTCCTATATGTAGACGAAAGGCCATATGTGACAGAGGGCGGTGTAAACCGCGCATCTCTCTCTGTGTCTCCAAAATAATGCAAGCCAAAAGATAAAAATCATTAATTTTAAGAAGCCACATTAATTTTTATGACATCCTCTGCGCTTGGCGGCCATCATGCTCCTTGCTCTTCCGATCAACTTTATTACCAGGTAACTAATATAATAAACTGACTCTTGAGGCTTGATTAATAAATTTTGGTGCATTGGTTCTGTCTCGCATGGGTCCTGCAACAGGTACGCTACAAGAACACTTAGCACAAAATCCCAACCGCATCCATAGCGCAGTCGAGCAACAAGTTGCAGCAGCGGCAGAAGCAGCAGGAAGATGACGATTTATTGGCATTGAAAATATAACCGCCTGAATGTTAGCGCGAATGTTGAGAGCGCGAGCGTGAGTACAGGTTAAATGGATGGACATGGACATCAGAGCACAGACATGCCAGCGAAGACGCGACGCACGTCGACGTATCTTTAAAGGACAACTTAATCAGAAAAAGAGCCTTCGATGGATGGCCAGAATTAGAGAAGAGAAGAAGACACTTTGAAGTGCGTCTGTTGGTTAAATTGATTGGACGAGCTATGGGTGCAGATATATTCTGGTGCTTGTGTCGGACAGTTTTTTTTTGCCAATAAGCACTTCTAATTAATTGGAAGTAATTTTTCTGATAGTAAATTTGTGTGTTTTTTTCTTCTGAAAAGGATTTCGAAGGAATGCAAAAAAGGAAAAAAGGGAAGCGTTGCTTAGACTTGGGTTACATGAAAAGATATGGATAGGTACCTACTACTCTTTTCGTTAACATTACTGATGATATAAAGTTTACTATTTCGAGTTCGCAAAACCCAGCAGTGCATTTTATTTTGTTTTTTGGTCAACCGACGTTTTCAGCAATCGTCTTTTTATTAGTGACGACGAATTCGAATGATTTAATCGAGGCTTTGCGTTGAGAAAAAGAAGGAGGTAGGTGAAATTTTTGGTATTTTCTGTTTTTCCTCAATGAAGAGGCTAAATGAAAAAAATAAATTGTTTGTGTGTAAAGGAGGTAATGCATCATAGAATGTGCAAGTTAAATGTGGAAAAAGGAGTAAAACTCACTAACTTTGCTCTGTCACTTACCCCCTTCTTCTTCTCAACGCTTTATCGATTCAGGATCATTAGATTATAGCATTGTGAAATCATTCGAATGATTTCTCAAACCTATTACGCATCTGCTACAGGGATATCAGGGGCAATTAGGTCCTGTCCAACGGATGCACTTAACGTCATCCTGGACCTTCTTCCGATTGACCTCTTTATCAAATATCAGGTGTCGTGCAGTATCTTGCGAGACTTAAATAAATAGGCTGCTAGAAAATCAAATCCTACGGGTACTGCAATCAAACAAGCCTGATACCATCAGACATCCTTTCTACAACCACCGTCTACTGCATCCCGTCTTGCTCCCGGCGACTGGGAGGAAGGCGAATTGCAGAAAGACTTCGACACAACTATCTTCACAGATGGAATGCGGTGTTGGTGCAGGTGTCTTCAGTGAATCTCTTGAGATTTAATAATCCTATAGACTTCTCGACTATGCCAGTGTATTCCAGACAGAATTGTTAGCGATAAAGGAAGCCTGTATAGCCCTTAAAAATAACCAACACAACCAAAAGCTGCTATACTAACAGATAGTCAGGCAGCTATTAAAGCCATTGCATTGATTCAACTTTATCATCCTCTAAATTGGTCCAGCAATGCAGAGAGGCCCTCAAGGAAATAGACCTGAATGTTTCTCTAATCTGGATACCAGGCCATAGGAGTTATGAGGGAAATGAGAAGACAGACGAGCTATGTAGCTATACAAGTATCAGTTTTTGCTCAAACCTCTAATTTTCAAGTTTGAAGTCAATCGGACCAGTGGTTAAGGCTTTAGGTGCCTGGAAACTTACACTTTACAGACAGACAGACAGACAGACAGACGGAATCGTCGGACTCACTCGACTTCTCTATCATCGTAATCATCATCATCATCTCAATTTTTTTTACGAATTCAATACTTGCAAGTAAAAAATGTGCCATTTGGCAGTAGCGTTTATTTATTGTTATAAAATATACCTAAAGATTTTTATTAATTTTGAATTTTGATTAATTTTATACAAATTGTAACTATTGATTTTTTTTTTTGACTTGAAGGGCCCCCTTGCACCTTCCCTGCTACGCCACTGAGGCTGTATCTCAGTAGAAAAATGTCAGATTGATGTGAAATGAAAAGTTTGTCAAAGGTTATAATATTCTTTTCATATTATTTTGAGTTAAGAAAATACCGTTAGTCGTTTTCGCTTGAGCGTAAAAAATGTTCACTCATTTCCAAAATTGAAAAAAAAAAATAAAGTTTGATTTATCATAGAGTGAGCGGACATTTTTTCAATCAAACTGATCTAAAATTCAATTTGAGAATTTTGTTGGCATTAGTTCACTGTTTGTTTTAGATTGCTACGATTTTTTTTCTAAACAAAAAATTGGTTAAAAAATAAAAGCAAAAACACAATCTCGACTTTGGAGGGACCCTAATATCTCTGCTAAAAATTGTTTTTCCAAAAAAAAAATAAGGACAGATTTATTTTATTTTATTAAATTTTCTACACAAAAACATCTTGAAAATATCAAAACATTGCATTTTTCAATTTTTTCTATCAATTTAAAAAAATGAATTTTTCAACTTTTTCATAAAACTGCCATTATTTTTTTTGTGGTTCTTAGTGATAAAACTAATCTGAGGCTTAATTATTAAAGCTTATGAAATTTCCTTGATTTTAGTAAAAAAAATTCGCATCAAAACGATTTACCATTTCTCTGCTGCGATGAATCAGACAGCATTTTTTTTTTTTAATTTTAAGGAATGTTTTATTTTTTTTATTTTTATTTTCTTTTGAATTAATCGTTATGACTTTTTTGAAATTCGTCTTCGTCTCTTACAATGGAAAAATTTCCCACACTTCAGACTTGTAAAATTGTGTTTGCCTTGGTGTTTAAAAACTTGTGACGCCACCTTGATTTTCAATAGTGGATCTTTAACTTTTTCGCATGTTAATACACCTGACAATATCACGTTAGGGAAGGTGGTGCCGTGTAATAACGCCAAGCGAAATAAGGCCAACTTTTAAAGTTGGCCTTATTTAGCTTTCCGAATCTGAAATAAGGCCAAGTTGGCTCTATTTCAATTTCAACAGACGTGTTTATTTTATGTTCATACTCTTGTATCTAAAAGAACACTTTTTGATAAGAAAACATTTTTTTTACAATGCTTGTTCTCTTTTTAATTAGTATTGCCCAAGAAGTAAATAAAAGAATATAAAAAACAAAATTACAAAATAATAAACAATCGTTTAAGAAAAGATCCTTGTTATGTTGTCCACAATTTGCCTGTATTGTTATCTTTTTGTAAAACAGTTTAAACAAAGTTTAAAGTTGTGACATGGCTGCAGAACGATTGCGTGTGGATAAAGACATATAGGTAACACATAATATGCTTACATCGTTTTGATCTTCATTCTATTTTCTCTTTAAGAGATTTTCGTCAATAAACGTTTTATTTGTCTTTTTAGTACGATACGGCAAAATTTTTCCTTGGAAAAAAATTGTGAAAAGTTAAAAATTTCATGCGAAAGAAAGTTTGCAGTAAGAATAGTAATATCAGTTTTGTGAATTTGTGAATTACAAATGTTTTTACCACAAATTTGTAAAAAAATCAAGTTTTGTGTTTTGTAAAATTTTGTAGGTTACAAAATTGTAGTTGTGATTCACAAATTACAAAATTGTTAAAAAAATTGATTTTCGGTTGCACGACAAAAAGTTTGTAATTGTAAATCACAATCAAAAAAATTGTGAAAAATCTACTTTATTGTGAATTTCTGTTGCACAATATGAATGAGGTTCACAAATTTGTGTCAGTTTATGATAAAATTCTACAGGCAAGAGACTGTGTGTAATTTTGTGTACAAATTTGTATTTCGTATTAAATTGAGTGGCAGCAGTAATTCTGAAGCGGTTTTCGTTATACATAAATAATTCGCGTTAAAATTATAGTTTTGAAAATTATTTTATTTCCATATTCTGTTATTTATCTATACAGGGTGATTCACGAGCGTTGTGCCAAAAAGCTAGAGCGTGTAGGTTGAGTTGAGACAAGAAAAAAATCGTATGGGAGGGGGGGTCTATTCTCCCCCGTTTAGCCGGGAGGGGCAATTTTCTGAAAAATTGACTTATTTTGTAAAAAAAAATATTGAAAATCAACGGCTTCGTTTACAACACCGTGCTATACCTTTCTGAAAAGCCAAAAACTTCTTCTTTCACTTTGTTTTTAAATTAAATTGTTTAAACGAATAGTTTAAAAAAAATTAATTTTCAAACTCAAAGTTTTCAAAAAAAAGCAAAAAAAAACATTTTTGAACTATTTTTTTTCAAAATTTTATGTAATTAAGTACTAATTTTGTTTTAAAAATTCAATGTGTTTGTTAATTGTTAATCGAAAACAGAAAACCGGGTGCAAAAATGTCTTTTCGTTTTTGAGAAATCAAGAAAAAACCAAAACCACTTTTTTTCAAAAAAAATCTTTGTTTTTATTTTTACCTATCTGGACTTTTAGTTTAATTTATTAGTTTATTTTATAAATTTAATTTTTTGAAATTGGAGTTTTATGAGGACTCAATAAAGTAGAAAAGTGTTGGATTTTTCCTGGATTTAATCATTTTGTTCATTGATAACGTCTGAAAACTGACCTGCAATTTTTTCTTACTATACCTGGGGCCGCGGCCACTCGCCGGCGAAGGGCTTTACCTGCTAGGGGCTTAAGATTAATTAAATCGCAATTTTTTTTTGAATTAATAAACAATTCACAATCTAAAGGTAAATAAAAGGCATCGCACATTTACTAAACAACCATTTACAATTAAAATATTAACTCATCAACACATAACAATAACAAACTCATACGCTCGAGAAGAGTTAGCTGACAAGGAACTTCTGCTAATGTTTAACTTGTTGTCGAGATCGGGAAGCCGAAAAACTCTACGCTGAAAGACATCCCAATAGATGGCGCCCAAGTCGTAGCATGTTTTCAAGAATCCGCCGACGAGAGCACGGAGAGCTAGAAGTGAAAGGTCAATGGCAGACGTTATCAATGAAAAAAATGATTAATCCAGGGAAAATCCAATACTTTTCTTCTTTATTGAGTCCTCATAAAACTCCAATTACAAAAAATTAAATTTATAAAATAAACTAATAAATTAAACTAAAAGTCCAGATAGGTAAAAATAAAAACAAAGATTTTTTTTGAAAAAAGTGGTTTTGGTTTTTTCTTAATTTCTCAAAAACGAAAAGACATTTTTGCATCCGGTTTTCTGTTTTCGATTAACAATTAACAAGCACATTGAATTTTTAAAACAAAATCAGTACTTAATTACATAAAATTTTGAAAAAAATTAGTTCAAAAATGTTTTTTTCGCTTTTTTTTTGAAAATTTTGAGTTTGAAAATTTATTTTTTGTAAACTATTCGTTAAAACAATTTAATTTAAAAACAAGGTCAAGGAAGAAGTTTTTGGCTTTTCAGAAAAATATAGCACGGTGTTCTAAACGAAGCCTTTGATTTTTAATATTTTTTTTTACAAAATAAGTCAATTTTTCAGAAAATTGCCCCTCCCGCCTAAACGGGAGGGAATAGACCCCCCCTCCCATACGATTTTTTTCTTGTCTCAACTCAACCTACACGCTCTAGCTTTTTGGCACAACGCTCGTGAATCACCCTGTATAATATTTATATTCTGACTATTCACATGAGAACAACCGACGAATGTGGGATGAATGAAACAAAAGTGATTTAAGATAGTTTCAAACCCTCTTTCCTCACAAATTCACAACAAAACCATGGAATTTAGTTTTTATCTGATTTCTGATACAAACATTTACTTTTTAAGTATCAAATATTAGTAAATTTGAGAAAACAAATGTATTCCTCACGAAAAGAATTGTAGTTGATACGAACTGCCAAACTCTATCCGCGTTCCACATCATCCACACTCGTAACGAACAAAATGTTCGCGCTCGAATAATTTCAAAAATCATTCTCTTTTTGGTTTTGGTTGTTCATTCGCGAAGAATTAAAAATTGTCATGTGAAATAAATGTCAAAATCAACTAATATGAAGGTTGTTGGGTCGTTTTCCTTTAGTTGTTTACGCAGCAACGTGAAAAAAAAAATGTAATTTAAATTTGTAACTTACAAGTTTCAAACTTACATGGTGCAACAGAGATTGTAAATTTATTTTACAACTTGTAACTCTCATCACAAATATGTGATCCCACTTATTTGTAGTTGGTGCAAAGCAAATTCATTTACAAAATTTGTAGTTGTGGATTACAAGTACAAAATTGTGGTTGTAATTTGTAAACTGGTGCAATAGGGCACAGATCTTACACTTCAGCTAACATTAAATTTCTTAAGGCTTAAGGCAAATACAAAATAATTAAGTACTTGGATCTTAAGACTAAAAATACAGTAGGTACAATTGCTAGCGAGCGGAAAAAATTTTGCCCAAAAGAGAATCAATTTGAGGTGTGAAAATAAAAAAATTCGCAAAAATTCCCCAATTCTTGAATGTTCCGAATCGTCATCATCCTCAACGAGAGCGAAAAGAGATGTTCACAATGATTCATGGAAATGCAGCATCTGCTTTCAAAACAATTTAATGCATTATAAGATATGTAAGTAGTAATTGCTTTTCCAAATTAAAGGAAGCGGCAATTTCGTGCGAAGTTTTAATTTTTTCACTTAAAAAAAATATGTTTACATATATATGTATTGAAATACTAATTTTCAGTCAGGAATTGCTTGAATTAACATGTCGGATAGTTGATATACTAAGGAAGTAATTTTGGAGGACTAAAAATTGTTTACAAAAAAACAGCTTTGAACGGTATAACGTTTTACCGTCATACGTTACAACTTAGACATCAGCAAGTAAAGTACGGTGCATAGTAAGGTTTATTGTTTTGAGCAAGTCAACTGTTATGTTATGTTTTTGACTAAAAACTTTAGTTGGCCTTATTTCACTTTCGTCAAGTGAAATAAGACCAATTTGGTTTTATTTCTCAACAAAAGTGGCCCTTGTTTCATTTTCTCAAAGCGAAATCGGTCTTATTTCACTTTGAGAAAGTGAAATAAGACCAATTTCTTCAAGTCGGCCTTATTTCACTTGGCGTTATTACACGGCACCCGGGAAGGTATTCCCCTTTTGCTTTTAAGCCTATATTTTGATTAGAAAAAAAAATTGTAACGAATTAAAACAAACAGTGAATTAATGCCAAAAAAAATCTCAAATTGAATCTTAGATCGGATGGATTGAAAAAAATGTCCGCTCTTTTTATGACAGATCAAACTTAATTTTTTTGTTTAAATTTTGGAAATGAGTGAACATTTTTTACGCTCAAGCGAAAACGACTAACGGTATTTTCTTAACTCAAAATAATATGAAAAGAACATTATAACCTTGGAAAAACTTTTTAGTTCACTTTAATTCGACTTTTTTCTACTGAGATACAACCTTATAGAAAACCACTCCATTTTTAGTTATTTCAAGTGTTCCTTTAATTTTTTTGCCTAGTGAAATTACTTTGATTAAAAAAAAACACTCCCGCTTCGTAAATCGGTTTATGTTTTTTATATTATTCAAATCAGTATTAAAAACTGCTATTCGTATACATTTTTAAAAATAAGTTTTCTCATTTCTTGAACCTGAAGGACTTCCTACTAAATAACAATATCTTCACACATTCGAATACTTTTTTTCTATTGTTGAAATTATTCGATTATGCTCATCACTACCTACTTTTTATTTAGATACATACATATGTATGTATATGTATTTTCCTTTGTCACCTAACTTTTCCATGTGAATATTGCAAACTTCTCTTTCTTTAAATCTTGTCTTAATCAAAATTTATCACACTCAATAATTTTCAATCAAATTGACATAAAAATATTAAAAATGACAATTATTGTGTAAAAAAAGAAGAAATTTCCAAAGTACCAACAAATGACAATAATTACGGAAAAATAACCGCTTGGTATCGATTTGAACATTTCTTCCATTCCCACATCTCAATGAACATTTATATTTAAAATTTCGTATACCTAACAACCTTTCTTCAAACATAAATCCCATTGTTGATTGAGAGATAAACACCAGCAAGAGCAACAGCAAGTTGTTTTTGTTTTCCCTATTTTTTATAACAAACAAATTTTAGAAAGGTATGAATGTTTGTAATCAAAATGTCAATGTCAAACTGGTAAGAAAATACAAATACACAAAAATTGCTATAGAAGATTTGACAGGCAGCCATTTTTATAATTCAATTTTTTCCCTTTTCGATTTCTCTACATTTTATTTCTCGTTACTGCGTTTTCCATCATTGATACGCTATCTTTCTAAAAGAGCGTCACTCAAAACCGACACAATCCACCGCCGCCATCATTGGAAAACTGTCAATTCTATATCCAATGTTACAATTTGAAGGGATAAAATAGAAATTAATCATTCTTTATACTTTCACAGTGACAGAAAAGAAAATGGGGGAGAAAAGTGAAATGACAGATGATAGAAACAACAACAATCCAAACATTGGTTGAATTGTATCTTTTTCGATTCTGTTCGTATTCGTCGGAGCTCGGAGGTACATAAATCCTTCATCCCCTTTGCTTTCAGTCAGTCCTCAGTTCTATTGTTAAGTTATGTGAAACAATTGAATTATGTCAGTCAAATGGGACTCGAACTTTGTAAGACGAAGAAAAACAGAGACAGGTTTTTCTCTTTGAAAATGGGAAAAAAGGATAAAATATGCGTCCGGGCTGGATTATTGTATTGGATAAGCAAATAATAAATATAAGTAGAGAGAATGTGGGTTTGACAATAGGACAATCATTTTGGTTGAAGATGATCGCCGTTTCTAAAAAAGTGTTAATTTTAACTTCGTAGTCTCCGATCTCCAACAAAGCCGCTGGAGCAGATGGTCTAGCTGCCGAGCTGTTCAAAACAGCAGGCGACGAGCTAGATAGGAGCATGCACCAAATCATCTGTAAGATATGGTCGGAGGAATGCATGCTCGATGAATGAAACCTCAGCATTGTTTGCCCGATCCTGAAAAAGGAAAATCCTCTAAACTGTGCCAACTACAGACGAATCAGTCTACTTAACATCGCCTACAAGATCCTCTCTGCCGCAATATGTGAACGTCTGAAGCCTTTCGTCAACAATCTGATTGGTCCTTATCAATGTGGCTTCAGACCAGGAAAGTCAACCATCGACCAAATTTTCATTTTGCGGCAGATCCTGGAAAAAACGTATGAACTCTAAATCGATACCCAACACCTTTTCATCGATTTTTAGGCCGCGTATGACAGCATCTACAGACTACAGAGCCAAACGGTATAAAGCTATGTCTAGTTTTGGCATCCCTGCCAAGCTCGTTCGCTTGTGCAAAATAACGATGGAGAACTCACGCTACTCCATCAAGGTTGACAATGAGCTTACGGAATCTTTCGTCGTCAAAAACGGATTCAGACAAGGCGATGCACTGTAGTGCGATTTCCTTAACATCGTTCTTGAGAAGATAGTGCAAAGCTCCACCGTCAACAACAGAGGCACTATCTTCCAAACCCCTACTTAACTTCTCGCGTCCGCCGATGATATCGATATAATTAGAAGAAACAGCGTTTTGTCAATGCCGTTGTAAAAAATTGAGACAGAAGCGACAAAAATGGGTTTAGCGGTAAATGAGGGAAAAACGAAGTATATGCTGTCTTCGAGAAAGGACACTAACACCGACGACGTGACGGCTAGGACGGAACGTCACAATAGACGCGTACAACTTCGAGGTAGTAGAGGAGTTTGTCTACCTAGGCTCCGCTACTAACACGGGCAATAACACCAGCGCCGAGATAAGATGAAAAATTACTCTTGCTAATCGCTGTTTCTTTGGGCTACGAAAGCAATTGAGTGGAAAAGCCCTCTCTCGAGCAACTAAGTCAAAACTGCACAACACCCTCATCATTCCTGTCCTGCTGTATGGTGCAGAAGCATGGACCTTGACAAAATCGGATAAATGTGCCTTAGGCTATTTCGAGAAGAAAGTTCTTCGGGTCATCTTTGGAACGGTGTGCATTGATGGGGAATGGAGAAGAAGATACAACAGCGAACTTTACGGGTTGTACAACGACGTGGACCTAGCCAAAAGGGTCAAGGTCCAGAAGCTCAGATGGCTCGGTCATTTAGAGCGAATGGACACCAATGCTCCGGCTCGGAAAGCCTTCGACACTATTCCCGAGGGACGCAGAAGGAGAGGAAGACCGCGACTCAGGTGGCGCACACAAATGGAAGAGGACCTAAATCAACTTGGAGTGCAAAACTGGAGACAGCTTGCTAGAAACCGAGCTGGCTGGCGGAGACTGTTGACTGAGGCCCAAGTCCATACCGGACTGTAGCGCCACCTTAAGTAAGTAAGTAAGTCTCCGATCAATGTAGGTATGTTTTGTTCCCAGGGCCCAGGAGTATTGTCATACCTACACTTTTTAACAGGTCAAAGACAATCTTCCATGCATCGTTTCTTCACTACGAAAAGAAGGCTTCGAATGGCTTCCTCTTTCAGTTTTTATTTCATTGTCGAAAATCGTAGGCAGACAATAAGTCAAGTGACTATGCTGGCCACCTCCCAGAACTCGTTTAAACTGTCATTTTAAATCCAAGTGAACAAATTTCAATCTCAAGACATTAAAAAATCACAATTTATCTTCATCCAAACATTTCAAGAGTCACCCAAATTGATGTAGGCGCGTGGGCGTACACTTTCTCCATCAATTATGGTCTTTCGGACATCGCCTCGTCTGCGTCCGGAACAACTTAATCCTCTCAATAATGCATCCATCTTCTAATTTATTGTATTAAAAATTTGACAATTGTCGCCATATCGCCATCATCATAACTATAATGCAGCGTGCCAAGCACCAACCAAAGTCGCGTCATAATCGTCGAGCACGTGGGCATGCAAATCACATTCAAACTCCAAATGGAAGCTCACCCTGCAAAGACGATTGCTTGTGACCATTCCATTACGAGCAACATAAAAATGGCTCACTTCTGAGCTATACCACAATCAGAGCGGTCATTGGTCATTGGTCGTCATCGTCATCGTTCGTTGTTGCCCCAATCACTTGCTTCACAAACACGAAAATTGGATGATATACGATCGAGTTGTTAACAAATTTTCTGATTTCTTGTTCCCTAAAAAAATAAAATCAAAATTCAAAAAAAAGATATTCAAATTATAGTTGATTTCGGGATTCGAGAATAATGGGGATTGAAACGAGAAGACGATGACAATGACACCCTGTTGCGTGGTCCAGTCTCTGATGCTCTGAGTTGTCGCCATCAGACAGAGCGACTTCTTCTTTATGGGCTTTTGTCAACCGTAAATCATGTGCTTAAGCGTATTTTTATGTGTCAACTGATTAATTCGATGATGTGCCCATAAAATATTTTTCCTTTCCCTATATAAAGTTCCCCCGCTTATCCTCAATGACGATGACCGAATGCCGGCCGGGGTCGGTCGACGGTCGATGATGATGATGATGGGCTGTGGTGCTATGGTCATTTGGATTTGAATTTGAATTTCGAATTTTGGATTCCGGACAACTCGGATGCGCTGTATATACTCAATGAAACCTACGCAAAAGTCCCATCAACTCAAGCAACTAGCCTGACAGTGCGGCATGTATGGCAACTCGAAAGCGAGGTCGATTATCATAAAATATTGAATTAGGAGGAATTTGTGTTTTCTGAATATTGCTTGGATCCCAGACTGAAATTCTAAGGACCGACATGACATGATACATGGCATAGAAGAGTCATCTTCCATTAACATCATCTCCGAGCTCCAAAATGATATGTTCGGAGCCAATCGATGAAGAATAAAATCTAAAGACAATCAGTGACGATGACATTTCTTCTCGAACGATGAACAGTTTTATGGATGTCTTTCCAATCCGAATCAAAATCCGGTTGTGTGTTATGTTGCGTGGCCCTGGGAACGAACAAGAGCGCGGGATCGATTTTAAACAGCCATTACTCCTCGCACTCCTCGCCTTGGACTTGTTCCGTCACCGTGTGTCATTTTGTGGAACTCATTTTTAGGATTTTATAACTTTTTGATTTGATATTGAAAATTGTACTCGAATTATCACCGCCGTCGAGCAGGCCGCCGCCGCCGTTTGATGGGGAATGAAGTTAATGAATTATCACGCACACATTTTGTGCCGCGTCTACACAGCACAAGCAGATGATGGTCGTAAAATGGTTAATAGCGGGACAATTTATCAGAAGGCAAGAAGGGAGAGCAAAGACATCTATACATACATAATATTGATTAAATAAGCCTATTTTATTGGGCAATAAATTGCAACAATGGAAGAGTTCTCGTGAGAGGGACAAATCACTGTTTTTATTTGAGTTATAAAATTTTTTACATTCACTTCATGGGATTTTGATGGTTCTTGTTCAACAGAATAATCGCGTTAAAGTGACCAGCTGTCAAAGTGCCTGTCAAGAATTTTATGATTGCATGTCATTTGGCTCTGATGACATTCGTTTTATATTTTTCGGTGCTATTAGTCAGGTTTTGATGACTCAAATTTGTGTCGAAAGAAGCCGCGAACAGATTTTTTCTTGGAAATGGTAGATGTTAAAAGCTGGGTCTTATAGGTGCTATAAGTGCTTTCTTGTTTTGAATAAATTAAGCAAGATTTTATTGCAATTCTCATGGCTAATAGGGATAGGTAGGTATATGTCAGATCTCAAGGGTTGCGAAGACTTTAATTTTTTTTGTGGGCTTGTACATTCGCTATGGACATAGCGCTGAAAAGGCGCTAAATTGTTGTAAAACGAGGTTAGCTAAGGATTAGTATAAACAATTAAATTTTACGGGTGGTAATGGTGGTAAAAAAATATACATTTGAATGGGCTTCTGGGTGCAATTGTTCAGAAATTGCTTTTCGAACGGAAGAAATATTTAAGTGAAGAATTCTGAGTCGTCACGGCTTATGATGGGGATTTGTAGGTCAATCTGGGTGGTGTTGAAGCTGCTGGTTTTCTGTTTCTTAGCACCGTCTTGCTTGACTGCCTCCTCCGATCTTACTCTCTTAGATGTTCCTGGTTTCGTTCCAGAAGAGGTGCTTGCCGGATGCCGGTGCT
Organism: Sphaerophoria taeniata; assembly: GCA_943590905.1. Lineage (NCBI taxonomy): Eukaryota > Metazoa > Arthropoda > Insecta > Diptera > Syrphidae > Sphaerophoria > Sphaerophoria taeniata. The sequence continues at coordinate 70,849,134 of OX016542.1, read as the reverse complement.
TGCTCTTTCTTAGCGTTGGCTAGCTGTTTCTTACTAGAAGTCGCCTGAACTTTTCCCTTGTCGTTCCGAGCAGTCGATTTATTGCCAGCCTGTTCACGGTTTGTCTTTTTAGGGGCAGACCTAGATTTGGTAGCATATACTCCTTCGCTCTCCGACTTTTTGGTGTTCGCTTGTTCTGATGTTTCCATAGGTGCAGTGACAGTCTCTGCCAGCTGCCGCTCGAAGTTTTTAACAAGCTTTCCGTGCTTTTTTATAGGAGAGCCTTTTCTCTCGAACTGAGCGTTGCAACTCGGTAGTTCTCACGCATCTTTTAGAGGATCTATAGTTGCTGCGTTGCCTCGAAGCTTTGAAGGATGCAGCAGATTTCAGCTTAGTCTCTTCTTGACTCGGGTCCATCAGTAGCTCGTCCTCGGTTTGACTACCTATAGAAGGAGGTCTGTCCGAGGTCTCCGTTTCTTTGATAGTTAAACCATCTAGTGCGGGAAGGAGATCCAATGAGAGAATAACCGGTTGTCTTTTTAGTTCTCTTTTGTCATTGTCTACTTTTGTGTCTGGCGATTTAGCTTCTTGCGAAGCCAAGCCCTCGCCAGCATCCGTGACTTCTGCCGACTCTTGAACGTATATCCTCGCTCTATTTTTTTCATTTATTGTAAACTTTTCTCCATATTTTCGATTGACATCTCTGCTTTTTGGTGGTTTACTTAGTTGTCTTTCTCCGCAGCTGGATTGCTGAAGAGTTAGACGTAAGCCCCCTCGCCACAACAAGGCGAAAACCACTTTTACTTACTACTAAGTAAAAGTGGAAAATTAGTTGCGAAGCTTGGAAAAAATGATATCGTTCCCACTACCGTCTATCCGCTATGGATATAGAAACATGTGTACGCAAGTTCATTGCAAAGCAGATTCTAGGAAATTGTTTGTGAAAGACGAATGAACGAAGCGATTTTCTTAGGGTCTCCCTTTTACCTCTGTGTAAGGAATCCTAAAGATTGCACCGGATGTTAGGTCCATTAGTTTTTGCCGCTACCACACTATACCGCTACGTGCTACTCCGCTACCCACAACCATCTTCCCGCTACCCACGATCCCGCTTCCCACTACCTGCTACCCGCTACCCTTTACTGGCTACCCGCTTTCCACAACCCTCTATCCACTACCCCACTATCTGCTACCCTCTACACACTTCCCGTTACCCTGCTACCCCACTACCCCTATCCGCTCGCCGCTACCGTTTACCGTCTGACTGCTCCCTTCCGCAGCCACTTGGTCCTGGTAAGGTCTTCCTTGTCGTCTCGAACCTGGGGGCTGGGATGAAAAGACTTTCTTTGCTGGAGTGTTGTCGTCCATTCGCTCGATGTGGCCGAGCCAATGTAGTCGTCTTTTCTTGGCCTTCTGGACTACATCCCCATCTTGGTATAGCTTGTACAGTTCTCGGTTGAACCTTTTTCTCCATTCGCCATTGTCGCATACGGGACCGAAAATCCGTCGAAGAATTTTTCTTTCGAAAGTACCCAGTATAAATTCCCCTTTTTTACTTATCGTCCAGCACTCGGCGCCGCGCGCCGTAGAGTTGGACTGGTAAAATCAAAGTTTTGTATAGCAGACACTTATTGTCTTTCGAGTGAGGAGTTTTGAACCCAGTCGTTTTGCCAAACCGAAGCAGCAGCGGTTCGCTAGGGTAATTCTTCTTCGGATCTCCAATAAGGTGTAGTTTGTGGGATTGATGTTTGTTCCAAGGTAGGTGAACTCCTTAACTACCTCAAAATTGCTGCTACCAAGAGTGACGTTTTGTCCTAGGCGGTGGACAGATGTTTCTTTGTTTGTTGATAGCATCTACTTTGTTTTGTCCTCATTCACTTCAAGGCCAACGAGTCTCGCCTGTTCTTCAATCGCTGTGAAGGCCTCAAGCACAGCTCTTTTGGATCGACCGATGATGTCTATGTCGTCCTCATAGCCTAGGAGCTGGGTGGATTTGTTGAAGATAGTGTTTTCTGTGCTCACACCTGCCTTGCGCACTATCTGCTCCAGGACTATATGTTTAAGAAGTCACATGACAACGCATCTCCTTGTCAAAACTCTGCTCATGTTTGAAAGAACTCAGATGAGCTGTTACCCATTTGCACACTGCACTGCGTATTGTGTAGCGTCATTCAGCACAGCTGGATCAGTTTGTTCGGGATCCCGAATTCAGACATCGCCATCATAAGCTCTTGGTGGTGGATGCTCTCATAAGCAGCTTTGAAGTCGATGGTGGGTTTCGACTTGAAATTCGTTGGTCTTTTCCAGGATCTGCCTCAGTATGAATATTTGGTCTATCGTTGTTCTGCCTGGCAGCCACACTGGTACGTGCCGATTATTGTGTTGCAGAACGGTTTAAGACGCTCACACAGTAAATTGGATAGGATTTTGTATGCAACATTAAGCAGGGATATGACTTTCTTGATGACCTGGTGTAAGCGGATCATCAAAACACCTCCTCCATATTTAAAGATCTCCGAAGGTATGCTATCCGACAAGGTGGACTTGTTATTTTTTAGCTTTTGGATGTCTCTTTCTACCTCTTCTGTGCTTGGGGCTTGGACTGGGTCTACATTGAACTGGTCTTGCTTCTCTTTCGTCATTAGCTCGCTCGAGTTTTTGCGCATTCAACAGCTGTTGGAAGTGCTGCTTGAAAACATCTACAATTCCCTGTGCTTCGGTGACTAGGTTTCCTTCACTGTTTCAAAGAGCCTGTGTCGCGGTTCTGAAACCAGAAGCTAATTGCTTCGACCTTTTAAAGAAACACCGGGTGTTCTTCTTGGCCCGAGACTCTTCTAGATCTTTGAGCTGAGAAACTGCGGATGGTCTTTTCTTCCTTCGCAGGGTCTTTTGTTTTTGCCTCTACCACACTTCACCGCTACCCGCTACTCCGCTATCCACAACCATCTTTCCGCTACCCACTACCTGCTACCCTTTACTGGCAACTCGCTTTCCACAACCCTATACCCACTACCCACTATCTGTTACCCTGCTACCCCACTACCCGCTCCCCGCTACCGTCTACCTCTACCCGCTCCCTTCTTCCCGTTACCTTTCTACCCGCTACCAACTACCCGCAATCCGCAGCCCACTTCCCTCTTCCAACTATCCACTACCCCACAACCCACTATCCTCCACCCGCTACCCACTACCCAATTCCTACTTCCCGATTTCTCGCTACACTCTACCCACTATCCCGCGCGCTGCGCGCTACCACACTACCCGCTATCCCGATACCCCTTACCCTGTACCCGTTGCCCGCTACTCACAAATTTTTCAAAACTCTTACTAAGAGGCAAAATCTAAGTCTTCACAGCATCTACATACTTCTGTTGTACCTATAGTTAATGTGGAATTTTTGAAATTTTGAATATTTTTCACTTGTCCCTTACCGCAACTTACATACCAGATTTTATCATGACTATAATAAAATCCATCTGCTGAGCAAGGACAAACCAGACTCTTAAGTCGCTGATAATCAGCCATCATCATCATCGTCATCTAAACACGTTGGTCCCCCTCGTCATTCAGAAATCACCCTCCTAGATGTGGTCTCTTAGGCTGTAACACAAGATCGACTTTCAGAAACAAAACAACCACAAGTCCAAAAATCTGTTTTGTCACAAAACTCACTTGTGGTTCTAAATTGGGTGATAACTCGTCTTTAATGGTTTCGTACGATTTTTTGTTCTGCTTCTACGGCTTTTTATCGGTCGCTCATTCTTCAGCATCCATCCCCATTCTCTCATTTTGCACTAATCACAATTGTTAAGAACGACTAAACAGCAAAAAAGGGTGACAAATGCGAATAATGGTTTAATTTTTTTCGAAAGAGAAGTCCTTCAAACCAGCTGGACCCCCTGTCAGGCCTTAACAGAAGTAACTCATACAACCTAAAGCTACTATTAACAGATGTCTCTATCAAGCAGCCAGGCAAAATCGCGCTCATCCTTCGTTGTCATTCTCATTGCAAACACATTAGCATTCGGAAGTCTTTTTTGTCGGTTATGACAACAGCCAAACGACACGATAAGGACGAAATGGCTTTTTGTCTGTCTTGTCTGTGCTCGTAAGCTAGCCAAGGAAGGATGAATGATGATTAAAATGAACAAAAAATACAACAAAAAAAAACCTAAGCAGGATGTTTTTAATTGGTCTTTTTCTCATTCTAGATGATACACTAAATTATAATGCTCGTCGAAGAGGACCTCGATGATACACACTTGTGCATCAAATGTAGCGCCACAATTGTCGGGCTCGATAATTACGTCCAACATCGCAAAACGAATTGTGTTGGCGGCAAGAGTGGAACAAGAAGCACCATTGTTTCGACTGGCTATGGAGTTTTTGAGTATCCAGGAACATCGAGCTATGAGAAGACTGGAGGGGGAATTAGTGTTGGTGTTGGTGTCAGTGGAAAAACATCGAAAACTCTGAATGACCCTTATGACTTGCCCTATGAACTGGGTGCAGATGTTTTCTTTTCTTCCTTGCAACTTCAGAGCGTCCAGGCAAGTAGTGGTGCTGGTGGAGGCCCTTCTGGAGGAAAGACTCAGGCAACTTTGACAAACAAATCTGCAAGTTCTGCAACTGTAAATGACAACTGGCAAAACGACGAGCAAAGCAACTCTGAAAATTTGATGAAAGTCGTGAGGGATATTGGAGAGACGAAGAAATTCGATACAATCTTCGAGCCGATGTCTTTCGCTCATGCATCTCCAGATCCGGAACAAAGTGACGAAGACGATGACGATATAGGCGATGATTTCGATGAAGATGATGACGACGACGAAGATTATGTCCCAACTCCGTATTCTGGTGGCAAATGGAAGCCTGGTAGTCAGCCCCCACCGAGAAGCGGTGGAAAATGTAAAAGAAAAAGTGTGCACCATCAAAGTCTTGCGGTGCCGAGCTCTTCGGGTGGCAAATGGCACAGTAAGTTTGTATCCAATGAGCAGGCGGGCAAGTGGAAGCCATTCAAAAAGTTCTTGGAGCCTGAGGTTCACTACCAAAGCCGACCAAAGCTTCTATGCAAAAAGGAAAGCACTCCAACAAAAATTCAAGCAACTTCAACAGCGGCTCTTCAAACCGGAGGCAAGTGGAAGCCGGATGGAAGTTCAAAAGCACATCCATTGTTGACTATTGGCAACGACTCACCAGAAATTCAGGCTCAACTTTCAACTGGGGGAAAGTGGAGGCCTGAAGATGGACCATCAACTAGTGGCAAGTGGAAACCTGGAGGTTTGTCGGATTCTAAAGCAGTTCAGTTTAGAGTCGTTGAAGGTGTGTGGGATGGGGTTGGGACAGAGGTATGGGAAGATGTTGATGGGGTTCATCCTCCAATTGAGCACACGAAAGGCAAATGGGTCCCTGGGACAGCATATGAAAAAATTATATTCAAGGCTGAGGTAAGTTTTCTTCTTCATTTTTAATTTTTATTTCTAGAATTAATTACATACACAGGATGCACCACAGCAAGAATTCTGGTGCAACATTTGCTGTCGGAAACTCAAAACAAAGGCAATTTTCGACAAGCATCTCAAGTCCGCAGTACACTTGAAGAAATCGGAAACCGAAGACCAACTGGAACGGGCCGAAGTTAACAAGCATATCGAGCTCCCTAGACAAACCATTCAATCCATAGCTCCTCCTGACTTTCCAACGATCTTCCAACGGAATCTTTCTCTCGAGCCACCACCTGATCCAAATAAGAGAAAACGACGAAAAACTTTCGTTAAATGCGAAATATGCAAACATCGAATGCAGAGCTACCTCATGGGCAAGCATTTGATATCGCATTACCATTACGTTCGCAGGCGTATCGATCTCCAAAAGTCCTACCACATGGTTCTTGACAATATCCATCAGATAGTCCTGCAATCGCCATTTCAATGCGGTCCTTGCAAATTCTATGCCAACGATGAGGAACAATTCCTCAATCATTGGAACTCAGTCGAGCATCGTGATAGAACTGAGGGCCCCGGAAAGTTTTGGTGCAGTTTCTGTCGTTTTGAGTGCGAGGACAACAATCAGATGAGACGACATCTACTGGGAAGTGATCACCAGGAAGTCATAATGGCGATTAATCGATCGGTTCCGATTATCATTAGCAAGAAAGTGTCTATTAAATGTCCAAAGTGCCATCAGAGCTTCCGCTTTAACATAGAGTTGCGCCAGCATGCACTTCGCTGTGAAGTCTTCAAGACCACGCCAATTGGAACAGCTTCGGATGAGTATCAGTCACGATTCCGATGTGCTTTGTGTCCCGATGAGGTACTGAAGTCCAAAATGGCTCTCCAAAGGCACGAAAAATTCAAGCACAATAAAAAGCGATTCTTTTGCTCGATTTGCGATGAAGAATTTGACGATCCCGATGCTGCAATTAAGCACCGCAAGACAAAGTTGCATCGCGAAAAGTCTTCGAAAAAGATGAACGATATGAAGAATCAGAGGAGCATCGAAGATTCTGGAGAGGATTTGAAATGCGAACAATGCGATTATATGTAGGATATGGTGTTGAGTACCTTCAACGAGTATCTGACTTCATTTTGTTTTTACAGGTCCTCTTCGGAAGTCGAAGCTATGTTGCATCAAATAAGCCATCCCACAGGTTGCAAGAAAGTTGAAAAACCTCAGCCAAAGCCGAGTTCAAAAGAAGATTCAACTCGAAAGTGCCCGTATTGCAAGGAGGTCTTCGTTAATAAACCTGATCTGAAGGCCCATCTTATCGCAGTCCATCCCGAGATGAAACACATTTGTCCACTTTGTGGAGATGCATTCACTCTATCCCAAGAACTAGCTTCTCATAGAAGATACAAAATTTGTGTTGCTTCAACTTCGAAAGGACCACCAGCACAGTCCCCGATAGCAGCAATTCCGACCACAACACAAAACGATCCAAAGAAATCCTGGAAATGTTCTGATTGCGCATTTAGGCAAGTATCTCTTCTAACCTCAAAAATAAAATAAATTCACAACTCATTTAATTGAAAAATTCCAGTTCAGCCTATGAAGCCGATTTAATATTCCATCGGATAATCCATTCCGAGGGTGGTCTCGAAGCACTCGGGACCCCGGGCTCGAAAATTAAATGCCAAATTTGTGAGAAAACATTTGGGAAGTATTCACTTCGGCTTCATTTGCGTCAGCATACAGACGAAAGGATTTTTCAATGTGAAATTTGTGAAAAGTCGTTTTCGAGACGACATAATTACAAAGAGCATATGGAGTATGTGCATTCGATTGGAAGTGGAGACGTTGCTGTGAGGAAACGCCAAAAGGGTGGACAATCAACGGATGAGCAGTTTATGTGCGATACGTGTGGCAAGATTTTTCGGACCAAGTGAGTATTCTTTTTTTGTTTATAGATTTTTATTATTGTAATGTGGTGTACTTACTGTGGGTGGGGCTGGGGGGTTGTGATATTTAAGAACAAATAATTGCATAGTTAAGCGTTTAGTTATTGAAACAGCTTAATTGTTTTTAAGGAGTTTGAATTAATTTTGTGTCCATTTGGAGTAGGTACATTTTTGAGGGCGACTTAGGCTAGCTGCTGTTTGAAATTGCACATCATAAATAGCAGAAAGACGTCATCTATGGCCACAAATGTTTCATAGGATCACAACGCAGGGTTTCATCGTAATGATTTCAATGTGTGGTTGTAGACCTTAAACAATGTTAGGAATTATGATAAAAATAAAGAACAATCCCAATGGCTTAGAACAATTATTAAATCGGTCTCTAAATTTAGAAAGCCAGAACAATCAAAAGGGAAGATGGACGAAATAAATTGATTTGACTTTGACATTGCTACCGTAGAGAATTCGCAAGAGATCCAGATCGAAGTATCGAGGAACAGTGGCAACATTTCCAGAAAGCAGTAAGAGATGCTGCCTCTAATGTGCTATGTTTCATACAACCACCAGAGCGAAATACCTGGTCAGACGAAAAATGTAGGCAGGCAAGCAGAAGGCATACAAAGCGGCGGCGGCGCTGCATGGAAGGACAAGAGCTGCTCGTGAGCTCTACGAGCAAAAGAGGAAAGCCGGCTTTTCAGGAGAAAAAAGACTGAGAATGAGACAAATAAGATCGAGGACGTTGAGAGAGTCAACAGCAGGAATGAAGTACGAAGCTTTACCGGAAGGTAAAACTTTAATGAATTGAAATTGTGGATGGTGAAGATGCTGCAAACAGGTGCAACAGCAGGACCATTTACTAAATATTCAAGGAACTGACTGGTGCACACAGTTCAAAACAACATCTGGTAAAGAAAGTAGAAGGTACTTTGCTGAGTTCAGAGGATGATCAAGTCAGAAGGTGGAAAGAACACTTTTCCTGATGGGTTTTAAACCGAGTGTTTGAAAACGACCGACGTTCAGCCGATGCCTTGTGAATTGCCCATACATAAGCCAATCCCCGAATAGCTCCCAGTAAAGATGAAATCGTAGGCGCAATTAAGGAACTCATGAACAACAAAGCAGTTGTTCATGATGGAATTCTAGCAGAACTTTTACAAGCGGTGCATAAGTCATCAAGCGAACTGCTTCATATGCTCGTATATAGGCGAAGCCTGGGTCATCGAAAGTTTCCCCGAAGAGTGGAAGAAGGTGATCGTCAAGCTCCCGAAAAAAGGAGATCTTACAAAGTGCGAAAACTGGATTGGTTTGTGTTCTTCACGCTCTTTTGCGAAAATAGTAGCAAAAATCATCCTGGAACGTAGCTGGATCCACTTGTATTGATCACATCCACACCCTGCGGACCATTACTGAGCAGTGCGTTGAATACCGACCACCAAGGGCTTTTTTCATTTCCCTTTATATGCCAAGAGCACAGTGCGAGTATTACGGGAAGGATAGTGGATGTAAAAGGAGGTGTCCGTGAACATTGGTTTTAAATTCTTGAATAATACAATGAGTAGGGAAGACAGAGTGTGGAAGAACGTTCCACATTCGCGTAGTACGGCTAAAGAACGATTCTCTGTACATGACAGTACATCCGAAGTTGGGCTCAAGGGTGAACTGATGGGCATTCCTGGAGGCGCGGGTATTACGGTTGAATATCTTAAGGAGAGGAATGCAACTGGCTATTTCACTAGAGCATATACAGTTGAAGTAGCGGTAAAATAGGGTGAGGCATGATGTTCGAGAGATGTAAATGACTCAACGATGGTATGGTCACCAATCATCTTGAATGTTGAAGGCTTAAGTATGTCACTGGAGCACCAGCCCAGACGTGAGAGTTATACTCAAGCTTAGGACGTATGTACGTTTTGTAGATGATAGACAGATCAGAAGGGGAAACAAATTTCTTGCATCGTCTTAAGAAACCTAAACATCTTGCGGAATTTTTGGCGACATTGCATTATGTGCTCGTTCGTTCAACAAGTGGTGGTCAGTGATGCACATATCGAGATGTTCGGTCCTATTGACGTAGGTGCCACTCATGGACAGTGGCATTGGAGGTATATCTCGCTTTAACGAAACAAGACAGCATTGAAATTTCGAAGCATTAAACTCTACGCGATTTTGTAACCCCATTGTACAATGCTGTTAAGGTCAGAGTTTAATGAGCTTATCATATTTTGCCGTTGCAGTTCCACAACCGAAGTGGAGGGATGTGAGTCTGGAAACGAATAAGAAAAGCTAAGGGTACTTTCGTCAGCAAAAAAGTTGATTGGATTAGAAGTTACAGAAAAGAGATCATTAATGAAAATGAAGAAGAGTGTCGGAGACAAAACGGAACCCTGGGGTACACCAGCATTTATATTGTGGGTTTCAGACTTGAATCCGTCCAATACAACTTGTATTGAACGGTTCGAAAGAAAGTTTCTAATCCAACGAACAAGGTTTCACACCGAAGCACGCATTTTCGATAAAGGAGCAAGATGCCAAACTTTATCAAATGCCTTTGAAATATCAAGCGCAACAATCTTACTTTCTCCAAAACGATGTAAAGATTTGTTCCACTGTTCGGTGAGATAAACCATCAGATCACCAGTGGACCTGTTGCTGCAAAAGCCGTACTTCCGGTTATTAAGAAGCTTTCGGTCTTCGAGATATTTCTTGAGCTGATAGTTTACAGCGTTTCCTTGACCTTAGAAAGAAGGGACGAAAGTGCAATCGGACGATAATTGGAGGAAGAAGAAGATTCGCTTTTTTTGGGATTGGCTGGACAAATGCTGTTTTCCAGCTGTTCGGAACGAGCCCAGAAGAATGGAAAAGCTTATGCAAGGGTTTTGCCAGCGTGGAAGAACACCTCTTCAGAATAATAGCAGGGATGCCATCCAGACCAGCGGATTTATGTTTGTTGAGATCTTTTAGGACCGTTGCCACGGCACGAGTGCGAAAGAAGATTTGCCCCATGGAATCATTGACGCGCTCAATGGGGGAGACATGACACTCTCGGGCAGCGTTGAATTGGAGGCAACTCCTAGAAAGTTACTTATGCCTTCACAAGGAAGCAAACCTTCGTCAATAGATGTCTTCGTAACATCTAGACCGATCGAATATCCAATGAGCACCTTCATAAGGGTTATAGGTCAAGAACCTTATGACTCCATAATAGGAAGACGAAAGTGGCACAAAAAGGTTATGATTCCATTGCAAGCAATGCAGTGGAACCCGCTGACACACGAATGAGCGACCGAGAAACACATGGCGGAGGACAGTCGCGGAGGCATCAGAATCACTATGTATCAGAATCAGAAGTAAGAGCTGGAGGGAGCTGAAACACATCTCCGGAATGTGAGTATTTGGCAAGGTTTGAGTTAGAAAAAACTCGCAATTTTGATCAAATTTTTAAGATGATAGAGCAGTCGAAAAAACATGCGTCCACCAATGTATATCTGTGTCTGTATTCACTCCTTCACTCTACAGCCTTCACCATTATAGTTAGAGCGAATTCAAATTTGCAAGTTAGTGGTTTCAGCGTTGATTTTTATACCAACAAGAAATCGGATTTCTAATTAATCTCACCAACTGGAATTTTAGCAACTGAAATTAAAACCGATATACCTACATTTAAGACACAAAAAAAAATACAAAAAACACTCTACATAATGACCAAACAAAATTAGTGAGCCATCCAGTTTACCATTTCTGCAGCTAAGTCTGTTGAGGAGGAAACTGCTTTCAAAATAAGATACCTACTCATGCATCCACAGGGGTGGAGAAGAAAACACACGATACACAGATGCACTGCTACTGCAGCTGTAAGTCAAGGAGTGGAAGGCACTTGCAGTATATAACTTCCCAGAAAAATCATCAACATCACTCTCTAGTGCAAGTGAAGTCTTTTTTTTTTTTTGATCCTGTGCTGTGAGCATGCCGAAGAAAACTAATTTAATCCTGAATAACTGTTATATCCAGATCCAGAGGTTTATATACACCACACGACCATTCCAAGGACCAACCAGCTTCCTAGCAATTGGAATTTCTTTTATTTTTCCTTCGAAACAGAACATAGCCATTGCATTATATCCTCGACTCGTCTGGCGTGTCATTTCACACCACTCAACTCACAGTGCGCTGCTTCATATCGTCACAATTACAACATCCAATTGCAATAGCGTCGACCAAGTGCAGAAGCAGAAGGATGTGCACAACATCGTCAGGAAGGCTGCAGAAGGAGCAGACGAAGACGAAGAGTTCATTTCGTCTAACTGGCTCTCTGGCAGTGTTGATGGGATCCTGATGGATATAAAACTATGCATCAGATTATAGTGCCACCACCTACCAAAACACACACACACACACTTTCAAAGAGGAAAAATGTATCCATCGAGCTACATCTACAGCCCTCGTATCTTATATCCAGAATTGAAAATGGTAGGTGGCAATCACATTCATTCGCTGCAATCTACTACTCTTGCGTCCGTGCTTGAGTGCTTGAGAAGCTTCAGCAAACTGTGAAAATGGAAAAGTTTATTTCACTATCCTTTGTTGTTTTTTTTTTCTCTGGTTTTGTTTCATTTATTCCAAAGTGTGACAGGAAAGGATCAAAAGCAGATAGTGTGACGAAATAAGAAATCCTAAACAAACATCCTATCGTGCTTCTATATCTTGACGCTTTTGTGTGATGGCTGTTTTGGAATCGATCCAATCCACTTGTGCGAGGACTTAACAAAAAGGATTTTGTGCAGCAATGAAAAGCGTCTGGCTTGTCTATACCTTTTTTTCGCCTATGTTACCAAAGGAGCTATAGAAAAGACAAAGCTAAATAGGGAAAGACATTTGAATTTGATTCGCAGACGTTATCCTTGGCAATTTACGTTTTTGTTTGGATGATGCACAAGAGCGGTGGATGGAATTGAACCGGAGGAAAGGATAGGGGCCCATTAGAATCAACGAATTTTAAAGCTTTCATCAGTTAACTTTCTTTAAATTTGATACTAAGGAATTTCATTTAATGTTGAAAGTCTAATATACTTACTTACTTGCTTATGGTGGCGCTACAGTCCAGGCCAGACCAGGGCCTCGTCCAAAAAACATGTCCAGCCAGCTCAGGCCCTTGCTAGCCGTCTCCAGTTTTGGAAGCCAAGTTCGTTCAAGTCCTCTACCACCTGTGTTCTCTACCTGAGTCACGGTCTTCCCCTTCTTCGACGTCCTCCCGGGTTGGAAGGACTCTACAAGCCGGAGCATTATTTTCCATTCGCTCTACATAATCCAACCATCTAAGTCGTTGGACCTTAAATTTTCTGGCAAGGTCAGTGTCGCTGAACAGCTCATACAGTTCTTGATTGAATCTTCTTCTCCATTTTCCATTTATGCAGACAGGACCAAAAATCACTCGAAGAATATTTCTCTCAAAGCAGCCCAAAGCGTTTTCATTGGATGTTGTCATGGTCCATCTCTCTGCACCCTACATTAGAACCGGGATGATGAGGGTTTTGTAGAGTATCACTTTAGTTGCTCGGGAGAGGACTACTCAATTGCCTTCTAAGTCCAAAGAAGCAGCGATTGGTAAGAGTGATTCTTCGTTTGATTTCAGCGCTGGTGTTGTTGTCTGAGTTGATAACGGATCCTAGGTAGACGAAGTCCTTAACTACCTCGAAGTTAAATCTGTCTATGTTGACGTTTGCTCCAAGACGTCGATGTTGGTTGTCCTTTCTTGTTGGCAGCAATAACTTGATCTTGCCCTCGTTAGCCCGTAGACCCATCTTCCTGGTCTCCGTCTCAAGACTCACAAACGTTCCACTGACATCATCTTCCAATTATGTCAATGTCGTCTGCGTATCCTAGTAGCTGGACGGACTTTTGAAAGATTGTGCCGCTGGTGTTGCGTTGGAGTTTTGCACAATCTTTTCAAGAATGATGTTGTCGATTACATGACAGCTCATCGCCTTGTCTAAAACCTTTTTTGACATCAAATGCGTCCGTTAGGTTTTTTCCGACCATGATGAAACAGCGTGAGATTTCCATTGTCATCTTACACAGACGGACGAGTTTTTCTGCGTTGCCAAAACTAGACATTGCTCTATATATTTGATGTCTATAGACGCTGTCATACGCGGCCTTGAAATCGATGAAAAGGTGGTAGGTTTCGATTTGAAGTTCCTGGGTCTTCTTCAAGATCTGTCGTAGGGTGAATATTTGATCGATGGTTGACTTTCCGAGGCTGAAGCCACACTGATAATGACCTATCAGGTTGTTGACGAAAGGCTTCAAACGTTCACATGGCACGGCAGACAAGATCTTGTAGGCGATATTAAGGAGACTTAAGCCTCTGTAGTTTGTGCAGTTAAGGGGATCTCCTTTCTTGAGGATCGGGTTCCATTCGTCGGGCATGCTTTCCTCTGACCAAATTTTGCAGATGAGCTGGTGCATGCTTCTAACCAAATCATCTCCAGCGGCTTTGTACAGTTCGGCGGCTAGCCCGTCTGCTCCAGCGGCTTTGTTTGACTTAAGTTTAGATATTGCTATCTTCACTTCGTCAATGTCGGTTGGGTGGAATTCTTGGCCTGCTTCACCAAAATTGAATGGTTCTGTATTGCTGGCGGAGGTTTGCTTGTCATCGCCATTATACAGCTTGGAAAAGTGGTCTTTCCATATCCTCAGCACTGACTGTGGCCCCACTACGATGTTCCCATGATCAACTCTACAGGCTTCGGTTCGGGTTGTATAAGCTCTGAAAGTCTAATAAGTTTGAATTTATATTCAGGGAAGCTTGAACAACAAATCCACTCCCGGGATCCCAACAAATCTTTCAATATCTCAATCGTTCCAAATAATCTGTCTTGAAAAAGCTTAAATTGGACACAAAAAATCGAAACCACTAAAAAGTATATCTGGAAGATTTATTTGTTCTATAAAAAGTCTACGACATCTTGTCAACACATTCTCTGAATTTCTTTGTTTTCTATATCACATGCCGCTTCTTTATTTTTCCATTTTTGCTCTGTCCTCCTGTCCAGATATGAAGATACTTCTGACAAACTGACACAATTACAACAAATAAAGGACACAACATAATCAACTGTAATTTTTTGTTCCACAACATTAATATATTGCTCTCTACTAAAAACAGATCTAAATGCAAAGAAAAAAACATACAAGAAGACATTAAAATGCATATTCTTGCAGGACACTTATGTACACATTTCTGAGATGGCTTCATATGTGGAAATGTTTTGAATGGAAGGTTTTTTTTATATTTTTAAAAAATCCTTGCACTTAATTGCGTGCAAATAATTTTTGTCTCTTTTGTGTTGTTTTTGTTGTGTTTTATAATTTGTTGCCCAGAAAATATCCTTAATGACCACCATCACATGTATCATCGGACAAAGAAAAAAAAACGGAACTTGGTTGCTTAATGGTCCTGGCGTATTGTTGGTCATAAGCGTGATTTGTTATGAATTGCATGTGCTGCAAGTGTTCAGGATCTAATGAGTTATTTTTGAGGGCAACGTAGCGTAGGTACGGGTATATCTGTTTTCTATTATATGGAGGAGTGAAGAGTAGGTATGTCGTTTGTAGTTCATTTTTAACGTTCGTTTCGGGTGCCATCTGCCTGCAGGATGTGTTTTTTAATTTATGATTATTGCAATTTTGGTTTTTTGTTGTTTGTCGCTTTATAATAAGAAGAAGAGGAGATTGTTGTTACTCTTATTCCTACTTTTGTTACTTTGTTTTTGTTTCAAATTCCTTGCATTGTTTTTACTTCCTAATCTCTTAAAGAATATTGTGTCGTCCGTGGGCATCCATTTGGCGAGGCTCCTCGTAAATCTCCCATACAAAATCAGGTTAACGTTATGAGCTTCCAAAAAGAAAAGGCTTCAAGCAGAGCAAAACACTTTTTTCAGGGAATTCACTCAAGTTCTTGGCTACGTGATGCGCTGTCATGCGATTTCTTCAACATCATTCTTGAAGAGATTGTGCAAAACTCCAACGTCAACACCAGAGGCACAATCTTTCAAAAGTCCGCCCAGCTACTAGGATACGCAGACGACATTAACATAATTGGAAGAACACAGCGTAATGTCAGTGGAGCGTTCGTGAGTCTTGAGACGGAGGCCAGGAAGATGGGTTTGGCGGTTAACGAGTGCAAGACCAATTTAATGCTGTCAACAAGAATGGACAACCAACATTGACGTCTTGGAGCAAACGTCAGCATAGACAGATTTAACTTCGAGGTAGTTAAGGACTTCGTCTACCTAGAATCCGCTATCAACTCAGATAACAACACCAGCGCTGAAATCAAACGAAGAATCACTCTTGCCGATCGCTGCTTTATGGACTTAGAATTAGGCAATTGAGTAGTAAGGTCTTCTCCCGAACAACTAAAGTGACACTCTGCAAAACCCTCATCATCCCGGTCCTAATGTTTGGTGCAGAGACATGGGCCATGACAACATCCGATGAAAACGCTTTGGGCTGCTTTGAGAAAAAAATTCTTGGAGTAATTTTTGGTCCTGTCTGCATAAATGGAGAATGGAGACGAAGATTCAATCAAGAACTGTACGAGCTGTTCAGCGACACTGTTCTTGCCAGAAAAGTTAAGGCCCAACTATTTAGATGGTTGGGTCATGTAGGGCGACTGGAAAATAATGCTCCGGCTCGTAGTCTTTGAACCCAACCCGGAAAGACGTCGTAGAAGATTAAGACCGCGACTCAGGTGGAGCATACAGGTGGTAGAGGACCTGAACCAACTTGGCGTGCGAAACTGGAGACAGCTAGCAAGGGACCGAGCTAGCTGGAGACGTTTGTTCGATGAGGCCCTGGTTCGACCTGTAATGAAGCGTTACCAAAAGTAAGTAAGTAAGTAGCCTCATAAGCCTCACAGGTGACATATTGCAGTACAAAAATCAAAATTTTGGGTAAAAATCAAATTTTTGGGTTAAGATCGAAAAAACCAGCTCATCTGCTTCGCAGGAGATTTGATGTAGCTCTTGCTCTTGCTCTTGTCCTTCCCCACAGACGGTTCCAACTGTCCTCCTTAAGACTTTTATCATGAACGCGGCTATGAGTTTCCTTCGCTAAGCACCCAAATCTGGGATCCGACATCCGATAGTAATATTGTATTGGTAAGGCTATCGTCTTATACAGCAGAGACGAAATTGTACAATTTTTGGATTTGAAGAGCCTTGAAAGACTAAAGAAAGTTCCTTAAAAATATTGTGCTTACATATTGTGGGCTGGCAAATGAACACCTTCTGCCAAATGCTTAATTTTTGTTTATGATGAAAGCCACTTGATCGTCATCATGTGCCTTAAGTTGTTCTTCATGTAGAGCGGCTAGAAATCGTGTTAAAACTTTCATGACGACTGCATGCAAAATGCCATAATCCCCTTCAAACCTTATATTTGTGATTTTTTCAAACAAACTCAAATGCACTTACGCCCGAAATGTAATTCCGGCTAAATTGTCCTCTCAGTTTCATATGAAAAAAAAAACTACAACCACTCATCGTCATTTTCCCTTTCCTGAATTCTAAATCATCAAGGACTAATAAAGACTCTGCCCGAGAAGTCCCACAGTCCATTTCCATTCATTTTATAGCAAAGCGAACAAAAATACCTTCACTCGAAGCTCAATATTGAACTTTTCAATTTTTTGAAAATACCAACGATTTCCTCAGAATCCTTTAACCAATATCATGGCCTTCCTCATCGTCGTTGCAACGATGCATGCCACTCAATATACATTCCGGTTGAAGCATAAAACGACACCAAGGACGGACAACGACGACCGACGACGACGACGCGACGACAACAGCGAACCCTAGGCATCATGTCGTCCTCCACTTATCCTCTAATGCACTTGAACACTCTTAAAAGCTTTTGGAAAACGGAAAGCCTTCCTCCTTGTGCATTCCGACTTTCTCAATGGGGAATCAATAACGATTTCAGAAGCACAGAAAAAAACAAACAACCCTCGAAGGAAAAGAATTGCTTCAGTTTTACTGCAACTTCACAGCTTCACTCGCCCAGAACCGGAACTGTGCGGACTTGGACATATTCACATATTTCGTTGCACAAAATGAGGTCTGACTGAAGGAAAGTTGATTCGATTTTCAGAGTACTGCGACATGGGGCGATATCGGTGTTGGGTGCATTAGTTCAATGTCTTGCTTTGGGGAACAAGTTTGATCACTTCAGAACTATGACATGCTGAGGAAATTGAGTTTTTTCCGTTCACTTGAGGTGAATTTCACCAATCAAATTTCTCAAAAATCTCAGAGCTCCAGATTTAACGTGAGAATGCGGGATAAGTAGTGAAATTCTGCTGTATATAATTTGAAAGGCTCAAAAAGAAGACTGCGGCTCTTATTGAATCCGTTGTAATGATGCAGGCGCATTCCATTGGGTGTGGCGGATATTATTTGGTAATTGAATGTTAGCTTGTAACTCTATGCCAAGTGCTCATTGCATTTACGTATTATTACGAAATAAAGTAGCTTTTTATGGGTTTTCAGGGATTTTATAATGTTTGATGGGAACATTAGGAATATCGAAAAAAAGGAGGAGAAGCACTTTGAAAGGACATCATCGCAGTCAGCAGCAGTGAAATGTTTCAATGTGTATTTCTATTTTGGTGTGGCAGCCAGCGGTTGGCGATGGCATAGAATTGCATTAAATCCGTTAGTTTCATTGCACATTTTTCACCCACTTTTGCTCTAAGTTCGAAAAATATATTAAGGGCCATTAAGGACTCTCTAGCAATTGAAAATGGACTATACGGACTTCCAACGCTGCGATATAGTTCTCCGCTATGGGAGTAGGTGCAGTATTTTAAGTGAGTGAGTACATCAAGGACTTTTCATGGAAGTATATATTTACTCAATAGTCGTTGTGCTCTTTTTTTTAAGAGTACAGTTGTTGTTATTTTGAACTCAGTAAAGTTTGAATGTTGGAGTTGCAATCTTTTTGGGTTAGTTTCTTGAAATAAATTGCAAGACACTTGGGCGTATACTTACTTTTTTTGAAAACATCGGTGAAGAAAATTCGCTTTTTTTGGAATTAACTCAACAAATGCTGTTTTCCGACTTTTTGGAACGAGCTCAGAAGAATCACGCAATCGATTTGCCAGCGTGAAGAATAATAGAGATACCATCCGGACCAGCTGATTATTGTATTTTGAGACCTTTTAGAACCCTTACCACAACACGAGTACGAAAGAAGATTTCACGTGAAATCATTGCTTACTTACTCAAGGTGGCGCTACAGTCCGTTGTGAACTTGGGCCTCAACCGAGAAGTTGAACGGACTTTGGTAAGATAGTGCCTCTGGTGTTGACGGTTGATGGAGTGTCTGGATTTTGAGTTCATATGTTTTTTCCAGGATCTGCCGCAAAGTGAAAAATTGGTCGATGGTTAAACAATGCTGAGGTTCCATTCATCGGACATGCATTCTTCCGACTATTTGCTGTATTTATGCTCCTATTCTATCTCCTATCTAGATCTATTAGAGATTATTGGTTTATATAAATAATAACAATGGTGATAATTTATAAACAACTAGCTGACCCGACAGACTTCGTACTGCCTCAAACGATATAGAAAAGACCTAGACTTTTGAAGCCCGCTAGCATACTACCCGCTACCCTCTACCCGCTTCTCCACTACCGTCTATCCGTTACCCCGTTATACCCAGTTACCCTCACCCGCTACCCCACTACCCACTACACGCTACACAATATTTACACACATAACCCGCTTAACCGTTAATAGCTATCTTCTACCCGCTACCCCACTACCCTCTAAACGCTATTCCGTTATACCCAGCTACCCTGTTACTCGCTACTCCACTTCCAGCCTCACAGAAGATCCATACATACATGTGTGTTGTATGTAATTCGTTCCGTTGTTGAGGATTTTTTTTAAACTTACCCTTCATGCACTTATTTCATTTCAGTTACATACATAGGTACCTACATATGAACATAAATCTCATTTGCTTTCTTGCGTTTTTGAGTACGCCAGCCTCTGCTTTGCTTTCGTGGTTGTTTAGAAAACAACAAATTTTCAATTATAAATTTTTTTTCGTTTTGACATGATTTTCAAGCAAAATTAATTACTTAGCTTATATATTTTTTGTAGTAAGCAAATTATTATTATGTAACATTGGCACCGTTTGTGATGTTTTCACTGTTTTTAAGATGTATTCTGCTATTCAGGGCGCAGACGAATCCAACGAATCAAAAACCATGAAAATTGGTCCAGCAGATCTCGAGTTATAAGTGTTGTAACAAACCCGACTTTCTTTTATATATATATATATATATATATATATATATATATATATATATATATATACAGGGTGATTCACGAGCGTTGTGCCAAAAAGCTAGAGCGTGTAGGTTGAGTTGAGACAAGAAAAAAATCGTATGGGAGGGGGGGGTCTATTCCCCCTCGTTTAGCCGGGAGGGGCAATTTTCTGAAAAATTGACTTATTTTGTAAAAAAAAATATTAAAAATCAACGGCTTAGTTTACAACATCGTGCTATACCTTTCTGAAAAGCTAAAAACTTCTTCTTCCACTTTGTTTTTAAAATAAATTGTTTTAACGAATAGTTTTAAAAAAATAAATTTTCAAACTCAAAATTTACAAAAAATAAGCAAAAAAAAACATTTTTGAACTAATTTTTTTCAAAATTTTATGTATTTAAGTACTAATTTTGTTTTAAAAATTCAATGTGATTGTTAATTTTCAGTCGAAAACAGAAAACCGGATGCAAAAATGTCTTTTCGTTTTTGAGAAATTAAGAAAAAACCAAAACCACTTTTTTCTAAAAAAAATCTTTGTTTTTATTTTTACCTATCTGGACTTTTAGTTTAATTTATTGGTTTATTTTATAAATTTAATTTTTTGTAATTGGAGTTTTATGAGGACTCAATAAAGTAAAAAAGTATTACATTATCCCTGGATTAACCATTTTGTTCATTGATAACGTCTGAAAACTGACCTGCAATTTTTTCTTACTATACCTGGGGCCGCGGCCACTCGCCGGCGAAGGGTTCTACCTGCTAGGGGCTTAAGATTAATTAAACCGCAATATTTCTTGAATGAAAAAACAATTAACAACCTAAAGGTAAATAAAAGGCATCGCATATTTACTAAACAATCATTTAGAATTAAAATATTAACTCATCAACACATAACACTAACAAACTCATACGCTCGAGAAGAGTAAGCGGACAGGAACTTCTGCTACGGTTTAACTTGTTGTCGAGATCGGGAAGCTGACAGAGTCTACCCTGAAAGATATCCCAATAGATGGCGCCCAAGTCGTAGCATGTTTTCAAGAATCCGCCGACGAGAGCACTGAGAGCTAGAAGTGAAAGGTCAATGGCAGACGTAATCAATGAACAAAATGATTAATCCAGTTAAAATCCAATACTTTTCTACTTTATTGAGTCCTCATAAAACTCCAATCACAAAAAATTTAATTTATAAATTTAACTAATAAATTAAACTAAAAGTCCAGATAGCTAAAAATAAAAACAAAGATTTTTCTTAGAATAAAGTGGTTTTGGTTTTTTCTTAATTTCTCAAAAACTAAAAGACATTTTTGCATCCGGTTTTCTGTTTTCGACTAAAAATTAAAAAACACATTGAATTTTTCAAACAAAATCAGTACTTAATTACATAAAATTTTGAAAAAAATTAGTTCAAAAATGTTTTTTTTTGCTTATTTTTTGAAAATTTTGAGTTTGAAAATTTATTTTTTTAAAACTATTCGTTAAAAAAATTTATTTTAAAAACAAAATGAAAGTAGAAGTTTTTGGCTTTTCAGAAAGGTATAGCAAGGTGTTGTAAACGAAGCCGTTGATTTTTAATATTTTTTTTTACAAAATAAGTCAATTTTTCAGAAAATTGCCCCTCCCGGCTAAACGGGGGGGAATAGACCCCCCCCTCCCATACGATTTTTTTCTTGTCTCAACTCAACCTACACGCTCTAGCTTTTTGGCACAACGCTCGTGAATCACCCTGTATATATATATATATATATATATATATATATATATATATATATATATATAGATATAGATATAGATATAGATATAGATATAGATATAGATATAGATATAGAAGACTAGCTGACCTGCGGGACGTTGTTCCCGCTCTTAAGAAATTGTTAGTGGGAACTTAAAGGTTGAGTGTGCAGTTTTCGCACTTAACAGAATTGTCACAATTCTGGAAAAAGCCACGGGTAGTACAGTTTTCCCAGATTTTCTTACATTTGTCAATATCAAGTTTGCGAAGAAGGTTTTCCCATTTACTGCTGGAGTATCCAAAGAGAGCATCTTTATTATGAACCACACTATTGATGAATTTATCGTAAGCGTTTTTTTATCTTGGTAAAAATAAATAAAAAATAAATAGAGTGGCGCGACAGCTCTTGAAGAGCCAAAGCCTAAGAGTGGCTTACTCTCATCAACAATTCTCTGAGTGCGTGTGAAGAATTGAAGGGACCTACAATTTAACGCCGATTCCGAACGGCAGAGTTGAGAAGCACTTTTTCATGACAGATTGATACTCTTGGAAGATTTGTCAGGTCTTCGCAAGAGGCAGTGCCCGCGAAAGATGAAATAAAAACTTGGCCTGAGTAGGACTCGAACCAACGACGTTCTGCTTAGCAGCCAACGCACTTACCAACTAAACTATGGGCAACTACTTGGTAAACGTCGGTAAATTTTCATTAAAAAATCCTAACTATTAACAACGAATACGATCGTATCAGTATTGCATCGAATGCATTGTAAACGATCCAAAAACAAATATGCATTTTTCTTTAATTCTATTAGTTTATATCTCTTTGCAATAAACCGTCATTGTAGATTTGATTTTGATCGTTGTCAAAAATGTAATTGTCAATATTTTTTTTTTTTCAAAGTGTGCAGAGCTACCTAGCTGTGTTCCTTATTTGTTTGCAGAATTCAATAATGATTTAAATGTGAATAAAATTATGGTTAATTGTTATTTTTCATAAGATACCTTTGGTACTATGACAAATCAGCGTTTTTTGGGCAGCTAGAACTAAAATACAGCTTAGATTACTCGATTCCTATGTATTGTATTTTCTGTTATAGTGAATAGTGAAGAATTTTTTAAATCGGATAAGTACCTATTTGCGAAGATTAAAAACAATATAGCAAAAAAAAGACGTTAACAGGGTCAGTCAGAAGGTCAAGGGCCAGATTCTGTAATAAACGAAGCTTAAAACTGTGTTTTTCAAAAACGAAAGAAATTGTGCGAAAACGATTATTGGCATTCTGTATCTGTATCGCATTTAATTTTTAGTTTTGTATTCGTTTATACTTCACATCAACTAGAATTTTTTAAGATGTTGACAGTTGTAAAATATTTTAAGATAAATAAATTTTAATCGATACCTAAAACTCGAGAAAATCGATAATGAGGTATGTACAGGATTTATGATGAAGAATGAAACAAAACAAAGAAAAAAACATGCATACATATTTTCTTTTTTAAGGATTTCAACTTCAATTTCAACCGTTTTTAAGTGAAAAACACTTTAAACAATAAGAAAACAACAAATGACGAAATATCGATAGAAGAAAAATTTAATATACATACATTCAAAGTTTGAGAAGGCCACTTTTACTGTGGCAAATTGTGTGACTGTTAATTTTTTTTTTTTTTTTGTAGGTCTGTTCTTTTACTCCATAAAACTGCCGAAAACTGCCATATTCTCCCACTTTTTCGTTTTTTTTACTCCCATTTTTAGTAAGATCTGTCACTTTTGAAGGAGAACAATATTTCCCCTCTCTGCCGATTTTAGCCAAAAAAATTTCTTGTAGCAGTTTTTGTAAGTTCTGCCAAACCATAGCTCAGGAACTGAAAAACATTGGAGGGCACTCACAGACCAGTCATATACACCTTTAGCACTTCCTTTTAAAGACAAAAATGGCACATCATGCTACTATTACCAATCATGATTTCTAAGTCCATCGAACAAACAAAATATGAATGCGGGTACATCGTCAAATATTGTTGCAAGCTTTTTGAAATAGTTTCTGTATCGCCCTCGTCCTTGTATAGCATACATACATACATATGTATGTATGTATGTACATGTATAATTAATTTTCTATTAAAATATTTTTCAATTTGGCAAATAATAATTTCAATATTTGAAATCGATCAGATTTTTTTTTTTGTAGTGAAAAAAATATGTTTTTTTAACATTTGCACCGTTTGTCATTTCATTGCATTTGAAAAATATACATTTTATTTTTGCTAAACCTTCTACCCTAATACCTCTTGCATTTAGAGAAAAAAATAGGAAAATCGGTCAACCAGTGTGCCCGGTTAGCGAACGAACACAAAAATTAGGCTGTTCTTTTATATATATAGATTTAATAGGAAACAGGAATTTCTGACACAAATTTTCTCAATAATAAAATATTAAAAAACGATTGCTTATGTTTTTCAATACCCCTTCTCAATCGTTTAATCCAAGGCGTTGGCATAAGTCTTGAAAATCTGTTGAATCCAGGGACTTTGTTAACATATCAGCAAGTTGATCTTTTGTACCAATAGGTTTAACTTCTATCAATCCATTTTGAATGTGGTCTCGAATGAAATGATGTTTAATGTCGATATGCTTCGGTCTCTTTGCTTCTAAATTTGTCGCCATTTCAATACAGCCTTTGTTGTCTTCGAAAATTATTGCTGGTTCATTTTGAATTTGATTTAAGTCTTGCAATAACCCCCGAATCCAAATAGCTTTGAAAACAGCCGCACTGAGTGCCATATACTCAGCTTTACTGGAAGAAGTTGCAACTGTTGTTTGCTTTTTGCTTGACCAGGAATAACATGATATACATGAGGCTTCCAAGTAATTCTCGGTAAGGCTTGTTAAACTATTGCTATGATTTTGCCAATTGAAGTTGTAACCCTTTTTCCATTGGACTTCTTGTTGGATTACACTCTTCCATCCCAAATTTTTCGAGCAGCTTGTCGATACTTGATTCTGGTGAAAGTCTTATTACATTTTCTTGAACATCTACATATTTTGATTCCAAGGAAAAATTTAAGATTTCCACAATCTGACATTTTAAAGGTTGATTCTAGTTTTGTTTTAAGTTCTTGTAATTTCGATGAGCTCTTTCCAGTAATCAATAAATCGTCCACATACAATATAAGTCCCATCTTAGTGTATAAGCAAAAGTCATGTCTAGATCTCTTGAACCCCAACTGAATAATAAAGTCATTGAAGTTCTTGTTCCAACATCTAGGAGATTGTTTAAGGCCATAAATGGACTTATAAAATCTGCAAACAGCTCCATCCTTCACTGAAACCCCTTCAGGAACAGCTATGTACAACTCCTCTTTTAATGTGCCATGCAAAAATGCGGTTTTACCATCAAGTTGGTGAAAGAGAAACTTGTTTCGTAAGGCCACAGCTAACACAGTTCGAATAGTGGTTAGTTTCGCAACAGGTGAATAAGTCTCTTCATAATCTATCCCAGCTTTTTGCGTAAACCCTCTAATTACTAGACGAGCTTTGTACCTTGTGGGTTCACTATATTCATTTTCTTTAATTTAGAATATCCATTTGGGCTTCAATGTCTTTGCATTTTTCGGTTTTGTAACCACTTGCCAAACATCATTTTCTTTCATAGAGTTTAGCTCTTCTTCAATAGCCTTGAACCATTTTGGAGCATCGGAACGTCTTTGGATTTCATCATAATATGAATTAGGTACACCTTTCGAAAATTCATCAGCAGTTGTTCTATAACACATGTAAAAATCATGAAACTTACTTGAAAATCAGCGCTCCTGTTCACTGCGCCTTGTAGTTATCTCATTATGAAGATTACCACTATCAGTTTTCGAAGGGAGCGCAGCTGCATCTTCCCAAACATCGGTTTCTTCATTTTCTTCTTCAACTATTTGATGTTCATCGTTTTCAGCTTCATTCACATCGCAATCTATCAGTATCTTTATTCATATCGCAACCAGTATCTTATTTTCAACACCAACGAGTACTTCAGATACTTCTCCCTTCTTCCTTTTCTTTGTGGTCATCTTTTTGAACTTGATTGAATGGAAAAACATTTTCATCAAACTTCACGTCACGGGCAGTGAAAAATTTCTTATTTTGGATGTCCCAAAGCTTGTATCCATTTGGTACGTATATCCAATCATGATTGATTTTCGGCTTTTGGAATACAGTTTCTTTCTTTGTTGACTTTGAATTCATGCATAAGCCTTGCATCCAAATACTCGGAACTTTTCAAAATCTGGTTTCGAACCATACCACAACTCTGCAGGTGTCTTCTTACAATTAAACGACTTAATTGGTGTTCTGTTAATAAGGTATGTTGCAGTAAGTGCTGCCTCACCCCACATTTGCGGAATGTTGGATTGCAATAACATAGTTCTTATTTTTTCAACAATAGTTCTGTTGAACCTTTCTGATACTCCGTTTTGCTGATTGTAGGTTCAATTTGAATCCCCATCTTCTTATACCACAAGTTCTGTTCTCTCGAGCAATATTCTCTCCCTTGGTCAATGGTAAGCTTAGAGATTGAATGTCCAAACATTGATCTCATCATGGCTTCGTATTCCTTCATTACTTCAAAGACGTCTGATTATCGCTTGATAACATAAACCATAGCGAAATTTATATAGTCATCAATGAAAGATACAAAATTTATGGTCAATATCTACATATGTTACGTGTGCCATTAAAGGGGTCACGACTATGTTTTCACTCTACACAAATATCACAGAAACCAAGGCCATCAACGGAAGTCGTAATGAGTCCCTTTATCAGATTTTTTTTTGCCATTTCTTTTAAGGCTCCCTGTCCAACATGTCCCAAACGATTATGCCATAATTTGATATCAACAGTCTTACATAAATTTGCTGAAAGATATTGAATCTCAAATTCAACTTCATACAAACTACCATTTAGATATCCTTCGGCGATGAGAAGTCCATTTTCTTACAATTCTGGCTACATCTTTGGCAAATTGGACATCAACACCAAGAATTGTCAATCTTCGCACGGAAAGTAAGTTGTCTCTTAATTCCGGTAAGTGGAGAACATCATTAATTGTCAGGACGATTCCCGTGTTGCTTCTTCCATGAATAATTCCAGTACTTTTTGCAATCAAAAATTGACCATTCTTCACAACATTGATTTTTTCTGGTTCTCTCAGTTCTTTCTCTTCAGAAAAACACATTTTCCAGATCTCTTTAGCTGTAGTCTTCTCACGGATGTAGCTCAAAAAATCATTATAAACAAACGCTACAATTCGTTTTTTGGCTTTCCTATCTCTTTTTTCAGAAAATCTTCATATCCCTCACCACTTGCTTCAACGACATTGGTCAAAACATCTCCCAGATTAAGCGAGTCCACTGTCCAGATGGGTTTTGACCCTACTGCCAATCATCAGATCCGCTTCCATGAAACTGCGGAATTCCATATTAACCGACTCTTTAGTTTCGCCCATAACCTTATAGAGTTTATTGGTTTATATAAATAATAACAATGGTGATAATTGATAAACAATTTAATAGAAAACAGGTCTTGCTTCTAGAATGTTGAAATTTGGAATGAGAAAATTTCTGACTCAAAATTTTCTCAATAATAAAATATTAAAAAACGATTGCTTATGTTTTTTAATAAGATCGTCGCCTGCTGCTTTGGTGACTGTGTGAAACATAGCACATTAGAGGCAGCATTTCTAACTATTTTCTAGCAATGTTGCCACTGGTTCTTGATACTTGATGTTAGCGATCTGGATCTTTTGCATTATAGCTGTCCGGTGTAGAATTTACTTTAAAAATTTCCTTATTTTGGTCGTTGTCGGAATATTCGTCTTGGCTATACGACGAGGTCGTGGTCCGAGTCGTAGTTGGCTCCTCGGAAAGTCCGAACATTTAGAATGCTGGACAAGTGCCTTCCTTCGATTGCGATGAGATTAATCTGCTCGAAGATTGATTAATCGGTAGATCTCCATGTTACTTTAAGGATGTTGAGATTTGGGAACCACGTGCTACCACAACATTTCGCCCCGCAGCGAATTCGATCAACCTGAATCCGTTGTCGTAAGTGATGTCAAATTTCAAATTTAGTTCTGTCAAATTGCAATCTTCAACAAAGGTCAAAATGTCGTCATATAAAAACAAACAAATATTTCAAACATGTCTATGTACATTCGCACAAGTTGTACTTCTCTTTCATGTTATATTTGTTAAATGGAATAGTTTTGTCTTCATCAGAACTATTCTGGACATCATTTTTTTTAATGGTCCAGACAAATTATAACTCAATGCATGCCATTTGCGACGAAAACGACCCCGATGATGGCATCTATCGCCTTCAACCATCACCATCACAATGCACCAGCAAAAGAAAAAAAAAATGTTCATATCTTTCTCTCACTGTATAGCAAAACATTCTTGAATAATAACCATAAGGAAAAACTTCAATTCCATTATAAATTCTTTGGTTGTAGTTTTTCTTCGTATTTCCTTGGACCATTTGATTTCTCGATCTGATTCGTATCCTTGTTGTGCATTTGCAAACGGAGCAAAGGAAAAGTCCAAGGATATCTAAATAAACAGTCTCAGAAATGAAGGAACATAGTTCTCTGTCGAAAGCAATTGCATTTAGTGTGCATTAGTTTTGTGATGATTTCTTGGTTCTCACTCTGTACTACTCCTTTCTAACTCTCTCTCTGGTCATTAAGTTTTATTTTATTATTCAAGGAATATATTGTAATCGCTCCATGTAGTTAGGAATGAACACTTAAAATAATAAAAATAAATATGTTTTGTTAATTTAAAAAAAAAAATCGGAATTTTTCTTGGGAGAAGAAGTGAAAGGACTTTAAGGATTCAGGGTCCTCCTAAGTTCAATTAACAAACGGCAACAACAACATAAACCAACTTCTTGTCCAATCAAAAATCGACATTTTTTTTCCATTTGACACCTCCAAAAGTTTCTCATGCATCCTTAATGTCTCAACCGTCCCGATTTTCATCCTTCAGAAAAGCAGAGAGCAACATAGCAAAGAAAAAAACTACTCGTATCCTTAATAAATGAAGGTGAACATAAGACGAACCAAATAATGCAATGTATACTTAAGTAAACCTTTATTCATTCAGAGGATTCAGGGATAATACTCGGTAGGAGAGAATATTATAATGACACCTCATCGTACACAAGGATTCACTGTACACCAGAATCTCTAAAGAATTCGTACTTCCATATCGCATTGCATCATCATGATACATAGCCAGTTTCACACTTACCTTACTCCCTGTCCCTAACCATCTATATACAGAGCGAACTCCAGTCAGTATGGCTCTTATGACACCGTCATTGTCATGGTGCTATCATTGCGCGCCCGATGTTGCGACAAACGGATACAGAGATACACCATCATCCTGTTTATACGTTTTGAGGATGGAAACTAATAATAGATGGCCAGGATCTTTTTTTTATTTTTGTTTTGTTCTTACACATTCTGCTCAAAGGTATTAAAGAGGAGACTTGTGTTGGGTTGGCCTTTCTTTCTAAATAACTTTGTTCACCTTAAGTTTTATACAGAGGCGAATTAAGTCAATTGCGAAGACCAAGTTCACTTCCCGTTGATGATTAAAGATTTTCAATAAGAGCATCTTTTCAATGATATTATTTTAAAGCACACTTTTCAAATGATGAAAATATTTTAAAGCATACTTTTGGCATGAAATATTTTATAGCCTACTTTTTGGATGATTTCTTTTCGTTCTTGTTTACTAATTTTTGGATACTTTGACAGGATAAAGTTTGTGTATGGTTCTCGGACCAAACTTTTCATTGATTTTTTACTGCGTAGTATTCGAAAGTAATAGGTACTAGTTCTATTACTACCAATTGAATTAAGTTTAAATTGATTTTGGAAATTCATTGGGTGCCAATTGTTCAGCCCTAGCCTTATTTTTTTTCACTACTCAGTAGCCAGCACAGCAAAATTTCCCTTGGCAAACAACAACAATTTGGATTGCAACCGATAAGAAGGTCAGTAAAAAAAATTACAGTTGTACAACCGATAGAACTTTCAATTATTGAAATGAAGACAGCGCTGATAGTGTTAAGAAGAATTATTTGCTACGCAAATCTAATGCTCTGAGTTATAAACTCTCTCAGGTTGAAGTATTTGCTAATTGTTTTTAATCTGAGGCACAACCCTCAGCTCCATTTTGCGACGTTTTATGTAACAATTGCCATAAAAATTGGCAGATAAAGTGAGTTCTTATTCGCACTTGATAATGCTGAGCTGGCTACTGAGTAGTGAAAAAAATACGGCGTTTGTCTTCTAAAATTCCGCATCCAAGGATTTTAGTTGAGTTTTCCATCTCAAGCTCATCTTCTATACAAAGTGTAGAACGTAACTAAGACTCCACTGTCCGTCTGCCAAGAGGCTCATGAACCTTGATAGGTAGATAGACACCTTAAATCACAGAGTCCGACTCGCACTTGGCCAGTTTTAAGGAAATGATTTCAATCAACAAAAATCATTACACAACCAATTTTTCATATATGCTCGAAATGAAGTTACACAATGTTAGGAGCACCGTGTTTATAGTTATTTATATGATTCCTTGCCACATTGGGCGCCATTCAAAAATCCAACACACTACAGCCCTGCAATTGCCAACCAACACCAACAGTTCAAGGTGTGATGATATTAAGAGTCAGGATATGGCACGTATAACTCCTTTTCTATCCTGATTCGCTTCAATCTTTGAATCCTGAGGCAGTGCGCGTCTGTCGCAACGCCATCTTCGTTCTGCACCCAAAGGTCGTTTTCCAAAGTTCCTCCACCTCCATGGAAGATTCAGAGCATAAATATTTATGGTCGTGTGTTTCTTGTTTCGTCGCCAAAGCTTCCAACTCAATTTCTCTGTTGTTTTTTGTTTTATTTCACCTTCTTGGATTCTCAAGTTTTGTATGCTTTTTGAAGGGCGAGCAAGAAGGTGATATGTGGTAGAAATGTTAAGAGGTGCAAGCGTAATGCGCCATTGTTGAGTGCCATCAACGTCCTTTCTATATTTTTCTCCTGCCTGCCTTCTTGCATCATCATCATCATGAAACTGAGGTTGAGGTGTTTTCGAAGATGTTGCTGGATGTGTGTGTTTTGGGACTTTGAGCATTCCTATAACTGCATAGAAAATCACCTGAGAAACTTTTCGGAAGGTATATCCTGCAAAAACCTGGTGTCATTGTCGTTTAATCGTCTTATATCACATTTTCATTGTGTGTGCGCATAGATGTTATGGTGAGTCGTTTCTTTGGGTGTTTAAAGTTTGTGACACTTAAAAGAATGACTATGGCTATATGATGAGCTTGAGGAGCCTCCGCTGCAACGTCAATGTTCCTTGAGCAAGGATCCAATGAAATGACATTGGCAATTGTTTTGTCAAAAGCAGTTTAAGAAGACACAAGTGAAACTGTTAAAAGACATAAACTTGTTTTCTCTTCTTACCGTTTTGTGTGACTGTGCACCCTGTATGTCTTTTTGACACTAAAAGCGTGTGTGTGCCGTGCCTGCTTAAAATGCATTTTCGGTAACCTTTAATGAGGATCTAGTCTTACTTTAGAAAAGTAGAGGGAGATGTTTTCTTTGTGAATGGAAAGAAAATTAAATCCGTCTAAATTGAGAATATGTGGTGTAGTAAAAAGTAAGATGACTTTCGAATTGGTTAAGAATTGTTTTGAAGGAGTTTTTTGAATTCATATACATATGTGTAGTCTTGAAGAAACTTTATCACTTCTTGCTTATCTTTTTTTTTTTTTTTGCCGTTATATGTGAACGTCTAAAGCCTTTCGTCAACAGTCTGATTGGTCCTTACTGATGTGGCTCAAGACAAGGAAAGTCCACCATTTACCATTTAGATCTTGGAAAAAAAAACCCGGAACATCAAATTGATACTCATATCACGATATCACCTATTCATTGATTTTAAATTAAAGTCGCGTAAGACAGTTTCTTCAGAAATGAACCATTATCTGTATAGACCTTCCTCTAGTTATTGTATCCCTTTCAAGTTTGTTGGCCTGTGTAGGGTGACGACTGAGAATTCACGCTTCAAAAATTGTTTAAAGGTCAATGAGGGAAAAACCCAATACATATTGTCGTTAAAAAGGACACTGTCACCGAAGTATTGGACAAAAAGTGAGCATGAGCAGCCATAGCTTCGAGCTAACAGGTTCAGTTTACAACAACAACAGCAGAATAGATTACACCACTTACCATCCACAAACAAAAATCACTTAAGATTCAGTCCAATTTATCTGAAAATGACCAAACTGTTTTCTGGAAACGGTAAGCTCTTGGGGTAAGTGAATATACAGTATTTTACTCACGTCAAAATACTCGGGTCAAAAACAAAACCCGGCACCGTTTCTTTAAAAGGTCGAAGCAATTAGCTTCTGGTTTCGGAACCGAGACACGGGATCTTCGAAACAGTGAAGGAAACCTAGTCACCGAAGCACAGGGAATTGTAGATGTTTTCAAGCAGCACTACCAACAGCTGCTGAATGCGCAAAATGTCGAGCGAGCTAATGACGAAAGAGAAGCAAGACCAGTCAATGAAGACCCAGTCCCAGCCTCAAGCACAGAAGAGGTAGAAAGAGACATCCAAAAGCTAAAAAATAACAACTCCGCTGGGTCGGATGGCATACCTGCGGAACTCTTTAAATATGAAGGAGGTGTTTTGATGAACCGTATGCACCAATAATCGGCACGTACCAGTGTGGCTTTAGGCCAGGCAGAACAACGATGGACCAAATATTCACACTGAGGCAGATCCTGGAAAAGACCAACGAATTTCAAGTCGAAACCCACCATCTTTTCATTGACTTCAAAGCTGATTATGAAAGCATCCTCCGCCAAGAGCTTATGATGGTGATGTCTGAATTCGGGATCCCGAACAAACTGATCCGGCTGTGCCGCATGACGCTAAACAATACGCAGTGCAGTGTGCAAATGGTTAATAGCTCATCCGAGTTGTTTCAAACATGAGCAGGGATTTAGACAAGGTGCTGCGCTGTCATGTGACTTCTTCAATATAGTCCAGCAGCAGATAGTGCGCAAGGCAGGTGTGAGCACGGAAAAAACTATCTTCAACAAATCCACCCAGTTTCTAGGCTATGCGGACGACATAGACATCGATCCAAGAGGAAAAACAGGCGAAACTTGTTGATCTTGAAGTGAATGAGGACAAAACAATAACAAAGTACATGCTATCAACAAACAAAGCAACATCTGTCCATCGCCTAGGACAAAACGTCACTGATGGTAGCAGCAATTTCGAGGTAGTTAAGGAGTTCAACCAACCTTGGAACAAACATCAATCACACAAACGACACCGTAGTGGAAATCCGAAGAAGAAGTACCCTAGCGAACCGCTGCTGCTTCGGTTAGGCAAAACGACTGGGTTCAAAACTCCTCACTCGAAAGACAAAGTGTCTGCTACAAAACTTTGATTTTACCAGTGTTACTCTACCGCGCCGAGTGCTGGACGATAAGTAAAAAAGGGGAATTGATATTGGGCACTTTCGAGAGAGAAATTCTTCGACGGATTTTCGGTCCCATATGCGACGGTGGCGAATGGAGAAGAAGGTTCAACCGAGAACTGTACGAGCTGTACCAAGACTGGGATGTAGTCCATAAGGCCAAGAAAAGACGACTACATTGGCTCGGCCACATCGAGCGAATGGACGACAACACTCCAGCCAAAAAAGTCTTCTCATCCAGCCCCCAGGTTCGAGACGACAAGGAAGACCGAACCTACGGTACAAGGACCAAGTGACCAGAGAGCTTGGCTTCCGCGAAAGGAGAGTGCATGCGAGGGACCGTTCACGATGGAAGGCTGCACTATCTCAGGCTGCGATTCTTCATGAATTGTGAGCCGGATAAGTACCTAAGTAAGTACAAACATAAAGAGTTTACAAGATGTCGAATTTTGTCGATTTGTGTATTGCTTAAAATGTAAGAAACATTTACCTTGGCATCTGTTACTTTACTTTTACTTTCGGTGGCGCTCACAATCCAGGATGGATATCGGCCTCAGCTAACTCGGTCCTTTGCTAGATGCCTCCACTTGTTGGTTGACGTTTTTCTCCAATTGAGCGCGCCACCTTCCACGTTTCCTATCGGGGTTGGATGTGAAAACTCGACGGGCTGGTGTTCATACGCTCCCAATATGTGTCCCAGGTATCTTAACCGCTGAATTTTTGGCTTTCCGGCCAGCTCGATGTCGCTGTAAGATCCGTATAGTTCGTGATAGTATTTCATTGTCCACTCTCTACCGATGCAAACTGGACCGAACATAACTCGAAGAATCTTTCTCTCAAAGCAACCCAGAAGGTTCTCCTCCGCTCTTGTCAATGTACATGCCTTCGCCCCATACAGCAGGACTGGGATGATTAAGGTCTTATACAGGGCTTCCTTCGTTCTTTGAGAGAGGGCCTTACTGCTCAGATGCCTTCTTAGCCCGAAAAAAACAGCGATTGGCAAAAGTGATTCCGCGCTTTAACTCTGCACTGATGTCATTGTGCGACGTTATAGTGGAACGTTGGCATCTTAGACTTTTAAATATGCAAAACACTTTAGCAGGAGGTAGGAGATAACAATTCAAACAACTTAATCGTTAAATAGTATTAAATTAATCCAATTGTAATGCAAAGTTAAATTGCACCCTAATTTTTCCCACACTCCAGCCTTCGCACAAAAAGGTCCTTGAATCCATATCAAAATTAAGTGGCACCATTTCGAAATTCTTTACTACCAACTATTAAAGTCTTTTTTACATAGTAATCGTTGGCGTGCGAATTAATTTCAACAACGAACAGCAGCTCATTTGGAATTTATGAAATTCATGAAACAAACTAATGTTCTTCCCATCAAAATAAAAACAAAAAAAACTGAGTTCTTGAAGCCAAAAAACCAGTATAATGCCTTCATTTATGCGATCTCTTTCTCTCTCTGTCTTTAGGATGAGAAAGGAATACTTTTCGTCCTTTTTGGCATTAACATTTGAAATATCCAAACAGACAAAAATACATTATACACAATTCTAAATTATGAATATTATCCTCGTATATCTGTCGTCCTTCTCAAATTGGCTCTGGTCCTCATTTCATCTCTCGTCATTACGGATAATATTTGGATTATGACTTCTCCTATACAGAGCCTCACATCACCCCCCAGTCTCCATTCCGCACAAAAAAATTTGTTGTGTATAGAAAATTCCAACTAACTCACACACACACTGTTATTCATGATGGAAAAAAGGACGAAAAAGAACCGAAATAAATGTGATATAATGCCGGGAGATGTGGAAGAAGAAAACATCATCCTGGATTCAGTGATTCGGCATCGGCATTGGTATATCGTTGATGTTGGCCCTCATTTTTCTCGTTCTATCTCTGCGGTTCATCATGACGAGTCCTTTTTTTTGGGAGGTCGGTCCTTTTTTAAAGTTTTCGAAATTTGAAGAAGAAGCGCTGGGACTCGGACTGATGTGAAGAAGCACTTTCAAATTTGCATCAAACGACGAAAAAAGGACGAACAATCCTAAATTAATATGAAACTCCTCTATCTCGCTCCATGAGAAGTCGGGTCCTTGTATATTTTTTTTTTTGGTATGTAATCCTCGTCTGGACCATAACATGAACCAATTTGTTCATATAAATTGATGGGGAGATGTCGACAGTGGCGGAGACACCCGCCACCACCTTCGTCGCCTCCACGAGAATGAGAGATATTATTTTAACTGGCAAATCCAACTTTCAAAAATTTTCTATTTTTGTATTTGCTCTTTGTTTTTTTGTTGGGGAAAAAATGGAAAATGAGACGAACGATTGTTAGTTCGGGTAATTCTGAAAGGATGACGATGTGTAGCTGCCCCTTCCATCTTCCATGTGGCAAATATCCCAGGATCCAGGGACTTTTGCTTGCAATTCTGTCAGAATTTTAGACGAATTATGATAATTGCCTTGAAGATCTCCTCGCTTTCGGATGAAAATGTTTGCAGTTTTCTGTGTTCTCTTCTGCGGTTATGTCAAATGCAGTATAGTTGTTGATGTTGGACACTATGAGCCAGGGGAACAAGAAGAGGGGTACATTAAGGAAATAAAATGGCGTCGACATGGACAAATCGACAAAAATTTTGAACATAGAGTCTTTTTACGCTGACGATAGCGAAACATTTCCAAGAATTGAGGAAACTTTAAAGACTTCTTTTTGCAGAGCATGTTTATGTGCAGCCCAGGGAAGGAGGACATATGCATGAAGTTTAGTTTTCCTTTTTTATTTCTTCCTCAACGCTCAGAGAAATTGAAAGACCTCTATCTTGCAAGGGAGGAAAGAGAGAGAAATTTATTAAGGAAATGCAATTGCCAAAATGGATAAGAGTCTTATTTATAAGGATTCAGTTCATTGGGTGGATTTCTAAAGAAATTTCCGACGATTTCAAAATTTAGACGATATGGAATTGAAACATTGGATATATTATTCGAACGATCAACGCCATCGAGACGCTTTACTACTGTTTTGAAAAGAAACTAATACCAAAGCAATGGATGGCGGGCGTAAGCCAAAGGTGGAAAAACCTTCGCAAAAGGGCCAAGTCTGAACCTATTAATAGCGGAGCCGAGGTGGACGAAGTCCTTTACTACGTCGAAGTGTAAGTTTTGTCCAATACGTCGGTGTTGAGTGTCCTTTTTTAATGACACTTGCTTTAGTCCTCATTGACCTTTAAACCCATTTTCATCGGTTCCGATTTGAAAAAAAAAGTGCCACTCACATCACGCTGTCATATCCTCGGGATATGTAAGCAGCTGGACGAAATATTGGAAGGTGGTGCCTCTGATGGTGTTGACATTAGAGTTCTGTATTATTCTTTCAAGAATTATGTTAAGAAAGTCGCATGACAGCATGTCGACTTGTCTTAAACCGTTTTTGACATAAAAGGTATCAGTGAGGCATTCGCCGACCTTGATGGAGCAAAGTAGGTACATTCTCCATCGTCATTTTTCACAGGCGAACGAACTTGGCAGGGATGGCTCTACACAGTAATCTCTGTAGATATTGTCATACGCGCCTTAAAATAACGGGTTTTTCAATATGGGCGCTACAAAAGTATACCGATAGGGACAGCAAACGACGCCATATTTTTTTTCTTCCTTTCTCGACGTTTGCCATTTCATGGCTAAAATTTACTACCGAAATTCGGAGTGAGTAGCCCAGAACTTATGGTTGATATATTCGTCCAGTCAGATCAACAATTGAACGTTTAGTGGAAAAAATTGAATCCTCAGGGAATGCACATGATGTGCCAGTGTCAGTGGGACAAAAAAGTGCCCGTAGTGATTCGAATATCGCTGCCGCTAGTGCTTCAGTTGAAAATGACCCACATCAGTTTATTACTCGTCAAGAATTGGGCATTACTGTGACATCATTTTGGTACATTTTGCGAAAGAATCTTGGTCTGCATTGTTACAAGATATCAAACTGACACAAAACTTGAAACCGCTTGACCATCATAAGCGTTGTGCGTTCATGAATTGGGCTGAACATCAACTTGAAAATGATCCAAAGCACGATTCCGATTCTTACTGATTATTTTTGGATGGTATTGACTTGGACGATATTTGGTTTCAATAGGACGGCGGCGCCACAAACCACACATCACAAGTCACAATCAGCGGTACCGAAACTACTAGCAAGTGAGTATTTGTACTCCATTTGCGTTCAGTGTACTCCCATACTCCGCTATACCTACTCGAAAACACTCCCTTTGGAAACCTAAAGGGATAATAGGTCCGTTCGCGTACTTTTTGCACTAAAATTCTCTCACAGAAAAACAAAACTTCGAAAAAGTTATCGTACGGGAAACAACTAATTTTATCCACATTTTAATTGTCAAGTTTTTTTGTATGAAAAATTAAAACTTTGAATTTGTATTTATTTATTTGCTATTTTCAATCAAATTTGACACTTTTCACAATTCAGCCCAAAGAAATTTCTTGCAGAGTAGGTACATAAAATAATTAGTAGGGAAACTCAAAAAAATTCACCTGTTGATTCCCACATATTTTCACACAGATACCTATGGAAAATAGATGCCAATGAGAAACTTGTAGGAAGGAAAGGGTAGCAAAATAAGCTTTTTTGACGGTCACCCATTGACATAGGGTGTTAAAGTTATAATTTTTTAACAGGTGGAAAACTCTTACATGAATATATGTAATATCTAAGTTATTAAAAAATCAGTGTTCATATTTACACAAAAAACATAAAAAATATTGGTCATTTTTAAATCAAAATTTTTTGAGTTGTACAAATCCGGAAAAATATATATATAAATTTTTTGTTCAAGGTTTTCTAATGAATTCAAAAAACCTTTTTGAAAACGTTCCGTTCTCATACTCCTTAAAATTTGTAAAAACTGAAGACGTGGAAATTATTGTTTAATCGTTTGATTGTAAACAGCTGTTATGATTTTCTTGAAATTTTTTAAACATGAAGGCACAAAAATAGTAAAATGCATTTTCCATTGCAAAATTTAAAGATTTAGAATCAGATGCGGGATTGAATAATTGCACTGATTGCTTTCCTCTTCTACCTCTATTTTTCAATAACCTGTATGTTTTGAAGATCTAACATTTCAGTGGGCATGCAGTTACCTTCGGTTATGTCTTCCATATATTTTATTGAAAAAGATCTCTTAAAAGCACATGAAAACTGAAATGGAGTTATTGCTTTGTTGTTTCCACCTCGATATCGCAGCACACCAAATGTGTTTTCAAGACAATCTTGATTAAGGTTTCTAGTAAAAAGAAATTTTACTCCTTCTGTCCTTAAATCAGCAAAAAGATCCCTTAAAACGTTGATGTTTTGTTGCCATCCTTAGACAAATCTTAATTTTTAGTAACATTCTTTGTTTCGGCAAGAAAAGTGATGTTATCGAAAAATAACATCATCTCATTTAAAAACTCAATTTGTTCTGTATTGGCACTATAAAGTCTACGTGCAACTTTTCCCTTGAAGCTTGAGAAATTAAAAATATCAAAAATGTGTCCATTTTTTCAATAACTTCGGCTGTATTAATAGCTGTTGTTGAAGCAGCACCGAAACTAGCCATAGTTTAGATACCAACTGTTACAGTACTGCTTAAAGTTTGTGAAGCCTTACTCGCATCTTTTGGCTCTGCGAAATAAGGCCCCAGGAAAAAAGGCCCCAAAGAAAAAATGAAATAAGGCGCCAAATTGGGGTATATTTTCATAATGAAATTATGCCCCAATGAAATAACCCCAACGAAATGAAAAAAGGTCCCAAAATTAATGAAATTAGGCCCCAAACTGTGAAATTTAGCCCCAATTTGTCTTTTTCATAAAAAAACCGTTGGTTAGATAATGAAATACCACCCCAAACTGTTACACAAATGCTTGAAATGTGAACTTAACAATTTCCCTGCAACAAGGGCTCTTAGTAGAATAGGAACTGGTGGGTCATAATGGGCGAATTTAAATTAATTGCGAGCTAAAATACCTTCAATTCTATGCTAGTTTCAAGGCAATTAAATCTCCAATAATATTCTTTAGCAATTTTTAATCTTGCACTTTTCATAAAAACGTCTCTCCTGAAAAATGTTGAACATCGACTTTGGCGTTTTTTCTTTGAGACCACAGACTTGTGGGTCATAAGGGCCAAATTTGAATTTGAGACTACTGACCCACTCTGGTGGATCATAAGTTGCGAAATCAAATTCGGGTCTTGTGGTTAATTTTAGATAATTGTTTGTCAAACAATAAATTGAGTAGAAAGTTTTTAACATTTTCAAGCTTTTACCCTTGCATAACGGTTGAAATAAACCGTATGCTTTAAGTCTATGTGCCGTAACGTAAAAATGCAAACTCACCGAACTTTGGGATTCAGTAAGAGTTGGGAATTCTACAAGAACACTATACTTGGACCCCATTTTCATTTTACTGAGTTGTTTTATAATTGCATTAATAGCTCCACCAGAAAGACCTTTTTTATTGATAGAAAGTTCAGCAGATATCTAATTATTGATTTCATAGTTCATATTGAACACGTAAGAACCATTTACTTTGTTTTGTTATTAAACCTTAACTCCAAAATCAGTGTAATATGTTTTAAAAATTGTAGTTTGAAACAAAATACAGCAGGTGCAATTGCTCGGAAAAAATTCGCGCGATTTTTTTTATTTTCACACCCCAAATTGATTCTCTTTTGGGCAAAATTTATTCCGTAATTATAGCTAACTACCAAAATTGCGAAAAAAGGAATAGGTAACAACTTGTTTTTTTTCATAACAAACTTTATTTAAGGTGATGTCACCACAAACTTTTAAACAAATACTTGAATTGTATCTTGAACATTTTCCCTACAAAAAGGACACTTTTAATTCTCCTGTCCATCTGTAATGGACTCGGCTTGAGTTTTAAGGTTGCATTCATTGCAAATCTTAAGATTTTAACAAGGCAACAGCAAAATATTTGCCCGCAAATCCTCACAAATTGCACAATTAGCTCCAAAAAGCTTTGGGTCCTCGAATAGACAAACTTGGTAATGCATTTTCATGTTAATTTTGAAAAATGAAATAAAGCCCCAAATTGATTTTAAATTAAAATGAAATTAAGCCCCAAAACTTTATTTCAAAGTGAAATTATGCCCCAAAAGAAAATGAGAATAAGCCCCAAAAAAATGAAATAAAACCCCAAAATTTGAGAAATTTCGTTGTTGTTGTTTTGTGTGCTTTTTTTTGGGGCCTTATTTCATTATTTTTTTGGGGCCTTTTTTCCTGGGGCCTTATTTCGCGCCCCCGCATCTTTTGATTCGTATTCGTATAAATATGCTCATCTGTTAGCTTAGGTGCTAGCTGAAAAGAAGACTTTTTATAATGAATAGAAATTTCTGACATCGGTCCATTTTGCTTTTTTTTCATCGGAAAATAAAATATCGTATTTCATGAAGTCAAAATAACTTCAATAGGTGGGTGCTGTCAAACATGTAATACAATTTTGTATCCTTAACAAAAAAGTAAGGCTTTTGAGAAGGAATTCCTAAAAGCTTATTTAAAGCTATGAAATAACTGCCCTAGGGTTCAAATCGACTGCTTTTAGTTGTTTAACACAAGCATAAATTAGATCTTTTAAGGTTTTAGAAGAACAGGCAGAATTAACGAAATGGTATCCTACTAGCTGCTTGTACCGGTGAGTGATGCCTCTCACCATTACAAACATTGCGTAGTTTGCACCTAGTCGTGTTTTTCTCAACCCATCGTCTTCTAGACCTGTTATTTCTCCAGTTATTTTGCTAAACAAGAATGGGTTTTAAGGGAAATTTCATCCAGACATATGACACAATTGAAAGCTATTGGTGCAAAGGATTGAATTTCAAGCCTTAAAGCACTAAATAAAGATGGATGGAAACCAGGCCCTGATGTCCAATTTTTGGTAAAATAAGACAAGATGACAAATTTAAATTTCTTTTTAAGAAATAATAAGATTTTGGTGCTATAAAATATACGCTACGGAAAAACTTTTTTAATTCATTATTGAATCCTTTTTTCTTTTTTCCCGAATTTTTTATAATGACTTTCTACAATAGTTGCAAGTTCTTTAGGCAAATAAGATCTTAAATTATCGACAAATTTTTTTTTTTAGTTTTCCAAATTTTCTAAATCCTTAATCTTCTTTTTCAGTTCTTCGTTCTCTGTTTTTAAATACACATTTTCTGTTTCTTCATTAAATTTGGTCTGTGTTGATTGGTGTGTATTTGTTTTTATTACATTAACGCTCAAGAAATCGTCGATAGTCCTATCGGGTTCAAAGACGTTTTCTTTTTCTTCTACCACTTGAAATCTGGAGATTTCATTAACCAGTTTCTCGTTGGTTATGACTTATGACTAGGGATTGCAATCCCGGAATGATTTTTCAATCCCGGGTTTTCGGGATTCAAAAATTTGGATCCCGGGATCCCGGGATAATCCCGGGATTTAAAGAAAAAATAAAAGATATTTGTGGAAATTTTTATTTTGTTTATTTGACAACTTAAAAAAAAGAAATAACTCAATAAAAACTCTTAAAAGCAATAACTCCATG
This sequence comes from Sphaerophoria taeniata, assembly GCA_943590905.1. Lineage (NCBI taxonomy): Eukaryota > Metazoa > Arthropoda > Insecta > Diptera > Syrphidae > Sphaerophoria > Sphaerophoria taeniata. The sequence goes on along the minus strand of OX016542.1, from coordinate 70,807,512 downwards.
ATTATTTAACAAAAAATATTAACTTCTTAAAAAAACTAATTCATAAAAACTCTTAAAAAAAAAAAACGTCAAATTTCCACACAATATTTTTAATTTTTTTGATTTTTTCCTTACCCTTACGTCTTCTGCAAGCAACCCCGTTTGCCATCACTAATCAAATAAAAATTTCGATTTCCTTCTCGTGTGAAAAAGGCCATTAAGATTTGTTTGACGGCAGAAGCACACACAAATATTTAAACTAGCTCTTTAAATTGTATATCGGGTAGAGGTCAAATAACACGTTTATACCTTTATAAGTCTTACTGCAGATTTCATTGAAGATGGATTAAGTATAAATTGAAACCCGATTTGCTTGCAATTCGTTACTGATAAAGCCTGGTTTTTATATAACAAAATAAGATTTCAAACAAAAGCTTTTCAGATGTTCAGCATTCTTAATTAGACAACGTTTTTTTTTTTATTTCCATTTTTGATGTCCGAAATTCTACTGCTTGATACATTTGATGCCATTTGCTGCTTTTACGCAATTTTACTCTTTTGCTATCTTTTTGCACATATCCCTCTTCTGCTCACTGTTACTCACCTTTCGTACGTTAAAACTACAAATTTTCAAATTTACCGGTTAATTTACTCCCCAGATGGGGTGCCTAAGTTTACTGAGATAGTATTGGTAAAAACATGCATACTCTTGCAGTAAACTTGGACCGCAGCTTGCAGACATTGTCATTTTGACAGCTTGGTTGATTATACTAGGTGTCTTTATATACAATGATTTAATCTACCAATCCCGAAAATCCCGGGATTAGATAATACAATCCCGGGATTTGAAAGTTTGAAAAATGTATCGGGATCCCGGGATTGCAATCCCTACTTATGACTTTAATAAAAAAAAAAAAAAAAATCATTGAACAAAAATCTTTTAAAAAGGCTAAAATAAGAAAAGAACACTTTATTGAAGTGTCTAAAAAAGAAACAAGGGACTTATGACTCTAATAACTCAGTGTTTACCTTCGGAATAGTTGGTTATATTTAGTTGTAAAAATATTTAAATTTGGAACCGCAGAAAGCTTCAAGCGATTTCCAGATTTAGCGTACCTACAGATTTTCTCCGAAGCGATTTTCACAAATTCTAAGGTCAATTGAAATCTCTTTTTGAATTAAATCCGGTTTGTGAACAGAATTCAACCACTTCATTCTTCTGAAAAAAAAATAAGCCATATTGCTACAACTTACTTCGAATTTACAAATTTTGATTGATGTTTTTTTATTTTTCTCAAGCTTGTGAAGGTGTAGTTCAATAGTGCAGTTTCAAGTGTGAAGTGTTAAGAGTGATGTAACGTAGGAAACATAAGTCTTAACATTAACTCCAGATAAATCTCGTAAGTTTTTACGAATATCTAATCAAATGTTTGTAATTCCTAACGAGCACTTGAGATTTATTACTTACAACTCGCTGTTTGTTGGAAGCTTGAAAAATCTTACATTTGATTTTTCACTCTCTTGTCTGCCACACGAAATGCACTTGTAATAATGTTTCCCCATATTTTCAACTTTAACAGACAAAACAAACTTTTTCAATTTTTTTTTCAGCAAAATTGACACATTTTATTTTATCGAATATTTTTTTTCATAATTTATGACAATCAAGTCGGACCGCCTTTGAAAGTCTATTAGGGAAAAAGGGAAAAAAGCAAGTGATGAACGTGTAGTCATTTCTTCTTGCGCAGGCAGTTTTACATAAGGAATTGGTTTGACTATTTTCAATTATGGTATTTTTGTTGTGTTTTTGGAGTTTACTCCTTTAGAATCGATTCATATATAGACCCCGGTATGGAAAAAATATGGATAGGAAAATCAATCATTGAAAAAAGCGTTATAAAAAATTGTCTACTAACGCTTTTTTTAACTCTTAATAACTTTTAACCTACTGGATCGATTTAGATGGAATTTGGTAGTAAGACAGACTAGAATCTGGAGAAGGGCACACGGTGTTTTTTAACGCAATGAAAAGGGTCGAAAAGGTCACAAGGGGTTTAAATGTTAGGTCAAAGTTTGTATGGAGGTCGATTAGGTTAGAAGTTTAAAACTTATTTGTATGGCTTTTGACTAAACATAAATAAGTAAGACATTCAAAGTTTACAAAAAATTAACGGAGGGGAGGGGATGAAAATAGGGGGTAAAAGTTTTAGTGCCATTTCGAATCTATTTTATTGAACAGAGATTTCAACGTAGAACGGTGAAATTTTCACACATGATACAGAATTTCATGCTCTTCAATTTATTATACTTTAATTATAACGGTAACTCATTAATATGGCCAATTAAGACATTTTCACATAAATTGGTATATAAGTTTTAATCCTATAGACTGGTTGTTGAAATTTCCATATGTCTAACCTACATGAAATAACGGTGATTTTGATACCTCATTTGTAAGGATACGTCTAGTACAAGCCTCACAATCTCGATTTTAAAATAAATATATTTGCACACAAACGACCTGCTTGGTTCGTACAAAATGACACATCACCTGTGGGAGAATCCCGCTATGGCCAAAATTGGATCGTTGTTTTTCGATTAAAAGCATCCTAGCGTGCGTTCTAATAATCGGATCTTCAAGATTTAGATCTCTTAAGAAGCACAAGGCTTCAAGCTTTAATTCAATGTAGAATTTATCAACATTCAATTCCATTTTGTATGCAATAATGCATGATAAATGTGGACCCATTTGAATTTTCATCATTAATTAATGAAAAATTGATAAGAAATGTAACTGTTCTGAAAATGTAATGATGCAGTTTTGTAGATTTTTTCATTATTTACAAAAATGTTTGTAGAAGTAACTACATTGATTCATTAAAAAATACATAAGAACGTTTTAAACAAAGTTGTCGACATTCATATCGCTTACCATAAGTATTTAAGTATAATATAGTTTATCAAATTATTATGAATAGATGTATGAATATATGAATTCAATCCTTTGCGTATTATACAGGGTGATTCACGAGCGTTGTGCCAAAAAGGTAGAGCGTGTAGGCTGAGTTGAGACAAGAAAAAAATCGTATAGGAGGGGGAGGTTTATTTCCCCCCGTTTAGCCGGGAGGGGCAATTTTCTGAAAAATTGACTTATTTTGTTTAAGAAAATATTAAAAATCAACGGCTTCGTTTACAACACCGTGCTATACCTTTCTGAAAAGCCAAAAACTTCTTCTTTTACTTTGTTTTTAAATTTAATTGTTTTAACGAATAGTTTAAAAAAAATTAATTTTCAAACTCAAAATTTTCACAAAAAAAAGAAAAAAACATTTTTGAACTAATTTTTTTCAAAATTGTATGTGATTAAGTACTAATTTTGTTTTAAAAATTCAATGTGTTTTTTAATTTTTAGTCGAAAACAGAAAACCGGATGCAAAAATGTCTTTTCGTTTTTGAGAAATTAAGAAAAAACCGAAACCACTTTTTTCTAAAAAAATCTTTGTTTTTATTTTTACCTATGTGGACTTTTAGTTTAATTTATTAGTTTAATTTATAAATTTAATTTTTTATAATTGGAGTTTTATGGGGACTCAATAAAGTAGAAAAGTATTACATTATCCCTGGACTAACCATTTTGTTCATTGATAACGTCTGAAAACTGACCTGTAATTTTTTCTTACTATACCTGGGGCCGCGCCACTCGCCGGCGAAGAGTTCTACCTGCTAGGGGCTTAAGATAATTAAACTGCATTTTTTCTTGAATGAAAAAAACAATTTACAATCTAAAGGTAAATAAAAGCATCGCATATTTACTAAACAACCATTTACAATTAAAATATTAACTCATCAACACATAACAATAACAAACTCATACGCTCGAGAAGAGTTAGCGGACAAGAACTTCTGCTACGGTTTAATTATTGTCGAGATCGGGAAGCTGAAAGGCTCTACCCTGAAAGATATCCCAATAGATGGCGCCCAAGTCGTAGCATGTTTTCAAAAATCCGCCGACGAGAGCACTGAGAGCTAGAAGTGAATGGTCAATGGCAGACGTTATCAATGAAAAAAATGATTAATCCAGGGAAAATCCAATACTTTTCTACTTTATTGAGTCCTCATAAAACTCCAATCACAAAAAATTTAATTTATAAATTAAACTAATAAATTAAACTAAAAGTCCATATAGGTAAAAATAAAAACAAAGATTTTTTTTATAAAAAAGTGGTTTTGGTTTTTTCTTAATTTCTCAAAAACGAAAAGACATTTTTGCATCCGGTTTTCTGTTTTCGACTAAAAATTAAAAAACACATTGAATTTTTAAAACAAAATTAGTACTTAATTACATAAAATTTTGAAAAAACTTAGTTCAAAAATGTTTTTTTTTGCTTTTTTTTGAAAATTTTGAGTTTGAAAATTTATTTTTTTTTAAACTATTCGTCAAAACAATTTAATTTAAAAACAAAGTGAAAGAAGAAGTTTTTGGCTTTTCAGAAAGGTATAGCACGGTGTTGTAAACGAAGCCGTTGATTTTTCATATTTTTTTTACAAAATAAGTCAATTTTTCAGAAAATTGCCCCTCCCGGCTAAACGGGGGGGAATAGACCCCCCCTCCTATACGATTTTTTTCTTGTCTCAACTCAACCTACACGCTCTAGCTTTTTGGCACAACGCTCGTGAATCACCCTGTATATTTTAAGGTAATCAAATCATTCTTTTTGAGTGAACTCCAGTCGCGCGTCGGAGCTGACACGTACAATTTTTTTTTTTTTTCGAAAATGTATGATTGTAGTAGTGCCAACTACATTTGCAAAAGAGTTTCCCTACTCATAATTTGATACACTCTGATTTCTTGGGCTAAAATTCGTAGGTTGGGGAAATATTTTATTTTTGAGTAGGTAGGTAAGGTACGCGAACAGGATTTGTTAAAATTGCGTAATTTTTCGTAAAATCTTACCCTCCGCGAAGACATTATATTAACTGTCGGGCTTACATATCTTTTATCATTATTTGAGCGAACACAACTAGTCTAGTGGTGTTAAATCGTACGAACGAGGCGGGCAATAGGCTCGCCCATTTTTTGAGATAACTCGCTCATTGAACCTACTCTTCAATAAAGCAATTGTGAGGTGTGCTTTGTGGCTTGTAGCACCATCCTGTTGAAACCACTTGTGGCCCAAGTCCATATATTCAAATGCGGGCTCAAAAATAATCGGTAACAATGGTGCGATAAAGCTGCCCATTTAGTAGGCCATGGAATTGACTAATTTGGATCATTTGCTACAAACGCCTGAACGGCAGCGATCTTTTCGACACTTCTACCAAACCACTGTCTCAATGACACGGCAACATCACACAACGAATATGTTAACTCAAATTTTTGCACTCGACTTGTTATTGCCGGGGTGGAATCGTGTAATCTGATGGTTGACACTCAATTTTCTTTTCTTATTTTCCCCGAATTTGACTGTCAACTTTCAAAAGTCAGCTTACACGATTATACCCCCGCTCTACTAGGGCGAGAATTACGACCGCTAACGCTTTTAAATTTTTGATCATCGACTCCGAATTTCGGCAGAAAGCAGACGTTGTTCGTTTGTGAATGAAAATGTTAACTGATTCATTAGTGAAAGGTTAAATTCAAACTACCTGGCCAAGCATAGACCTGAAGAGGTCGAAAGGCTTGAAATCCGTGAGCAGACAAAGCATAATCTCCACAATATTTGAGTCATAACAGGACACTGCCCCATAGGTAGACATGATGTGCAGCTGGGAGTCTACACAAATGACTTCTGTAGACGCTGCATGGACGAGGAGGAAGAGGAAACAGTCCAACACCTTCTATATACTCGTCCGGCACTCTCCAATAGAAGGAACACCTACCTCGGTAACCCCTTCTTCGATAATACCAGTGAACTGGCAACGATCGACAAATATGTCGCTCAAATTTCATTTATAGCACAAAATGGTTTAAGTTCATAACGCTCCATGAGTTACTTTCTTTAGGTAGTGGCATCACAATGGACCCTAAAGGTCTAAGTGAGTCAACAACATCCATATCAAACAATTAAAACATCTGCCGAGTTTTTGCTCAATCTATCTGCAAGCACTATACTTTTTTTTGCCAATTCTAAATTTCATAGCCAAAAATTCTTGGCCAAAGACATTAACATTAAAATCACACAACTTCTTAGCATTATAATTGGTCCGCCATTGGCAAAATTCTAAATTTCAAAAACCAAACGTTAAAACTTTCAGAATTCAACTCATGCGTTCAGCTCGCTTCCCTGTTAATCTCTCACATAAACCAAAAATTCATGTTTCCATCATCACGTATTTTGAAAAACACAAAACTGGCCGATACACGTTTTTGCAACATAACACAAGTGACCGAGAAACTTTTCTGACCACCAATTATGTATGCTAATTAATCAGAGAGATGTGTCGTCTCCTGCATTTCCAAACTATAAACTGGATTCTAGTTTGTGAATCTCAAGCGGTCGCACCTATCGGCAGAAGAATTTGGTTTTTTTTTCTATGAATTGTGAAAAAAAAATGAGAAAATCTCTCAAAATCAATTTTAGTTTTGTTGGACTTTTGGATCAAATTGAATTGCTTCTTCCCACATAACACAGGACAGACGAGGGGACCATAGTGAAGAAGACTCAACTTCTAGGTTGGTGGTCAGTTCTTCGAATTTGAAGTTTGTAGCTGAAAAATCACGTTTTGAATGCAAAATTATGTTGCTTGATCCTAAAAAGTCGACGTGCAGTATCCATATAAAGAGAAATCCATTTCGGTACACGTCTTGAAGGTTGTTCTGTTTGGTGCATGTCCAGTCCACACTGGGGTGTCTGCTCTCCTCCCTGCATGTCCAAATTAATTAATTTAATTATAAAACACACAAGTAAATCCAGTCATATGTATGTTCTAGTTTTGTTCTTGATGGCAATGCTATGTTGGGCTCCTTTGATAAATCTTTTTTTTACATCTCGCCAACAGGTACTCTCTGAAGATGCACATCAACATCCATACAGGACGTGATGAGAAATATTTATGTCCAGTGGAGAACTGTCAATACATCGGAAGGAATAGTGCCGCCTTGGTAATACATTCGAGTAGTCATGAGGTTAACACGAAGTTTAAATGTCAACAGACGAGCTGCAATTATCAAGGAAAGAGCTTACACCATCTGAAAAGGTAAGTACCTAAGTCTCTTTGAACATTAGAATAACTTGAACTTGAAGAACTTGATGAGCTCTAATATTTCCAATATTTAATAACTATTTTTACCGTTTTCCTTATTTTCAACCACTTTTTAAATTAAATACATGAATTTGCATTCATCGACTCCGTCTATCTTCGTCCACCACGAATTCCATTTCCATTTTCTGCATGAAATCACCCGCCATATTGTCAATACTCGCACACACTCATATCGTCGTCGTCGTCGCCAAAACAAAATTCAAAACAAGATCATCTCAATACTTTAGAGCTGTCTCCAAGATCATCCAATAAGTTACCTACCTCGTTTCTCCACCCAGCATCACCAGTAAATCGAGCTAGCTCAGCGCACCACCCGCTCCTTGGAGCCGGTCAATACTTTAGCCAGCAGAAATAAGCATTCAGCATTCCAGAACTTGAGACTTTACCTCCCTCTTCTTCGGTTTGCGAATAAGAATAACGAAAGATCAAGATCAATGTCCGTCGACGCTTTGTTCTTCGATCTTTACTTACCTACTGTACTCTCTGTACAAGGTATGCAGCTTGTTTTGAACCCATCGACGTGTTCGACTGCTTCCAATTCCATAAATGGACCGTCGTCGAACGTCGAAGTAGTGTACAGAAGCCTCATCAGGAATATACTTACTTTCGTCATTTCGGTCATCCACCGCTGTGCCGATCGTCTTCGTCGTCGTCGTCGGTGTTGTACAGCACCATAACTTCTCATCACATCGCATGCATGCAATAGCACTAAAATACATCAGCGGGCGGCATGTGTACCAGTATATATTGCAATTCCCTGAGCTGCTGCACCTTCAAATCCAAGAAAGGGACTGACTTTTTGTGGAGGACCGATCATCACCATCGACATTCGTTGGTCGGTTGGTCTTCGCGCGGTCGCGCTTGTCCTCATCATCATCATCAGCGCAGCCAACAAATGTTGCACATCGCAAATTAAACGAAAAACCGAAATCTAAACTTGTGGAATCTCTGAAAATTCTTATGTGCATGATGACATGTCCAGGAGCGGATTTGATTACCTTGTACAAATTTAAGAAACCCAAAATTATGCAATGTTATCAATTATAATACGCCTTTTTCCCTTGAAAGGATTCTGTCCAAGTCTAGAAAAAGATGTGGTTGTGAAACTATAAAGCACATATTGTAAGAACTAGCCAATGATCAAAGCGCCTTGAAAGAGTTCAAAATGAATCCCACAGTCGATGGAATACAAAACATCGTTCCAGATAAATAATCTATCTGTGTCCAGTCCATCCTACCGAATGATTGTCCTTTTTTCAAAGGTGTGTATTTGCTATGCGAGAATGCTTTGACGACAAAGTCGAACAGAGACACAGAAGGATGTGCATATTGGTGATCTCGCTGAAAAGAATAACATGACGCGCCATTGTGTGGCGGGTGGCTATGCCTGGTTTTGAGAGTGCTCCAGCAGTATCAGTAAGAGAATAAAACATCAACCTGACGACGACCAACGATGATGATGAGGACGACATCGACAGCGACAGCAAAAACGACAACAACGACCATGCACTTGAATGTTAGTCCTGCTCCTGCGGATTTTTTCGGTTTGATTGTTTTTTGCTTCCCTTCTTAAATTTAAACTTGGTCGTGACTTATCGATTGGAATGATATGGAAAATTTTTGTAATATTTCTTGGACTTTTTTGTTTCTTGTCGATGTTTGTGTTCTTTTCTTTTTTTGTCGTTGGAGGACTTTTGATGGCCGCCTCAATGCAGATGTATTGAATGTGTGGCTTTGCTGCTGCTTCTGTTGCTGTTGTTTAGCTGATCGCTGATGATGTTGGCTGTTATGAACCAATCTGATGATGAACCATTTAAATCTGAAGCTGTTTTTTGTTCTTTCTGTTGATTCCTCTTTTTACGAAGATTCACCTAATATGGCCGAGGAGGACATGTTTTATGGGCAGGTTGACAACAATGTAAATGTGAACTGTGGTAGCTGATAATAGTTTCAATTGAAGTTTAATCATACACGGAAAGAACTTGAAATTGGCTTACAAAATTGGAGAACAAAGCTTTTAAATTTGCAAACGAAAGAGCTGAGAAGCGAACTTGATTTTTATATTTATTCATTTTGTATCACAAGAATAGTGATTATGAGGATTCACACATTTTCAAATAAATCCAAGATATCTTTTCTTGACTATTTGTAATCAGGAAGTACTCTATTGGTCAGAATGTTATAAGAGACTTGTGATCAATGCAAAATGTACCGTCACCGGTAGGTTACACCTTTCCTGTTTTTCTTTCAGTGCAAGATCGACCCCTCATAGACTTACAAATAATTCTCATGTATGATAAACTTCAATTTATAAAACAGTACGAACCCCAACAACAACCAATATTTCAGCTTCTACAGAAGATCTTGGCAGTATCACTTCACCGATATCCCTCAATTCTCCCCTTTTAACTTCGTGAAATTCATTTCAGCTCCTGCTGCACATGGGTCGGAAATAAGACTTTGATCCTGATGAGAACGAAACCTTTTGTTATAACTTCTGTGCCTCTGCCTGTTATGTGGCTATACACGGTTTAAAGATCGAGATTTGAATCCACAATATTGCATTGGCTTTGGCGGGAAGAAACGCTTTTCCATCATTCCTTTCCAGAATCTTGCGAGAACGAAAGAGAAGAAGAAGAGGTGCTATAGAGTCAAACAGTCGATTATTGGCTACTAATTAAGGTTCTTTGAGAACAAAAAAAAATCTTCTTGATGATGAAAAACTGGATAGACTCAGCGGTAGATGTGCCTTTCGTAACAATTATTTCACCGTGCAAGAAGTCAAGAACCCAGTTAAAGGTGTTAATGGGCATTGAGCACAAGAAGAGTACTGTTTAACTGATCTTAATTGAAAGGGAATTCCATCAGGCTTAAATGCAATACGAGATACGATCAATCAAGATTCACACATTTCTATGGTTTTTTGTTTCTAACAGAATTTGAAATCGAGAAAGCACAAAACATCAAAACGAGGAGAGCATCAAAGACGAGGTTTCGGTGAAAATTGGTTTACAAAACAGAGTTAGGGAGAACTTTTCACATTAAGATAAGCTTGGTCGAAGTTTTGCTCTACTAATACTGATCAAAAGTCACCCCGCAATGTGGAATATCGCATATGCAAGAATGAAGTTCATCCAAATTCTAAGAAGAAGGGCTTACGGTAACTACTACTATGAAGCTTAGAGCTATGCAATCGCATAACTTTTTTGAAGAAGGGCCTCCCATGCTTGACAGATCGAAACTCGAAGCGGAGTAGGCTGTTGCTACTAATTACCCCCCAACGAAGAAATGTTCCCACCAAGCCACTTCCTTCAAACGACCGACGGCAGCGAAAGAATTTCTTTTTGGAATCAGCGGTGGGGTCTTCAGCTCCAGTAAGGCCGAACTACTTGGTGAACACCTTTATACGGGCTACTTCGACGTATCTTAAGCCCAGGCCTTAAAAAGGAGCGGGTTTTTCCGGAACTTTCACTTGGAGTGGTACTCCAGGTTGGGGGTTGTACGTGCGTCGGGGTGACTTCCCGACTGTAAGCAGACTCAGGCGAACGCATCACGACGATCCAAATCAAGGCTAAATTCGCCAACATTAGCCTAATATGCGCGCATGTCCCATAAGAAAAGAGAAAAGACGACACAAAAGACGAGTCTTACGAGCTCTTTGACAAAACGTGTGAGCTATGTCCTAGCTATGATATTAGAACTGTCCTCGGCGATTTTAACTCAAACCTGGGAAAAGAGGATATCTTTGACGACACAGTCGGAAAGCACAGTCCGAACGACACCACTTTCGACAGCGGATTTAGGGTGATCGAGGCCGAAATATTTTAGTAGCAAACACGTGGTTCCCACACCTCAACATCCATAAAGGAACATGGAGATCTCCCAATCTCCAAATTGATCACATTTCGATCGACGGAAGGAACTTGTCCAGTGATCTAGATGTTCGAACTTCCCGAGGAGCAAACATCGACTAGGACCAATACCTCGTGCGTCGCAGTCCTACGAATATCCTGACAACGGCCAAGCACGGAAACAAGATAGCTACAATCGCAAGAAATCGTCAGATCCTTCATCGAGTGTCAAGTTACTTCTTAAGGAGTTCTATGCCGCCAACATCAAGTATCGAGGACCAGTGACAACATTACCAGAAAGCAGTTAGAGAAGGCATCAGCTGACTCTAATGTGCTAGATTTCACGCAGCCACCAAAGCAAAACGCTCGGTTTGTCGAAAAATGTAGGCAGGCGCATGTAGCCAAGCAGGAGTCATACAAAGCAGAGGGCTGCATTGAACGACTGGTGCTGCTCGTGAGTTCTACGAGCAAAAGACGAGAGAGGAACGCCGCGCCGGCTTCTCAAGAGGATAAAGATGTTGAGAGAGCCAAAAGCAGGAATGAAATTCGTAGGTTTTACCACAAGGTAAAACAGCTGGTTAAAGGCTATCGAGTAAGAACCGGGTCCTACAGAGATGAGCCAGGGAACATCATAGTAGAATTGCAGCCGATGCTGGGGATTTCGACAGAATACTTCTAAAGATTGTATAACGGCGACGACGAACAAAATCCCGCCGTCAATCAGGAGCCATGAATTGGACACGATGATAGTTGACAGTTGTCAGTGTGATATCGTGGGTGAAGGTACCCCTGTGCTGTGTGTCGTCCGTTGTCTAGCCATAGTTTTTGTGATTTTTTTCATCCGTCGCGTCCTGTCTAGTATACGTCGCGTCGTCCGTCATCTTAACAAGAAATAAAAATAAACAACATAAAAGCAAATATTAATAAAAAAATACAATTAAAACCCAAAAAAAAAAAAAAAATCAAACAACCCAACAATATACCCACCAAAAATCACGTTACAAGATAAAGAGAAATAATAACAGTTACCAGTTTTCGCATGCAACATAAAACAACAAAAAAAATAAAGAGCAAACATCCAAAACTTCATCATAACCAACAACAACAATAACACAAACCAAATCAATAGAAAAAAAGCACCGCCACTCAATCAAAAAAAAAAAAAAAAAAACTCATCAAGCCTACGCAGCACATGTGAGTAGGTACCCATCCTCCACTTTCCCTATCCTAACAGTTGCATGGCAAACCATATGCATCATATTGCAATGAGTTCTTTTTTGCTCTCGCAATGTATGTATGTATATGGTGAGTCGGCAACAACGGATGAATAGAGAAATTGCAATTTGAATTCCAGGGTCGGATCGATTCACGTCTCCGTTAAGGCATAACACTAACGGGGGCGTTGCTTCGAAAAGATACCTGGTTCATTGTGTAGTTATTCTTAGACTTCGTCTGTTTTGGTTTTTTTTTTATATTGCAATGACTGAAGATTTCAGAGTCGATTATTGTAATATTCGCGGGCTTCGAATTAATTTTCTGGCTGCATACATCCACACTGTATCTAACAGGCCAGCTGTTTTGGCGCTAAGCGAGACCCAAGTAGGTGAGAACTCCGATCCTACTGAATTTCTCATTCATGGGTATAGCTTAGTGCCATTATTCTTTTCCCACCATGGTCTCGCCGTTTACATTAGGGATGATGTAGCTTATCAGTTCTTGCCTCAATATGGACGTTGCTCCAATTCTTTTTTTAATTTTATTTGGTTTAAATTCTCCGTCAATAAGCACATCATTCACTATTGCTTTCTCTATCGAAGCCCAAACCTGGATAGAGCTTCAACTTCTCTTGAATTTGACGCTCTGTCTGACTCCATACAAAGAATTGTATCCTTGTATCCTCACACTGAAATCGTTATTACGGGCGATTTCAATGTACACAATTCTTCATGGCTTCTCCATTCGGGCCCGACAACACCCGAAGGAATGTGTGCCGAGATCTTTGCTGAGTTCAACCATCTTACTCAGCTTGTCACTGAGCCTACCCGAATATCGGACATTGATGGCCAAGCGGAAAATACTCTTGACTTATTCCTTACGTCTGACCCTGATAAATACACTATCAGTGTATTAACGCCTCTAGGCAGATCAGACCATAGTATCATATCCGCAAATTTCTCGTGTCAAACTAATCCAGTTAGAGAAAGAACTCCGAAGAGAACCGTATGGCAATACGAGAAAGCCAACTGGGACGGTCTCAACAACTTCTTCCGGATCTTTAACTGGTCACTATGCTTCCTCGATAGTGACGTAGACTCCAGCGCAGATATGATTACTAATATGATTATCTTGGGAATGAAAACTTTTATCCCGAATAGGGTTAAAAGCATCATACCTAAGGAAAAGTCATGGTTTGATTCAAGCTGTAAAGAGGTTATTAGGGAAAAAGAAGTTAAGTTCCGGTGTTTTAGAGCCAACCCATCTGAGGAAAACCGGAACAAGTTTAAACAAGCCAGAAAGGCCTGCAATGCCTATATTCGACGGACAAAGTTTTTACATGACCAAAAACTAAGGCAAAAAATACTGCAATGTCCCAAAGGCAGTAAGAATTTTTGGTCATTTGTTAAAAATATGAAGAATTCTTCTTCTTCTTCGGTCCCAACGCTCGTTGACAATGACACTCCAGTTGTTAGCTCTCTCGCGAAAGCTAACCTGTTTTGCTAGGCAGTTCGCCGCCAACTCTTCGCTGCCAGAGAGTGTCATGACTCCGCCTGTTCTTGAGCGCGTCAATGATTCCATGGGACAGATCTTCTTCCGCACTCGTGCTGTGGCGAGAGTCCTAAAGGATCTCAACATACATAAATCCGCGGGTCCGGATGGTATCCCCGCTATTATTCTGAAGAGGTGTTCTTCCATGCTGGCAAAACCCTTGCGTAAGCTTTTCCATCTATCCTATTCTTCTGGGCTCGTTCCGAGCAGTTGGAAAACAGCATTTGTCCAGCCAATCCCAAAAAAAGGCGAATCTTCTTCTCCCTCCAATTATCGACCGATTGCACTTACGTCCCTTCTTTCTAAGGTCATGGAAACGCTGATAAACTATCAGCTCAAGAAATATCTCGAAGACCGAAAGCTTCTTAATGACCGGCAGTACGGCTTTCGCAGCAACAGGTCCACTGGTGATCTGATGGTTTATCTCACCGAACAGTGGAACAAATCTTTACATCGTTTTGGAGAAAGTAAGATTGTTGCACTTGATATTTCTAAGGCATTTGATAAAGTCTGGCATCTTGCTCTTTTATCGAAAATGCGTGTTTTCGGTATCGATGAACCCCTTCTTCGTTGGATTAGAAACTTTCTTTCGAACCGTTCAATACAAGTTGTATTGGACGGTTTCAAGTCTGAAACCCACGATATAAATGCTGGTGTGCCCCAGGGCTCCGTTTTGTCTCCTACCTTCTTCCTCATTTTCATTAATGATCTCTTGTCTGTTACTTCTAATCCAATTAATTGTTTCGCTGATAGTACCCTTAGCTTTTCATATTCGTTTCCAGACTCACATCCTTCCTCTTCGGATGTGGAACTGCAACGGCAAAATATGATAAGCTCATTAAACTCTGACTTAAACAGCATTGTACAATGGGGAATACAAAATCGCGTAGAGTTTAATGCTTCGAAAACTCAATGCTGTCTTGTATCGTCGAAGCGTGACATACCCCCCTTGCCACTATCCATGAGTGGCACTTGCATCAATGAGACCGAACATCTCGAGATTCTCGGTATGTGCATCACTGACCACCTTTTGTGGAACGAGCACATATGCGATGTCGCCAAAAATGCCGCAAAATGTTTAGGTTTCTTAAGGCGGTGCAAGAAATTTTTTTCCCCTTCTGATCTGGCTACTATCTACAAAACCTACATACGTCCTAAGCTTGAGTACAATTCTCACGTCTGGGCTGGTGCTCCAGTGACGTACTTAAGTCTTCTCGACAGTATCCAAAAAAGAGCATTCAAAATGATTGGTGACAATACCATCGTTGAGTCATTTACATCTCTAGAACATCGTCGTAATGTCTCATGTCTCACCCTGTTTTACCGATACTTCAACGGTATATGCTCTAGTGAAATAGCCAGTTGCATTCCTCCCCTTAAGACATTCAACCGTAATACCCGCGCTTCCAGGAATGCCCATCAGTTCACCGTTGAGCCCAACTTCGGACGTACTGTAAAGTACAGAGAATCATTCTTTTGCCGTACTACGCGATTGTGGAATTCTCTTCCACACTCTGTCTTCCCCAGTCATTGTAATGTTCAAGGACAAGAATTCAAAAATTCAAATGAAAAAACCCCTTGAGTGCGCGTTTATTAAAAAAAAAAAAAAAAAAAAAAAAAAAAAAAAAAAAAAAAAAAAAAAAAAAAAAAAAAAAAAAAAAAAAAAAAAAAAAAAAAAAAAAAAAAAAAAAAAAAAAAAAAAAAAAAAAAAAAAGCTTACGGAATCTTTCGATGTCAAAAAAGGATATAGACAAGGTGCAGAAACATGGACCCGATGAATGTGCCTTAGGCTGTTTCGAGAGGAAAGTTCGTCCGGCGATTTATGGTCCCGTGTGCATTGATTTGTAATAGAGGAGAAGATTCCACAGCGAACATTATGGGCTGTACAACGACACAGACCTATCCAGAAGGGTCAAGGTCAAGCTACTCAGATGGCTCGTTCATATAGAGCGGATGGACACCAATGATCCGGCACGGAAAGCCTTCGACACCATTCCCGAGAGATGAAGAAGAAGAGGAAAACCGTGACTCAGTTGACGCACTCAAGTGGACCTCTTCCACTCAATCATCTTGGAGTACAATACTGGAGACAGCTAGTTAGGGACCGAGCTGGCTGGCGGAGACTGTTGGTTGGGGCCCAGTCCACAATGGACAGTAGCGCCGCCCTAAGTAAGTAAGGTATAATAAAACTGGAGCGATAATTAAAATAAGAAGTGCACATGAAGTCACCTATTTTGTGTTTTGGAAAATGAAACATTATTGCAGATAAACTGTAAAGCAGGCTCAATTTCCAACGAGAATAATATTTTTATTTTGTTTAACCGCAAAGTGAATGGTCAGGAAAATAATGTTTAACCTCCTTAAAGTGTAACAGATACGCAATCAGTTAATTCGAAAGTCAACCCAGGATCTAAAAAGTGATTCAGTTGAATAAACAAAAATCACGAAGTCAGTGCTGCTCATTGTAGAAACATTCCTAAAGCTAAATACCAAAATTGTCTAAACAGTAATTTGCCTATAATTCGATTGTTTTCCATCAAGATGCACGTCTTCACGCATTTTGATTATCTATCTCAAA
The DNA here is from genome assembly GCA_943590905.1 of Sphaerophoria taeniata. Taxonomy (NCBI): domain Eukaryota; kingdom Metazoa; phylum Arthropoda; class Insecta; order Diptera; family Syrphidae; genus Sphaerophoria; species Sphaerophoria taeniata. The sequence goes on along the minus strand of OX016542.1, from coordinate 70,791,075 downwards.
AGTGCTACTGTTTTGTAGCCCACGAAATCCTTTAAGCATGACGACCCACGAAACCTACACCATTTCAGAGAGAGCAATTTTAAAGTCGTAAATTCACTCAGTTTATCATCAATATAGATCACCTAAATCCCACCTAATTACAATAATCTTAATCCAAAACAATCCAGGCCCAATGGCTGGAAAAAAAAACATTTTAATTCTTTTAATCCTCGCTGCAAATGCACATTTAGTTCCTTACATCTCCATGGGCAAGTGCCCAGTAGGATACTTTTTATTCGTTAAACTATTCCAAAAGAGTCGTGACCATAGTCATCGCCATCTTCCGTCGTGTGCAATATCCACGATAAGATTTTCAATAAATTGTTTTGGATGCGACTGTTGATGGTGGTCGTTGCATTCAACATCCAATAAGACAGACACCGTCCACCGAAACCAAGGCCGACAATCATCCAATGGTAATCGGAACAGACTTTCAAAAAAGCTTCTGATTGTGCGTTTGAGCCTTAAGAAGTCATGATGTTATAACTTTTGTTTTTTTTTTAGGCACATGAAAAGTCACCTGAAGCGAGATAAAACTTACAATTGCCCTGAATGTGATTTCAAGGCCAAGATACCGGCTCATATCAGGCGACATATCAGAACACACACCGGAGAGCGTCCTTACAAATGCCCCCATTGTGATTACAGTTCTGGTTATATTGTAAGTTCATTGTTTTTTTTTTCGGATGATTTTAGCAACTTTCAGTTTGTTTTTAGGAAAATCTAAGAAAACACGTCCTGACAACTAGGAAACATCCAGGGAAATTCATCTATCAGTGTACAGAATGTGAACCGGAAAATCAATTCAAAACAAATTACAATAACGAATATCGGTTGCATTTGGAAAAAGAACATGGGAAATGAGTATTTAAGTCTAAGAGTTGATGGTAGCCGATTTACATGATTTACAGTAGGGCGTCTTTATTTAAGTTTCTTTGTTGTTTTACTCTTGTAAGCTCATTAAATAAATTCTTCTATTTTTGCATTGTAAAAAAAAATCGTTAAAAATCAAATCAATTTTGTACTTTGCTCCCTTTTTCTTCCTTCCTTTTTAAAAATCTGTTTAGCATTCCTCGGGTTTAAGAGCTGAAGAAAACCTTTTGATTCATGCATACGATGTGAATGTTTCAAAGGGAAATTTTAACATTCTGTTAACGTCCCATTTATTAGGTCTGTTTGGGAACATTTTGTAGCAGTTTGTTTGATATCTGTCAAATTCGCAAAAGAGAGTAAAATTCTCGCCGCAAGAGAGAAACTTGCTACAGAATAAACAAACACGTTGAAGTAATTTGTTGCAGTTTGTTTTCATTTTTTTCAAAACGATTGACAATCGTGTACATTACTTTTATGGTGTATGATTGTATTGTAAATCTGTACATGTATATATATCGAAAAATAATAAATACTACTTTGAATAAGTGGTTTGTCATTGTCAGTATACCGATTTGGACTTAAAAATGCACATTCAGACCTAAAAAATTGTGAAAAAATCAGCAATTCGGATAAGTATACTTATCTCCCGTCAGGACAAAAGAATTATTGGAACCAAGCATTAACACTTTTTCTTTAGTTTGCTTATCAAGTCCTTAAAAAATAAATTAATTGCTGCGCACAAAGCATATTCTTTCCGAATTTCGGCAAACCGTTTCAATTAAAATTCAAATTCGAAGAACAAGATTCATTTAAAAACGAATTGCAACAAGAAATTACCGTTGCAAAAAGTTGAAACATTTTCTCTGGAGGGGAAATTTTTTGCTCTCTCGATTTCTCTTTTCTTTTCAACTAATTCGAGTAAACAAACAGAAAATGTAAAAACGTTTTACTTTGTTGTACTTCGTTGCACTTTGTTGCGGTAAACAAACAGACCTATTATTTGGTGTATTATTAACTTATTTGATGTCAGAACCACTTTCACCTTAGCCACGAATGGGAAATATTTTCTTATCTATGCTTCGAACCAACAGAATTAAAAACTATCAGATGGCGCTGTGTTGTGCTAAATTGCGGCAACTCATGATAATTTACCCTTTTGCCGCATAGCGGCTCTACTGGTCAATTTCAAGCAGCCATTTTTCAGTCAGATGAGCTACAAACCAAAATCAAGGTGGCAATGGCAACACAAGATTTTAAACACCAAGGCATACCTACACACGTCTGAAGTGTGGGAAATTTTTCATTGGTAACAGACGAAGACAAATTTCACAAAATTTCAGAAAAATAAAGAAATAAAACATTCCTTAAAATAAAAAAAAAAATCTTTTGAAAGTTTGATTGATCGAAACAGAGACACGGTTAATCGTATTGATGCGAAATTTTTACTAAGAGCAAGGAAATTTTATGAGCTAGAGCTTTAATAATTAAGCCTCAGATTAGTTGTCGTTGTATCAGTCAAAACCAAAAAATAACGGCGCACGGTTGTCCAAAATGACTTATCTCGTTGCAAAAATCATAACTTTTGACCGGATTGAGGCAGCGGTATAATTTTTATTTTTATTTGAAGGAAATTTCCAGGGCTGTTACACCAATGAATTTCAAGAAAATTATTTCACAGGGTGTTTCGGAATCATCGGCCGAAAACAGATTTTCTCAAAAAACGAAATTTATAGAAAAAATAATTGAAGTAAATCTTTAAAAATTGTCTTTAGTTTTGCAAATGTTGATAAAAACAAAATGATGGCCCCCTAAGTGTTTATAGGGTGTTCTAAAATAAAATTCATCACAACAGTGGATGCGAAAATTTGGCAAAGATTTTTTTTTTTTTTTGCTTTAAGCGGTCAATAATAATGGATTATACCTTTTTAAGTGACATATTTTATGTGAAACAGTACAGGGAAAAAATAAACGGACCAAAAAAAAAGAAATTAAAAAAAAATCAAGTACTTATAGTTAAAAACATATAGGATAGGTATACATATATTAAATAAAAAAATATACATAAACTATCTTAAACAATAATTATAAATTTTCAGTAAAAAGTTCACTGCCATCATAATCACTTTTAATATTTAATAGACTAATCAGCTCTGGACAGTAGCTTTTTTTGAGCTCTTTTTGGGATCTAACGTGTCTTAAAGATGAAACAAGTGGATCTGATGATATGGATAGCATATTAAATAAATCTTCATTTTGTCGTTTCCTTGAAACCTTGAGAGTATTGGATAATCGATATAGCTTGTAATCTTTATTCCTTGCTTCCTGTGCTTCATCTGAAAGTTCCCCTATTGGTAAAATTAGATTTCTTATTAGTTTTCCACCGTATTCCAGAATCTTGTGAAGTGTTGGGGTCAAGAGTTTGTGACTATATTTCGATTTTAAAAGATCCGAAGTGTTTTTTGTATACTCGTTAAATTTATCTATATTAATATAATATTTAATATAAATTAATAAAAATTTTAATTTTAATCAATAAAAATTTTATAATAATATTTCTCTCTACCTGTTTTATTGGACCATAAAATAAGGATCTATAGTTAAAAATATCCTTCAACCTTAGATCATTTTGGCTTAGTAATTGCAGGAATCTATTTAAATAGGAAAATTAAAGTAGGCAGATTATATAAATTGGTAGATATGGTAAAACATTTTGCAAAACCTATATCAATTTATATTCGTAATAAAATCCAAAATAATATTTTTTTTTATTCTAAAGCAAAAAAAAAATTAAAGTTTCATCCGTTGCTGGTTTTTACAAGTACCATACATTTTATGATACTTGTGGGTTTTTCGACAACCTTATGAATGACTTTTCTATTCATTATTATCATTATTAAAATAAAGTAAGAAAATATTATGTTTACGACGCATTTTTCGAAAAAAATTGACATCAAAGTCAAAAATTATCACGGACAAGAACTACGGAACATCCTTCAATAAATAATATCTGACCAATTAAAAAAAGATACAAAAATTTGTAAATGCAGTTACAATGGCTAATATTTCTTCTTAAAATTAAAACCTTAACATCGTTGCTAGCATTACTATTAACAGAGAACGAAGCGTTTACGTGGGTCAAGGTATGCCAAAGTAAGCGTTTTCTCAAGCCTTTATTTTTTTTTCAAAGTTCAAAATCTCGGCAGTGCGCAAGTATGCGCAGCTAAATATTTTTCTTTTGGCTCAACAATTGGTTGATACACATACCCTATTCGGCTTAATGCATGGACCTGGATGGATTTTTTTGTAGCTCTATTCAAACTCGATAAATTGTAAAAAAATGGTGTTTTTTTGTGTCATTTATTAAAACCTTAAAAATAATTTTTTTTTTCTTAAATTTCAAATTTAAATTTACTTATAAGTAATTAAAGCAGGAACTATTAACAAAAAATAAGATTTTTCATTCGATATGCCATAATCGCAAAAATGAAAATAAGGAATTTTGTTTTTTTTTCTTTTTTTTTCTCTAGAAAAAAATTAACTAACTTTGAAGAGCCCTATAAATTAAACTAGTGATCAAAAAATTATTTTGTTTGCTGTTTTTGAAGCTCTGTCTATATTTCTCTTAGAAATAAAAAACAAAACAATAAAAATAAAACATCAGATTTTGTATTTTTGCCACGACTTTTCCCTTTTTGGACAACTGTGCGGCGGTTTTTATGAAAAAGTTGAAAAATGCATTTTTTGACATTTTTTTTAAATTGATAGAAAAGCTTGAAAAAAAGCAATGTTTTAATTTTTTTCAAAATGTGTTTGTGTAAAAAATTGAATAAATTTTTCAAATCTGCCTTTATTTTTTTTAATGACCCAATTTTAAGCAGAGATATAAGGGTCCTAAGTCAAAATTGTGTTTTTGCATTTAAATCCATTTTTTGATTAGACAAAAAATCGTAACGATCTTAAACAAAATTGAATCTTAGATTGGTTGGATTGAAACAAATTCCAGAGGAAGTTATTGTAATAAATCTCCAATTTTTGCATATCTCTATGTTTCGAGGTCACTAGAATCCGAATCAAGCGTTTTTATGATGATGTCTGTGTGAGTACATATATGTGTGTTCGTATGTGCGTATGTGCGTTACGTTTTTTCGGCTCGATTATCTCGCGATCCACGCGGTATTGTGTTGTTAAGAGCTGATAAGGTTTTGAGCGAAATCCGCTTAGCGATTTTTTAATGGCAATTAAAAATCTAAGACAACCCTAATACACTAGTCAAAACAATTAAAGGAACACTTGAAAAAAACTCAAAAATGGAGTGGATTTTTATAAGGCTGTATCTCAGTAGAAAAAAGTCGGATTGAAGTGAAATAAAAAGTTTTTCAAACGTTATCATTTTTTCTTTTCAAATTATTTTGAGTTAAGAAAGTACCGTTAGTCGTTTTCACTTGAGCGTAAAAAATGTTCACTCAATTTCAAAATCGAAAAAAAAAATAAACTTTGACTGTTCATAAAATGAGCGGAAATTTTTTTTTCAATCCAACCAATCTAAGATTCAATTTGAAAATTTTGTTGGCTTTAATGAACTGTTTAATTCAGATCGCTACGATTTTTTTTGTAAGTCAATATTTAGCAGAGTTATTAGGGTCCAAAGTCAAAATTGAATCTTAGATTGGTTGGATTGAAAAAAAATTTCCGCTCATTTTATGAACAGTCAAATGTTAACCGTCTGTGTTTTGTTTCGGACTACTTGTATTGAGTGATGAAACCCCGATCACTCAATTAGGAGAAAAGGAGTGTGTATCCTGTGAAACCTTTGTATTGGTATTCGCAGCTCGACTGAGTGAAGTTGGTGGTTGAGTTTTAAATGATTCATTCCATATCAACGGTTACGGGCGCTCGGTCGAGTTTGCGATTTTATAAAGTTTAGCTAATTTATTATTCGTAAAGTTAATATTATCAGAAGTGGAATTCTTATCCAGGATAATCCGAAGTTTGTGCGGTTAAAGTTACCGAAATTATAGAACTAAAAACAGACAGATAAACCGAAAAAAAAGAACAAAAGTTAAATTGTAACTGTAACGGGAAGCATATTTTGCTAGTGACTGAAGTAATTGTGTCTGAATAACCAAAAACAGAATAGTTAGAACAGTTGTTTTTGTAAAACAAATGTATATATGTATAGTGTATGGCTTTTATGTAAATAGTTATTGTCTTAATATTGTGTTTTTGCTCTGATTTTACAATTTTAAATTCTAACGGTCCGGTCGTGTCGATATGGACAACGAGAAGTGTGTAGAATCGAGTTGAACGGTTAGCTCCTCCCCTTGTGTGTTCTCGAGTGTGTTTGCTTGAACGTATACCAAATCAACCCTATTCTGTTTTTTCATAATCCCTTTTTGAGATCAGGTAAATGATCTGCTTGTGCATTTGAGATTTGTGTTAAAAGGAAAACGCGTGTATTGTGTTTCTTTCTCTACCTTCACACTCAATTATTTGAGTTGAGTCATCAGAAACGTGTTTTGAGAAAAAAACGGGCGTTTGTTTTTGTAATTGTCACTCTTTCTCCCTGTCCTTTCTTATATTCATTCTGTGTTCTCCTTGATATTGAAAATAAAAAAATGAGTAGACTAAAGCAGTAGATTGAGGAATTAAAGAAGAAGAACGCAAGTTTGGAGAAAGAAATGGCTCTCATTCGTAGAAGCCAAAGTGCACGTACGTCTGAGGAATCTTCCGTTACTCAGACAGTGTCCGCGTCATTGTGTTTGGGAAGTGATGAAATAAAAAAAATAATCCCAATCTTCAACCCTAAGTGCGGCGTGGGTCTTAGCGCAAAAGAGTGGACTGAAACATTGGACAATTTAAGTTATATTTATGACTGGGATGATCGGTCTACATTGTTTTATGCATCTTTAAGACTAGAAGAGGCAGCTGCTAGCTGGTTCACTGCTCAGCGAGGACAAATCACTAGTTGGACTCATTTTAAAACCAACTTGTTGATGGACTTTCCTTCGGTAACTGAGAATTCGGACGTATTGGTGAGTTTAATGGAACGGAAGAAGCTCCCTGAAGAAAGCTATGAAAGCTTTGTATATGCAATGCTTGCGTTGGGAAGACGGGGTAAGTTCTCTACTAAGGCCATCATAGATCTTATAATTTCGGGTTTGTGAGACAGAGCATTGATGGATAGTGTAGCTATGGCTAAATGTGAGTCCATTGGCGAGCTGTTACAACTCATAAATCAAATGCTTAAGATACGCGCTCAAGCGAAGAGTAGAGACAGATTCGATGGCGGATACAAACTAAAAGGCAACCAAAACAGCCCTAGAAATGACGTTGAATCGTCTTCAACATTCAAGAAAACTGCTAGAGATCGCATTATTTGTTTTAAGTGTCAAAATAAGGGGCATTACTCTCGCGACTGTAAAATCCGTGTTTCGATAAAATCAAATGACAACATTCAGCAGACCTGTTATAATTGCCGACAAATAGGTCACTTCGCTCGTAATTGCAGTGCACTGAAAAGACGTCCCTTTACACCGTTAAACGAACCACCAAATAAAATTCGACGTTTGATGCACAGCAATAATGATGGTGGCTTAATTAAAGATATAAGAGTGGGTGATGTTAATGTAAGGGCTTTCTTGGACCTAGGTGCAGACTGTTCAACATTAAGACAGGAAGATGCAAACAGATATAATTTCAAACGTGAAATTTGTAATGTCACCTTAAATGGATTTGGTGGAGGTACTACCAAATCACTGTCAAAAACGCACCAAATAGTTACTGCTGGGGACGTTACAATGCCAATAGATATATATCTTGTTGGGAACGAAACTCAAGATGTTCCGATGATTCTGGGAAGAAATTTCCTTGACTCCCCTCGCGTTCGCGTAATAAAAGAATACGGATCACTCGAAATAAACAACACTGATCCGCCCTTGTGACTCGGTGAAATTTCGGTCGCATATCCAAGAAAAAAACCAATTGGATATGAGGACTTAGAACTTGGTAAAAACTTAAAAAGTGAGGAGGTTGAAAAATTATTAAATCTCCTTAATCAATATCGAGACTGCTTTTCTATGACTTTAAGTGAACTTGGAAAAACAAATTTAGTAGAGTTAAAAATTAATTTAAAAAGTAACGGAATTGTCAAATACAAACCATATCGAATCGCGTGTAACGAGTCAATCGTATTAAAGAAAATTATTAATGAATTAATTGAAAATGATATAATAGAGAACTCTTCTTCTGAATATGCAAGTCCGGCACTCCTCGTTAAAAAGAAGAACGGTACATACAGGATGTGTGTTGATTACCGACGATTAAATGATATCACCGTGCGCGAAAATTTTCCAACACCTAATATTGAGGAACAAATAAGCCAAATGGCTGGCGGTAAGATTTTTGTTGTACTTGACATGATGAGCGGTTACTATCAAACACCGGTGAACGAAAAATACAAACATTTAACCGCTTTCATTACCCCACATGGTCATTACCAATTCAAACGTGTCCCATTTGGCTTGACAAATGCACCAGCCACCTTTATGCGTTTGTTGTATTTAGTTATTCGTCGTGTAAACTCTGATAAAATCTTGGTTTATATGGACGATATAGTTTTGTTCGGAAAAAATATAAGTGATATTTTTGTGGAACTTGAGAAACTCCTTGCAGTTTTAAAAGAATTTAACTTGACCCTCAATCTTTCGAAGTGCAAGTTTTTCCTTCAACAAATTCCTTATCTGGGCCATGAAGTGAGTGGTGAAGGCATAAGACCTGGTGACTTTAAAGTACAAGCAGTGCGAACATTTCCTATCCCTACTGAAACTAAACACGTCAGACAGTTTTTAGGGTTATCCGGGTACTTTCGCCGATTTGTACCAAATTACGCAGCGATAGCAACTCCTCTAAACAAACTGTTGAGAAAAGAATCAAAATTTTCTTGGACTGAAGTTGAACAAAAAGCATTCGATACCTTAAAATCAAAATTATGCGAATCTCCCATTTTAACCATGTACGACCCAAGTTCAGATCACGAGCTTCACACCGATGCATCCTCCTTAGGACTTGCCGGTGTTCTCTTACAAACAAACGCGTCAGGCGAAAAGCAAGCTGTCTCGTACTATAGTCGATCTACAACTGATTCAGAAAAACGATTTCATAGTTATGAACTTGAAGCGTTAGCTGTTGTAGAATGCCTTCAACGTTTTTGATACTATTTGTTAGGTAAGCGATTCACTATTTTTACAGATTGTAACTCTTTAAAACTTACACAAGACAAGACAAATATTAATGCAAGAATTGCTCGCTGGTGGCTTAAGATCCAAGAGTACGATTTTGACCTGCAATATAGAACGGCCAGCCAGATGCAACATGCTGATGCTCTTAGCCGGAATCCTACCGGAGAAGCGGTTGAGATGGATGAAGTAGGACTAAATATTAATATTGTGGGGATGGACCAGACGGACTGGATAGCTACCTTACAATACCAAGATAAAGGACTTAATGAAATAAAGGAAATTCTACAGAGTGACAATAAAAAAGATGCAAAGAAGAAATCGCTCCAGAAAGAATATTGCCTTAAGTCTGGTCGACTTTTTAAAAATACACCAGATGGTCCTCGTTTTGTTGTACCTCATGGTATACGTTGGAGGGTAATTAAAACATCTCATGATGACATAGGACACTGTGGAATAGATCGCACTGTTGAACATATTAGAAAACAGTTTTGGTTTCCACAAATGCGTCGAATTGTAGACAAATATCTGTCCAGCTGCGTGCCCTGTTTATATAACAAGCGTTCTAAGGATGAAACGAGATATCAGATCCATCCGATTGAAAAAGAACCGATCCCATTTTTCACGGTTCATATTGATCATCTTGGGCCTTTTGTCAAAAGCTTAAAGGGTAACCAATATGTGTTAGGGTTGATAGACTCCTTTAGCAAGTTCGTTATTCTAAGAGCTGTGAAAGACACCACTGCTAAAGCCGTCATTCGTATCTTGGTTGATCTAACGCAATTCTTTGGAGTTCCATCTCGCATCATTTCGGATAAAGGAACGGCGTATACATCAAAACTCTTCAACACGTACTGCCATGAAAACGGTATTAAACATATAACTACCGCCGTATGCACCCCCCGCGCAAATGGGCAGATCGAACGTTATTTCCGCACAGTTAGCACAGCTATAACAACAATGTCAGCGCGACCCGATGGAAGAGATTGGGATGTTCATCTTCCAGCCATACAATGGGGATTGAATTCATTGAAACATCGCATAACGAATCAAACGCCACAGAAAATTTTATTTGCATTCAAACCAAGAAACGCACTAAATAACAAGCTAAGCCTTGTCCTGCAAAATGAAGACTCTGAAGAAAAGAGGAGAATATACCATTGGATGTGTTACGGGATAAAGTAAAGAGCCGAGTGAGAGCTATGCAAGAAAAACAAGCTGAGAAGTACAACGAATCACACCGAAAACCTCAGAAATATCAAGTTGGAGACCTGGTATTGACAAGAGCTGCATACACTGCCACTGGGCAGTCAAGGAAACTGCTGCCACGTTATAAAGGGCCATATGAAGTGGAGTGCGTTCTGCCAAATGACAGATATCGAATTAAGGATACATCAATGACGCAGGTATCACAGAAGCCTTATGAATCCGTCCACGCAGCGGACCGTTTGAAACCATGGTGTTCCTTGGACGATTGTGATTTAGGTCATGATAATGAAGACGAAGATTTTAGTGATGAATCCGAAATTGAGTAATTGTTGTTAATGGACTTAATTATGTAACCATATATGTATTTCCTTTCCTTATTAACTGTGTTGAATTAAAATATTTTTTTATTTTTATTTTTGTTGCTAACTGAATACTATTTTGCTTTGAATAAACAGAAAAGAAAAATGAAGGGAATACTTCTTATTGGTTGAGATGGATGACTGTTGTTGTTGACAACAAAACATAATGGGCGCATTCAGTTTGGTTTTGGATAGCCTATCTTAGATAGCCTATCCAACTCGTTTTTCATGAACGAGTTCGATAGCTAAACTTAGATAGCTGTGAAAACACGTGTAAAAAAATCAGCTGTTTATAAATTTCAATGGCTGTTCTGTCAGATAGCCACCTATACCAGAAATTGTTGGATAGCTTTGGGTTTGTTTGGTTTGAGCCTCTGCTATTTTTTTTTTACATGGAAAACAAAAACAAAAAGCTATCCGGATAGCCTATCCAAGTCAAAGTGAACGCGCCCAATGTCCTTTTGTAATAAAGAGGTTGTAAAAGGCTGTGATCATGCCGAGGTTGTAAAAGGCTGTGATCATGCCGAGGTTGTGTAAGGCTGTGATCATGCCGAGTTTGTAAAAGGCTGTGATCATGCCGAGGTTGTGTAAGGCTGTGATCATGCCGAGTTGTATAAGGCTGTGATCATGCCGAGGTTGTAAAAGGCTGTGATCATGCCGAGGTTGTGTAAGGCTGTGATCATGCCGAGTTTGTAAAAGGCTGTGATCATGCCGAGGTTGTGTAAGGCTGTGATCATGCCGAGTTGTAAAAGGCTGTGATCATGCCGAGGTTGTAAAAGGCTGTGATCATGCCGAGGTTGTGTAAGGCTGTGATCATGCCGATGTTGTAAAAGGCTGTGATCATGCCGAGTTTTTGAGAGGCTGTGATCATGCCGGAATTTGAAAGGCTGTGAGCATGTCGAAGTAGAATGGTTGGAAACAAAACAAGGGTTAAGCTTAGTAATATAGGGGGTCAATAGAATGGCCACGAGATCACTGAGGGCAGTGATAAGTCGGATGGCCGAATTGTTAACCGTCTGTGTTTTGTTTCGGACTACTTGTATTGAGTGATGAAACCCCGATCACTCAATTAGGAGAAAAGGAGTGTGTATCCTGTGAAACCTTTGTATTGGTATTCGCAGCTCGACTGAGTGAAGTTGGTGGTTGAGTTTTAAATGATTCATTCCATATCAACGGTTACGGGCGCTCGGTCGAGTTTGCGATTTTATAAAGTTTAGCTAATTTATTATTCGTAAAGTTAATACAAAGTTTATTTTTTTTCGATTTTGAAATTGAGTGAACATTTTTTACGCTCAAGTGAAAATGACTAACGGTACTTTCTTAATCAAAATAATTTGAAAAGAAAAAATGATAACCTTTGAAAAACTTTTTGTTTCACTTCAATTCGACGTTTTTCTACTGAGATACAGCCTTATAAAAAACCACTCAATTTTTGAGTTTTTTCAAGTGTAGTGTACTTCTACGATACATGAAAATTCTTTTGCTTTCGGACAAACAAGGTCTTCTTTTCAAAAAAAATAATTAAAAATACGAAAACGCTATTGTCAGAATGACAGCAATAACGTGACTTGTATATTTAAATATGAGTTAAAACATGAGTTTCACAACTTTAAAATTTAAACTGAAGTTTAACGCTAAGTTGAGTATTAAATTGGTTATTGGTATGGTTCACAAATAAGGGTCGACTTTATTATTTAAGTTATCTCTAAATTTGTTTATTAGTAAGGCCCAATGTGATTATGAATAGCTTAAACTTCAGTTTTAGTTAGTAACAGCTTAACAGCTGTTTAGAAATGTCTATGAATATGCCCCATTGACTCAGTTTCAGTATTTCAATTTTCAAATAACAAAAATCACGCATAATTCATCTGAACTTTTTCCTTATTTTTTATGTGGCTTTTTTTACAACCCAAGAATCGATCCGTGACGTAAAAGTGGCGATTTTTTTTCCCTTAAACGCATTTCTTTCACAAAGAAACCGAATTTTTTGCTCGAAGGATTGATTTCTGGCAAATCCCTTTTTGGAGACGGATTTACACATACTTGTACACGGATTTTACACATATACTACGAGTTTGACATTTCTGAGTTTTCTATTGTTGTAATTATCATGTACAAAACGATTCAACAGCTGACGAGACAACACAGACATTCAAAAAAGGGATTGATTCGTTTTTGCACATATGAACACGTCCAAGTTATTACCAGTATTATGAAACTGGTATTTTTTGACATACACAAAAAATCCCATTAACACAAATGTCATCCAAAACAAAATTGAATACACAAAAAGTATTAACAAAAAGACATTTTCACTCAAGGCATTTCGAGTGCAATATTATGATTTGAGTCAAAATCTTCAAACAAATTTCAATCGAAAAGAGACTGCCGTGAAGAGTTGTTGTTTGTCGAAATCGAATGCAACTACTTTCATCGTCGTTTGTTCGCATCGCGCATCTTTTTTTATTTTCTCTCCTTCACTTTTCACGTTATTAAAAAATTGTATTACAATTTACAAATCTAAAACGTTTTTTCCCGCTTTCCAGTTTACTAAAAGTTTTCCCATAAAAATCGCAACAAAAGAAAAATTTATCTCCAATCAAAGAAAAACAAGACAAATTTTATTTTCCGTCACTGAGTGTTTTCTTTTTCCCATTGTCTTCTCGTACTCGTATTTTGTTTTCTGTCGTTTTGTCAGTTTTTCTTGCGTGTTTATCGGTAGAGTGAGTTTTGTGGGTGAAGGAAGTTTTTATTTATAAAAAAAAATATATTTAACAAAAAAAAGCAAATAAACTCAGAGGAAAAAGAAGCAGAATGGTGCAGAAGTTTCAATCCCCCGTCCGGGTATACAAATACCCCTTTGAGTTAGTTATGAAGGTATGTATGCCAAAATGCTAATGGTTGTTGTTCTTGAAATTGCTTTTGTTTGTATATCCAAGCATCTAATTTAGATTTTATAAAGGCCCCCTTTCCAGTGATTTCCATACAAAGTGGCTTCGTTTTGGGCTGATTTTCCCACCTCTCTTTTTAGTCAGCTCTTCTGTTCTAAGTGGGCTGCGGAAAACTGGTTTCTCATGGTTTTTGCAGGCTTCTATGAATACAACTATTTGTTGACAAGATGCCCTGATGCCTTGTCGTACAGAAACCTAATTTGTCTTAATATCTGATTAGAAATTTTAAGACTACCGAGAGTCCTAGGAGCACGCCAATCACTTTCCTAAACAAATATTTACCCAGTAACCTTTTAAATCATTAACCATGCAATCTAGGAATGAAGAGCATTTTTGTGTTTTAAGCTATTTAATAACAATTTTCTTCTTTATTATTAAAATCAATAAACTCATTCAGAGAGGTACGTACAAGGAACCGGCAACTCACATCAGCATTCAGCTTCAGCGTAGGAAAAAAAGTGAAATGTAGGCCAAATTCAAACATGAACTCTAGAGGTCACCTTGTAATTGTGTGTGAATGGAAATGAAAATCAGACTGCCTCTGCTTTGCATAGGTAGATAGTTTTTTTTTTCGTCTTCTTCAGAAAGAATAATTCAATTGGCATTGTGTTCCGCTGTTCCCTAACCTTAACTTAACCCCCAACAAAATTTTCTGAATGACAAAAAAAGTTGTAGTTAATTTATTTAGATTCTTTCCCATTTATTTTTGAGCTCGTGGAATTGCTTTTGTTTTTAATAGGAAGGATACCTACCCATAGCGTAGCGTAGGTTATTTTGGTTCATGCGATCGATTTAAAAGCTCTGAATAAGGAAAGAGTTATGAACATAAACTAATTTATATATATGTGGAGTTGTTATTCTCAAAAAAAGAAAGAAAAATAGTTGAATACGTGGGAACTGGTACATGCCTGAGCCCTAATTTCCCCATAAGAGTTTTATTTTGGTAAAATCTGATTTTATTTTTAATTAACCGACCTGATTAATGTTCTTCTGTCAAAGGCGATTGTGAATTACTTTTTGTGAGTTTAGTTCTGTTTTATAATATACATTTTATTATGGTGGCGCTACAGCTACAGTCCAGGTCGGACCAGGGCCTCATCCAACAAACACCTCCAGCCAGCTCGGTCCCTAGCTAGCTGTCTCCAGTTTCGAACGCCAAGTTGGTTCATGTCCTCTACCACCTGTGGGCTGCACCTGAGTCGCGGTCTTCCTCTTCTGCGACGTCCTTTCAGGTTGGATTCGAAGACTCTACGAGTCGGATCATTATTTTCAATTCGCTCTACATGACCCAACCATCTAAGTCGTTGGACCTTAACTTTTCTGGTCTGCCAAGGTCAGTGTCGCTGACCAGCTCGTACAGTTCTTGATTGAATCTTCGTCTCCATTTATGCAGACAGCACCAAAAATCACTCGAAGAATATTTCTCTCGAAGCAGCCCAAATGTATGGTCCATGTCTCTGCACCATACATTAGGACCGGGATGATGAGGGTTTTGTAGAGTGTCACTTTAGTTGCTCGGGAGAGGACATTACTCCTCCATTGCCTTCTAAGTCCAAAGAAGCAGCGATTGGCAAGAGTGAATCTTCGTTTGATTTCAGCGTTGGTGTTGTTGTCTAAGTTGATAGCGGATCCCAGGTAGACAAAGTCCTTAACTACCTCGATGTTGGTTGTCCTTTCTTGTTGACAGCATTAACTGGGTCTTGCCCTCGTTAACTGCTGGACCCATCTTCCTGGCCTCCGTCTCAAGACTCACAAACGCTCCACTGACATCACGCTGTGTTCTTCCAATTATGTCAATGTCGTCTGCGACTCTGCGTATCCTAGTAACTGGACGGCCTTTTTAAAGATTTTGCCTCTGGTGTTGACGTTGGAGCTTTGCACAATCTTTTCAAGAATGATGTTGAAGAAATCGCATGACAGCGCTTCGCCTTGTCTAAAACCATTTTTGACATCAAATACGTCCGTTAGGTTTTTTCCGACTATGATGGAACAACGTGAGTTTTCCATGGTCATGGATGCCAAAACTAGACATTGCTCTATATAATTGGTCTCACACGCTGTCATACGCGGCCTTGAAATCGATTAAAAGGTGGTAGGTATCGATTTGAAGTTCTTGGGTCTTCTCCAAGATCTTTCGTAGGGTGAGTATTTGATCGATAGTGGACTTTCCCGGTCTGAAGCCACCTATCAGGTTGTTGACGAAAGGCGTCAAACGTTCACTTAGCACGGCAGACCAGATCTTATAGGCGATGTTAAGGAGACTTATACAGTTGGTGCAGTTTAGGGGATCTCCTTTCTTGAGGATCGGGCATATGATGCTGAGGTTCCATTAGTCGGGCATGCTTTCCTCCGACCAAATTTTGCAGATAAGCTGGTGCATGCTCCTAACCCAATCATCTCCAGCTGCTTTGTACAGTTCGGCGGCTAGCCCGTCTGCTCTAGCGGCTTTGTTCCACTTAAGTTTAGATATCCCTATCTTCACTTCGTCAATGTCGGGTAGGTGAAAATGTTTGCCTGCTTCACCAAAATTGAATGGTTCTCTATTGCTGGCGAAAATTTGCTCGTCATCGCTATTATACAGCTAGGAAAAGTGGTGTTTCCATATCCTCAGCGTCAGCATTGACTGTGGTTCCACTACGATGTTCCCATGATGGTATCTACAGGCTTCGGTTCGGGGTGTATAAGCCCTGGAGGTTTGTTTTACCATTTTTAAAAACTTTCGAACCTCGTTCCTGTTGTGACATCCCTCCATCTCCTCGATCGCGGGCTTCTCATGTGCCCTTTTTTCTTTCTAAGAAGTTTGTGCTCCTCTCTCCTTTTCTGCTCGTCGAGCTCACGAGCTGCTCGTGTCCTTCTTTGCAGCGCCGGTTTGTATCCCTCTTGTTTAGCTGCATGTGCTCGCCTGCACTCATCGTAAAACCATGGGTTTCGTTGTAGTGGCAGAGGCGGCATCTGTGATGGCTGCTTGGCAGTGTTGCAACTGGTTCTCTTCATTTTGTTCTGGCAGCAGAGGACTTCTGAGGAGATTTTCGGAGACATGATCGGAAACGGATCCAGCAATCTCTTGCGATTGTAGCATTTCCGGGATATCCGCATTCGTACCTTGGCTACAAGAAGGTAGTGGTCCGAGTAGATGTTGGCAACTCGGAATGTGCGGACAACTTGCTTGCTAGAGAAGTGTCGTACGTCGATCGCAATGTGATCAATTTGGTTGACGGAGATTTCCATGTCCCCTTGTGGATATCGAGATGTGGGAATAGCGTACTTCCTACCATTACGTGTCGCCCTGCAGCGAAGTTGATTAGCCTAAATCCGTTATCGGAGGTGGTGTAGTATAGGTTATGTCGACCGATTATTCCACCAAAGATTTCTTCTCTACCCAGCTTAGAATTAAAATCTCCAGGGACAATTTTAATGTCAGCTAGGGCATTGCTCGTAGGTCTTGTCGAGGAGCTCGTAGAACCTGTCTTTGGTGTCTTCATCCTTTTTCTCAGTGGGGGCGTGAGCGCAGGTGAGGCTTACGTTGGTTAAGCTTTGATGCGGATTGTCGTGATGCGCTCAAACTCAAGACCTTCCTCCTGATTCGAGTCCCAACTATAAATCCACATCCAAATAGACGCTGATTTTGTTCCCGGTAGCAGTCGCTGTAGTAGATATCTCAGTTGTTCTTTTCACGTAGGCCCGGATCATCCCATCGCATGTCTTGGATGGCGGTTATATCTGCTTTATAGCAGTCATGGGCTTCCGCTAGTTGTTCGGCTGCACGTGGTCTGTTAAGGGACCTAACATTCCAAGTAAATAAATAAAAAAATAAATAGAGTGGCGCGACAGATCTTGAAGAGCCAAGACCTAAGTGGCTTACTCTCATCAACAATTCTCTGAGTGCGTGTGAAGAATTGAGGGGACCTACAATTTAACGCCGAACGGCAAAGTTGAGAAGCACTTTTTCATGACAGATTGATACTTTTGGAAGTTTTGTCAGGTCTTCGCAAGAGGCAGTACCCGTGAAAGATGAAATAAAAACTTTATGGACACGAGTAGAACTCGATCATGACGTTCGGTTTAGCAGCCAACGCACCTAAACACTTAGCTACGGGCAATTGCAACATTCCAAGTGCAAAACCGAAATTTGTTGTCCTTAAATCGTTTGCGTGGGTCGTCATCATTAATTCCGTTCGTATCCGAGGCTTGTTGGTAGTTCGGAACTATAGTTTCTTTATGTGACACGCCTCCAACCTGGAGGGCCAGGTCCTTAGTTTAACTCGAAGACGAAGAGCCGGGCAAACCGCTCCTTATAGGCCTGGGCTGCGAATATGTCGTAGTAGCCCTATAAGGTGTTCACTAAGTAGTTCATCCTGTAGACGCCACCGTTGATTCCATCTTGGGGGTTCTTCCGCTGCCGCCTGTTGAAAAGGAGGCATGCCTAAGTGGGCACTTACCTCCTACCCTCTTTCTCTCTTGTATGGCCCTGATGGGTATAATTTCTACTTCCACGATATCCGCAAAGAACCACGCTTTTTAAACCGGAATCATTCTAAAAAAGGAGGAGTAATGGTGTAGGGAACCAGTTCATATTATGGTGCTTTTGATTTGGTCTTTGTCTCGAATAAAATGACAGGAACCTCTTATAAAGCTCTTCTCCAATCGGCTTTTCCGGCAATAAAAGAGCTGTTTGGACCTTTGCACTGGATATTGCAGCAGGATAATGCACCCATCCACAACGCCCGTGTAGTAAAAGCTTTTCTTGCGACTCAAAATGTTGAAGTATTGCTGTGGCCACCATGTTCACCCGATCTAAACATTATAGAAAATTTTTGGGGATGGCTGACCCGTCAGGTTTATGAAGGAGAAAAGCAGTATGAAAGTTGCGAGGAGCTGATTGGCGCGATTAAAGCAGCCTGGATAAGAATTCCGTTGGATTATCTTAAAAAATTGTATGATTCCCTCAAAAGTAGAATTTTTGACGTTAAAATAAAACCGTTATGTTTCATTTACAGGTGCGTCTAATCAAATGAACCTTCAAAACATGGTTCTTTTTGCATCATTGAGAAGAAAGAGATCAAAATTACCGTTAAGGGTCTCATTACAACCTTTCTGGTGAATAACATTGTTCGATAAAATATGCAAAAACAAATAGAAAAACTACAATTTATGAAAAAAAAATTGCTGCGTCTAAACATGTGAATCGCACTGTACATAGACAACAATCATTCACACTGTCCATTTTACAGACTTTACTCAACGATTTTCGTTAATTGTTATATTTTGAGTTTAAGTAGGTAAACAATCTGTACGGATGGTATAAGCCAACATTCACGATTCAAACCGATAAACAAAAATAAATTGAATAAAATATAACAAAGTTTTGTTCGCTTGCAGTACTGAATACCCACAAAGAAGACTGAAAGCTCAGCTTGAACTCTGCTCACCTTAAAATTAAAACACAATACAATACGCGTTTACTTGCATGGCCGTTTTAATGAGGGAGTTCAAGTTCATTATTTGCCAGGAAGTTCAAAACTTGACATTTTGTGCTTTGCAAGCAAAACAATGTACAGCTCGTTTCTTCAGGCAATCCGGATAGCCTTCAGCGCTCCACTTTGCGTCTGTGATATGCGGATACCTTAAATTTTGAACGATGACTAAGTGAAAGCTGTTTTTTTATTGTTATTGTTATTCGATTTTTTGTTTGCTTTTTTTTTGCAAATAATGCTTCCCACGCGCAGACTTCTTTTTTATCATTTTGCACGCAATACTCATACTTCAACTGAAATTATATTTTCCCACCCACAAGCAAAAATATGTGTCTATTTTCACCACAGACGCAAGACCTATCAAAAATATTCTGGAAACAAAGATAATTTTGTTTATCTATTTATTTGGTCTCACGTGATGTATCTGTGTTTCTCTATGGCTTGAATGCCATAATAAAATCAGGAACAAAGATAACGCAGTAATACAATAGCACGAAGATTAAAATACTATAAACTTGTTATTCAAGTCCATGTTGCGAGATATATGCACTCGAATGAGTTAGTTAGTGAAACTGGGAAAGAAAATGTAGAAAACACCCAACAAATGCGAAGTGTGCAATCATGGTCATTATTGATGCCATTGGAATCAATTCAGAACTATAATCTAATACATTTACTGAAGTATCTTGTTAGCAGTCATGAATTTATTGGACTGAAAATTCATTGGACGTTGTAACAGAAAAACACTAGACTCTGGAAAATTCCATTGCACATAGAAAAATTGATATTTAAGAATAGCAGAAGTGAAAATCATTTCTGAATCTGAAGGATTGAAGAAAATTCATAAGAATGTGGTTGTTTACCAATTTCACATATATGTGAACAGAAATTAAAGTTATTCTTATTAATATAATTTTTGAAGGTCTTTAATTCATTGCTTTCGGTAGTAGTTTGCTGGATTGAGGGGACCTCCAGTTTTACGCCGATTCCGAACGGCCTAGTTGAGAAGCACTTTTTCTTGGAAGATTTGTCAGTACTTTTCTTGTTAGCTAAAACAAATTTTTTAGGCGCTATAAGGATTCGAACCTAACTTGGAGTCTCCATTGAACATTTCCGATGACAGGACTATCGGCCTGTCATCAGATAATCCAATAGAGACCATTAATCCAACATCCAGTCCATTATCCGGTCATCGCAGTCTGGATTTTTCGAGCATATCAAAATCCTGTCATCATGTACGTGCGGAAAAAAGAAAGATATATTTTCGTTTGACTGACAGACATTTTGCGTTTCGTCTGTTGCATTGTGGTGTTGCTTATTTTCTCTACTGCGTTCAATGATGAAATGAGGAAACTTGACATAATTTGCCCACCGAAAGAAAATTATTAGATTATCAAATGAAATTGGGCTCGTTCACTTCGACTTGGATGGGCTATCCGGATAGCTTTTTGTTTTTGTTTTTCATATTCCATGTTAAAAAAAAAAATATCAGAGGCTCAAACCAAACACATCCAAAGCAATTTCTGGTATAGGTGGCTATCTAACAGCCATTGAAATTCGTAAACAGCTGATTTGTATACTCTTATTTGCATACCTTTTCAAATTTAGCTAGCAAATTCGTTCATGAAAAACGAGTTGGATAGGCTATCCAAGACTAAACTGAATGCACGCATTAGTACCAAGTACCTACATAAGACACTGAAAAAATTGAATAAATTCGTTCCTCTAATCAATCTGATCGGTAGAGCATCTCAGCTACAGATTTGCACTGACAGTTTTTGTATACGGTTATGAAAATAAAATCTTGTAGTAAATAGACCTTCTTATTTCGATACTGATTCCCTAACCCTTAAAAATCAATTTTAGTACGGGAGAGTTACCTCTGCCACTGAATTCTGATCATCCCTCTTTTATCCACAGACCCACAGTCAAACTCAACTCTAAAAAAATAAATAGAGAGCTGCGACAGCTCTTGAAGAGCTAAGGCCTAAATGGCTTACTCTCTCAACAATTCTCTGGGTGCGTGTGAAGAATTGAGGAGACCTACAATTTAACGCCGATTCCGAACGGCAAAGTTGAGAAGCACTTTTTCATGACAGATTGATACACTTGGAAGTTTTTTCAGTTCTGCGCTAGAGGCAGTACCCGTGAAAGATGAAATAAAAACTTTATGGGCAAAAAATAGGACTCGAACCCACGACGTTCTGCTTAGCAGCCAACGCACCTTTTTATTCAAATTCATTTTTATTCATTTCACTCATTTCTACTTATTATAGTTTTTACTAGACGAAAGAATTCAAACTAGATTATTATCTAAAATCTTATATTCAACTTACTGGCCCCAACCGGCGCTCTAAGGAATTCATGATTTTCTTAAAATGAATGCCTTTCGGCCTATGAACTGTTTTATTTATTTTAAATGTTTGTTTTTTGTTAGAAAAAAATAAGAAAAACTCTGGGTTCAAGTTCAAGCTAACTGCTGTAAAACAGCCGTTTCGTCAGAGCGAAGGCTCCTCTGGCCTTAGTCAGCATCAGCAGCATCTATATGTCTGTTGAAATACAAATATTGATCCAACCAGATACCTGTAGGTACTTCACTTCACTTTTTCTCGTCAATCGCTGTCCGTGAGGCCCAACGATGACCATCTTGCGCCTATTCTTGCGCGTATCCCTCCTGGCCCAGCCAACGAGGTCCGGAACAGAATTGTTTCGCATTTCTGGACATTTATTTTCAGTTTCCAGTCATCGCAATATAGCTGAATCTCCTCGAAGTCACGTTGCAAGAGAATTCTAATGGGGCAGTTCTGTACGCAATCAGGTCGTCGGCATACGCAATTGCGTATGGATAAGGCTACCTATCAGATCGCTGGTGTAAATACTGAAGAGTTAACGGCTCCCTCTTGACCGTTTTTAATTTCAAAGGTGGTGGTAGAAATTACATTGCCACTTTTGACAACAAACTTTCTACCGTTGAGCATATCATAAAGCATATACAATAATGGTTTACTTATGCCAAGTCTGGTCAGCTTTAGATAAAGGCCCTCTAACCATACGGTGTCGGAGGCTTTCTCTAAATCAACCAAAACTGCACCCGTGTATTGTTTCTTTGACTTATTCCATTGGATATCAGAAACGAGCTTAGACGCGACATGAATGGTTTCATGTCCCGCCTTGAACCTTAACTGGTTATCCGGAATTATTTTGCTGGAGCCCATTTATTCAGAGCTCTATTGATGATCTTTTTGAATACCTTGCTGATGCTTGGTAGAAGACTTATCGACCGAAGATTTGACGGATTGGAGTTGTCCTTTCCCTTTTTCGGGAGAGGGTGAACCACAGTCGTCTTCCAACGCCCTGGATAATATGCATTATTCAGCGCGTTTGTTGAACAGAGTGGTTCGCCAAAAAGTCGTCATTGAACCGCATGAAACCGCGGTTCTCAGATCGCCACTGCACAATATCTTTCCGAAGGTAGAAGTGATGAAGTAAGGCTCTGTTTTCCAGGTCGTGGTTCGGGTGAATGCTAGTACCTTGTACACTTGCTGAAAAGCAGCTCCCACTGTCTCCACTTTCTCCTGCTGGTCTTCGATAATAAAGAAGTCATCGTCCAAGACGGCTTCCTCAGGATCAATTTGCGCTGTCAGGAGTACGTCTTTGTTCTCTGGAGTTTCAGGCACGAAAGGTCGTTCTGATTATTTTTTTCTAAATATCTTATTGATCTGGTGAAATATTTCCGGTCGCCCGAATTTTGTTGTTCCAGAACAAATTGATAGATAGTCTATAATTTTCTTTAATCAGTTGATTGGTGTTTTTGATCGACGACTTCAGCGCCCTAATCTCCAGGTCGTAGCCAACGCACCTAACCACTTAGCCACAGGCTCTTGCCCGGATAAAAACAATTTAATATTGTTATTTCACCCGCAGCAACTGCAAAATGCATCCATATGATGATATTCAAACTTAAAAAAATTCAGCAAAAAATTGCATTCCCCCTGAATTATAAAAGCATTTTTAAAATGTTCCTAAAACTCGAAAACGCCCTGTTTTTTTAAATGACTTTACAAAAATATAACATCAAACAAAAATAAAAAAAATAATAACAACCATGTGGCGTGCTTTTGTGTTGTGCAACACACTGCCACATATTGCAATCTGCAAAAGTTTTTTCTGTATTTTTTGTTTGCTTGTTGTTGTTTCGTTGTTTAATTTTTATCTGATGTTAATATTAAACTTGAACTTTAGTGTAGTGTTTTTATTAGTGCTATAGTTGTCTTGAACTTCTATCATTAAAACTGGAAGTGAGCTCACTTAAGGAGAAAAACGAATGCCATTTTCGCGTTTCGCTTGTGTGGGCTATACACACATAAACGGCATAGGATATGACTACCCTTCCTTGGCAAGTCAAGAATAACCTTGAAAAGTATCCAACGGTTATGTATTCTTCTTATATTTGGCACACTTTGCTTAAATAACAGTCTCAAGAGCTAGGGAAATTTTGGTTTTATGCTTCTTATGTCCTTAAAATGCGTATAGTAAAAATATATATCTTCACTGTGCTTGTACGGGTAGAGAGAAGCGAAAAAGCATAAATTATTTGAAAATGTTAAACTGTATTTAAAGGTTTGATGGAGAAAGTTTATGAATTATGTAATTTTATTGAGGTTAGTGGATTTTTTTTTCTTCTTCTCCATTCGATGAAAAGAAGAAAATACATTCATAAGTACATTTTAACATTATAAGGTATATCGATAAGGCAACAAATTATAGCTTTTCTTTAAAACTTTGGGATTTAATTTTTTGAAGAAACGAATACTGGCAAACTCGATTAACTTCTCTATACATTTCTTATTCATCCTTTAACCAGATTTTAAAAGTTAAGCACTTAGGCCGTCTGCGAATTGGATGAATTTGGTTAAAAATGGATGAAGTGTCAAAATTTAACGAAACGTCAAGTTTTAACCACTTTTTAACTGAATTCGCACACGGCCTTGTGCTATTTTATTTTGGTTTTTTTTTTTTTAGCGAATATCAATCTTTTTCTAAGTAAGAAATACCTTAAATAAGGGTGGCGCTACAGTCCGTCCGTTATGACCTTGGGACTCAACCAACTGTTTCCGGCAGCCAGATCGGTCCCTAGCTAGCTGTCTCCAGTTTTGCACTCCAAGTTGATTTAAGTCCTCTTCCACTTGGGTGCGCCACCTGAGTCGCGGTCTTCCTCTGCTTCTTCGTCCTTCGGGAGTAGTGTCGAAGGCTTTCCGGGCATTGGTGTCCATCCGCTCTATATGACCGAGCAACCTGAGTCTCTGGACCTGGAAACTTCTGGCTAGGTCCGTGTTCTACAACCCGTAAAGTTCGCTGTTGAATCTTTGATGACCCGAAGAACTTTCCTCTCGAAACAGCCTAAGGCACATCCATCTGATTTGGGTCAGCGTCCATGTTTCTGCATTATACAGCAGGACTGGAATGATGAGGCTATTATATAATTTTAGCTTAGTTGATCGAGAGCGGGCTTTACCACTCAATTGCTTTCTTATCCCAAAGAAACAGCGATTAGCAAGAGTTATTCTTGTTTGATCTCGGCGCTGGTGCTATTGCCTATGGAAACAAACTCCTCTACTACCTCGAAGTTATATGCGTCTATTGTGACGTTCTGTCGGAGCCGTCGGTGTTGGGTGTCCTCCCTTCCTCGAAGATAGCGTGTACTTCGTTCGCCCTCATTTACCGCTAAACCCATTTTTGCCGCTTCTGTCTCAATTCTCACAATGGTGCCATTAACATCATGCTGTGTTCTTCCCATTAAATCAATATCATCTGCGGACGCGGAAAGTTGAAGAGTCTTTTAAGAGATAGCGCCTCTGGTGTTGACGGTGGAGTTATGCACTATTTTCTCAAGCACGAAGTTAAAGAACTCGCATAACAGTGCATCCGCCTTGTCTGAATCCTTTTTTGACATCGAAAGATTCCGTCAGCTTGTTGCCAACCTTGATGGCGCAGCGTGAGTTCTCCATCGTCATTTTGCATAAGCGAACGAGCTTGGCAGGGATGTCAAAACTAGACAAAGCTTTATACAGTGCGTCTCTGTAGATACTGTCATACTCGGCCTTAAAGTCGAGAAAAAGGTGGGTGTCGATTTGGAGTGCAAAGTGTAAATTTGGTCCATAGTTGACATTCGTGGTCTAACGCCACATTGATAAGAACCAATCAGATTGTTGACGAAAGGCTTTAGACGTTCACATATTACGGCACAGATTGTGTTTCTGTTTACACGGACTTCTCGAAAGCTTTTAATCAACTATCTCATGAGATTATCAAGTTTAAATGAATCTCTTACGGCTTCCCACCTTTTTTGATTGCACGGATTGTGTCTTACCTTGAAAATAGGTTTTATCAGGTTCAGGTTAAATTCAGAAATATAGTTACTGTAAATCATACTTTGCTAAATCAGGTGTTCCGCAGGGTAGCCATCTGAAGCCCCTTCTCTTTATATTAGCTATAAATGATGCACCGTTATGTGTAAATTATAGTGAAATTCACATTTTTGTGGATGATATGTATATAAAAATATAACTTCTGCAAATTATCGCATTTTACTACAAATGGTATTAACCGTTTTACCTTGTGATGTGAAAAGAACAGTTTAAATCTAAAGCCGACAAAGTGCCAAACGATGACTTTCTCAAAAAAAAAAACATCCACCGTCATCTCATGACTATATGTCATTTCACACCACATTTCAACGCGTGTTTTAACTGTTAAGGACCTTGGAGTTCGACACTATTCCCGATTGCACTTCGTCTAGGGTTCACGGAATTGTTGCCTATCATCGTATCCAATTCGTCGTCGCCGTTATACAGTCTATAGAAGTGGTTTTTTCAAATCCCCAACCTTAACTACGATTCCACTATGATGTTGATCATCTCTGCAGGCTACTTGCTCGATGACCTTGAGCTAGTTGTTTTACCTTCTGGTAAAACCTGTGAACTTCATTCCTGGTGTTGGCTCTCTTAACATCCTCTCCTCAAAAGCCGGCGGCGTTCCTCTCAATTTCAAGTTATTGTTCTGTTTTTTTCCTAAAAGTGCTATTGTTTGAAAAAGTTGTCGATAACGGAAATAATAAAGTTACTTAACGTTACGCGAGGCCAAATACCAACATTTTTCTAAACAGTTAAGCACAAGCTCAAATGGTCGCTAGCTCTGGAAAAACTTACGCAAAATAGGTATTGGTTAGAAAAAATTAGGAGTAGTTGTAGAGGACATTGATGGCAACAAACTTAACGAACAATTAATTTCTTCTCTACCGTCACAGGTCCCCCTGCCTTGCCCCTCAATTAGTTTTACTGATCAACATCAACGCGATCGCAATGAGTCTGGTTTTTATTTTTCCGCAATAGATAGTGCCGATGTAATAGAAAGTGTTCTTTCTTTTAAGTCAAAAGCTGTTGGGATCGATGATATACATCCTTCTTTTATGTGTATGATATTGCTACTTATATTACCATAAATCACTTATGCCATCAATACTTTTTTGACGTCCGGGCTACACCCAAAGTTATGGAAAGTTGCTAAAATCATTCCACTTCCAAAAAACGCTAAAAAAGATGAATTAAGACCTATTGCCATTTCTAACAAAAGTCTTTGAAAGGATCCTTCAGAAGCAAATAAATAGTTTTCTATCTACTAACTCTCTGCTCAGCCCTTATCTCTGGCTTTCGGAAGAAACACAGTTGTGTTACCGCACTTTTAAATGTTACCGATGACATCAGAAAAGCATTGGATAAAGACGAAGTTACGTTTCTAGTTTTGTTGGACTTTTCGAAGGCCTTCGATTCTGTTAATCATGTCAATCTATGTAGAAAGCTTATGCTAAATTTTAATTTTTCGTCAAGTGCAACAAAATTAATTTTCTCTTATTTAACCGATATAAAGCAAGCAGTGCAAATTTTTTACTGAATGTTACTGGTGTACCACAAGGTTCTATACAGGGTCCTCTTTTGTTTTCTGCTTATGTAAATGAACTTCCATCTTCTTTAGTAAATTGTAGCTCTCGTTTGTATGCTGATGACGTTCACCTGTATTTCAGCTGTCCACTTGGCTTAATCGAACAGGGAGCGTGTCAGACGGACTAATTTTGAACCCAAAAAAATCCAAATGTGTTGTCATTTATAGAAAATCTCTTGACCTTTCTTATTTTCCACCGATTGTTTTGAGCAATGCTCCAATAGAATATGTGGTTACAGCGAAGAATCTTGGTGTGACTTTTAATCGTTTTTTGACTTGGGATGATCATATCAATGGACTAGCTGGCAAGTACTATGGAGTACATTATGGGTAACACAATCTCCACCAAAAACGCGTTTGCTTCTCGCTAAAACCCTACCAGGGTTGTCTATCCTATCCTTGTCTGTGGTTGCGAAATCTATTGTAACTGCAGTTTCATGAGCAGGCGAAAACTTAATGTAGCTTTCAACTCAATCGTTCGTTATGTCTTTGGATTGCGACGGTATGATAGAATATCTAGTTTTGCTCCGCAATTATTGGGCATACCTTTCGAAAAATATATAGAATTTCGTTGTTTGATTTTGCTTTCTGACATACTTCTCACACGCCAACCAAAATATTGTTTTGAAAGAATGAGAACTGGGTCTTCAAACAGATGTCATCAGTTGATTATCCTTCCTTACGCATATTTAACATCGGAACGTCAATTTTTTGTAAATTCTTTTAAGCCCCTAATATAAAACAAAATCTGAACGCAACAAACATAAAAAGAGTCCTTAGATCTTACTTTTCAATATGAAAATTTAATGTACTTTTATTTATATTATGATAGTTTTAATAATTAAAGTAACTTTTTTTTATCTTTGCTCAGCCATTGTTTTTGCATAATAAGCTTACAGCACCTTATAAGATTTTAAATCTTACTGTTGTTAAGCATTTTCGATATTAAATAAATAAATAAATAAACTTGTATAAACCCACGCTAAAAAAAACCCTCAGGTAATCTATGAACAGCTTCAGACGTTCAAAAAATACGGCAGACAAGATCTTGAAAGCTTTCTTCGAGTCTATCTTGCAGATGAGCGGCTGCTTTTATCCAGTGAAGATACCTAGGTAATAGGTATTTATGTATTCTGCTTGTTAGAATGTATCTAAAAAAATTATCTTGATCGCTTGTTTAATATTTCAAAATAAACAATGAACAATCTCTCCTAAGATTTCTCTTAACATATGATTCACACATTATCACTTCATAATAAACAATGAAAACAAACAAACATGTTGTTAATGGAAATTAATATTCTTAATTGTCGTGTTAAGTTATTTATATTAATCTCTGTTGATGGTACATTCAGAAATGTGAAAACCCTTGGATGGGTTATCAAAACACTTTGACCTTTACCTTAAAAAAAAAAAAAACCGAGTACATGGCATATATCTTACAAGTATAGTAGTCTAAACTTTGCTTTCCACTTTAAGGGCAATGACACTAGTTCTATTTTATTTTCTTCGAGAAGTGTGCTCTCAATCGGAATATTGTAAATAATATAAAATAAACAAGAAATGTGATAAAAAACACAAAGCAAAGACAGAATAATATTGTGGTTGTACATTTTGTTGTGGTTAACTCGGCAGGGGCGGACTTGGTAAAGTGTGAGGTGACATGCGACAAGTTCGAAGTTGATAGTATTTATATTGTTTTTTGCCTGATATGATTAGTGATTATATAAAAGAGGAGAAATTGTTAAGATAAATATCTTCAAGTTGAAAACTATAAAACAAAACGAGCTACATATTCACTAGAATACATTTCCGTAATTCCTTAGCAAATTGCAAAGTTACAGACCCTTTGTGGAACAACAACCCTTATGTGCTCCTGAACTGACTTCTGGTAGCATTGGATTTTTTTTTTAATCATGCAACGAAATTTTCCAATGAGCCAACACAAAACGTCATACGATTCTCGGATGCAACACACGATACCAGATATCGATATATCGTGTCTGTGGCAGTGTGGCCTAGTTTTAGATTTGCGGATTTTGTTTCATCAATGAAAAATAAAAACAGAACACAAAAAAAATATTCCGAAGCAGTCTGGGTAAAAGGGAAAGCGAACAAGGTTTAAGTTTTGTGCGAAGGAATTCCCTTTCGAAAGTTTCAAGTGTCATCGTCATCATCTTCGCTATGTAGATTTCAGCAAAAACACTTCCTCTTTAACTATATATTCTTGCATCGACAATAGATTTTGCAGCTTAATTAACGTTCCAATTTTCCTTTAGCAATTAAAACGACTCGACAACGACGACGAAGATCTGCATGTAGTAGGCTGTTCCTCTTATTTAAACGGATTTTAACTAGACACTTGACAGTTTGTGAGCGAGAAGGGTAGAAGACTATTACTATGCGTCGTCGTATAATTACTTGATTTACAAAGGCAATAATTTATTATTTTTATTTACTATGTCAAGTGCTTGGTACTTTTTTTGTTTCTCTAATTGAATATGAAGGCAGGTTTTACTGCCACATAATTGGGCGACAGAGAGTGCTTGCTACTAGCACACCTGTCATTCAGTTAATAGGTCATATTGACAACCGTTATACCAGAGAACATTCTGATGTATTTAGTTTTGTAATTGGTGCCAGCTCAATTGCCAGTTCTCCTCCATCCTTAACGGTCTGCTTCCAGATACTTAAGCTGTGGAAAGGTTTTTCTTTAAACATCTGCTTCTGCTAAGACTGTTGATCTTCACTTTGTCCTTGGTCTTTCAACCCTGACGAGTGTGACCCAATCCATCGCCATTTTCTTTTCCTTATGTGAACATCCAATAGTTCCTAATTGGTCCTACGCCACAATTCCTGATTTGATATAATTTGCTACAACAAGTAGTAGATATCACAATTGTTCAATTTACGTAGGTCCGGACCATTCCATCGCAAGGGCTTCCGCTTATTGTTCGGCTGCACGTAGTCTGTTAAGGGACCTTACGTTCCAAGTGCAAAACCGAAGTTGTCTTTAAATCGATTGCGTGAGTCATCATCATTAATTCCGTCCGTATCCTAGGCTAGTTGGTGGATCGGAACTATAGTTTCTTTATTTTGCCTGGACCTTCTCCCGATTGACCTCTTTATTAAATATCAGGTGTCCTGCAGTATTTTGAGACTCAAAGAAATAGGCTGCTGGAAAACTAGATCCTACGGGCACTGGAACCAAACAAGCCTGATACCATCAGACATCCTATCTACAACCAACGATTATTGCATCCCTACCCTAAACACCTCAAAGAAGTTTAGAGTCCTGCTCCCGTCAAGACTGGGATCAACTATCTTCGCGGATGGTTCGAAGATGGAATGCGGTGTTGGTGCAGGTGTCTTCTGTGAATCTCTTAAGATTTCAAAATCCTATTGACTTCCCGACTTTGCCAGTGTATTCCAGGCAAAATTGCTAGGGATAAGGGAAGCTTGTATAGCAATTAAAAATATCCGACAGAACCACAATGTAGCTCTACTAACAGATAGTCAGGCAGCTATTAAAGCCATTGATTCAGCTTTATCATCCTCTAAATTGGTCCAGCAATGCAGAGAGGCCCTCAAGGAACTTGATATGAGCGTCACTCTAATCTGGATACCGGGCCATAGGGGCTATGAAGAAAAGGAAATCACAACTCATTGGCAGTGAGAGTATATGCTCCTTTTGGAGTTGTGAAGGGCTATATCCTGTTCCTGACCAAATACACATCAGAAGCAAACCATAGGTGGAATAGTTTAACGAGTTGCGTTATATCTAGGAAAATCTGGCCCGCCTATAACAAACCAAAATCAATCAATTTAATTTCCAAACCAAGGCATTTCATGCCAGGATTGTTGCTACCTGCACAGGGCATTAGCCTATAGGGGAGCATGCGGCAAAATTGGGTATACCACATAACTCCTTCTGCCGTAGCTGTGAGGACCAGGATGAAAAGGAAATGGTCTTTCTTTGCCATTGTCTGGCCTTGGCCAGGAAAAGAGCACACCACATAGGTAAAGAATTCTTCAACGGTATTGAGGAACTCAGAATTCAAGATCAAAGACATGATCTCATACCTCAATAACACAAAGTAGCTTTAGCGTTCCCCCCCCCCCTTTTCCTCCTTCACTAAATGGCACTATGAGATAATAGGCCGTAGGGTAGGAGAATAATACTACATTATATATAGGATTCTACGTGCGGAACATACACCATCTATAACCCATTTTCAAATCTATTTAGAATCTCACGAGGTATGGTATCAAAACGGCGCGCTCAGCGCTTATTGTGTCCTACGCGAAAGTAGGACAGCCATTTCTACCTACCTACCATTTGGCCGGGGAGTCACCCCGACGCACGACCCCCAATCTGAAGGGCCAGGTCTTTAGTTTAACTGTAAGACGAAGAGCCGGCCAAACTGCTCCTCATAGGCCTGGGCTGCGAATATGTCGTAGTATCCCTATAAGTTGTTCACTAAGTAGTTCATCCTGACTGGAACTGTAGACGCCACCGTTGATTCCATCTTGTTAGTTCTCCCGCTGTCGCCTGTTGAAAAGGAGGCATGCCTTAGTGGACACATACCTCTTCCCCCTCTCTCTCTATACTACCGCCAACAACTTCCCACTGGGGTTGGAACCCAATCTTCGGTTGAGGTACTGGGCACCCGATGTTCACCGCGGGGAGGTGGAGAGTAGGAGTTGATAGACAGAGGTTGCTGTGGACGCTTGTGTCCTCTTGAATGCACTGTGTCTACCCTTCGAACATCCCACCACCCCATAGGGCACAAAAACAGTCATTTTTTGTGGAAATACCGGTGTAGGTATCCCATAAACTTGAAGATTTATCATCACTTCACATAAGCCAGCTCTGTTTATTTACGTACCCATTCAACCAAAAATAAGCTTCGTTGCTAAACAAAATTCGCTCTTGAAAATTCGGATCAACGGTTTTGGCAAATCTACGCCTTGCTGTTTGATGATGTGGCTTCAATTCTTGAAATGCAAAAAAAATAAATCACAAAATCGGTTGTCAAATTCTATACTACTAAAAAAGCACCCTCGCACCAGCTCCGTTTTCTATCCTAACCATTCTATACACTCATCCTTCATCGAGCACTATGTCTCTGATATTTAAAAGGCACCTTGGGACTCGTACCAATTAAAACTAAACAGTTTAATTTTAAGAAGGCTGTTGGGATGTTGAAAACCTCAATAAACATTTTTAAGCGAATTACTCCTCAAACTCTTGAATTACTTCAAAATTGGGTAAGCTCAACCGCACTCACGTAGTTGCGTAAGATTTATAACCCTCACTTCATATCCAAAGTTTTTCAAACGAAGTGAATAATTCTACAACTAAGGCTTAAATATCCATACCCTTGACCCAAAGCCCAACTAATCTAACATTGCCTTGCGTCAAGGTCAAAAACGCTTAGCCGTATTTAACATTTGTTATTCGTTTAATTTCCCACTTTGATGGCAGAATTTGAGTAGTTTATTGAGGCGCCCAAGTGTCTTCCACGCAACCAAAATACTCGGTGTTTCCTAATACAACTGAAGAGATCTTTATTTTAGAGATATTTTAAGGCTACTTATAGCTTTATAGCAGCGGCATGGCGTCGTCAAAATAAAAAAGGAAATTGTTCAGCTGTGAGCGAGGATTCTAAAAAAAAAAAAAAACTTTTTATTCTTCTGTGTAGGATTTTCAGACATGGGTAGCGAAAAAACATAAGAAGGAAAGCTTTTTGACCTTGGTCTCACTCCAGTCCAAAACCTCTAATTAGTGTTCTGCCAGAAATGTATGTCGTTTCTTAAAGAAGACCCTACCCCAGTAAACCACTTCATCCTAGGTAATTATCCTTGCGGGCACCTAAAATAATTTCTGTATTCGTAGCTGTTTTTGTTTTTCATCGATTGATTTTCAAATAAAAATTTCAAAAAAACCAAATAAATATTGAAATGGCCTCTCAAAATGTAGGGCTTCATGGAAATCACAAAAGGTCTCCGAAATAGACAAGCCTACGCGTTTTATATTCGAAAGTTTGCGTCATATCCTTGTGTCATTATAAAAGTTCAGTCAATATAGCAGCTAAGTTATAGGCGTACGCCCGCACCCTTTTACGAGTCCAGTGATGTAGAATCGCGTCGTATTTTATCCTTTTTCTGCATGGAAGGGAATCAATTTAAATAATTCTACGTGTAAAAGTGGCAAAAGGGCAAACATACAACTTTGAGAATGGGAAATGGAATTTTTTTAGTTTTCTACCGCTCCATCTGCGCCATGCTCAAATATGAATTCCATTAGATTTCTTTCATTAGCTTTGGACACACAAGAAATAAGAACCATGTCACCGAACCAACCAACACGGTAAGGAAAATGCACACACTTACAAAGAGAATACATGTGAAAAAAGGAAAAAGGGTGGCACAACACAAGGATGGTTCACTTAACATTTTCTTTTGTATTTTCTGATAGTAACATAAGGACACGGGGTTTGGGCACAAAAATCTATTTTTATTTGTGTGTTTGTATTTTGAAAGAAAAAATAAACTAACAAACACTTCAAGCCGTCGTAAATCAATAAATTCTATCACAACAAAAATGGATTTTAAATTCGAAAATCAACAAATGGATAATTGGAGTGGAATAAGGACATGGTAATAGGATATCTGATATGCAAGCACACGTTTACTATATTTTTGTATACAAAATAATTCAGTTAAGTAAGTACACATGTGTGTGTTAGAGATCGAAAATACTTTGAATTATTTTACTTGAACGTTTAGTGAAAATTTGACCGAAATATGTTGGAAAATAATTCTATTTGAAATGTCAAGCAAAATTGGTATAAAAAGGAGAATCTGTGCTTCTGGAGTTCAGAATCGTTTGGACTGTGAAAGAAGCGAGCCAGGACTATTGGCACAGAATCTACTTACTATCATATTATGTATGGTTATTTTCTGCTAATAAATTCAAAAACAACAAAGTTTTTGAACAGATTTAAGAAAAATTTCAACTAAAGGGTGTTTTTTTTATTTAGAGGTACAGTCTGTAACATTTGAATAGCCTCACACGTGCCTGTTTTTAAGATCAGCAGTTTTATGTTGCTTTTTGATGTGGACATATGAAATTATAATGTTGTGTTGAAAGGTAGAGCTTAGTTCTTCAGATTGAGAGATATTTCAAATAATTTCGAATAGCTAACAGAAAATGTCTGAGACTATTTCGTTTGGATGCACTAAAATGTTACTTTTTTTTGTAACATTAGAATAGAATCACTTTGTGTATCTTAGTTAAAATAAAAAGAGTATTATTTTTGTGCTAATAAAAATATTTTTCTTTATTAATTAAATTATTTTAATACTTTGTACAACCTCCCTTATTTTGAATAACATCAAAAATGCGATCTTTTAATGAATCATACCATGATTTTAGAAGGTCAAGAGAAATACTGGCCCAGGCCACTTTTATGCCTTCAACAAGCTCTTCTTTGTTCTTGTACTGCTTCCCGCCTTCATACACCTTTCGTGTCAACCAACCCCACACATTTTCGATGATGTTCAAATCTGGTGAGTAGGGTGGCCAGGAAAGTTGTTCTATATTTTGGCCCTGTAACCAAGCTTTAATTATTCCAGCGGTGTGAATTGGCGCGTTGTCCTGCTGGAAAAATCGGTACCGGTCCAAAAATATCCTGAAATTGAGGTAGAGCCATTTCCAATACAGTTTTATAATAAGGTGCAGTCATTCTGCAGTTCACAAAAACCAACTCAATGGTTCCATAATATGATATGGCTCCCCACACCATAACGCCTCCCTCTCGGCTGTGGTGACGGTCCAAAAACAGCTTTTCCTTCCTCAAATCATGAAAATAATAATTGTATCCGTCGGGCCCATCAAGGTTGAATTTCTTTTCATCAGAAAATATCACTTTTCTCCAATCGTTTGAGTGACTACTTCCATCAGTATTCCAAGCCATGTGCAATCTTGCAAAATTTAGCCGTTGCTGTTTTCGCATTTTGTTAAGTGGTGGTTTTTTTTTCATTTTTTGTTGATTAAGGTGTCCGGCACTCTTAATAACTCTACTTATCGTCATTCGGCTCACTTCTACCCCAGCTTTGTACCTGATCTTACTTAGAGAATCGGTTGAATTCGATGCTAACCTTATTATTCCGTTTATCACGACTTGAAAGAACAGTTGAGGTACGGCCTTTGTAATTTTTTTCCATAAGACAATGGATCTCTAAAATAGCTGTTCACTACTTTTGGACTTCGATTAATTTTCTTAGCTATAGCGCGATTAGAAAGGTTTTGTTCATGATAGACCTGTATTTTAGCAATTTCCGTTGCACTCAAAGATTTTTTTCTACCCATTTTAAAAGAAAACAATGTTATTTCCACAAAAAATGAACCGATTTTCTTTCCCGATAGCTTTCCGATGATTGCGCCGCTTGTTTTCGCTTTAAATAACTAAGAATGTAAGATGAGGCTATTCTATTGTTACAAAAAATAAATTCATTTTTAAACGGACGCATACAAAACAAGCTTAAAAGGTCCCGTTAGCTTAAAAAATGACGAACGCTCTCTTGATCTCAGAACCTCTCGCTCTCACCATGAAAGCTAATGCATAATTTTTTGGATAAAAATCAAAGAGCTCTCAAAACAGTTTCTCAACAAGAAAAAACAATACATGAGGCTATCCAAATGTTACGGACTGTATAAGACGTTAAATCGCAATAAAACAACGATGGGATATTCGATTGACATGATATTTTATTTATTTGAAAGATAATCTTGTGGCATTACATTTTAAAAATGATTTCTGGCATATGACTGCCACGGCTGGCTCGGATGTAGTCCAATCTGGACGTCCAATTTTCGATGACTTTTTCCAACATTTGTGGCCGTATATCGGCAATAACACGGCGAATGTTGTCTTCCAAATGGTCAAGCATTTGTGGCTTATTCGCATAGACCAATGACTTTACATAACCGCACATAAAATAGTCTAGCGGTGTTAAATCACAAGATTTTGTTGGCCAATTCACAGGTCCAAAACGTGAAATTAGGCAGTCACCAAACGTGTCTTACAATAAATCGATTGTGGCACGAGCTGTGCGACATGTTGCGCCGCACAGTGGGGACACTTGTATGGGAGAATGGAAAAAACTCCGTAAAAACCAAACCACTGAACCGATTTTGTTGAAATTTTCAGAAAAGATTACCTGAAGCAAGGAAAATCAACTCCAGAAATTACCACCTCCTGCCACGCCCACAAGAAGAGAAAATGGTATTCAACCAAAATCAAAACTTGTTTTTTCTTAAATCCAACATTGAAAAGGATAAATATCATTTGAAATTATTGAAATTTATTTTGAAATTAATGAAATATTTGAAAAAAAAATAAGAAGCATTTTTTTATGTTTTTTTTTTTTTTTATTGAAATCTTATTTTTATCTCTAATATAATATTTGGGGCCCTCAAAAGGGCCATTTTTAAAGAAATCTTTCTCAGATACTTCTTTGTAATGACTGCTTTGTTTATCATTACATTAACAAGTGTTTAGCTTAGCTTCTTCACTCATTCACGTTTACGTGAACGTGTTTAGTAGAAATACAATCATATTTTTTATATACTTATGTATTTTTAAGAGAACAAGTTTTGAGAAAATATTAAAAATATGCCAAAATATCAAAACCAGGGCATTAGCCCCTCCCCCTAATCTCCGAAACTTCTGCACCTAAAATTCGGAAAAAAAATTGAGTTATACGTCTATAACATGAATATTACCGGAAAAATAATTTGAAGTCAGTTATTTATGTAACATAGAAAATTTTTCAATACACTAATTTCCAATTTAATTTCATTTTAAAACCATTTTTTTGAAAAGGTGGTAACCCTATTGTATTTTTGTATTTGTATTTTTGTATTTTATTATCATTAAGCATTTTAAAACATAGTGTCTTATTTTTAATACTTATTATGTTCAGATTTGAATTTAATCAAATTAAACAAAATTAAAAGAGGAATCAAATTATTATGTTAGATTTACAATTTTGCTTGAAGTTAAGAAAAAAGTTGTTTTTAGATAAATGGTCATGATGACATGACTTCAAATTAAATACAATAATTCATTAATTGCCTGCAATGACAAACATATTTTTTTTTGTATTTTTAAGACAAATAGTTTTGAAATTATTCAAGAAAACACAACAAAAAAGGTCGAAAATGCAAAAAACTAAAATTTACCCCTCCTACTCACCGAAAAAGGTGGGCCTGGAATTTCGAAAAAAAACTTCAGAAAATAGTTTCATATGTATAGATTAGAGAAAAACTGAAAAAAAACATCAGTAATAATGTAAATAAGGATATATTTTCAAGATAAATGGTTTTGAAGTTATTCAAGAAAACTCAACAAAAAAGGAATATGAAAAATACTCAAATTTACCCCGTCCTCATCTCCGAAAGGACTGGGCCTATAATTTCCAAAAAAAAAATCAAAATGTAGTTAAAATGTATAGATTACAGAAAACATAAAAGAAATTACAATGATGATGTAAATAAGCACAATTACGAATATGTATTAGGGTTCAGCACACAGAGTGTAAACGAAACCCTTATAACATCACTGCGTTTCCTGCTCATTCGTCTTTCACAAGCGATTTCTTCGAATTTGCTAAGCCGATTGCAATGAAATTTGGTACCCATATTTTAGAATTCAATAGTTATCATAAAATGTTGTTTTCGTATTTATTAAATAAACAGTTTCTAAGTTATTAAAGAATGAGGAAAAAAACACGAAAACACGTTTTTCACACATTTTTAGCTTCAAATTGCTCTAAAAATCGAATTCGGACGTATTCGGATGAGATTTTTTTTGGAAAATATTGCTGAGATTCAACACTACCTTATGATATATGTCCGCCTACAGAGGGAAACAGAGGAAATAGTTAAAACCATTTTTGAAGCTAAAATTCCGGAAAATTATAAGTTTTCTTAAATAAAAAATATTCAAAAAAAATGTTAAAAACCAAACTTGCATCTCATATTGTTGATCTGTTTATTTTTAATATATTTACAAAAAAAAAATTTTGAAAAGTCGAAATTTAACCGATTTTATACCATTTAAGAAATACTCATATTTACATGAGTTTTCACTATTTTTCAACTTTGAATACAAATTTTCATGTCTAGAATATTTTTTTGAAATTTTTTTTTTCATATCCTGATTCTACAACATTATTACTATAAGAAATGATTCCAACATATAAAAAAATTTAACTTTCATAAAAATGAGTTTTTTCCACTTTTTCCCCACTGTGCGCCGTCTTGTTGGAACCACAGCTCCTGGACATCATGATTGTTCAATTCAGGAATGGAAAAGTTAGTAATAATGGCTCTATAACGATCACCATTGACTGTATAACGTTGTGGCCATCATCGTTTTTGAGGAAGGACCAATGATTCCACCAGCCCATAAAACGCACCTGTCAGTTTTTCTGGATGTAACGGTGTTTCTACATACACTTGAGGATAAGCTTCACTCCAAATGCGGCATTTTTGTTTGTTGACGTAGCCATTCAACCAGAAGTGCGCTTCATCGCTAAACAAAATTCGATTATGAAAATCGGGAACAACGGCGATCTCGTTTTGGGCCCATTCGACGAATCTACGCCTTGCTTGGTGATCGTTTGGCTTCAATTCTTGCACGAGTTGGATTTTGTAAGCACGCAAACCAAGATCCTTCCATAAAGTAGATGGACACAGATCCAATTCCTGTGCTCGATGGCGGATGGACTCATTCGGGTCTTCCTTTCCTCAATTCTACGCTCTACAGTATCAATAGCTTCTTCTGTACGAACCGTACGGCGTCTCTGGGGATGCGAGTTATCAATTAGAGTAAGCGTGGTGTGAAAACGTTCCATGGTTAATCGAATTAACTGCTCTGATGGACGATTTTGTCGACGATAAAATGGTCGTAGTGTGCGATACGTATTCCGCACAGAACGATTATTTTCGAAATAAAATTGCACAATTTGCAAGCGTTGTTCAGGAGTGATTCTATTCATGATGAATTGCCAAACTAAACTGAGAATAAGTCACTTGATAGCTGTTAAATCGGTCGCCGTCTTGAAAATCAATGCCAACCTAAAGTTCTATACCTCGAAAAAAACACCCGTTAAGAGGTGTTGAACTTTTTCCTCTTCCTCCTCGTGCATGCAGCTTCTACAGAAGTCGTTTGTGTAGACCTCTAGCCTCAAAGCATGTCTACCTATGAGGCAGTTGTCCTGTTATGGTGGAGCTTATATTTTGTCTGCTAAGGAATATCAAGCATTTTGACCGTTTCAGGTCTATGCTTGGCTATATTTGTTTGGTTGCCAGGCAGGTGGTACCGTGTCACCATCTTGCATTTGTTGATTCTAGAGCATGTTTGAGAAGAGGTGAGAGTTAAACTGTTCCGTCATCTCATTCAGAGATGATCGACAGTCGTGGACTATAAGATAGTTTGTGGAGACAGATGCGAGAGATTTGAGAGCGGCTTGACTGTCCGAGAAAGTACGTATATCCTTGCAAGATATAACGTTTTCTTTGAGCCAGGATGGTGCCTCTTTA
Source organism: Sphaerophoria taeniata (assembly GCA_943590905.1). Lineage (NCBI taxonomy): Eukaryota > Metazoa > Arthropoda > Insecta > Diptera > Syrphidae > Sphaerophoria > Sphaerophoria taeniata. The sequence goes on along the minus strand of OX016542.1, from coordinate 70,751,322 downwards.
ATCGCCATTACTTCTGCCTAGAACACACTACATTTATTGGAAAGTCTATATGATAGACTGAGACTCAATTGTTTCGAGTAGATACTACTTCCAACGCCGTAGTTGGTCTTTGAACCGTCTGTATAGAAGTGTATCGTATTTTCTTCCAGAGGTCTTTCCTGGTGGTATTTGGTATTTGAGGGAATATTCAATACTACGTACCAGCGAATGAAGTGCTGTTTCTACTGATTTTCCCTTAGAGTACGCATGTTGAGCTGTGGAAATGGGACATGGTTTCAAGTTATGTCTGATAAGAATTTCAATCAATACTTCCAGGGTTTTAAGAAGGAAGGATGATAGACTGATTGGTCGTAGATCTTTAGGATTAACGTGAGAGGGTTTCCCTGCTTAGGAATGAAGACTTCTTTTACCATTCTACAGGCTTTGGGAATATATCTCAACCTTACGCAGCATCCAGCATGGATGAGCTTTTAAGAAGGTTCGGTCAAGCAGTTGTGCTAGTGCCTCATTATATCGTTCCCAGTTTGTATTACGGTTTGCGGACTGCGAAAACCCGTAGATATGTTTGCCACATCATTGCGATCAAAAAATTAGTCGCTTTATGTTTAAAATTTCAAAATGATCACGCACGCATTTTAAAAGTGTCGTATGATTCAGAAGAATACCCAAAAGTCAATTGAAGAATTCTGTTTTCGAAAGCTCCTCCCACGTTCGCAAATTGAAAATTTTAACATGAATATTTTTGTTGGATTTGTGTTCCAAACACAAAGGTAAGAAATTGGTCGGAGCGTTAATGACTTGTTGTGAATAAAAATAGGATAAAATAATATTTACTCATCTTGATGAATAAAACAAATTTATGAGATGAGAGTTAAAACGCAGTTTTTTTCTTTCAATTTACTGCTATTATGAAATTTGTTTTTCGAAATAGATTTTCAAATTTAAGGCGCAATTGCACTTATCCGTGACGTAACTTAAAAATTTGAAAACGAACGTTCCGTTTTGTTTCCCGTAAAAAGCATTTTAGCTTGATTTGTTTTGAAATGTGTTTATTTTCACAGCTGCAATACAATTTTCTTTAGGCAGTTGTTATAATTTGCACACACTAAAGGGGATTTTTATACCCTTAATATGCCAGAGACACAGTGCAGGCATCAGGAATGAAAGTAGGGGTTGGAAAATAAGTGTGGGTGTACATTGGTCTTGAATTCCTGAACATTGTAATGATTAGTAAAGACAGAGTGTGGAAAAGAGTTCCACATTTTCGAACGATTGTCTATACCCGAAAATACGTCCGAAGTTGGGCTCGAGGGTAAACGGGTAATACGATTGAATTGTTGAAGGGGAGGAATGTATCTGCCTATTTCACTAGAGCAATTACTGTAGAAATAACGATAGAACACAGAGAGACACGAAATGTTACGACGGTGATCTAAAGTTAAAAATTCGGCAGTGATGTCTCTATCACCAATCATTTTTAGAGCTCTTTTTTGTATACCATGCTAGAGGCTTAAGTTGGTAGCTGGAGCACCAGCCCAGATATGGGAATATTACTCAAGTCTTATAGATAATAGCCAGATCAGACGGGAAGAAAATTTCTTGCATCGTTTTAAGAAACCCAAACATCTTGTGGGATTTTTGGCGGCATTGCACATGTGTTCGTTCCACAAAAGGTGACCAGTGACTGAGAATCTCGAAATATTCGGTCTCATTGATACAAGTGCCACTCATGGACAATGACAAGGGGGGTACGAGATGTACAAGATAGCATTGAGTTTTCGAAGCATTAAACTCTACGCGGTTTTTTTATTCCCCATTGTACATTGCTGTTTTAGTCAGAGTTTATTTAACTTATCATATTTTGCCGTTGCATTTTCACATCCGAACAGGATGGATGTGAGACTAGAATCGAATAAGTAAAGCAAAGGGTACTATCGTCGGCGAAACAATTTATTGGATTTAAAGTAAAAGACAAGAGATCATTAATGAAAATGAGAAAGAGGGTCGGAGATAAAACGGAGCCCTGGGGCACACTAGCAATTATTATGTGAGTTTCAGACTTGAATCCGTCAAATACAACTTGTTCGAAAGAAAGTTTCTAATCCAACGAAGGAGCAGTTTCGATAAAAGAGATAAACGTTACGGTGCGTTACAAGGGGGGACGGGTGGGTCAAAAATCTTCAAAAATTGCGTTACGTAATACTTGAACGCTCCCTTGGTATGACGTTATACAAAGTCCAATTGGTTCAGGAGTTGAAGAGAACTGACCATCCAATGCGTTTTCGCTTCACTAAGTGGGCCTGCGATCGTCTTAGAGAAGATGCCGATTTTTCCAAAAAAAAATCCTCTTTTCAGATGAAGCTCATTTTGATCCAAAATTGTCGCATTTGGGGCACAGAGAACCCGCACGCATACATTAAAAAGCCGATACACCCAAAACGAGTCACTGTTTGAGAGGCATAATCGGGCCATTTTTCTTCGAAAATGAGCAACGAGTGGCCGTTACAGTCAATGGCGATCATTATCGGGCAATGTTGAACGAATTTTTGTTCACAAAAATTGAAGAGGAGGATATTGGCAACATTTAGTTTCAACTGGACGGACGGCGGGCGCGGCGCTACGTGTCGCACAGCCGAAGCTACACTCGATGTTTTGCGCCCTGTTTTTGAAGATCGCATTATCAGCCGAAGAGCTGATGTCGTCGTTTGGCCACCTCGGAGCTGCGATTTGACACCGTTGGACTATTATTTGTGGGGTGCCGTAAAAGATAAGTGTTACGCCGACAAGCCAGAGACAATTGACACTTTAAAGGACAAAATTCGTGAAGCCATTGGTGAAATACAGCTGTACACAATCGATAATGTGCTTAAAATTTGGACCGATCGTGAAGGCTACTGCATGGCCAGCCGGGCAACCATTTGAATAAAATTATTTTCAATTATTAACCGGAAGGATTGTATAGGGAGTCTCAGTAAGAGTGCACTTTTTCATTTTCATATAAAAACAAGTATTTTATAACAGAGTTGTGATATTTTTATTGTATTGTAAAGAACACATGTTCCTATTCAGTATGGAATAAAATATCCTGCAAATGAGGACGGTGACCATATTTCTGGGAGCAAAACCCGGGACAAAAAATAATCAAATTGAAAACGTAGAAAAAACAATGTATTTTTGGAGTTCACTCCTTAAGAATCGATTCATACACTCCGCTTCAACTGAATAAGCACACAATTTTTCTGAAGTTTGTTGTCCATTTTTTCCTAACTTTGAACATTAATGCATCATTTGATGATGCTTACCGATAGCTTATGATATTGAGAAAACAAATCTAAAAGAATAATTTAAAAAAGACCACTATTTTTTCCCTGGCTCTCATGCAAAGCTTTCCAGATTAAAAATCTCAGTTTTTATTTGCGTCAACTGAATAAGCAAACGATCTTTCACTCTCATTATTTTAGTTGGTTCTGAGAGTTTTAAGTTAATTGGTATACCAAATCAAAAGTTGAAGTGCTGTTAGTGCTGTTAGTGCATTTAGCCGTTAAATTAAAATTTAAAAAAAAATATGGTTAGATCAGAAGCTTTAATAGTGTCGGACGAGTTAAGGTTGATTCGTTAAAATAATAAAGACTGACCGTGCGTGCTATAGCTACCAACGTTGATCGGAGTCTTAGTGTTGTCTATTCGTACCTCAGAAACAAAAGTTTGTACGAGAAAAACATGAAAGGTGGTAAAAAAACGGCAACATTCGAAGTTGATCGACGAGCAATTTTGAGATGTGCTTCCAGTTCATGTGGCTCCGCGGTAAAAATTAAACAAAAAGTTGGTGTAACTGCAGGTGTTTCAACAGTCCAGAGAGTACCAAACAGCGCAGATCATTTAAAATGATTGCAACTCCAAAAGAACCCACCATTAAACGAGCAACGAAAAGATATTCGTTTAAGATTTTCTAGATTCGATGTGAGTTGGAAAAGCGTGCGAAAAACGCGGTTTTTTCGGATGGGGAGAGTTTCAATTTTGATGGCCCTGATCATTTTAATTATTACTTTCACGATTTGAGAAAAGAAGACCGATTTTTAGCGCGGCATCATAGTCGAAAAGGTGGAGTTATGATATGGGGAGCAGTTAGCTACTATGGGGCTATTGAGCTTGAGTTTTAAACGTCAAAAAGGACTGCAATTACCTACAAAAGAATATTGTAAAGAAAGTTTCCTTCATTTTCGGATATTTTTGGACCCTATAAATGGATTTTCCAATATGACAACGACCCCATCCAAACGTCGTGCACTGTCAAAAGTTGGATAGAGGACTAAAATGTTAAATTACTTCAACGGTCGCCCTATTTACCTGACCTGAACCTTATAGAAAATGAATGGGGATGGTTGGTACGTAAAGTCTATGAGTCAGGCCGTCAGTTTGAGGACAGAGAATCGCTTATTCCAGCCATTAAGTTACCATGGAGAGAAATTTCGCTGGACTACTTAAAGAGTTTATACGATTCCATGCCAGCCCGAATTTATGAAGTAATCAAGAATAAAGGTGGTAGTACCCAATACTAGAAATAACCAATAAAAAAAATATTTAAAGAAAATTTTGTTCATTTCTTTCCGTTTGATTTTATTTGCATTTTTAAAAGTTGTGCTTATTCAGTTGACGCAAAAAAAAAACTGAGTTTTTCAATCTAGAAAGCTTTGCATGAGAGGCAGGGAAAAAATAGTGGTCCTTTTTTAAATCATTCTTTTTGACTTGTTTTCTCAATATCATAAGCTATCGGTAAGCATCATCAAATGATGCATTAATGTTCAAAGTTAGGAAAAAATGGACAACAAACTTCAGAAAATTTTTTTGCTTATTCAGTTGAAGCGCAGTGTATTTCTCGTAATATGATGAATGATACTTTGTGGCGCTCGTACGCCAAAAACTATTGATTTTATGAAAAAATTATTGATACATAAATTGTAGGAAATTTTTTCCTAGTTTAATTTTGTACATAAATATTTTTTTCGTAAAATGCGTCGGAAAGGAGATATTCCCAAAAAACCGTTTTTAGGCCCCATTTTTTCAAGATGGCGGCGCGAGCGGCGGGGGTACGAGGTGGCAAAGTTGAAATTCGAAAAGGGCATACCCAAATCTATAAATTAACCAATTTTCAAAACTCCCGGAAAACTTTCCAGGTAACCCTTTTTTTTACCAAATGACTGGAAATATTATCAAATGTAGAACAATATTTTTTTCCGCAAAAACTGGTGAATCCGTATTTACATTTCCGCTCAAGCTTCACGAAACAAGAGCAGTTTATAATGAGTGGATGGTGCTCGAAAAAAATAAACAGCGATGAAAACTTTTGAAGAAAATTTGTAATCCTACGATTCAAAATCGGAATTGCACGATGGAACAAAATTGTTTTCCAATTAGATAAAGTTAATTTGACTTTTGCACTGTACTTACATTATGTGATTTTTATGTTATCTTTTTTCAACTATTCTGTTTATTATTATTTTTTTTTCATTTCAAACAGTTTTTTGCAGCCTTATCTACTAACCAATAAGAAATAATGTAAGCAAACATTTACTGTCTCAAAAAATATATACACAAACAATTTGAACAAATATTTTTGTTGCGTTAATATAAATATGTCTGATGATAATACAAAAAAGAAATGACCCTGAATTTATTTTCAGTGTACGAAACTCATTAAAGAAAAGAAAAAAAAACAAACAGAAGTTCCTATTTTTGCTTAACTCAAAACGTTTACCGCCTCCAATAAAAACAGCAAGATAAATTTGCTACAGAGTATGAATAGCACACAACCTCCCTCTCCATTGTATTAAAGTGTTGTCTTTGTACTCACGTGACCCAAAATAACGACAACTCAATGGAAATGGAAATAATGCCGACTATAAACCAGCAATCTTGCACTCAACAAATCGGAAATAGAAGCTTACACACGTCCTGGTTTACTTATGGATTAAAAACAGAGTTGTTAATATTTTGTGATTATTTTTATTTATAAATATAACGGAAGAATAATTGACATAGCAAAACGAACAACTTAATGTTTTTTAGACTTCTTAAGCTTAACAACATACTGATAAATACCCAACAACCCTGATAGTGATCCTATAACACCCACTTTCCAACTAGGGATCTCTCCACCCCAGAGGTAACCCTTTGGCAGGGAACTCACCGCATGCACCAAATCCAAGCTCATTCGCAAAACAGTAATCGATTCCATGATACGTTGTTGTTCATACTTCTTCTTCAACGCCTTGGCATCGGCATCACTACCCGCAGCACGTTCCTTCATTAGAAAGGCAACCGAACCAGCAGCAGCTATATGCTTCTCATGATAGTCACGCAGCACTCTTGACAGGTTAAGGAACACCGACAAACTCCAGAATACCGAATTGATGACGTCCCATTTGCTCTTCCTTGTCTCGTCCAATTGCAAAATTTTGTGATCTGACAGCCAACATATCTTGTCAACAGGGAAGAATAGAATGTCAACGATATTAGTCAGCACACCGAGTACTGCGTCGAATCGAGTTTTCTCATGTCGACCGAGCCCATAGTCTAGGGCATAGAGGATTGTTGGCAAGTCATCGACTAGACGTAGGGTCGCCCTTGCCTGCGATATCCTCGAACTGAAAATGTAGAATTTCTTGGCGTTGTCGATTTTAATTGTTGAATTGGGAGTCGATAGGGCCTTGGCAGTGTAGCATAGAACTTTCATAACCTTATCGCGTCCACTGTGACTCGAAATCAAATCACAAAATAATTGTGGTGATGCCATTGTACTATTGTATAAAAGCCACTCGAACGATATCTCGCCACAAAAAACACGCACCAACTGATGTGTAGGTTGTCAAAAAACTATCTGACAAATATCATTGAAATTTTATGCACTTTCTTATAAATATCTACATAGGTAGGGTGTCTCGTGTGTTTCAATCTACACCACGTATTCAACTTTTAAAATCGACCAAAAAAACCCGTTTTACAATAAATAAACTTTTAACACTACGAACGAAGCTACATTCCAGTTTCAGTGAGTTAAACGAGCAAAGGCAACAATATTTACGATTTACAGACGAGGAGACACTCACTTTTGCTCAATTCAGCAGACTGAAAAGCTGCTGCTACAATGCTACAAAGGTCGAACTCTCTACTCCACTCGAACGACACGAGCAATACACAAACGGAATAACGAATGGCATTGTTTGAGCACTTTGGAATTTTTCACTCAAAGTGTTTTTTATTTTTGTTTTTAAATTTGTTTTGTGCACGGGCGAAAGGCGTATATTGTAATATTGTGCACATGGTTGAGTTGAAATTGGTATTGTTTTGAATGAGAGTTGCCGTAGTGCTAATATATAATTTTGAGATTAAGAATGAAAACTGAATGAATAATCCAATCCAGGAAATATTGTTTGATTTTCGATTTGGTTTGTTTTCTTTTTATGAACATTTCCAAAAAACTTGAGATGACATTTAGTCTATGTGCAAAATATGGTGGCAAAGCACATGCACGTTTTCTGTTTAAAAATGCCAGTTTGCATTTTCGTTAGTTCCGGGGATGTGGTTTTTAGTAAAAAAAAAAAATTAGTGGAAGTGTGTTGGGAAATAAGCTACTGCTTCGAAATTATTGAAGGTACATATGTGGATTTCGATATTGTTTTTATGCTTTGGTTTTGTCGTTTTTTGTTAAAACAAATTTCCAAAAAATGTCCAATATTATTATTATATAAGCTTTTATTGCCTTATCATTTAAAGTTTACAATTGTTAAATTATTTAATTAGAATTTTTACAAATTATTTGAATAGATTGATACAAAATACAAATAGAATAAATAAGAGAAAAGTAAGATAATTGATATTTAATAGTTTGATTATTTATTTTTCAATTTTTTTTTCTTATTAGTTTTTGGCGTAAACCTGCCCCAAGGTCTCGATTTTTCGCCTCACTGTACCAATTTTCGTTTATTTGGCAAAGATCGTCGCTCCATCTCTTGTTCGGTCGGCCTGTTGGTGTTTTGCTTTCCGGTCTCCATTTTGTTCCCAACTTTGTCCATCTTTGATCTTCTTTGATTTTTGTCTTTTGGTTCTATCTATCGCGTCAATTATTCGAGTACTGTTTCGGATGTCTTCATTTCTTATCCTTTCGCTTGGTCTTATTCTGAGGATTTTTCTTTCCATTTTGGATTGACAGATCCTTAGCTGGTCAAGAGATTTCGTAGTCAAGCTCAGGGTTCGTAGTCCATAAGTAAGCGGAGTCGAAGAGATATTTTCGTGTTTCTACACTTTGCATTTGTCCTTTTTCAAATCGTCTATGGTCCTTTCAATATTTTCTTTGCTAAACATGGGAGTTTGTGTTGTAAGAAGATTGATATCTATGTTGTCAATACTTTCTTCTTCAATTATATGCTTGGTCGAGGAGAATAGTTTTTCGAACTTAGTAGCATTTTCGTTTAACTCTTTTCTATTTGTTATGTTGCTTGCATTTTGAGTTTTTAAGCTAATAATCCATTCCTGTTGATTTTCAGTAGTTTGTCGCTTATATAAACGTAAGGGCCGACTTTAGAAGACAAGTATTCTTAAGTCAGCCTTTTATGATCAGTGAGTTTAAATCATGAATTTATTAGCAAATGATTTGTTTCTTTAACAACTTAAATAGGTAGTGTAGGCAAATAATAAGAAAACCTTAGTTTCAAAAATTATCTTATCTTCCACTCCGAAAATGAGTAGTTTCGAACAGAAAAAAAACGCGAATTCCACAAGTACCTCGAACGTATTAGTATAAATAAGAGCAGAATTGGCCGATCAGAAAAGCATACGGGGTCTCTCGAGGTAGACTACAAGATCCTTTCCATGGTAGAGTTATAGAGAAGCCAAAAAAATGGGACCGGAAACTGTCTTTAGCCGAAGAACGCAAGCTTGTTCAGTGGCTCATAGACCTTGCCAAGTGTGGCTTTCCACAGAAGCCCAGACACCTCTTGGTGACAAACGTCCATCGTGAGGGCAAACGTAGGACTGCGTTCAAAGATAGCCTTAAAGGAAAAAAGTATTACTAAGCCTTCCCAAGATGTCATTATGAACTGTCCCTCAAAACAGCAGAGGATGAGTGATCGGGACGTAAGAGTATTTGGAAGAGATTGGTGTAGCCGGTATTTAAGAAGACCCCTCAAGAATCTTTAATAGAGATGAAACATCATTCAGGCTATCTCTTAAAACCAGAAGTCGCCAAGAGGTTGGAAAAATCTTTATACTGTACAACATGGAAACGAATATGAGGCGATCACTATTCTTTTTCTCTTCATTGACGATGGACAAAAGCTACCACTTTTGCTTGTTTCCCTAGGTGCTCTCGCCTCAAGCTGTTGTAAAAAGTGTACCGGAAATGGGTCTTAACTCTTAGCCAGATCAGAAAGTAGTGAATACAATCCGAGACGTTTTTCTAATATGTGGCCAATAGTTAGAACGGATTATGGAAAGTAATATAAAAAGCTGAGGACTGCTTTTCAAAGGAATCAAGCCACTTCTGCGTAGTAAAGGAATCATTTTGTACACTCTTTTACAGAATACAACAAATATTACACAGCCCTTGGGCGCATACAAAGGACTAAAAATCGATTACAGAAAAAAAGTTCACAAATTTCAACCAAAGCTGTTACCAAGACGAACTTTGTTAAGTGTTGGAAATGGTCTTGGATTACCTTGAATAATACATACTTGACTGAAATACAAGACCGTTTTTAATTAATTATTTGTTGTATTTTGCCTTTCATTTATTGAGAAACATACAATGTTGGAAAAAAAGGTTTGTTAAAACATTTAACAGCGGCTTATAAATTACTAATAATTAATTTACTAAAGGAGGCTGACTACTGATAACTCTAGTGGTCGACTACTGGAATTTAAGGGGCCGGCTATACAAGAATCCGACATCTATTTGAATTATAGTTAATAAATTTGTTTAAGTAGTGATTAAGCAAATAGCAACATTTTTTCCTAATTCGCAAATATCAATGAATCGGAAAAACTAAGTTTCACGTTCAACAAATATTAAGTTAAAGGGCTGACTACTAGTGCCATCACCCTACAAATATTGATCCAACTAGATACCGGGGAAGCTTACTCAACTTTTTCTCGGTGCTTACAGCCTAAGCATACAAAGTGCTAATGAACAATTTTAAGAGAATTGAGTGTGATACTAGCTTAAAATGACGTTTCAGTATCAGAACTGTCATTTTTGTCCAATTTAGAACGCCATAAGTTGTTTTATTTTAAGAAAAATCAGCAAGCAACTCTCTTCTATCAGTACTTAACCGCCAAGACATTAACAAATTATTGTTTTTTTTTTTTTTTTGCTAACTTTGTTTATTCACAAATTTTTGCTTTATCATACGTCGACCGCTGTACAAGCATGGGTCATGCAATTTTGTCGGTATTTTCTTTTTATCTGGTTCCGAGCGGTTGTGGAAGAAGGGAAATTCTGTTTTTAATTTTAACTCGTGACATCTAATTGTGCACAAATTTTAGATAAAAAAGCACAGCAATTAGAATTTGTTTTTTTTTTCAAACTAATTGATTGTAAAGTACAAATACGCTAGGAAATAAAATGATACATTTTTTGCTTCTTCACATTCACTCAACACTCAAGCGTTCCACTCAGGTTTTTTTCTGAATTGCTTAGAGGGACTGAATTTTTACGGGTCGTCGAAACTTCATTGATGTGAATCGTGATTCGTGAATGTGATGCAGATGTTGTTTAAGAGGAAAATTATGCTAAAGAAAACAAAGAAAATTGTGCTTAGTGTTGCCATTAAAGAATTAGTGGGTTTGCTATTGTGTTCAAAATGTGCTTTCCATTTGCACTCATTAAACTTTTAACCACACATACAAACAAACAATATTCTTCGTCTCCATAATAATGCTAGTGAAACGAGAAAAACTAGCTAGAAAAAAAATGTAGTTCGGGACATTAAATTAATGAAGGTCATTATGCCGCTAGAGGCACAACGAGAACCAAGAGTGACGAGAAGCAGGAACTGGAACATTAGTATAAACTGGTATTATACCAACTCATCCAGTTTTTTGTTTGTTTTGATTGAAAATTTAAACATTTTTTGAAATTTTAAACAGATTTTTCTTTTTTAAATAATTATGCACAGGGTGATGGTTTTTGTATTTTACAGGGTGGTTCTTGCTTATTGGGAAAGGCAATACTTCTTGATAATTAAAATTTTTGGAAGAGAAGCTCAAACAATTTGATAACTTTTAAACTTACCAACTTACTTACTTACCCGGCTCATAACCCATAAAGGATCTCAGCCTGAGATCGGGAATATTCTTTCGCATGCACTCTCCATCTCCAGTCACCGAAACTAAGCGCTCCGGCATCCGCAGTCACTTGGTCCTCGTACCGTAGGTTCGGTCTTCCTTGTCGTCTCGAACCTGGGGACTGGCATGAGAAGACTTTCTTGGCTGGAGCATTGTCGTCCATTCGCTCGATGTGGCCGAGCCAATGTAGTCGTCTTTTCTTGGCCTTCTGGACTACATCCACATCTTGGTATAGCTCGTACAGTTATCGGTTGAACCTTCTTCTCCATTCGCCATCGTCGCATACGGGATCGGATATCCGGCGAAGAATTTTTCTTTCGAAGGTGAACAGTATCAATTCCCCTTTTTTACTTATAGCACTCGGCGCCTCAGAGTAGGACTGGTAAAATCAAAGTTTAGTATAGCAGAAACTTTGTCTTTCGGGTGAGGAGTTTTGAACCCAGTTGTTTGGCCAAACTGAAGCAGCAGCGGTTTGCTAGGGTAATTCTTCTTCGGATCTCCACTAAGGTGTCGTTTGTGGGATTGATGTTTGTTCCAAGGTAGGTGAACTCCTTAACTACCTCGAAATTGCTGCTACCAACAGTGATGTTTTGTCCTAGGCGGTAGACAGATGTTGCTTTGTTTGTTGATAGCATGTACTTTGTTTTGTCCTCATTAACTTAAAGACCAACGAGTTTTGCCTTTTCTTCAATCGCTGTGAAGGCCTCAAGCACAGCCCTCTTCGATCGACCGATGATGCCTATGTCGTCCGCATAGCCTAGGAGCTGGGTGGGTTTGTTGAATATAGTGTTTTCCGTGCTCACACCTGCCTTGCGAACTATCTGTTCCAGAACTATGGTGAAGAAGAAAGAAGTCACATGACAGCGCATCTCCTTGTCTAAACCCCGCGCATGTTTGAAACAACTCGGATGAACTGTTGCCCGAATTCAGACATCGCCATCATAAGCTCTTGGCGTTGGATGCTAAGCACCTTTTTTGTAGATGGGGCATATGGAGCTTATCGAACATTCAATGGGCGTGCATTATTCCTCCCACACTTTGTTGAAGACCCGGTGCATGCGATTCATCACTTATGAACTTGATTAGTTAAATTTACCGAAATTCAAATTGATCAAAGTTTTCATCACTTAAAAATAATAAAATTTAATAAATACACCACCCCATTCAAATTTGGTATTCTAACCCCAGGGGTCTAGGGCACGAACGAACGGTGTGCCAGCCATTTCAATTCCTATGTTAAAAGAGAACAAAAAACAAAAAATAATTTCCTCCTGGCGCAATGCCCAAGCGAGCCAAAGTCAAACACTTTGCTAAACATTAATTGAATTTTTTTCTTTGCAAAATATTCTACAAAAAGCTTCGTATATTTAAGATAAAATAATTTTGGGAGCGCAGTTTCAATTTTATTGAATTCGATTTATGGCTGTCTGTTTTCCTGCAACAAATATGCTCAGAAGAGTCTATTTTGGTTTTCGCCATACCAAAGAAATGTGTAGGTAAAGCGCGAGTGGTAATTGTGTTTGCTATTTTGTTTATTTCCAATTAGTAATATTTAGAGTGTTAAAATAAGCAAATATTTTTGCTGTTTTGAAGGTCAGGTGTCAAGTTTGATGGTGGAAAATATATAGCTCAACTGTACTCCAGTTTTTCTTAGAAAAATCTGTAGTATTTTTGAATCTGACTGAATGAGGTTACTGCAATATGCAAATAATTAGGTACTGATTATAAACAAAATTTTGAAGATTTATATTTTGGCACAAATTGTTTGCTCTAAATTTTTATTATATGCATGTACAGCTGGAAAACAGCTGAAAGACTATTATTCAAAATTTAATCTTAAAATAATAAAAACAATCACCCCTGTTCTGATTTTCGTTTACGAAAACAATACTTTCGTTTTTAAAGCTGAGGTGTTCTCAATTTTTCGTTTTGATTTCGTTTCGATTTTGCTGACCGAATTTGACATCGTAAATTTAAGAATTTAAGTAATTTCAGAGAAAAATTTGTCAAAAATTGAAGGCAAATTCGTACGAATTTAGGAACACAGTTTTTTTAGCTTTGCGAAAATCAATTTCGAAAACGAATTGAATTCGTAACGAAAATCAGAACACGGGTGATTGTTTATTTTCGCCCATAAAAATTGACAGAAGCCAACCAGAATTGGTTGTCCTACTTCGTCAATATTTATCCGTAATGCCCTACAGTGACCGTCTTCTGCCAACGGGGTCCAGAATTTCTGGAAGATTATTTTCAATTTCCATCGTCGCAATACTGCTGTATCTTTTAAAAGTCAAAGTTTCTACCTTAGAGGCCCTTTGATTCTCGCTTTAAGCAATTAAACTTACACGATCTAGGTTTTTGACGTACCCTGTAAGTAGATATACAGAGGGTGATTCACGATTCACGAAAGATTTTTGTCAAAATTTTGACTGAAAATTAATTTTTCAAAAACTATTCATTGGAACAACTTAAGTTAAACATAAATAAAATAAATAGAGTGGCGCGACAGCTCTTGAAGAGCCAAGGCCTAAGTGGCTTACTCTCATCAACAATTCACTGAGTGCGTGTGAAGAATTGAGGGGACCTACAATTTAACGCCGATTCCGAACGGCAAAGTTAAGAAGCACTTTTTTCATGACAGATTGATACCTACTCTTGGAAGATTTGTCAGATCTTCGCAAGAGGCAGTACCCGTGAAAGATGAAATAAAGACTTCGCCTGAGTAAACATAATATAGGGTTTTCCAATAAGAGGTGTTATTTTGAATAGCCCGCTATTTCGGTAGCTGTCACTTATGAAGCTGTCATTTTTTGACATTTGACAAGTAGAAACTACGCCATTAATAAAAATAGAACGATACACGCTTCAACAACGCATTGAAATTATTAAAATTCACTATAAAAATGATGAAAAAAAAAACATCGATCTTTTACAGGAAAAGTTTCCGGACCGTGTTATCTGTCGAAGAGCTGATCACAATTGGCCACCGAGATCTTGTGATTTAACACCTTGCGACTTCTTCCTTTGAGGCCACGTGAAAAATAAGGTCTACGCCAACAGCCCAGCGTCGATTCAAGATCTCAAAGATGGAATTCGTGAGGCTATCGAGGACATAGGGCAGCCACTTCGATTTGGTTATGGAAAATTTCATGAAAAGGATATGGTCCTGTAAGCGTGGTCGTGGCGGCCATTTGGCTGATGTTGTGTTCCATTATTAACGGCATACCTTCCTCTTTATAATGAAATAAACATACGATCATTTATCTCAAAAAATGCCATTTTTCTAATATCAAAATAACACCTCTTATTGGAAAACCCTATATTAAAGTATAGGCTTTTGGCTTTTCAAAATGCTATAGCATGACTCTGTAAGTATTGCAGTTATTTTTAATATGTTTTTTTCTGTTTTAAGTCAATTTTTTTTTTTTTTTTGGAAAATTGCCCCTCCCGGGGAATAGAATGTTAATAACATGTGCAATGTCTTCTACAAACCACTTTTTGCCTGTTTCAGTAAAACTATTCCATTCAAAATACCTCGTAAGATCTCGCATGTTTTACCATGGTTCGATTCTCATCTCAAAATCTTGAAAAATAAAAGAAACGAAGCTTGGATAAATTATAATGGCACTAGAACTGGTGATGATTATAGAACGTTCCTCATTCTTAAACAAATCTAATGATTATTCAAACTCTTTATATGAAGAGTACATACATAAAATTGAATGAGATAATTTATGGAATTTTATCAACTCTAAGAAAATAACTTGTGGGTACCCTAACTCTATGTCTAATTTGTTATCATCTATAGATGAAAGCCTTAGTCCAGGCTCTGATGGTTTGCTATCCTCTAACTTTTAAAAAAGAATGTGTTCATTATTTATCATACCCGTTATGTGTTCTCTTCAACAAGTCTCTGAGAAATTCGACTTTTCCATCTATCTGGAAAAGCTCATTTATTACTCCAGTACACAAGAAAGGTCCTTTAAATGAAATCATGAACTACCGACCTATACACTTATTCTTAAACTGTCTTATCAAGATTTTAACGACGATTTCTTAAATTGGATTTTTTTTTAGAAAATAGACAATATAGTGTAATATTTCGTAATGAGTGTTCGAGTCCATTTGTTGTAAATTCTGGTGTCCACCAGGGAAGGCACTTAGGCCCGATTATATTTATTTTATTTATAAATGACCTTGTTACGATCATACAAAATTCGTCTGTCCGAATCCGAATATATGCTGTTGATAAATGATAAAACTTTTCAAAAGTATAAATTCTACAACTGACTGTCTACTTCTGCAGGAAGATTTTATATTATTTAGGGAATGGTGCAATAAAAATCGTCTTGTTTTAAATGTTGACAAATGTAAAACTATGAGTTTTAAACGCAAGAAAGATCCAATTATTTTGTATTACATATTTCCATTAAGTAGAGTATCTGTTTTTTTCTGACTTGGTAGAAGAGGAGTAGTGAATTGAATTAAGTTTTCATATTCTATTCCTTGCAAAATGAACGAAAACAATGAATAATAAAATAGAAGTAAAGTGTTTCGACTGTAGCTGTCACTTTTGCTATTTTATAGAAGGAATTTTGAAAAGAATTATCTTGTTGTAACCATTTACCTCAAGGATAGAAAATTATTTAATTCCTTTTAATGAATTAAAACGTTGGAGAATTTCCTTGAATTCAAATTATGTGGTTAATGTTAATGCCTTACAGGAGTGAAGGCAATTTATTTTGTGAAGATAATGATTTGATTTCGCTCTTGAAAAGACCCTAGTTGTTCCATTATGAGAAGCGTTGCTAAGAAAAAGGTTTATATTAAGAACTACGATCAAAAATTCAAAATGGTGCGGGTGCATAACTCCACGGGGCATAACGTCACATGGGAAATAATTTCACTTTTTTTCGGGTAAAGTTGTTGCCCGCCTAATGTGGGCTGGGTACATTCTTTTGCGGGCAGAATTTCTGGTGCAGGGAAATTACTCCACGGGAACTTACTCCACTCAAAGCGGGAATTTGCTCCACTTTATTGCAACTCAATACTCAACTCGCAGCAACAGCGGCAGCGTGACACACAGTGTTCCCAGGTTGAGGGGAAAATCACCATTCTTGCCGATTTTTTTCAGCTAAAGGGGAAAAAAAGGGGACGGGGATAAGTAAGGGGAAAAAATCCAAAAAAGGGGAAAACAGCTTGAAACTAATGAAAACAAAACATTTTTTTGTATATATGCACAATATTCCATTTGAAAAAAAATTAGTAGCATTTGCTTCGGACACGCCAGTGTTATAGTGGGAAAACAAAATTCTGTCTCGAAACTTTTCAAAGATGTCCAAATATGTTCATCATGCGGTGTCTGTGCCATTCGTTCCATCTCGTGGCAAACAACGCCTTGAAATTCCTGCCTGACGAAATAGAAATTTGTTGTCGCGAAATCTTCTCGCATTTCAACTGCAGTGCCAAAAGGCAACATGGTTTTAAGGAATTTCAAGCCTTTTGCAACGTTAAGCCATATCGCAAACACAACGGTTGTCCCTGCATATGGTTATCAAAAGACTTATTAAGTAATACCAAGCTGTAGTATTGTATTTTTTGGAAAGTTATCTGGAAGATTCTATTAACAAAATTCAATGTGAAAAAATATACGGGGTTCTTGGAAAACCAATAACGGTTTTATATTTGGAATTTTTAGATTTCTTCTTACCATTTTTTTTACGAAACTGAACCTTGAAATGCAATCGAAAGACGTTAAAATTCATATTTTATTTGACCGAGTTGAACTGACACTTAAGACACTTGCTGATTATTTTTTTAAAAGCGAATATTTAAATAGTATTCCAAATATTTTTGAAATTGATTTTGTATTTCTTTCAACTCTATTGTGAAAATAATTTTCGGACTGAAGTCCCCTTTTTGAATTGTTTTTCTTTTTGTATGAATATGTATGAAAAAATAAACAATAAAATTTTATACAAATTACATGAAAATCAAATCCTAATAACTTTTTTCGGGGAAAATTAGGGATTTTTTTTTTCGTTCAAGGGGAAAAATAAGTGTTTTGGTGTCAGAAAAGGGGGATTTTGTTTTTGAAAACCTGGGAACACTGGTGACACATAGAAAACAGAATTGTGTACATTTTATAAGTATACATACACACAACACACGAGATATCAGATATGATGGCAACGAGAACGACGACGACGAACGACAACAAGAACAAGCAGTGGTTGAAAAATTTCAGTGGAAAAGTAGAAGCAAAGTAAAACGGTCGCTTTTTGTTGTTCCTTTTCCTTTAATTCACATTTTGTTATAGTAGAAAAAATGTTAAGAGATCGAATGTGAGTTGAAGAAGTTAGCTTTGCGCAGAGGCGATATCGTAACCAATGAGGTTCTACCGAGGTGCGATTATTGCTAGTTGAAAACTTTAACCAATACCCCGCCATGAGGACGTGAAATACCGTCCGCTACGGCAATTTTTGCAAGCTCGAGAGGGCTAATAAAGAATTTCATATTTAACCCTGGATGGTTAGCCTTCGTCGAATCGACGAACACCTCGCGTATTTTCAACATTTATTTGGTGGAATTATTTCCCAGCATGAAACTGAACCATACAGGTTTTTACAAGGAATGTAGTAATTAACTATAATGCAATCAATATATGTGATAAATTAACATAATTTTACAAATTAAAAATTATTTATTTTTTCGCACAGTCTTACTATGGTGGGACATAAATGCCGAATTCTATTTTTGGACTACCAACCCACCATGGTATGTCATTACATTACTCATTAGCAGGGCTGCCGTTTTAAATTTCTCAGAGGAGTATTTTCAAGTTCTAGAAGGGAGTATTTTGCTATTGAAGGGAGTACACTGTTAAAAATGTTGAGAAATATCGAAACGTAGATTTTAAGAGAAAAAACTTAAGACACGAGTTTTCTACTCCACGTTTTGTTTCAGAACATTTCAGAACAACTTGACATTTTATAATAATTTTTGACATTAGATTTTATAAAGAGAAACAGTGAGTAAAGAGAGCCAGTGATTTTCGGTTTAAGTACTTCTTAACATTCCGCCCACTTCGTCCAGTTGCGACGAAACATCTGGCCGCCCATTGTGTTCATACGAAGATTCGATTTCAATTGGAAGCACGACCAGTTATGAAATAGCTCGCTTTATTGTTGATGAGTGGGTACGGATCGTTGCGACCCACACCAGATCGTCTTCTCCAGAATGGACTTCTAAAACACGACCTGGTAGCCATTGAGTAGGTGGTGCGCGTTCATCCCTTATGAGAACCACCTTGCCCACTTTAATGTTGGGTTTTGATGTTTGCCAGCGACTTCTTACTTGAAGGCGGTCACAGCTCCACCTTTTCCAAAAATCCTGCTGCATCTGCTGGAGTTGTTTCCAACGGGGAGAGTCTACCTGTCTTGATATCGAGCAAGTCCGGTTCCGGATTGGCAGTGCGATGGGACCGCCCACTGAAAAGTGCCCAGGAGTCAAGGCAGCAAGATCCTCAGGGTCATCTGAGAGGGCTGAGGTCGGCCTGGAATTAAGCACAGCTTCGATTTGCCTTAAGACTGTGTAAAACTCTTCAAAAGTTAACGTTGCTTCCACAATGGTGCTTCATGCTCTTGACTCCAGCCTCCCTTATACCTCCGAAGTTTGGAGAGCCCGGTGGGATAAAGTGCCATGATACACCAAGGCAAGACACGAGCCGTGCACCTGCTTCCAACTGCATTCGATAAGCTGCAAGATCTTCCTTCAGAACTGCATTGGCACCAGCAGTCGTAGCGCAGTCGCTGTAGAGGCTCGAGCTGTACCCTCGTTGCGCGAAAAATCGCCGTAAAGCTGCAAGGAATGTCTCGGTTGTCATGTCGCTCACCAGTTCGAGATGGATAGCTTTAGTGCTAAGACACACAAAAAGGGCGACCCATCCCTTGTAACCACGATGACCTCGACACTTTGTTGTTCGTATTGTGTAGGGTCCAGCATAGTCCAGTCCGGAATGCTTAAATGGAGCAGCGGCTGTGCACCTAGGTGTGGGGAGGATTCCCATTATTTGTGTTGTAGGTTGTGGACTGTGACGGCTGCACGTCAAGCATCGACGGATGAATTTTTGGACAGAGGTCCGACAGTCAATGACCCAATAACGTCTTCAAATAAAGTTTATTGTAGTTTAGTTACCACCATGCATAGTGCCATTATGAGCTTGATCGATGAGCAGATAAGTAAGTCTACTTTCCTTAGGCAAGATGATGGGAAATCGTTCGGATGTAGTCAATAAGGCATTTTTTAATCGTACGATGCCATTAACGTCAATTGTTGGATTCAGTTTCCTTAGCTTGCTTTTTGCGGCGACAGGCTTACCTTGAAGGAGACAAGAGGACAAAAGAGACAAAAGGATATTTGTTAACTTAATAGAGGTCAGAACCACTATTAACTTTTGAGAGCGCTCAAAACTTGACACTTTAACTACTACTTAGCTCTACTCAGATATTGTGAAACGCCATTTTGAATTTTAACTGCTAGTTAGCTTTAGCTTCCAAGTAGCTTAACTGGAACTTTACTTGTATATTGTGAAACAGGTGCTAAGGGGAGTATTTTCGAGTATAGGGGAGTATGGGAGTACACTGAACGCAAAGGGAGTACAAATACTCCCATGGTAGTAGTTCCGGCAGCGCTGTAAGTCCTGAAATTAAATTCGGATTTTCTTCGTGATTAGTTTCAAACATTCTGTAAATCAATAAATTGAGTGGACAGTTTGAACATATTTTCAAGGTTTACCTACCACATGATCTAAAGCGGCCCCTAGACTTTCAATATTATTGTACAATATTCGATGTTATACAATATTATTGATAGTCTAGGGCTCATATTGAAGCATTGTGCAATATATTGAAGAAAATCAAAACCCTTTTGATATTTATTGTACAATGAAAAATATTGTATAGTCTGTAGATGGGGTTGCACAATATTTTGTCATTATTTGTTTTTTAGCTTTACAGGCGTCATCGTCTCCTGAAGTTAAATGTCAAATCGATTTATTGTAAAAAATATTGTGTAGTCTGGGGTATCAGGCAATAAAATTTCGCAATATTTTATACAATAACTAGCTCACCCGGCAGACTTCGTACTGCCTCAATCGATACATAAAAGACCTAAATTGCATCCCGCTACCCTCTCCCGTTTCCTACTACTCGCTTACTACCCGATACCCACTACTTCAACACGATAACTGCTACCCTTTTACCCCGCTACTCTACTACCAACTTCCCTGGACATATCTCAAAAGCAACAAATCTAAAAAAGAAAAAAAATCTACGCCAAAAAAATTTCAAGCGTTCGTTTTTTTTCTGTCAATGAAAAAATGACGAATATTTGTTTTTACTTCACTGACATTTTTTTTTTATCGTTTAGGGGCCGACCCATAGCATCCGTCAGCGTCAATAGGTAAATATTTCCCCTATCGGGAGAATCACAAAATGTCATCCCCACTCCTCGATTTTTGACAGTTTTTACAAAAAACTGCTGAAAAAGTAAATGAACGGACCTAATGTATACGTTGCTGGCAACGTATTTGCCGCATGTAACCGTCCCATAGAATACATTGTATACTTTGACAGCCTTATTTTCTTGGTGTAAAAATAATTCGCAAAACCGCAAATCCAAAAAAAATAATATTAAAATATCAAAATCGTGTCAAAATTATTTTTTTGTACAAAATTTTGATCATCCATTGATTTTCCTTGATGTGGTGGGAACACATTGAATTGACTGCTCGTCATATTCCGTTGTTAACGGAAAAACAGACGCAAAAAGTAGAAAGTTAACCAACTCTATCCGTTGTATCCGTCACATGCGTTGCTTATGGGACCAGATAAGAACATTGTGTTGTCAGTTGTTGAAAACGTCAGCGCTGACGCACTGGCGGATTCTATGGGTCAGCCCCTTTTGTTCTAGTCCCAGTTTTGATTTTCTGTCTCTCTCCTTCAGTTACTGGAAGAACGGACAAAAGGTCTATTGGGAAGAGAACCAACAAAAAAAAGGACTTTAACGGGATGCACATGGTCAACATAATTCTGGTTTTCCAGCACCTCACATCGGACGCAAGAGTCCCTTCCAGTGTCTGTCTGTATTTTGCTTCTCATCCAGCTAACTGCAACTGAAGCCCAGAGATATTGCGTCTGCGTCGCTTGAGTCCAATTTATGTGACAAAACGCTACGCTATTTTTACGATTCCGCACATTCTGTACAGCTATTGAGTAAAGAGGTAGGGGTCTTTCAGTTTTGCAGATCATATTATTTACGGACAGGTTTGGCTTTGTCTTAGAATTTCTTTGATTCCGAGTTACGGTCCGGTCCGTACGTACATACGTATTACGTATTAACGTCCGGCAAGCGTAGGTTTTTTTTGTCAATGACAAACAACATTTTACGAACTTTTATTTTTGCTTTACTGACATTTTATTTATTTATTTTTTTTTTTGACGAAAATAAAAATATTTGATGAAATTTTAAACGAAATTGATTAATCGTAGGTATATTGATATATTTTGCTGAAGTGGAAAAAGCATTATTTTTTAATATTTGCACCATTTGTGATCTGAAAAATATACATTTTTTTTTTGTTATAAACTTTCTACACTTATTCCCCTTTGGTTTAGAAAAAAAATTTAGAAAATCGGTCAACCGGTTGTCAACTTGAAAAGATAACAGGAATTTAACGAATTAGTCTTATATATATATAGATATTGATAATCTAGGGGCCGCTTAAGTCTAAGTCTATGTGACTAAGGAAAATTTTCCCAATGAAAACGTTCTTCTGAACTTTGGTGTTCGGTGAGAGTAGGGCATTCTACAAGCACACTGTACTTGAACCCAGTTTCATCTTATTGCATCTTTTTGTTACCTAAAATAACTGAGCTGTTTCTATTAGGTTCATCAACAGCTCCATCAGAAAGACATTTTTGTATTGATGGGATGTTCAGTTTTCTTACATCATGTGTATGCCGATGTAAGTACTATTTTTGCAATACCGAACATTAACTCAGTCTCACATGTTTTAAAATATTATTTGAATAAAGGATTTGGAGCTTGAACCAAAAAGTCAACGAAATTGTACTCATCAAGGCTTTGAAGAACGGCTTTTTATAGCTTCCCTGACTAAGTTTTTTCAATTTACAAATTATCGTTCTCAGCCTCTCAAGTAACACAAACTTTTTTATCATTCACACAACTGCTAACTTTGTTTCGCCTCATATCAATAGGGGGTCTATCTCTATATAATTCAATTTACCCCTATGTATTTCTGCACATATGTAGTTATATTGCTCTAAGAGATAATAAACACAAAATAAGTGACAGTAGTCAACGCGAATTGTGATTAAATTACTGGACGTTTGACCAAAATTTAGATGCCTGGCATACCAGATGTTTACTGTGCTCTATTTGTCACAAAAATATTCCACACTTGTATTCTTCTGTACATCCTGTGCAAAAAAAAATATAAAAATCAAAATCAATTCCTCATATCGTCGACTTTAAAGTGAATAAATAGCACAGGTTCCTCAGAACGAATTATACAACTGGAAAACTTTCCACTTATTGCTTTGAACTATTTTTCAATTTTCGGTTTTTTTTTTACTCGCAGGTTGTCGACACTTAAAACATGTTTGCAAACAAATACGTATATAAAAATCGAGTGACCGAATTTTGTTTGTTTGCCAATTCGAATTTAATAATTTGTGTATTAATACTTTTCGGTTGCAGCCTACTTGAGTACACTTACACAGCTTATCGAAGCAAATGCTTATAAAATGTTTTTGCTTCCATGTCTAAGTGGCCTTGAGTTTCGAAGTTTGTCGCTGTCAAAATTAATTTAAATGCGCGATTAATATCGCTTGCTATAGTCAACATAATAAACAAACAACGAAAGAATGCGTTCTGAAAAAAAAGGAACACGGGCGTATGAGTGATATTTTTTTTTTTTATCTGTTGTGTGTCGATGTGGTTCGGGCGTGCCGGCCCGTGTGGTATGCATTGGAAGCAATCTTTGATAGATTCGTTATTAATTATGTTAATGTGTTTTTATTAGTTGTTTGCATTCAATAATGAAAGAATAGATTTGTTTAGAAACAAAATAAAAAAGAACCAAGGAAATACAATTCTTGGCTTGCATTATTGCAGTGTCGAGGGATGTAGTGTGTCAATTTATGAACATTTGGTTTCTATTTTTTTTTTATTTGCATGTTAATTTTATCTCTTGATTAAGGTTATTATTGATTTATTGATATCAACCCACTTGAAACATATACGTACAGCCTTGGCCAAAAGTATTGAACACCCTTGAAATCTTCTTATATTTTTTAAACCACTTGATTAAAACAACTTTTAGTATTTTGTGTGGAAGGATGATGGTTTTTTTTTTAAATTAGGCTCAATATTTTGTTGCGCCACCTTTCGCCTTAATGACGACAGCATTTCTTTTCGGTAAAGAACGCATCAGATGATTACACTCCTCTGCAGATAAAGCATTCCATTCGTTCCGTAGATGGTGCTTTAGGTGTTCTTTGCTTGAATTTTTATGCTGCCTTATCTTGTTGCTTCAATAAACCCCAAAGATGTTCAATTGGGTTTAAATCTGGGGACTGGGCAGGAAGCTGAATGCAATTTTCGCTTAACCAAACCATTGTTTTTGCAGCTTTGTGACAAGGTGCGTTATCTTGCTGGAATTTAACTCCGTCAAGATTTGTTTCACCAAAAAGTTTGAAAAATGTGGGAAGAAGTGTAGTTTCCAGTACATTTATGTACTTTGTAGAGTTCATGCGACCCTCACACACGAACATTTCCCTCACTCCTAAGGAACTCATGCATCCCCAAATCATAACGCTGCCACCGCCATGCTTAACTGTGGAAACCATACACTCGGGACTAAATTCTTCACCGACTCGTCACCGAATAAAAGTCAAACCAGGGATACCAAAAATCGGAACGTATAACAAAAATTTGCGGTTTTTAAAAGTGATTTTTTTGTGGTCAATAAGTTTTTTTTACGAATTGAATGATGCTAATCGTTAGATTATCACCCAAACTAATTTACCTCGAAGTTCAATTCGTCTAACCAAACAATATTTGACCAATCTTCCTCTGTCCAATTTTGGTACTTTTTTGCCCATTCAAGTCTGGCTTTTTAAACCAGTTTCAAAAAATCTTCGTCTGGTTGTTCGAGCAGAAATATACTTCTTTAACGCCACTGGAAACTCACTAGCCAGCTTTGATGAGCTTTCCTTCCGATTTTTTAATGAGTTTCGTATCAAATTTCTATCCTCGCGTATTGTTGTCAATCGTTTTCGACCCGATCTTGGCATATTCTTATGGGAACCAGTTTCATCAAAACGTCTGATACAATATTGCACTGTTCGGCGGGAACAGTTCAATGTTTTGGAAGTCTCTACCTTAGATTTACCTAGCTGATTTTTAATTTTTTTTTGGGCACGTTTTTCAAGACTTCGTTCGGTTTTTTGACCATTTCGCAAAGGTTCTATCAAAACTCAAAATTGACACACAGAAAAATGCAACGGTCGAAAAAGCTAGATTCTTAAAAGAAAACTACTGAAATTCTTAGTAAAAACGTAATTTCGTATTTGTAAGAAAAAACAAAATTAACGTCAAATAATGGACAAGCCCAGTTTTTTTTTTTAGTTTGTCTAAATCTGTTGAGTAATTCTATGGAATAATTCATGGACAATTGTTTTTGTTCTTTTATCTTAAATGCATAAAAACACGATTTTTATAAGTTGCTCAATACTTTTGGCCAAGGCTGTACATACATATAATGACTACAATATTATCATTTGCTTTTGTCTGTGTGTTTGTTTTTTTCAACAAAAGTCGAAGTCAAGTTGCGTAATAATTATCAATTGTTAATTATTTTGCAGAGAAAAAAGGGGAAATTATTGTTTATCTTATTTGGAATTATGAAACAATGTTTGTGAACGGGACAGTTTGTTAATTTTAAAAACAAGAATAAAATGAAGTTATTGTAGATTTTGATACTGATGACGATGAGTTGAGCGTTAGAGACTTCTTTCAAGTTTTCGTTTGCATAGTTGCCACCATTCGGTGCTGGAACTATAATCTGAATCTTCATCCATGCACTGTTCGTTTTTTTTCGCAGGAAAATTACTGCCAAAACCATTTACTAGAAGTTTTTGCTCTTGGCAACCGTCACTGAATGATATCTCTTGCCCGGTCGTTTCAGACCCTGTTTTCCCTCTGCAGATCTCAAGTTAATCTGCAATCATGACTTAAGAAAACTCCAATCAGACTCGGTTCAATCTTGGTGAATACATTCAACTCTACCGTGATCAGCGGCACTTGAGCATTTGTCTCTTCTCTTTAAGACCGCCTTCCACAGGTTGCTGCATAGGGTTTGGAGTATTAGCAATTTATTTTGCCCCTTGCCAGCTTGAGCCTGACTTTCGCATTAGGCTAGGAGCCCCCATAAAAGAAATTCCCGTCATCGCGCCCACTAAAATTTTAAATGAAAGCCCAGCCGAATGAGATTCGCTTGGTCGGCGTCAATTAAGTTAGCCGGAAAGGACGCGCAATGTGGAATGACGGTGAAATGTCTCCATCATCTTACTTACTTACATAAGGTGGCGCTACAGTCCGGTGTGGACTTGGGCCTCAATCAACAGTCTCCGCCAGCCGGCTTGGTCCCTAGCTAGCTGTCTCGAGTTTTAAACTTCAAGTTGATTGAGGTCCTCTTCCACTTGTGTGCGCCACCTGAGTCGCGGTCTTCCTCTCCTTCTGCGTCCCTCGGGAATAGTGTCGAAGGCTTTCCGGGGCGGAGCATTGGTGTCCATGCGCTCTAAATGACCAAACCATCTGAGTTTCTGGACCTTGACCCTTCTGTCTAAATCCACGACGTTGTACAACACGTAAAGTTCGCTGTTGTATCTTCTTCGCCATTCCCCTTCAATGCACACGGGGCCGAAGATGACCCGAAGAACTTTCCTCTCGAAACAGCCTAAGGCACATTCATCCGATTTTGTCAAGGTACATGCTTCTGCACCATACAGCAGGACAGGGATAATGAGGGTGTTGTACAGTTTTAAATTAGTTGCTCGAGAGAGGGCTTTTCCACTCAATTGCTGCTTTCTTAGCCCAAAGAAACAGCGATTAGCAAGAGTAATTCTTCGTCTGATGTTCTTGCCCGTGCTATTATCGAAGCCTTAGGTAGACAAACTCCTCTACTACCTCGAAGTTGTATGCGTCTATTGTGACGTTCTGTCCGAGCCGTCGCACAGTGTGACATTTCGCTCATCTAGCGGATTAAAATTAATAGCGCTTACAAATTAATTATTTTTTTAGTGATTCCTTCGCAAGAGTCAACAAATATATTCAGAGAATGACATTTAACTAGAACTATTTATTAAAATAGCCAAATTTTTAATTTGCAGAGATCGGAATGTACATGTTTTTTGCCTTTGTTAGACCCATACTAAAGAGTGAATTAAGGTTGTATTTTTTTTGCTTCTTTTAAATTTTATGTATCAGATTCATAACAAATATGTACAAAAATAAGTTAAACTGCAATTTTTGTACATATCGACACACGTTTTTGACTAAAAGAGCTTTAAACTCACGTGTTTTTTGCACTTTGGCAGACCTTTACTAAAAATTAAATTTTTCTCCCCAAACAGTTTTTTTCTTTAGTTTTCACAATGAATATGTATTAAAATGTAACTGAATTACAAAGATTTGTATAGTTACCAAATTTTGGAACAAACGGCCCTGTGAAAGCGCCTGTTTAGTGCACATACAAATGCCCATTCTGTACAGATACAAAATTCTGACCAAAAATCCTGCTGTTTCTTTTTTGTTTAGATTTTTAAAAAATAATTACATATAAAAACATAATAATAGACAACACTTAATAATATTTTTAACAAAAATTTACTCCGAATTCCTCAAGCAGCTTAGATTTCTTATATTGTTACATTTAAAAGTTCCAGGACAAGAATATAACTTTTACTTACTAAAAATGGAACTGATGCAATTGAAAATCTGTTATTGACTCCTAAAAATTATTGATTATTAGATAAATTAACCAAAAATTTTATAAAATTAGTTCAAATTCAATTTAATTCATATTTTGGCAAAATCATTTTTTTTGGTGAAATTTTGAAAAACATTGCTTATTTACCCTATGAAAAAAATGTTATTTAAATACCAAACAGTAAGTTTTTCATCTCTTTGTTGTTGCATTATATATATATAAACTTATAACATAAAATTCCTTTTGAATCGATTTGAGTTTTGCTAGGACAGCAACGACACATATATATTGCATAAAACACATAATTTCTCAGATTTGTATTTATATAGAAGCATATATATGTGTATTAATGCATTTATTTATGTAATTAAATATGTTTATGCATTTATTTTATAGTTTTTCTTGTTTTGTGGTCTTGGTTTTATTTTTAAATATAATATCTTTATCATTTTGTAAGAAATTATTTTGGAAGCAACTTCGAAAATTTAAAAAAAATGTATGGGTGTCGCACCTATGCGCAGCAACTCAAAACGTAGAATGAAAGCTTATATATTGAGCTTTAAAAAAATATAGTTTCCCATCGGAATAATGCGGAATATTACTAAATTTTCTCCACTTAATGTAAAAATTGACACAAAAAACTCAATTTTTCAACTTTTGAGCACAATAACAAAATATTGAGCATCATATGAAATAAGGTTTTACTTGTTTTTACATTCTCTTATATTATATTTAAGAAAAATAAAACAAAGTCCCCAATAACAAATCAAAAAACCCGTATAAATTCATATTAACCAAAGCGCCTTTAAACCTCGATTTTATTTAAAATGATCACAAAATCTGACTTTAAGATCAATTTTTGTTTTTTTGCTTAACCATAACCCAAACATTTATATATAATTATTTAGTAGAAGATATTAGCTGCACATAAAACCGGTTTTTGCATTGATTCTTGAAAGTGATTTTTGTAATTAAATTCCGCTAGATTAGTGAATTGTCACACTGTGCGTCGGTGTTGGGTGTCCTTTCTGGAAGGCAACATAATACTTCGTTTTTTCCTCATTCACCGCTAAACCTGTTTTTGCCGCTTCTGTCTCAATTCTCACAAAGGCGCCATTGACATCACGCTGTAATCTTCCCATTATATCAATATAATCGGCGTACGCGAGAAGTTGAACAGATTTTTGTAAGATAGTGCCTCTGGTGTTGACGGTGGAGTTTTGCACTATCTTCTCAAGAACGATGTTAAAGAAATCGCATGACAGCGCATCGCCTTGTCTGAATCCTTGCCATAGCCAACCTTGATGGAGCAGCGTGGGTTCTCCATCGTCATTTTGCACAAGCGAACGAGCTTGGCAGGGATGCAAAAACTACTCATAGCTTTATACAGTTCGTCTCTGTAGATGCTGTCATACGCGGCCTTTAAATCGATGAAGAGGTGGTGGGTATCGATTTGGAGTTCATAGGTTTTTTTCAGGATCTGCCGCACGTGAAAATTTGGTCGATGGTAGACTTTCCTGGCCTGAAGCCACATTGATAAGGACCAATCAGATTGTTGACGAAAGTCTTCAGACGCCACATATTACGGCAGAGGGGATCTTGTAGGCGATGTTAAGTAGACTGATTCCTCTGTAGTTGGCACAGTTTAGAGGATCTCCTTTTTTCAGGATCAGGCAAACAATGCTGAGGTTCCATTTATCGGGCATGCATTCCTCCGACCATATCTTACAGATGATTTGGTGCATGCTCCTATCTAGATCGTTGCCTGCTGCTTTGAAAAGCTCGGCAGCTAAACCATCTGCTTCATCGGGTTTGTTGGATTTCAGCTGTGATATTGCCGTTTTCACTTCTTCTAGGTCGGGTTCATGGAATTGTTGGCTATCATCGTGTACGATAAAAGGCTCCTGTCTGATGGCGGGGTTTTGTTCGTCGTCGCCGTTATACAGTTTACAGAAGTGGTATTTCCAAATCCCCAGCATTGACTGCGATTCTACTATGATGTTCCCTTGTTTATCTCTGCAGGCATCGGTTCTTGCTCGATGAGCGATGACCTTGAGCCAGCTGTTTTACCTTCCGATAAAACCTCCGAACTTCATTCCTGCTGTTGGCTCTCTCACCATCTTTGATCTGACGCTTTTCATGCTTTCTCTTTTTTCTCCTGAGAAGCCGGCGGCGTTCAAGTTATTTTTTGTCATCAAGTCTGCTTCGCGGTATACTTGATATAGCTCGTCCTCCTCCTAACCTAACCTATCGTCTCCGGAATCGTCCTTCCTCACAAACTGGGCCCTAACCGTAAGACTTTTCTCTCGAACGCGGCTAAAAGTTCAGAGTGTCTTTGGCTAAGCACCCAGTTCTCGGATCCGTTAGTGAGTATTAATATGACTATCTATCGTCTCATACCCTAGCAGATTCGAAGTAATGGTAAGATTTTTGGATTTAAAGAGCCTGTTCTGTTTGCTTTGAGCAACCGCCTGCGTATTTCTTCTTCCATATTGTTATCGGCTGCTACTACTGGCTGAAGGATCGCACTATTTCGAATTCGTGCTGCTCCACGTCCACCTTAAAAGTTGTTCTTCTACGATTGCTAACGCCTAACGTTGACTATTGCTATTGCTAATTGACGGAGCCACCATATACTTAGTATTTCCTCATTTATATGCAGCCCCAGGTTTCTCAAGTAGCACAAAAGTCAAAAATACACCAAAATATTTGGTGTATTTTTTGCATTTTCGTGATATGCATTTTCAATATAAAAAATACACAACTTTTCAGTGCAATTTTTGAACACTTAATTTTGATTTTAGTGTAAAAAATACCCATGTTTTCGTACACAAAAAACACCGAATGCGCAAAACTTGTACCGATATTTGGTTTATTAATTTTGCAGGTGGCATAAAAATTGTCCTGGTTACTAGGATATAATATATTCTAGGGGTGTATACTATGAACTAAAAACTGACAAGTAGTTTATTTTTTCAACCGGAAAAATTAAAAATGAATTAAAATTTACACCGTTTCTTATTTTTTGGTGCAAGATGTATCTACAAGAATTATAAATTAATTATATGATTGTAAGTGTTCACATAATTAATTATAGACACATCATGAATAAATATGATTCTGAGTGCCTAATTTAAGAACAAAGCACATTCTGTCGATGGATTTTCGGTCCTACCCCGTCTAAAATTCCAGCGCCTCGAAAATTTTGATAAATTAAAGATTTTCTTATTGGATTCGAAAAAAATATTTCTCGAAAATTATGCTTTTTGATTTTTTTTTAATTCCTTGCATATGAACTGTCTAAGACACCAGAAACGAGTCATAGTTAGGTCGATATATATAGTAAAATGATTAATAATTGTTATTATTTAAATATGGCGGCCACCTGAATTTCATTTTTTTCCTTGTATTCCTTAAAAAATATGGCCGTTGTCCAAAAAATACACCAGCTTCTGAATTCGGAATTAAAAATGAACCAATTTAAAAGAACTAGAAAAAAATACACAATTGTAAAAGTTATAAACAAATATGCTCTTTCGGTGCATTAATTTTGCTGAAAACTGTATAAAATATTCACTGATTTAGTTTAGTGTATTTCATTTATATATGGGTGTAAATCCTACACCAAAACATATTTGACGTTTAAAAATGGTGAATTTTATCTACCACACATAGTGTAAAAAATATGCTATGCTGAATCGATTAATTTTATGTACCATTAATGGTACATTATAAAAACAACTGAGAGCAGGTTTATTTTTTACACTAAATTTCAAAAGAAATGTTGAAATTTTGCACAGAAAATCCAATGGTGTGATTTTTATACCGGTATTTTTGATAAATACACCAAAATTATAATTTTTTTCTAAAATACACCAAAATTTTTGAATTTACACCAATTTATGCACAAGTGTGCTACTTGAGTTATTGCCACCTATCCGATTTGGATAAATGAGGGTTGTACACTTGTACAGCTTCTAGGTTCCTTCAAAAGATTTCAATTTCGTCTACGTATGCCCATTATTGGGTGGGCTTGGTGACGATTGCTTTCTCCAACGCAAGATTGATGAGGAGGCGGGCCGGTCCAGTCCCTTGTCGGAGTCCATTGAAAATGTTGACGGGTCTGGGATACTTTAATTTGGCTTGATACGTTGGTAGGTAATGGACTAATGGTCATCCTACATAGCCTTATTAATTAATTTGGGATGCTGCATTCTCTCATGGCTTTGTACAGCTCTACCCTGGCTATCTGTCGTAGGCGGCTTTAAAGTCTATAAACAGGTAGTATGTTTCGATGTTGAATTCTAGACATTTTTCCATCGCCTGCCTTACATTTTCAAAATGTAAATCCTATGAATAATTCTTTTAACTTTATAGCAAACGTTTTATGCTAATATTTGCATTCAAATCTAACAATTCAAAATACCAATGAATATGCAAACTATCCTACCTATTTTATTGCAGTTACCAATATAATCTACTTTAAAGTATGTTAAACAATGTGAAAGACACTTGTGATTTTAAAAATTAAACGCTTTGAGAACAAAAACCATCTGGTTAGTCCTCTTTTCTCAGCAATTAAATTAGCCATTAAATCATTTGCTTTAAAGTTCAATAGAAGCAAAATTTTCATAAGACAATCCCCCAGCAACTTCAGTAGAAAGTTCTTGAAGCACACCTACCAAAGGCCGTAGCCAGGGTAGGGAGGTTTTAAGACGCAATGTCCCACCTTTAAGAACACATTCAAATTGGTATATCGATTTTTTAATAAAATTAAAATTGAACATGTTTTTTAAAACGTTAAGTATTGTAAGAGTAAGGTAGAGGAATGACAGTTTCCCTTACATCAAACCTCTTCCTACGGCCGGCCCTGTACGTATGTCAAAGTAGAAGGACAGACATGTGCATGACGTATTGTTTTGCCATGAAAGTGTTTCTATAAACTTTGGAAGTAATTGTAAATACTTATGGACGCTTAAGAATTAAATTCCCATGCCGAGCGCCCGTATGAAAAAAGACTCGCAATCAAACCACTTCTGATAAATGCTCCGAACTTGAAAACAAAGTTTGAAAAGCACCGTACAAAGGAATTTAATTTCTCATAAATAATTCCAAACTACCTTAAAGTTGTCACAATTTCACAGTGGAACTGCTGTAAGGAGGAATGAAAAATCGATGAAATCGTTGAAGTAATTAACTTAAGGGAACATTAGATTTCGAGGTCAGAGTTCTTCAAGGATATTGAGTAAGTTGTCTTTGGTTCGAGTTCGAGGAGTGTTATTAGATTTTCATTTCTGTGAACAAGGAGATAAATAATAAATCTGCGGTAGTGAGCGTTAAGTAATTTAATTATGTCCTTTAATGAATCATTCTCATTAATACTTAACAATAGCTAATCTGAACCGAAAATAGAATAATTTTGTGCTTTCCTGGGAGAATGAAAATGAACTAGCGTTTAGGTTAAAACTAAGATATCGTCCTTCTTTATTTCAAACTATTCTAAAATGCAAAACATGCGAGCTTACTTACTTACTTATCCGGCTCACAATCCGTGAAGGATCTCAGCCTGAGATACTGCAGCCTTCCATCGTGAACGGTCCCTCGCATGCACCTCTCCAGTCGCCGAAACCAAGCGCTCTGGCATCCGTAGGCACTTGGTCCTTGTACCGTGGGTTCGGTCTTCCTTTTCGTCTCAAACCTGGGGGCTGGGATGAGAAGACTTTCTTGGTTGGGGCGTTGTCGTCCATTCGCTCGATGGGGCCGAGCCAATGTAGTCGTCTTTTCTTGGCCTTCTGGGCTACATCCACATCTTGGTATAGCTCGTGCAGTTCTCGTTGAAACTTTCTTCTCCATTCGCCATCGTCACATACGGGACCGAAAAACAGGCGAAGAATTTTTCTTTCGAAAGTGCCTGCTACCAACAGTGACGTTTTGTCCTAAGAGGTGAACAGATGTTGCTTTGTTTGTTGATAGCAAGTACTTTGTTTTGTCCTCATTCACTTCAAGACCAACGAGTTTCGCCTGTTCTTCAATCGCTGTGAAGGCCTCAAGCACAGCTATATTGGATCGACCGATGATATCTATGTCGTCCGCATAGCCTAGGAGCTGGCTGGATTTGTTAAAGATAGTATTTTCCGTGCTCACACCTGCCTTGCGCACTATCTGCTCCAGGACTATGTTGAAGAAATCACATGACAGCGCATCTCTTGTCTAAACCCTGCGCATGTTTGAAATAACTCGGATGAGCTGTTACCTATTTGCACACTGCACTACGTATTGTTAAGCATCATGCGGCACAGTTGGATTAGTTTGTTTGGGATCCCGAGTTCAGCTATCGCCATCATAAGCTCTTCGCAGCTTTGAAGTCGATGAAAAGATGGTGGGTTTCGACGTGAAATTCGTTGGTCTTTTCCAGGATTTTCCTCAGTGTAAAAATTTGGTCTATCGTTGTGTTGCCTGGTCTAAAGCCGCACTGGTACGTGCAAACGGTTTAAGACGCTCACACAGTACGTTGGATAAGGATTTTTATGCCACATTAGATTTTGCATGACATAGGATCGCCTTTTTTTGTAGATGGGGCATATGGAGCTTATCGACCAGTCAGAGGGCATGCATTCTTCCTCCCACACTTTGTTGATGACCTGGTGCATGCGGTTCATCAAAACACCTCATCCATATTTAAAGAGTTCCGCAGGTATGCCATCCGACCCGGCGAACTTGTTGTTTTTTAGCTTTTGGATGGCTCTTTCTACCTCTTCTGTGCTGGGACTAGCTCGATCGACATTTTGTGCATTCAGCAGCTGTTGGAAGTACTGATTGAAAACGTCTACAATTCCCTGTGCTTCGGTGACTAGGTTTCCTTCAATGTTTCGAAGAGCCTGTGTCCCGGTTCTGAAACCAGAAACTAATTGCTTCGACCTTTTAAAGAAACGCCGGGTGTTGTTCTTGGCCCTAGACTCTTCTAGATCTTTGAGCTGAGTAACTGCAGATGCTCGCTGTTCATTCTTCGCAGGGTCCTTTTCTCATTTCTACTTTTTTTTCGGTACTCTTCTCTTGCTGCTCTTGTTTTCCGTTGCAGCATCTGCAAACGTGCATTTTCCGTCTCTCTTTTCAATAACGCGCATACCACGGGTTCTTTTTCGGGGATGGCTGGTAACCTATAGAAGTCTCGGCTACATTTTTTATTATATCGCGATATTGGTTCCCCAAGGTGTTGACATCTACAATACATGCGAGCATTCGCTTTAAAACTACACCAACTTTCTTAACGAACAAATAGTAAAGCTTGTATTTATAGGTTTTCTCTTCTGACTTGCATCTTGCAGCTTTTGATTCTCATACAAATTTTACATAAAAATTGCTATTAAAAAACTGTGTATGTTTGTTTCCTTTCAGGCGTATGAAAAACGTTTTCCAACATGCCCACAAATGCCCGTTGTCCTGGACTGTCAACTAATCAAGGACGAAATCTTAGACAATGGCGCACGTCGCAACTCAAGTCGCCGCTGTACATTGGCCGTTGACGCACCATACATTCTGAAGAAAATCATCGGCGTCGAAGTTATTTATTTCCTGCAAACAAACTACCTCGATCTAGCCAATCGGACCCTCAACATCGAAGCCGTCAACGAAAGCTTTTCATCGCGTATTGAAATTTTCGAACGGTGTCGCTACTATGCCCATCCAGAAAATCCCGACTGGACGTGTTTCGATCAAACCGCCACATTGGACATTAAAAATTTCTTTGGTTTCGAGAATTCAATGGAGAAAATGGGAATGAAGCAGTACACACAGACAACGCTGAAGGGCAAAGAAATAATCGAATATTTTATTGAGGAATTGAAAAACGAAGGAATTACACATGTTGATCGGTGGCAACCGCCATTGGATGCACCAGCATCACCGGTTTCAAAGGAACCCACCTCACCGGTCATGATGAACAATGAGATAATGCTGGATGGCGATTACATTGCGAAATATTTGGGCCAGTTGTCGCCGATGCAAGAGTCCAAATTGTTGGAACTCAGGAAGTTGGTGGCAGAGATCGAAGGAATTGAAAAAATCCCAAGCTATCAGACGCTGTTGCGTTTTCTGAGAGCGCGAGATTTTCACGTTGATAAGGCACTCACTTCGCTGACAGATTCACTCAAGTGGCGAGCTGACAACAATATCGACAATTTGTCCAAGGAATACAAGGTTCCGTCAGTTGTTGTGAATCATTTTCCAGGCGGATGGCATCATCGGGACAAGAGCGGTCGTCCGATTTACATTCTTCGACTTGGTCATATGGATGTTAAGGGTTTGCTAAAATCCATCGGTACTGAAGGACTTTTAAAGCTGGTGAGTTCGATTGACGATTCTATCTGAAGAAAATGATTTTTGACGTTTTCAAGCATTTTTCAAGTCGATCCATATCTGTGAACAAGGAATTAAGAAAATAAATGACTCGGCCAAGAAATTGGGCAAACCCGTTCTCAGCTGGTGTATATTGGTAGATCTGGAAGGCCTTTCAATGCGCCATCTTTGGCAGCCTGGTGTGAAAGCTCTTTTGCAAATCATTGAAACTGTAGAACAACACTATCCCGAGACAATGGGAAGGGTTCTGGTTGTGCGAGCACCTCGTGTCTTTCCAATTGCATGGACAATCGTTAGTGCATTTATAGGTGAGTGTCTTGTGTTCCAAATTTTGTATTTGCTGCATTTCTGATTTGTTTACGTTTTTTTCAGATGAAAACACCCGATCGAAATTTTTATTCTATGGTGGACCCGATTGCCTTCATATGAAAGATGGCTTAGAGCAATATATCGACTCTGAAATTATTCCAGATTTCTTGGGTGGCCCTTGTAAGGTGAGTCTTGAATCGACGCTTTGTAGTGTGAAAATAAGAATCTACGACGAGTTAATATTAATTTTTTGCTATTTTTTAATTAATAGTCACACAAAACTGCTTCGAATTCGGATAGAGTTGATCAGAAGTATTTTAAGATTTGTTATGTAGCGGCTTGTGATTGTGTAAGAATAGTGAATTCGAGTTGAGTTCTTAGAAAATCAATAGTAATACATGTTTCTTGTTCCTCTGTTAACACAAAACGTAGAAAATCAGCACGAACTTACAAAACGTCTAGTAAAATGTCTGTTTAAGTTCTTCATTGTTTTCGGAATTGGGAAAATTCTTCATCAAAATCAATGCAAATAATACCTTCCGTCTGAGATATTGATAAAGGTGGTTCATGTGATGTCACTGCGTTATAATTTATTTACTTAAGGTGGCGCTACAGTCCGGTGTGGACTTGGGCCTCAATCAACAGTCTCCGCCAGGCAGCTCGGTCCCTAGCTAGCTGTCTCCAGTTTTGTACTCCAAGTTGATTGAGGTCCTCTTCCTCTCTTTCTTCCTCTCCTTCTACGTCCCTAGGGAATAGTGTCGAAGGCTTACCGGGCCGGAGCATTGGTGTCCATCGGCTCTAAATGACCGAACCATCTGAATCTCTGGACTTTGACCCTTCTGGCTGGGTCCATGTCGTTGTACAACCCGTAAAGTTCGCTGTTGTATCTTCTTCGCCATTCCCCATCAATACACACGGGGCCAAAGCAGACCCGAAGAACTTTCCTCTCGAAACAGCTTAAGGTACATTCATCCGATTTTGTCAAGGTCCATGCTTCTGCACCATAAAGCAGGACTGGGATGATGAGGGTGTTGTACAGTTTTACCTTAGTTGCTCGAGAGAGGGCTTTTCCACTCAATTGCTTTCTTAGCCCAAAGAAAAAACGATTAGTAAGAGTTAGAGTAGAAAAACTTCTTAAAGGCAAACTTACAACTTTTGACTAAAGACGCTGAATAGGTGAACAGATGACAATTCCAAGTATGATAATTATCTTTGTTTCGGCGGTCTTTCTGCCATTTGGTCTAAAACAAACTCTTCCTCCGTGCCATATCAAGTCCGTGTGATCACATCGCCGGCCGTTTATCGGCAAAGACAATTATTTTTACAAAACACAGCCCTGTCTCCACATTTCAGACTTGTCTGACAACCAACCAAAACCAATGCAAAACATTAAGATTACTTACTTAACCGTCTCCCAATCCATGAAGGATCGCAGCCTAAGACACTGCTTCCGTCGAGAACGGTCCCTTGCATACACCCTCCAGTCACCAAAACCAACCGCTCTGGCATCCGCAGTCACGGTTCGGTCTTCCTTTTGATCTCGAACCTGGGGACTGCGATGAGAAGACTTTCTTGGCTGGACCATTGTCATCCATTCGTTCGATGTGGTCGAGCCAATGTAGTCGTCTCTTCTTGGCTTTCTGGACTACATCCACATCCTGATACAGCTCGTACAGTTTGCGGTTAAACCTTCTTCTCCATTCGACATAGTCGCATACGGGACCGAAAACCCGTCAAAGAATTTTTCTTTCGAAAGTGCCCAGTATATATTTTCCCTTTTTTACTTATCGTCCAACACTCGGCGTGAGTAGGACTGGTAAAATCAAAGTCTTGTATAGCAGACACTTTGTATTTCGAGTAAGGAGTTTTGAACTCAGTTATTTTGCCAAACCATCGGTTCGCTAGGGTAACCCTTCGTCGGATCACCACTAAGGTGTCGTTTGTGGGATTGATGTTTGTTCCAAGTTAGGTGAACTCTTTAACTACCTCGAAATTGCTGCTACCAACATTGACTTTTTGTCCTAGGCGGTGGACAGATATTGCTTTGTTTGTTGAAAGCATGTACTTTGTTTTGTCCTCATTCACTTCAAGACCAACGAGGGTCGCCTGTTCTTCAATCGCTGTGAAGGCTTCAAGCACAACTCTCTGGGAGATGGGTGGATTTTATGAAGATATTTTTTTCCGTCCTCACACTTGCCTTAAGCACTATTCGCTCTAGGACTATTTTTAAGAAATCACATGATAGCGCATTTCCTTGTCTAAACCCTGCGCATGTTTGAAACAACTCAGATGAGCTGTTAGCCATTTAGATGAGCTGTTTAGCGTCATACGGTACAGCTGCATCAGTTTGTTCCGGATTCCGAAATTAGACATCGCCATCACTCTTGGCGGTGGATGCTATCGTAAGCAGCTTTGAAGTCGGTGATTTGCTTCAATGTCTATCGTTGTTTTAGCCTGGCTTAAAGCCACACTGATACGTGTCGATAATTGTGTTGCAGAACGGTTCAAGACGCTCACACAGTAAGTTGGATAGGGTTTTAATTAAGGTTATTCATTCCTAACTTTAACAATATGTTTTAGTTTGTCTGGGGTGTCGCTATTCCGTTGAAACAGTCTTCAGAAACGGTCACTGCAGGCCGTGTGTTTTAAGGCCGTCAGAGCAATATTTGCAAACATTTTGGCAAAAGCAGACAAAACACATAAATGTATCCCTCTGCACGTCTCAGACTTCGTCAAATGCTTTTATACTTTCCTCTTTTTTTCAATCTTTGGAGAAACCTTCTTCCAGTCTACGTGTAGCTGTATACTGCACATGCAGAACTGTGCTTGTTGTCCTTGGTTGTGAGAGTCCCGTCAAAACTTATTTGTTGTTCTTAAGTACTTTTAGTACGGCCATAATAACATCTCTACTAGGAAGAAGGAAACTGCAGTTTAATGATTGGAATAAGTCAGAAGATATGGCTTCCTCTACTCAATACAGGGGAAAAGTGTTCGTTGCACTTTCTGATTTGGTTCTTATTTGTACTAAGTAGGCTGACATCTATATCTCAGATGTTGCTTAGACTTGTGTTTTGTGTTGTTGCGTTTGCTCCTTGGGTATACTTAAATCCACACGCTGGCCACTCCAATAAATTCGGAATCTCTCACATCCCTAATTACTTGTTTCTCCAAATTGGTCTGCAAAGTGCAAGCTGAATACCGTCTAAACATTGCCTTAGAAAAAAGGTCTATAAACCCATTTAAAAGTTCTAGTGCATTTAAATCCATTCCAAGCATATTGTTCCTCATTTCCAAAATACAATCACCTAAAAGGTTTATTACTTACTTACTTACTTATGGTGGCGCTACAGTCAAGATCAGCTCGGTCCCTAGCTAGCTGTCTCCAGTTTCACACGCCAAGTTGGTTCAGGTCCTCCACCACCTGTGTGCTCCAGCTGAGTCGGGAAATTCTTCTTCGGCGACGTCCTTCCGGGTTGGATTCGAAGGCTCTACGAGCCGGAGCATTATTTTCCATTCGCTCAACATGACCCAACCATCTTAGTCGTTGGACCTTAACTTTTCTGGCTAGGTCAGTGTCGCTGTACAGCTCGTACAGTTCTTGGTTGAATCTTCGTCTCCATTCTCCATTTATGCAGACAGGACCAAAAATCACTAATTTCTCTCGAAGCAGCCCAAAGCGTTTTCATCGGATTTTGTCATGGTCTATGTCTTTGCACCATATATGTATGAGGACCGGGATGATGAGGGTTTTGTAGAGTGTCACTTTAGGGGAGAGGACTTTACTTCTCAATTGCCTTCTAAGTCCAAAGAATTAGTTATTGGCAAGAGTGATTCTTCGTTTGATTTCAGCGCTGGGTGTTGTTATCTGAGCTTATAGCGGATCCTAGGTAGACGAAGTCCTTAACTACCTCGAAATTAAATCTGTCTACGTTGACGTTTGCTCCAAGACGTCGATGTTGGTTGTCCTTTCTTGTTGACAGCATTAACTTGGTCTTGCCCTCGTTGACCGCTAGACCCATCTTCCTGGCCTCCGTCTCAAGACTCACAAACGCTCCACTGACATCATGCTGTGTTCTTCCAATTATGTCAGTGTCGTCTGCATATCCTAGTAACTGGACGGACTTTTTAAAGATTGTGCCTCTGGTGTTGACGTTGGAGCTTTGCACAATCTTTTCAAGAACGATGTTGAAGAAATCGCATGACAACGCATCGCCTTGTCTAAAACCTTTTGTGACATCAAAAGCGTCCGTTAGGTTTTTTCCGGCCATCATGGAACAGTGTGAGTTTTCCATTGTCATCTTACACAGACGGACGAGTTTTTCTGGGATGCCAAACTAGACATTGCTCTATATAATTGGTCTCTATAGACGCGGCCTTGAAATCGATGAAGAGGTGGTAGGTATCGATTTGAAGTTCCTGGGTCTTCTCCAAGATCTGCCGTAGGGTGAATATTTGATCGATGGTGGACTTTCCGGGTCTGAAGCCACACTGATAAGGACCTATCAGGTTGTTGATGTTCACACAGCACGGCAGACAAGATCTTATAGGCGATGTTAAGAAGACTTATACCTCTGTAGTTGGTGCAGTTCAGGGGATCTCCTTTCTTGAGGATCGGGCATACAATGCTGAGGTTCCATTCATCGGGCATGTTTTCCTCCAACCAAATTTTGCAGATGAGCTGGTGCATGCTCCTAACCAAACCAGCGGCTTTGTTGGACTTAAGTTTAGATATCGCTATCTTCACTTCGTCCATGTCGGGTGGGTGGAATTGTTGGCCTTCTGCACCCAAATCGAATGGTTCTGTATTGCTGGCGGAGTTTTGCTCGTCATCGCTCTACGAGCAGAAAAATTCATTATTAAGAAATCTCTTTTTTAAGAATCAAGTTTTTCATTTCGTCTTTGACACCATGAAAGTAATACGTACATAAACACTTCGTCATAAATCTCACTATTTTTCCTTCCACACACAACGCGACGATCCGTTTGTCATTCTTTTGTCCGGCTTATTGCTCATTCACTAATTGTGTTCATCAATCGCAAAACCTTTGATCCAAAACAACGTAAACATTTCAAATTTTGCTTACAATACTTGTATTCTTTTTTTACAGACCCTCATTCATGAAGGTGGCCTAATTCCAAAAACTCTTTACAAAATGAATAGTGAAGAGGAAGAAACCCAAGTTGATGGAACCATCGCCCATGAACATCAGAATCTCTACAAAACCGTCGAACTTAAGCCTGGTTATATCCATGAAGTTGTTATTAAGAATAAAGATCCCAAAAGTGTTCTTACGTGGGATTTCGATGTGATGCGCAGTGATTTACATTTTACACTTTACAGAACAACGAAAGAATTGCCCGCAAAATATGGTTAACGAAATGAGTTTTTTCTGTTAAAATATTAATCTGAACTTTTTGTTCTAACATTGACAGATACTTCATCATCATTTTTTGATATTTCTGGTTTCACGGAAGGTGAAAACTATTTCAGAGAAGAGCCAACTACTGTCTGTCGCCACAAAGAAAGTGTTCAGGTAAGTCAAATTGATCCCTTCAAAAGTTCCATTGTTACATTTCTTTATTTTCGTTTCTTCACAAAAGGGTTCACACGTCCTTACTCATACCGACACCTACGTCATGCACTGGTTTAGTCCAACATCTGGCGCTGATGGACCGGCTCAACTCAACTATTTCTACGAA
Organism: Sphaerophoria taeniata; assembly: GCA_943590905.1. Lineage (NCBI taxonomy): Eukaryota > Metazoa > Arthropoda > Insecta > Diptera > Syrphidae > Sphaerophoria > Sphaerophoria taeniata. The sequence goes on along the minus strand of OX016542.1, from coordinate 70,709,543 downwards.
ATCCTAAGCTCAGCCAATTACAAAGGATCCATGACAAGCCTTCAATCTGGATTCTCATCATCGAGTGTGGCCAGCTCTTGTCAGTCTCGGTGATATGAAGAAGATGAATGCCACGCCTTGACCCCAACAATGCCGGCGCATTCGAATAGTTATCACATTGGCTGAGTTTAAATTTATATTTTGATTAAATATTTTTTTATCAATTCATTTTAGTTTAAAACAATTACACTAACTAGCTTAATCATTATAAGAAAATGTTAAATGTTTTTCTTCCCTTTTCTGTGTTATAATTATTTAAATATATTTTTCTTCGTCAAGAATCAATCAATCATATAAAAAAAATATTGTACTTTTATTGAGTAAAATAAATGTGTAAATCTATAAGTTTAAATTGACTTTAGGAAAATATTTATCTGATTTATTTACATTCAAAATTTAAAACGAAAAAGAAAACCGATACAATAACGAAAGAGTTTATTTATCAAATTTAAGAGAGTTGTTATAGAAATAAATTGCAAAACTTTTATTGAAATTTCTTAAGAGAGATGCATAATATAGATACACTTATTTATACATTTACTGAGATTTGCAACAATAAATAAATATATCTCTATTGTTAAAGAAAATGTTTATGATGCGGTTATAAACGAAATTATGACATTATGTATCACTATGATTGATTTAACTAATTTTTAAGTAGAAAAATGTCATTCAATTAAGAAGTAGGATTTAAATTAATGAAAATAAAGCAAACAACATTCAAACAAATGTCGTTGGTGTTTATTTATTTATAGAGTATTTAGACTCATACTGAAGATTGGCAATGAATGGAAGAGTACATCGAAACCTTAGCAACAGCTTGTACTAAGCGACTTCTTCAAATTTTGAAAGGAGTTAAATCTCCATTACAGACAGAACACCACACACTATTAAAAACAAAATTGAAAGAAGCCCTTGATGAGCGTGAGAGTATGCTAATTGATAATGCATCAGTTTTAAGTGCAATCTATCTTGATCCGAGATAATTTTAACAGTTTGCCAAAAAGGGGCGACTTTCCTATACCGAATTCTATGGTTTTTTTTTTATTTTCTTTGCTTTAGCTGTCAAATAGTGAGGAAATAGTGCTGGCAGATGAGTAATATTTTACCCAATGTTAGAATTTGAATTGATGGTAAAAAATTTGGGTGATAAATTAATATGTATGTATTTTAAGATGAGTTTAAGTTGGTAGTAGTTTAAAATTTTGCGCGCAATTTTAATCTATTGCTTAAACTCATGTTAAAATGCATTTTCTGATGATAAAATAATAATTAAAAACTTCGCGCGAGTAAGTAATAGTAACAAATTTCATTATACTTTGCAGTGCGAGGCGAACGGAGTTCAAAATGTCCTCAAAGGGAAATATTTTGGAAAATTCCGGACCCGAAAAAATCCCATACATAAACGCAGTCTGCCGGTACTAAAAATGGCATTAAATCGTGAATTCTGTGCAAAAAAAATGCGATTTTATTTAATTCATTAAAAATAGAAATATTAATTTCCGACAAAAAAAACTGTTTATTTGTGCTTCATTAACGCGTATCTATCGTTTGACACCATTTTTTATGCTGAAATTCACCACTCGGTATAGGAAAGTAGAGCCCAAAATATTTAAAATGAACTAACGAACACACGAATTCAAACATTTGAATTTAACCGCTTCACGAATTCCGTTTTCCGTTCGTTAAATTTTGCACACACACCCACCACTACTACTAACAACACACATTGTACATCTGTTGGTGGCAAAAATGAAACATTTTACTTTGCTTAAAAAATGCTACATTTTTCAGAAAACTTACCTACACTTTTTGGCAAAAAAATGATAGGCATTGCACTAAAAAAAAATATTTAATGGAATCGCGACCCGATATTATAGATTTTTACACATTTTCTTATTCGGAATCGACACATACAGTGAGATTCAAAAAAAAAGTTTCACTTTGAGAATTCAACTTGTATCTTTATTTTCAATGTTCTGAGAACAAAAATATCTTAAATAAATTTAACGGTATTTATAGTGGAGTCAATGAAGCTTTTTTTCAGAAAGTCCTCAGAAACAGCTCGGATTAAAAAAAAAAAAATATCCAAAATTTTTTGTTTTTTATATTCTTTAAAGTCTGAAACAAATCGTTTGGGGGAAATAATTGCTTATATTGTTTAAACAATTTTTATATTGTTTATAAAGAGAGGTCCAAAAACAATGGTTTTGATAATTGGAGTGTTTAGGTTGCATTAAGACAAGAAAAAAATCATATGGAAGGGGGGGTCTATTGTCCCCCGTTTAGCCGGGAGGGGCGATCTTATAACAAAAAAGCCTATTTTTCAAAAAAATATTAAAAATCAACTGTTTTTCACCTAATGCCGTGTTATACCTTCTTGCAAAGCTAAAAAATGCTTCTTTCATTTTGCATTTAAATAAAACTGTTTTCAGTTTTTGAGCTTCATTGACTCCACTATTAATGAAAATCAACTACTCAATAATTTCCAAATGAAAATTTTTCATAAAACAACAAAATTAAAAAAGAAAAAGAAGAAAAATTAAAAATACTTCACAAATTACGAGTCAAAAATAAGTTTACATATTTTGAAAAAGAGTTATTTTAATATTTAGTTTGCTTTCCTTTTGCTTTCTTCGCTGCCTCTAACCGCCTCGACATTGATTCTACTAATTTTTTAGTGAAATCAGTTGGAATTTTGTTTTAAAGATTCTTTGGATGTTATGACTCGTTTCCGAACTTGTTTGTCCAAGTAATCCCACAAATGTTCTATTGGTTGTAAGTCTGGCGATTGTGGAGGGTGATCAAATTGCTTGGATGTTCGATACAACAACCATGGCTGGGCATTAACGGGCATTTTTCGTTAATCCGTTAATCGTTAATTAGCGAAGTTAACATTTCCATTAACGGATTAACTTTTCAGTTAACTTAAAAAAAATGTGAACGATCGTTAAATTTTCCAAAGTCCGTTAATCGTTAATCGAACACAAATACCATACAGATACACATTCAAATTCGATTATTGGTAATTATTTTTAAAACTTATAAAAAAACTTTCAACAGCCTACAGGAAACACAAAGGCACGCGACTTGTCTTTTTCGCTGCCTGTCCGTGTTTTTTTTTTTGGTGCAATAATCAAAGAGTATTCTGTGAACTGTACTAAATATAATCGTAAAATTATCATGGAATCGAACTCGAGCTCCGCAATAGACCAAAATCCGAGGCCAGTGAAAAAATGCATGGAAAAAAGGTAGAAGAAGCGCTACAAGAAGAAGCTATCGAAATATCAAAAAAACGTAGAGAGTGAAAGTGGCGGAGGCAGCAACGCGAGTAACAACGACGATGATGAGGATGACCTTTGCAACTCTGTTACTCAATCTTCAGAAAAACCTAAGAACAGCAAATCATTAAGAAGTAAAGCTCAAAGTCTCGTGGCTAGATTTGAAGTCAAAAGACTCGTTAAATGAAGCGGCATTCCTCGGGGAACAAGAGTATTGGCAAATCTATTTATCCAATACAATTCTAACATACTCTCAAGCGCTGCTGTTGAACGTCTCTTCTAAACGGGCAAGGATATACTTCAGCCGAAAAGAGCCTCGCTTTCCGACGAGAATTTCAACATGCTGATGTTCATGAAGGGGAGCAATCATATTTATATACATGACTGAATAAATTGTTGTTATAACACTTAAATTGTTATAAAATATAATTTACTATATTAGAAAAAAATTACTTGTCTTTTCTTGTTTCCAACTTCCAATTTGTATTAGAAAAATAAAATTTTTATGGCGTGTTAACGGATTAACGATTAACGTTAACTTGCGTTAATTTTTCTAAAATTTAACGTTTTAACTGTTAACGAAGTTAAATTTTTAATTAACGGATTAGCGATTAACGAAGTTAACTTTTTGATTAACGGTGCCCAGCTATGACAACAACCATTCCTTAACAATTTTAGCCGTGTGCTTATGGTCGTTATCTTGCTGAAACACCCAAGATTGATTCAAACCCAATTTTTCGACGCTTGACGTCAAATTTTCCCGTAAAATATTTAAATAATCCATTTTATTCATCGTATTTTCAATGAACACTAAATTACCGGTACCAGCTGCAGCCATACATCCCCAGACCATAATCGACCCGCCACCATGCTTAATAGTGCGAATGATGTTCTTTTCATAAAGTTCTTCGTTTTTTCTCCTCCAGATCTTAGGTGGCCGTTTTGATTTAATAATTTCAAACTTGCTCTCGTCGTCGTCAGTAAAAAGAACATTTTTCCAAAATGAAAAATCCTTATTTTTATATTTTTTGGAGTAGCAAAGACGAAATTTTTGATTTTTTTGTGAAATGTATGGTTTCTTTCGCGGTACTCTTCCAAACCAACCATTATCACGTAGAGTTCTGCGAACTGTACTTGCACTTACCGGCACTCCAGATCTTGCTTGAATGTCCTCAGCTATCTTAACGGCACTTGCAGTTCGGTTTGCACGTACTTCCCTTACAATTACCCTGCTTTCGGCTCCGGAAAGGCGCTTTGGTCTCCCAGATCGCGGTAGGTCTTTAATTTGATTGAAGATTTCAAACTTATGAATAATTTTTTTCACAGCGGTATGACTTCTTCCAATTATTCTTCCGATTTCCCTGAGCGATTTTCCTTCTCCTTTAAATTTAAGAACCAGTCTTCGTGTTTCAAGACTTGTTTGTTGCACTATTTTTATAAATTTACATAAAAACTAGAACAAATGTAAGAATAAGACTTAATTTCGCTAATATTTTTACTTCAATGAAGAAAAAGCACTGCTGCACAATAAATTGGAATGAAAGCAACACACAATCGAACATTGATGCACAACCTAACGGTTCCTTTCATATAACAGTCTGTTTCGCATGTTGTAAACTTATTTTTGACTCGTAATTTGTGAAGTATTTTTAATTTTTCTTCTTTTTCTTTTTTTAATTTTGTTGTTTTATGAAAAATTTTCATTTGGAAATTATTAAGTACTTGATTTTCATTAAATACCGTTAAATTTTTGTAAGATATTTGTTCTCAGAATATTGAAAATAAAGATACAAGTTGAATTTTCAAAGAGGAAACTTTTTTTTGAATCTCACTGTAACTAGTCGCAACGCCATTGAAATCAAGGGAAATACGAAAAAATGAAAGCAGAATTTTACCGACAAAGATCATTAACGTGATGAAATACATATTTTTGGCGAAAGAAAAATGACGGACACACTTTTAAACACAATTTTATAAATTTGGAATCGAATTGCACGATTTTCTAATACACCGGGAGCCCTCAATCCAAAAAGATAGTTTATAGAAATACCAACAAATTAAGCCCGGTATGACGAGGCCTATCCTGGCACCAGTATTTTTTGCATTTTTTTGCATTATTAATCATTTGCACTTATCGCGGATTTTAATTTTAAAAAGCGCATATTATAGGAAATTTAATGTGCTTTCAAGAAAAAATGGTATGACAGCTGCCATCCTGGCACCAATGTCTGTCATACCTATTTTAAAAACATATGAGTGACAAAATTTTAAAATAGGTATGACAGACATTGGTGCCAGGATGGCAGCTGTCATACCATTTTTTCCTGAAAGCACATTAAATTTCCAATAATATGCGCTAGTTAAAATTAAAATCCGCGATAAGTGCAAATTATCAATAATTATTCATAATGCAAAAAATTGCAAAAAAATACTGGTGCCAGGATAGGCCTCGTCATACCGGGCTTAATTTGTTGGTATTTCTTTAAACTATCTTTTAATATAAAAAATTTTGAAATCCGTGTAAGTGCACTTTCAGGATTGAGGGCTCCCCGCCTAAAATGAAAATTTAAAATTTTTCTACCCGACTACGGAGTTAAATTCCACTTCACACGAACCGATCACTTTTGTTTGATGGATTTAAGCTCTTTGTCTCTTTCATGCTACCTTTGGCGAAATTTGGTCTTTGTATATGGAAATTATAGTATTTTCAGCCTCGAGAATTTTTGGTTGGAGAGTCGTCCCGTCTTGGCGCTGTCAGTTTTTCTATATACAAGATTTTAGTTCTGTATCGCGTTCCGGACGTCGCTGTCGTCGATTCACGAGGGCTACAACTACTATAAATTCCATATACAAAGATTTGGTTACAAAAAAGTATGCACTTTTCAAATTTTGAAATTCATACTGTAACGGATTGGTAGTTTTCTTATATATGAAAAAATTGGTAGATTCTAGTTCAATTGAATGTATAAATCGTAATTATATAAGGGAATATAAGGGAGAAGGTCATGTCTAAAATTTTCTTTTAAAATTTTGTTTTTAAGGCAAATGGTTTTGGATGCGCGTTTTCTTACTACTGCATTAATTCTAACTATTATTGAAGAAATTATTTTCATGTTAAGTTCAATTAAAATAAGGTAAGTAATTGAGTCATGACTCTTAAAATTTCAATCTGATGCCTTGCGAGATAGCACTATTCCCGAGGGACGCAGAAGGAGAGGAAGACCGCGACTCAGGTGGCGCACACAAGTGGAAGAGGACCTTAATCAACTTGGAGTGCAAAACTGGAGACAGCTAGCTAGGGACCGAGCTGGCTGGCGGAGACTGTTGATTGAGGCCCAAGTCCACACCGGACTGTAGCGCCACCTTAAGTAAGTAAGTAAGCCTTCCGAGATACAGTGCCTTGCATAAGTATAACCGCACCTGAAAAAATGCGTTTTATAGATAACCTCCAATAGGAGTGACTCCTTACTATTTTTTATTGATTTGCATCACTGATCAAGCAAATTGAGAAGAAAATAAAGTACCGTTATTTCCTCTCCTGGTGTTTAAAAATTAAAAACAGATTTTGATGTATTGCAAAAATATAACCGCTCAATGCAAATCTCTTTGAAGCTGCATTCAGTCAAGTGCTTTCAAATAAAAAACAACGCCACGTGGTACGCATTTAAGCGAAATTGAAAAACGCAAAATCTTGGCTTTTCGGTCAAGCGGTCTAAGTCTTAGGGCTATTGGAAGACGAATTTCACGATCGGATCGTGTCGTTCGAATTTTTTTAAAAGATCCAGAATCTTATGGGACAAAAATAAGACCCGGTCGTCGCAGAAGCTGACACGTCGCGACAAGAGGCGTTTAATCAATGCTGCATCCAATTCGGTGCATTCTTTGCGGAATTTCGTGACGGATTGGGTTTAGGAGTTTCGGTTTCAACCGTTTCTCGTGCTTTAAAAAGCAGTGGTGTGATTGTTCGGGGCAAAATGGTGCCAGCTCCAAATCGAACAGCAGCCCACAAATAAAAAAGATTGGAATTTGCTCACAAAAACATGAATCGGGATTGGCAAACTGTAAGTGACTTTCCATTAATCTACACTAAAATCTCGTTATTCCAAATGGCATACTCAAATAACGGTAATAACGGTACTTAATTTTCTTCTCAATTTGCATGATCAGTGATCCAATGCAATAAAAAAATAGTACGGACTAAGGAGTCACTCCAATTGTAGGTTTTCTATAAAACGCATTTTTTCAGGTACGGTTATACTTATGCAAGGCGCTGTATATTAGTGCCCGTAGCGTAATGGTTTTGTATGTTGACGTTTGCTCCAAGACGTCGATGTTGGTTGTCCTTTCTTGTTGACAGCATTAACTTGGTCTTGCCCTCGTTAATCGGTAGACCCATCTTCCTGGCCTCCGTTTCAAGACTCACACAAGCTCCATTGACATCAATGTCCTCTGCGTATCCTAGTAGCTGGACGGACTTTTGAAAGATTGTGCCTCTGGTTGCAGTTTTGCAGTCTTTTCAGAACCTTTTTTGATATCAAATGCGTCCGTAAGGTTTTTTCCCGGCCATGATGGAACAGCGTGAGTTTTCCATTGTCATCTTACACAGACGGACTAGTTTTTCTGGAATGCCAAAACTAGACAATGCTCTATATAATTGGTCTCTATAGACGCTGTCATACGCGGCCTTGAATTGAATGAAGAGGTTGTAGGTATCGTTTTGAAGTTCCTGGGTCTTCTCCTAGATCTGCCGTAGGTTGTGAATATTTGATCGATGGTGGACTTTCACGTTCACACAGCACGGCAGATAAGATATTATAGGCCATGTAAAGGAGACTTATACCTCTGTAGTTGGTGCAGTTCAGTGGATCTCCTTTTGAGGATCGAGCATACGATGCTGAGGTATTCGTCGGATATGCTTTCCTCCGACCAAATTTTGCAGCTGAGGTGGTGCAAATCATCTCCAGCTCTGCTGCTTTGTACAGTTCGGCGGCTAGCCCGTCTGCTTCAGCGGCTTTGTTCGACTGAAGTTTAGATATAGCCATCTTCACTTCGTCAACGTTGGGTGGATGGAATTGTTGGCCTGCTTCACCCAAATTGCTGGCAGAATTTCGCTCGTCATCGCTATTACACAGCTTGGAAAAGTGGTCTTTCCATATCCTCAGTACTGACCATGGTTCCACTACTATGTTGTACGATGATGATGGTCTCTGTGTTAGGCATGTTTAAGTACAGTTGATCAAGCTGCCCAAATGGTTTGTTTCGTTCTGAAAGTATGCAAGCATAGTGGGAATAACAAAAGGAAATACAATAGCACGCACTGTAAGCTGCAACTGTCAACAAATTGAAGAATGCCTGTGATCGCCTATCAACTCGAAGTACGGATGAATACCTTTATCCTAGAACGACCAGAGCTGACTTCACGAAATCCAAATTTTAATTGATAAGGAGTCATCCAATCGGTACTCCACCTTTTTCATGCATCTTTCATAGCCCTTTCTTCATTTAAAATCCCATCGCGTATGTTTAACCATTTTATTTAAAAAACTAAAACCTATTTTACTATTTTTAACCACATATAGTGGTTACTGAAAAAAAAACACGAATTATAAAAAAATCTAGTCACAAATTCAAGGAAGAATTTGCCAATTAATTTTTTAAGTCGTTTTATTTTCTTGTTTTTTTAGAATAAGTGTTGAAAATTCTAAAGAGCTTCCACTCAACAAATTCGTGCTAACAATAGCTTAAGCCTCAGTTTCGGACTTGAGCTTGGCAACGTAGGCGGCCTTGTGTTCGGCAATCTTGACCTTGCGTTGCTCGTTGGTCAGTTTCTTGGCGTTCCACCTCTTCTTGGTGATGCCGGTCTTCTGTACCTTCTTGTGGGTAGGATCAGCACGGATAGCAGAGTGGGCTTTTTTGTAGATTTCTTCAAGCTGAAAGAAAAAAGATTTTTTTGTTACACACAACTTTCTTGAAGACTGAAAACATGTTTGACACTGAAACAGGAAGTCTGAAGGATTGAAGCCAACAAACATCGAACATATTGGTCAAATTGATGTGGTCCACTTTCGGCACAGCCAGACTTTCGATTGAAGTCGTGGCGGTAATTTTAAAGTGGACGTCGACCAAAAAGTAAAACAAAGGGACATAAACTTACGTCGTCAGCACGGATACCCAAGTTGATGTATCGGCTAAACTGGCGTTTGAATCCCTCTTCGTCTTCCTCTTCCAAGGTGCGCATGTAATCGGCAACGTGCTGTCCGAAAATATGAGCACGATGGATGTCAGCGTTGAAGCTCTTGGTCTCAGCAGAGTAGCCGGGGAAACGCTTGACAGAGTGGGGGATGTTCAAACCACCATCGACTGCTCCCTTCATGGCACCGAAAACACGGGCCCCAGTGGTGGTGCGGCTAAGACCGACATCCAAGTAACAACGGAATGCTCCTGGGCCATCGTCGACGGGCTCGACATTGTATTCTTCGCCTGTGACTTCAGTGCAACCACCGTACAGCGATTCCAAGCCCAGTTTGTTAAGGATACGACGAGCTACCAACAATCCAGTGCAGTAGGCTGCCGCGTAGTTGGTCAGACCAACCTAGAAAACGAGTTGTTTACATGAGCGAACAATGAACAATGGTGATAAGGCTTTCAGAACTTACCTTAACTCCGTAATTGGGCAATTCATGAGAGTAAGCAGCGCAAACAACGCGATCTCCTTCAATTCTAGCGTAGGCAATTTGGACAGTGATATCCTTGTTGCTTAGACGTACGATCAGACGGTACTTTGGAGTGTTGTATTTATTTTTGTCTTGGAAGATCAAACGTTTACGGGCATAGTAGTCAGTTTTACCCTCACGACGCCTGCGGAATTTGACTTGATAACGCTTGAAGTATTGTTTATTCTTCACAACTTTTACGAAACCCTGAAAATTATAACAAATTTATTGAGAAAATCACATCGATGCAAAAACGGGCTTTGTTCGTTGAGGAATAGGGTAGGTAGAAAATCACAAAATTTCACAAACATCATTTGATTATTGCATTCACTGATTTCTTTTTCATATGAAATATTTGATTAATTTGTGATTTCTGGTTTAATTTTAAATAAATTACTAACCATTTTTCACTTATTTAAGAAAATAGAACACCAACGTTATAAAATCGCGATGTCCCACACGTCGGTGAAAAAAGAAAAGAAAGAGATAGTCGGTGTTTTTAAGCGGAAACATTTTGTGCGAGACTCGAATCATGCCGATAAAAATCACTGTGTAAAGCGCAACTATCTTCGGGTAAATTTTTGGCTGAGTTCGAGTTGCGCATGATAACTCTAAGGAATGGTACAGACTAGATTTTTTCAGTTGCAAACGATGGTTAGTTTTTCATATAAATTATAAGACGAATGAAAATTATTTGTAGTGTCAAGTTTATTATCCTACTTTTTCACCTGAATAAATCGGCTTGACTTTCTCAATTTGGCCCCGGAATTTGGACACGAAAATGGCCTCAATCGATAGATATAGATTATTTAAGCACAAATCTACTTTATTTTTTGTCCGCAAATAAATATTTCTATTAGAAATTAATGAAATAAAATTGCACTTTTTGCACAGAATTCACGATTAAATGTCATTTTTAGTACCGGCGGACTGCGTATGTTTATGGGATTTTTTCGGGTCTGGAATTTTTCTAAATATTTCCCTTTGAGGACATTTTGAACTCCGTTCGCCGTGCACTACAAAGTATTATGAAATTTGTTACCATTACTTATACTCATGTTAAAATGCATTTTCTCATGATAAAATAATAATTAAAAATTTCGCGCGAAATTTTTAATTATTATTTTATCATGAGAAAATGCATTTTAACATGAGTTTAAGTAATAGTTTAAAATTTCGCGCGAGACACGTCCTGCGTCTGCAAATTGCGAATGTGAGATCTGACAAAAACCTCACAACTTGTGACTCTCACAAAAACTTAAAAATTGTGATGTACTCCTTAGCAGGTCATATCTAATGAATTTGACATTTCTGTTGCACAAAAAAAAAAAACAAGAAAGCAAAAAATGGAAATGCAATATGTTCATGGAAAAGCTCTTGGGGTGTGGAAAACGATACACCTTGATGGCTGATTGCCAATTCTCGAAATACCGAGTGTGATGATAATGAAACCTTCAAGAATTATAAAACACGATCCTTCGTTGTAGCGATAATTGCTGAATTGAAAGGCAAATTTCAGTTGTTTAGAATTTGCTATGAAAAAGTTCATTAAGTTCTTCTTTATATTCTCTCGGCTTCTGGATAAGATTTTTACTTGCGACATATAGAATATATGGCAAGTATTGAATTCGTAAAAAAAAAAATTTGACGTAATGATGAAATGTGACATTACGATGATAGAGAAGTCGAAAAAAGTGGGTCCGGCGATTCCGTTCGTCTGTCTGTTTGTCTGTCTGTCTGTAAACGCATCTACAGCCTTAACCTCTGGTCCGATTGACTTAAAACTTGAAAATTAAGGGTTTGAGCGAATTCGCGTGGGTCGTTTTTTTTGATTTTTTTCTTAAGATCAAAATTTAGGGTAGCCACCATACGATTTTTTTGGCCAAAAACCAAAAGTTTCAATTTTCTCAAAAACGGCTCCTACGATTTTTGCTTAAACTTCCTCGAACATTTTTGTTTAAAACTCTGATGTATTTTATGTAAGAAAAAAAAATTTTGTATTGCTCCAAAACGGTACCGCCCATAGAACCGTTTTTTTGTTATCAGATTTTCTCGAAAAGTAAAAGTCCGATCAGAGTAATTTTTTTTCTGAAAGTACGTTTATATTGTTCAAATAATATTTTGTATTCAAAAAAATGTCAAAATTTTTTTTGGATTTTTTAAAAATATTCTTAAATTTTTTTTAAAAAATTCTGTATCTCAAAAACGGATCAATATTAAAAATTGAAATTTACTTATAAAATGAATAGTTTTACATTCTTGAATACTGCATACACAAATTAATTTTTAGACATTTGCGAAAAATTTTATATATAAAAAATTAATTTAAAAAAAACTGGTGTGACGATTTTTTTTTTAATTTGGAAAATCAACAATTTCTTAAGAAATCATATGACATAATTTTTTTCAGATTGAATCTTTTTTTGAGGTAGATATTTCAATTTAAATTTTTATTTACGAATTAAATTTTTTGAATGGGTATTTGGAATACTGGAGCAAGTTCGTATGACCGAGTCGTGCACATTTTTTATTTTCTAATATGATATTTTCATCAATTTATAATAAATCACCTCCTTTGAATTTCACTACACATACGGATTCCAATTGCTGCCATCATCCGACAACAAGTTGTTCGTAATCAACAACCAAGCGCCAACTCCACCCAAATAAAACCAATCCATTCCCAAAAATCCTATATAGCAATATCCTGTAGATGCACTCGATGTCTGGGAAGACAATGTAATACAGATTTGTATACTCGAAATACCAAACGCTACTGAGTTAATAGTTAAACACATCCGTAGTCAGCCTCATCGCGGGCCGATTGATTGTTACGATGATCGACCGACGGGCTAATTACACACGAGGAATTCCTTAGAAAGGAAACTGTAATTGACAATAGTGTTCCGAGAGGATTAAAATTTGACGCTCTGTTTATTTTGACCACCTTGAATACAAAATAAAAATTACAAGATATTTGTAATTTATGTAGAACATTTCAAAGAATTTCTTACCAATAGCTTTCATTCTTATGATTGTGTTTAGTTTTTTGCATAAAACTCCTCTTTCGTTTGATTTGTTTTGACAAAGCAGCTGGCAGTCACAAAAATTAACTCACCTTCCTGTGGTGGATTTGCTATGAGGTTTCTTATGAGGTTTTTCTCAGAATAAAAAATTGTGACAACCTCATAACAAACCTCACAAAAAATTATGACCTGTGACCATAAAAACTCCAGCATAGGGCTGAATAAGTGTGCAATTAAGCTTTTGTATGTCAAACTAATTCTTGGAATGATTTCCTACTTCGCTTTGTCTCAATATGGCACCACAATCGATTGCCAGGTCACGAGTACTAGCTAAATAGAAATACAATGGGCAGTCGCAGTATAAAATAAATTAGGCCGTGTGCGAATTTGGTTAAAATGTTGGTTAAATTTTACCACTACTATCATATTTTAGCTTGCTCCGCAACTAGTGTAATTTTAAAATTTTATTCAACATAAAGTGTAAAAAGTAAACCAAACGTCAAGCCTAGTACGCAGATCGAGCTAAACTAAATTTTATCTCTACAATTTTTATCTCTACACACGTTTGCTAAATGGGAAGATAAATTTTGAAGTGGGAGAGATAATTCTATAATATGTCACTGTCAACTAGGGATTGCAATCCCGGAATGATTTTTCAATCCCGGGATTTCGGGATTCAAAAATTTGGATCCCGGGATCCCGGGATAATCCCGGGATTTGAAGAAAAAAAAAATAAGGCCGTGTGCGAATTGGATGAATTGTGGTTAAGGCTGTGTGCGAATTCAGATAAAAATGGGTTAAAACTTGACGTTTGGTTAAATTTTGACACTTCGCATTATTTGACTAGCTGCTGCGCAGGTTAAAATATGACAGTAGTGGTTAAAAATTCATCCATTTTTATTTTTTAACCACAATTCATCCAATTCGCACAAGGCCTAAAAAATAAAAATGGATGAATTTTTAACCACTACTGTCATATTTTAACCTGCTCCGCAGCTAGTCTAATAATTTTATTCAATGCGAAGTGTCAAAATTTAACCAAACGTCAAGTTTTAACCCGTTTTTAACTGAATTCGCACACGGCCGTGTAAAATAAATAGTAATTTATCAAATCACATTTAGAAATCACGGTTTATTTTGGTAATAAAACCGAAGAAAAATCAATGCGTCTAAGGTTTCGTCCGCAAGCCTGCTTCTAATTTTAGTACCAAAACATGCAGCAGCAGAAAATGCAGGCTTCGGCTGAAAGCTTGTTGGAGGAATGGACATCAAATATTTATAGACTTGTTGTAAATAATTTCCCCCGATTCCAACCGAAAAATAAACCATCTCTCTTTTAACGGCTTTTATCAATGCAGTTTTATCAGATGGTTCTGCAATCTGTTGCGGTTCTAACTTAGGGGCTGTCCTCTATTTCTCTTTCCAACTTTTCTTTCAAAGAGAGTGCATTTTGGTCACTATGACTTGGTTCAACGTCTTGAACTTGATCCAAATCATCGTTGTTTTCATTATTTATATTTTTAATCCATTGTATTTCTATTTAGCTAGTACCCGCGACCTGGCAATCGATTGTAGTGCCATCTTGAGACCTGACACAGTGCTGTTTTTTTTTTTTTACATAAGTTTGGTATTGGGATTTTTTTGTTTGGTTATGATGTAGCACAAAAAGTCGAAAACCCCATTCTTGATTATACTATACTAGGTGTCTTTATATACAATGATTTAATCTACCAGTCCCGAAAATCCCGGGATTAGATAATACAATCCCGGGATTTAAAAGATTGAAAAATGTACCGGGATCCCGGGATCCCGGGATTCGGGATCCCGGGATTGCAATCCCTACTGTCAACCCAGTGATTGATACAGCTGATTTTGCCATTTCAACTCGCGCTATATTTTTTTAAATCTAAATATTATATCTTGCTTTTAAAAATGGAATCAAAAGTTATTGAGGACGTTGTAGTTCTTTGTGCTACGATTGTTTTAAACGCAATCGCTCTACAAAAAATCACAAAAACAACACCATCCTGTCAAGTTAACCCAGCTATAGTTTACCTCCTCGGTGTTGCTATGTCCCTTGTGCTGAAGCTTCCATATGGCGGGATGTTATTCCACCAACCTGCACAGTTCTTTTTTTTCTTCGAAATTGAATTGATTTTTAGTTTTTTTTTCTTTGCCTTTTTTTGTGGCACCTCTTCTGGATTTAATTCATCTAAATATTCGACTAGAAACTCCATATTTCTTTTATTTTGTGGTATAATATTTCTTTATTGAAAATATAACTTTTAATTCAAGATTACAAAATCTATTTCGACTCACTTCGACTGGCTTGGGCGCGTCAGGAAAATAGAATGCCCATTAAAATACAAATTCTACGAGAGCGAGCCAAAACAACTTTTGTCTCGCTTCTATGTCTCAGGTTTCAGTGTTTCGCGCTCAGCGTGCGACATCTAGCTACGAAACTCTGAAACCTAAACATAAGTTTAGGTTATTAATATATGCATTAATTAGGTTATTAATAGTTGCATTAATTTTATACTACAACTCGGCCAATCTGACAATTTGATCGCCCACGATTAAATTAAACAAACAAGTCTTAAGTTATAATTATGAGATGGTAGGTGTCGCCCTTAATCAACCGAACCTTCAGAGTCTCGATTCTTCCAAAGTCGAATATTTCGAGACTCGACAATACCATCATATGGCACCTGTGTGATTTGACAACCTTCGATATCGCGTATTACGTATCTGTCATTATGTAGAATTTTGTAAACAACGTATGGGCCCCTGAACTTTGGAATCAATTTCTTATTTACACCGGTTGTTGTATCTACATTTTTTATTACTACATAGTCACCCTCGTCGTATATACGTGCTGGGTTATTATGCTCATTAAAATATTTAATATTATATTCCTGAATCTTAGTGATTGCTTCTGAAGCCTTTTCTCTTGACAATTCAAGATTTCTTTCCAGTTGACTTAATTGTTTATCATCAAGAAATTCTGTTAATTTGTCGATTACTACTCCCCTTTGGTTAATACCAAATAACAATTGACTTGGTGTATTTTGAGTAGCGCGATGTATAGTGTTAATTAGTCCGAATTCTATTTGTGTTAAAGTAACAACCCAATCTGAGTGCTCGATTGGTTCCGAAAGCTTAGCAAGCATACCAGTTAATACCCTATTGACCCGCTCTACTTGACCATTGGCCTGTGGCGAATGAACTGCCACCTTAACATGATCTATATTCTGGTCTATAACGAATGAACTAAACTCTAGTGATGTGAAACAGGTTCCCCTATCAGTAATTACTCTTGATGGCCTACTGTAATACTCAAAATATTTTCTTAGTGCTGCACATACTTCTTTTGAGCTTGTAGATACAACTGGGTATAATTTAGTGAACTTTGTAAATGCATCTATTACCACTAATATGTGTTTTCTCTTTGACTTTATTGAAGGGTGGTCCTCTCCCTGATGATCCAAGTGTATTGTATGGAATGGGATGGGCTCCTTAGGGATATTGAACAAATTGCGTGTATTAGATTGAACTGGTGCTGAGTGCATTATGCAACGGATACAATTTTTAATGTATTTTTCAACTTTTTCTTGAACATTCGGAAACCAATAGTGACGGCCAATTTGATCAGAGCTTTTTGTTACACCTAAATGCCCAATTTTCTCATGGATCATTCTTATAACATTAGTTTCCATTTCAGATGGGACATAGAATCGAAGTTTACCGTTTTTATTTTTTTTGAAGACAATACCATCCTGAACTAAAAACGAATTATTATCTTTTAAATATAGTTTGTTTTTCAATTCCAAAATCTTTACATCTCGATTTTGGGCTGCTCTGAGTTGAAAATCAACATCCTCAGAGTCAATAACAGATACAACATTACATCTGCTTAAAGCATCAACATGATTTATATTGGCACCACTACGATGTTTGACCTTATAGTCATAATCCTCCAGCTCTAAAGCCCATCGAGCAATTCTATGATTAACATTCTTTTTGTTCAGTGTCATTGTTAAAGAACTGCAATCAGTTACGATTGTAAAAGGAATACCTTGCAAATAAACACGGAACCGACGTAAAGCTGAAATTATGGCTAGGGTTTCCAATTCAAAGCTATGGTATTTGGCCTCTTGTTCAGTGGTGCTCTAAGAGAAGAATGCTACCGGATGTAATTTATCATCTTCTTGTCGTTGGAGTAGAACTGCACCATACCCTAATGAACTTGCATCGCAATGCAGTTCCGTTTCTTTTCTTGGACTATAGATTGCCAATACAGGTGGAGATGTTAATCGTTCCTTTAAAGTCTGAAAAACATCTTCGCATTCGGAAGTAAATCTAAAAGGAGATTCAGCTTTTAATAAATTATAAAGAGGTCTTGCTATTCTTGAAAAGGATTCAACAAACCTGCGAAAGTATGAACAAAGTCCTAAAAATGAATGCAATTTTTTTCTGTTTTTAGACACAGCAATCGCTCGAATATGGGAATCACTAGGTTGGATGCCATGTTCCGTTACTTTAAACCCTAAGTAGTCAAGTTTCGAATATGCAAAACGACATTTTGATAAGTTGAGCTCCAACCCATTCTTTGCTACACAACATAAAATTTTAGTAAGTATCTCAAAATGTTCAGTAATAGTTTTACTAGCAATTAATATATCATCTAGGTAAACAACTATATCTCCTCTGTCTATAAATTCGCGAAAAATTTGAATTCTGAATCTCTGAAAAACACTGGGCGCATTCTTAAGACCGAAAGGCATTTTAAGAAATTCCCATTGACCGTTCGGGGTTACGAAAGATGTTAATTGTGTTGAGTCTGCTGCTACCCTTACCTGGTAAAACCCACTCTTAAGGTCTAATAAGGTCATAACCTTCTTCCCCTCCAGGTATTCAATGCAATCGTCTATCAATGGTATTGGATGAGGATCCCTTACTGTATGTTTGTTCAATGCTCGATAGTCTATACACATTCTGGTTTCACCAGATTTTTTCTTAACCAAAACTATTGGTGCAGCATACGGAGAGCTACTTGGCTGAATAATTCGTTTTTCCAACAGATCTTTTATTATTTCACTCACAGTACCTTTTTCTGAGACTGATAGCCTTCGCGGAGCAAAACAAACAGGAATATCAGATGTAAGTCTAATGTGCATCTCAAAATCCTTTGGTGAAACCATAGTTTTATCAAAATTCAAATAATTTTGAGATACTATATTTTTAATAGCTTTTGAAATGTCTAAACTAAGATTTGAATCAATATCTATATAATCTTTTCTATCCCATATAATCTCAAAAGCATGGCAGCCAAAGAAATCACTATCTACCTCAACATTATTATATTCTCTCTTCACATCAAGATCGTCATTAAGCTTAATCCGATCATGATTAAATGTATTTAACTCGTCTTTGAAGCAATCACTAAGTTCTTTAGGTTGTATCTTTAGTTCAGTGGCTAATACGCTGCTTTCAGAAACATCATTTATGTTGTTCTTATAATTACTACACTCTGAAGGTTTGGTTTTTTCATCAGAATAAGTGCACATATACAATTGGTTAGAAAGAAAAACTTTATTCGAACAAATTTCATTTTGACACTGCTCAGAAGTTATATTAACTTTATTACAGTTCATGTTAAGTTTTATATTAAAGATTTCACGACCAATAAGTAAAGGTATAGGAGTTACTTCATCTGGAATAACCATAAGGGAAACAACATTTAAATTATCTTTTATGTTAATATAACAATTAATCGTACCGTACGTAAAGAGTTTAATGTTTCCTAATCCTTTAAATCTTGAATACGTTAATGATTCTTGAACGTTAATTTCTTCAGGCAGAATAGACTTTCATATGAAACTAATCGGACTACCGGTATCCAAAAGAGAACAACAATGAACAAATTTTGTGCACTTATTCTTATTTGTCATAAAGGCGACACTTACCATCTGAACAGCATCCAAACTCTGAGTCAGCTCCTTGGTGTCATCATGTAGGGTATCCCGGTTCACAGCTCCAACTCTGGTCTTCACGATGTTAGGGCAGTTTTTGTAAGTGTGCCCCTCGTCAGCGCATTTGAAACAGGATCCAGCTGGTCGTTGCTCCTTTGGACATTTTGCTGCAATGTGCCCATACTTTGAGCAATTAAAACATCTCTTGGACTGCTCGTTGTTTGATGCTGAAGTTGAGGGAACCGTATTTCCTCCAGAAGTTGTTGCCCTAGCAACCATAGTCCTCGGAACTCTTCTTTTTTTCATATCGTGGCAAGAGGTTTTTGAGCTCTACTATTGTTTTGGCGGCAAAAAGAATAGAAACATTTGCTGGTGAATCCCTCAAACCATCGATAATGAATTCGATCAACTCTGCCTCATCGATTTCAGCATGTGACCCAAGTTCTTGCATACATATGACTTATCGAAGAAGTGGCTCGCCCTGACGACGTACTCTCTCACTCAGTTGACGATAGACTTGCTGTCTGCTCATCTTATGGTCGAATTCTTTGATAAGTGTTTGCTTCAAAGAATCCCAGTTGTCAACGTAGACCGTGCGTAGCAGCATTTTCGCAGTTCCCTGCATGAGACGGCGTGCAGACAAGTACTTGCATCGGTCATCGCATCCCAGCGAGTCGGTCACATCTTCGTAGTCAACTATCCATTTAGTTATGCTGTATGGATCGTCACCGTTGAATGCAGGAACAGCATTTTCGATGTCTGAGAAGTCCACTGCACGCCATGGTGCAACCGAAGATGTTGTGGGCGCCTCCATCTGGTCCAATTCTTTCCTCAGCTCAAGGATTTTTTTCGACGCTCAAGTCTGGCCAGCTCTTGTTCTTCTTCCAAGTCTTGGCCATCAGAAGCTGTATTACTGTGCCTGTTATCAGAAGCGGCCAGTGTTTCAGAAGTATTCTCTCCATTCGGAGATCCAGAAGGTGGAGTTTTCTTGGTTGACTCAGCAGAAGGTGGAGTTTTCTCGGTTAACTCACCAGAAGGTTGTTGGGGTGCCACTGTACTCTCATACAATGCCCGAATTTGAGCTAGAGAAGCCGTGTCTGGCACATCTACTCCAGCGCCCTGAAGTGCTTCAACCAATTGCGCTTTGTTAAGCTTAGTCATGGCTGGTTTTAAATCCGCAAAAAAAGAGGTAATAAACACAATAATTTCTTTTCTTTGGTGTATTACCCCACACCTGACGTTGTGGTATAATATTTCTTTATTGAAAATATAACTTTTAATTCAAGATTACAAAATCTATTTCGACTCACTTCGACTGGCTTGGGCGCGTCAGGAAAATAGAATGCCCGTTAAAATACAAATTCTACGAGAGCGAGCCAAAACAACTTTTGTCTCGCTTCTATGTCTCAGGTTTCAGTGTTTCGCACTCAGCGTGCGACATCCAGCTACGAAACTCTGAAACCTAAACATAAGGGGAATAACACATTATTAATAGTTGCATTAATTTTATACTACAATTTGTTTTTTTTTTTTTTTATATATACCGCGGAAACAAAACACAAACGTGAAACGTTAAAATTTATCTTGGAAAAAATTAGCCGAGCATTATTTCGCTCGCTAAATTATGTGGAGACTTTTTGATAAAAGTACTAGATGATAGTTTGAATTTAGCGCGTGAACTGCGTACTGCCAAGATAAAAATCCTCGCTAAAATTTATCTTTGGAGGAAATTTGTATGAAAGATAAATTTTAGCGTGATCTGCGTACTAGGCTTCAAGGTCTAACACACTTTTTAACGCAATTAGGGGGTTTACATGGTCACACATGGTGTGACAACATGGTGTGAATATGACGATTTTGATCATGTAAACGCTAAAACAACCGCTTGACACACCATGTTGGATGGTTTTCCATTTTTTTGGAAAACCTGGTGGTGTGTCACACCATCCAACCTTTGTAAACACATGTTGTACAACTGAAGCCATTTCGTCGACGTTAAATTCATTGCGTTTTGAAATTTTGGTTGAGAATGTGTCAATTTGCAATAATGTTTTTTGGAGGGAATTTTTTGAAATTTACAAAAGTCATCCGGAATTGTGGAAAGTAAATTGAAGCTAAAATTTTACTCGCCATAGTATGTCCACACTCTAGAAGAAAACTCACAAACTGATGTTGTACAACATCGTTTTTCGTGTAAACGCAATGCTGTCATGCCGTTGTCCAACCATGTTGTCACACCATGTGTGACCATGTAAACCCCCCTATTCGCACATTGCCTTAGAATTCAATCTGTTAGGTGTAAGCATAGTATAAGCTCTTATATTATATTCTGAGCAAGTTCTGTCACCCTGTTCTTGTTAATTTTTTAAACGATAAGCTAGGCACCCTGTTTTAATTTTCTTCGCGATAATCGAAGTAGATAATTAGTTCGAGCCTCGATATTTGACACATCTTTTTTCTGTCAATAATGTCAAATGTCAAAAACCTAGAATTTTAAAAGAAAAGGGAAAAATAAAATATATTTTTAAATCTTAGATTTTCTAAAGATCGAAAACAATTATTTGTACTTAGCTAAAATGTTCCAATAAATTAACATCATCATAAAAACTATCACAAAAAAACAAGATTCCTTTCCCAAAATGGGAAACGATGCAAGCAAACTCAAAGGTTTAGTTATCGACAAAAAAGCCATCGAAGCAAACGATATCTGGACATTGTACAATGCTGAGATGCCACAAGACTCTGATTTGCCTCGTATGGTTTCTATATTCCAAGGCGAACCAGTCTATGGAGAGGTATGGATCAGTCAAGGAACCATGGAACGAGCAGTTAAAGTAAGGCTAATTCTCCTCCGCCATGAACAAACATCTAAAACAATTTTTATAGAATCTTATGATATACCGTCATCCCTACATTTTGAGATACATCACATCCTGGGAACAAGGATCTCGCAAACATCTAGCTACTGAATGGGTGCGACCTCTCTCTGTTGTTCTCCCAACGCTCACGGACATCCAAGTTTGTTTAGGATTGAGAAACATTTTGTGCAGTTTAATATTTCTTGTCGAGCAGGTATATCCCAGTGGTAGTTCAAGACATCTCTATCTAAACCATTTTTTTTCTATCTAGGCTCAGGCCCGTCATCTGAACGTTGCTATCTCGTCGATATACGTCAACGGCGAGGGTTCCTGGCGCCTCGGTGGCTTTGAATACGTGTGGAAGGGTAATGATGTCAGCAAAACATTGCTTGACCTAACCATTGCATTTCGCTACAAGAATGCTGTCGATGCTAACGAAAGAAAATCATCTGGCGATTGCATAGAACAGTATGCCTTCGCCGTGCTCTGTGAGGAAATCCTCAAACAATGCTCGTCTCCTGAAACGCCATATATCGCCGATTTCCGCGATTATTGTGCCACTCATTTGCGACATCAGAACATAGCGATGCGTCCCAAACTATCCGCAGTTCTTTTGCATCCATACTTCAATCACGAATTCGTTCTGATTCATTCGTTCCTAATGGAACTGCCATTGAAGAATCCTCAAGAAAAACAAGACTTCTTCACAGGACTGATAGACCGTCTAAGATATTTCGACGAAAACGTCGTTGGGTCTCAAATCGGCAGTCTTCTGCTCTCCCGGATGGTCCTTCACGACACAACTGCCCAGTTGTGTGTTACTCCATACGTCCTCAAGACCAAATCCGAATTATCCGCTGCCTTATTCAACAACGCCACCTACATCAAATTCATCATTCCAAGAATTAAGGAAATAATTTGCGTCCGCGATGCACAGATCCGACTGATACTGCTCGAGTACTTTGGCGAATATGTAAAACTACTCAGCCGCGAAGAACTGCAGGATCAAATTTTACCAAACCTCCTACTTGGAATCAAAGACACGAATGACATCCTGGTGGCCAAGACTTTGCGTTGTCTTGCGGATTTAGTTCCTCTGCTCGGATCGGATGTGGTTATTGGCGGCAATCGAGCAAGGCTCTTCGCCGATGGGCGACCTCAGGCACTTCCCGACAGTACGAGTCATTGGGTCGAGCCACGTTCCATCACTCCAGTGATGAGTGGTGGCGAGTTTATGGTATCTGGAAGCCCCCTGCCGGACAATGTGGACGTCAGTGGAAGCTACAACTCTCTGGGCGAAGTTAATGGCGTTGTGATGCCTCAACGGCTAAGCCCCGATGGGGGTGAGGACGTCCACAATGGAACCGACGGCGAAATCGACGAAGAAGCCTGGAGCGATTGGGAAAACGAAGAACGTCTTGAACCAACGCCACCGGCTATGACATCTGCTCCATCCATTCCAATCGAAAGCCTCATCATAGAACCACAGCCACAACCTCTTACCTCGACGTCTTCGTTGATTCAATCTTCAAGAATATCCCTATCGGAGTCCTTTAAAACTTCATCCTCCAATTCTGTTGTTGCTTCACCAAAGATCATCGACGACATCAACGAGTTGGATATTAAAGTCCAGAAGCTTCAAACCAGCACCAGCGAGGATATTGATTTCTTTAAAGACATGGAGCCCGTCATCCAGAAGAGCACAAATGCAATCATTCCTGAAGATCTGCTGAGCAGCGCTAATGAAAAACTGCCATCATCCAAAAAATCAACTGTCGCCATGCCCCTCGCTGTTGAAGATATAAAGGTGGATAGCAGCAGATTTGAATTCAAAGCACCCGAAGCTGAAGAAACTACAGTCGAGGCTGGTTGGGGCGACGATGATATCGACGACTGGGGACAATAGTGTTCCCTCAGCAAATTAAATGAAGGCATTTGTTCTTTTTTTATTTTCTTCCTTGTGATTAAGTTTATAGATCTTGTGGCTTTTCTTTTGTCTGTTTAGGTTAAGAGATTAAACTTGTTTCCAGAGTGTGAGTAGCATCATGTATAATATAGATTTACACACATTCATGTATCGAAATTGTAATTAAAAATGAATCCCCGAAACTTATCAAAAATATATATTTAAACAATTTTACAAGCGAAATAAATTTAAATAAAACCAAAATTATTATGTTGAAAATATTTTAAGAATTATTTTGGTTTTAACGTTGTTGAAATTAAAAAAAAGCGAGGGTTAGAATCTTCATGTTTCCAAGGGTTGCATAATGAAAATCCTAAATATGTTATTCCTTTCAAATTGATTTGGATATAAGCTCGAAGCATAGAAATAGAAGTCCAAAATATGAAATTTTTTTTATCAAAGACCATATAACAAGCAAAGACGTCGCACATAGAACAAAAATCTGTGCCTGCTTTTTTCCACCATCCCAAAACATCCAAAACATGAGTCTAGGAATAAGAATGTATATACCTCGTCCAAAACAAATCTGCAGTACAGGCCTTATGAGAGAGCTTTTTTACTCCAAAGGGTACCTGTTCAGGAAAAAACATATAAAATCCCCTTAAAAAATATACTACACCACTGTCTTCTCATACAATTTCCTTTGGTTTATTTTTAAAAGCAAGCGTACATCCCCCTATGACTGTCTATGACATGACCTGCTTTTTGAACGGCTGAGCTGAGCTGAAGCTCGTTTTTGTAACTCTTTTTGTTTGACTAAACAAAACAAACACATGTAAATCAGTGTTGTCGTGAAAATGATAATGCTTACTTTTATTTTGATTCTGTAAGGGAGCTTTCAAGAATAGTAGTTTTTCCTAGGCTACTCGTTGCCGTCCCATTTTTTATTGATGCCTTGGAATAAAAAATCATAAGCCGTTGAAGAAAAGAGTTGGCTTGATCAAGTCACACAAATATTAATTTGAACCTTTGTATATGGATTTACCAGGTAATATCAAGAATGGTTTTCTGCTTGGTTTGACAGTTTTTTGACAGTTTTTTACATTAGTTTTTAATGTGTGTTCTCTGCTTGCTTGCTTGAAAACCATTCTTGATAGTACTAGGTAAATCCATATACAAAGATTTGAACAGATTTTTGGGTGCATACGTGTCGTTGTAAAAATTTAGTGCGGTTATAAATTTTTGTTGGTGCTGTGTGAAAATATAAAAACTGTAATTTTAATAATTAAAATGGCTTCAAGTTCTTCAAAGAATTTAAGCGCTGAGAAAAAAAAAGAAATAGTTGACGCAACAAATAAATTTTATGACCACTCAAAAAACAAAACCGAAGCTAAAAGACAAGCGCGATATTTTTTCGGTTTCAGAACGAACAGTTTTTAGTGTCCTCAAAAAAAAAAAAAAAGAGATTTCGAATTTCGTAATTTATAAAACTCGGTTGTATAGATTACGAAATTAAAAATTATTTAAGGTTCGTATTAAATAATTTTCCTAAATGAAAATCTTTTTTAAGGTAATACTAATAAAATATTAAGGCTACCCTTTTGATTTTTCGGAGAGCTTTTAACAGTTTTAGTATATAACCTACGGTAACCCTTGCCAATTCTTTCTTTCACACAACGTAATGGAATTCCTCTGCAGATAGAGTGAGATATGAATATCTTATCTTCCCTGTATGTACTGCATATTTGATTTGGACAAAGTATAGTTGCTTGTAGGGGAAACTGGGGCACATTTGACAATTAATTTTAAAGAGCCTGTATTTTTGTATTCGGTAAATGGATTTCAATCTTTTTTTTTTTTTGTATTCAATACGTTGAATGTTTAAGATAGAACTGACATGCTGATATTCCGTTTTTAACATTTACATATTTTTTTAAAAATTAATTTTGTAAAAAAAGTCATTTTGTCAAAAGTGCCCCGAGCACGGGGCACCCTTGACTTTGTACTGGGGAACATTTGACAATACTAGTTTAAGCCCAATAAGCCTCACCAAATGTGGTGGTTTAGATGGAAAGAAAAGTCAAACTTAGGGCTGAATGAATTTTGTTCATAAATTTGTCGAAGATTCTAAATGAAGTTATCAACTGCTAATTTGAAAAGCCGTTGAGCCTGGCTAAGCTCATATTTTTGGGCTTTCTTAGGGAGAGATTTGGATTTCGTTTTAAAAGTACGTAGAGCCAATCTTGTGCAGCTTTTTTTGAAACTTCCCAACTTGGTGAATGTTATTGGCCTTGGCAAAGTCATAAACAAATTTCTTAAAAGTTTCTTTTGATAAACCATAAGCATAGAAAGAACACAAATGTACCCCTAACACAAGGCAAATGTGCCCCATTTGAAAAAGTCAGATGTGCCCCAAAGTTTGTTTACAGCTATTTTTTTATTTTTTTAAATTAATGTTACACTTTCACAATATTCACTTTAATTTATAAGTTTTAAAGGGAAAGCACTATCAAAATAATGTTTCACAATAAAGATACACTTTCACAAAACTCACAAAATGCTTACCTACCGTTGGTGGAAAATTACATCAAGTATCTGGAAATCACAAAAACGCTTGTTGCTCGTAGAAAAGTTGAAGCAAGACTGTCACAGTTTACTACATTGTTTTTTTTTTAAATCAAATAAGGTGCCGTTTTCAATCCCAATTTTTCTTCTTAAAGGCTATGTTCACACTTAAAATCGCAAAGTCAAATGTGCCCCAACGTCAAATGTACCCCAGTTTACCCTACATACAGTCAATCTCAAAAATAAGTACAAAATATGCATTAAACTACTTTCTGTTGCAATAGCTCTATGATTGCAATCATGTTGGCCTTGAAGCATGTTTGATCTGTTGTCCATCATGTATTCAGTTTGGTTACATGCAAAAAGGACCGTTATGTAAGCTTAACTCGTTGCTTTGGAGATAGCTTACAAAATTACACTAATTTTTATGACAAAAGTAAATACACAGTTAGAACATTCTATTGTAACACTTGGACAAATACGCACAATTTTGAAAAAAAGGTGAGTTTTTTTTTTTTTAATTTTGCATTTCCTTAATTTGTTTTGATTGTTTTTTTTTATGCAAAATTACCACTTAAATAGGAAAACAGCTGATATGGCTCCTAGAGGTAACCAACTTTCGCAAGATTTGAAGGATTTAATAATCAAGCATCACCGAGAAAACAAAAGCATGAGGGAAATTGCAAAAATAGTTGATAAAAGCCCATTCACCATTCATAAAATAATAAAAAAGTACCAACTCACAGGAAACATTAAAAATGGTGCCGTGAACGAAGGCCATATGAACTAACGCCATAATGGCCTTAGTTCTCAATTTTTTTAAAGCTTATTTGATTTATCTTACGTTGGGAAATAATAAAAAAAAGAAAAAAAAAACTCAAGTGGGCACCTTCGACATTTTTATCTGGGGAACCTCCGACAGACTGTTGAAGCTACCCCTCCTATTTTTATCCATCACAAAAATTAGTTCATCCTCAAAATATTTTTCGATTGTTAAAGAAAATGGTTCAAATTTATAAAAAAAAATACAAAAACCTCCTGTGGATGAAGAGGCTATGAAAAAGGCACTTACAGAATATGTCATCAATAAGGTGGAATCACACAGTTCAGCAGCGGCAAAATATGACGTAAAAAGGACTACCCTTATTATCTCGCTTTAGGAAGGGAAACGCAAGACTCCCAATTCCGGCTGATGATTCCGGCCAAGAAGAATGTGAGGACGATATATATCCTTATCAGAGTAAATATACGTCTCGTCAAGTGATTACGACAAAACAAGAACAAGATTTAGCAATATATTTTAAAAACTGTTCCAACCTCCACTTTGGAATGACTTACCTCATGGCAAGGCGCTTTGTATTTGAATTTGGAACTTTTTTAAAAGCCAAAATGCCAGAGCCTTGGGTCGAAAAAAAAACAAGCTGGAAAAGATTGGATGCAAGGGTTCATGAAAAGAAACCCAATAGTAAGTTTACGAACCCCAGAAAACACGACACTCATGGGGATGAATGGATTCAACAAAAAAGCAGTTGAGGAGTTCCAAAACAATCTGTCAACAGTTTATGAAAAGCATAGGGGAGGAGGGGGCAGTTGTGGACAAATTTTATTAAATCTTTAATATTTGTCTACAGTAAAGACTTTAAATCAACACTTTTTACCAGCTGATAAACTAAGGCTTCCCCGAAATTGTCCCTAAACATATACTTGATAAGACTTCAAGTTTTAAGGTTTTCCATAATTTAATCCACAAGCTTTTTCTGTCCATATGCCCCCCACCAAGGGGTGGATAAGGACACGGACCAAAATTAATGGGGCGGAAGTGGACAGCTACAAAAATAACCGATAAATAATTAAAAACTAACACAAGATATTTAAAAAAGAACTTTTTTAATATTCCAAAATAAAAATTTCTTATTTTAATTCACAAAAGTATAAAAAACATTTAATAAAGGTGTGTCCATATAGTGTGAACACATTCACCACGCAAGCACTTTTTGTAAAGTAATTAATGGGGTGGAAGTGGACAGCTACAAAAATAACCGATAAATAGTTAAAAACTAACACAAGTTATTAAAAAAGAACTTTTTTAATATTCCTAAATAAAAATTTCTTATTTTAATTCACAAAAGTATAATGCCCGATTTCATGAACAACTTTTAAACACTAAACAGGCTTTTAAACTGTAAAATGAGATTTTTGGGTTTCACCAAGCGTTTAGACACTTTTTAAAATTAAATGGCAATTTTTGACTCATTAAATTTTAAAAGTGTCATTGAATATTTTAAATAGTGAATATAACGCTTTCTCATTTTTTCTCACATAATTTTTATGAGGATGTCAATTTTGACAAAAATTTCCCTGAAATTTCCCATTTCAAGTTGGTGAAACTCAAAAGTTTTAAGGGTCCGATAAAATTTAAAAAGATTTTTGCTAAAAGTACTTTTAGTGTTTGTTTATGAAATTGGGTATAAGAAACATTTAATAAAAGTGTGTTCATATAGTGTGTCCACATTCACCCCGCAAGCACTTTTTGTAAAGTAATGCATTTATTTCTTAGAAAACCCTCTATTTTAAAAAACAATGATCACCAATGAAGACACTTCGATAATATAAAAAACACTTACCTGCATTTATTTCTGCTTTGTTTTTAAAAAATATCTGCGAATTTCTGAGGGAGAATAATTTTACTTTTAGAGTGAAAATCACGAATGAACCTGTAACAATTTTTACACAAGACTGACAGATTTGAAAACTTTAAGGTTCATTCACAATTGAAAAAGGCAATGGATGGCATCGTTGTCATATTCAAATTTTCAACGAGTGGACTTCAAATGCCGATGTCCACATCCGCCCCTGTCCACATCCACCCCTTCCTCCCCTACATTCTTACCAAGAGACATATGGAATTTAGATGAAAAACTAACATTATAATGCATTACTTTTCAAGAATGTGCATTGCTGTCGAAGGTGCCCCACTCATTGTCGAAGGTGCCCCACCCTGGGGCACATTCGACAATTTTCTACTTTTTTTTTAAATAAAAAAAAATAGTAAACATTTTTTTTAAATCTAAGGTTCCGCCAATATGTTGATAAAATCATAAATTTTATAAAAAAAAAACTATGATTTTGTGTATTTTCTGTTAAGGTGTCGAAGGGTGCCGACTCTACCCTAGTATTCATATGAGTCCTTGAATCTATCTTCTGTCACCAATCAAACAAAAAAGTGCATTGACATATTATAATATGGACTGCTAGTTGCCAACTTCACGCGTGTTCAGCGTAAAGAGCGCCATTGGTTCAGGGTGGCCAAAAAAAGAACGATTCCAGCTGTCAAAAATGAACAAAAACAAAAACATAAACAACGAGGTCGCTGTGCAGTGTTACCGCAGGGAAAAATATTTTCGAGTCCAAGATGCTTGAAAAACGAGTCCACGTAAAAAAAAAATTAAATACTTTCACAAATGATTTTGTTTTAAATTTTTAACACACTTATTTGTGTTCTGTAAACAAAAAACGTTATAAAACCGAGTCCCCGAGCCAAGGAAGAAACAACGAGTCCATTTTCAATCTATAGAGTCCATGTGGTAGCACTGTCGCTGTGAATTCAAACACTTTTTTTGGGACTTATTTGGCCGCTTCGAACCAATGGCGCTGCTGTAGCTTGTACCTTTTTTCTTCTCATGAAATGTATGGAAATGACAAGTGACTAGCAGTCCATATATATTATGTCAATGAAAAAGTGCATGTCTAATTGCCTACATGTTAGGTATGATTGTATGTGTACATATACGAAGTGAACAAGCCAACGCAACCCATGCTCACCAGCAGCGGTACCATTTACCAAAAAAAAATAACCGAAGTTAATACATTGACTCCGGTCAATTTTGAAAATAAAAACTTCACTTGTTCTCAATCAACTTCGCTTTTCTCCCAAATCAACTTCGGTTCTTTTTTTTTTTGGTAAATGGTAACGCTGGTGAGCATAGGTTTCGTTGGCTTGTTGACATAGACAAATGCCCAAACATGAAAATATATAAAAAAAAAACTTGAAATCACTCATGATGCATCTGCATTACATGCACAACCACATTATATCCGATACTTTCGCAGTTTGCTTGCACAGTCACTGGAATATGCATGCAGTCATGTGTAACATTTGGTCCTATAAGTTTTTTTCTGAGTGAAGAAGATTTCAAGAAGTTAGAGATGGCTCGATGTAAAATGTAGATTTTCAACATTTTTAAAAAATCGGAGTAGATCTGCTTCGAAAGGAGTAAAGTGGTAACGCTGATGCTCACACACAATATTGGAAAAGAAATCGAAAAAGAAATAATAGAAAAAACTGCCAAAACAAAAAAACAAAATTGCTTATGAGAGCTTTCATATGAACAGGCAGAACTTTCATATGAACAGGCAGAGCTTTTTTATAAACTTGAAGAGCTTGACTATGAGCAGGCAATTGCCTGCTCCTGGAGAGGAGACAACTGTATAATTTCTTATCTGTGCTAAAAGTAATTGTGCGAGGGATGTAAGCCCTATAAACATCAAATTGATAGGAACAGAAATAAATTCATGAATGAAGTAGGAAATAGGGCGTATCTGATCAACTCCCATAATTGTGCGTTTGGCAGCCCGATTCTCCCCATCATCACTGATACCTCATAAGTCATAAGAAGAGGTGATTTTGTGACTTTTTCGTATTCTCCCCCAAAGTCACAACTTGTGAGTCACAAAAACAATTGGAATTGTGATCTCCTTCAGAGCAGGTCATAACTAGCAAATTTATTTGAGACTAGCTGACCCGGCAGACTTCGTACTGCCTAATTAAATTGCAATGAATTCCTGTCAATATGATTTGTAATGTGACATTTTTTTGTTCCTACATATTTTATAGTCGGAGCAAAAAATTCTCCTGAACAGTTCCCCAGCACAAACTTTCCATTTTACCATTTCAAAAGTAATGCATTTCATTTGAAAGAGTGTTTTTGAGATTTTTCTTTAATCAGATTTTTTTTTGAATTTCAAATTTTCCATTTTTTTTTACTTTTTCTTGCTTTCTAGTTCCCCATCACAAATTTTCCAGTTTTCCATTTGACAAATACTGCACTTACAATTACTTGCAATTTTCCCTTTGAAAACCAATGAGTTTTCCGAGTTCCTTTCGAAAATTCATTTTGATAATTTCCAGTTTCCGAAATTGTGCTGGATGGCGTAGACCAGGATGCTATAAGCGTATAAGCCTATAGTGTTGCAGAACTGGATTACGTCAGGATTCATGGAAGAACTTATAGAATGAGGCCTGGACCAGTGATCACTTTATAACAAGATTGGAAACCTACCTACGTTTTACCCTCCAAATACCGCAAAAGTTATTTTTTTCATGCACACATACTCTTGCAGCTAACTTGCTTTTTATTGCCTACATAATAACTGTATCTTTATTACAAAAACACGCATACTATTACAGCTAACCTGCTCCTTTAGTTTGTATTACACGCATACTGTTTCAGCTAACCTGCTCCCTCAGCTTGTAGGCAAATGTCACTTTGACAGCAAGGTTTCCAATCTTGGTATAAATGATCACTGGCCTGGACCGAATCCCGGTTGAAGCGCAGATGAAGGGGGAAACCAATGAACACACGGACGACGATGATGATTATGCTGAAATTTAACCTTCATTCATTTCATTTTCATTCCAATTCTGTGTCGCCTTCGTCCATAAAATAATAAATTTTCAACTTTCATAAATAATTTAAGATCTGACATCTGACAAACATAATTTTCAATATGTATTTGAAATTGATCATATTTTTTTTTTATTTTGATGGGGTGGAAAAAGTACACTAGTCAAAACAATTAAAGGAACACTTGAAAAAACTCAAAAATGGAGTGGATTTTTATAAGGCTGATCTCAGTAGAAAAAAGTCGGATTGAAGTGAAATAAAAAGTTTTTCAAAGGTTATCATTTTTTCTTTTCAAATTATTTTGAGTTAAAAAAGTACCGTTAGTCGTTTTTGCTTGAGCGTAAAAAATGTTCACTTCACAAACTTTGAGTTGTCATAAAATGAGCGGAAATTTTTTTAATCCAACCAATCTAAGATTCAATTTGAAAATTTTGTTGGCTATAATTCACTGTTTAGTTCAGATCGCTACGATTTTTTTTCTAATCAAAAAATGGGTTTACATGCAAAAACACAATTTTGACTTTGGACCCTAATAACTCTGCTAAATATTGACTTACAAAAAAACTAAAGACAGATTTGAAAAATTCATTAAATTTTCTACACAAAAACATTTTGAAAAAATATAAATATTGTTTTTTTTTCAATCTTTTCTATCACTTTAAAAAAAGGTCCAAAATACGCATTTTTCAACTTTTTCATAAAAACTACCGTTATTTTGTGCTTTTCAGTGATACAACTAATCTGAGGCTTAATTATTAAAGCTCATAAAATTTCCTATTATGACTAGCAACTATCGACTTGATAGTTGTATATAGGGTTTTCCAATAAAAGGTGTTATTTTGATATTCAAAGAAAAATGGCATTTTTTGAGATACATGATCGTATGTTTATTTCATTATAAAGTGGAAGGTATGCCGTTAATTATGGAACACAACATCGCCATACGACCACGCTTACAGGACCATATCCTTTTCCTGAAATTTTCCATAACCAAATCGCAAAGTGGCTGCCTTGTGATATGGTCCTGTAAGCGTGGTCGTGGCGGCCATTTGGCTGATGTTGTGTTCCATTATCAACGGCATACCTTCCTCTTTATAATGAAATAAACATCCGATCATTTATTTTAAAAAAAATGCCATTTTTCTTTGAATATCAAAATAACACCTCTTATTGGAAAACCCTATATATCAACTATCAAGTCGATAGTTGCTAGTCATAATAGGGCTGTTAGATTGGTTGGATTGAAAAAAAATTTCCGTTCATTTTATGACAACTCAAAGTTTATTTTTTTTTTTCGATTTTGAAATTGAGTGCATTTTTTACGCTCAAGCAAAAACGACTAACGGTACTTTTTTAACTCAAAATAATTTGAAAAGAAAAAATGAAAACCTTTGAAAAACTTTTTATTTCACTTCAATCCGACTTTTTTCTACTGAGATACAGCCTTATAAAAAACCACTCCATTTTTGAGTTTTTTCAAGTATTCCTTTAATTGTTTTGACTAGTGTATGTTTTTTTTAACATTGGCACAATTTGTGATTTAAAAAGAATAAGTTTCTCGCCTTAAAAACCATCTTTGAGCTTCAACGAACATTTAAAAAAGAAGAATTGGCCAAATTGGTCCAGGCGTTGTTGAGTTATGCGCTTACAAACACATTTTGCGTTTCATTTTTATATAATGTATTTGACATTTTGACTTTTGAGTAGTGAAAAAAATGGAAGTTGAAATGATTATGGCGCAAATTATTGACGAAGTTTCCTCCGTAAATGAAATGTAAGAATTTTACAACAGCACATCACTTGAAACAAACTAATAAAATTGATACGATTGCAGCAAGACGGCTTTTGCGAACCCTGAAACACCAATGACCCAATGGCTATACAAAGAAGCACGTATTATGTATTACATTTTGTTCTTCTCATTGCAGTTTTATTAAATTTGTTTTGAATAGTTTCTTTTAGTGCTATATGTATATGTACTTCCTTCCATTTTGCGGCTGACCTGGTGGGCCTATTCATGGCATTCAACGCTTCTCCCAGCTGATCCCATAATTTTGTTTACCCTTTCCGGATCGGTTGGGTCATTTTTGTTGGCCATGAGTTGTGTGTGGTCGGTCATGAATGCCACGAAGTATTCTAGTTGCTCCACCGAAGTCCTCTTACCATCGCGATTTGCTTCTGAAAATATTTTAATTTATTTATTTATAACTTCAATTATAGACATTTCTATAAAATTTATCATACCAGTTGCAGACATATTGTAGAGCTGAGTTGATGATTGGCAAATTTGAAATCTTTTAAATTTTTTCAATAAGAATCTTGGCTGTGGTGAGTTTTGTTGTGATTTGTCTTGTGAGGATTATGGGAGAATCCGACAAATGTTACCGAATCACAAAAATCCTCACTAGAAATAGTCACAAGGGCTTATGACTTGTGATTCTTCACAAGGGGGAGAATCAGGCTGTAGAACTAGTCAGAAACATAAAACGGTTATCGTTTGTATTCGTATTCGTTGAATTGCGATTATGTAAAATGATTATCGTTAAAAAAATATAATAATTATACACGAGTGTCCTTATTTTATAATTTCTCATTTTAATTCGCACATTCAAGGTTTTTTTTTGTAGTCCAGAGACCCAGTGCGAGCGAGAAGGTATCCATATCACCGCGGCGGTCTACATCGGTCTTAAATTCCTGAAAATATTTATCTCACAATCGGTAAGAAAAGAGATGCAAGACATTATTGTACGGCCACGGTGTCCAATTGTCAATCAAGTTCAATTAAGCTCTTCCTTAAAAACCATCCAAGATACTCCAACCTCAGCCTTATGAGCAAATCAAATAAAAGATCTGTGTTTTTTCATAAATCATCTTTTCTTGTATATCCTTTTAATAGTAATTTTTAAAAATGTTTTTTTTTTTCTCATTTTTTTCTTTATAATTTTTCTTAGGTTATTAATAATTTGTTTATGATTTTTCTTGTTAATAATTTACATTACTCTTTTATGTAACTTTATTATTTTGAATGTTTTATTATTAATTTCATTAAAAGGGAAATTTCATTTTCATTATTTTTGTTTTTTTGCTTGAATAATAATTTTTCTTGGATGTGTTTTTCTGTGGCTTTGTGTCTGCTCCTAGGTTCATATAAGGTATGTTATGGTTTGTTTTTGTTTTTTTGTCAAAAAAAATTCACTACGTTGTTTTGTATTTTACTACAAATATATGTTTCTCAATTAATTGTTTTATTATTATGGTTTGCATATATTTTTTAAATATATAATTTTAGTAAACGATTTTCATTTTATGCGCAAAAAATGCAAAAACTACTCTCTGGGAAAAAGGTTTTTTTTTTCTTTTTTTTTGTTAATTTTTATTAATTATGTTGACTTGCTTGCAGCTTCTTGATTTATTATTCCTGTTTAACTTTAGAAATATTAAATTTTATTTATGTAAATGAAAATATCAAATATATCATAAAAGTATTAAATATTTTTGTTTATTTTAATGAATAGTGCAAATAATTGGAATTGTGAATAAATATTTGATTCACTATGCAAGTCAAGGGCTTTTTTTACATTACCATCAGAAAACAAGTAAATAAAATTTCAGCAATAAACAAAGCTAATAAAAAACAAAATTAAAATAATGATGTTCTCATAATCGGTCCGTCATCTGGGGATCATCCAAAAAAAACTCGGGAAGCAATTGGCGACCGAAATGCCTTTTGGCCTGATTATGGGGTCGCGGCGGATCGTTGTACTAGCGAGTTTGACATTTTTCAATTATTGCTTTCTAGTGTCCGACCGAAGCTTAGGCTTCGGCTTCGGTCGAATTTGGCCAAACCTTTGGCTTCGGTATAAAAAGGTCGAAGTTTTGGCAAAAGCCGTAGTAGGCGCCGAAAAGAATAAATTTTTGAATTTTTGAAATTGTTGGACACAGACACAAGTTTGTGTTTATTAGTGTAAAATCGTAGCAGGCGCGGAAAAAAATTTCCATTTTTGAATTCTTTGAATTGCCATTGCCATACACATTTTTTCACATCGCTTGTACTTTTATTTTATTTATTCGAAATGAGAATTCTTCGCTTTCTGTTCGGTTTTCTGTTAGCCTAATATTCGGCTTCGGCGGAAAATCGACCTTCGGTCGGACACTATTGCTTTCGCTTTCGCCTTCTTCCAATTAACGAATTCGAAGGCGTAGTTGAAATCCGATAGTTTTTTTTTTTTGACGGATTCACAGGCGGAAGTGTTTATTCAAACCACTGGAATATTGGAAGAAATAAATTTTCGCTCCGCCGCGAAATCGTTAATATGGAAACACGACGCGAGTCGAATTTTAAAGGTCGAATTGAAAACGATCCGCCGCAAATCTTATAATCAGACCCCTTGTCTTGATGGTTCCTTTATGTTTCCATTGGGTAATTTTGGCTAAAGGATTGCCAATAGCGATTCAAAAATAGCGCGGGAGCAATGTTTCCGTAATTCTTTTAAAACTTGAAACTTGTTCCGTTAAGCAATTTTGGACGGGCTTAAGAGACATTGTCCAGAAATCCATTTATATTTTGGCATGGGTTACTGGCAGGTTGCAAAACTCAGAACTCTTATGCCGAGAGAAACGTGTGCCGTCATCGCCGTGTGCGAATTCAGTTAAAAAGTGATTAAAACTTGACTTTTGGTTAAATTTTGACACTTCGTGTATCGAACCGATATGCATTTGTATAGAATGTATAAGTATTAGTTTTAAATGAGTCAAATATTCTATTAAATTGTAATAGTATTAGTAAAGTACGGAGCTTCACTCCAATCTCCTCTTTCTTATAGGAGTCAGTTGTTCTTGTTTGTACAGAGCCGTTGAAGTAAGTCGTGCATATCGGTCGAGAGATTGTACAGAGTGAAGTAAATTATATTTACATAAAATACAGAATCGTACAGAAATAGTACAGAGTAGAGTAAATATTATTTATAAAATATATTAGTGTACAGATTATACCAAACAGCCCAATAGTAAAAGAATAAAATATGTTCTATAGTCGGTTTTTTCCCAATATGGGTTTTCCGACTTTAAATCGTGTGTTTGATTTATCAATCGTTTATTACAGTCCAAAATATACACTTCGCATTGAATAAAATTAGACTAGATGCTTAGCCTGCTCAGCATGACAGTAGTGGTTAAAAATTCATCCATTTTTAACCACAATTCATCCAATTCGCACACGGCCTTACTTTCAAATAAGAACGGAACGGTGCGGACGTAGCCGTCCATAACTGAGCGACAACAAGAAGGTCATATATTGTGCCCTAAATGGCGGATTGTTCCGTTCCGTCAATTTTCGATCAGTTTTGCTTACGGACGTAAACTGCGCTCCCTTTCGCTTCTAACGGACGAAAATTTTAAAACTGACTGGATTTATTTATTTTTTAAAAGACAAAGTCTATTTGTTGTCGTTTTAGAAAATTCATTTCTTGAAATCGTTTATTCGTTGCATTGCAACCAATATTCACAAACTATGAAATGAATAACAGACTTCCGTACACATCCGTTCATTATGGGTAAAGTCTTCACATGACTGTTCGTAGGGGAACGCTTCGGTCGGTTCCGACACTAGCTTCCGTTCATTATAGTTAGCCCTTAAGAATACATAAGCATTCAAAGTGTCTAGAGAAAACAACTCTTTATAACACCCCTCACTAAGTGGACAGTTTTTTGCTGGAAAAACCTCAAACCTACAGTACTCACCATACAAACAACAAAGGAATCTCAACAAAAGAATAATAACAAAACTGAAAACGAAAAAAAGAACTCACACAAGGCTCTCAGCTCTCTGGTAGATTTCCTCTCTTCTATCAAAAAGTGTGTTATCTAGGCTAAATGGGCTTATCTGTTGTTCGATAAGTAAAATTAAAAAAATACATCAAGCGTATTGTATTGTAATATTTTTGTTTTGTTTTTTATTAATTCTAAATCTTTTTTTTTTTTTTTGTAATATTTTTTCAATGTTGTTTTCAAAGTGAGGGTTTTCTCTCGTTCACTTCCCATTTTTCTTGTTTTTTTATTCTTTATATCTTTTCTATACACAATGCACGGCTCTTCTTCATCTTCTTCTCTACATTTTTTTTGTTTTGTTTGTTTAGGTTGTAAATGATTAACATATTCAATGAACGCGAATGCAAGAGAAAAATTAAATGTATAACAAAGTAATAAAAAAAAACTAAAGTTATGAGTAAAAACTAAAACATAAGTGTTTTTTAATCTTTTCAAATATTTCATCTTTTTTTTAATAGAATAGTTTTTTTTTGTATTTCTTTTTTTTTGTATTTTCATTTTGTTTCTTTTTTTGTTTTTTTTTAAATTTGTTTATTTTAATTTTTACAAGAATCCATCAATTTAACTCCTTGTCTTCTAAGTACTTGTATTCAAATGTGAATCCTTCCTTTTTACGCTGACTCCATTTTTCGTAGTCGAAATAGATGTACGTACCCTGAAACGATAGAGAATAAAAATTAGTGTTAACAATTGCTGGGACAGTGAATAGGTTAGGTGATGAGGGGTGTGCACAGCGTGAAACTGATGCATACATGGGGGCCTACTGGTCCATTGTGATCCCCTATAAAAATAAAAGGTAGCATCGATGCTCTTCAAAAATGCCGATTAACGTAGACTGCCTCGTTAACGAACCAGCCTATGCTATCTATAAATTTCCTCATGTTTGCCATTGAGACTTGTGCTAGATCATCCAGTTCCCCAACAAACCTGTTACCGAAATGACGGAGTCGGTTAGTTTGGAGTTTCGGACAGTCACAGAGCAGGTGTTTAATGGTTTCTATTTCCTCCTCATCTTGACAGCTCCTACAGAAATCGGGCGCAAATGCCCCTATCTTGTTGAGCATTGTGCCAATGGCGCAATGACCCGTTAATACACCTATCAGGATTTTAATGTTCCTTTTACTCAGCGAAAAAATATACCGAGTTTCCTTTTCGTTTGTGTTACGCCATAAACTTCTAGAGATTACGCAATCGCGTAAGCTAAGGCTTTGATAGCAGCCTGGCTGTCCACGAAAAAAGTAATCTCCGCGGAGCTTAGATTTTCATGATGTGCCAATTCAGCGGCTTTTTCAATGGCATAATCCCACAAGTTGCGAAGAAAGGAAGGTCCGTCTAAACAGAGATTCGCATGTACAGATAAGGCTAGTTAATCTGGAGGTCGCCAGATATCCGGATACTCCGTTAGAGACAAAGCTAGGCTGATCATCGGCACGGGTCGTATAACACCTTAGATCCAGCCCAAGTTGGGATGTGATGATTTTGGAAGGAAGAGGTGGGGGTAAGGAGTCAGACAATGTTAGACATCAATCTGACAGGAAGGAGGAGGATTAGGATCCGTTCCGTAGACGTAGATACTATTGGAAGTTTTGTCAGTTCTTCGCAAGAGGCAGTATCCGTGAAAGACGAAATAAAAACTTTATGGACACGAGTAGGATTCGAACCCACCACATTCTGCTTAGCAGCCAACGCACATAACCTCTAAGCCACTGACACTACAACTGACTTTTAGAAGCAGAATTCTAACACAAGTTATAAGTTATAATCACAGCAGGTTTTTGCCAAGTTGTTGTAGAAAAAACGCTTCCTTACCTGTTCGTAATCATCATTAATAATTTTTGGCTCCTCATGCCGTTGGAACCACATCATGTATTTTGTATGGAATCGCCAACTTTGCTTTTTCAAAGCTTTAGCGGCTAGGTACTGTGCCTTGGATCCTTCCATGTAATAGAATACAAAGAACAGTGTTTCGGTTGATAGACGTTGGAAAAATTCCACTGTATCATAGTGGGGTAGCTGAGACTGCTCCAGAGAGTTTGAAAAGGAGAACAAACAATATTAAAAAAACAAATTCATACAATTTGGAATAATATTGCTCAACTTACCTGCGGGTAATGGGGCGGTGTCTGAACTGGATTCCGATGAATGTAAGTTGTCAGTTTCTCCGAATCACTTGGCATTGGCAGATGATAGTATGCGGCTTCCATCATTTGGAATTGCAATTGATGGTCCTTGTGTAGTGGGGAAGGACCAAGTGGCGCCACACCCAACAATGGCGGGATATGGGCTTCATTTGTCGGTTTAGTGTTGCTCAAAACGCTGCCGCTGTTATTTTGTCCGACAATACCACTTGTCAGACTAACAGCACCTTGGCCAGATGTTGGACCATTTGTGGTGCTATTATTGGCAGTTGTGTCTGTTACGGCTGGTGAGAAATGCTGAGACTGTTGTTGTTGTTGCTGCTGCTGTTGCTGCAGTAGATTTTGCTGTTGTTGTTGCTGTTGTTGCCTGGTATCGACGGTCGGTCCTTGCGCAAGCATATTCGTTTCAGATCCAGATCGATTGATTGCATCTTGGGCCATTGTTTTCAACGTGGACATAGTGTCGGTATTGTTTTGTGTACCGGACACAGATACATTTAAGCCTTTGCTATTGTTATTGTTATTATTGTGGTTGAGTGGGCCGTTCATATGTTTCGGCGAGAGCAGACCGGGTGATCCTCGACTTGTGTTGGCGAGAACGCTTGCCACATTCGCAATACCGTTGGGTGAAATGCGATTTGCAAGGCTGTTGCTGTTATTGTTGCTGGGCGCGTTCAAAACTAGTGGCGCTCCCGAATCCACTGATACTCCTGAAGTCACTGCATTGCTGCTGGTGTTTCCTATGCTGGTATTATTGGAAGTGTTGTTATGCGTTGTAGAGGAATCTGTGAATTGAAATCGAGAATAATCATGAGTTGCATTTTTCGGAGATACATAATCAAAAATTAACAATAAACTAAGCAAAGACGGTTCACAGTTGATCAGCTTTCACTTCACCAAGTCGCTAGAAGTCATTTGAAGAACTTAAGACTCCTAAGAGCTTTCGAAGAGCCAAGGTCTAAGTGGCTTACTCATCAACAATTCTCTGAGTGCATGTGAAAAATGATGGGACTTACAATTTAAAGCCGATTCCGAACGCCAAAGTTGAGAAGCACTTTTTCATGGCAGATTGGAAGTTTTGCCAATTCTGCGCAAGAGGCATTACCCGTGAAAGATGAAATAAAAACTTTATGGACACGAGAAGGACTCGAACCCACGACGTTCTGCTTAGCAGCCAATGCACTTAACCACTAAGCTGCGGGCAACTGCATTTGGAATTGCAACTTAAGACCAATAAGGCAACTAAAACTCTTGAAAATAAATGAAATAATTAACGGTCTAAAAGCTGCTGCAGATCTTCAGAATTGTCACACATGAGATCGCTATCCTTCTTAAAGCGCAAGCAAGATTATGGTAAACCCACACGTAGGCGAACCGAAGACGAACCTCCTTGAACCAAAGATCCTGGAGGAAGTCAACGAGGCTATCGTTAAGAGTAGGTAGGCAATTGCCACTCTTCGATAACCTCACGACAACCCTTGGTTTCAAGGTGATGAACTGTGACAATGACGTGACTCCCGAGTGGCTCCGACAGTTTATCAAAAACACGTCAACTCCATCGCAAGGCGCCGATCTTCGCCTCATCGAGGTGAAAGAAATAAAGGAGTTGTGCGAGCGGGAGGCAAACTAGTGGTCAAAGGCCCAATCATTCCCAGCTAAAGGCTAAAGAGATACATCCTACCCCTGAATAGTGATCTCCTAAGCCAGGATTGGGAGATTGTCAGAACGGAGAGAACCAAAGAAGGCACCGAAGTGGAAATCCATTCCACTTCTCAGGAAAGTCAACTTAAAATTACGTGTCGGGATAACTCACTGCAAACTGAGGTTGATTGCCAACAAAAAGAAACAGGTTATGTAGCGGCTGCGGCAATGAAGAAGAGCACGAAAACACGACTCACTTCCTATGCCACTGTCCAGCACTCTGCCATACTAGATATAAATTTTAAGGCAACCATTTCTTTAATGAACTGAACTCCCAGGCAATCGCCTACTGAACTTTGTCAAGTCCACCAAATGGCTCGACCAACCATAGAATTTATAGGTTAAATCACTTTTTCAGAAGTTACAGTACTTCAGGGTATCACAAGGGATCTACATTGATCTTAGTGTGACGGTAACAAAACCAACTGTCAGCCTATACAACCGAACCTAATCTAACCTAAACTTTAAACATTTCAAATGTAATAATAACTCACCACTAATTTGATGAGAGGAATTCGTTTGAAGATTTGTATGTTGGGCCTGTTGTTGTGCATTTGATCCAACAATCGATGCAACTGTTGGCGCTGCCATTGTGTACGATGTTGCAGGATGCACTGGGCCATTTTCCAGGTGTGCTGTTGAAAAACAAATCAAATCAAATCGAAAAGTAGGCTTAGCAGGAATACTAACATGTATTATTCTTAGCTACAGCTGCAAATGCAATTGGTGGTGTGGCTTGAATCACAGATTGCGCCTGAATTATCGTCGACGAATTATTCAAACTAGGTGCATTAGAATGTTGTTGCTGTTGCTGCTGGAGCGTCACCACGGATGCTGTATGCTGTTGTTGTTGCGTAGAATTCACCACTGACGACGTCGTTACATTTGATTGCAAGCTGTTCGCCAAACTGGACGCATGGCTCGTCTGTTGCTGATTTTTGCTAGGCGTTGAACTTATTAGGCTTTTATTTGACTGTTGTTGCTGCTGCTGCTGTTGTTGCGATAATTGAGCCGCCGTTGAGTTGTTAAGGTTGTTCGATGTTGCACTGTTGTTCAGATTCGAATCTCCTCCCGCACCAGCTGCCGCTTTACCGCTGGTATTGTTGTTATTATTGGCTCGTACTGCTGTAGGTTTTACAGGTTGCTTTAATTATAAAAGAAAAAGAAGATTAAGACTGTTCCTTTGGTTAAAAATTAAAAGAACACATACTTTTGCTTTACTACTGGCATTAGTGTCGTTCTTATTGCGTTTGTCGGCTGTCGCTACGCCCGCTGCCACCGCCGCTGCTGCTGCTGCTGTTATGTCCACAGACGTTGAATCACTGCTGTAGTTTAGATTATTCGCATTATTTGTAGTACTACTGCTACTGGTGGTAGTGTTGCCCGTACTGCCGCTGCAATTGTTCAGTTGTTGCGATGAAGGTGGCGGCGATTGAACAGGACTACCACCCGACGCTATACTACTTGGCGATCCGCCAGTTTCGTTACTGTTGTTACTGTCTGTTGTTGCTAATGATGATGGAATACCAAGGGAAACACCTTCTGTTACCATTTTTTTTTATTTTTGGTTAAGTGTTTGTTTTTGTATTTGGGGAGTGGATTTGGTATGGCATAAGTTTGAAAAAATGCATGATGATTAGTAAAAATGCACACAAATGATTAAAGGAAGTGTGTGGAATGCAAAGGGGATGTATATCTTACCGGTGCCTGATAATTCAACTTCATCCAAGCCAATAATGTCATCATAGATGAACTCGTTCTCTTCGAAATCGGGGTCTTGCGAGGATTCAATGTAGTATTCAACATCGTCCTTGATTTTATTCACCTGGAAAGATATTCACACACGTTTCTTATGAGAATTTTGAATGGTTTGTATGTTTGTTCTTTCTTTTCTTTGAAAACATAATTTGGATTAGACAATTCAATGGGACTGGATTGATTTAGTCATTCAGATTGACCAATTTTCAAATACATTTAACAATTGGATTGACAAAGGTGTAAAAGAGGATATAAATGGAAAATGAGATGAATAGAGTTAAGAGAATAAGAATAGTAGATTTAAATCACCAATTGTTTGAATTGAAAGATTCATTAACATAGAGCGATCAACAAGAAAGACGGAATAGACTACAAGGATGGGATTTGAATAGAAAACACTGCTACCTAACCGGCGCTTTGGGCTACTTGATTCTTATTGAACATTGAATGCATCTCAACGTGAATAATCAGTATAAGAGGATTGCAATTAAGTTTTGTAAAACGTCCTGAAATCAAAAGAAGTGCATTTGAACTGAGCAAAGACAAACGGGTAGTAGTAGTAGTAGTAGAAATGGCGGCCACGAGCAGTCTAGCTCGGTGACCCAATTAGCGCTGCGCTGCGCTCTTTTGATACCATAAAATCTCGTTTGACCTATAAAATTTAAAGAGGGATTATATACAATTCTGAGCTTTTGTTTTGAGTTCGCTAACTGGCGATCTCATGTTCGAAGAGGAACTGTAACAATCAGTTTAAACTACGCCTCAAATCCACTTTGTTGCGTTTAGAAAGGAGATCAAATCTTTGATGCTCAGTTCGGAAAGCTCATTTAGGTAATTGAAAAAGGACTTTCCCAATGCTTTGGCTTTTGTTTTGGCTAGCGCAGGAAACTTATACAAGAAGTGGTCCCCACAACTTCGACGGAAAGTATTGTGGGGAATGCGCAGCTTAGATGAGTGTTCCCC
Source organism: Sphaerophoria taeniata (assembly GCA_943590905.1). Classification (NCBI taxonomy): domain Eukaryota; kingdom Metazoa; phylum Arthropoda; class Insecta; order Diptera; family Syrphidae; genus Sphaerophoria; species Sphaerophoria taeniata. Next base: position 70,665,113 of record OX016542.1, on the reverse strand, counting down.
AACAGGCCAGTGTCCGGTGCATGTTGCAAGTTGCAACGACCCTGGCTATGTCTTGCCTTGGGCTGCAAATAAGGTTATTAGTGCGGGATTTATTGTAGGTTGGCTATATCCTTCTAGATATGATATAGTTGGTTAGGCTACTCCACCTGTTGTTTGATTCAGCGAGAAAAATTGATCTTGCCTTTCATAGCACCAAGAGGAATGTTGACTCTTTCCACAAGTGAGCTAGCCAGCTCGTCAGCCCGTTCATTGCCCTCAAAGCCACTATGACCCGGAATCCAGACAAGAGTGACCCTGAGTCCAATGTTCATGCCCACTAGCTCACTTCGGCATTGTTGAACTAATTTATAGAATGATGTGGACGAGCCAATCGCTTGAACAGACGCCTGACTGTCCGAAAAGGTAGCTGTATTGCGGTTTTGATTTGGATCTAGTTTTATTAATTTGCATGCTTCCTTAATCGCGTTTAGCCTGAAAGACACTAGCAAAGTCATGAAGCCGGAAAAGACCTGGAGACATTTAAGGACTCAGAGAAAATTCCTGCACCATCCCACACTCCATCTTTGATCCGTCAGTGAAAATGGTTGTGTCGAAGCCTCTCGTCACTAAGTCATCATCCCACTCTTTTCGGCATGGAATGATAACTTTAAAATCCGCACTGAGGTCCACAGTAGGAGTGCAGTAGTCGGTTTTTGACTAGTGGGATGAGGTTAGTAATATTACTATGACCATAGGATTTAGAATACCAACTATTCCATTCCCTAAGTCTCAACGCGATTCAAGATACTTAATATTTGATGTGCAAGTCTATTGGTAAGAGGTAAAGAAAAACGCAAAGCTCCTGCGGAGCCAACACTAGCTGTTCTCTGAAACTGGGCCACCAAACAATCGAATCATAGGTTAAGATTGGACGGACTATGGACACAAAATCATCTTCGATTGCAAACCCCACTTTTTTGCCAAAGGTTTTACTACAGGCATAGAAAGGTATGCTGGCTTTCTTGACCATTTCTTCCATATTAAGTTCCCACTTTGGGTCAAGTATTACTCCCAATTATCTAGCGCTGGAAACAAGGAAAGAGTTTCTCCGTTGAGGCGAGAGAGGGTGAAGGGAGGTACGTTTGTTTTGATAGTAAAGACCATCAGTTTTGCTTTGATTGAAACCCAAGACACAGCTTGTAGCCCAGTTGATAACTTTTAGCAATGCCATCTCCGTAATCTCACCAACCATGGAAGTGAACTGGTACCAGTATCACCAAAACGTCTGCGTAAGCAACAGCCTTCACGCCACATCTTTCCAGTTTAATAAGAATTTTATTCATGACTAGAAGCCAAAGAAGGGGGGACAAAACACCCCCTTGGGTGTTCCCCTGCTTACGCGCCTGGTCATGTTAGTGTTACCCAAGGTAGCTTGAATCCTTCTATCACTGAGCATGGATACAATCCACACAGTTGTTGCTTCTGTGTTACGAAATATCAAAGCAGGAAAAGTTTCAAAGTCAAGTTTCAACGATTTACCAGAAGTTATCTGATAAACTGAACGGTTTTGTTGTGATGCCATCTGTATTTTGAGTTTAGAGTCCTCTATATTCCTTTAAGTATTGTTTTCTGGAAGGATACACGCAGCACAGTATGCACACCACAACACACATACAGACAGTGAGAGAAGCAAAAAAAAAAGCATTGGACTTGCCTACTTACAATGTCGTGTATATTTACCTGCTCTGCCTCAACACCATCATTATCAAGCAATCGCAGTAGCGTTTCCAGTTTTGTCACATGGAATTTATGCCGATCTAATTTCGATCTCAATTCGTCCATTCGATCCTGTTTGTCTCGATCTAGACGTTTCTTTTTGCCCGCTAATAACGACTCGATTTCACTCTCGTATTGATCGATTTGTATTTGCAGTGAACTAATTGAACTGGTTAGCCAATTGCGTGCTTCATCTTTGATACGCTGAGCAGGATCCATTTTTTGTGCCGCCCCCAGGCCTTCTTTCGAATAGGCTTTGGTTTTTGTCTCTCTTTCCACGATTTTAAATCTTTCCATTTGCTATAAGAATAAACAAATAAACCAAGAATATTTATTAGAATGAATTTGACATAACACATTTCTCATACTGTTTCGATGAGACGCCGATTCTCTAAGAGGGCGCTTTTATCCTTAATCTCAGCAGACGCAATCCATGATTTAATCTGATCGCGAAGCCGCTGCAGCTTTTTGATCTCCTTTTTAAGATCCGCTTCATATTTCTCCTGCAAATGATTGAAATAAAATTATGCAATCAAAATTGCTAAGCAATAAATTTTGAAGAATCAATGCTTGATGTTTTACCTTCTGATTACTGTTTGTTGCATTGTGAACTTTTTTCCAAATATCTTCGAATGTTTCGACTCCTTCAGCGACCTTTTTCAGACACCTATCTATCTCTCCTGTAATTGATAAGAGTGAATTAGAAAATGGATACAAATTTAATTTACGAAATAATATGCAAGAGGAGGATCTTTAGAAGATAGTGAGGTTAAATTACACAAATTTAGAAATTCTGTGAAGATATGTATTTTGTTTCATTATGAAATATGGCCCAGGTGGTTTAATGATTCAACTTTCAAAATGCCGGGACACAGAGACATTCCGGAAAATTGCAAAGCTGATGAGCTCGCCAAAAACGGAACATTTCTGGCCACTGTTAGTCGTAGACACAACATAGGAACACCACATCTTTTCAAACAATGAATTAACAAATGCTAGATGGTCGCAGGGTACTACCTGCCTAGCAACTAAACAAATATGGCTAAGCGAAGACCTCAAGCGGTGAAAATGCTTCATTTCCCTAAGCAGGCAAAGGCTTAGCTAAGAATTGGAGTCATAAGAGGACACTGCCATGCCATGAAATTACTTCTGTAGAAGCTGCATGGACAAAGAGGAAGAGGAAACCGTCCAACACCTTCTACCGGCAATCCCAATAGAAGGAGTACTTACCTCGGTAACCCCTTCTTCCATAATACCAGTGAAATGGCAACGATAAACACAAGATGTCTCTCAAATTTCAATTAAAAGTACATAATGGTTTGCTTAAATTCATAACTCTCACATGAGTAACTTTCCTTAGTGGTGTCACAATGAACCCTTAGGGTCTAAGCGAGTCAACAACATCTAGACAGCCACTGTAACTTAACCTAGCCTAATCTAGACCTCCGAGTAGCATTAAGTACATTATTGAGACCGAAAGATTAAGTTCAGAAAAATTGTTACATCTCTAAGCAAGGAGTCTTTTTCAGTTCAATCAAAATACTGAATCATCTCAACTAAGATGTTTGAATTTTGCTTCAACGCGAATAACAGGATTTCTAACCTGAATTTTGAATTTTTGTTTAAAACTGAAACTGACGAAGTTTTCGGTTAGGTACAACTTATGACTCTATCTTACTTTGTTTGGTTTTCTTAAACTAAGTATACAGCATTGAAGATGGTAAGACGTAGGTACATAGGTTAGAATGGAGAGAAAAAAGTTCCTAATCTTAATATTTTTGACTTCGCTAAGCTCGCATAGAAAGGGAGCACCCAAAGCCATTGTTCTGGCACTTAGAAGGGCCGGGCACTCACACAAAAAGTGCTGGAGTGTACCCCTTGCGCCGTATCTCTACAGCTTCGACAAAATTCGTTTTGGGGGATACCAAGTTTCAAGGCATGTTGTCCAACTGGACGGTGGCCTGTGCAATTGGCAACTAAACTAACCTGCCAACGTCTGACCAAGGTTTATTCAGAAGTTACTTGGTACGTTTCTAGTCGTAAGTGGGCAATATCTGTCGCGAGATATTGCTGTTGGTGAGATTTTTCCATCTTAGAAAATGTTTTTGAATATCCGTTTTCATGACTCCTAAGGGAATCCTAATTTCTTTGATGCGGTCCTTGCCAGTGCATCTGTGATTTCATTACCTTGAATGTCACTGTGCCCTGGTACCGACTAGATTATTTTTTATATTGTCGTTGAAACTTGCGAGCTCTTGCTTGCAATCTCTAACGATCCTGGACTTAGTCAGGTTGCTTTTATAGCCTTGATAGCTGCTTGGCCATCAATAAAAATTGCTACCTTTTTTATAATTTCGTCAGATTTGCTGCTTGTTTTAGAATCCTACATGCTTGTCTAATCGCTCTTGGAACCATCAGTGTTAACTGTGATGTCAAAATCCTATGTAGGGCTATTAATTTTCCAACTAAGCCTAGTTCGAATTTCAACCTTAAATTGCTTACCAAAGCTTAAGGTTGGTAACGTGTAGACAGAGGGTTCTAGTTTTATTGCTTCAGGTAATAGAATTAGAATTTTACTATGACCGAAAGACTTTGCAGTCCACATACCCGATTCTCTCAGTCTTAAAGCACTACAGGAGACTGTTTCGTGAATGTGAAGGTCAATGGGAAAATGATTAAGACTGACAGTGAGTTCATCAGTGGGGCAAGATCTAATTGCTCCCGCGATTCCAATGCAGGCAGTTCTTTGAACTCTTTTTAGCTTATCGATGTAATATTTTTTGTCTAGGGCAGGCCACCAAACAATTGGTGGTATGTCAGAATGGGGCGAACTGTCGCCGTGTAAATCCAAAGGATCCTAGGTCTTTGTCCCCATTTTTTACCAAAGGTTTTATTACAAGAGTAGAAGGCGATTCTAGCTTTCCTTACTCTTTCTTCTATGTTACTCATCAAATTTAACTTGGTGTCTAGGATAACTCCTAGGTATTTAGCTTCTTTGAATAAAGCAAGTGGCTGTCCATTTAATTTTGGTAGAGGAAAGCAGGGTATTTTATATCTGGTAGTGAATAACATCAGTTCAGTCTTTTTTTCGTTAGCTCCAAGTCTACATCTAGTGGCCCATTTGCTAACTTTTTTAAGAGCTGTTATCATGTTTTCACTGAGTAACGTCGGGCAAATCCTTGATGAAATCAGCACCAGATCGTGGGCATACGCCGAAAATATGCTGCTTAACTCTACTGTTATCAAGATTGCATAGGATTTCGCTCAAAATTAGTAGCCACAAGAGAGGAGATAGAACCGCGCCCTAGGGTGTTCCTCTTTCGGCAAATCTAGTGAGTTGGCTGTTACCCATCGATCGTTGAATGACTCTGGTTCGGAGCATAGGTTCTTCCAAATCTAATTTGGATAGTGCTACCCTGATAGCTTCTGCGAGCACATTATTGAAGGCTCCTTCTACGTCTCTACTCTACTCTTTGTACTCTAGAGATGTCTCCACTGTACGTACTACTTCGTGTAGTGCCGTGTCCGTGGATTTGCCTTTAAGGCAGTCATGTTGAGATTCAGATAGAGGATTATTAACAAAATTAGCTCTGATATGCTCGTCCAATAGTCTTTCCAGTGTTTTGAGCTCAAAGTAAGAGAGACTAATTGGTCTGAAATCCTTGGGTGTTTCATGGTCTCTTCTACCGATCTTGGGAGTGAAGACCACCTAGACTCTTCTCCAGGATTTAGGTACGAAGTTGAAGAAAAATACCCTTAGTCATGGAATCATTACATCTTGTAACTTTTGTAGCATGGCTGGGAATATAGGTATTATCTGGTCTTAGCGACTTAAATGGTTAGAAGCTGTTTATGGCCCATGAAATCTTTTCTTGGGTTATTAAGGCTCTAATGTTATCCGGGTTTGCTACCTGAGCATACCCTGAGAGTGGTGGTTTCAGGATGCGTGCTGGATGGTAACACGTACCACTAAGACAAATACCTGTATCCATATAGAACTTAATATATGGATGAACCTTTAGGCGGTATCACATTGCAATTATTACAAGTACATATTACATTGGCATCGAATGCATTTATGCATTTACAACATGAAACAATGAAACAATTAAGATAATAGCTTTGTTCAGCGAGAAAAAAGACAGCACAGTACAGCACAGCGCAGGACAATACAGCACAGCTGCATGAGAAATGTCAGAACAGTTTGGAATGTGTTCTACCTAAAAAGATTGAACAGAAAATCCTGTCCTAAACTGTTCTAGACAGACTCAATGAACACCAAATCAGAACAGTTTATAACAGCAAATGTGTCAATGAACATCAAAAAGCTGTACTTTTCTGTTCCAAAGTGTGCAGAACAGTGTCGCTGATCATACCTAATGTTCGAATAACCTAAATGCATTTTATCTGAGAAAATAAACAAAAATCCTCTTTGGTTTCTAAATTCAATGGTAAAACATCTCTTGGCAAACGAACATTACTAAAGGCGCCAGAATTGGAAGCTTGTCAACTCTGAATGCTTTAAATACTTATCGAGCAAAACATCTTCAATTTCCAAAAGAGTTATCAGTCATATCAAACAAAAGTTAATTTTGTTTCACCTTGCACCTGCTGTTACTTCTTATTCTTGTTCTTTTGCTTCTTCTGCCCATCATGATTTCAAAGAATAAAAACAAAAAAGAAATCATAAACTACCTAAACAAAGAGACCTTTGTGGCTGTTGGATTGACGATGAAAAACAAAAAACCGATCGTGCTTTCTCCCTTGGAGGTAAACTGCTCTGTTTGATAGTAGGTTAGGCTCCGAATCTCAGTTCGACAAGAGATCCATCGTATATTCGAAAACACGACAACAAACAACAAAGAAAGAAACAAAAGGTCACTCAAATTAAATCTATTTTCTAATTAAAGAAAAGTATAATCACTATCACACCATTCTGCAAGCACATCAAAAACTTAGTGCATAATTTACGTGGGCTTCATTTATGAAATATTATCTCGCTTCAAGCGAGCCATCGCTAGCTGAAACGTGAGTCTTTATGGCAAACAAATTTGCAGTGCAAAGTGAGTTGATCTAGTATTTAGGCTGCAAGTCCAAATATTGAGGGCGGAGTGTAGCAGATCCATGAATAATTTTTGTGTAAGCAAAATGAGGATTCGGCGGTTTAATCGAAATAAACGAATGGACACATTTCTCTACCCACTATCTCATCATCATCCCCATTCCAATAGTTCGACACATGCTTCCCTTCAACACCGCACATTTCACGCAACCCCATCGTAAGCAAAACACACATTAAAATCACACAGAGAGGGAGGAAGCCACCCTACAATAGCTGCCCCCGCCACCACCACCCACAAATGACAAAAAAGAAGGAAGAATAAAATATATACAAACAAATAAAATAATAATAATCAAGTGGAGTGCAAAAAGATTGTCCTCTCTACATGCTGCTAGCTGCTATTAATGTTGCTACCGTCTTCTCGCTCACTCTCGTCCTACCTCCGGCTAGAGAATTTTCAATTTTTTTTTTGTATTTTCCCTTCCAACATAAAAATAAAAAAATTAGAACTTGGAACCATGGAAGATTTAAGGGCCTCAGACACCTTCTGATTCATAAATGCAACTTTGAGGTCCTGTGCAATCACTCGAACCTCTCAACGTTATGATTGATAGATCTATATATAGGTACCTCGTACATGCAAATGCAATACAAAATTTGTGTTGTTCATTGGTTCTCTCACCTTGCAACTTTCTCGTCGCAGCCATGGCGCTATGTAAATTGATTGTACAAGTTGTATTCAGACATAGTCTAGAAAAACTGACAGGAATTTAGTTGCGAATCTTTTTCCTCGATTGCAGCCAGCCAGAGAGCCACTCGAAGGTGCACTCGATTTGGTGGACTCAAATGGGAACTTGATTCGATCTACTACGACAATGGAGACGTAGACGATGGTTACAGTGGTTGTTTTTCCAAGACCACGATGTGCTGGCGCTGGTACTTCGTCTTGCTGGTGCTTCCTTACAAGTATGAATTTCGCTGTTGCAATTTTTCACCTCCACTCTGTTGGGTTATGTTTGATTGTGACTCGGCTGTCGATCCGTGACAGGGGGCAAACACGATCCTTAGTTCTTTTTATTTTTTGGATTCCTAACCGAAATACGTTCGAGAGATTTATAGATCCCGATGCAGATTTCTCTATTTTGCACAAATTGACGGCGAACGAGATGACTTATCGGTGTTTCTTTTTTCGTCTTTTCATACAATTCTACATTAATTCACGCGATAAAATTATTATCAAAGGGCAACTCGCGAACGGGGTATTTAAATTTCGTTGAAAGAAAGAAATTATTCCCGCAATGGAAGGATTTTTTTGTAATTTGAAATTCAATTCAAGGAATTCTCGAGGCGAAAGAAAATGATGGAAACGAAAAAAAAATTATAAAAAATTCAATATAATTCGCACACACACCGAAAAGAAAACGACGAAACGAACAAAATTTTTGTTTGTTTGATGAAGTTTTCTTGGTTTTTTCTTTTTTTTTATTCGCTTTCAACTTTGCTTGTGAATTCTTTTTCGTTTTTCACACTTCGGACTTCGGGGTTTCGAATTAGATTTTTATATTTTCAGAGACTTGTTGTTTTTCTATTCAGCAATAAAACGATATATTCATTATCAGGATCTTTAGGAAAATGGTTTAATTTTATGTTTTTAATCATACGGTTAAATATATAATCGAGGAGATGAACGAAAAAAATAATTTGTAAATTTCGGATTCGCTTTTTCTTTTTGACGCGATTTTTTCTTTTTTTTTTCCTGTCAATGTTTCGATTTTTCTTCTTTTGCTCTTTTTTGTCTTGTTCATACAATTCCAAGATGGCGGATTGACCAATTGGCTACACACACATTAAAATATAGTGTGAATTTTCGTATATGGATAGCGAAAGTTGCGTTGGACGTGAGGCTGTGTGCGTGTATGTAATGTCAAAACGATTGTAGTGTGCGGCGTTCTGTTTCACTGGCGTTCTAATTTTTGATGTGGAATGAGATGGTTCCATCAAATTGGGCGCGAAATGTTTGGGCCCAGCATAAGTGATACCAAATTACTCCGAAATCATAAATCAATCAATCCTAAATTTTTGTTGTGGAAAAACTACGTTTTTTTTCTAAAATGCGTTCATATTTCTTTCCCTAATCTCTGGTTAACATCAAAAAGAAAACAAGATTTTCAATACCTGAAAAGTTTTTTCATTCAATTTGTATGATAATAATGTCTCTTTCAACACAGAAATTGTTGTTAAAACTAACTAAAAACGAACAAATAAACAATATTTAGAGTAGGTGGAAAAGTAGTTATTAAAGAATCTCTGTTTTTCCTTCTCCCCAACAGTAAGAGTAGATTGACAGTTTATTTGGACAAAAAAAGGGCTTTGTGCCAGATCTCAAGATGGCACAACAAACGATTGCCAGGTCGCGGGTACTAGCTGAATAGTAATACAATGGGGCAACTGCTCGTATCAAAATTGACAGCTTATTTAGAGCTTAAAATGACGATTTAGTCATGACTGAAACGTCATTTTAAGCTAGTGTCAAACTAAATTCTCTTAAAATTATTCATAACTGGGCTATAATTTTGCGCCATTGACTCTAATCACGAGATTTAGCAAATCTCGACTTTTCTGGGATTTAGCCTACATATTAGTAGATCAAAACGTAGAATAGAAGTACTTTTAGTAAAATACTACATTTTCATCTACCCTTAATTCGAGAAAAGTCGATATTTATTCTTAATCTACTTCGCTAGATCTCGTGATGAGGGTCAGTGGAAACAGCATATATGGAGATACCTCAGCCTTTGCTGCAATCGATTGTGGCTTCATCTAGATTCTAGTTACAAGCGGATATAGCCCTTTGTTTTCTTTTCATAAGTTGGTTTTGATAAAAAAAGTTAGATGCGGCAGAGAAAATTGCAAAAGCACACCTCTTAGGGCCAGTTCGTTGACACTTGATCATCTTTAATCAAGGATTATTCCAGTTGATAATCTTTGATTTCACAAAAGTTGTAATTAAGAAATCCATGATTTGAGCAGTTAATTTGAGATTTCATTAATCATCCAATTTTGGTCGATTAAGGCAATTTAATCAAGGATGTACTATAATTCAGTTTGTTCATATACTTGATTTACGCATTGACATTATATTTGAACTCCTTCAATTACTTAATAATCCAAAAGTTATCTTCTTTTGAAAACTTGCCAAGTGAACCACTCGCCCAGAGCGCACAGTTGTTCATAACCCAGAATTTTTCAGAAGAAATATTCTTAAATTTTTGTGTTAAGGGTAATTTAATATTGCTTTTTGCTTCTGCTTATTTTCTCTAGACCCTGAACTTTGCTTAGTTCTTTGTGGTCAAACGTCAGAAACAAGAAAGAACGTTACAGAACTAGAAGTCACATTGGACGGATATAAAATTAGTTTATTTAACAAAATTACAACATTAAACTTAAACAAAAACAAAACTAATCCAAATGAACACCTTCCCGCTCTAAAATATTATTTTCCTGTGGGGGCCCGCACTTGCAGGGACTTTAATAAGCAATTTCATTGCTTGCAATAGCATTTGCCACAGGTCTGATGGCTTTCGGTTGATTCATTGCACCAGCAACGTCCTCGTTACTCCATGTCTGTCCTTTTGGAATAACACATAGCTGTTGCCACACTTCAGCCTGGAAATTGGTTCCTGGCAGGATGAGACGAAAGTTCTTCTGTGAATTAGTTTCACCACTTCAGATGTTTCGTGATGTGTCTCCTCTTGCATATTGGCTTCGGGAATTTCTTGAATAGCTCCTGAATATGGACATTGCTTTCTTTGTCCACGAAATGAAGATGGCAAATGGCATCGTTTGAGAGCGCGACGAAATATTTGCCAACATGGGAATCGGCATAGCCGTATTTATATGTTGTATTGGGATTTTTTTTAATGCGATTTCGAAGGTGAACATTATTTTTAAGTTCAAGTTCAACAAATTTCACTTCTTCCGAATTCTTTTACATTTTATTCTTTTAAAAAATTTAATTAAACAAAATTCATTTCCTCACTATTAAATAAGCACTACGATTGACAACAAAATGAAATTAGAAATTTAATTCTTGATTAAGTTTTGACAAGAAACTGACTGATAGACTGGAAAATGGAATGATTTGTAGAAAAACCATGATTTGTTAATCAAGGTGAAAAAAAGTGAACAAACACTCTTTGATTATCACAAGTTCTTAATTATGGATTAAGAGGAATCTGTGATAAACAAATTGAAGATCTAACCCACTGTGAACGAACTGGCCCTTAATAGTATTGGATTTTTCATAACTATAAAGTGAGCTAAGCCTTTGTAAATAAATTTTTGGGTAATACTATAATGAATGATTTTCAAATAACAAACTTATGTAAGAAAACAAAATACTTCTGTGGCAGGTCTCAAGATGGCGCTATAATCTTGCAGGGTTGCAGGTACTACCCAAATATATATATATAAAGAGCTAAACTGCTTCATCGTGAGCCCAATAAATGATGCCAGTCTCAAAACGAAACAAAAGTGAAATGAAACACAGCTCAGAAATATATTGAATACAACAACCATATCATTTGCTCATTTGTTATGTCCTAGAACCTAGATAGGGTACGTGCAACTTTGTTTGTACATTACATGAAAACAAATTCGAATTTTTTCTGGCTCTTGTCTTAGCAGTTTCCTGGGAGGCCTAATGTGATACTCGAAAGATTATACACTATTTGGTTTTGCAAAAATGAAAAAAAAAACAACTTTTTAATTGTTATCTAGTGATTAATTGATTTTTGTCCTGATTTTTGAATATATTAAATCAATAATGGTAGTAAATAGTGGTAATAAATTATGGCAAGGAGGAATAATGATGTACTCTTTCATCCGCCTTATCTACTTTTCTTGAAATTTGCAGATCAAGATATTACAGATACTCTCAAATCCACCATAATGATTGCCGCGACGAGCCGGAAAAATTAGTATTGATTTTATTCCTGACAAATTGATTCATTTGAATTCGTCTTTTGAGACGAACCTACAAAGATTTTTACACTAATCTTTACACATACTAAAAACTTGACAGTTTTGCGAACGTCAAATGAAATCATTATTCGTGGAAAAAGAAAATAGAAGAGAAAGTTTGGAGGGATGTATGTTTGTTACTGAATAACTCCAGAACGGCTGAACGGATCTGGATGAAATTTAGAACACCTATAGGATTTTGTTTTTAGTTTAGGATCAAGATGATTTCTTCCATAGGTAGTGGTAGTTTAGGGGGTAACACTGCGGGGATAGAATAGCATGTTATTATTCTTTTCAAGAAAATAACAGAACTGCACTGGATCCGCAAAACTTGATCTAAGAACTAGATCAATTGCCAGTCCATCTTTTAAATCGGAATTGAATTAATAAAGGAACAAATAAATACCGATAGACGATTGTTTCGTGAGTTAAAACATTCAAGGAGACTGAAAACGTAACGAAATCCGGCCGGAGAGTCAGAACAGAAGAAAACATTGAGAGGGTGAGAGTTTCTGTCTTGCGATCTCCCCGGGCGTTCGGCGCGGGGTTACCTTAAATGAATCGTTTACAATGATCGGCCTCGAACCCTTATCATCTGAAGAACATACCCATCGATATGCTTGAAAAAGTTTAGCAGAGCTTCGAAAACCTTCGAATATCTCAGTGTATTGAAAACGAAGGCATTCACTTGTTCGATATCATCTTTAAAACCATGTAATGGAAAATTTATATTATGTGTAACAAGAATAAAAAAGTTTCGTAACTGTAGGCCCACTACTTTTGGTTTTATTACCTTTCAAAAACAGCAAGAAGGCATCAGATTGAAATTGTAAAAGTCATGATGCAATTTAGTTTTACTGAAGTTAACATTAAAATAATTCCCTCAATATCCAAAACCATCTGCCCTCAAAAAAAAACAAAATGTTAAATGAAAATTTTGGACATGTCCTTCTCGAATCACTAAAATTCCCTTCATACATATGCGATTTGTATCTACATTCAATTGAACTAGAATCTACCATATTTTCATATTTTATAAGAAAACTACCAACTGGTTACAGTATGAATTTCAAAATTTCAAAAGTGCATACTTTTTTGTAACGACATTTTCCAACCAATTTTCGCCAGTGGCAGCAGGAAAGACATAAAGCGCTACTTCCATCAAGCTAAAGTGATCGGTTAGTGTGAACTGTGAAGTGCAATTTATCTCCGTGGCCGGGGTACAAAAATATTAATATTAATTAAAGAAATCGTGCAATTCGATTTCAAACTTATAAAATTCTTGTGTTTAAATTATGTGTCCGTCACAAAATATAGATTTCATCACGTTAATGATCGTTTTCGGTAAAAAAACAACATTCAGCTTTGGTTTTTCGTATTTCTCTTGATTTCAGTAACGTCGCTATGTTTCTTCAAATTCCGAATTAGATTACGTGTAAAAATCTATAATATCCGGTCACGATTCCATAAAATATGTGTTTTTAGTGCAATGTTATCATTTTTATGTAAAGTTTCTTAAAATTAGTCAGTCTTAAAGGAAAGTAAAACTATGGTATGAAAGAATATGAAATAATCTAAATAATGTAGCTACAGACCTTAAGAATTGTTGTCATTGTGAGCGGGTCCTAAGACGAAATATAAGAACCGCATCTAACTTAAAGTAGAATAATAAGTAAAAAAGAAAGAAGAACCATTTTTGTAAAAATAACGGATTCATTCTAGAATTTTCGTCGAAGAGAAAACGTGTTCAATCAAGAAGAATTATTAAAATTATATTATATTATATTACTAGATATACTCAAATAAAATTTTCAAAACTACATTGCATTTATTTAATACATTTCACCTCAGAAGTGGGAAAGAAATTAAAATGGAAAAAACGACACGATCCATAACACGAGGGGAGATAGCACGTGTGCTAACGGATGCGGGAATCGAGTTCCCAGAAACTGCAACCATCGCACAGCTTCGCCCTCTCTACGATGAATTGGGATTGTGTTCTATGAAATTTATGTTCAACAGTGAAAAGACGGGAACCGTCGATGATGTGTCCGACAAAAAATCGGAGCCCCCGAGTCAAGAAACAGTTGAAGTTCCTATCACAGCCGTATTGACCGGTACAACTAATACTGGTGGCCAAACTTCTGTTCCAAAAACTTCAGTCCCTGCTGCTAAAACTTATGCCCCCGCTGTTGCTGTAACCGAAGATGTAAACAAAACAGACGCTACTCATAATTTTGAATAAGACTTACGTGCGATCCGAACGGATAGTGGACTATCCCCTTCAGTCCCTTCCTCAGTGCCTATGAACAATGCTGTAGTTACCATTGAACAGGAGATATATTTACTCAACAAACAGAAGGAGTTGTTGATGTTGCAAAAAGAGATTGGCCTTCTTCATGACCAGGTTCAACACGAGATGCCAATGGATCCTTCCATCATTGAATGAGTCCATCGGTTTTCTGGAGATGACTCTTATGACGTTAAGAAATGGTTCCGCGACTTGGAAGATGCTTTTGAACTGAAGCAGTGCAATGACCGCACCAAGTTTGTATGTGCGCGTCGCTTATTGGATGGTACCGCCAAGTTATTTGTCCGAACCGTTGGTGCTTATGCGTACAGCGACCTGAAACGTAATTTGTTGGAAGAGTTTGGAAGAACGCATTCACTCATCGATGTTTATGAAGAACTCAGAGCTCGGAAACTGAAACCTAACGAGTCAATACAAAGGTATGTTATCAAAATGAGAAACATTGCCGGAAAAGCAGAGATACCAGAATTTGACTTAGTTGATATCATTATTGGCGGCCTCAATGACAAATCGTCCCTGACAACGATGTTGTACCAGGCCACAAATCTTCGTGAACTTCGGGTGCAGCTGGATCGGTATGAAAAATTACGGCCAAAATTAACTGCACATACTTCGCAACAGGCTGGTGTTACTGTTGCCCAGAGACAGAAGAGTGTGACATTGGCTGCCAGTGCAAATAAGTCTCCGGCCACACTTAATGAAAACCCGCGATGCTACAACTGTTCCCAGTACGGGCATTATCAGTCCCAATGCCCAAAACCGAAGCGTGTACCGGGTTCTTGCTTTAAATGTGGCGAAGTAGGCCGCTTTCATCAAGGATGTCCAAAGAAGAAAAACATGATTGCAGCTATCGAAGACGCAACTGAAGCTGAAGCTCAAATGTCCAGGGAGGAGTCAAGAGTAGTTAAAGCCATAAGCGCTTTACAGATGGTAAGTGTCACTTTTTTGAATAAATCGGGCAAACACACTAGTAGTAAAAATGTTCTGGCTCTTTTTGATTCCGGTAGCCCGAAGAGTTTCCTTAATGCATCTGCTGTACCATTTAAAATCAGTTTAACATTGAAGCCATCGAAGTATCGTGCCATCGGTAATGTAAACCTTAATATTCTTGATGAAGTTTTTTGCCAAATTACAATTGAAAACCAAACAATATTACATTTATTTTCTGTTTTGCCGACTTCTGATTTATCTGTTCCGATGCTTATTGGTAGAGACCTATTGAAAATTTTTTCAATATTCTTATGTTAACTTAAAATTAAGAAATATACAAAAAATGAACTTCTTTGTTCGAAAGAAAAATGTAATAATAATAAAAAACATTGATGTTCAATTAGATGACAGTCAGAAAGAGATTTTGCGTTCTACAATTTACGACAATTACTGTAACCCAGGACGAGACTTTGAAATAAAACCTTACGAAAGTAAGATGAAAATAAATTTAACTGACGACATTCCTTTCTACAGCACGCCTCGAAGACTTTCATACCATGAAAAAACAGAAGTACAATCAATCATTGACGATTTGTTAAGGAAAGGAATAATAAGATACATATAGTAATTCTCCTTATGCCTCGGCGATAGTTTTGGTTAGAAAAAAAAGCGGTGAAGGTAGGCTTTGTATAGACTATAGACTTTTAAATCAGAAGACTATTAGAGATAATTTCCCAATGCCTATAATTGAAGAGTGCATAGAATATCTGGAGGGAAAAAACTATTTTTCGGCACTAGACCTGAAGAACGGATTTCACCAAGTGGAAATGCACGATGACTCGATTAAATACACATCATTTGTGACTCCTTCAGATCAGTATGAGTATGTTAAGATGCCATTTGGGTTAAAGAATGCTCCAGCATTCTTTCAAAGATTTATTTACGAAATATTAAGAGATCTAGTTAAGTCTAGAAAAATTGTTGTATTTATGGATGACATTGTGATTGCTACTGAAAATTTTAAAGACCATATTACGATTTTAGCTGAAGTTTTAGGAAGATTATACAAAAGAGGGTTGGAGTTAAAAATGAGCAAGTGTAAGTTTGGATATTCGGAAATCAATTTCTTAGGGTATATTGTAAATTCAAAGGGCTTGCGTCCGAACAAAGATCATATTGAAGCAATCAGAGATTTTCCGGCACCTAAAAATTATAAGCAGTTACAACAGTGTTTAGGCCTTTTTTCTTATTTCCGAAAATTTGTGCCCTCATTTTCTACGATTGCTAAGCCACTCACTCAGATGCTAAAAAAAGGTGTAACTTTTGATTTTGACAATACATGTTTAGATGCCTTCCGTAAACTTAAGAACAGATTGACTTCCGCACCTATTTTAGCTATTTATAGCCCTCATAGAGAAACCGAGTTACATACTGATGCAAGTAAGTTAGGTTTTGGTGCTGCCCTGATGCAAAAACAAGATGACGAGAAGTTTCATCCAATTGCGTATTTTTCCAAAACCGCTTCTGAAAATGAGACTAATTTACACAGTTTTGAATTAGAAACCTTAGCTATAGTTTATGCCTTAGAACGATTTAAAACGCAACTAAAGGGAATAATGTTTACAATAGTCACAGATTGTAATGCTTTGGCACAAGCGATAAAAAAGAAAAAAGTAAATCAACGTATTGCAAAGTGGGTTTTTAGTTTTGAAAACTATAATTACAAGATCAAGCACCGCAGCGGGGTTTCAATGGGGCATGTAGATGCACTTAGTAGATGTCATTTAGTTAATAGTGATGATATTGATGAGTTAGATTTAAATATTCAAATCACACAAAGTCGTGATGCTAGAATTAAGGCACTTAAAGACAGACTTGAAATCGAGTTTATTCAGCATTTTGAACTAAAAGATGGATTAGTTTTTAAAATAGGTAAGAATTCAAATCATTTCCAGCTCTATGTACCTTGTGAGATGGAGAACAATATAATAAGAAGCATTCATGAGAAAATTGGTCCCTTAGGTGTAGATAAAACAACTGATCAGATCAAGAAAAACTATTGGTTTCCAAAACTGAGGAAAAAAGTAAATGAATATATTAAGAATTGTGTTAAATGCATAATCTATTTACCAGCTTCGAGATGTAATGAACATAATCTCTATAATATTCCGAAATCGCCTATTCCTTTTGACACGATTCATATAGATCACTTTGGCCCATTACCTTCGGTACGTTCTGTTAGGAAGCATTTGTTAGTAGTGGTAGATGGTTTTACCAAACATGTGAAATTATATGCGGTCAAGACCACTAGCGCTAAAGAAGTGTGTGCCTCGTTACAAAAATATTTTGACAACTTTAGTCGACCAAGGCGAATAGTTAGTGATAGAGGAGCATGTTTTACATCTAGTGAATTCACAGAGTTTATGGAAAAGAACAATATAAAACATATAAAGGTTGCTGTAGCTTCCCCTCAGGCCAATGGTCAAGTGGAGAGAGTTAATCGAGTGTTGAAGTCGATGTTAGCCAAGCTCACTGAGCCAATTGAACATTCCGATTGGGTTGCAAAATTAGCTAATGTAGAATTTGCTTTAAATAACACAGTTCATTCCTCAACGAGGACATCTCCCTGTAAATTGCTATTTGGTATAGAACAAAGAGGTAGGATTATAGATGAATTAACTGAATATATTGAGGAAAAAACAGAAAACCACAGTCGCGACTTAGAAAAGGAACGATCGGAAGCAATGTGTTTCATAGAGAAATCACAGCAATACAACCTTAACTATTTTTTAAAGCACAGTGTACCAGCAAAGACATTTGAAAAGGGAGAATTTGTAGTTATGAAAAATGTAGACACCACAGTTGGTACAAATAAAAAGTTTATTCCTAAGTACAAAGGTCCTTATGTTATAGAAAAGAAATTACCCAACGACAGATATGTTCTTAAGGATATTGAGAGTTTTTAAGTAAGCCAAATACCTTATGACGGAGTGGTTGGGTCGAATCGTTTACGCCGGTGGTTGGCCCCAGCACTGAGCCCTACAGATCAAAAGAGTGACACTGATCCATAAATTGATCGGGTCGATCAAATGGTCAGGAAGGCCGAGTTGTAAGAATATGAAATAATCTAAATAATGTAGTTACAGACATTAAGAATTGTTGTCATTGTGAGCGGGTCCTAAGACGAAATATAAGAACCGCATCTAACTTAAAGTAGAATAATAAGTAAAAAAGAAAGAAGAACCATTTTTGTAAAATTAACGGATTCATTCTAGAATTTTCGTCGAAGAGAAAACGTGTTCAATCAAGAAGAATTATTAAAATTATATTATATTATATTACTAGATATACTCAAATAAAATTTTCAAAAATACATTGCATTTATTTAATACATTTCAAGAAGTCACTCCTATTGTAGGTTTTCTATTAAACGCATTTTTTCAGGTGCGGTTATACTTATGCAAGGCACTGTATGTGTCGTCCAATTCCGAATTAGAAAACGTGTAAAAATCTATAATATCCAGTCGCGATTCCATAAAATATGTGTCTTTTAGTGCAATTCCTATCATTTTTATGCCAAAAAATTGTAAAGTTTCTTTAAAAGTAGTCAGTTTTAAAGCAAAGTAAAATGGTGGTAGTGTTTTTGTCCATTTTGTAACCAAGAGATGTGCATCCGTTTGTTAGTAGTAGTGGTGTTTGTGTGAAATTCAACGTACGGAAATCGGAATTCGTGAAGCGGTTAAATTCAAATGCTTGAATTCGTGTTTTCGTTCGTTCATTTTAAATATTTTGTCAACCAGCCGATGGTCTCAGTCGCCAGGTTCTGCTATGTGACTTTAGTTCGTCACATTCATAAGCGAAGTACTGTAATTTCAATGTTCAATATTATATTATTATTATTGTTAAGTGCAATTATCAACAAAAAATGTGTGGTTATTTTATTAGGTTTATCAATTCATTGTTAGAAAAATATAAGTTTATAGCCGATGAGGTCAGTATCAGCGTTGCCGCGTAGAAAACAATTTTAAGGGCCGTTTTGGGGGCCACTAGTCCACTACTTTAGAGAAAATTTGTGAAAAAAATAATAACAATTTGTCTTTTCTAAATAAACTAAATAAACACCCCACCCCATCCCCGCTTCTGCTAGGACGTTGCAAGCGATCGCAAGAAAAGACACTCCATCCGGAGAGGCAAAATATACGACATGTCGAAATGACTCGCCGGGTTAGGGCACTCCCCAATTGGTATTGGTATTGGTAGCGATTAGCTCTGGAAGTGGATCCACAACTGTGTCACACGGACACGGACGGCCAGAAAGAGGCCCACTAATTGGCAATCTGGAAGTGAAAAAAAGCATTCTGAATGCGATCAGCGTAATGCTACGCGAATTCTGGTCGCAGTCGGTATCTTATTAGCGGCGGAAAGAACCCCGGAGCAAAGGCGAAAACTCAAGTGGGCCAGTATCAAACTCATCGCCTGTGGAGATAAGAGATCTTTCAATCTGTACAGGGCTGCTGCCAATGAATGGCTTGCCAGATGTCCGGCCGGAGAATATTCCTTACCGACCAAGAGCACGCATAATGGTCCCGGCTCTACACAACTGCCCAAATATTATCATGAAACTGATTAAAATGAGTATCTAATCCAAACGAGCCTACTCACGACTGGAAAGTCCCAAAGTTTGAGAAGGAGACAGTGGGTCGCTAAAGATCAGCTCTCTTGGTGATCAATAGGGAATCACTGGCTTCACTGGCCGCAACCGAAGGCGTGATTAAGTACGTATTTACAGGTAAGACGAAGACTCGCTAAATACAACCCCTCCTCCAGAGGCCCTTTCAGCGAAAGGAAATGCTTCAAAGAACACCAATATGAAGGTCGATGTAAAACTACACGTGGAACCATCGACCTCCTCAGCCTCTAACAAGCCATCTGACGTGAAAGCTGATCTCGCAGTCGACAGTAATTCCGACGTGGAAACTGAAGACTCTACTCTAGGCATCACTCTAAGCGTGGGTTACAAAATCCAACACAAATGAAAAGCAATCGTCAGTCTGAAATCTGAATGAATGAGTTCAGTGTCATTTTCAACATTGGAACTTGTTTATGGAGGAAACACATTGATAATTTTGTTGATGGAATAAAAAGATTGTGTTTTGTAGTATATTTTGTTATGGAAAAAAGAAAACATATGATATGCGGGCACATTTTGGCAACGCTGGACTCAGTATAGGGGTTTAAGTAAAATCCCGGTGTTTTTTATTGGTTTCGAACAGTTAAAATCGAGAAATGTGCTTGTTTTATCCAAGTGATTTAGGTATCATTATCTTATAAGAATGTCATTCTTTTCAACTTTAAATAAAACGTGCAAGTTGCCGGTTTCGTATGATTGGTAATAATTCTCAAGAAAAAGAATCGGTAAGTTTGTTTTTACTTCAGAGACTTCAGGTTTTATAGCAAATATTTAAATAGTTAGATAAGAGGTAACAAGCTTTCATTTGCATGCGTAAAAAAATAAACATTACTTTAACAGTTTACTGTAAGTAGATAAATAAAAACAAAATCTAGGCATTCCAACGATAGAACAGTAGGGTAAAGGTGTCAACAGTGAACCAGGGTACGCAGTGAATCACTAGCTCTCACAATGTATTTTTTTTTTATTTTATAATAAATCTGCAATAGAGAAAAGAACATCCCTGTACATTTCATCCCTTTAAATCATCAGTCTGATCGAAGTCGATCTTTTTCATGTGTTTGTGGTTTTTGCCTTGATAAGTAATTTTTTGTTTTCTATTTGTTTTTCTTCTTATTAAGTAACTGTGCATCGTAACTTCATTTGAGTGTAATATTTGTAATATTATATATAATTTTAATGTGTTTTTGTTAAAATGGCAGTGAATCAATTGAAAAAAGTAGGGGAGACCGGGGATATTAGACTCAAAATTTACTTTTTTTTTTTTTTTAATAACTAAAGAAGATATCAAGTATCAACACGAATTAAATGCCTTTTGACTAGCCATTTTTTTTGCTTTATAAAAAAATATGTCTTCTGAAATTGGTGAATTTTAAGACCTTTTTTTCCTAAATTTATGACCCACCTGAGGGTCAACTTACCCCAAACCCGGGGTAAGTAGACTATGACTATGGGGTCAGTTGACTATATCCTTTTTCCAGCTTTTTGAAATCAAAACTATAAAAAAATAGCACTTACATTAATTTTATTTGGAAAAAAAATTAATATTCAAGAGACAGCACGACAATAGGGATAGAAGGATGCTCCAACTTCATACGAGGTTCTATACAACGGGGCTCGAATCAATAGAATTGACAATTTCATGATAAAACTTGTTCGGGGCCATATTGCGAGAGCTATGACTTCGACCAACAATTTGATTTTCGGGCCGTTCTATCCGAACGACAACTACTTTGACAATGCACGCTTGACCGGCTTCATCTCACCAGAGGCATTCCTCTATCTAGACCAGTGCAGGATGATACAGGATAGATTGACAGTACCGCTTATCTACCACGTCAGGTGAAAAACCGTAGACCGGCGGCGGCTCCTGTATGAACGAGGCATCCTCGGTCGTGATGGAGCGGAGCTGCTTCGGTTCAGTAGGACCGCATTGATAGGGTGAAGCAGGAGAACCAGTTTTGGTGGATTCAAACTGCATCTGATAATGGGTAATCCGGGGTGGGGTATTTTTGCCTTGGCTGGCTGTCATACTTGTTTTAGTCTAAGGTTTTAGGTTTAAGTATGGTAGGTGGTATGATGGCACTTAAAATACATAAAAAAAAAGAAACAAAAGCACAAAAAAAAGAACAACAAATAATTGAATTAAAAAAATAAAACAACAAAGATATGGAAAATATGAAAAAAAAGACAATTACAAACTACAACAGAAAAATATAAATGGACATAGTTTTTTTGCCGCTATGGTTGTTCTAGTTTTAAGTAGTTTGTAGGTAGATTAGGTAATTTTAAGTTTTATTTTAAGAACCCTAGTATGTAAGTTAACCCAAATAAAAAAGTTAAAGTCATTAGCGCAAAATTATAGTCCGCTAATGAACGATTTTAGTGTGATACTAGCTTAAAATTACGTTTCAGACATGACTCAAACGTCATTTTAAGCTAGTATCACGCTAAAATTGTTATAATTTCTATAATTTTGCGCCATTAGTTTTTTTTTCAATTTTCTAATAAAAAAAAAGGAAGTAAAGTTAAATAAACATAGTTCGTAGGCCGAAAGGCATTAATTTTAAGAACCATGAATTACTTAGAGCGCCCGATTAGGGCCAGTAAGTTATATATAAGTAGAATTAATTAGGCTAGTTTCCCACTTTTGTCTAGCATGTAAGTAGATTTAAGTTTAAAATGAATAAAAAAATGAATTTGGAAAAAAAAATGCTCCAACTTCTTCTGCTTACATTTTTTCCGTTTTGGGCATATATTTGCATCGTTTTGAATTGAACCGATACTCATAAGCAACAGATCGTATGGTTTTTCCGTTTTCAAGAATAATTTTTGGACATAAGCTCCAAAACTGATATTTTATTCGCCTCCTTGTTGTGTTTCTACTGGAAATTACTGAAAACAAGTGAGTAGATTTACCCCCAACAACAAAAAAAAGTCAACTTACCACGGTCTCTTACGATCGGTCTCTCAGCACTTAATGATTATTTTTCGGTACTCGGAATTCAGAAATCAAATAAATATATAACTGCTAGGTGTTTTGAGTACAAACACTCACTTGCTCTTATTCTTAAAAAAAAAAAAAATTGACGTTAAAAGCAAACACACAAACACACAAACACCTTTACGAAAAAAAAAATGAAAGCAAAAAAATTACTCACGAAAGCAAAAAAGTGTTTTTTCGCGACAACTCTCGAACGGCTCTAGACTTTATCAAAAGACAACATTTAACTAACCAGGCTGCTGTGCTTAATGTGCTTAATGCTATGTAGTAAGAAATTGTTTTGTTTTGAAGTTATTGGCAGTTAGTCTACTTACCCCTGAGGCCAACTATCCCCGGTTACCCCTACACAGTGAATCACTGAATCAAGAATCAAAATTTCAAATTTTTCATTTTCTGTTAATTTTTCTAATATGGATTTTCGCGCTAGAAAGCTATCCATTGTAATCAACTGAATTACTTCTATTAAAAATATTTTTCTTTATTTTAAGCTAGAAACGTTTTGTGATTTTTTTGTATACATGTACATATACAAGATTTATTTTATTTTTTTATTTTTTTGTTGTTGTTATAAATGAAGAGTATTTATTTTTGTTTAGTTTTAGTTCTTTAAATAAAATATGAATATTAAATATAAAAATAACTATAAGACTGTTTTTAAATCCCTGATTCACTGTGTACACATACGGGTTCATTTATTGATAACCACCAAAAAACCAAGTTCTCTCAATCCACACACTTTTGGTAGCTCAAATTAATAAACACAACATAAAATATTAGCTGGAAGCCATGCTGATTAAAATGTCTTTACACTGTAACCGGAGACAGCACCATTTTCATCGTATTACATATCCCTTTGGTCTTTTTCAACAGAGATAGAGAGAGAGAAAGAGAACGCGAGACAATAATAATTGTTTGCAACTTAAAACAATCGATTGATCAAAGGTACTGCTTCCATCTCGTATCACATCACACGGCATCGCAGAATACGATTATAGAATTGATTCCTCAGGCGTATTCTGGCTGGTGTTAATGCTTATGCAATTCGAGATATGAGTCGTTTAATTTAATTTATAAAGGTCCTTTGAGGCAGAATAATTTAATACACGGTGGAAGCAGCAACAAAACTAACAAAAGGCCAATAGACTATCGACGCGACGTTCGTATAAATAACGTGTCCAGCACGTGAACGCGCTGACGAAACCCTATATAATATTAATTCTGCTTCACAGACGCACCATGTCAGCCGCCACGTAAAATTAATTAGTTAACAGAAATAAAATCCTTCGCTTTAATTAAAAAAGAATGATTGAGGGATAGGAGCCAGTTTCGCACTGCAAAATTTTGCTACGGGGCTCTCCAACGTCAGGCAGGTTTGTTTATTTATTATATTTCATTGTTCGTGCATGAAATAATCATTGTTTCATCTTCTATTATAAAAAATTAACTGAATAAAATATTGTAATATTCGGCTTGGTCCGACAATTAAAACTTATTCACTTTTTAAATAAAACACAAATTCACTTTATTCAAATCACTCACAAACTTATTTATTCAACACTTTCAATTATAACTTTGCAAACACAGTGTACTTCTCTTTATCGCAGTTCACAATCAATTAATTCGCCTCGCCACCAAACGGCTATTTATATCAAAAATGATGGGTTCTAGAAACTACTATTGGTTCCTATTGGTTCTTGGGGAAGCTGAAAGTTCGAGAAGCTCTCTATTTACAAATAAAAAAATACTGGGATTTTTGTAGGGGCTAACGTTCTTAATGCTAAACAAAAAGTTTCTCTTAATCTTAATTAATTATTTCCCCTCACGAGTGTTTACTACTACAATTAAACGATATTAAGTAAAGAGAGTATGTACATTAAATAAACAAGAGATACAGAGTAAGTAAAGAGAGTAAGAAAAGTGTGTACATTAAATATAGAAAGAGATACAGAGAGTAAGAGATAATAAAGTATACACATTAGACATTACTAGGGCAACCAAAAATATGCTCGAGCATGTTTTTTTTGGAACATCGAATTTGACAATTGACAAGATAGAAATATGTTTCATGAAAAAATAAACATTTTGGACCCTATTCGTTAGAGCATATTTTAGCATATTTCGTTATAAATGCATATTTTTGCATATTTTGCTTTAAAATGCATATTTTGGCATATTTCTTCATTATTTTTGTAATTTTTGTTGCAAATGTAATAGTAAATATTTTTTTTTTAACTTTTTTTTCGAAAAATTCGCAATGCTATTCAAATATCTATTTTTTCCAAAAGTAACGCATGTCACTTGTGAGGCCCACAGGCTCCATAGAACTTGTGAAACACTTCGAGGTCAATTTCCAGAAGTTGATATTTTCATCGCAAACGTGAAAAAAGTGTTTAAAAGATCAAGAATAAGGGTATTCAAGGATATTGCAGCGGAAACACCACTTCCTTTGCAAACGATTACGACTAATTGGGTATCTTGGAGGGAAGCAGTTTACTGTGTAGAAATGTTTAAAATAAAAAGGAAAGCCTTTTCGAAACACTACATGAAGAGGAATCAGCTGCAATACGAGTTGTTAAAAAATTGTTTTAATGAAGTGGCATCAAACGTGACTTGATATTTCTATCATACAATTATACATTTTTATTGAAATGCATTGCACAACTGGAAACAAGTGGCCTTCAGCTAACATTAAATTGTTGATCAATGCCCAAGTTAAAATTAATACCATGGACTCCAATATCGAAAAAAAAAATTATCGATATTTTGGAAAAATTAGAAGGCTCAAATTGTTTATTATGGCAGAATTTATTCGTAGAAAAAAACTGCATCTGAAATAATGGCATTAAAGTTTGCACGTATAACTTGCGGTTGATATGCACTTACAAAAATTTTTTCAGAGAAAAAATTTTAAGGAAAACTGTTTTCCTTTATTGCAACAAAAATTTTAACAAATATTTTTTTTTAATTTATTCTGGTTTATATTTTCATTTTTGATATTTGGTATTTATTTAGCTTTTTATATTTTTTTTTTTTGTTCTTTTATTTGTCGCTCTAAAGATATTTTGACCTCTGTTTTTTTTCTTGACAAGTCAATAAACTATAAGCAAAACACGAAATTTAAGATTTTCTGCTATTTCAAAATTTTTAGGGTAATTTTTAGAGCATATTATAAGAGCATATAATTGGCTTTTAAGAGCATATTTAAAGCGCTATAAATGGTTTTTATAGAGCATATTTTTGGTTGCCCTAGACATTACAATAGAAGGAGAAACAGAGCGTATGAGATAAATAAAGTGTATACACATTACAATATTATTAAATGAACAATATTCATTTCATTCATTCGGAAATGAAAACGTAGTTGAATACACAATTTTTAACACATCCGTCTGCATCACCTCATCTTAATGTACCACCTAATGAAGAAGTTGATCTTTCCTACGCTTTTGAAACTCTCTTCGCGTTTACTGGAATTGATTGTGCATATGTGATGTGGTTGAAAGCTTCCCTAATCTTGTTAAATCAAATGCGGTCGGAGTAAATGATATACATCCTGTTTTTGTTAAAGCTTTACTTCCACGTATTTTGATCTATTTAACCTATATTTCAAATCCTGTACTTACTTTACTTACTTAGTAGTGGCGCCAGTGGCGTAGCGTGGGTTTTTGCCGCCCGGGGCAGATCAAATTTTGCCGCCCCAAATTTTTTTTGTCAAAGTTGGTGAACACTACCATTTCTTCCATAATGAACCATACTTACAAAGTATCCATTTATTTGTAGGTAATTTATATCGTTTGTTTTTGTGTTATTTAACACTGCAGTTAGGCTGCGTCCGTCAAACAACATAAGTGGTAATGTATATCGATTATAACCATGTTGAAAGTAACCACATTTTAAGGAACCTAACATTCAAATTTGGTTAATGTTTTAAATTGCATACTCACTGTAAAAAAAAATCTCAAAAAATAGATTAAGATTAAGAAATTATATTTAATTTTTTAAATCACTTAATTTTGGTTATTACTAGTACATATAAAGCAAAAATTTAATTTTTGTATTCATTTTAATAAGGAAAGTTTCGTATATTTTTATTTTTAATGAACATTTGTTTCGATTTTTAAATTAAGCAAATTTGATTTTTTTAATTACATTGTGGCAAGCAACTCAACTGACATTGACTTATATACGTTTGTACGTTACCCATATTTAACAATAATTTATAAAAGGTAGAAAATGTTTAAATTATTTGTCTTCTTTGTTTTTTACACACAAATTCTTTTATTATAGTTTCGGTGTCAATCGCATCAGTTTCTTGCATTTCTATGGCTAGAATTCCTAGGTTACTTAACCTTAGAGTACTCATTGTTGACCTGAGATAGTTTTTTATTAGTTTTAGTTTTGAAAAACTCCTCTCACATCCGACATTGCTTATTGCTATTGTTAAAAAAATACGCAGCATAATGATAATGTTTGGCAAACTTGTTTCTAACTTCGACTGTACTATGAAATTTAATATTTCAAACGGGTTTGTTGTTTCAAGATCGTTAAGTCTTTCTAAGGAAGATGCAAAGGCTCTTAATCGACCACGTTCTATTTTGAAATCATCGGGAGATACATCATGCTCATTGAATGCAAGTTCCGAATCGTAATCAAAATTTTCAGCCAGTAGCTTGGAAGCTGAAAGAAAGTCGATTTTTTTGGCCAAACTTTGCAATTGGTTAAATCTCTCCTTGATTTCGACGATGATTTTATCTAAGGAAGAAAACAATTTTCTTCTCAACTCTTCGTCATGAGACAGACTAACATCTGTGCTTTCATCACCAAAGATATGCTTCCTTTTTTCCTTCTGGGAGGATCCAAGGAAATACCTAAGCTCTCACACAAATTTCTTGCGTAAACAAGAGCATCATTGACTAATTTTTCTCTTGTATCTTCAAGAAAAGTCAGTAAGCACTGATTTTAGTTGCACACTGATAAAGGTCAATACCTTCGGTTTGTAAGTAAATTTGACAATCATTTATTTCATGAAGAATAGGTTTCCAAAAGCCCAAAAAGCAGAGAAAAGAAAAGGATTGGATTGCTATAAGCAAAGTTCCTGCATCTGTTCTCGTATTTAAGCTTTCGCCTGTCTCAGTAAGCTTTTCTATAGAACTTAAAATATCCTCATAGTAAGAGTATGTGGTCTCCACAGAATCCTCTCTTGCACTCCATCTTGTTTCTTGAATCCTTTTCAACGATTTACCAGTAGTCGCAATCAGGACGTCCTAACGATGAGTCGACATTGCAAAAAACACATAGCATCGTTCCAATGTTCCGAAAAAAGTAACTGAGTCGGACTCAGTTGCAGCAGCGTGCAGGCAAACAAGATTTAAAGATTGATTTGAGCATGGAACGAACTGGGCTTTCGGGTTTATGTCTTGAATTCTTTTTTGTACTCCTGTGTTTTTTCCGGCCATAACAGCGGCATTGTCGTAAGCTTGACCCCTGCAATCCATTATATCGAGGCCGTCGGTTTTTAGTTTACAAA
Source organism: Sphaerophoria taeniata (assembly GCA_943590905.1). Lineage (NCBI taxonomy): Eukaryota > Metazoa > Arthropoda > Insecta > Diptera > Syrphidae > Sphaerophoria > Sphaerophoria taeniata. The sequence goes on along the minus strand of OX016542.1, from coordinate 70,636,812 downwards.
GGATCATCTCGGCAATGCCCTCAGCAGTTTTATCTTTCGTTTCAATGAAATCAACAGAGGATTCCACCACTTTTATATGATGATCTTCAATTTTTATATACCGCAACACTTGACTGGTCTGGTCTTTGTGGGAAATATCAGGAGTGCTATCAAAAATTATTGAATAGTATTTCGCTTTTTTCACCTCAGAAATAATTTGATGTCGCACTTCTTCTCCTAAAATGTTTATAAATTCATTTTGAATTTGTGGCGACGTATAACTTGTTGATATTTTTTCATTCATTTTTATTCTTACAAGATGCTCACGAAGGACTGGGTCATACTTTGAGATGAGATGTACTAGCTCTAAGAAGTTGCCTCTGTTAGAGCTTGTAGGGTCTTCTCTATGGCCACGAAAAGCTAAAGTTTGTTTTGCTAGGAATTTAATGATGTCAACCATTCTAACAAGAATTTTTTGCCATTTTTTTGATTTATTAGCCAAGAGTTTTTCCTCAGTTTGATCAATGGTTTGATCTTTCTGAAGTCTTACTTCCAATTCTTGCCTCACCACCCGTCCCAAAAGATATGTGTTCTGCATGTCAAAGAATAATATTACATTACATTACATTTCACAGTACTTCGCACATAAATGTAACGAACTACAGACACATAGCAGCACTGGTGACTGAGACCATCGGCTGGGACAGAACAAGATATACAACAGAGAGAGACAGATAGACACATAGAAAGAAAGCACACATAACAGAAACCTACGTGGCTCAGAGGAGGAGACTTAGATTTGTATTGTCTCATGTTATCGCACAGGTGGCCTCAGATAAGCTGGCGATTTTTGTAGAAAAAGAATGCTGCTGAAGCTGGGGTTTGAACCCGTAGCGTTCGACTTAGCAATCCACTACTCTATCCTCTGAACCATGGCCAACTATCAAAGAATAATTTAATGAGGAATTGTTTTGCTGCGTTGCTTATTCAGAAATTTTCTTTGAGATTTTCGGTCGCAACAACCGCTAATCGTGAAGCAATTGTTATTTAAAATTTTGTCGTTTATCTGAATGTGTGATGGGTGGATCGTAATTCGCAAAAGATTTACCATCGTAGATTTTCGGTCTAATGCTTATGTTAAATTTGTGGTTAAATGAAGTTTGTGGTGGTATAGGTTG